>JAQPPZ010016480.1:4522500-6012500 GCA_028583015.1 Wollemia nobilis | reverse complement strand
ACTGCGTTGTGAACAAATACAATTAGTCCATATTTTACAAACCAATGCAACTGCGTCTAGCCCAGAATTCTGTCTCAACTGCATTTAGCCCAGATTTCTGTCTCAACTGCAACTGAAACTCTGGCATGCAAGTACTGTCCCAGTGTGAGAATTTAAACCCCTATAGCACGCAAGCCATTCTTTGTGTTGCCTCCTTGGCATGCTTCAATACAAGTAAACTTTGTTCAAACCCTGCCCGTGGATCTCTGACTGTTTGCTGAAGCCGTTTCACTGTCTCTACATTGTGAGCAAATACATTTAGCCCAGATAACTGCATTTAGCCCAGATTTCTGTCTCAGCTGCATTTAGCCCAGATTTCTGTCTCAACTGCTACTGAAATCGGATGATAAACACTCAACAAGAGTCTCTGGCTTGGGTGCCTTCAAAATCCTCACAGTACGAGCAAGATGGTTGTAGCCACCATGTGGGAATGTCATCTCAGTCAACTGAAGGAACAGGATTTCTGCTAGTTCAAACTGTGTGTCCCTCTCCATGATCATTTTTAGTAATTAGTGGAGTAAGCTCTGGTTCTACACAACTTATTGCTGTTGGACCTAGTCTCCAGGCTGATATTTAAATGCTGAATGCTGTTATGGGTGCTCCGGTGGTCGATGACCAGATATTCTTTCCTCCCTCTCTATTCCTTCTCCAGTTTCTGCTCCTTGGCGATAACAAGCCACCCATCTCATACTCCCATTCACCCCATTATTCCCCATCCAGTTCCGAAAACACTTCTTTCCATCCATCCCATTCCATTCTATGGGTATCATTCGGAGCTATGCAGCTAATCCATATCATGGTATCGTGTCATTGAGTGACATCTGGGCTATCCATTGGTGTCGCATATGGATACGGGTCTCGTATTCCAACCCCTTACAATTTGATATAGTGGGGCTGGGGGTGAGGAAGAAATATCCTTAATTATTATATGGAAAAGGATGAGGGGAAGCGGAGAAACGTGGGGAAGGAGCTTGCAATGAAAGATTCTTTCCGAACCCGCAGCGAACGTTTATATCTCTCTGAGCCAGACCCACGGGTAATCAAACTTCTTCTCGAATCGCTCACTCCTCGCGAATTTTCGATCAAAGGGGATAGAGTGAGTGGGATATGTAGGCGGGAGAAAGCCCATTCAATGTGGATTATTCGACCAGCCAGCTTAATACGTAAATAATTGTGGATCTGGGGGATATGGAGGAGCGCGCTTCGGATTGCACGGGTACGGCTCATCCATCGCAGTGATTAGCTGATGAACATGGCAGATGTCTATTGCTTACGAAAGAGGGAGAAAACTCGAATGCAAAACCCCACTTCTTCTGAGTCACTAAGCAATGTCCATAAAGGAGTAGTATCTGGCGAAAGAAACGTCGCCACAGTAGGGACGAAAGCGGGACGAAACACCGCTTATAGAAATGAGAGAGGGCTCTCTAATCCAAAGGAGACTGTCACGTACAAGCGAAAAGAGATCCAATCCTGAGGTCGAGGTCCCCCACCCCCACTTTTATAAGGTAAGGAGCACTCGCTTATCGAAAAGAACCCGGCCCGGTTTTAATAGCATAGCTTGCCATTTAAAGAGGTCATTTATGCGGAGAGGAGATCGAGGACCAAGAATCGAATAGATGCATCCATGCGAGTCTTATTACGCATATGATACGGCGATTCTAAGATTCAGTCAGTCAGCGATTCTAAGGTTCAGTCAGTCGGCGATTCTAAGGTTGGCGATACTTAAAATAGAGAGGGCGTTCAGTTCTGTTCATCCGGGAAGTTGATTCGGTGTGGATCGGACCCTTAAGATATAACGGTCGATGAATGCTGATCGGAAAGAGATGAATGTTGATGCTGATGCTGACGCTGATGTCGATGTTTACGTTGATGCTGATACTGATGTTGCTCGGGGCTTTTAAAGTATGCCCACGGAAGGAGATCTATGGCATGAAAAGGTTGGGAAGGAGATCGGCACCAGTCCTAACCCAGGTTCTCTCTGTCCCCGAGCTGTCATTTCTCAATCCTTAAAGAGTTCCACCATCTATAGACGAGACGAATTCACCATCAATCATCAATAAAGATGGGTGGGATAGCTCAATAAAGATGGGTGGGCTAGCTCAATAAAGGTTGGCGATTACCCCTCATCTCCTCGTGTAAGAATCGACACCCTGCCTGGCTGTTACTTAATAGGAGGAGATGGCCTCTTAGAAAATGGATCTATCCAATAGTACGATTGGATCGAACGGTATGATTGGCCGATCGGCACTTGATAGAATCAATTCCTTTAGTTGGCCCTTCTATAGAAAAGTATTATAAATAAGAGACTATAACGGCCATATCCAATCCAATATAATACTTTTCATTAAAGGCCGAAGTCTCTATCTAAAGGAATAGTATCTATCTACAGGAATAGTGTTTTATTAAAGGCCAACCCATCTAGATCATTTGTTGGAAGGCCATCCCCCATATGGATATATTTATTAGCTAGTTACCCAATCATAGAATATTTTGTTAAAGGAAAGGCGCTTTTTTCCGGACCACCCATATTGACTAGTGAACACGGACCCGTGAACGCTTTAAAATACATCGGTGTGAATGGGGAACAACATAAATGAGGAGTGGGTACACCCGTTAAGGTACTGAAGCACTGATACGCATCTCCGAAAGCTTTCATTGGTACACCTCTTTCAGGTCCTACTAATGAAGGCAGGAATACTTATTGAAGTCAGGTGGCGCCCGGATGGAGAATGGAATGGGGAATAATAAAAGCTGATGCCTTTGTCTTTTAAGGAGTTGACATTCCGTATCCAATAGACGTTGGAGAATAGACATGCTGATGTTGTTGGAATATTCATTCCGTACCCATATCCATGCCTCTCTTGTATAAGGTCATGACCTTTTTTGGATTGGAGCATGCTCTCTATTTTAAGAGGGGGCTAGGCCAAGGATTCAGGAAATGATATTCATGATCAAGGATGGATTTCTTCCACCTGGCCAAGGATTTAGGAAATGATATTCATGATCAGGGATGGCATGATCAAGGATGGATTTCTTCCACCAGGCCAAGGATTTACTATGTTATTCCGTGGGCAAGGATGAACTATGTTATTCCGTAATAGATGCATCCGCACCCATGTATTCCCCCATCATGCATAAAGGGATCATGACAAGGATTCATGACCTTGGGATTAAAAGGTTTATTCATGATCAACCTATTCTCCATGACCAGGGGGATTAGGATTTCTTGCTGATGGCCCAGAGACTGCAGGAGAGAAAGAAGGGTGCCGATGGCCCGGAGACCGTATGCCGGAAACCTTAAGAGCTGGAATTATTAATTGAAAGCTCTTAAGCTTTGAATTCCTATCCCCTCTCCCCTCTCTCGTTTTAAAAGTAAACGGGGGCGCTTTTAAAAGCTTCCTTCTCTCAGGTGGTTTCACAGGTGGCGCTTCCCGGAATACCTCGACAAGGAATACTAGCTTGAGTTGGCGCCGCTTCCTTTTCCTTCTCGAACGCTTTCTCCTCTTTCGAAAAGGAATACCAGCTCTCTATTTTAATGGCGCTTCCGGGAATACTTAAGGTCAGGTGGCTAGCGGAATACGACTCGAAGGCTCATCAGCTTTAGTAGCTCATAGGAGTAGGTAGGGGTAACTCATAAGAGCATGATAGAGTCTCGTTCATCTGTTTTAATAGCTCTTCCTTTTAGTAGCTCATAGGAGTAGGTAGGGGTAGCTCATGAGAGCATGATGGAGTATTTTTTTTAAGAGGCTCATCAGCTTGAGTAGCTCTTCCTGGTGATCAGCTTTAGGAAATAGCTTCGGGGAGGAGTACAAGCCCGACCTAAAGAGTAAGAGGCTCATCAGCTTGAGTAGCTCTTCCCGGTGATCAGCTCTAGTAGCTTTGTTATCATGTAATGGATGCATCTTGTCATCATACCCAAAAGGTTCCTCCCTAAAAAAGCAAAGGTCGTTCCTCTCATGAAGAAGCTGTTTCACCCTCACGCTCTCTATTTTAAAAGGGGCTCCCCCACCGTTTAAACCCCATGTTTTAAAGGCAAAACATGTTTCCTCTTTCAAATTCAAAACCCTTTATAATCTAATCTTATCTTTAGGGTGGAGAACCTGAACTCATGGTTTCAAGAGTCTCCCTGGCGAACTGAACCCAGCTATCGGTATAGTGCAAAACAGCTGGGGTGCGAGACAGCCGAACTATTTAAAAGGCATCGCCACACAAAAAAGGCATGGCTATCTCCCCATGAGATGAGTGAGAGCCCTCCATGTATTCGGTCCACCGGAGCACCCATAACAGCATTCAGCATTTTCATAGGAGGGGTTTTCGCACAGTTCTGTAAACGAAAACTAAGGGATGGGGGTCATCCGAAATCAGTTCACTATGACCTGATCAGTTCACCCATATCACTATCTCTATAATCGGAGCCGGAGTCCTTGTTTTCGCACAGTTCTGTAAACGAATGATCGGGCATTTTCCCGGATGGACATGGAAGGCCCTTAAAGAGGTGCCGTCTCTCAACATTTTTTCTCAATGTTGGGTATCTGACTTGAAGAGACAAAGGAACTAAGGAATATCCCTGTGTCAAAGGATTAAAGCGATAGACCGTTATCACATCCCTTTAGGCATATACTCCATACCGATGTAGCTTCTTGTCATCATAGATACAACCGGTACACCTTGCCTTTAAAATAGAGGGGTTGGCCCGGATCTTCATAGTTCTCCTTTCAACATTAGCATTAACCCGTAAGAATCAAACTTCTATGGCTTGGCTCCCCGGCTGGGCGTTCATATCTATGGTTTCGGGAATGTAGGGTGGGGTTAAAACCACCGTCACATTCCCATGGAGGAGCGGGTGCGCAGTCCCGGGAAAGAGGAAAAGAATGGTGGCGGCATAGGAAGAAGGCTTAGGGCTAACTCGGCATCCTTTTTCACTACTGCAGCGACAACCCCTCTTTATATTTTAATGGATGTGCCCGGTTCAACCGTCAACAGCGCCTGCTGAATACTTGCCTTTTTTGATATGGCGCTTTCTATACGGATCAGGAGCCAAGATCATTCAAAAGATGGGCTACACGGGAACCGGCGGCCTGGGAGCTCAATCACAAGGGATTTCCGATCTTTAAAAGGTTCAAGGTAGAGGATACAACCTTTTAGAATGAAAGGGCAGCACTTTAATTTAAGGGGTGGCGGGCCCATAGAGAGGGTAAGGCGGCTTTTTGAGGTTCTTTATCTCAATCCATGTCTCCGGAGCTTTTAAAATAGAGAGGTCCGGTTCCCTTTTAAAATAGAGCCGAATGAATGGAGAGAGGACCGAAACGGTACTTACTTGATCAATAGGGAGAGGAAGCACTTGATCAATAGGGCCCGCCGCTCCAGCTCTAAAATGGAGAGGGAGAGGTATCCATCGCATTTCCAGTACCAGCCGGCCTCTTATAATGCAACTCCCTCTCCCGGGGGGAGGAAGAGTTGTTGTGAATAGCTGTTGTTGTCCTATCCCCCATGGTTCGATCCTCCTTCTATTTTAAAGGTCCCTCCCCTGGTTGTGAAGGAATAAGTGGCCCGCCCTGCATCCATCCGTCACGGCACCCATCCGTCACACCTCAACATGCCGAATCGATCCCCCTTAGAGTCAAATTGGGCACCAAAAAAAAGTCGGTCGAGTTAATACGTATCCGATACAGCAGTGGATGGGGCAGCAGTTGCTCTTCCCCCTCGACCCGGTCGGGCTTAGTTCGTTGCTCTCCCCCGATCTCCTGACGTCTCAAGAGCCGGTGCTCATCTGAAAGCTCTGACTAGAGAGAAACCTTGCTGGCATTCGTAATCCCCGAAGGGAAACTCGGAAATACTTCCCCCGACCGAAGGGAGGCTTACTTCTCTGCCTCCTTTTAAGAAATAGACCGAAAATAAACAGATGAATTATATATGTCTTAAAGGATGAAAGAAGATACTTTTAGTATTAACATATCTTGAATATGATCGGTAATAAGGCGTTGAATATGTCTCTTAATAAGGCGTTGAATATGTCGCTTTATATACGTATTATCGATGTCTTTAATAATCGTTCTCGTTAGTATTTGCTTGATAGCCCCCTCCCCCTAGCTATAGCCCGCTCTCTCTACTGATAGCCTCCTCCTCTCTCCCCTTCCGATAGAGCTTCCCTCCCGGTTTGTCTATGTCCTGGTTTCCCGGGTCTCAATCCCGGTGTAGCCTTCGACTCAAGAATGTATCCTTTTCCCAAGAGAGAGAATTCCTTAAATCCGGAAATCCCCAAACTCCAAATACGGAAAATCCCTTCTGCGTAAATCCGAATAAAGGGAAAACCCAAAATATGGAAATCCGAATAAAGGGAAATCCCCGCAAAAGGAAAAGGATAGCTCTTGAATCGCAGGTTCCATCTACACCGTACATTGTTTGACCGGTCCGGTATAACCCATTTGCCAAATGAGAAAAACGATATCCTCATTTGGAGACTTAAATATAACTATCCTTACAAACCACTTTCGGATGATAATGCAGTTGTGGGGAGAAGCACTGGCGTTTTCTCTACTAATGCCTTAAAAACACATGGCCCTTGTGTGATCCCTAAAGGAGAGCGTGGAGGAGATGGATCCTTTAAGAGTTTTCAAGAGGTTGAGGAGCTTGGTTTAAAAGGTAATGGTATCCCTCCCATTTGGATCTCTCCAAACAGAACTATTGTTTCAGTTATTACAGGGTACCCTCCAAACTAGTACTCCTCATCTTTTCCAGAGCGACTGTGAGGCCCACTCGAACCACCCGCTAAGGCCTAATTACCACCCGTTTCTTCTCCGCTCATTTTAACTCGCCTCTTCTTTTATCGAGGAGAGCCTTTTCAAAATCCAAGATCACACACTCACCATATGCCCTAACGGGCTCCTACGTCCCTAACCAATTAATCCAGGTCACATAGATAAATTCCTGTACTCTCGATTTCCCAAACTCACATTATACCCTTAAAGTGATCTTTAACGTAAGGAGTCGCGTTCGCCATATTTCGTTTTCCGCTAGACAGCAGAACAGATAAGAAGGGAATCGAACCCTTCATCATGCACCAGCTCATCTCTAAGGGTATGGGTATTCCTCTCGCGTGTAGATAATAAATTATTGGAATTGCCCCGCTATACAGGCCCACCCGCACCCGCAGACTTTCATTCATTACCACCAATCCCTATCAATTGCTTAGTGAGTGGAACCTTGCACCGGACACTAATGGAGACGCTGTGAACCGTATCCGAGACTATATGCTTCCGACCGAGGGAGGGAAAGCAGTTCCACCTTGTATCCCTCCCTGTTCCACCCATTACTGGTTCCGACTGCTTTGAAACGTGTTCCACCCCTCGCTCCATATCATTTGCTGTGATTCATATATCCCCCTCATTATGAAAAGAATAAGGCTGTATCTGGATCATTCTTTCTTGCCCTCTCACTTTTATTGGGCGCTTCTAGTCCCTTAAATAATATAAGCATAGATATTCTCACTCATAGCTGGATTCGTTACACTACACTCAATCCCGGTTCGCCATAGCTTGGATTCAACCACTTCATCTCAAGCTGATAACGGAGCTTCACTAGGAACGAAATATCAATTCGTCTCTCAATTAGGAGACGGATAGGATCTAGAGTTAGTGTATATGAAATAAATGAGCTAGAATCATTTTGTAAGTCTACATTGTTATTAAAGATTAGAACAGTGAATTGGAATAAGGAAACGATTATTGATCTAGGTAGAAAAATTTTGATAAAAGGTAGATCCAATGCTACAAGCAGCAATTCTTTCTATTCCGCAATGTAGAGCGGAATTTACGTTGCTGCCCATCCATAAAGTGGGGACCACCAGAGTAAGGCTTGGACCTAATCATTCAAAGATAATGGATCTCAGAACAATAAAATCCAATTTTATTGGTCGTTCAAATGATCCATATCATGGAATAAGATATATTCCACATAAAAAAGGGAGAAAATAGATGAAAGATGGTTCAAAAAGTGGAGAGAGAGATGCTATACTTTTTCTATTTAGTAAGATCCTCTGGGTTTTGAACATTAAAAAGCATACTTGAGTTATGAGTACAAACTCTCTCTTTCTTTCTCCTCTAAGAGCTTTTGCCCTTTCAAAATAGAGAGGGGTTTCGCCCGCTCATTTCGTTCAACAAATCATGGAGGCCCCTCTCCCCCGCTGTCGCGATTATGGATAGAGAGCTCGAATAAAGGTAGAGAGCATTCCCTTATATAAGAGAGGGCACTTCGTCCATAGCCGCTGCCGCTCACTGATATGAATAAAGGCCAGGTCGGGGTCTTTCCCATTCACTAATTGATTTGATGCGGAATAGACAGCCCGGATACCTGTAGTGCGTGCGTTACTCCTTATTATTCTGTTAGCTTCGGTTCGACTCGAGTCAGTTGCGTTGACCTGGGAACCTTTCGCCCTCTCCTCTTATATAAGGTGTTCCGTCCGAATTTCATTTAATTTAAGCTAGGTACGAAACTTCTTATTGATCATGCAGGTTGGCTGCATCCAGCCAGCTTAAAGGTATCGATATGCAACCATTCTCCCTTACGCACCTGGAAAAAGCTACTCCTATGGTTCCCTCACCCGGTACTGAGCCCAAAAGAGCCTAGGAGTTGCTTTCTCACACTCTGCCTAGAAAAAGGCTAAAAGCCGGCTTAAGCTCACGCCTCTCTATTCCCCTTTCAAAATAGAGAGGGGGGAATGCGGAGTTTTTTTGAGGGCTCTTGGATTGGAAATGTCTACCTCGCTTTAAGAGTGACCCCCCCATGTTTTAAAAAGGCCCTCCCTCAAAACCTTTTAAATGGTGGGGGTGGGGGTGGGGAGAGGAGCAGAATGCTATTTCCCAATTAGGATGAATAGATTAGGGTTAAGCCCTCTTCCTCGAGGTTCTCTGTCGGGTGCTCGAGGACCAGTAGTTTTATTAAGAGTGCATGAATACCTTAGAGTCGAGAACAACGGAATCTCATGCAATTATTAAGGGGATCAGAAAGCCTCACTCGTTCCCCTCTCCCGCTTAACCTTCCATCTCCCCTTTTAGAAACAGGCTTAACCTTCCATCCCCAATATTGAATATAATTCATATAATCCTTTCTTTGTTTAATTATTCCCTTGCTTCTTTAAATCCATCTTTAATATTGAATACTCAAGTTTATTCCCCGGGGCGGGGTTATTAAAGAGGAGAGAAGGGAGGGCTTTTTAACTTGAAAATGAGGGGCTCCTCTCCTCTCGATTTTAAAGCAAGCCTCGAGCCCCAAAACAAAACCCTTTTTAAGTTAAGAGGCGCGGCTCTCTTTAATTCTGTTTCAAAATAGAGGGGACTCGCCCAAGCCCAAGATTTTCAAGCAAGCGGTTCTCCGGATTGTTAAAGAGAAGGGCAACCCGGGCCTCTACTTAAAATAGAATTCCATGGAGAGCTTCCCTTAATATTCGGGGACAGTCTTATGCTCTCTATTTTGAAAGGGACTCGGTTCAATGCCTTTTAAAATAAAAGCCCGCATCGATCGATTCATATTGTGTATGTAATATCGATCAAACGATCTCGCTAGCCCCGAGGAAACCACTCGATTCAGATTGTGTATGCCCTTTTAAAACAGAGAGCGAACTAACCCCTTAAGGAGATGACAGCAACAGTGCATTGCTTACGAGAGTGGCGCCACTATCCCTTGGGGGCACACTTCGTGGTCAAGACGGACAATGTGTCCAACACCTTCTTTCTCACTCAGAGCAAGTTAACTGGCAAGCAGGCCAGGTGGCAAGACTTCCTTGCTGAGTTCGACATGGACATAGTGCATACCGCAGGCAAAGAGAATGTAGTAGCAGATGCACTAAGCAGGAAGCAACAGTTGGCAGTCTTGGAGGCAGCGTCAGTGAGTCCGGTTTCTCAGCATGGGGAAAGCCGCATTGAGTTGTCTGAAGAAATGGTGGCTAAGATAAAGGAAGGACTTGAGAGGGATCAACTCCGTCACGCCAGGTGGTTTTAAAAGCGTTGATCGATTACCGGGGCACCTCTTTAAATTAAAAGGGTATTGTATACCTTAAACTCATTTTATTTTAAGGGAGGCTCTCCTCCCCACTGTTTAAAAGGGTGAGATATAGTTTTGTTTTGAAATGGAGAGCTTCCAGCCCCGGCCAAACTTCGCAGATCGGTTGATTCTCCGTCCCTTTAAAAGCTCTCTCTTCCTTAGATAGGGATAGAGAGCGGTCGAGCTTTCGATTCTCTAAGTAACCTTTACACTTTTCGAAAAGGTCCGAAGGTCATTCATGTATGCACTCGGCTGCTTTTATTTTAAAGGTCATCATTTATGCGCTCGCTTACCAGCTATTTACCCAACCGAGTCAGTATTTATCTGAATTAACTCTAGAGGGCTTTTCTTTTATTTTCTTTTGGCTTTTTCAAACGGCTATTTTGAGAGGGGGGGCAGGGCCCTTGCCTTTTTAAAACATGGGCGGGGAGAGGAGAGCTTAAGCTTTGCCCCCTTTGAGATGCTTATAAACTTGGGGGGCCTAAAGGAAGCCAGCACTCGACCTTTTATCTCAAAACGAGGGAGATAGCATGCACTCGCTTACCTCGGCTCCTCTCTATCTATAATTGGAGTTCAGTTGTTAATACGTATATAAAACGACTCGACCTTATAATATAAAGTGGGAGACTCTTAAAGGTTTTAAAGAGCCAGAGTTGCCGGTTGCCCTCTATTCCAACAAGCCCCTCTCGTCCAGGGGCGGGGCTGGCATTTTAAAGGTTGAGACCCTTATAGATAAGATAAAAGGTGTTGTTGTTAATACTAGAACCTATTTGAAATGCTCTCTATTCCAAAGAGAGGACTCGGTTCAGCAGGTTCAATGCCTACTGTATCGGAATGCATCGGATGGATGCCCGGGCATTGAGAGGGAAGGACGCTTCCAAAGGCGAAAGGCCATGGGGAGATACCTAAAGTGATCCATGGATCTCCGATCGGGAAACCGTATCCAAGCTAGCTTATTAGCTTTCAAGACTTAGCGAACTGAAACATCTAAGTAGCTAGGGGAAAGGAAATCAACCGAGACCCCGTTAGTAGCGGCGAGCGAAAGCGGATTGGGCAAATATCCATCAGCGGAGGTAGGATTCTCTCGACCTTTTTTTTAGGTCATTTATGCTTTCAATTTTAAGCGCTCCTCCGGAAAGCTTAAGACCTTTGAAAACGTTAAGGAGAGAGCTCGACCGAGTGAGGGTCCGCTCTCTATCTTTAATCGCTTTAGAACTGCCGCCTTCTCTGTGCAATTCATTCCATTTGTGGATGATGGAAGAACCTTTAAAAGGGGGGAATTGTGAAAAGGTTGGAAGATCTGGCCAAAGAAGGTGATAGCCCTGTAGATTGGTTCCTCCCCATGCCCTCTCCCTCTAGAATCAATTGATAATGCATAAATCCGGTCGCGTTTTATGCATCAAGGGGATGAGGCCAACTCTTCTCATTATAGATAGAGAGCCTTCGGACTCTTTAATATAAGACTTTGGGGGACCTCGACCTATCTTAAGAGTGAGAGCGTTCGATTCTTCCCAGTAAAACGCGGAGTGTTTGAATCTTCTACGCGAGAAAGGGGGACCACCCTCTAAGCCCAAGTATTCCTCAATGACCGATAGCGTACAAGTACCGTGAGGGAAAGGTGAAAAGAACCCTAGGAAAGGGAGTGCAACAGACCTGAAATCCGATGCGCGTAAACAATCAGTCGGTCGCGGCGCACCTTTATTATCTAATAAACGCGTTGAACGGCGTACCTTTTGCATAATGGGTCAGCGAGTAAATGGGAACAGCGGCTTAAGCCATTAGGTGTAGGCGCGACAAATAAAATAAAGGGCGATTTCTCTTTTAAAACAAAGGGCTCTTTATCCCCTTTTGAAATGAGAGAGGGCTCTCTAATCTCCTTTTTTCTTTTAATCGGTCGAGGCCGACTTGTCTTGAGAGAGGAGAGGAGAGGCGACAGAAAGCGACCTCTTAAGACGAACCTTATTTCTTTATTAAGAGGACATCTTTCTCCCAGTTGTTCCTATTCGACCCGAAACCGATCGATCTAGCCATGAGCAGGTTGAAGAGAGCTCCAACAGGCCTTGGAGGACCGAACCCACGTATGTGGCAAAATACGGGGATGACTTGTGGCTAGGGGTGAAAGGCCAACCAAGATCGGATATAGCTGGTTTTCCGCGAAATCTATTTCAGTAGAGCGTGCATGCTTATGGCCCGAGGTAGAGCACTCAATGGGCTAGGGTGGCCCAAAGCTTGACCAACCCCAAGGAAACTCCGAGTACAGGCCATTTCAGTAAGCAGACAGACTTTGGGTGCTAAGATCCAGAGTCGAGAGGGAAACAGCCCAGATCGTACGCTAAGGGGATTTCGTAATCACATTGCAGAACCCACCACCCCTCTCGATTGTTTGAGGCGCACAAATGATGTATTATAAGCTTATGAGATAGGTGTCCCCTCTCGAGTATTTAGGGATCCAAGGAAGTAACTCGGACCCGGTTGGCTTGGAGAAACCAGCACCTCCATCTCATGAGCATCTCATCCTATTATGATGGTAGGGGGTCCAGCCAGCATTTCAGGAAAGAATAATCGAGAGGAGATCATACTGGAAGAAGGCCACAATCGATAGGTGCTAGACTAACCAACCAGAGCTAAACTCCAACGAAGAACACCTGGTAGGGGGGGGTTCCCCTAAATAATAATAGTAGGGTTCACCCAATTCCTCTCCGTACTAGATATATATATGGGGGGGGCGCGAATAGAGCTGCTTCGGAAAGAGTCTATTATCATTACTCGACCAGATAGATTGATTCGACCCCGCTCCTCGCCCTTTCTCCCTCTATGGACCCCTTCTCCGTCTCTCGACTCTAGAGCAACCCAACCCTATAGATCATAGCGGGTAGGTCCACGCCGCAGGAGGATCGATCTGCGGTTATCTCCTCACCTAGGAGTTTCTCCATTCGTTCGATCGGTTGAATCGGAGGGCAATCAGCATCTGCTGACCAAATCCGTCCTACCGGACGCTTAGCATTAGCGGGTCAGGGGTCACTCATTCATCGATCTGGTTCATAAAAGTATTAATCCGGTGTCGGGCTGGGTTCTCAAAAGTATCCGTCTGTGCTCACCTCACAATATAGGTAAGGTAGTAGAGCTTATACGCCCACCTTCAATATATAAGGCGGCTTGTGGAGGGAGAGTGGACCCTGCTATCTCTATCAGTAAGCGGAAGCGATTTTCGAGGATCCGTGAAGTGGCCGCCTCTGCTCAATTTGGGTCAGACCTTGATGCTGCGACTCAGGCACTATTGAATAGAGGTTCTAGGCTCACAGAAGTTCCGAAACAACCGCAATATTCACCACTTGCTATTGAGAAACAAATTATAGTTCTTTATGCTGCTGTCAAGGGTTTTTGTGATCGAATGCCACTGGACGAGAATCCCCCAATATGTGAGAGCCATCCCAAGTAGTCTAGATAACCGACCTAAATTACTAGACGAAATTCGGAAAAGGTAAGTTAACCAACGAAATAGAGATGAAACTGGATGCTTTTTCAAAGGGGATTCTATTGAGTTGAGGTAACCGAGGGAGCACACGGTAGAAGTAAAAAAGCGAGAATTTAAAATCCTCCTAAAACTGCTTGCTCTCTTTAACTGGGGATCCTTCTTCTTGTTCTTGCGGGGAAACCCTCTTTATGGAAGAAGGGAGCCCTATGGAAGAAGGGAGCCCTACACCATCTCCATCCATTTATTTTTAATTTTAATAATGCCCGTGGAAGAAGGGAGCCCTACACCATCTCCATCCATTTATTTTTAATTTTAATAATGCCCCGTCTCCCGCCGCCCCCTCGGGGCAGCCGAATGAACCGGGACCGCAGGGACAAGCAATTTTTGCTGGAGAAACCTCCGCTCCGGGAGAGGGGCAGAAGAGGGAAACAGTAATATTAACCCATGTGGCCCTTCGATCGGAAGATTACAACACTATTTGTTGTCGGAATATTCCGCCGACTCCCCCGATGGGGATGTGGGGCCATTTCCTTCTCCTGGTGGTATTTCCTTTTCGGGGGAACCCGAAAATGAGGAGAGCATGGACCTACCTATTAAGATTATATAACCTTAAGATCCTATTGGATACGGATTTGGTGTCTATCTCTGCATAGGGAATAACGGAGCAGCTGAATGGAAAAAGGCACATGTACTTGATAGTGGTCGGAACTGTACCTCATGGTGCGTGCCCCCTCCATAGAAATAGTGAGGGCGTTCCTTGGGTGTAAGACTTGGTGGAGTGGGCCTGGGCTTCATTCCGCTAGCATGGCGGCCGGTATTAGTGAATTCGGGACCATCATAGCAAAAACAAACTGAACCATCGTAGCAGAAACAAACTAGTTAGGCCCGCCCTCCGACCATTGCACCTCTTCTGCTGGCGGCCAGATCCAAGCATTCGGACTTCCCATCCCGCCCGTTGTTGCTGCTCTCTCACCCATGTCCGATATGTCCCAACGAATGGGGATGATAATAGGGGGGAACAAATGAAGAATAGGAAAGGCGGCTCTTTAATAATAGGCGCCATATCTGGAGTGAAATGAGTAGGTCGGGGTAGAGATGGGGTTCCATCACCAGTAGGATTTGGTTGTCCTCGCTCACTCAACTAGAAATGGGGGATCCATGGGCAGGCAGGCATGAAACCCAGAACGATTAGGAATGTCGATCCGCTCCCCTCTCGATTATCATTCAAGGGCGGCTTGGCTCGGCCTTCTGTTCCGCGCGGGCGGTGGTGCGTCTCCCCCCTACTATTATTATTTAAGGTTGGAGGAGGTCCAGGGTTCTTTCGTATAGGCAGCAGGCAGCTGCGAGAATGGGTCAAATATCCTTGCAACGCCGAGAATTAGGTCAAAACGAATTCTAGTGACCAGGTGCCTGTTCAACCAATTCTAATCGATTGCGGGGGGAAAGGGAAAGGGACATCGGGATGGGAAGGAATAGTCAATAAAGGTTTTCCCAATGTCGAGGATTTCTCGTTCTAGCTGCGAGGATAGGCAACAGAAGAAGATTGGTTCTAGCCCCTACCATTATTATTCAGGGGAAGATGAGGGCAGCACAAAAGGAGATTGGTTCTAGTTGCAATGAATAGGGAGAGGCAGCATAGGATTAGACCGGGTCGGATTATACTACCTTCTCTATCGCGGAGAGAGGAATAGGGGGGAGATAAGCAACAAGAAAAAGCGTCGAATTCTTGCATGTTCTTTATCAGGGTAAACAGTCGATCAGGTTCGGCAGTTGAGGACCAGAGCCAATATGACCAATCATCTTTCATACGGGTATATAGATAGATGCTTGGCACTTCATCATTTCAATCTCGACCTGGAGAGTATTCGTGATCTATCTATCACTTCTAGTTTCGGTAGAGGGGGCCATTCAAGCCTTCTTGAATTCATGTTGCCCAGTTCGAATCCACTCAATGGGGCCACCCCTTCAATATAATAGTCTTCGTCATTCAGGTGTATTTGGTGGGGAATAGCCCGACCGATGCATTCATCCCGGAGGGGAAGTGAGGGAACGCGGGATTGATGGTAGTAGCCGCCTGCGATTCGATCTAGAATATGCGAAAGCTAGGGAAGCTTACCCACAATCTGAGAGCCTTAAAAAGTTCGGTGAGTCGCCTCAAGATTTTGACTGGGTAGTTGTCCAGCTTTGATTGGGTCATTCGATCGGATCCAGTTGCTCAAAGAAATAAAGGCCTTGTTCGCGTAGAACAGAGAATCATGAAGTAGAAGTGCTTGATTCATTCGAAATATAATCTATTCAAATGATCTTATATAAGAGTGAGTGCCCCCCGGATTTCATTGCCTTGTTCAATCAGGGCTGCCGCTTTTATTTCTATTTCAAAGGGGGACTTTTCATATCATAAGAGCTTATCTAAAAGCTCGGGAGAGGGCCGTATTTAAAATAGAGAGGCTTTCTATCCTCATTTGAGGTCGAGGGAGAGCTCTCTATCCATAATCAACGATAGCGTCTCGATAGGTGAGCTCTTAAGGGGAGAGCCCCGCCCCCGCGGATAAGGATCAGCACTCGACCCTAAAAAGATAGGGAGAGGGGAGAGGGAGAGGAGGTGCAGTGACGGACAGCGAACCGGAGAGCCGTTAAACCGGGGGGAAAAGCTTTAAGCCGCAGCTTTAAATTCTAAGCAGTGAGCGACCCGCTACTCACTGATCCTGATCAATGGACCCTTTGTTAGACTGCTCCAATATATGGAAATAGGGGATCGCTTATAGACTCCCCACTATTGGGAGCGAGGGGGAAATATTGGATCGGTGGATTGAGAGCAAGTGCGGACCGCCTACTATCAAGGGAGAGGGGGTTTTAGACTGCCCACTATTGAAGCGGATCTGTTACAAACCGCCCACCTCTCCTCTGGAGCCCCACTTATTATTAAGAGATTCGTCCACCTATTTACAACCGGGGGAGTAAGGTTTCTTATTATTGGGGGAGAGGTTGAGGCGGATAATCCAAATATCCGCTGCTAGGTATTGGTTGAATCGGACCCATTGGATGGAATGCTGAAACAATAATAGTGGGTTTTGAAACACCCCTTTATTCACCCCTATTATGAATCAGTGGATGCATAGGATCCCAAGTATTGTAGTTGAATAACAATTGATGATTGCCCTTTAAACAATAGTAGGGCCGGTTATCTATTAGTAAGCTCGCAAATAATAGTAGTAACTATGTATCGGAAGGTTCGTGTTACCAATGATGGAATACCAGACCGCCCCTATTCTTATTATTTAAGCACTGGTCCCCTACTATTCTAATGCGACAACGCCCCATTCTATCCTTGAAGTCTCGGCGAATTCATTAATATACGGGGATCAACTCCAAATACCTTACTGAAGAGGAAGTGCGCTGATGGTTGAGAATGAACCGTTTCGAATACGAACATCTTTAAAGAGCCCTTCCAGTTCGAGTACTCCCTCGGCTCGGTAATACTACTTGTCATTCAAGCCATCGATTCTTGAAACCCTAATCATTCGACTTTATTCATTCTAAATGATGTTGTCGTTCATCACCAACTCATCACCAACTTTAAAGTGACTTGGTCACTTTCTTTCGGGTAGTTAAGTCACTCAACCTCTTAAGTCTCTCTATTCCCTTTTTCGACCCCGGCTTACTCTACTCTCTATTCAAGCTGAAGAGACAACAGGGAGCTCAAACATGATGAACAGTACCCTCGCCTCAGACCAACCAAGCCTACTTATTCCCAACCAAGCCCATCCCCATCTCTAAGGTCGGAAAATAATAATAATATCACTTTTAAAGGGTTTCTTTAAGGTCAGTTCTCTACTATTCAATCCCGAGCGGGGAGAGCTTTTTGATGGTTGCTGTCTGAGTGAGTCTCCGCGCTCATTCCCACTGCAATGCCACTCGAACCGAATCATATTTTAAGAGGTCCTCTCCCCGAGGGCCTTTTTAAAACAAAACAGGCCTCTCCCCTCCCCTCCATTTGAAAAGGGCCCCTCTCTTTTGCCCCTTTTTAAAACAGGAGGGCTTTTGCTTTTTAAAACAGGGCAGGGCATGGGGGGCCTCTTCTTCCTTTTCCCCGGAATAAGCTCCTCTATTTTAAAGGCCTCGGATCCCCATGACCGACTCTGAATAAATAAATAAAGCCCGTCCTATGCCTCGCTAGCGTGAATCACTCGTATACCAGTTGTATCCAGAAGGCCTTATTCTGGCATTAATCTCCTTTTGAACCTTTTGAATAGTGGGGGGGAGGGTAAGCGAGTGCTTATCCAAGCCTTTTAAGAGGAGGCCTTTGCCATTTAAGAGCTTTTTAAGAGGGCGCTTTCTTCTCATGGAAAGAAGAAAGAATGGAATTCTATCCCCAGATAGATAGCTTTTAAAAGGCCCTTTTTAAAACATGGGGTTTAACCGAAAAGTCCCTCTATGAATTTATTCCCCTCTATTTTTAAAGGGGCGGGGCACCCTCTATATTTCAAAAAGGGCCCTTAAGAGTGAAGGTGCTCTCTATCCTTATTCAAGCTTCGTTCGTGAGGATTGGAAGGAGGGGAATGCGAACCAGCTCTTAAATGGAGGTCCCCTCTATATAAAGGTTCAGCAGGTGCTTTTAATTCTAAGGGCCCACTGCGAAGGAGGTCGACGGTCGGCCAATCAGCGCCTACTATTGATTGATCGATTACCATCATCATCTCTCTACCCGGACATGCACTTCTATCTATTGGAGAGCATCTCTCTATACTCGTATCATCACAACCGAACATTAAAGTTGCACTAGACTTGTATGCATGAACATAAAAAATGGATCACTAGCGAAACCTCCCTCCTCATTTGAAGCGCTCTCTATCTATAAGCTGCCGCGGTCTCATTCGAAGCGCTCTCTATCTATAAGCTGCCGCCGGAGCTCTCTAATAAATAAAGGATGCTGCGGAGGGAATAACCAATCTATCCCTATCTCAAGAGGCCCTGCCCTGTGTTCCGAGCGGAGTAGCCCTCCCGTTACATGACAGTCTTCTCCCGGCCCTCTCCACTTCTCCATGACCTTAATGATTTTTAAGGTGAGGTAAGCCCTTAAGATTGAAAACACCACTCAATTATAGATAGAGAGGACCTCTTGAGTATAGATAGAGAGGACCTCTTGAGATATAATTACCTTTAAAGCTTTTAAAAGAGGGGGCGAATTCATTAAAGCTTCGTGTTGGGAGAGTGAAGAAGAGGTAGAATCTACCCAGTACGGCATAGTCCCTAAATCCAAAGAGATCAGAGTTCCGATGTCCGGGAATAGGACCCAAAGGACTGCGCGTGCCGAAGGGCAGAGTGTAGTGATACCTGCCGACTCTTTTTCAAAGGGGATGATTGCTAAGTTCTGCGGCTCTTAGGCTGCCGCCCTCGAAGTTGCGTGACGTGTGGACCCATAAAGATTCCACCTTTTGCCCTTTTAAAATAGAGAGATAAGCAGTCCGCTTTTTATTTTAAGAGGCGAGCCTCTTTTAATTTGAATTGTTATGCAGTAGCCCTCACTGTAAGGGAGAGGTACGGTGGGGCCGCCTTCCCTCCTCCTCTCTCCATTTCAAAAGCGGTCCTCTCTTCTTTAAAACAGAGCTGGCGATCTCCTTCAATAACCGGACCGTCAAATGATTTCTCTCCCCTTTAATAATTTATAAAGATTGGTCTTAAGCATAAATGAATGCTTAAGATATGAATAAAGCGGATTGAAGTTTTAAAGAGCCTTCTTAAGGCATCTAGAGTTATTACATACGTAATATGAATCGAAAACCTCTCTATTCCTTCAAGCTGTCTATAAGCTTTGAGTTTCAAGAGCCTCGACAACCTTTAAAACGAGGTCTCTTGAGAGGGGAGAGCGCTCGACCTTTAGAAGTTTCTTTATTCATACCTTAAGAGGACCGCTCGACCAGCTTTTAATCTCGAGGAGGGAGGTAGTCTCGACCTTTTAAAAGGTCATTTATGTACTCGACCTTTGGAAAGGGAGAGCCCCAAGCGCATCCTTTTTTCTGCCTTTCCCGGGGTTCCGGAAACAACACACCGAGGGAGAACGGCAATGATCCGGGGGGGGGCATCGCCCAAAAAGCCCAAGTAGTCCAATGACCAATATCCCATCCCTCACGGTACCCTTTTAAAATGGATGCGCTTTCCCATAGATAGGAAAGCCCCCCCCCTTATCTCTCAAAACAGAGGAGAGGAGCTTTTAATTTAAGAGCTTGCTTTTTTAACGAGGGCCTTACCTTACGATTCAATGGCTATTTAAACGGCATAATTCTTCCAGCTAAGCCCTGATCACGAGGTCTTTTCCAAGCCTTTTCTCCCTCTTCAAAATAGAGAGCATTCCTCTTTTAAAATAAAAGCAGACACGCTTTATATCTTAAGCTTTATATCCCGAGGTAAGCTTCGTCTATCCATCGCATTTCTTTCACCAGCAGCAGTGACCGCTGAAGCTTGAATGAATAGTTACTCCGGCCCTTTAAAAACTTAAAGAGCTTTTTCTTTTATTTTAAAAAGGCCCGTTTGTGTATATAAGAGTAAATGGCAAACTATTCACAACTTATCTTCCGGGCCTTTCCACCGGAACCAATCTTTAAGGATTCCCCCTCTCTTCTCCCGCCTCCCGGGCCAATGAAACGCACGTGGTGGTTACTATGGCGGTTCCTTCTGAACCTAGAAAACGTCCGAAAGCACCTGCTACGGAACTACCGGGCAAGGGCAACGATACTATGAGTAGATACATGAAATCGAATATGGGGACAACCAAGAATCAGGGGCTACCTTTAATTTAAGAGCCTTTAATCCCTTTCCACGCGGCCCTCTTTCTAGACAAAAATGAGTTGAGCGAAGCTTTATTGAATCGGGAATGACAAGAAGAAGGCCGGCTTTTAGAGGGGTTGCGGCAAGGCGCAGCCAACAAGCCGCCCTATTCATCAGTAAGTTGCTCTCGATTCACAACCATCATTCTTTACTATGCACCGGTTGATCTATTCCATACAACCATCATTCTCTACTATGCACCGGTTGATCCACTCCATACTGTAAAACGAAAATAATCACACTTAAGAGCACGAGTTTAAATTAAAGAGCCCCTTCCTTTTTAAGAGCATGCAATTTCCTCTATTTCAATGGGCTTGAGACAGTAAGGTTGGTTCGTTCGCTCAGAGGTACTATCTACACTTTAAGCGTGAACTGGCAATTCCTATCGCCCCTCTCTCTCCATAGTAACGCTAGCAATTCCAACTTCATGCTTGCGATTCCCGAAATCTATTCATCGATTGGGCAAAATCTCATATTTATCAATCAGGGGTTGGGGACTTCATGTTAGCGATTCCGGGGATGAGACGGGAGAGAACTGTGAGGAGCCAACCAACTGATACGTATATGATCCCCCTATACCCCTTTAACACACCTCAAAATAATAAAAAGAACCCGGGAAAAACAACTATTTCTATTTAAACCCCTCTCCTCTGCTGAAAAACTAAGAATTGGGCAACCTAGAAAAAAACCTAAACCTAAATGCCCCTTTTAGTTTAGAAAAAAAACCTAAATAATGAGATTTCTGCTATTTGCTGCTATTCCATTCATTGGTGTCTTAAGTTGGAAGGGGATCTCAATCTGTAATGAATAAAAAATGGTGGCTTGTTGTTCCGCGATCTCCATCATCTGCGTGTTTGTAATATTCAGTAAAAATCTTTTTTCTAAAGCTTTGAGAGCGGCATTTCGGGATAAACTTTTGGATGTCCGAGTCTTTCTCTATCTAAGGGCTCGACGGTTCTACGACCAAATTTGGGGGATTCTCCCCCAACGGTACCGGGTCCTCGTGCTCTTATTTTTGCCTCTATTTCCTAGTCTCTTTTCTTACTTTCTCAATACTCTTCAGATGGGGCTGGGGTTTGGCCATCATGGAGTGGGGGTTTCTAAGAATAGAAGGGGATCTTCTCACTACACTTGCCATGGACGGCACGGACCCTATCGATCCTCTAATATTCTGGCCGCCAAGCCCCGATCCCCGGCCCCTTTTTCCAATTTCCACGGGAGAAATGGAACCGATGGAATTGGAAGAACCCGAATTAGACTTGCGCCGACCGGGTTTGAACTACTGAGCGAAGGGGAATTACTCGGCCTGGTGGAGGAATTGAAGGAATCCTCTCCACTTCCCGCTTCCCCCCAGCTCGGGGATAACGTAGTTCGGGATTTTGAAGAGGCAACTTTAGATTAGAAAGGGCGGGGGCCGAGGTTGGGGGTCAGAGGATCCATAGTACCCGCCTACCTCGTCGATTGAAAGGACCGGCGAAGGGTAAGGGATCTATTCTCTGCAAGTTAAAATAGAGAGCGAGTTTACCCTAACGATAAATCCAATACTAATTCCCACCCGATCTAGTGCTAGTGAATACCGCATATCGGATCTCTCCGATCCTCCGTACGGACTTTCTTCTAAGAGCCTCTCTTTTAATTTAAAAGGTCCATACCATAAAAAGCCGCCCCGGTCTCCCTGATGCTCTTATAAATGGTTAAAATCCTTATAATATAATAGAGAGCTAAAGCTCTAATGGAATAAAGAGAATCGAACACTCACTCCACTCTCACACTTCCCCATCCCTCTCCCTCGACAACCGGGCGCTTATAACAGACCTCTTAAGATTTCTTAGAGAAAAACTCTCTTTAATAACCCCCTAAAAGCTTTATTCTCTTTTAAACCCCTCTATAAGCATCAGGTTGAGTGCTGGCTTTGGGCCCCCCAAGTTTATAAGCATTTCAAAGGGGGCAAAGCGTGTTGTTGTTAATACGTATCCCCTTTTTTAATAGAGGAGAGGACTCGACCGCTCTTTAATAATGTCGGAGATCGACCTCTTAAGATATAAAATTTGGGGAGATAGTTGCTTTTAAGCACTCGACCAAGCTCTCTATCTATAACGTTTAAAGCTCTCTATCCCTTTTGCCCCCCCTTTTAAATGGTGGGGTGGGGAGAGAGGGGTCGATTTGTACACCTTCAGAGGTTTTAAAGCTCCTTTCTTTTTCCCTCTCACCCATGTCCGATATGTCCCAACGAATGGGGATGATAATAGGGGGGAACAAATGAAGAATAGGAAAGGCGGCTCTTTAATAATAGGCGCCATATCTGGAGTGAAATGAGTAGGTCGGGGTAGAGATGGGGTTCCATCACCAGTAGGATTTGGTTGTCCTCGCTCACTCAACTAGAAATGGGGGATCCATGGGCAGGCAGGCATGAAACCCAGAACGATTAGGAATGTCGATCCGCTCCCCTCTCGATTATCATTCAAGGGCGGCTTGGCTCGGCCTATTGATTCACCAAACTAGAATACTGGATTGAAAAGGTGCTCGACGTTACTAGCGGGGGTTATTGTATAGAAGGGGGGAGTTTGCCTTGTAATGGGAGTAGCAATGTCGGAATGGTGATAAGAGTAGGAATGTTGAAACGAACCCCTACCTTCCTACCCCGACCTTCTGAAGGCATGGCATTATTGAAGGTGCCGATCCGGGCAGGTAGGTGGGCGGGGCCAACAAGAATGACCTTACTTGGATCCCCTGGTAGTAATAGGGGGACAAAAGTGGTTAATACGTATATAACGGCCGCGGGGTTGAAGCGATCATTCATTATTTGTTTCGAGTTGTTAATACGTTTCGTCCCCTTTGTTTCTTTCATAGCCCGGCCCAAGCTCGCCCTCACTTCTTTAGGAAAAAAAGAGACTGCCTACAAGCCCTCAACCTCATACTCTAATAAAGGGGAGGCGGGGTTTGTTTAGTTTTGTTGAGTATAAACCTCACAAAGGAGAGATTTGTTTCTTTCATTCCATTCTTATGAAAAGGGGGACTAGTTTTGTTTCTTTCATTCAATCTCGCTAGTCAAGAAATGCCCCCACCCCTACTATTACTATTCAAGGGTGTTAATACGTATAGAATAGCTGCTCGGTTGGGGGATTGAAACTTGAAGTTGTTCGTATATAGTTGGCCGGGGCTATTAGATACGTATTAACAACTTACCCCTTTGTTTTCGTAGGGCACTCCAACACCCGAATTGACAGTACTAGGTTGGTTAACTAGCAACCGAATTGCCCTATTCTAATAAGGGGGTCTTATTTTTCGTTGGTCGGTCGGGAAGAGGGGGAGCGGGCTGGGGACATAGGGGGGAGAAGCGTCGGAGTAAGCATCGGTTCGATAACCAAACCAGGTTATTAAGAGGGGAAGGCCCTCCCCCACCGGGGCCCTTCCCTTGTTAAAAAAGGGAGGAGGCCAGGCCCCGTATATAATAGAGCACTCCTCTCTATCTCGTTTTTGAAAAGAGAGGGGGGGCGATGAAAATACGTATATAAAACGACTCCGTTCTTATAAATGGGTGATCGATGGGCGGTTTATCCTTGTGCTCTAACTGGTTATAAGTTTTCCGGATCGATCTGTTGGTCAGAGATCTGCCATTAGGTATGGAATGCTTCGTCCATGCGCCCTAGACCCGAACAACATTGAAAGGCTTGGAGGAAGAGATGCCTCCCATGCCAATCTCCAGATTAAAGCTGGTTCTCTAGCTATTCTAACTGGGGGTTTAAGATAAGAGATGCAGGAAAGGAATGGGAAATAACAGAAAGGAATGGGAAATATGGCCACAGGCCAGTTAGAACAAGGGGTGATGGACAAAGAGCACGATAACAAGCATGTACGTTGAACCAAATAGCATTCAATACCTTACTTCCTATTGTTTTGATAAGTGATCGGATATAGCTACAAAGAAATCCCCTATGAAACCTTAAGAGCTCTTTCAAAGCCCTCGACCCTTTCAGAGTCTTAATATTAAAGATCGGCTGAGCTCTTTTAATTTTATTTAAAGCCCCCCCCCTTATCTCTCAAAACAGAGGAGAGGAGCTTTTAATTTAAGAGCTTGCTTTTTTAACGAGGGCCTTACCTTACGATTCAATGGCTATTTAAACGGCATAATTCTTCCAGCTAAGCCCTGATCACGAGGTCTTTTCCAAGCCTTTTCTCCCTCTTCAAAATAGAGAGCATTCCTCTTTTAAAATAAAAGCAGACACGCTTTATATCTTAAGCTTTATATCCCGAGGTAAGCTTCGTCTATCCATCGCATTTCTTTCACCAGCAGCAGTGACCGCTGAAGCTTGAATGAATAGTTACTCCGGCCCTTTAAAAACTTAAAGAGCTTTTTCTTTTATTTTAAAAAGGCCCGTTTGTGTATATAAGAGTAAATGGCAAACTATTCACAACTTATCTTCCGGGCCTTTCCACCGGAACCAATCTTTAAGGATTCCCCCTCTCTTCTCCCGCCTCCCGGGCCATATTTTTCCTCTAATAAGCTTGCCTGGGCAAGTATTATATCAACGAACAGCAGGAGGAAGTTCATCATTCTAGTAGCTCTTAAGAGCGCTCTCCCCCTCTCCCACTCCATCGGTAAGCGAGACCCTCTCGGTCATTCCCATTGCTCCAAATGCATGCTATCTATTGGTAGCCAATCCACGTTCTCCCTGCCATGGTCCAGCAGCGGCGCCCTCTCGTCCCTGTGTTTGCTTGGCCACTCCACTTCTCCGGAGAGGCTCCTCTTTTAAGCACACCTCGGCTTTCCTCTCTCTCCTGGAGTCTCTCACCGTTCAGTTTTTAATACGTATATAAAACGACCTTATTTGAATAAAGCTCTCTATCCTTATAATGGAAGGTTTTGGGAGAGCCTCACTTTCGTCTTTCTCGGATATTCGAAAATTGATTGGTTACTCTTCACCCCGTTTTATCCTTGCGATCTTGGATTTTAAGAATTCCGCTTCTACATTCGCTCTCTCTATCTCGTACAGATACCACGCAGTCTTTGCCCGAAGATTTTAAGCTTCAGCTTCCAAAGTCGTCAGGCGATCTCTCACCAGCGTCTCTTCAATCTCCCGCTCCAGAAAGGCTATTCTCTCCTTTCTAGAAAGCAAATAGTATTCTGGTTGCATTTTCATGAGTACGCGCCCTTCGTCCCCAGTTTATCCCGGAACCCGAGGGCCCTTAAACTCTGCTGCTTGAGGAGTTCCTGCAACTGCGGAAGAGTCATTAACCACACTCACTTTAATACATTCTCACCACTTTTTATCTCTATAATATTTTCGTATGACATGAACAATATCGACTATGTACTCGTTCCGGCTGTGTATATCCCGAGCGAGAGAGCGCTGCCAATCGTAAAGGTCCTGTTTCGCTCTTTCGAGATCGTCTCCTGTGAAAAGGGAAACATTTTCTTTTTCTCGTGAAATACGCCATTCCGAGTTCGAAATGGAATGGAGGGTGTCGCATAGGGCGTGCCAAATGTCGACCGTGTCAATATCGGCGGTAATTATATCATACTCCTCAACCTCTAACTTATAGGGGACGACGGGTTTTTCCTGCATCTCTTTGCAGGCTGATTCCCACCAAGACGAAGGTTGGCAATCCTCCTCGCTCGGCCACCCTGTGAATACCTTTTCTGCTCGCCGCCCCTGCTCTATCAACTCTTCCCATGGGTCCGAATTCGCCCCTGTCCTCACTTGTGAGCTTTGTGATTGCGGAACAGCGGAGGAGGGCTCAGATGGCTCTCCCAATTGGTGGGTGTCAATAGGCAAGCTGGGAGGATTCATACACATATACCTACTGGGGTCCACGGCGTCGTAAGTCCAAATGGTACTCACTGGGATGAAGAAGTCCGTAGAAACACGAACTAGCCAATAGCTAGAAATGAAATACATTTTTAATGCCCGGTAGGGGGTGACCCTCCACACGCTGAGGTGGATCAAGGCGAGAAGTCTACTAAAAATTATAAGGACCAAATACCCTCCCAGAGGGATACCATTTAACTTTGACGGAAAAAATGAAGATAGGTAGCCCATTACGAGGAAAATGGTGACAAAATTAACCAAATACCGAAAACGAAAAAAACTCCCCCTAAAGAGTGCCCTGGGTTGTTTGAGAATAGAAAATCGTTGTTTTCCCGGAGTCATTTACTTCGTATCGTTCCCGTGTTCCCTCAATCCGATCCTCCCTCAATGAAAAGGAACGAACAGCGAGCGCTTCGCTGGTGCATGCTCTCTATTTTAAAAGGGCCCTCTCCCCCACCGTTTAAACCCCATGTTTCAAGGGCAAAACGTGGGGCTACGAATCAGAAGAAGGCTTTTGAGCATCCCTCTTAAGATTATGGATAGAGAGATCTCTCCCGATTCTTTATCTTGGGAGAATATCTTAAGAGGGATAGGAGTTTTAAAATAGAGAGCCTCGGTTATAGATAAAGAGCCCTCTGTTTAAAAAGATGGAGCCTATGTTTTCAAAGATGGAATCGCTAAAGAATGATTCCCTTCTGGGGCAAGGGGGCCCCGCCGGACTCCCAAAAGGGAGGCGGGGATCCCGATCCTGCAAGCTCAATTTAATCGATATTTGATATACGTATTATCAATAAAGGTCGAGTGCGAAACTTTTTATTTAAGCGGAGAGGTTCAAAGCGTCTTAACAGCTATCGTTTTCTATACTCTCGGAACAGCTTATCGTTTTATATACGTATTAGCGACTTTCGGGCCTATTTGAAAAGAAAAGGCCCTCACTTTAATCTCGGGTTGAACTAATCTTTTCTTTTTCGGGTTTGGGCCTGAAATTGGATTGAATTAGATTCTATTCCCTAAAATAAATTGGATTCTATTCCTTCTTAAAAGTGGGCAAGTAAAAGGAGCGATTCCATTCCCTAAAATTCGATTCCTTCCCTTTCATTCGATTATCTTCATTCCCTTTCATTCGATTCTATTCCCTTTCATTGGAATCTATTCCTTCTATTCGGGGGTTCAACTTGTAGCTATTCCGTTCTCCCGGTTACATCTATTTTTTACTTTTCTTGCCTCAAATAATCCCTTCCCAATGCTTTTCTTTTCTTTTCATTTATTTGCGGAAGTGGCCCTCTTATTTACGGCTGAGAAATAACCTCTCCTCGGGGTTTCCGATTTCAAGTTCAAGAGGGCGATTTCAAGGAAAATAGAGGAGGGCGGAGTAAATAAGGGCCTTCCTTTTCGCGCTTTTCCGAGAGTTCAAGTTGTTAATACGTATATAAAACGATAAGCCCTCCTCAACGATAAGCCAAAAGAGAAGAGAAGAGACCCTTCCTTTTCCGTTTCCTCTTTTTCGGCGGTTCTTCACTTTTTATCAAGCCAAACCCTCCAGCCCAACCTAGCCTTTTCAGTTCCTTTTCCTCTCCTCTCTATCAGAAATAAGAGAAGAGTTGCTTTTCAGTTCCTTTTCCTTCCTTTTATTTGCTCTCAATCTCTGCGCTTTTCTTGTCTTTGATTTTCCTTTTCTTGTCTTTGATTTTCTGGGAGGTCGGCTTCCCTTTATTTTCCGGCTTTTATTTGAAAGGGCTTTTCCGCTTTCCCTTATTTTTCGATAAGCTTTTTCCTTCCTTTTCCGTTTCAATCCTTCCTTTTCCGTTTCAACCTCTCTATCAAGCTGGAAGGCTAGGCTAGGCTAGGCTCTCTATTTTTACAATGAGCTCTCTATTCTTATAACAAGGAGGTGAGCTTTTAAACAGCTCAAAGCCTTGCCTTGCGCGGGTTCAAGCTCTTTCTTTATTTAGCCTCCTCAATCTCCTCAAGATTTTAAAAGGGGCATGAATGAAAGGATCATAAAACTAACCTTTTAAAAGCCCTTTTAAACGGTGGGGGAGAGGGGATTCTGATAACTTGTAGCGACATTTCTTGTCGAACATAAGCCGACAAGCCTCCCCTTTTATAATAACGCTTCTTCGCCTTACCTTACCCTTTTAAACGGTGGGGGAGGGGGAGGGGCTCGATTGCTTTTTAGGCCCTCGAGGTGAGGTAAGCAAAGCCCTCTCTATTTTAAAATTGTTCGAATGTATCCCCCTTGAAAATAGAGAGAGGATTTCTCCCATTCTACCTTTTCTTATTCTATAATCTTCATAGATTTCGTAGAGGGTACCCAAAGGTTCATATTGAACCTCAATAGGAGCTTCTCGGTTTACTGAGTTAATAATAGGGAGACCTATCCCCAGATCTGGGAACAGATCTGTTCTACCCCACCACCGCAGCCATAAGGGACTGTCTAAGTCAATTTGTTTTTGTTGATAAGCTGCGAGCGCATCGCTTTTTAAATAGAGGGGCTCGCTCTCATTCCCTCTGGAACCGATCTTATTTCTTGAGTTATATGGGTGGTATCTATTTCCATAAATACCTTGATTATTTTCAAGGGTGGATCTATAAAGTCCAAGAAGCATATCTTGAGTTGGTACGCAAATGGGATCCCCAATAGCTGGAGACAAGAGATTTATATGAGAAAACATAAGTAAACGAGCTTCTGCTTGAGCTTCCAGAGATAGAGGTACATGGACAGCCATCTGATCCCCATCAAAGTCCGCATTAAATCCTGCACCTCTCTAGTGAGGTGAACCCCTCCTCTCTATTTTAAAAGGCGGGAGCAGTCTTCTCTGAGGCTGTCTTATAGGATTGACATCTTTAGTATAAATTCTATGAGTACATACATCAGGGTGAATCCCTGACATATCTTTGTAATCCCATGCAAAAACATGGATATGCTTTTGCAAAATAACTATCAATTTTTCTTCCTCTTCCATAGTAAGCTGGCTATTTATGTTTAGAAATTTACCTGGATGGACTTCTATTTGTTTTGTATTTGGAAGGATCGAATTTACTTATTCATAATTGTTGACTAGGGAATTAATAGGACAATGATGAGATGGGAGGACATAAGAAGTTTTTGTCGCATTGATTTCTTATGGAAGCATATCCTATATGGAACAATGAGAAGGGAAGATCAAGTGATGGTGCCACCCATGTAGTAGTGAAACAGATGTTTCCTATGATGGTATAGATGGCCTTTCTTCATAACTTTGAACTTCTTCTCTCACTATCAATTGATTGATATTGGTTGCTTCCTCTTCTAACCCTTGTTCATGCAGAACATTCATTAGGACTATTTCATTTTCTAAAAATTTTGTGTCATGGAGGTCTTTTGTGTGTTCCCTTACTACCAAGGTGGCTAGTGTGGAAATAAAATCTTATGGTTCTTCATCTGAGTCAAGAAACCATAATTGATCTATGAAATTGCTTAAAGGTCTTGCAGGAGGATATAGAGAAATCTATTTTAGGTCAATACCATTTGAAATTGTCATTTTTCTAGATCTACAGTCTATAAAGGCTACTGCAGTTGCAAGCCAAGGTCTTCCTAGGATAATGGGATAGCCATGTGTTGAGTTTCTTGGCTATAAAACCAAAAAAAATTGCAAGGCATTCCCAAGAAGAAACTTCTATAGGGACATCTTCAATGATACCTTCAGGTTTTGCAACTGACCTATCAACCATTTTTAAAACTGTGAATATGGGGCTGAGATGTTTTAACTATAGTTGTTCCATTGTATCCTTGGTCATGATATTTATTGCAGCTCCTTGATCAACTAAGATGTTTGATATTGGTACTGATCTTATGATCACTGGACTTCCGAGGTCACTATACTTTGGAGGTACTAGTTTTCCTGACAAGAGATCAGCTATCTTTCCTTCAACATGAACTTTTTTAGGAAATGCTTTCTTTTTTCTTCCTGCTCTTCTGTTGCACAAATCTCGAACAGTTCTTTTAATCACAAGTATATCCTTAATGGCTTACAATAAGGGAAGTGATATGGTTAATTTTTTGAGTTATTTCACTAACTCTGATCCAAAATTTTTTACTGTAGTGTTAAGTCTCTCAGGGTATGGAATTATCCTTAATGAAGGTAATTGTTCTACCTATGGTTCTATTTTTTCTTCTTATTTTTCTGTTGTTGGTTTGACTTTGCTTGGTTCAATAGGTTCTTGAAAATCATCTTCTTTCACTTCAATTATAACAGGTTCACGTAAAACTTTCCCTGAATGTAGTTGTGTGTTGCTACAATCCAGAATTTGCATATCTAAATTTCCTTCAAAATTAGCCATATAGGCAGAAGCTGCCCGCCTTATGTTATTTGGATTTATTACAGGTTGAGCTAGTAATTGAGGTTGTTTCACCTGTTGCATTTGTTGATTTGGTTTTCCTTGAAATTTTTTATTTGGTGCAGGTAACAAATTCTGAGTTTGACCTTGATTTATTTGCTACCTTGGATAGGACTGTTATTGTTGACCCCATCGATGTTGATTTTGCATCCAAGATGGATTACTTTGATTCTGAGTCCATGGTGGGTTATTTTGATTCCATGATGGGTTATTCTAGTTTTTATTCCAAGATGGATTATTCCAACCTGTCTGTGGCCATTCTTGATAATTTATCCATTGAGAATAATTCCAAGGATGTTGGGGTGGTTCTAACTGTCCCCAAGACATGTTTCGATGGTTGTTTCCCCAATTTGTAGGAAAACGAGGGGTATTTTGAAACTTTTGAAAGTTCCCCCCTTGTCTTAGTCCCACATAACTGAGTTCTTCTATTTGAGTTTCTAGGATAGTTTTTAGTTGTGGTAGCAGGTGACATTTGTCAGTCAAATGTCCTTTTGAGCAAATACTACAAATGGCTGAAATGGATGTTTTGTTTAGAGGACATTCCTGTAAGGCATGTTTATTCCTACATATTGGGAAATAAATTGCTAAATGTTTTGTGGTTTTGGCTTTAGCAAACATTTCTCCCAGAGTTGTGTTTAATTGTACCAGGATATCAGTCTTAAAATTTGCAAGTTCCTCTATTAGGTCCTTCACATCAATGCCATTTGTACTCTTTTTCTTTCTTTTCTGCCTAATACGAGAGTAATTTCTGTAAATATCCACAATATCATCTATATTACGAGTACTTACATCCCCATTTCTCATAAAATCTAATACCTCTCTAGATTCATCTTGTAATCCTCTTAGAAAAATGGTTTTGCATAATTCTGGTTCTCCTAGTCCACACCTTCTTTGAACAAACACAAATCTATCAAGGTAATATTCTAATGTTTCATCATCTTCTTGTTTAATTTTGAACAACTCATATTTCATATTCCTTACTCGATAATACTCTTTATACTTGTCTAAAAACATAGTCTCCATTTGATCCTAGGTTTGGATGGAATCTGGCTATAAGCTCATGAACCAGCGTAATGCTAAGTACTTGAGTGTTGAAGGAAAAACCTTGAGTTTCTTATTATCATTTATATAGTCATAGGTTTGACACACTACTTTGAACAGAAACTGGAAATGATCAGGATCTTCGGATGCAACACCCTAGAAAGTTGGAAGCACTGAAGGTGAGATTGTTTTCATGGGAGAGTTTTGTGTGGGATTCATAATAATAGGATATTCAAATGTTCTAGGAGGTTGGAGCACATATTGATCATCTTGATCATTTTCATTATGGACACGACCATGCTGGTCATCCCCATATAGATTGCATCTTTCTGCCATAATTTCCTGTTCTTCAGAAATAGTTAAACCTATCCAAATTTCTTTCTCAAGAGGTCCAAAACCTTCTATTGATAATTATTCTAGTAATTTTTCTTACTCAGGCGATTCTGATGATGATGAAGCTAGTGGTTTTTGTTTTAGTTTTTCTGGTAGTTCAAACACAAGTGATTCACCCCTTAGGTGTGAAGATCTTCTTAATGGAATAAGCCAGGGATCTCTTTGGATAATTTTGTCTTCTTTGTCCCTAGGCCTACCCATTCATGCCTAATCCTTAATTACATAAATTATAAGTCAGTAATTATTTCTTAACCAAATGTTATATTCAGATTTTACCCTGATTTTTTACAACTTAGTCTAATTAACAACTATTGAACTATTGAAACCTTCTAACAACACTCTCCCCAGCAACGACACCAAAATGATGCATTGTCATTAAGCACATCATTAATTATCAATGAATTTGTCAATCCAGGGCATTGTACAAGGCTATCTACGAAAGGAGTGAGCAGGACTATAATTTAAGGTCAATTGGGAGCAGCAAGTCTTATTTGTGGAACTAATTGTGTGGGGGTTTTTAGGTCTCTTCTACCTATAAATTGCATAAATTGAACTTTAATATAATTGCAATAACGAAAACTAATTGCTGATTACAGAAATGAAACCTTAGTTACAGTTGCAAGAATGAAATCTGATTAAATTACATAATTAAAACCCTAATTACAGTTGTAGAAGTGGAAACCTAATTACAGTTGCAAAATGAAAGTCTATTTACTCTTGCAATAATGAAAACTAAAATTAAGTCCTGTCAATAATCTGTAATAGAAGGTAGTCAATCTTATGTGTAGGGGTTGACAACAAAAATAATAATGCAAGAAAATTGTAGAAAATTGTAAATTTCTGGAAATGGAAATTGTAATAAATTGGAAAGTTGTTGGAAAGCAAAAAGACTAATCAGATCTACTGCTAATCACATCACAAAAGTATCTTGAACAAAAAATAAATTATTAGGACTTAAATGGATGTTAACTACTAAAAATGAATGAAATTGACAAGTTTCACAGCTTATTCTGCTGCAACAAAATCTAAACAAAATCTGCATGTTAGTCCTCCTTCTAGGTCTGGAAGTGGCCAGCCTCCTTTTCCAGAAGAAGGTATGAGTTCCTCTCTCTCTAAATATTACTCACACTCAAACATAATAGAATAAATAGAAAAACTTGTACTTTATTGATTCAGAACATGATTACAATTCTGCTGCTAAAACCTGTTACAGAACTGTAACAGTCTCATTTTTCTCATGTATTCTCTATCTGTATTTTCTCTACTACTATTTCTACTGTTATTATTTATTAGCTTAACTTGTATGGGAGCTATCTTTTATATATGCCTAAAATATAATTACAATATAAAATATACTCTGCAAATCAATTCCTGTTATTCTGTAGTATTCCTTGGGTTTATCCTAGAAGAGGATCTTTTCCATAAATCGTGGCTTTGGATGACAATGACGACAAAATTATATGGGAGATATTTTCCTTTAACCTCCTCAACCTTATTTATCTTTTTCCACTGTCAAAAATCAGTCAATAGGTCAAAAAGTGCTTTCTGTTCTCAATCCGGAGCTATGCGGCTTAATCCGAAGATATTCGCTCAATTCGAAGAGACTGTATTTCTCAATCCTAAGATCTTCGAAATGACCAACTATGTATTCTTCAATTGATTTCAGCTACATTTCTTAGGTGGATTAGTCCTCAGGATCAGATTGCAATAGCCTTCATTCCTCTTCATGTGTGAATTCCATGCCTTGCCATTCATTGGTAGTTGGTTGGAATTTACATAGGAAAACTAGTTTCTGCTACACAGTAACAATTATTTGCACTATTTTCTAAATTCAAAAAAATTAATGCTTGAGAAACATAAAAATAATAAATTAAAGTGTTGCTATCAGCCTAATCATATCCCTTATGTAACAGGTCATGGAAAAGTGACATAAAACTACACAAAAACTATAAAAATCAGCATATAAAATTCCAAACACATCAATCATGCAAATAATTAATACACAACATATTAGATCAACTTAACTAGTATATAAAATAAATCACAAAGTTTTAGGCAAGTTTGTTCAAAACATGCTATGATGGAGGTATTTCTAGGCCTCATCAACCATCCTCAACCTCTATGAAGAGGTTATAGGTAAAAAGCAAGTTGTACTTCATTAATACCCCTTCCAAAAGATAACGTAAGATTTCTAGAATCCTAGGATGCTCCATTGTTGATTTCTCGACCATGTACTTGGGCCTTCCCATGTTCAAAGGAAGGCCCCTCAAAGACATGTGGAGTAATGTCACTGATAAGATTCACAAGAAAATTTTAGGATGGAAATGAGACCTCCTCTCCAGTGCAGGTTAGGTGACCTTAGTTAAAGCTATTTTATAGAGCATTCCCACCTTCTTCCTGTCTGTCTTCAAAATCTTGGCTGTTGTGGGCAAAGCTATTGAAAAAATCTAGAAACAATTTATGTGTTCAGGAACTAACAACCAAAAAAAGTTCCACCTAGTTGCATGGGACAAAGTATACTCTCCCAAAGATCAGGGAGGCCTAGGAATACGGTGCATCAATGTCACCAATCAATCCCTCCTGGATAAGAAAGCATGGAAGGTCATCTCAAATGCTAACCTCAAGTGGGTGAACATTTTCAAGAGAAAATATCTACAACAACAATCCTTTCTGTAGATGGATACCCCCCGCAATTGCTCTCATTTTTGGAAATCTATTTCCCTCACCCAAAAACTCATGCACCAGGGCTCTTGGTGGCATTTGGGAGATGATAAAAATATCGACTTCTAGAAGGATGTTTGGGCCAAAAAAGACCCTCTAATTTGTGATCCCAAGTTGATTGTAGTCAAGCACCTGTCTGACAACAATTTTGGGTCCTGCATAGCAGATTTTGCCTCCTCAAGCTAGGGAATCCAAGAGTGGAAAAGGTTTTAGTTTAGAATCAAGAATGATGCAATAGCTGATGCGGTGTCAGATATCCAAGCGATCATGAGGGAAAAATTCATACCCTAAACCTAGAAATAGGACGAGCGATGCTGAAAAGGCACAAGCAATGGAAAGTTCTCAGTCAAATCTGCCTCCCAAATCATCAAAAAAACATCAGAGGAGACAACACTGATAGTGACCAGACTTTAGCCAGGAGTGTGGCTTAAGACCCTAATCCCTAAATTCTCCCATTTCTACTGGACTGCAGTTCATAATAATATTCTCACCATCGATAATATAATGCATAGAGGGATCATTGTCCCCAATAGATGCTACCTGTGTAGGCAAGCCTGGGAATCAACCCAACATATTCTTATGGATTGTCCCTTCACCAGTAGTGTTTTTACCTTGTGATCAACAAGTTTTAGGTTTGTTTGGTCCGACCAAATACTGTCAAGGATATGTTCATCCAATGGCCCAACACTTTCAAAAACCCTAGACTCAACTTCCTCTAGAAATATCTGGTCCACCATACTGCCTGGAAGATATGGTTGGAACGCAACAACTATGTTTTCAATGATAACCCCAGGGACCATGAAGCGATTTTAGCAAGAAACATTACCTTTGCCATTGAAAACAACAATATGATACCCTATCTAGAAATTCCTAAGGATGGGATCGAAGGGTATTTGTTTGCTTCCCTAAGGATTCCCCTAGACTGTAGCAAGGCCAAGGAATCCCATGTGGGTAGAGTCATAGCTAAGTGGGCACCCCTGTAGGGATGGTTGAAGGCCAATTTTGATAGAGCCTCTAAAGGCAACCCAGGGAAAGCAGGAGCAGGTGGAGTCATCAGGGACCACAATCAAAATCTCATTTGAGAGTTTACTAAAAACTTGGGCACCAAAACCAATAACTATGCAGAAGCCAGAGCTCTCTAGAGGAGTATTGGCATTTGCAAAACCATGGCCAAACCTATCATATTTGAAGGCGATTCTATAGTTATCATGGGGCTCATCCAAAATAATAGCACAAGGGGGAAAAACATCCATAACATCATCCAGGAGTACCAAAAAGTCCTTAGCAACAACCGTCAAAACTAGATCAATCACATGTTCAGAGAAGCTAATCAAGTGGTCGATGTGCTTGCCAACATAGCCATTCTCCAACCCACTTTGATGGTCTGGGAAGATATCTTCCTGCATGAGATCCTTGAGAAAGTCAAACATGATGCAAAAAATCTTACCAACAAGTAGCCTCGGCTACGTGCTTAACGATATTTTTTTAATACCAAAAAGGGGTGAGTTCAGTCACTCGCACTACAACAACTCCAAAAACAATGGTGGATTTAGCTACCCCAATGGTGTCTTCTTGACACTAAAGGCCCTCCGTAACCTCAAAGGTGGCTATAGCCACCCCACCAAGGGGTTTTCTTCCCCTAGGGTGTTTGTCAACACCATGTTCCACCATTTTCGAGATGCCTACATCATTTTTAGGATGGGCGAAGATTCGGAGAGAAGCACAGAATCCTTGATCCAACCCATCAATCCATGCTTTCCCATTTGAACTCCTATTCTCTCATGTCTTCTAGATTTTTCCTCCACCTATCTATTCTTATGCATGCCTAAGGCTAACATCCACCTTATCACTTCCATTTCCACTTTTCCTGCTCACTTTCCCACTCCCGTCAAGCTCGCCACTACTAGCCCGAGCCACGTATACATATGGGTTTTCATCCCTAAGATGTTTGACTGGATAAGCATCCCCGTGACCTTCCTACTATGGGGTTTCATTCTTATCCAGCTAGCCACTCTTGATCCTAGTTGCCCCTTAGCAATTTTTTGTGATAGTGTCGATTTCAAGTCTAAGTGTCAAACGAGCATCAAGCAAGTTTCTATTTCCACCATGGACACCATTGAACCTATAACTATGTAGATCGATGTAGGTACTACGACATTACTAGAACCTAAAAATTTTGTCAATTTATTCAAAATGTTCGAAGGGACGGAGGAAGAGGTAACAAAATATTTCATGGAGTCTTGGAACAATGGCGAGGTTCATGTCCGCGGTCTTCATTTTGTGGTAAATGCTCAATCCATAGCCTAAGTTTTTGGTATTAATCTTGATTGCATAATTATCCATAGATATGGACACAACTTCAAGGAAGAGACTGATCAATTCCTTGACAAAGGGAAAGAGTTACTATGGGAGAATAAAGTAATTATGCGGTCTTCCATTCCCCACCCTTGGGACACTGCAATTATCCCTATCCTCCAGTATATTTCTGTGGATAACCCCAATAGACCCTTGACTGCTTACAACCTCACCTTTGTAAACCACCTATGCGATGTTCACCCCATTAATATCCCAAAATTTCCCTTTCGGTCCATCTCCATTACTATTACCAATTTTAGAGCGAGCAAGCCTCCCAAGCGCCCTCGTCATCAAGTCCTTTTCTTGGTTATTTACAAGTATGCTCTTTCCCACCGAGTATCAAGCATCATCTCCTCCAAAACTCCCTCCTTGGACCATCTGTCTGATCAAGTCCCCAATGCTAGCTCGTCTCCTCCTCATTCCTCCAGTTGGACCACTTCCTCCCAGCTCGAGCCCTCGGTCGATCACCAATCTCTATCGCATGCTTCCTCCCCAACTCAGGTAACATAATCCACTCCCTAGGGCAAGTAAGGCTCCCTTATGGAAAATTAATATCATTGGGGCAAAAGACTCTGCCCTAAGTGAAAGTCAGTGTAGCCTCCCCAAAAGAGGAGGAATCCTAAGCGCTTGTCTACATATAACCCAAGCGACAATCAATCATTTCATGACATCACCAGTGATGATGAATACTATAAAGAATAGAGTCAGGATGATGGTCAGGAGGAACACCAGGAAGAAACCTAGAAGGACTGCTAGAGGGATCTCCAAGAATACTACATGGTTTAGGACATGCTGCATACAGTTGCTCTCAACTGCATCAATGATGATATCTGGCATTTTTATACAACGGCAAACGTACTTCATGAAGGTGGCAATCTCATGTCAAGCGCCATTGAAGAGCTTAAGAGACTACCTACCATCCTTAAGACCCTCCTACCCAGTGGGGACAGTGACAAGCATGAGGGGAAAAGCAAAGCCCAGAAGTCTGGGATGTGAGCTAGCTGATGGGTCAGGAGCCAGGGGCTGCTATTTTTTCTATTTTTGTCATGTTGTGTGACTCTAAGTTTCGAACTGCTTCAAGAAGGGCACCTCTTGAACCTTTTTGGTTGTTTGTGTTCCTTTTTGGGTATAACTCTGATATGGGACTATGGGCCATTTGGCCATAGCTGAACCTTATGTAAAAAGGGGTGGGACCCTTCAACCTGTAAAGTAAATAAAACTACTTTTACCTACCAAAAAAAAGAAAGACACTTGTTGTGTGTAGAAGAGAAGAATTGACATGACAAAAGCGTATATTGAAGTGAAATTTATTGGATGCCAGAAGCAATATAAAGGTTTTGAAGACAACATATGAAGAACCCTATTATCCAGCCCATCAGTAAATTGGATAGTCCAAAGGCTGAGGAAAATGAGTTTTGAAAGCACCAGCTCATGAAGATAGAGCAAATGATTGAAATAAAATATTATGTTGCATCACATGCGGTAAAAATAAGAATAAAACAGTAGGTGATAAGCTGAATGATAATTGTTATGGTGGTGAGCAATCAAGCAAGTGAAAGAAGATATTTATAGTTGTATTTTACCTATTGGATCAACAAAGCTAAAGATAGAGCCACCATGAACTGCAATTGCACATAAGAGGTTTAAAGTTTTATATTGATCAAGTTGAGGAGCTGATTACATTTTTGAGGTATGGTTTTGTTTGATGTTGGACAACAAGTTTGGAAAGGCTATGCAAAATGTTGATCTGGGTGACACTTGTTAATTGAAGACAAGAAGGACAACACAGGTATAATAATGTTTGATTGTTTACATTGATGAAGGCACTTTATATCATAGGTGGTAAAGTATTCTACTCAATGGATAGTGTATCCAGAGTGGCTTGCTTTGTGTTGATAAGGTTTGGAGTAGAGAGACCCAGGTTTGAGTCTCATGCATGAATTTCCTTTTGTAAGAAGTGGCAATAAATATTTTGAAAGAGGAAGTTTCATTTTGATGTTGGCAGCCAATAAGGTACAAAGAGATAAATTTCTTTTGTGACATTATTTTTGACTTTATAGAGTGGGAGGCATAAGTAGATATTTTGTTTTCAAAAGCTTTACCATGTGTGACTATTTACAAAGATAGTAATAAGGCAAAATGGAAGTATTTTAATATTGAAGTTGTAAAAAGGCAAAAAGGAAATTTTATGTGAGAGTTGTTAAAAGAAATTGATAATATTGTTGTGAAAATTTGGAGGTCTTTTATTTTATGTATTTACATCTATTGCATGGTCATTGGAAATAAAAAGGTAAATATAGAGAGTAAAGTTATCCAATGCTAGATAAGAAATATATTTTGTGAGACATGTGGAAGAGACATAATGTAAAGAACATATTGGGAATTTGTTAGTACATATCATTTTCTATATGTTCATGAAAGAAAAATAATTCTGGGTAGAATATGTATGAATTACTTTAGTTGAAGAAAACACTTTTGGAGTAGAGTTATAAGAAGGTTTATGCATATTTGTGAGTAGGTTTGTGTAGAGTTGTGAGCAGGTTTGTGTAGAATAATGAGCAGATTTGTGCAGAGTTTTGAGCAGGTTTGTGTAGAGTTGTGAGTAGGTTTTGGAGTAAAATTATGAGCAAGTTAATGCAGAGTTATGAGGAGGTTTGTGCAAATTTATGAGCAGGTTTGTGAAAATTTTTGAGTAGGTTTGTGCAGAATTATGAGCAGGTTTTAGACCAAAGTTATGAGTAGGTTTGTGCATAGTAGTGAGCAGGTTTATGCAGAGTCTGGAGCAGGTTTGTGCATAGTTGTGAGCAAGTTTTGGAGTAGATTTATGAGTAGGTTTGTGCAAAGTTGTGAGCAGGTTTTGGAGCAGAGTTATGAGTAGGATTTGGAGAAAACTAGTGTAGAGGGGATTGGTGTCTCCTATGGATAGAGGTCCATGAACCAGAGTAGAGGGTATTGGTGTCTCCTTTGGATAGAGGTCCACGATCCATAGCAAAGGGGATTGGTGTCTCCTGTATATAGATGTCCATGAATCAGAGTAGAGGATATTGGTGTATCCTATGGATAGAGGTCCAAAAACCATGGCAAAGGGTATTGGTTTCTCCTATGGATAGAGTTACACAAACCATAGCATAGGGGATTGGTGTCTCCTATGGATAGAGGTCCATAAACTAGAGTTGAGGGGATTGGTATCTCCTGTGGATTGGGGTCCACAAACATTGTAATAGGGAATTGGTTCCCAAGAAATTTGTTGAGAAAATTTATAAGAAATATTTCTCCATGGATGTAGCCCACATTGGGTGAACCACGTTAAATATGTGTCTCTTATGTGTGTGGTGATTTGTGCATTGTTTCATTATTGCAATTGATAATATTGGATAATATTGCATTTGGATTGAAAAGTGAAATTTTTATCTTATACTGTTCACCCCCTCTCAGTATAAGCTTGTGTTCTTCAATTGGTATCAAAGCGGGTTCCTTCGTGAAATCCTAACAACTTGAAGGAAGATCTTACAGGAACACACATGGCTCATAAGGAAGGGTTTTCATCAAATAAGGCTCCATTGTTTGATGGGACTAACTATGCTTTCTAGAGTGTGAGGATGAAGACTTATTTGATGGCACATGGATATGATATATGGTAATCCATTGAGAATGGGTTCACACCACCTACAACTCCTCCTATAGATGCAAGTGGTAAGAAACCATATGAAGATAATGCCAAGGCGATGAATGTAATTTTGAGTGGGTTATGTGAATCAGAGTTTGTGAAAGTCATGCAATGCACTTCAGCAAAAGAAATATGGGATAAGTTACAAAGAACATATGAAGGAGATGACAAGGTCAAAATGGCAAAACTTCAAACACACAGGAGGAATTTTGAAGACTTGAAAATGAAATATGATGAAGATATTGCTATGTATCTACTTTGTGTTGATGAGGTTGTCAACACCATTCATGGACTTGGAGAAAATATTGAGGAATCTACTATTGTTTAGAAAATATTAAGGTCACTTCCTATGAGGTATGATGCAAAGGTTTCAACAATAGAAGAGATGAAGGATCTCAAAACTTTAAGCATGGATGAGCTACATGGAATTCTTACAGCCTATGAGATGAGGACAGAAAAAGAACAAACATCAAAAAGAGAGGCAACATTCAAAGCTTCAAAAAGGGAAAAGAATAAAGAACAAGAATCAAGTGATGAATCAAGTAGTGAAGAAGAAGCTAACTTTGTGAGAAGAAATAAGAAGGGTCCAAGAAAACACAAAAATATGCAGACTATGAAATGTTTTAGTTGTGGTAACATTGGTCACTATGCAGCTAATTGTCCAAAGGCTGGGAATAGTAGCGATGAAGAAGAAAAAGAATACAAGAAGAAGAAAGAAAGAAGATTTTATCATGAAAAGAAAAATAGGCATGGTCAAGGCAAGCATGAGAAGAAGATATTTCAAAGACACAAGAAGAGTTTTTATGTTGAAGAAGCAAGCAATGCTTCAAGTGACAGTGATGAGAACCTCTCCGATAGTGAAAAAGAAGAAATCCTATTTTTGGCCATAGAAGAGAATGAAGATGCTCCTATTGTTAAAGACCAAGAAGAAAATAATGAAGATGCTCCTGTTGTCAAAGACCAAGAAGAAGAGAAAGAAGATGCTCTTGTGATTAAAGACCTAGAAAAAGAGAAAGATTTAGAAAAGGAAGAGGAAGCCACAGTTGATATGGAAAAGGAACTTGTTGTTGATCTTGAAGAGTTGAAAAATGAGAACTTAAGATTGAAGGCTCAAGTAAAAGAGGATGAAAAAACAAAGGTAAAGCTTCTACAAGATCTCACTGACTTAAAAGTTAAGGTTGAAGAGGCAAGGAAAGTTGAAGAAGGTATGGCTAAATAGTTAAAAGCAAAAGAGCTAGAATGTGTAAGACTAGGACATGAAGCTGACATTCTAAGGAAGGGACTTGAAAATTTTAATAATAAGATATATCAGTTTAGGAAAAGCTCAAAATATTTGGATGATATTATCAAAACATAGAGATCTCCATTTATGAAGACCGGACTTGGCTTTGAGGAAGGTCAAGAAGTACAAAAAGAGGAGTCAAGCTCAAAATAAATAGAAGCATCAAAGAAGGTATTTGAAGAAGAGCCTAAGACCTATGTTAATGTGTTGATAAATGGAAACATCAAAGAGGAAGAAAACAATGCACAATCAAGGAACAAGGACCATCATAGAAAAATCAAAGAAAGAACCATGAGATCATATCCTCCAAGGCAAGATGAATATTTCTTCTAGGGTTATTGTTACTCATGTAATCATATTGGTCATAAAGCTATACATTGTAGGGCTCATGGTAAGAATTATTATGGCTTCACCAAGAGAAATTTCAAGTCATTTGCACCTTTCAAGGACTACAACATCATGTGTTTCAATTGCAATAATTTTGGGCATAAAGCTAAATGGTGTAGAACAGAGTTTCCAAAACTTCCAAAGACAAGCAAGAAAAAGGATGCTCAAAATGTTCAAAGAGGTATGACTTCAAAATTTTGGAGAAAGAAAATTGAAAAATAAGAAGAGCATTATAAATTGGGAGTAGGTTCACTCCCATCCCATAATTGATCACCTCAAGAAAAGGAGGTGGTGAGGGGGCTGTGCTAAGTGTCTTATTTTTTAGCCCCAAGGAGCCCTTTGCCATTGATGTCAAAGGGGGAGAATTCAGTGAGGGGGAGCAACTTGTCAGGGGGAGCAGATTTGGAATCTAGTTGCAATAGAAGAAATTTTTTTGTAGGGTTGCCATTAATGACAAAGGGGGATATTGTTGGAAATATTGAGTTGTCATTGATGTCAAAGGGTGCATGGTATTCAAGGCAAAAATATTCTTCAAGGATGAGAAGTTTACAAGGTTGGACAAAGCAAACAATGGACAATTATTCAAGGCAAGGTATATCTCAAAGTAAAGGATTATAATATTTAAATATTATAAAGAGAAGGTTTAAAGGCTTGGGACAAAAAGATTTAAAAAGAAGGGCAGAGGTTTTTAAATAAGGATAAAGGTTGGGACATAAGATTTAAATATTTAAAGTTTTAAAAGAATGTTATAATATTTAATTTAAATATTATAACCCAAAGTTTCTTGAAAAGGAAATTGGCGCCAACATTCATGGAGGTATTATAAAGTTTTCAAAACAAATAAATATGGGCCGACCTCTTAGGGCACCACATGAAAGAGTATAAATATCAGATTGAAGTTCATGCTACAAATGGTTTTTGATGAGAAATCCTTTGTTGCTATTCATTGCCCCTTTGAGAGAGTGAGTTCACTCCTATTCATTGCCCTTTTGAGAGAGTGAGTTTACTACCATTCATTGTGTCTTTTCACCATCGTTCATCAAAGCCTTTGCTATATTTATGAGAGCTCCTTGCTATCATTTGTGAAAGACACTTGTGTGTAAGGAGAGAAGAATTGAGATGACAAAGCGTAGATTGAAGTGAAATTTATTGGATGCTAGAAGCAATATAAAATTTTTTGAAGATAGCAGATGAAGTACCCAGTTATCTAGCACATCAATGAATTGGATAGTCAGAAGGCTAAGGAAAGTGAGTTTTGAAAGCACCAGCTAGTGAGGATAGTGCAAACAATTGAAAGAAAATATTACGTTGCATCACATGTGGTAAAAATAACAACATAGTGGGTGATCAGTTGAATGACAATTTTTATGGTGGTGAGCAATCAAGTGAAAGAAGATATTTACAGTTGTATTTTACCTACCGGATCAGCAAAGTTGAAGATAGAGCCACCATGAACTACATTTGCGCATAAGAGGTTTAAAGTTTTAGATTGATCGAGTTGAGGAGTTGATTACATTTTTGAGGTATGGTTATGTTTGATGTTGGAAAACAAGTTTGGAAAGGCTATGCAAAATGTTGATCTAGGTGACACTTGTTAATTGAAGACAAGAAGGACAACGTAGGTATAATAATATTTGATTGTTTACATTGATGAAGACACTTTATAATGTAGGTTTATGCAAATTTTTGAGTAGGTTTGTGCAAATTTTTTAGTATGTTTTAGAGTAGAGTTATGATAAGGTTTGTGTAGAGTTATGAGCAGGTTTGTGCAGATTTTTGAGAAGGTTTGTGCAGAGTTGTGAGTAGGTTTTGGAGCAGATTTATGAGCAAGTTTGTGCAGAGTTGTGAAAAGGTTTTAGAGTAGAGTTATGAGAAGTATTTGGAGCAAACCAGTGCAAAGGAGATTGGTGTATCCTATGGATAGAGATCCATAAACCAGAGGAGAGGGGATTGGTGCCTCCTATGGATAGAGGTCCATGAACCATAGCAGAGGAGATTGGTGTCTCCTGTGCATAGAGGTCCGCAAACTAGAGTAGAGGGTATTGGTGTCTCTTATGGATAGAGGTCCATGAACCATAGTAGAGGGGTTTTGTGTCTCCTATGGATAGAGATCCATGAACCATAGCAGAGGGTATTAGTGTCTCCTATGGATAAAGGTCCACAAACTAGAGCTGAGGGGATTGGTATCTCCTATGGATTGGGATCCACAAACATTGTAATAGGGAATTGGTTCCCAATAATTTTTTTGAGAAATTTTATAAGAAATATTTCTTCGTGGATGTAGCCCACATTGGGTGAACCATGTTAAATCTATGTCTCTTATGTGTGTGGTGATTTGTGCATTGTTTCATTATTGCAATTGATAATATTGGATAATATTGCATTTGGATTGAAAAGTGAAAAGTTTTATCTTATACTATTCACCCCCCCCTCTTAGTATAATCTTGTGTTCTTCACTTCTTACCATACCATGCTTCATAGGGTGTCTTGTTTTTCACTGCCATTGTGGGACTTCAATTCAGGATGTAGGTTGTTGTTTGCATTGCTTTACCCCAAAAATTCCTCTCAAACTTGTTGTTCTCCAACATGGTTATTTTTTACTCCATTATTGTACTATTATTTCTCTCTACAACACCATTTTACTATGGTTTGTAGGGAGAAGTAAAATGCCTTTTTATTCCATGCAAAGAGCAAAAACCTAGAAATTCCTATTAACATAATTCCCCACCTTTATCAGTTCTTAATACCTTGATAGAACAATCTTATTACTTTTTAGCCAATTACTTGAAGATATTTAAGGGTGAAAATACCCAATATTTAATCTTCAAAAATAAAATCCACACTAGTTTGGTAGCATCGTTTATCAATGAAATAAAAAATAATTTTTTTCCTATGCTAGGACAAGACATAAACCTATACAAATCTGAATGTACCAACTTCAATTTCTTTGTAGCTCTCCATTTGCTAGTTGAAAATATTTGTCTATGATATTTCCAAGTATACATGCCTTTCATACTTCCTTCAATTTGGATTAATCCTTGGAAGACCATCAACCATATTGTTCTTATAAAGAACATGCAAACTTATAAATTTTAAATGACCATATCTAGAGTGACAAAATATGCTTGATTTGTCAATGGTATAAAAGAAATAATTATAATTTAACATGTTTATTCTCGATGGAAACATTCTATTTTTTGACATAATAGAATTTCCAATCAATTTGTTACCTTTCTTTTTATCATTTATAAAAAATTCTCCATTGTCAAAATGTAGCTTGAATCCTTTCTCTACTAGTTGTCCAACAATTATGAGATTGTACATCATGTTTGAATTCAAATAAATGTTGCTGATATCACCATTACAATGCTTTATGGTGATAGGAATACTCCCTTTCCTTTCTACATGAATCACATTCCCATATCCTAAGTGAACTAGGCTCTTGAATAAACCATCTAGCTTGTCAAAACAATCCTTAAAACATGACACATGGTTAGAACATCCTGAATCAAGAAACCACATACTATATTTATCATCCGAACTTGAATTACAAGAAAAAGAATAATTAATTTTATCATCATTATTCTCATTTTGGTAAGCCTTTTTCTCACCCCCATATTGGTTTGCTTGATTTTTAGCTACTAGTTTCTTACAGTCTTTTATCATGTGACCTGGTTTCTTACAATAATGACAAGTGATGAGTTGATCGAGTTGAGGAGTTGATTATATTTTTGAGGTATGGGTATTTTTTATGTTGGATAGAAGGTTTGGAAAGGCTATGCAAAACATTGATTTAGATGACACTTGTTAATTGAAGACAAGAAGGACAATGTAGGTATAATAATGTTTGATTATTTACATTAATGAAGACACTTTATATCTCAGGTGGTAAAGTATCTAGAGTGGCTTGCTTTATGTTGATAAGGTTTGGAGTAGAGAGACCAAGGTTCAAGTCTCATGCATGAATTTCCTTTTGTAAGAAGTGGAAATAAATATTTTGAAAGAGGAAGTTTCACTTTGACGTTGGAAGCCAATAAGGTACAAAAAGATAATTTATTTTGTGACATTATTGTTGACTTTTTAGAGTGGGAGGCATAAGTAGATATTTTTTTTTCAAAAGCTTTACCATGTGTGAATATTTACAAAGATAATAATAAGGAAAAATGGAAGTATTTTAATATTGATTTTGTAAAAAGGCAAAAAGGAAATTTTATGTGAGAGTTGTTAAAAGAAATTGATAATATTATTGTGAAAATTTGGAGGCCTTTTATTTTATGTATTTACATCTATTTCATGGTCATTGAAAATAAAAATGCAGAGATAGAGAGCAAATTTATCCAATGCTAGACAAAAATATATTTTGTGAGACATGTGCAAGAGACTTAATGTAAAGAACATATTGGGAATTTGTTAGTACATATCATTTTCTATATGTTCATGAAAGAAAAAGAATTCTGGGTATAATATGTCTCAATTGATTTAGTTGAAGAAAGTACTTTTGGAGCAGATTTATGAACAAGTTTGTGCAGATTTATGAGTAGGTTTGTGTAGAGTTAAGAGCAGGTTTGTGCAAAGTTTTGAGCAGGTTTGTGCAGAGTTGTGAGTATGTTTTGGAGTAGAGTTATGAGCAGGTTTGTATAGAGTTATGATCAAGTTTATGCGGAGTCATGAGAGGTTTATGCAAATTTATGAGTAGGATTGTCCAAATTTATGAGAAAGTTTTAGAGTAGAGTTATGAGAAGGTTTGTGTAGAGTTATGAGAAGGTTTGTGCAGAGTTTTGATAAGGTTTGTGTAGAATTTTGAGTAGGTTTTGGAGCAGATTTATGAGCAAGTTTGTGCAGAGTTGTGAGAAGGTTTTGGAGTAGAGTTATGAGAAGTATTTGGAGCAAACCAGTGCAAAGGAGATTGGTGTATCCTATGGATATATATCCATAAACCAGAGGAGAGGGGATTGGTGTCTCCTATGGATAGAGGTCCATGAACCATAGCAGAGGAGATTGGTGTCTCCTGTGCATAGAGGTCCGCAAACCAAAGTAGAGGGGATTGGTGTCTCCTATGGATAGAGGTACATGAACCATAGTAGAGGGGTTTTGTGTCTCCTATGGATAGAGATACATGAACCATAGCAGAGGGTATTAGTGTCTCCTATGGATAAAGGTCCACAAACTAGAGCTTATGGGATTGGTATCTCCTATGTATGGGGATCCACAAACATTGTAATAGGTAATTGGATCCCAATAATTTTTTTGAGAAATTTTATAAGAAATATTTATCTGTGGATATATCCCACATTGGGTGAACCATGTTAAATCTATTTCTCTTATGTGTGTGGTGATTTGTGCATTGTTTCATTATTGCAATTGATAATATTGGATAATATTGCATTTGTATTAAAAATTGAAAAGTTTAATCTTATACTGTTCATACCCCCCTCTTAGTATAAGCTTTGTTCTTCACTTCTTACCATACCATGATTCATAGGGTGTCTTGTTTTTCACTGCCATTGTGGGACTTCTATTCAGGATGTAGGTTGTTGTTTGCATTGCTTTACCCCAAAACTTCCTCTCCAACTTCTTGTTCTCCAACATGGTTATTTTTTACTCCATTATTGTACTATTCTTTCTCTGTACAACACCATTTTACTATGGTTTGTAGGGAGGAGTAAAATTCCTTTTTATTCCATGCAAAGAGATAAAATCTAGAAATTCCTATGAACATAATTCCCCACCTTTAACAGTTCTTAATACCTTGATAGAATAATCTTATTCCTTTTTAGCCAATTACTTGAAGATATTTAAGGGTGAAAATACCCAATATTTGATATTCAAAAATAAAATCCACACTAGTTTGGTAGCATCGTCAATCAATGAAATAAAATATAATTTTTTTCCTATGCTAGGACAAGACATAAACCTATACAAATTTGAATGTACCAAATTCAATTTCTTTGTAGCTCTCCATTTGCTAGTTGAAAATATTTGTCTATGATATTTCCAAGTATACATGCCTTTCATACTTCCTTCAATTTGGATTAATCCTTGGAAGACCATCAACCATATTGTTCTTATAAAGAACATGCAAACTTCTAAATTTTAAATGACCATATCTAGAGTGACACAATATGCTTGATTTGTCAATGGTATAAAATCAAGAATTATAATTTAACATGTTTATTATTGATGGAAACATTCTATTTTTTGACATAATAGAATTTCCAATCAATTTGTTACCTTTCTTTTTATCATTTATAAAAGATGCTCCATTGTCAAAAAGTAGCTTGAATCCTTTCTCTACTAGTTGTCCAACAATTATGAGATTGTACATCATGTTTGAATTCAAATAAATGTTTCTGATATCACCATTACCATGACTTTTGGTGATAGTCATACTCCCTTTCATTTCTACATGAATCACATTCCCATATCCTAAGTGAACTAGGCTCTTGAATAAACCATCTAGCTTGTCAAAACAATCCTTAAAACATGACATATGGTTAGAACATCCTGAATCAAGAAACCACATATTATTTTTATCATCTGAACTTGAATTAAAAGAAAAAGAATAATTAATTTTATCATCATTATTCTCATTTTGGTAAGCCTTTTTCTCATCCCCATATTGGTTTGCTTGATTTTTAGCTACTAGTTTCTTACAGTCTTTTATCATGTGACCTGGTTTCTTACAATAATGACAAGTGATGAGTTGATCGAGTTGAGGATTTGATTATATTTTTGAGGTATGGTTATGTTTGATGTTGGACAGAAAGTTTGGAACGGCTATGCAAAACATTGATTTAGATGAAACTTGTTAATTGAAGACAAGAAGGACAATGTAGGTATAATAATGTTTGATTATTTACATTGATGAAGACACTTTATATCGTAGGTGGTAAAGTATCGAGAGTGGCTTGCTTTATGTTGATAAGGTTTGGAGTAGAGAGACCGAGGTTCAAGTCTCATGCATGAATTTCCTTTTGTAAGAAATGGAAATAAATATTTTGAAAGAGGAAGTTTCACTTTGACGTTGGAAGCCAATAAGGCACAAAAAGATAATTTATTTTGTGACATTATTTTTGACTTTATAGAGTGGGAGGTATAAGTAGATATTTTGTTTTCAAAAGCTTTACCATGTGTGAATATTTACAAAGATAGTAATAAGGCAAAATGGAAGTATTTTAAGATTGATTTTGTAAAAAGGCAAAAAGGAAATTTTATGTGAGAGTTGTTAAAAGAAATTGATAATATTATTGTGAAAATTTGGAGGTCTTTTATTTTATGTATTTACATCTATTGCATGGTCATTGAAAATAAAAATGCAGAGATAGAGAGTAAAGTTATCCAATGCTATACAAAAATATATTTTTTGAGACATGTGGAAGAGACTTAGTGTAAAGAACATATTGGGAATTTGTTAGTACATATAATTTTCTATATGTTCATGAAAGAAAAAGAATTTTGGGTATAATATGTCTGAATTGCTTTAGTTGAAGAAAGCACTTTTGGAGCAGAGTTATGAAAAATTTTGTGCAGAGTTATGAGTAGGTTTGTGTAGAGTTATGAGCAGGTTTGTGCAAAGTTTTGAGCAGGTTTGTGCAAAGTTGTGAGCATGTTTTGGAGTAGAATTATGAGCAGGTTTGTATAGAGTTATGAGCAAGTTTATGCAGAGTTATGAGTAGGTTTATGCAAATTTTTGAGTAGGTTTGTGCAAATTTATGAGCAAGTTTAAGAGTAGAGTTATGAGAAGGTTTGTGTAGAGTTATGAGCAGGTTTGTGCAGAGTTTTGAGAAGTTTTGTGTAGAGTTGTTAGTAGGTTTTGGAGCAAATTTATGAGCAAATTTGTGCAGAGTTGTGAGAAGGTTTTTGAGTAGAGTTATGAGAAGTATTTGGAGAAAACCAGTGTAAAGGAGATTGGTGTATCCTATGGATAGATATCCATAAACTAGAGGAGAGGGGATTGGTGCCTCCTATGGATAGAGGTCCATGAACCATAGCAGATGAGATTGGTGTCTCCTGTGCATAGAGGTACGCAAACCAAAGTAGAGGGTATTGGTGTCTCCTATGGATAGAGGTACATGAACCATAGTAGAGGGGTTTTGTGTCTCCTATGGATAGAGATCCATGAACCATAGCAGAGGGTATTAGTATCTCCTATAAAGGTCCACAAACTAGAGCTAAGGGGATTGGTATCTCCTGTGGATTGGGATCCACAAACATTGTAATAGGGAATTGGATCCCAATAATTTTTTTGAGAAATTTTATAAGAAATATTTCTCCGTGGATATAGCCCACAGTGGGTGAACCAAGTTAACTCTATGTCTCTTATGTGTGTGGTGATTTGTGCATTGTTTCATTATTGCAATTGATAATATTGGATAATATTGCATTTGTATTAAAAATTGAAAAGTTTAATCCTATACTGTTCATCCCCCCCTCTTAGTATAAGCTTGTGTTCTTCACTTCTTACCATACCATGATTCATAGCATGTCTTGTTTTTCACTGCCATTGTGGGACTTCTATTCAAGATGTAGGTTGTTGTTTGCATTGCTTTACCCCAAAAATTCCTCTCCAACTTCTTGTTCTCCAACATGGTTATTTTTTACTCCATTATTGTCCTATTATTTCTCTCTACAACACCATTTTACTTGTGGTGTGTAGGGAGAAGTAAAATGCCTTTTTATTCCATGCAAAGAGCAAAAATCTAGAAACTCCTATGAACATAATTCCCCACCTTTATCAGTTCTTAATACCTTGATAGAACAATATTATTCCTTTTTAGCCAATTAGTTGAAGATATATAAGGGCAAAAATACCCAATATTTGATCTTCAAAAATAAAATCCACACTAGTTTGGTAGCATCGTCAATCAATGAAATAAAAAATAATTTTTTTCCTATGCTAGGACAAGACATAAACCTATACAAATCTAAATGTACCAAATTCAATTTCTTTGTAGCTCTCCATTTGCTAGTTGAAAATATTTTTCTATGATATTTCCAAGTATACATGCCTTTCATACTTCCTTCAATTTGGATTAATCCTTGGAATACCATCAACCATATTTTTCTTATAAAGAACATGCAAACTTCTAAATTTTAAATGACCATATCTAGAGTGACACAATATGCTTGATTTGTCAATGGTATAAAAGCAAGAATTATAATTTAACATGTTTATTCTCGATGGAAAAATTCTATTTTTTGACATAATAGACTTTCCAATCAATTTGTTACCTTTCTTTTTATCATTTATAAAAAATTCTCCATTGTAAAAAAGTAGCTTGAATCCTTTCTCTACTAGTTGTCCAACAATTATGAGATTGTACATCATGTTTGAATTCAAATAAATGTTGCTGATATCACCATTACCATGCTTTATGGTGATAGGCATACTCCCTTTCCTTTCTACATGAATCACATTCCCATATCCTAAGTGAACTAGGCTCTTGAATAAACCATCTAGCTTGTCAAAACAATCCTTAAAACATGACATATGGTTAGAACATCTTGAATCAAGAAACCACATATTATTTTTATCATCTGAAATTGAATTAAAATAAAAAGAATAATTAATTTTATCATCATTATTCTCATTTTGGTAAGCCTTTTTCTCACCTCCATATTGGTTTGCTTGATTTTTAGCTATTAGTTTCTTACAGTCTTTTATCATGTGACCTGGTTTCTTACAATAATGACAAGTGATGAGTTGATCGAGTTGAGGAGTTGATTATATTTTTGAGGTATGGTTATGTTTGATGTTGGACAGAAAGTTTGGAAAGGCTATGCAAAACATTGATTTAGATGACACTTGTTAATTGAAGACAAGAAGGACAATGTAGGTATAATAATGTTTGATTATTTACATTGATGAAGACACTTTATATCATAGGTGGTAAAGTATCTAGAGTGGCTTGTTTTATGCTGATAAGGTTTGGAGTAGAGAGACCGAGGTTCAAGTCTCATGCATGCATTTCCTTTTGTAAGAAGTGGAAATAAATATTTTGAAAGAGGAAGTTTCACTTTGACGTTGGAAGCCAATAAGGTACAAAAAGATAATTTATTTTGTGACATTATTGTTGACATTATAGAGTGGGAGGCATAAGTAGATATTTTGTTTTCAAAAGCTTTACCATGTGTGAATATTTACAAAGATAGTAATAAGGAAAAATGGAAGTATTTTAAGATTGATTTTGTAAAAAGGCAAAAAGGAAATTTTATGTGAGAGTTGTTAAAAGGAATCTATAATATTATTGTGAAAATTTGGAGGCCTTTTATTTTATGTATTTACATCTATTGCATGGTCATTGAAAATAAAAATGCAGAGATATAGAGTAAAGTTATCCAATGCTAGACAAAAATATATTTTGTGAGACATGTGGAAGAGACATAATGTAAAGAACATATTGGGAATTTGTTAGTACATATAATTTTCTATATGTTCATGAAAGAAAAAGAATTATGGGTATAATATGTATGAATTGCTTTAGTTGAAGAAAGCACTTTTGGAGCAGAGTTATGAACAAGTTTGTGCAGAGTTATGAGTAGGTTTGTGTAGAGTTATGAGCAGGTTTGTGCAAATTTTTGAGCAGGTTTGTGCAGAGTTGTGAGCATGTTTTGGAGTAGAGTTATGAGCAGGTTTGTATAGAGTTATGAGCAAGTTTATGCAGAGTTATTAGTAGGTTTATGCAAATTTTTGAGTAGGTTTGTGCAAATTTATGAGCAAGTTTTAGAGTAGAGTTATGAGAAGGTTTGTGTAGAGTTATGAGCAGGTTTGTGCAGAGTTTTGAGAAGGTTTGTGAGAGTTGTGAGTAGGTTTTGGATCAGATTTATGAGCAAGTTTGTGCAGAGTTATGAGAAGGTTTTGGAGTAGAGTTATGAGAAGTATTTGGAACAAACCAGTGCAAAGGAGATTGGTGTATCCTATGGATAGAGATCCATAAAATAGAGGATATGGGATTGGTGCCTCCTATGGATAGAGGTCCATGAACCATAGCAGAGGATATTGGTGTCTCCTGTGCATAGAGGTACACAAATCAGAGTAGATGGGATTGGTGTCTCCTATGGATAGAGGTCCATGAACCATAGTAGAGGGGTTTTGTGTCTCCTATGGATAGAAATCCATGAACCATAGCAGAGGGTATTAATGTCTCCTATGGATAAAGGTCCACAAACTAGAGCTGAGGGGATTGATATCTCCTATGGATTGGGATCCACAAACATTGTAACAGGGAATTGGATCCCAATACTTTTTTTGAGAAATTTTATAAGAAATATTTCTTCGTGGATATAGCCCACATTGGGTGAACCATGTTAAATCTATGTCTCTTATGTGTGTGGTGATTTGTGCATTGTTTCATTATTGCAATTGATAATATTGGATAATATTGCATTTGTATTAAAAATTGAAAAGTTTAATATTATACTGTTCATCCCCCCCTCTTAGTATAAGCTTGTGTTCTTCACTTCTTACCATACCATGCTTCATAAGGTGTATTTTTTTTCATCGCCATTGTGGGACTTCTATTCAGGATGTAGGTTGTTGTTTGCATTGCTTTACCCCAAAAATTCCTCTCCAACTTCTTGTTCTCCAACATGGTTATTTTTTACTCCATTATTGTACTATTATTTCTCTCTACAACACCATTTTACTGTGGTTTGTAGGGAGAAGTAAAATGCATTTTTATTCCATGCAAAGAGATAAAATCTAGAAATTTCCATGAACATAATTCCCCACCTTTATCAGTTCTTAATACCTTGATAGAACAATCTTATTTCTTTTTAGCCAATTACTTGAAGATATTTAAGGATGAAAATACCCAATATTTGATCTTCAGAAATAAAATCCACACTAGTTTGGTAGCATCGTCAATCAATGAAATAAAATATAATTTTTTTCCTATGCTAGGACAAGACATAAACCTATACGAATTTGAATGTACCAACTTCAATTTCTTTGTAGCTCTCCATTTGCTAGTTGAAAATATTTTTCTATGATATTTCCAAGTATACATGCCTTTCATACTTCCTTCAATTTGGATTAATCCTTGGAAGACCATCAACCATATTGTTCTTATAAAGAACATGCAAACTTCTAAATTTTAAATGACCATATCTAGAGTGACACAATATGCTTGATTTGTCAATGGTATAAAAGCAATAATTATAATTTAACATGTTTATTATCGATGGAAAAATTCTATTTTTTGACATAATAGACTTTCCAATCAATTTGTTACATTTATTTTTATCATTTATAAAAAATTCTCCAGTGTAAAAAAGTAGCTTGAATCCTTTCTCTACTAGTTTTCCAACAATTATGAGATTGTACATCATGTTTGAATTAAAATAAATGTTGCTGATATCACCATTACAATGCTTTATGGTGATAGGCATACTACCTTTCATTTCTACATGAATCACATTCCCATATCCTAAGTGAACTAGGCTCTTGAATAAACCATCTAGCTTGTCAAAAAAATCCTTAAAACATGACATATGGTTAGAACATCCTGAATCAAGAAACCACATATTATTTTTATCATTCAAAATTGAATTACATGAAAGATAATAATTAATTTTATCATCATTATTCTCATTTTGGTAAGCCTTTTTCTCACCCCCATATTGGTTTGCTTGATTTTTAGCTACTAGTTTCTTACAATCTTTTATCATGTGACCTGGTTTCTTACGATAATGACAAGTGATGACCTTATTACCATTTTTGAATTTGATTGGTTTTTTTTCTTTGTGATCTAAAATTTGAGAAAAAAATACATTATGATTTGAGGGATGTATTTGGTTTTGAAACCCATACTTTAGACTCTAATGCATGATTCAATTCATTTGAGTAAATTTTCATTCTATCCTCATGGGACAATAATGGATCCACTAACTCTTCAACCTTAATTTGGTCCATATATTTACACTTCTGAAGTGTAATGAAAATATGCAACCACTTTGGAGCTAGGGATCTCAAAATATTTCTTACTAGTACTTTATCTTCCATGACTTAACTATACAATCTCATTCTATACACTATGTCATTTACTCTAATACAATAGTCTCCAACATTCTCATCAGCATGCATTTTTAAATTTTCAAAATTGATTCTTAATATGTAAATATTTGCTGATATTACCTTTTTTGAGCCTTGATATGATGTCTCCAATTTTTTTCATGCCTCATGGACATTATTACAACCAACTATCCTTGAATAGATGCTTGGATCTATTGCACTATGCAAGTAGAAGAAAGCTTGAGCATCATTATTTTCTTCTTCTTACAATGTATTATTTTGATCTTGAGGAAGAAAAATCCAATAATTAGGAGTATATGGATGAAATATACATTTTCAAACTTCCTTCCATACAAATATCCTCCTCATTTGATCTCTCTAGTACTCAAAGTTATCTCCTTTGAATGTAGGTATATTTAAGGATGTACTATTTTTTTCCATGATAGCAAACAAATAGCCACAAGTATTTCTGATACAAGATCTTGTAAAGGATGTTGAGAATCATAAATATCCATCCTCTCTTGTCATATCTTCACCTGTAAATTCTGAAATCACACAAAAAACTCTGCTTTGATACCAAATGAAAGTTCTTCAGGTGGAGAGATAAAAAACAACAATAAACAAATTCTAATCTAAGACAAAAAGAACATTAATGGATCATGGATATCACCCAAAAATATTCCAAGATTGATTATTTATTAATCTAAAAAAATTATAAATACCAAACGATGAAATATCCTCAACCAAAAGCTCCAATTTCTGCAAATTATGTTGCTAGTCCAAACTAGAAAATTAGAACTAGAATTGGAAAAATGTGTACAAATATAAACTTTTAAAAAGCTCCACAATAGTGAACTCTAAAAAATTATTATTATTCTACATTTTAAAAATATTTAAATTAATATATATAACGATCAATCAGCCTTGATTATGCAAAAACACTAAAAAAGCTAAAAAAGCTAAAACTAGCTTTTAAAAAAAAACTTTTATTATTCCACTTTGCATGTTATTTTTTATTTATTTTTAAAATAAATAAAATTATTAATTGGCATGAGTAAACAACCCAATTTAATATATTTTTGCATGTGATTTATTTTAGTTACAACTCACATATTATTTTAATAATTATCGATGACTTTTGACATAATCCTCAACAATGGGAGCCTATGTCTATTTTTTGGTATTTGCCTACAGGTCCATTGTTGTGTATGTGTATGTGTTTGTGATATTTTCCCTGAATATTATATTTTATTAAGTGTATGTATGTGTGAGTGGCATGTGTCTATTTTTGGACTAAGTCACTAACTAGCTTGGCTCTCCTACGGGACGCACCTTCTAATGCATGCATATAATTGGTAGATCTCAATTACACTTCATTGTGACGAGAAGAGGAAGTGTTCATCACTGACACATAGCGTTCAGGCCTATTTTTGTATGAATATGTTAGCGGATCTCTTGGCACATCACCCTCCTTTTATTTTTTTTTTGAGTTTACTTTTACTTCCTTTGTTTTCTTGAATATTTTCCTCTTTGTTGAGCAACTAGCACCCTGAAGATCACATCCTAACAAGGAGCTAGCATTCCAAAAACTCTCAAAGGATCCCAATTGAGACAAACCTTGCACTTTCGATTAAGGCCCACTATGTTGCTCTATGCGAGCCATGATTGTCCTCAGTGGGGATAATTAGAGACAATAATAGTCACATCCATAAAGATTGTTTATCATCTAAGATATCAAGTCATTCATGTTGGAGGAATAATCGAAATTAATGTTGGAGACTGGTGATCAATAAATTTGTTTAGGGACTTCCTATTGAAGGATATAAAATATTTTTCTTTGGAAAAACACTCGATGTTGTTTTATAGGGATAATATTTGATGCTCATGACAAGGGAGAAGTTCAAAAGGTGAAAATTATAAGGTTCTTGTTATTGTGTTAACACCAAGTATAATTCACATTCAATAGTTGCACCTGTTGGTATGTTCTAACCATCAGTGATGGTTTGGGGTATTTATTTTTTTCTACCATCTACCTGGTGATGCCCCAACACTAAAACAGTCATGTTGGAGTTTATATGTCATTCCTAGAGATGCAATTCTACTATATTTCAAGTTCGATCTTAAATGTTGACCTGTGTAGTTACGATTGGTTAACATGTGACATCACTTTAGAAATAGTTAACATGTTGTATAAAGGAATATTAAATTTATGGAGGAAAGGATAATCATGGAGGATATCAATTATTGACATCACAAGTTTATAAATCATCACATTAGAGATGATTTTTCATAGAAAATATAAATTTAAGCTTAGGAAAAAGTAAATTACAAGGCACTTGAGTGGTCAATGGTCATTTGTTGACATTTCACTTGGAAACTTCAAACTTGAAATTGCATCAAAATTCTAGATTAAATCAATTAGTTAGACATTTTATCTTTTAGCTCTTCTTTCCTTTAGTAGGACCCCTTTTTAGGACCCTTTGTCTTTAGTGGGATATTTTTTACCTTTTAGTGCAAGTGGAGGTCATGCAATCTCTTGTAACTAGGATGGTACATCATATGTAAAGGGAGGAATATTTGTTTTCAAAATTATTATTTATTTGTATTTTGAATACATATTGATTCACATGCAAGGAAAAAACCTCGAACTAACTCTAAGCTACATAGAAATATAATGTTTGTTGTATTGTGATGACATAGTTGTCCTTGTTTAGATATAGCCTTATTTATAGGTTTTGGAAAGCTTATTTCGAGCCTAATTTTTTGGAATTTATACTTTTCACTTTTGTAATTTTTTGATATACTTAATTGTGCCTAGAATAATCTATTATTAAAAAGAGTGCATTTTTTATAGTACCCAACACTCTGAAACCAAAGTGGTGGACTATTTGTAATTTTGGTCAATCAATACTCTAGCAATCACTCGGTAAGCTATAACCCATTGGAAAATAGAACACTTGATGACCTTAGCTAAAATAATTAGTAATTTGGTCAATAATATTAATAATATGCAAGTCCAACCTCCATCACTTGAGATCCACATTCTTGACCCCCATTCTCATGTCAAATGTGAGGTTAAGATCTATGATGGGTTTAGATATTCTGAAGTTCTTAATAGTTGGGTTTTATACATTAAAAATTGGTTTACCTATAGTCAAATCGCTAATAATGATAAGATATCCTTTGCTAAGTTCAAACTATCTAGTGTTGCTAAGATTTTGAACACTAAGCGACAAACTACTCAGAATCCCATCATCACTTGAGTTTAGTTGGTCATAACCTTGAAGGATACACTCTGTCCATCAAGTTATGATGATGATTTTCTCATCCATTGTCTTTGTTTTAGGTAAGGAAGTCATATGTATGTTTAGGACTATATCTATCAATTCAACCACCTACATATCTTGCTTCATGTTTATGACCCTACACCTACTATTATTTCTAAGTTTAAGATTGACCTCCAAAAACACTTGTTTCACAAGTTGAAATATACCCCACTTGATACACTTAATGTAATTTTTAATCAATCTTAAATTATAGAGGAGAAAATTTTCACTCAATCAAATGCACCTCGATCTTCTCCAGCTAGTGCAACTCGATTGTATTTTTCAATAGCTCAGTCTACTTGGGAAGGCACATTACCGTAGAGACCTCAAAATAGACAACCCTTTTCCTATCTAAATAAGTATTCTTCTCCTTCTTCTTATTCTTCTCCATATTCTTATTATTATTATTCAACTTCTCAAATAATTTGTTATCATTATAAAAAGCAAAGTCATATAATAAGTAGTTGTCCAAAGAGGAAAAATAAACAATTGTTTTTATAGTCACCCAAAGATAAAAATTTGAACGAGGAAACCCCACAAAATCCTATTAAGACTTGCAATGAAGATAAAGTTTATCATGATTTATAAGGAAAACTTAATAATATCTCCTTACTAACACATCAATCTCCTATAGGAGCTCTTGATCATTTTTTTTTCACTCGTGCTCATCTTATACCTAATTTCTCTATGGATTGTATCATCGATAATGTATCACAACAAAAATTGATTACATAGTCCATTGTCGATAAATTACTAAATATTTGTCCTCATCCTCATACATACCCACTTGTCTGGTAGGAACATGATACTAATTTATGATCACTCACACTTGCACCTTGTCCTTTGCTTTTGACCCTAAGTATGTGGACATTGTTACCTATGATGTTGCTCCTATAGATTATTATGGTTTGTTTCTAGGTATACCTTATCAGTATGATAAGAGGGTTTAATATGATACATATCATTTTACTTATACCTTCTAGAATGAGCATCACTCTTTTCTCATTTGTAGTACCCAACCCATTCCACACTTGCCTCATACTACTATGCATTAGATTACCTTAGTTTTTAGTCAACCACAACCTCACTATTTCCAATACAAAGCATATTTTCCACTTGGGATGTTGCTTATTTATATATAAATACTCATAGATCACTTGTTCCTACTCTTGCTTCTCTTGATGCTTCAATTATTGTTCCTCTTACCACTACTCTTGCTCCTCCTCTTGCAATTTTAAATGTTCTTGTTGCTCCTATTGCTTTGGTTGTTGTTCTAGTTGTTTCAATACTTTCTCTTGTTGTGACTCCAATACTTGTCACTCCTTTTGTTGCTATTACTCCTAATGTTCTAGCATTTGTTGCTCTTGTTGCTTCTATTACTTTAGGTCTTATTATTCTTGTTATGGCTTTTGTTCCTATTGTCACCCCTATTGTTGCTACTACTGCTCCAATTTTAATTGTTGTTTTTGTTCAAGTTATTCCTTCTCCCTTTTGTTTTGCATTTTGTACACATTGAAGTCCAATGCTTCTATGGTGGGAAGGAATGATAAGGAAATAATATATAATATAATATAAAATAGATATTATAATATATATTAATATCTAAATAATTATAAGCATGTATGGCCACTTTATAAACATAAAATAAAAGGGCCACCTTGTCCTCCTTCTATGGCCATCCATATTCAAACCATGTAATAAGACATGCAAAGGCTTTTCAAAGTTTGTAATTTATGCATGGCCTTTCAATTGCTTGTAACTCTAGCTATTTATAGCCAAGTATAGAAATTAAAATGTAGGCTAGAATTTTCTAATTACGTAGTTAATATGGTGCGGGATCCATAACAAAGGCTAAAAAATTCTAGACTGATGTGTCCTCATCATGCCCTAAACTTGAATAAGAAGGTGCTACCTATGGTTCTACCCATGAAGGGATAAAATTTATAAGAAATGGACCTCCTCTCAAATATGAACATGAATAAGATGAAGAAGGTGACGAAAATACTATAATGTGAATAAATCCAACCATCATATCATAAGAAACAACTAGGTCTAAGATGGTCAAAGGATCAGAAAGGTTATTTTCAAAATCTCATGTATTGGGGTGGAAGGGGTACCTAGAAGAATATCATCAAAGGTGACATCTCTCTAGATTAAAACCCCATGCATTTTAGGATATCAAAGACAACATTTCTTTGAGGTAATTGAATACCCCATAAAAATACATTTGTGTCTCTTTCATGCCTCCTTTATAATATCCTCGGATATGTGAGCCCATGTTGAAGATCCAAATATATGGAATTATGACATATTAGGCTTATCCCCTATCAATCTCTCAAGAGGTGTTATACCCTAGACTATCATGGTAGGAACTTTGTAAATGATAAATGTTGAACAATAACAACCTCACTCTATAATCTATGATCCATCCCATTGGCAGGAATCATACATCATACCATCTCCAAGATCATCCTATTTTTACTCTTAGCCACACCATTATGAGTATACTGAATGGTCCTTTGGTATGCAATCTCATGAGAAGCCAACAAATCATGAAAAGCATAGCTAACATACTTATCTCCTCATCTATTCTTAGATATTGGTTCTACTATTTAGTTAATTCTCAACAAGATCCTTAAATGTTTTGAACCTCTCAAAGATATCATCCTTAATGTGAATAATGGACAACCACATATACTTAGAAAAAACATCAATAAAAGGAAGTACATATTTTCTATGAGATATGGTGTACTAATAGGTCCACACATATCACTATGTATGATCTTCAAGGGATGAGAGGCTTATATTGCAATCCCTTTTAGAAAGGTATCCCTATGTTGCTTCCTTAGAATACATCCCTTAAATGAACCACTTGAATGATATATGCATGGAAGCCCAATGGGCATTTGATGTTGACTTGTTTATTTTAAAGATCCATAGATGATATGTCAAGTACTATTATGCCACTTCTAACTTTTATTATTTATATGAGTAGCCATAGCAACACAATTTTTATTTCTAGAGGATAAAGTAGAAGAGGTTAGTTATTCCCTCAACTTATACATATGAACATTCTCATCACAATTACTAGAAGCAACAATTTTGAACCCATTTTCTATTTACTTAATTACTCATCTATCAAGCCAAAATTATACATTTTTATTTGTATGAGTAATGTGATGGATAAGGTTGGGTTTAAAATTAGGAACACGAAGTACCTCATAAAAATAAAATATCCAATGCTAATGTCTCAGCACCCTATAACCTATAATGAACAATAATCTCAATAATAACATGTTTTCTTGAATACACTTTGTTGTAACCCTATAGGAGGTATTTGTGTTTGTTTCTAGTTTCCTTTGAATTTTAAATCCACTCATGTAACAAACTAGATATATAATATGAAAAATAAATTGCTACATGTGCTTGGGAGATTTATCCTTTAAAAATATCCTCACCTTGTGTATAGAAGAGAGCAACATTGACACCTACTTTTTTTGTTGCTTCCTCAAGTTTCTTGATATGAATCACTCAGAAGTAGACTTCTTGAAAGGATTCATCTACTTATAATAATTCTATTTTGGATTCTTTTTATTTTGGACTTTGGAAACAACTTCCTTTGGTTGAGCCTGATTGAAAACATAATTTTCCTTGTGCCTATGTATTCTAGCTTGATGGTGCAAAACATACTCAAATAGCTCATAAATTGGTGGTGTAGAAGACTTTATAAATTTTACACAAAGCATCTAATAAAACAATATAAACTATATCATATATCTCTAACACATTTTTGAAGATGATATTTAGCAATTCAATGTTCTTTTCCTTCGCTAATGCTACATATCATTCTCCTATGCTTAGGTAGCCCTCTTACAATTTGCATGTCTTCTTGTACTTTCTTAAACTAGTTGATATACTCATCAATAGTATCAAATATATCTATGGACAAGGTTGCAAGCTCATCCTAATTTATGTGGAATCCATTTGATCACATAACCCTTGAAATCTCATAAATTGTTAACATGAATAGCTATGAATAGCTATGATATGGTGAACCTCAGCCTTCTTGTCCTTATAAATCTCCTTCAATTCTTTAGTGATTAGTATTATGAGGCTCCTCATTCACATATTTGAGTAAACCATTGCTTTGGAGTAGAGCTTTAATATTGATCTTCTAGGTAGCATATTTTGGACCATCCAAGAAGGACACATGGTGATTCATAACTATTCTATAAAAATAATCAAAAAATTGCATATAGATATGATAAAAAAAAACACTACCAATGTATAGATCTTGAAAAACTATACAATCTAAAAAAAGGGATCAAAATAATTTCTTATACAAAATTTATGGCCCCCAAAACATTTGCCCTAAAATCGTAAAAATTGGCTTCAAAACCATTGAAAAGTTTTTAAAAAATTAGCACTTATAGTGAATGAGAGGCTACCACATGTTGCTATGTGAGTGGCTAAGAGGGTGCCAAACATTCACTAATTGTGTAGCATACTAGTGAATCATAATGCCACTTGCCATGATTAGATTTGTTGTTTGATATGTGAACCACATTGATCCACTTATCATATCCCAATTTGCTCCAAAATTTATGCAACACAAAGTTCATTGTTGACTATGTGAGCTATTTGTCAAGTTTGATGATATGGAAAAATATGATTGGCCAAACTTGTATTTATACATGTCTAGTGGTATAGCTTGCCATGTTGATGACCTACCATATTGGCCCAATAAAAAATTGGTATATCAATACATGCATCACCTCTTACATCACCTACACTATATCGCCTCAAGAATCATGCCACATCATAAATTATGTTAGTGTATATACCAATCACTATATGTCATGACATGTCACCTATAAGAATGCCACATCAGTTGTCATGTGCCATATCATATCACCTATATGGACTACCATATTACTTGTATGGACTGCCACATGTTGCCTTAGGATTTGTACATTGTTTGTCAAGACTCAAGACACTTGTATGGATTGACATGTTACTTGTAGCAACAACCATGTAACATTTGTACACCTATGCCACATCATCACAAACATGGAGATATGTGACATCATCCACATCCATGTCATTACAAGGTTCCATGTCACCCAAAAGTGCCAAGTCATCAAGGATGATGTTGATAGTATCATTAAAAATTATAGTATAGCATTGGGGGATTCAAACCAAGGACCCCTCATGCACCAAGTTTTCAACTTGGTTTAGCTAGTCATCTTTCCAAGTGCTTTGCTTGGGAGATGGAGAGCAAAGATTAGACTTAAAAGTCAAACAAACAATTTGCGTCCCCTTATTTCTCCTTACTAATGCAACCCTATGTCATGTTGACAAAAGTGCATGCCCATGTGCCCTAGTGTACATACTAGGCTAGGGATTATTCCTTGACATTTTCTCAATTTGAATTTCAAATTTTTAAATTTTAAAGGAAAAAGCGATTTAAAATAAAATGAAATTGAGGTACCTAGAGGCAAAATGAGTGAAATTGTAAATTTGAGAGTCCCTTGATTTTTTTTAAAGAATCTAGAAACACTAATAGTTCATTCATATTTATCATAGTTTGCTCTACATAACTCTTTTGTCAAACATCATCATTCAAAACATCCTCTCATGCCTATGTAGTATATACATTACTGAACTATTTTTGTAACTTTGTGAAGTAACTCAAAGGTCTTTGCTAAGCACAAAAGCTTGCCTATGGTTTCTTTGACACTAGAGGTTTGTCTAAAAAGGTTTAAGATCTTTTATTTTTTATGAAGGCCAAGCAATCTACCCTTTCATCTTTACTGCTATAGGACAAAACATGTTGGAAGAAAAAAAGAAATGAATTCTTAGAAAAATTCATAAAAAAACAAATAAGGTTTTTAAAAAACCTCAACAAACTCAATCTTAAAACTAAGACATCTACTAGTGGGAGAAAAAAAAAACTTATCAATGAATATTTCTCTCGGGGAAAATTTACTAATCCCAGTAAGATCTTTTGATACAAATCTACCTAAGATTTCTATAAAAAAGTCCTTATTATCTTTAAGTCAACCTTAAAAAAAGTTTCTTCTTAACTTGCTCCAACCAAAGTTGATAAGTTGAAGAGATTAAGTGTAATTAGAAACAATTACATAATAGAAATTTACATTTGCTCTTATAAGTGTTAAATTTCATGGCCAACTAGTTTTGATACATATTAATTTCATAGTTCATAGGTTTTCAAGTTTTGATTTTGTAACGGGTTGACGGTCCTATTAACTTCATATTTACTCAACAAAGTGAGAATTATAAAAAATTTCTAAACAACCAACATACTATTCTACTCTTATGATTACGCCATTGACTTTTAACAAATTGCAGTGACGGTCACACGTTATCTCCATTAGGAAATGGAATTGCTCATAATGTCGATCAATATTATCTTTTGTGAGTATAGTGAGGTACGTTGATACGGTCAAGGCTCCAAATGTTTTATATTGTCTGGATCTCACCCAGTTTATATTAAGGTCAAGACGTACAAATTACGTAAGATGATGGAATCAACAACTAATGAAGTGGCCCAAGTTGCTTGATGGGATTACCGGCTTAGTATAAATCATTATGGAGAAATAATTTTTGCTTGAATTTGTGACTTTGATGTTTAAAAAGGCGCATCTTAAGATATAGTAATCTTGAAAGTAATTTTTAGACTTTATATGTTTGGATTATTTATGCGTCTTTGATATAACGTCTTAATTAATTTATTTTTATTGTGGTATCTGACTTACAGAATTGTATATGATACTAATAAATCTATGTCATTACCGTCCTTAGTTTAGTTTATTATTACTGAAATCTATGCTTGTAAGTTACTTGTCTAACGTTTTTGGCTCTGAATGGCCTTCGTTTCTCTTATAGTCATTTTCAATGTTCCATAGTTCCGGGTAAAAGTATGGAGCTTCACAAGATGAGATTCCACGAAATTGTTTTGTGTTTCGCTTATTGTGCAGTCTAATCATGAGTCAAGGGACATTAATTTTTAATTTTTGAAGAAAAATTATAAGTATGCCGTATGAGATGGGGTTAAAAATAAAAGACAATGCCAACAGACAAGTGACGAAGCGTAAGGCTTATCTCATTATTTGTGTGACGATGTATAAATATATCAAAAGGGATTTGTATTGAGAAGGTCCCATTCTAAATATTGTTCATTAAATTTAAATTTGAAAGAGAAAGATGGGATTAGAGTAGATTTTAAAGGTAAAAAGATGACCATCATAAGTTCACCGGATCTCTTAATTTTATATATATTATTTATTAAATTTAAGTTTGAAAGGAAAAAAATAGGAACTAGACAAGATTTGAAGGTGAAAAAAATAAATGAGATATATAAGTTCATTTTCAAAAGCCTAAAATCTATGTTATGGGATTTAAAAGTTCATCTTCAAAAGTCTAAGGTTATGTTAAAAATATATATATATTTTAAACTTATGTGATGTATAAGTTCATCTTCAAAAGCCTAAAGCCTATGTCGTGGGATGTATAAGTTTATCTTCAAAAGCCTTAAGCCTATGTTATAGGATATATAATTTCATCTTCAAAAGCGTAAAGCCTATGTGAGAAAAAGATAAGATATTTTAAACTTATGGGATGTATAAGTTCATCTTCAAAAACCTAAAGCTTATGTCATGGGATGTATAAGTTCATATTCAAAAGGCTAAAACCTATGTTATGGGATGTATAAGTTCATCTTCAAAAGTCTAAAGCCTATATGAAAAAAAGAGAAGATATTTTAAACTTATAGGATGTATAAGTTCATCTTCAAAAGCCTAAAGCCTATGTAAAAAAAGATAAAATATTTTAAACTTATATATTATTCATTGAAACCTATGTTAGAAAAAAGAGTTATTTTAAATTTATATATTATTCATTGAATTTAAATTTGAAATAGAAAGAAAAAATATTAGAGTAGATTTGAAGGGTGAAAAAGGATGACCATAAATCATATATTTAAAGGTGAAAAGAATTACCATAACTTATGGGATATATAAAGTTATCTTTTATATAAGAAAAAAATAAAATATTTTAAACTTATATATATTATTAATTGAATCTAAATTTGAAAAAAAAAACAAGGATTAGAATAGGTTTGAAGGGTGAAAAGGATGACTATAACTTATGGGTTATATAACCTTATCTTCAAAAACCTACAAAAGAAAAAGAAAAGATATCTTAAACTTATAAAGTTAAATTTTAAATTTGAAAGAGAAAAAACAAAGATTAGAGTAGCAAGAATTAGCGAATATTTGAAGGCAAAAAAAGGATTAGAGAAGATTTAAAGGGCAAAAAGGATGACTATGGGATATATAAGTTTATCTTCAAAAGCCTACAATAAAAAAAAGATAAAATATCAAAGAATAAAGGTTAAAGTAGGTTTGAAGGGCAGAAAGGATGACAATAACTTATGGAATATGTGTTGATAATTTTCTGTCTGGTCACCAAGAAGAGATTTAAATTTAAACCTTGGAGCATGCCTGTTGCAAAGGTAATAGTCTGATTTGAATTTTCTGAGTGCACGACAAAGACAATCATACTTGTGATCCCCCTCATACCAGATTAAACAACAAAACAAAATAATATAAAAAATTCGAAAACAATCCCTATAATTTAAACATAAAACAATTACTAAATAATATAAATGTAACCACTTTTTTAAGAGAAAGTTAAATCTAAAAGCCTCACAGGAAGAATCTTTGCTCGTGTTGTCTATCTTGCAGTGCCATGCCGATAAAGATGAAAGGTTGACTTGAGATGGATTGACGCCCGAAGCCTGTGTTGTCTATCTATTTGCATCGCCAAGTCGATAAAGATGAAAGGTTAACTTGATATGGATTGACGCCCAAAGCTTGAAGTCAAGTGGCCTACAACATTAATGAGAGTCACATTTAAGGTGAAACCAAATTTTAATATAAAAATATATTATTAAAAATAAACAGTTTACAATGTAAAGAATATTATACAAATAAATAAAAAAATAAAAAAATTAATTAAAAAGCAAAAGAATTCATTATCTCCGCTACGGAGTGGAGAGGACTTATTTGTGAAATAGCGTGTGAACACAACCGGATCCGTCGAAAATGCACGCACCCTTTGCTAAATGACAGAAAATTGTTTATCTTCTTTATAAAGGTTCTGACAACAGGGTTTGACTGGAATGATTCAAACTACGGGCCTACAGCGGTTCTAGAAATTTAGACCCTTGAATAACGAGGTGAAAAACATTGTCCGCGATATCCCTCTCATTCTTTTCGTCGAAGGCAGACAGAATTCTGAAAAAGCTGCGGGAGGTGGGCCTGACGTACATAACCATCTCTGGCTAAATATTTTTTGAAATTGCGTGTGGGGGAGGTGAAGTTGGGTCCATTGGAACTCTGATAGCGGTTCAAGAGCGGAGACTTCTGGTGCACCACTTTGGCTTTGGCTTTCCGCGGTATCAAAGAGGTGACAGAGCCATTAAGAATGGTAAGTGGAGTAGGGATGAAGAAGTTTATTTCTGATTTTGAGCTGGAGAGCGTAGATTTCATTGGGAAGTTTTTATTGTGATAAAATAATGTTCTTGGTGGTTGAACCGTTGTAACATCTATTTCTCAGCGAGATTTTGGATCTGCTGTTTGTTTTCAGGCGACAGAGAAGGTAGAGCAGAGAGAGAGGGATGTCAAATATGAAGAGGTAAATGTTGAATATGTTTTAAATATTTAATTTTCAGAGAGGTGCTGGATGATGTCTAAAGGTTGGCTTACTTAACGGCAATGATGATGTAGGAATTCATTCTAAACTCCCGGGGATTAACGCTGTTCACATGCAGATGGATTCCCTCAGATCGAGAGGTCAAGGCTCTTATTTGTTTCTGCCATGGTGAGTGTAGATTTTTACCTGGGTTTCATGGTGTTGCCGACTTTGTGGATTCTCTGTTATATTTTTCTTACCGTTCGTCTTCTGGTTGTAGGGTATGGTATGGAGTGCAGCGTTTTCATGCAAGGTAGTGGTCTTCGCCTTTCTTCGTTTTGTTTCGTCTAATGAAAACTCTCGAATTTTTAGAAATTTTGAGTTAGTTGTTCCGAGAGTAATTTCAGAGTCCTCTGCCTTTTTTTTCAGAAACGGGAGTTACGTTTGCGAAGGCGGGATATGCAGTGTTTGGCATAGACTATGAAGGGCATGGAAAGTCCGCTGGATTGAGCGGTTATGTACAAAGCTTCGACGAGGTGGTCAAGGACTGCGCAACTTTCTTCGAGAGCGTTGCAGGTATTTTAACATAGAGACTCCTTAAATCTTTTTGGTGTTTTAAGATATATGCACCTTGTTTCCTGATGCGAATTATGTGGTGCTTCCAGAGCGTGAAGAGTATAAGAAGAAAGCAAGGTTCGTCTATGGGGAATCCATGGGAGGAGCTGTGGCGCTTCTTATTCATCGAAAACAGCCCACCTTCTGGAACGGTGCTGTGCTCGTTGCTCCCATGTGCAAGGTATTGTTATCCATTTCTCATAGGAATTCCATGGGAATTGCAGGAATAAGAACTAAACCCATGATTATACTCATATTTTATGCCTCCTTGATGACAGATAGCAGACGAGTTGAAGCCTCACCCCCTTGTTATCAGCCTACTAAAGAAACTGACTGTTATAATCCCCACGTGGAAGATCGTACCTACAAAGGATATTATAGATGAGGCGATTAAGGATCCAGAGAAACGACAACAGGTACGAGCTAGCCTAACCCACATACATGATATCTGAAGTGTATTCAATTTTTTTTTGGTTTGCAGAAAATTAAATGCGCTTGTGTGATATGGACAAGAAGGGCGTAATTCTGCACCACTTTGTTTTTTTGGGTTGAATTTCTTAGGTGAAAGAAATCAAATCTTTTTACGCCGATCTCTGATATGATTTATATACAGATTCGGACAAATCCGTATGTTTATCAAGGCAAACCTCGTTTGAAGACAGGATATGAGCTCCTCATGACGAGTATAGACATAGAGAAACGACTGGATGAGGTAAAGCCTTTGATTATTACGTGTTTGCATTGAATGATTCTGTTAGGAGGAAACATGAGCGACGACAACGCACGTTCGTTTTTCTTCTAGTTTTTTCTGGTTTTTAGAACAAATATGTAGGCCACTGTAACTGTTGACGTTATATAACACAAATGGTGCAGGTGACGTTGCCTTTCGTGGTCCTCCATGGAGAAGATGACAAGGTAACAGACCCCTCTGTTAGCAAATTGCTGTATAGTTCAGCGAAGAGCCATGATAAGACTTTGAAGCTATACCCCGATATGTGGCATGGCTTGACCTTTGGTGAGACCCCCCAACATACAGAATTGGTGTTCTCAGACATCATCTCGTGGCTTGACAAGAGAAGTACAGCAGGAGTCACGGACAATACACCTGTAAAGAAATCAACAGTGGTTACCAAATACGAGGGGCTATCCATGAATGCCGAAATGGAAAGAAAGCTTGCCAACGACAGTCTTCATGGCTCGGAAAAATACTGACCGTTTCCGTTCGAGGATGTGAGAAGGCTTGAAGATTCCAGGAAAAGGAAAGTTTCCTGCTTTACACAAAAGTGATGTTCACATTACAGGCGCGCCACGAAGGAATGATGGGGCACAATTCAATCGGACGGTCTGGCTGGCGAAGTATAGTAAAATTTATATGAATGTAAAATAGCAGGCTTGTTGTAAATTATATGAATGTAAAATAGCAGGTTTGTTGTAAATTATATAATTCCTTATTATGAAGTTTATGTTAATGATCGCTTGCCAGTGATAATAACAAATTTAGGGTTGAATTTATTATGAATTTTCTAACTTCAATTTAATATAGCTATAAAAATTATTTAAATAAATGGAATTTAGTACTGGGAAGTTTAGATCCATATCTCGTGCGTCTTTCTGCCAAAATATGCGGATATCGTTGACTGTCAAGGTTTCCGTGTAGCACGTGTCAGAGAATCAAATTAGGAGGAAATAGCTAGTTTACTCATGTGCCAAGATCACCGGGGCTTTTGCTCAACTGCCCTTCCTTTTTTGGGCAGATAGTGGGATAGTTATTATAATTTATTTATTTATTTATTTTTTTAAAGTTAAAGTAGGGGCAAAGTACACTCAGGGCACAAAAGGATTATATATATATATATATATATATATATATATATATATTTATTTCATAGTGGGGTGGTTCAGTAGTTTAAAATTTTTGAAAAGTAGTTTTTAAAAAGTATATGCTATACAACTATATTTCAAACTATGTTTAATTTAAATTAAATATTTATGATAAAAATTTGGTGTATAGTGTTATTTTTTTAAATATTTTTTTTTTTGGTTAAGTTATTGTGAGAAATCTCTATGACCAACTTATATGGTGAGCAGTCTCCTCCTAACCATGACCCCTCGTAGAGCCGAGAGCTATACTTATCAATAGAGAATTAACACAAAGTCATCACACCCACCCCGTCACACACTCACTCACGCCGCAGTTTGAAACTTGGACCTCCCGAAGAAGAGCCAAAGCCCCAACCGCTGCTGATTCTTATTTGTATACTTTATGCTTTAATAAACTAAAGGTATGAAAAGTTATGATTTCTCATTTCTAGTTTACTAAAATCTAACATTATATTTTAAAGTTGTAAAAGTGAGTGAAGTTTTTTTAATTGTTTTAAATTATTTGAGTATGTATAAATTTGATTTTAATAATAGTTTAAGATTAGATTTTAGGTTTTTAATAAAACTTGTTTTATGTTTTTTTTTTAACTTTGTATAAAGATCTTTTCAAGGAGTTGTATTATTTTAAATTTCAATGGGATGAAAATTATATTTATAATAATCTTTTCTATTAAGAAGTAAAAATAGAGTCTTCTTTATTGAAGGAAAAGTATTTTGAAAGAAAATCAAATGGGGCATCCAAATCATGACTAAGACAACTTATAAAAGTAAATGCCATCGTGGTCAAGCATTGAAAACCATAGGGATATATATATATATATATATATATATATATATATATATATATTGATAAACCACACTATTTTTAGTAACTTTCAAGCACGGGGTTCAAACCATAGGGGTTGTTTCCATCAAACCTATTCCACCTCATTGTTGTTGATTTGATGTGAGAGGGATCGCTAGTCACTCGAGATTCGTACCATCATCGTCGATCTAGCACGCACTCAGAGGATTCAGATCAAACTACTACCTTTGCAAATAGGTTGCCCCCAAGGTTTGAACCTAGGTGTCTTCTTGGTAAGTGCCTCGTAGACAAGCAACCCAAATCATGATTAAGACAACTTATAAATGTAAAGGTCATCATGGTCAAGCATTGAAAACCATAGGGAATTTATATTTCTCATGAAAATGCCTAGGATGATCATTCCTCTTATTATTAGTTGACAATTAAGATTACAATTAGTATCCAAATTCAACCAAGTTCAACTCCTTATTGTTTGAACCATTGTTACCAACTTTTCCACTTGAAAAAGCATCAGTATCAACTCTAAGATTTTCATTATAATTTTGTTTATAATTAATTTCCAACACAAGTTTAATAAGTAAGTTTCTCTCTCATCGTGAATTACTATTCTTCTTGTACCAAACAATGTCATATTTAACAATTTTTTTATTCCAAACAGACCCATAATAATGTTGATGCAATAATCTCTACCTCCAAGATTGTTGCCCCTCTTGGTGGTTTGGGTGGTGATATGCTATAACCTTCATTTAATATTTTGTTATGTTTTATTCTTCAACATTTTGTTATTTTATTTTAATTTTTTTCCCTTTCTCTTCTCTTTTGTTTTCTTCTATTGGTGTGTCCTTGTGATATTCTAACCATGTTTCCTTTTCTATTGCTTCCATGAACTTAGTTATTGTTCTTTCTTCCCTAGATTCAACTATTTTTTTGTAGATTCAACTTTTGATTCTTTTGTTGGTTACTCAATTTTCAACCTACTATAATTGCTTATTGTTTCTCCTTAAATTATTGTTGAGAAATTTCCTATAATGTTATTTTCATTTTCCTATACCATAGATTCATAAACTTCTTTTGCACATTAATGTTAACAATTCCTAAAGAATGTAACCAAGGATAAGCAAGAACAATATCCACATCATCCATCTAAATAGCATAAAAATATGAATTAAAAACATATTATCCATGGTGATCTTCAAATCTTCAAAATTTTGAACATTCTCACCCTCAAGTTGTATGTCCTTAATTTTATTTGCTTGAACACTCAACCTCTTTGCAAAAGAATATTTATGAAATTAGATCTACTGGTATGGTTTATAGAAATATCAACCTTTTTCATCTAAATAGAACCGTGAACGTACAAACTAAAATTTTGATATTCAAAAAAATCCCTATGACCACTCCTTAGCTTATATAACATCAAAGATGTCCTTCCTTCTATTTGCACACTATCATCCTTATTTTTTCCTTCTATTATTTTATTAAAAAATTTCAAGTCTCTTTTTAATTTCTTTTATTCATCATATAACCTAGCTATCTCTTTATATGGGTCTCATTTGCTCAAAAATGCTTGCTCCATTTCTTCCCAAGTCTGATTATAATTATGTACCATAAGAAAACTATGAAACCAAGAGTAAGTATTTCCTTCAAAATAAAAAATAAGCCTAGTGAACCAACATAATTAGTAGAATACATGGATTTAAATTGCTTTCAATGTTCCTTAGCATCAATATCTTCCTCTCTAAAAAAATTTTGTAGCTCCATAAGTTCACACTCCAAGAAAAATAAAAACTAGGATCTCATAAAAATATATATCTTCCCTAGGTTTTGAAGCTGAAATTCAACATAAACAATTAAATCTAAAAATTCTCTTCAAAAAAAAAACTGTAATTGATTTTCTTACCCCAAATGACAAATAACTTCAAATTTTATTTTCTAGAAAAATGCAATTTGAAAAATTGGCATTGCCATTATTCTATATTTATAACTTCATAGGGTTATATTTCCCTCAATACTGCACAGATTCCTTTATATGACCACTCATTTCAAAGGTCTTCAAACTATGTATAAAATGATGCAAGAATCATCTAAATCAGACAACTTTGCACCAAGTTATAGATCCCACAAAATGAGATATTGTTTTGGAATATATATCCCTAACACTACCCTTGTTCTAGATGACTAACTTTATAAAGTTGTTTCTCCCTCAATACTACACAAATTCTTTTATATGATTACTCATTTTAAAGCTCTTTAATTTTAAAATAAAATGGCATGAGAATAATTTAATTGAACAACTCCTTGAAAATATATGGATCCCAAAAGATAAGACATTTTTGGAAAAATATGCCCTAATTCTATGATCCACAAAAAACACAATCCCTACTTTGCTAGAATCCACGCTCTAATATCACTTGTTATGAACCTCAATTATCATCAACAAATTTCATTCACAATTTACAAAAATCACAAATATTCATCCACAAGTGATAACCATAATAATAATACAAAAAAATAAACACACACACACACATACACCTATATATAATACGTTTGAGTTAGGTCAACACCAATAATATTCCTTAGGAAAGGAAATCCTCCACATTTGCTACACAAACCAAGACTATTAAAAAGAATACTTAATATTACTTACCTACTTACAAATGATAATATCCCTTCTTTATATACCCATCCTCCTAAACCCTTATCTTACTCATTATTTTAATAAAATATTATAGTATAATCAATATTGGGCTATATCTAACCCATGAAAACTATCCATAGTACACATACAATATAATATTATATTTCTATATTCCTCTTTGTAGATATCTAACACAAAATTCAAGCACAAAAAGCTAGTGTGTCAAGTTCAACATTCCAAAATTCTAAGATTGAAAGATGTTTTGGGGGTGCTACCCAAGAAGGGGTTATATCTATATGTAAAAGACCATTAGTTAAACATGAAATAATATGCTCTAATAGGAGCAGAACCTACAAGAATATTTTAAGAATATGTTGAATCAATAAAATAAGTAGGAGCATCTTTTAAAAATGTTGAGTTGTAGATTAGATAGATCCCTTGGGAGAACCTCATCACAAATGACATACCTCTAGATAAGGATCTCATACCTGTAAGGATCATATAGATGATATGTCTTAGAGATATCTGAATACCCCATAAAAATGCAACTATGATCCTTTGGTACCTTGTTTTTTTAAATCTTTATGGATTTGATCCCATGCTAAAGATACAAACATACAAAATCTAGACACATTATTATTATCATCTATGAACCTTTCAAGAGGTGTCATACTTTGAATAACTCTAGTGGTATCCCTCTTGATTATGTATTTTGCACAAGTGGTGACCTCAACCCAAAATTTGTGCTCCTTCCTCTTGGTATAAATTATGCAATTTTCCATCTCCATGGTTACCTTATTCTTCCTCTCAACCTCCCCATTATGTTTGTGATATAGTGAAAATCCTCTAATATGTCATTCCATGCATTGTTAAACAATCATGAAAGGCATTTCTCATGTACTCAAGTTATTGTCTAACCTACGACACTTGATCTTCCTATCTAGCTAATTTTCTATAAGATATTTGAATACATTTAATCTATCAAAGACATCATACTTGATGTTGGTAGAATATAATCACATATATATAAAAAACATAAATAAATAGAAGTAAGTACTTGCTTTTAGAAATTGAGGGTGTAACCATAGGTCCATATATATCACTATGTATCATCTCCATGGGATAAGTATCATGTCTTGTCATCCCTTTTGGAAAGCTATCCCTATGATGTTTCACTAGAATACATCCCTCCCATGTACCACTAATATAATAAAGTCTAATATCCATTTGGAAATGAATCATATATCTCAAAGATCCATAATTAAGATGCCCAAGCCTATGATTCCATAACTAACTCTCATGATCAACATGATCCAACATGGATAGGAAGAAACTAAAGGCCTTGGTTTTACCCTAGCTTATACATTTGGTCCAAATCATCATAATAACTAGAAGAAAGTATCTTGAATCCATTTTCTATGTTCTTGATTACCCAATTTTTAGGATATAATTCTACCCTTTTGTTCATAAATAGACAAGAATTTTGGTCCAATACTAGGAACATGAAGAACTTTATCAAAATAAAATATATAATACTAACTTCTTCACATCCTAATACCTATAAAGAAGATTCATCCCTAATGACAAAATGCTCCTCCAAATATGATTTGTTGTACTGATTATAGAATATGTTTGTGCTTTCTCATGTACCTTGTTAACCCTAAATTTATAATCCACTCATCAAAAGAGATGAATTTACAATATGTTGAATGAAAAACTATATGTTCATGTGAGAGTTACAATCAGAAATTTCCTCACCCTATACATAGAATATAGTAACATCAAAACCCCAATTTTCATCGATTTTTCAAGATTTTTATGTGAATATAATAAAATTATATTTTATGTCATTCCTTACAAAATTTATATGTTGTATTTTTAAAGGGATTCTTGGGATTATTATCATTTTGCTTTGTGATCTTATTGTTTTGATCTTTGACAATATTTTTTGGATGGACCTAATTGATGAAAGAGTTACACTTTTACCTTTATATACCATATTTATGATGAATAACGTATATGTACATCTCATCAATTGGTGGTAACGAAGAACTAGAAAAATAAATATGAAGCATCTAAAAAATAAATACACCACTCATATCTCTAAAATATTAATGTTTTAAATAGCATTATGAAAGGGTTACCCTTTCCCTTTTATATTTATTTAGTCATATTGATCTATTTAGCACCACTGCTATTTAAACCTTGGTGTGGGCTACATCAACTATTTATCCCAACCATTGAACCAAGAAACTATTTGCATCTCCAAAATATTGTTGAAGATAATGTTGAGTAGTTCAATATTCTTCATCTTTTCCATAGCCTTTTGAACTTATCCTTTCACCTTTGGAATTCTTGTATTAGTCTATATATCATCTTATAATATCTTTAATTGAATTATATACTTGTCAATAGTACAAAAAAATTCCATAGTCAAATTAGCAAGATTTACCTCCAACCTATGGATCTATGTAGAATCAATGTGATCATACAATCCCTAAATTTTATTAAGTAGTTTCTTGGGGTCCATAGTGTTGCTAGCTTGAATTTCATAGATCTTTTCAACAATTATATCTATCACACCAATAGCCTCATTCTTCTTGTCCCTATTGAGTTGATTCTTCTTTTTAAAATTACTATCATGAGATTCATTATTCACATATTTGAGTAACCTCTTTAAGCAATACTTTATTCTAAATTTTCCAAGTAGCATAGTTTAGACCATTTAGAAAGGGGAAATATTGATCCACAAATTTACTCAAAAAATACAAAATCCAATATGGATCTATGACCAAAAACAACACCACCAATACAAATATCTCCAAAAAATGAAGCTTAAGATACTTTTGTATGCAGATGTTATGGCCCTTGAAATTTTGGCCTAAAAATCACGTATATTACCTCCAAAACCTATTAAATTCTAAATTTTTTTCCTATTCCTATATAAATTGGGAGGCCATCACTTATTTTAACATATGTGGTCGAGGGGGTATCAATTGTGTGTTGATTGGACAATGTACTAGCAAATGGGTTGGTGCCACTTATCATGGTTTCAAACAAAGTAATCCCAACTATGTTCTAACTATATAAGTCACTAGTAGAATAATAGTGAACTAGACCATGTCATTTGTCATGCTTTACTTTGATCTACATTCTATAAACACATTGTACCACTTGTCACATTTTATTTGATTCAAAATTATTCTTTTCCAAGTCTATTGCATATTGTGTTATTGTACACTCAATGGGTTTGATAAGTTGATAGAATTTAATTGGATGAACCTATATTTATACCCTCTATGTTGTAATCCATTATAACATCTATCACTAACACATCAATCTCTACCATGTTAGCATCTATATGTATTTCCATGTCAACAACAACATGATCGAAACCAGGCTCTACTAGCCACTAGAGCCAAGGACTCATTTGTAATGTATAAAGCAAGCAGTAAAGTTATATTAATGCTTCTATATAAACACCTACATTTGACACTACATGCATGACACAATCCACAATGATATATATATATATATATATATATATATATATATATATATATATATATGTTCATTTTCATTTCTACATTTAATCACCTATGCAATATTTTTGGAATAATTCTCATTTTGAAATTTTACTTTTTGAAAAATGGATGAAAATTAAATAATTTGCAAACATAGAAATATGTACTTGAGGAAAAATAACACACAATGCTAAACTAGGACCCCACCTAAAATTTTATAAAAAAATCCAAAAATACTAATAGTTAATTTATATCTATCACAATTTTATCTATATAACATTTTGTTGAATTTAAAAAATCATGGCATATTCTTATGCCTCTACAGCAAAAAAGTTGGACCATTCTAACAACTTTATCAAGTGGCTCAAAGATCTTTTGCATGAATAAAAACCTTTCCATGACTCCTCTAGCACTAGATTTCTATCTAGAAATATTTAGTCTCTGCTCTTATTCTTTTGTCATAGCCAAGTAGTTTGTCCTCTCATTTGAGCTACTAATGAGCATAATTTTTTTTTTTTTTGAAAAAATCTATAAAATACAAATGAGTTTTTTAAAAACCCTCAAAAAATTCAACTATGTAAGTATGACATCCATTAGGTTATAAATCAAAAAATAAATAGATTGATCTCCAATGAGAGGAAAAAAGAACCTATTGGTAAATATTTCTCTTGGATCAAATATACCAAAACCAATGAGATCCTCATGATCCAATTCCACCTAGGTTTTAGCAAAAAAACCTTTGTTATATTTGTTGTTAGCTTATAAAAAAAATATTCTAGCTACTTCAAAAATTGTTTCTCTTGGGAGACACCATAGAATTTGATTTGCTAAAGATAAAAAATTGAGTAAAGGAAATTCCCACCTACTTTGATTCCATGTCGGACTTCACATTAGTTTCAAATAATAAATGGAATCAACACATTACCTAGTATTACTAAAAATAAATACACACAATATAAGGGAGTGTTTATGGACACCAAATAATCTCACTATAGCAATAAATAATACACTCCAACTGAGTATACCCATGCCTCCTTGGGTCTTACCCGAAAGTGGCATCCCTTTTGGGATGTTTTCCACAAATAAAAAAAAATAGACTCCAACTGATAATGAAATGGTTGTTGTAATAGAGTATTTATTTCCAAATGAAATTTACATTTAGGTTGATGTTAAGTAATTAATATTTAGACCTATGAGGGATAACATAGTGGTAAGTCCTTGGGTTTTCATCTAAGAGACCCAAGTTGAAACCCTGGTAAGAGGGAACCAGGACCCCTCATAAAAACTGATGTAAACTCAAAATTTTTGACCTATAAGGGATACCATAGTGGCAAGTCCTTAGTTTTTCATCTAGGATACCCAAGTTTAAACCTTAGGACAAGGGAACCACAACCCCTCATAAAAGCTATGTAAATTCAAATTCTATAGTTGCAAGCTTAGTCCAATGGTAAAGTCCTTGGGTTATCATTTAGGAGACCCAAGTTCAAACCAAACTTAGTACAAGTATATCATGACCCCTCATAAAAACCCATGCTTCACCCTAACATTTGTACTTATTAAAAAAAGTAACCAATCTCTAGGTTTAAAATAATAAAATATTACAATTTTTTTTTAAGGTTTACAATGACTCAAAGGGCTTATATGTATAATACAATACAACATTGGTTATCAACTTAAGATATTACTAACCACCACATATTTGAACATCTCTTTAAAGTATTTTTTTAATATTTGCTTTTTAAATTTTATATGTTATTTTTTAACAATTGAAAAATACATAACCAGTATTAATTTTTAATTTTGGAGTTAAAATTTTGAAATTATAAAGGGCTTAAAGCACTTGCTAAATCTTGTTAATGTTATAAACTAATTTATAGGGTTTTATGTAAATATCAACTTAAGCCTTAGTTTTTTAGATAATACAAATTTGGTTTACACCTAAAACTAATTTATGTATTATTATTTTTAGAATAGTTATATGGGACCAAAACATGCCCCACCCATAGTACACCATTACATATTACCATAGTATTTCAATAAACCACATAGTGATATTACAATTTATCATATTAACAACCACATATCTCCTTATAAGATTTGAACTTGGGTCTCCCTATTTAGTGTCAATATTTTTAAGCACTTGAGCTCATGCTATTAGATAAAGTTGATTTACTTTAACTTATGTAAAATACAAATTTACTTAAAAATCAAAAGAATTTTTACTATTTTCAAAGTTTTTATTTTGCTTTACAATATTGAAAATTCACCTCATTATTTTGAAGGTCTTATCTCTAACTTATTTTCTTCCTTCTTTAATTGTTTTATTTTTGTTCTAATTCAAATTATATTTTGAATTTACATGCTTTAGTTGTGTTTCTCCTTTCTGATAGCTTTATTGATCCTTTGAGAAGTGGAATTTTGATCTCTTTCAAATGCACAATAATAAAGGGTATGATAATATGAGGGCACTTGGGTTCTTTTTTATTGTTATTTGACCCATGGTTCACACAAACCTTTTTATTTTATTCCCAATGTCTCATTTGGAACTACATAGTGCTAATTGTACCACCATAGCATCCACTTAAAATTTCCTTTGAGGGAAATTAAAAAAATGAGTATAATTGAGAGGGGAGGGAGAAGGGAAGATATGGGGATCATATTTATTAATATAGAAACTATACTAAGTATAATATTACAATAATTATTAAAATATTATACTAATACTATAGTTATTGTAAGTAAATGTTAGAATTGTGTTGCCCTTCCTTGTATGCGGAAAAATCACTATACATTTTCTTCTCTGGTTTTATGGTTGTTAAATGGTTTATCCAAGTCTTGCCACTCTATTTATTCATAATCCTAGACCACTTGTATGACAACACATAAACTCACATTACCAAATTTTTAATTTATTGGCCCCATGTCCAACAAGAGTAATCTCCCCATCCTTAGTATCATTTTGCACTAGAGGCAATCATTTACACTTATGATGTCAATGACATTTATCCTACCATGGAACCAAAAAATCTCACATCAAGTAGTAAAAAGTTTTGGCATCAAATTCATCATGACTATGAAACATACAACTTCCTTGGATATCATTATCTTTATCTTATCACCTTATCTAGAATTAATATAGAATATACTCTAAGTGACATTCTCTAACACAACCATTTATTCCTTTATATAGAGAATCTACCTCCATTGTGGTGTAACCTCAACTCTATTTGCATTGATGATAACAAACCCTAGCAAACCTTTATATCTTCATTGCCATTCAAACTACCATGACACTCACTCCTAACTTCATTGTCACTTTCAACCCTAGCTAACATTAGTTCCAACTAGCATAATCTACCTTACTAATAATTATATCTCCTCTAAGGTGCCACAATAATCCTAATGAATGGGTTCCACTACCAAAACTATATGATAGCACTCTTCTCTTTGGTGTTGACAAGAAGTGTCACTCAACATTAGGTCTTATATATACCAATATCTTTTATTAGGAGATGCACTTAGACATGGTGCTAACCTTCCTAGTTTTTGCATCATTCTAGTGTCTAACAAGGTAGCATCATACTCAAAATTTCTATTCAAATATATATATTCTCCTCTAATACCCATCTTAACTTCAAGTGTAAACACTCTTCCATCATTTAAAGGTAATAATATTCATAGATGACATTATATATAGATGTCCTAGCATAATAGTAAGTCTATTTGGATCCCCTAAATCAACTCAGCTAGAGATTTAGTTAGCATAACATACCTCTAACCATAATTATACATATCAAGTGACATCAAGTAACAAATAATATCTTGAGAATTTTAAGATAGAAGATAGTGTTATTATCCTTATAATTTTTTGCAAAGAATATGAGGGTTTTGATGTCACTCTAGCTTTTGATGTCTCATCATAATGTATCTCATGGATGAGTGTTTGCAATCCTACTTGATACCCAAGGTTATATGCTTGGCACCCCTAGTCAACCTCCATTCTTAGTAATGACCATATCTCAACCATAATCTAGCATATAGTATAATCCCCTATCTATTTGTTAGCATAATCAATCTTAATGTAAACAAAGATCCATTAAGTTTTCTTATATTTATTTCATTTTAGTAAACAACCACCATATTGATGCTAATATATCTTCAACATGATACTTATAATTTATTTTAGTGCCTTCATCTAAATATTAGAATCATTCATGATCAAAATTAATCAATAATAGCATACTATCTATTTTCCATAGTACACTATGCAACATATAATCATAAGTGGATACAAATAAGCAATACATATATGACTCTTTCATAGAATACACTTTGTAGATACCTCCTAGATATAGGTATTACCACAATCATCAATACTAGCATCATTATATTATCAAATATTAATCACTCAATACTATATAAAAGTATACTTTGCATATTTAATGCTCATTCAATAGTGTATGGTACCATATATCCTACTCAAGTTACATTTGGCTCCATTGTACCTCCAATAATTTTTTGATTCCATCCACACCTCAATATAAAAGGAACATGTAGTTGATGCCTCAAATGTTTAAGGCCATCATGAATAGAACATAATGAATATAAGGCTTTATCATCCCACCTCCCTCCAATCCCCACAAGAAAAATAAAAAAGAATAATGTAGGGATTTTTATTACCATCTAGTCTAATCAAAATGATGTCAATAGATAAGACAAAGGGATTCCATAGGAAGACATAATCCATAGTACTTCCATCAAGAAATTATCTTACATATTGAACCCATATGCTATTTTACCACATACTGGAGTTAGAACCCATAAATCCATTCTTGCTCTAGGTCAATAAAAAATACACGTGGGCATATGTATAATAATATATGTATGAGAAAATACATAATAAATCAATCTATGTATATGAATTATTCATAGTACATTTGTAATTTAAACTCATACACAACACATAATTAAACCCAAAATTGTATAATCTAAGAGATCCTAATGGTGGAGACTTCAGAACTTTGAACAAAAGTCTAAGGTTCAAATCCTATAAGTGTGGGATTGTACACCATAGTTCAATAACTAGAGCATGTATAATGACCATATATTGGATAAATAACTTCTATGAGGGTTGTCTCATATGGCCTATATTCTCATGGACATTAAAAATTACTTTACCTTTCTCTTTTACAATTGATTTGTATATTCAATCCATATTCATATATGAAAAATCCTTGCTTCCTCTAACCATTTCCAATTTCCATAGGGATCACATTCATATTTAGAGAGGTCCTACCTCCACTGATCATTTCCAAATCCACTTTTAAGAATCATCTCTTTGTTTGGAAATATTTTTCCTCCTTTGGTTACAAACATTACTTCCAATGACACAAACCCATATACAACCTAGTTGAAATTGCATTTGGAATGCTAAAAACTACATAGGTTAGGTCATCCTTAAATAATATATGCTTACTCAATAATCACAAGCCACTTGTATAACAACACCTCAACTCATAATACCAACTTAATTTATTGGCCCCATATCCAACAAAAGTAGTCTCTCTACCCTTAGCATCTTCTTGCATTGGAGTAAATTATTGTCACTTATGATGCCAATAGCATTTATCTTACCTTGGAACCATCAATTATCACATAAGGTATTAACAAGTTATAGTGTTGATAGGTCAAGTATATGAAGAGAAATAATTCTCTAGGAAATTATTATTTAAGGATATTTTTCACATGTTCTTCATGGTGACTGGTTTTATAAATTATTGTCAACAAGTACCATAGGATATGAGATACATTGATGATGGGGATGAACAAACACGAAAAAAACCATCCAAAGAGCCAAATCACAATAGAAAAGAATCATTTTAATAATGCCAGCCAAATGGGCATAAATTTCAATGCCAGACTTGTTGAGGATGAACAAACACGAACAAAACCATCCAAGGAGTTAAATCACAATAGAAAAGAATTATTTTATTAATGCCAGCCAAAAGGGGCAAAAATTACAATAGCAGATCATACAATATTGGAGCCCAATCGAAGCCCCTTTTTCAGATCCAAAATTTGTTTTTTAAATCCTATTTTTCTCCCATTTACATGATTTTTAAGTTTCCAGTTAATGCAAAAAAAAATTAAATTTAACTTTCCCACCCATGCAAAATTTTAAATTCTACTTTCCCGCCCAACTGGCGATCGACAAACACAAAGGCAAAACACTTAGATTTTTTTTTTTTTTGTTGATGCAAGATTGCTCTACTGCCATTGGATGCTCCTACATCAAACATTAAGGTAAGTTTGAGAAGTGGCCTCACTTCTCTAATGTTGGATAAAAACCAAGGCAAGGAATAAAATGTGCCATCTTTGAAAACCTGTCAACTACCACAAATACAGAGTCATTTCCCCTTTGTGTTATTGGCAGACCAAAAACAAAGTCCATGCTGATGTCCTACTAGGGTCTCTTTGGTATAGGAAAAGGATGAAATAACCCAGTGTGCTACCTCACACCCTTGGCCATCTACCATATTCTGCAAATTTGTACAAACTTCTTCACATCTTGCAGTAATTATGGCCAATAGTAGTTCTCACTCACCAAGGCAATGGTATTGTCTCTACCAAAATATCTAGCCAATCCTCCATTATGCTTCTCTTTGACCATATTCTCCCTCATTACTCCTTGGAATGCACAAATGATTCCTCTTAAAAAAAATTCCATCTTGGATCATAAAATCCAACCACTTAGTCCTATCCAGATTAACTAGTGATGTACAAGCTCTCCAAGCTTAAGCAAAATCTGGATCTTCAGGGTACAAACTCTTAAGTTCTTCAAACCCCACAACTTCTACTCTCATTTTTGTCATCAAACTCTACCTTCTAATTAAGGCATCTACAACTCTGTTTGACTTCCCACTCCTATGCTTTAGCACAAAGGTATAGCTCTGTAAAAACGCAACCCATTTTAGGTGCCTCTGATTCAATTTCCCTTGACTATTAATATACTGTAAAGCCTGATGATAAGTATACAAAACAAACTCCTTTGGCAACAAATAGTGTCTCCACTTCTTTAGAGTATGAACTATAGCATAAAAATCTTGATCATAGACAAAATATTTCTTCCTGGCATCATTAAGCTTTTCACTAAAGTAGGCAACATGCTTACCTTCCTGACTCAATACAGCTCCTATGGCACTACCACTAGCATCACAATCTACTTGAAACACCTTATTAAAATTTGGAAGTGCCAACACAGGTTGCTTAGTGACCTTCTTCTTCAACAACTCAAATATCCTATCAGCTCCTAAGGTCGACTTAAAGTTTTTCTTATCCCCTCTCATTGTTTTAGTTAGGGGTGCACAAATACTGCTAAAATTTCTAATAAACTTTCTATAAAAACTTGCTAGACCATGAAATGATCTTACCTCAGTTACGCTCCTTGGGGTAGTCTAGTAAATGATAGCCCTTACGTTATATAGATCCATATTCAGACCTTCAGTTGAGATGACAAATCCCAAGTTCACCAACTCCTTCACAAACTATACTTTTTCAAATTTATCAGTAGATGTTCCTCCCTCAATTTCTCCAAAACTCTTCTGATGTGCCTCAGATGTTCCTCCAAGGATTTTTGAAAATCAAAATGTCATCCAAATAGACAATGACAAACTTTCCCATAAACTCCTTCAGTACTTCATTCATAAGCATCATGAATGTGTTGGGTGCATTGGTTAGCCCAAATGGCATGAACAACCACTCATATAAACCATATTTGGTCTTGAAAGTTGTCTTCCACTCATATCCTTATCTGATGCAGATATGATGATACCCACTCTTCAAATCAATATTTGTAAAATACTTGGACCCACTTAAGCAGTACATTATGTCATCCATACTTGGCAATGGAAACCTATACTTGATGGTGATCTTGTTAATAGCTCTGGAATCTGTGCATATTCTCCACTCTCCATCCTTATTTGGTGTTAGTACTATAGGAACTACACATGGACTTAGACTTTACCTAATCAGTCCCTTCTCTAGTAGCTCTTGAACTTGCTTGTTCAGTTCCTCATTCTCCACAAGAGTCATCCTATGGGCAGCCTTGTTTGACAAACTAGCTCTTGGTATCAAATCAATATGATGGCTAATATTTCTCGTGGATGGCAAACCCTCTGGCACATTATCAGATATAATATCTGATAAGTATTCCAATAGACTTGAGACTTCTACAGAAACATATTTGCTTGGTTTTTCCCTAACTCTAGGAATTAATGCATAGCACATATGCTCATGCATCAAATCATCTAGAAATTTCCTACCATCAACCAAACAAATTATGGCACTGTTACATAACTTTTCATCCATATCCTTCAGTGGCTTCAGTTTATGGTGCACTCCTTCCTTTTTTAGGGAGTAAGTGTTGGCATGTCCATCATGGACTACACGACGATCAAACTACCATGGTCTTCCTAACAACATATGGCAAGCATCCATAGGAAAGATATCACACAAGACCTCGTCCTTGTATCTCCCAATATTAAACTTGACTAAGCACTGTTCATTGACCAATGCCCTATGGTCCTTCTACAACCACACAATCTAGTATGGATGCGGGTGTATCCTCCTCTTTAGCTGTAACTTAGTAACCATTTCTTCAAATACCAAGTTATCAGTACTTCCATTATCTATAATAACATTACAGACCTTACCTAAACATTTGCACGTTGTGCTGAACATGCTCTTCCTATGGTTTGGTTCCTTCTCCTCATTCAACAAGGTTCTCCTTGTGACCATAACTTCTCTCTTTGCCTCCTCAAAGTGCTTTGATTCAGCTCCATCTGCAAGAGCAACTCTGGCATTACTTGTTGGCCTCCTATATAGCTTCTCTTGGTGTTGTGGATACTCATATGCTCGATGTCCTTATTCTCCATAGTTGAAGCAAGTTCCACGAAACCCTCTTCCTCCATTTCCTCGACCAGATCTATCTCTTCCTCTTAGGTAGTTGTTGTTCTGACCACAGGATCGATAAGCATTATCTACCTTATGGTCCTGACTATTGTTAACTTCTTATTTCTTCTCACCTCATCCTCCATATGTTCTTCCACCAGTTATTTTTCCATGACCTCTTCCTTTCTTCTTACCCTCAAACCTTATGTTCAGTTTCTCTTCAAATTTTAGAACAAACTGGTAAGCATCCTCAATGGTGCTCATCCTAACCAGACTCAAATCTTCTTGAATACTGGTTCTCAACCCATGGATGTAACGAGCTACCTTATCCTTGTTAACCTTAGAATGGCCATTTCAGATCAAGATATTTTACAATTCCTCGATGTATTCTTTGATAGACTTTCTTGACTGTCTCAAACTTTGCATCTTCTTCAGCAGATCCAACTCATAATATACCAGAATAAACTGCCTCTTTAGATTTTCCACCATTCATTCCCAGCTGGTGATACTCTCTTTTCCTCTTCTATTTCTATCAAGTTGTACTCCTTTCCACAAGATTCTAGCATGACCCTTCAGTTTGGTCTTAGCAAAATTGACCCGATCAGGATCTTCCACCTCTTCATATTCAAAATATTCTTCTAGGCCATTGATCCAGTCAATCAACTCTTTAGGGTTAATATTTCCCGACTATGTTGGAAACCTCCATTTTTGGCCTCTTCCCAATATAGGATATGGCTCTGTACAACCTCTCTTAGGAAGGATCTACTGCCTCTTCTTCTTCCTCAAATTGGTCTTCCTCTTCTTTGGCTTCATCTTTGCTTGTTTTCTCTCTTCTTGAGTCAAACCCTCTATGCAGTTCTTCTTGTAATGCCTGGACTTGTCTTTGCAAAGCTTAGAAACCCTTTGTTGGCACTACAACATTACTGGTAACACCTCGGTTCCTTCATGGGGGCATCTTGCTCTAACTTCTCCAAACCCGAACCACAAATCCTAGTGTAAATTACCTCATATTCGGTGATATGCTTACACACTCAGGAACTCTTGCTCTGATACCACTTGATGGGGATGAAAAAACACAAAAAAAAACCATCCAATGACTCAAATCACAATAGAAAAGAATTATTTTAATAATGCCAGCCAAAGGGGCAAAAATTACAATTCCAAACTTTTTGAGGATGAACAAACATGAACAAAACCATCCAAGGAGTTAAATCACAATAGAAAAGAATTATTTTATTAATGTCATCCAAAAGGGGTAGAAATTACAATGCCAGATCGTACAATCTTGGAGCCCAATCGAAGCCCATTTTTTTTTCAGATCCAATATCCCTTTTAAAATCCTATTTTCCCCCCCTTTTACATGATTTTTAAGTTTTTCGCCCATGCAAAAAAAATTAAATTTAACTTTCCCGCCCATGCAAAATTTTAAATTCTACTTTCCCGTCCAACTAGCGGCTGACAAACACAAAGGCAAAACACTTAGAAAAAAATTATTTTTATTTTGTTGATGCAAGATTGCTCTGCTACCATTGGATGCTCCTACATCAATTGATCAAGGTTTTATGGTTACATTATACCACATGAGTTTGACTATGAAACATACATCTTGCTTGTATATCATTACCTTTCTATTATCACCTTGGCTAGAACCAACATAGACTATACTATAAGGGGCCTTCTCTAACACAACCATTTATTCCTTATATAAAGGATTTTACCTCCATTTTGGTGTAATCTCAACTATCTTGGTACTAATGACAACAAATACTATAAGCCCTTTCTATCTTTATTTCTATCCAAACTACCATGATGCTTTCTCCTTACTTCATTATCACTTTAATCCCTAGTTGGCATTGGTGCCAATGATCATAAGCTACCTTCCTAGGTCCTTTGTATTCTCCAAGGTGTCATGTTAACCCTAAAAAATGGGTGCCACTACTAACATGATATTATGTCAATCTTCTCTTAGGTGTTGATAAGGAATGCTAATAAATATTAGGTCTTAGAGATACCATTGTATACCATTGTATTTGATTAGATGATGTGCTTAGACATGGTGTTAATATTCTGAGTTTTTGCATCATTCTAGTGTCTAACAAGGTAGCATCTTACTCAAAAAATTCTACACACATCAATATCTTCTCCTCTAATACCCATCTTACTTCTAGTGTAAACACTCTCTCATTATTGGAAGGCAATAATATTCATAGGTGACCTTATATATAGATGTCCTAGCATAACAACAAGGCTATTTAGCAAGGACCCCCTCAATCAACATTTCTAAAGGTTTAGGTAGGACAACATAACTCTAACCATAATCATACACATTAAGTGAAATCAAGGATTTTGGTGTCACTCTACCTTTTTATATCTTGTCATAATGCATCCCATGGATGAGTTTCTACAACCTTAATTGACACTCAAGGTTATATGCTTGGCACCCCTAGTAGATATTCATTTTTTGTAATTGCCATACCTCAACCGTAATTTAGCATATAATATAATCCCCTAATTATTTGTTAGCATAAGCAATATTAATGTAAACAAAGATCCATTTAGTTTTCTTACATTTTTTTCATTTTAGTGCACAAGCACCATCTTGATGCTAATGTATATTCAATATGATACTTATAATTTATTTCAGTGCCTTCATTTAAATATTAGAATCATTTGTAAGTGTCATGATCCTCCCTAGCAGAATTTTTGGTACAAAGAAACGATGTATTAATCTATGAACTTTAATACTTAAGTTGAGAAATCGAACCAACTATATGATGATTAGTTGATTTAAAAGAGCATGATACTGCTGATATATTACCAAGTTGTGCAGGATCAGATACACTCAAAGGTGAAGGAAGCATAATCATACACCAGAAGTGAGGGTACTTGAGGTTGGGAAAATAATGATTAAAGCAAATTGGGGGTAACATTGATGGATACATTCATTTAGGAATGCATTTAGTTAGGGATAATCATAAAAAATTAGCCACCTTGAGCCCTATATTGATAGCCTAGTAGCTATCATAAATTCACAAGGCTGAGACATGTGACTATGTTTATGGAAATATTCCCTTTTATATGATGCATATATGTGATTGTCTTTTACTTCATTACTGGTTGCATAATTAGTTTGAGAATTATGCATAAATTAATCATCTTAAAACTCCTTGTGATGCTTGAATATGTTTGGTATGATGTAAAAAAATTTCATTTCAAAATAAAATATAGATTATTTTTAAATGATTAACGAATTTAATTTCAAAATATAGGCTATTCAATAATAAAGGAATTCATTTAGTTTATGTCGATAGATAACTTGAATATATATATATAAGAGAATATATTATTCAAAAATAATAATAAACCTTTTTATTGTTAAGTCAATGAAGCATGGGATTTTAGAACACGGTAGATTTATTATTAATGAAGCATGGGACTTCTAGAACGTGGTAGATCATGCATTTATGGAGGCACCTACCACTCACCGCTGACCAAAGAAAAGGAGAGCCTTTTGTTGAAAAGATAATATTTTTAAAAGGAAAGCATCCCATCTACTATGTGGATGTCAGAAAAGAACTGATGGTGGTAGATAGGCCTGTAAGGGATAAGACAAGGGAGGAAAGAAAATAAAATGATTGATCATTCTTGGAGAAGAAATAAGAGCTACGATGTTAGGAAAGGAAAATAAAGGAGAGCTACTGGAATAAGAACTAGTGACCTTAATGTTCATTGTGGAGTGATATCTTTTTAGGTTGGTTGTTATCTTAGCTTCCTTGTCTATGTGTTCTCGTTGATATTAAAGAGCCATACTTGGTATTTTGTTTAAAGCCTGTTAGTGTTGGTCGTACCTCCCTATGGTATCAGTCTATAAATATGGCAATAACATGTGTTTAGAGTAGAACCTTTGTCAAGGCTTAGTGGAGCTTTGTTGCTCCATTTTCTCTACTAAAATCATAGCTACACAAGTAGCGCCTGTGACTCCCTACCATGTCTAGAGTGTAAACTATGGACTATTTTCTTTGACTTCACGGTGGAAGTCGAACCAAGCCTGAGCACCTTCGAGTGAGGGGACCTCCTCCTTAGCACTAGTATAAACCTTTTTCACCTGTGAGTGCATTGTGATATCATTCATCCTTGTTTTGAGTTGTGTGGTTGATGGCCAATTACTTAAACTAGGCCAATACTCGATGCTTTTGTATTCTCACCTTCCCTATATGATGTCATCCATGAAGAGGCATTGAGCATAGATGTTAGCTGGTGGTTGGTTGATGGTAAAATTTATGTTTTTTCTCATCAACCTCTATGGGAGTCAAACATGGTTCGGGGTTTGTGTAGCTTCCCTTATGGTGATTGGGTGCCATGTACAACTCCTTGAGGGACTCCTTATGTCATAAAACTAGCATTGTGTTTTCATATTAAGGTTGTAACTATGATGTTATCAAAATCTTGGTGAGGAGCTCGATAATCCTTAGGTTGTGGGTCATGGGGTTTTGCCTTAGTCATGCAACCATGTGTTTTTGGATACCTTTATTGTGTTGTGCTAGCTAAATAACCTTGTTGTGTTTCCTAAGTTAAGTATGAAAAGCTTAATTTAGTAGCTACATAACTTTATAGCATTTTCATAAATTAAGGGAAGCTTAATTTAGGGAAAGTTAGAGAAGCTTATAATATTTTCATGCAGTAAATAAGATGGTTTAATATATTTTTATTAATTAAAGTTATGGATCTTTGATTAGTGAAAATAATATGGTTTAATGTATTTTTATTAATTAAAATTATGGAGCTTTGATTAGTGAAAATAAGATGTTTTAATGTATTTTTATTAATTAAAGTTATGGGGATTTTATTAGTGAAAATAATATGGTTTGATGTGTTTTTATTAATTAAAGTTATGGGGCTTTGATTAGTGAAAATAATATGGTTTGATGTATTTTTATTAGTTAAAGTTATGGGGCTTTGATTAGTGAAAATAATATGGTTTGATGCATTTTTATTAGTTAAAGTTATGGGGCTTTGATTAGTGAAAATAAGATGGTTTCATGTATTTTTATTAGTTAAAGTTATGGGGATTTGATTAGTGAAAATAATATGGTTTGATGTAATTTTATTAATTTAAGTTAATGGGGCATTGATTAGTGAAAATAAGATGGTTTTATGTGTTTTTATGAATTAAAGTTATGGGGCTTTGATTAGTGAAAATAAGAGGGTTTGATGTATTTTTACTTATTAAAGTTATGGGGCTTTGATTATGAAAACAATGTATTTTTATCAATTAAAGTTATGGGGCTTTGATTAGTGAAAATAAGATGGTTTGATGCATTTTTATTAATTAAACTTATGGGGCTTTGATTAGTGAAAATAATATGGTTTAATGTATTTTATTAATTAAATTTATGGGGCTTTGATTAGTGAAAATAAGATGGTTTGATGTATTTTAATTAATTAAAGTTATGGGGCTTTGATTAGTGAAAATAATATGGTTTGATGTATTCTTATTAATTAAAGTTAAGGGGATTTAGTAGAAGTAAAGAGCCTAACTATTTTTGAATTTAAGTGAGTGACTTTGATTTCTGAAAGTAAAAGAAATGATTTATTTTATGAATTGAAGGTAACTTTAATTGCAGAAATAAAGGGAACCTAGTTTATTTAAAGGTTAAGCGTATGGGACCTTAATTGTTTAAATAGAGGTTATAAAGAAAATGATCAAAGAAAAACCTATAAGAATAGTTGATTAGTTGGATAACTCTCTATGGTTGAAGAGAGGTGAAAATAAACATGGTGATTTTTATGATATCAACTATGCAATGAATGGTTAGATCCTTTGTTTGAATTTCTATAGTTGAAATTTGATAATGAATTAAGTAAATGCATTTAGAATCATGTTTATCATGGAACTATGTGGAGAGGCTAGAGCTATGTTGAGAGGCCTTCAAATGACTCAAGACTTAGAAGGCGATTTTATCGTAGAAGGAGACTCTATGCATGTTATAAATCTTCTCAATAATTGGAAAACATCTCCTTGGAGGATTAAAACAATTGTTGAAGAGGCTAGGATCCTTTTTCCAGGGAATATAGGACAGAAAAGCCCAACATGTCTTTCGGGAAGCTAACAAAGTTGTTGATAAGCTGGCCAATTTGGGTGTCGATGGTGACGAACTTTTCAAATGGGAACACAATGTCCCGAGCAAAGTAGAGGAGCTTATTCAACAAGAATGTCAAGAATGATAGTTGAATTTACCAACAGGGAAGACATTATAATTTTGAAGGCTATGAGTATTCTTGTATCTTTTTTGAAATGGGCTCATAATAAAAATTATTCGAGCTATCAGTCTTGGTGGATGCTGCTTGGAAATACCACAAAGACTAATGGGGATAGTCACATGTCAGATAACATGGATCCTAGTCATCTTAGTAATTTGAGGTTGATTTATAATCATAGGGTAGGAAAGAAATGATAATACAAGACTTCGAACCAGAGCCACATGGACCACCAGATAGCCACTGCCATAAATCTAGCCCGTAGGTTCACTTATCCAAGGCTGATTGGCCAAGACAGAATGTGATCCCAAAGCATGTCATATACAAAAGAAAGCAATTACCAAAGAATTATTAAGAGTAACTATCAATACAAAGCTTGTGGGAGTTTTTCAGTACTCTACTATGTGTGTCTGCAACTTTTTGTTTCTCCACTATTTCAAGGAAGAGATCTGTGTCTATTTCTTTTCTTGTAATTATGATGCAGGTGTGTTTTCTTGGGGTATACCCAAAATGTTGTATGGGAAGTTTATTTTTGATAATAGGATATGTGCCTTACCGGATATAATGGCTTTGGAGGCATTTAGATTTTACATATATAGGATCCTTAGTAAGGACATGTTCATCAATAGCCCTGGGCTGATTTTTGTAAAAGGTTTTGGATCAACCTGTAAAACCCAGTATTAATGCTATAGTATCTTATCTACCAACAAAAAAAATGTCTATCATGGAACCATGAGTGCTTTGATCCCCTAAAAGCCTCAAATGATCAAGGGAAAGTTGAGAAGGACCAAGGAGGTAGTTGGAACCAATGCATCAATTTTATTCTTATTATAATGATTTACTTATGCTCAAATAGTTTAACTATGTGGGGAGATTTCCCTAATGAATTGATGTAATTTATTATTATTTAAAAGTATGGAAGGTTCACCATACTAGCTTGTGTAATAAATATTGATTAATGAAAGGTGTACCTCCAATTACCACTTTATTTATCTATGTTTTGTATGAATTACTTTACATTTAAAATGTTGCTACTTTTTGAATGTTACCTTATTTTAGTCTTTTATATGTTGTGATTTATATGTTGTTAGATTTAGTATATGATTTATTCTTGTTTTCTTGTTAAACATTAGAAACTTAATTAAGAGTTCTAGGGTGAACTTAGAGGGTGACCTAAGGGATTGAGACCCCTTAGGGTGAACATAGAAGACCTAAGGGATTAATACCCCTTAGGAAGATTGACAACTAAGTAGGAAAGACTATATTTGGGTTAAGATAGCTCGTCCTGAAGATGATATGGATATATTAACTCGTAATATGTGTAGCATACCTACATAGATTGACTTGTGTATGGTATAGTTATGGGCGTATACCTTCAATTTACTAAAGATGATAAGTTTATCTCATCAAGGGTGATGAGAAGGATACACTTATTTGCAAAAATATACTATACACTGACACAGATGGAATTGTGTTAAGGGTGTTTGATGCAATGTATTTTTTAGTAAAATTAGGGGATATAAACTGTAGATCTAGTAGGAATCGATTAGGTTTTTATGAATCTCTCTTCTTAGTGAAAAAAATCTACGTTCACTTGTGGATAACTCTCGACTCTCTACGCTCCTTCTTGGTCCTTGTGACTACAATACTATGCTTCAGGATTTGTATCTTTGTTGTGGTGCTTGTAGCTTTACTTAGATGCTCTTAGGTGCTTGGTTTTGTATAACTACCCTTTATATTTCTATTGCAAAAACTTAATACCTGATTTTTTGAAGCTTATATCCTATTTCTATGCACTCGATTTCTAAGATGCTATGATTTCCAATACTCAATGATTTATATGAAAAGACTTTTCTAGCACTTTATTGTTCCAATGTAACACTATAATTGCTACGAACCAATCTATCTCTACATTGTGCTGACTTAGGGTATTTAATTTCACTTCCCTAGTTCCTTGCTTCTTTGTGTCTTTAAATATTTGGTGCACGTCCTTAGCACTCAACTTTCATCTCTGACATATTAATACTTAGCTCCTCTATCAATATTTAATTACATTATCTAATATCTATTTATTTTTATTCTAATATCTTTCCTTACTTTAATATTACAGATGTAGTTTCAGATGCTTTGGCTTTAACGAAGAATATTTTTCCAAGCTCTCTTGCTGCTTAAACTTTAAAATTTTATTGAATATTTACCTTTATCATGCAACGTCCTTCACTATTTAGATTGGTGTCCAATATTTCTTCTTTGATTCTAGCTAGAAAATATGAGTTCTTTAATGCTGCCAAATATTTTTCTTCTTAACACTGTCTTCTCCTTTTTTTAATGGCACTTTTATGAATGTTACCTCTATCTTGGTCTTCAAGTTGTTTTGTCTTGTAAAATTATTATGCTATCCTTTAACTTGGACCATCCTCAAGACTTTCTACGATATTGAAGTCTTATTGCTACCTTCAAGTTTGTTTACATGCTTTCTATCTCTGTAGAGCAAATTATATTAATAGTTTTATCTCTTATTAAGGACCAATATTCAATCTTCAATCTTCAATAGGAAATATTTATTGGGTCTTCTTCAATATACCTTCAATGGGACCTTTTTAAAGTATCCTTTGTCTACTTCTATGGGACATCTCTTTTGAAGTCTCCTTTCTCTTTCAATATCAAGGTCTATCTTCAAGACCTGAATCTATATTGTAGATTACCTTCTATTTTGAATAGATTATTGGAATAGGTAAACTCAATCTACCTTCTCAAGGTCTATCTTTGAGACCTAAATTTTTTATCAATATCTATATCTGAAACTTAACTACAACTCAAACCAATCCCTACATGAGGAAATCTCATGACCTTCAAGCAATCAAAGATGAAAGTATTCTCTATCTATTGTAGGAAGCTTCTCAACTTTTGAAGATTAATTTTTACTACAAAAATATCTTAGATAACTTTCTCTAGCATTAATATGAAACTTCTATAAATATTTTCAATAATCTAAAGCAAAATGGCAATGACCAACTTTCCTCTGAGTTGGTTCTTTCTAAAATTTGAATCTTAATCTTCACTGGTTGTTCTTCAACCTAGTGGTAATAATCTTAGCTTCACTGGTTTTTCTTCAACCTAGTGGAAATACTTTAAATTCACTGGTCTTTCATACCCAATGGTAACATTCTATATTTCACTATTTTTTCTTACCCAGTGGTAATATATTTAACTTTTGTAACTTTCAAAACTTGTGCAAGTAACCTTGTTGTGGCTCTAATACCAGTAATATATTTTGAAACCTTATAATTAATATAAATTACCACAAAAAAGTAATCACAGGATCAAATATAATAAATTTGCAATAGAATGAATCCAATAAATATAATGTAATAGAGATAAATAAGCCAACTGATATGTATAAAATTCATTAATATAATGAAATATGAATGTACAACATGAAATATATACAATAATATAGCTTACAATAATAGTTTCTCAAATGTATGTGAACTTGTATTACTCCTCTTTCTATTACATATATCTCATAGAGATGACACTATAGACAATGTAGAACACTATGTAAATACTGTAGATTGCTATGTAGCTTTTATCTCTCATATCTCATATGTCCTCTATGGATTAATATATAGCCATTATAGGATGTCTCTTTGGTTACCATTACTCTTCCTTTCCATATGCCAATCATCATGACTCTAGGCTTCTCTACTTGACACTTGCATACACATGATACTATCTTGTAGGTACACTTGGAATTGACTCTTCACTTAAATCTTCACAATCTAAGGACACATTAGGAAAAACCCCTCAAGGAAGGGGGAGAGGAAGAAATTCAAAAAAATCTAAATGAAGTTCCTCTCATGGAATGTGAGAGGTCTCAATGGCCTACCCAAACACATGAAAGTCAGTGCAATAAGAAATCAAGTGAATCCAACTATTATCATGTTGCAAGAAACAAAAACTAATGAGATTCAGTCAAAAAAAGTAGCAAAAAAAACTGGAATCAAGGGGAGATGGTTTGTAAATCAATGAGAGGAGTGTCTAGAGGCCTTATGACTTTGTGGTATCCTTGGATAGTATAAGGCACCATTATTCAAAAATATGATAGGTTTATTAGTGTTTTATTTAAGGAAATAAACAACAATAAGTCGTGGATCCTTTCAAATATTTATGCCTCGACTTCAATTCAAGGGAGATCTCTATTGTGGGAGTCCTTAGGCAATATGAGTGAAATATTCCATAATGGCCCCTAGATTTTGGCTGGGGATTTTAACATTCCTCTTTACCCTTCAAAAAAAATGGGTGGAAATGGACCATCTATCAGGAGCATGGATGAGTTCAATGACTTTGTGAACTCCAACATGTTGATGGATGTAAAACTTAGAGGAGCGAATTATACTTGGAGAAATCGGCGGATAGGGTGTCATCTCATTCAAGAAAGGCTTGACAGGTTTTTTCTATAAAAGGAGACTACAACTCTGTTTGGTGATTCTACCCTGCAAGCCCTTCCTAAAATTGCCTATGATCATAATCCCATTTTGTTGGATATCCCTAACTCTCTATCCTTCAAGAAATTTTTTAGATTTCAATCTATGTGGATCAAACATTCTAGTTTCAGAGATAACTTAATTTAGTGGTGGCAGCAGCCTATTAGGGGTAGTGCAACTTTTAAACTTGTTGGAAAATTAAAGTTTGTTAAGGAAAAGCTTCAAAATTGGAACAAAGAGGTCTTTGGGAATCTCTTTGAAAATAAAAAATAGGTTGTTGAAATTTTGAAGTTAATTGATCAGAGGATTCAACATGGTGATGCTGATGAAACTACTAGGCAGGAGGAATGAACAAAACTAGCACAGTTTCATAACATTTTGGCCTGTGAGGAAATATATTGGAGGTAAAAATCAAGGGCTCTTTGGTTGAAATATGAAGATTCAAATTCCAAATTTTTCACATCACCACACTTAGAAATAGAAGAAATAACAAGGTAAAAATTAAAAAAAAAGCAAATGGTTTTTTTACTCATGACTTAACAGAAATCAGAAAGGAGGCAGTAACTTATTTCGATTCTATCCTTGGTCAGGAATCACAGTGCAATGAGGAGGCCAAATATTTTCTCTTGAAATCCATTCCTAGCATAATAAATGATGATATAAACCTTAAGATTATAGCTCTCTTTTTTGATGAGGAAATTAAGTAAGCCTTGTTTAGCATGGAGCCAGACAAATCCCCAGGACTCGATGGCTTTCCCCCTCATTTCTATCAAGCTTTTTGGGACATCGTAAGTGAGGATGTAATTTTTGCTTTTAGATAATTCCAAGCAAGAAATCATATCCCAAAAGGTCTCAAATCTACTTTTATTTCTCTAATTCCTAAGAAGCAAACCCTTGAATCTATGGCTGACTTCAGGCCAATCAATCTATGCAATGTTTCTTACAAGATCCTAACTAAAGCCATTGTAAATAGAATGAGAGATGTTTTGCCCCGCATCATAGATCTGTTCCAGGGAAGCTCTATCCAGGGTAGGTCAATATTGGATGGAGTTATCACAGTTCATGAAGCTCTGCACTTTGCTCATAATACTAATAGGTATATTTTTGCCCTCAAGCTTGATATGAACAAAGCATTTGATAGGCTAAATTGGTACTTTCTGATTGTTGTCCGCCTTAAGTTTAGTTTTCACCACAAATGGGTTAATTTGATCAAAGAATGCATTTCTAAAGCATGGTTCTTGATTCTGGTTAATGGAACAACTACTGGTTACTTTCAAAGTCGTAGAGGAATTCGGTAGGGGGACCCTATCAGCCCCATGTTATTCATAATTATAGCAGAAGTTTTAGGTAGAACCATGAAAAATACTTGCAATTCAAGGCTAATATTAGGAATCAAGGCAACATCTCTCACTAGGGCTTTTTCTCACCAACAATTTGTCAATGATACCCTTCTATTGACTAAGGTGTTGGTGGTTCAGGCTAAAAGAATTAAATACATCCTGCAACTCTACGAGGACACTACTGGTCAGAAATTTAATTTTAGTAAAAGCAACTTATATTTCTTGAACACCCCCATTTAGAGGTAAGGAAGGATTACAAAAATTTTAGGTTGTGATATAGCAAACCTCTCCACTTCGTATCTTGGTATCCCTCTTTTCATTGGTTCTCTAAGAGAGTCAATGTGGGATAGGATTATTGAAAGAATTAAAAAAAAACTAGTTGGATGGAAAGGTCATCTTCTATCTCATGTAGGAAAGTTGATCCTCACTAAGGCCTCTCTTCATATCATTCCAGTCTATTTCCTCTCCATTTTCAAAGCCCTAGTGAAGATTTTCCAAAAAATTGAGAAACTCCAAAAAGAATTTTATGGACTGGATCAGAGGAGAAAAAAAGGATACACCTTGTAGGATGGACCAAAGTGTGCAGACCCAAGGAAAATTGGGGCTTAGGTCTGAGGAGAATTTCTCATATGAATTTAGATTTACTAGCTAAGTAGACGTGGTGCCTCATTTTTGGTGAAGAAAATGAATGGACAACTATCATCAAATGAAAGTATCTTCAAAATATGGAATTTCTAAGTGACTTAGTTCCAATCAAAGGTTATGCTTTTTGGAAAGCAATTCTCAATTGTAAGGAAATCATCAAAAAATGTTTAAGATGGGTTTTAGGCAATGGTGAGAGGATAAATTGCTGGAATGATAGGTGGGCTAAGGACAAACCACTAATACAATATCCTAACTTAGCTCGAATCAAAGATATCACGGAAGAACTCATTGGCAAAAAAGTCTCCGATTATATGGTTTAGAACAAAGGCAGAATGAAGTGGGAACAAATAAGGATTCAAGGATTTCAAGAGGAATCAAATAATATTTATAACATTCTCGAGCAACAGTTTATCCCCACGAGACCCAAGGAAGATCAAGTGACCTGGGCTCCTATGAAAAATGTGCAGTTCACTGTTAAATCAACTTACAAGCTTCTGCTTGATGACGAGGATTTTGTCCTCCAAAAGGACTTAGTTTGGATAAAAACTTTAATTCCAAAAATTGTAGTCTTTTTGTGGTTGATTATCCAAGGAAGAATTCTAACCATTGATAATATGATGTGCAAAGGTATTTGTATCACTAATTGGTGTTATCTGTGCAGGGCTAATTGGAAGACCATTTATCACATTTTCCTTGAGTGCCCTTTTTCCTTGATTGTACTAAGTGGGGTTTTTCAGGCCTTCAATATTTCCTAGGTTAAACCATCCATCGTACTTGATTTGTTCATCCAGTGGCCTTGCCATTTTTCAATCCAAAGACTTAGATACATGTGGAAAATTATCTCAATCACTATCTTTGGTAGGTGTGTTTAGAAAGGAACCATAGAGTCTTTAATGAGTCTATCCATGATCATCAAACTATCATTGCCATGATCCTATCCTTTGCCAATGAGAATGTGAACCTTATCCCTTTTGATAGCTGTAAACCTCATCTATAGGAGACCACAATTGCTCAATATTTAAGATTAACCTTGTTATATGAGTCTGTGCCTAGGGTAGTCAACCTTAGAGCCAATGTTAAGTGATCCCCACTTCCTACAGGTTGGTTTAAGCTTAATTTTGATGGAGCAGCTAAGGACAATCTTGGCAGAGCAGGTGCTGGCGGCATTGTGCAAGATCATAATGGGAATATGATGCTTGTATAATATTTGGGAACAAGGATGAACAACGAAGCTAAAGCTAGAGCTATGTGGAGAGGTCTTCAAATGACTCAAGACTTAGAAGGAAATTTTATTGTAGAAGGAGACTCTATGCATGTTATAAATCTTCTCAATAATTGTAAAACACCTCCTTGGAGGATTAAAATAATTGTTGAAGAGGCTAGGATTCATTTCCAGGGAAGATAGGACAGAAACGCCCAACATGTCTTTCAAGAAGCTAACAAAGTTGTTGATAAGTTGGCCAATTTGGGTGTCTATGGTGACGAACTTTTCAAATGGGAACACGGTGTCCCGAGTGAAGTAGAGGAGCTTATTCAACAAGAATGTCAAGAATGATAGTCTAATTTACCAACAGGGGAGGCACTGTAAGTTCGAAGGCTATGAGTATTCCCGTCTCTTTTTTGAAATGGACTCACAATAAAAATTATTCGAGTTGTCAGTCTTGGTGGATGTTGCTTGGAAATACCACAAAGACTAATGGGAACAGTCACATTTTAGATAACATGGCTCCTAGTCATCTTAGTAATTTGAGGTTGGTTGATAATCACAGGGAAGGAAAGAAACGACAATATAAGACTTCGAACAAGAGCCACGTGGACCACCAGATAACCATCGCCATAAATCTAGCCAGCAGGTTCACTTCTCCAAGGTTGATTGGCCAAGACGGGATGTGGTCCCAAAGCATGTCATATATGGAAGAAAGCAATTACCAAAGAATTATTAAGAGTAACTATCAATATAGAGCTTGTGGGAGTTTTTTTCAGTACTCTGCTATGTGTGTCTGCAAATTTTTGTTTCTCCACTATTTCAAGGAAGGGATCTGTGTCTGTTTCTTTTTTTGTAATTATGATGCAGGTGTGTTTTCTCGGGGTATACCCAAAATGTTGTATGGGAAGTTTCTTTTTTATAACAAGCTATGTGCCTTACTGGATGTAATGGATTTGGCAGCATGTAGATTTTACATATATAGGATCCTTAGTAAGGACATGTTCATCAACAACCCTGGGCTAATTTTTGTAAAAGGTTTTGGGTCAACCTATAAAACCCGGTATTAATGCTATAGTATCTTATCTACCAAAAAAAAAATCTAAGGACACATGTGTACTCTTAAATAATGGACACTTGTGCACATTTACACTCATAATACTTGTAATTATATTTAAATGAAACTTGTGCATTTCCTAAACATTATTACATTACATAAAATATTAACTCACTCACTAATCTAAGACACAACCATAATCTAATATTTACAATGATGTACCAAGGTGGTACATTGGCATACACCAAAATATATAATATTCTCCAACACCTCACAATAGAAGGAATATATGGTTGATACCTTAAATATCCAAGGCCATCATGGATAGATCATAATAAAAAAAATGATTTACCATATTACATCCCTTGAAGCCTCATAAGAAAAATAAAAAGGAACAATATAGATATTTTGATTACCATATAGTCTAACCAAAATGATATCAACAGGTAATACAAGGGCTTCCATAGGAACACATAACCCATAGTATTTCCATGAAGGAATTATCTTGCAATTTGAATCCATATACTATATGCCCACATAGTGGGGATGAAACACATGAATCTATTGCAACTCTAGACTAATAAAAAACAAGCATGGGTATCTATGTAATAACACAAGTATGAAGAAAATATATAAAGGATAAATTGATGTAGATCCAAAAATTGAAATACAAAGAACATCCTCAAAGACAAGAATCCAAGGGTTTGTCACCACATCTTGAAACCTATAATAAATAATAATCACCAATGATAACTTGCTCATCGTAATGTTAACTACTATAGTCAATTAAAATATTATGATTCTTCATCATATAATATATTGATCCAAATTTTAGAATTTATTCTTTAAAGTTTTAAAGGTCTAATATATTGAATAAAACCCCACATGTATATGTATCATCTTTGTTATCATCAATACCTTTAGCAATGAAGATATAAGCATAAGATTTATATTTCTTAGTAATCAAATCAAACATTTTGGTCAAAATCTATTTTTATTCAAGTTTATTATTCTTCTTGAAAAACCACAAAAGGGTCTCTTAAATGATTTTTTGAAAATTTTAATCCCTATTTTGGATTTTATTCTCTAGTTTTGTGGCTTCTTGCTATGTATTTTTCTTTGATGATATTGAATATATGATGTATTCATCTTTCAATTTATTGTCCATGTTTAATGATGAACAAGAGAAGTTAAAACAATATCTAATAAGTAACCCTTTGATCTAGATAAAACATATAGATCATATTGAATAATATACCAATTTATTATATTATTTTAAAATATTATTATAGAAAATGTTGAGGTAATCCATAAGGTCCTTAGAATTCTAACCTATAGCATGAATATCATTTCAAAATGATTGATGTATTGTTTGATGGTGCTGAGAATGACCATTTTCAAGGTAGTAAGCTCAATTTCAAATGATTTATTTGTGTGAGATTTATTTTTTCAGAAAACTTCTTTAAGGTGTCCAATGATGTTGTAGGATCTGAATTTCATATGATTTGGATCTCAAAATCCTCATACACACATAAGGTAATGACCTAATCTTAATTCATTTTTTAGTATATGTCATCCTTTCTTTCATCCATGTTTGTATCAATTTATATTTTTGAAATAATCCCAAAGCCCCTTGGTTTGGAGAATAGATTTTATCTTAATCTATCATGAATATTAATCACACCAATTTAACATTGGGATTTATAGCATATGGTCAATAAGGTTCCTATAAAATTGTGTCCTTTTTATGGAAAATAGGATATAGATACCAACATTAATGCAAAGAGCTCAAAAATCATGTAATTTTTAAAATTGACTTTAAATAATTCTCTACGAGTGAGTTATGCACTTTAAAATTTTACACTTTATAACACAAAAGTTTTTGCAAAAATAAAATTTTAAATTTTAAAATATTTTCTATAAAACACCACAAAGTGGATGATATATAAAACCATATTCAATTTTCGGTTGAGATTCTAATGTGTAGTAATTGATGAGTACTAGATGAATTTTGAATCAGATACTGACTCAAATATGATAAATATTTAATATTTGACCTTTTGGGTTACCAATTCCTGTTATACGTACAATATTTTTTGGGCCTAGGTGGAAACCTTAGTTCCATAATTTCAATACATTGTTCCACGTTGGAAACCAAACATCCAAGGAAAGTTAAACATAATCTAGATTCATAGTCGAGGGTATGAAATTTGAAACTAAGCCCTTACCTACACCAATACACTAATTTTTTTCGTAAAGTGGTCAAAAAACCCATTCAGAGTAGAAATTAATACAAAACAAAAATATACAAGATGTTACACCATTAAAGAATAGAAAAAAGCCCTAATCCTATAATATTTTAACTAGGTCCAACCAATATGCAAGTCCCTTACTCATATCGATCTATTCAACAAAACCTCTACCATCATTAAGCATTAAAAACAAAGGTTTTAAGACCATAGTGAAGTATTTTGGTCGATATGGATTTTGAACCTGTTGAGTGTATATTTGTCTCATTACAAATAATGAACACGCAACTGGAGTCTCAAACCAGAAGACTCTTTCTTGCAAAGAAATATGTTATTATATTTTTATTTCTCCAAGTTTCTTGTATAACAGATTTTTATATGCATAACACCAATTTCAACTTAATGCACATAAATAAAACAATATCCCGAGTAACTCGAGATCTTGCAAGTAACTATTAACAAGGGGCCTTTATTGATTCACAACAAACTCTGTAACCCTAATTTGTTTAAATGACCAAATCATGCAACAAAACAAAATCCTTTTAATGTTCTAACATTAATGGTTTATTCTAATGTCAATTGGTTCATTTTATCTTTGTTTAATCGTTCTATTATTTTAACGTTAGTCTTTAATATGAGCTTAAACATATCAGAAACTAAAACAGAAAATGTTCTTATAAAAATCAGCTGGAAAACCAAAGAAGGATGTTAATCTGGTTAGCAATCTCCTCCCTGCAAAACCCCAAGTTAATGAGATGAAGTTCTAAAACAACCCGACCGAGCAGATCTGTACTAACACACAATCCAATCAGATCAGATGCAAGACTCTATGGAAAGAATATAACTGCATCATTCTGTCATTCACCTATCGTAACCCATCCCATGGCGTAAACGAATAGATACAAGAAAAAATGATGCAAAGGAAAGATTGACAGTAAAACAGTAGTCTTAGCTTCGATCTCCTTTTGATTTTGCACACAAAAGTCACTTTTACCAAATAACTCCTTTTATTTCAACAAATAATGCTTTTTGTTACAATCTCTAGCCCCGTTATCCATAACTCGATTCGGCTTTTAAACCTTCTACCTCGGCTCTTGGTTCCCCTACGACGCTTCGTTTCAATGTCCAGGACTCTTCGCTTCAATTTCCCGCCTTTTGATATTCTAACCCTTTGCATGCATTTGTAACGCTTGATCTTCTCTACGGCCAATAACCGTCGATTCGAAGCGTTACTCTGACCCTCGTGCATTTTGCCACGTGTTCAGCGCTCTCTGCATGTTCAGTAACGGTTCCTCAAAAATCGTGACCAAAAATAGCATGCGGCCTTGCTTTTTTTTGCTTTCACAGCGAAATTGTGACATGTCGCGAAATCGCGACATGTCGCGATATCGCTACGCCTTCGCTCTCCGTACACTTCGTTTGCAGCCCGTCGCGAAATCGCTACCGCTATCTCCATCGGGCCGTCTCACCGCACCTGTCGCGATATCGCTACCATTTTTGCTCTCCGTACGCTTTGCCAAAACCTGTCGCGATATCGCTACCGTTTCTCTGCTTCGGGCATGGTCTTCATTTCTGTCGCGATATCGCTACCGTTTCTCTGTGTCGTACACCTTGGCAAAACACGTCGCGAAATCGTGACCATTTTCTCTGTCGGGTCACTTTGCCGAAACACGTCGCGATATCGCGACCATTTTCTCTGTCGGGTCACTTTGCCGAAACACGTCGCGATATCGCGACCATTTTCTCTGTCGGGTCACTTTGCAAAACACGTCGCGATATCGCGACCATTTTCTTCGACCGTACAATTTGGCAAAATATGTCGCGAAATCGCGACCATTTTCTTCGGCCGTACAATTTGGTAAAACACGTCGCGAAATCGTGACCATTTCGCTGCTTCGTCCCTTTCTATCCACTTGCATCACGAAAACGCGACACGTCACGATTTCGCGACGCCTCTTCGAGCTATGCACCTCTATCCCAGTTTTGTCACGATTTCGCGACCCTTTTCTATCTTGTGCCTTCTGTCCGCTTCCAAGCCGCGAAAACCAAACACGTCACGATTTCGCGACGTTTTCGCCCACCTGCTGTCGTTGACCATGTTGACCGTGATTTTGCGACACGTCACGATTTCGCTACAGTTTTTCATTCTGCCTTTCTCTCTCCTCTCTGGGCCGCGACGGAGCAACATGTCACGATTTCGCTACAACTTTCATCGTCCGTACACTTCATCCAAACACGTCGCGATATCGCGACCATTTTCTCTGCGTTGGAGCGACATGTCGCGATATCGCGACACTTTTCTTTTTTTTGTGGCGACGGTGTGACATGTCGCGATTTCGCGACACTTTCTATACTTGCACATTTTGCCCCCTTTTCTTCATTTTTGGCATCTGGGTCAGTGAGATTTTCTCTGAAAACCTGCAACAAGGTGGGTCCCCAATCTTGGGGTGTGTTGTGGATTAGCCACAACAAATGGCGACTCTGCTGTCAAATGCTCCAGAGCATTTTGTGAGAACCCAACCTGAAATATATGAGCTTAGATACAGGCGTTAGCACATAAAAGATTAACAAATATCAACAGATCAGAAGTACATGAAACATCAGAATCATTAGTATTAGCTCAGTGTGTGCTATCTGTTTCATTCCTTATCGCTTGGACTTGATCAACATTCCATTGTCAGCTTTACATGCATGCATGTGTGAGATTGTAAATGATTTGTGAAACCTAATGAATATGCTTAGAGATTTGCTTCTACAAATGCATAGACCTTCTAACATCATATACAAATATTCAAGATTGTCAAACCCTCTTAGGATCAACCACGCGTATAATGAATTGTTTTATTAGATCCCAAAGTTGGTTATGAGTCACTATTATCTTGAACCCATGTGTAAGTGATAGTGAAATCAGAGCTTTGGGAAATCGGACTCCCAACTTAATCTAGATGGGAGTTTAACCCTATTCTTACTACTCTGATTTGGAATTCATTACCTCACTTTGAGCAAAATGACCTAACCAATTATGGAAGAAATGATCATGCTAGTCTAACCCTCTGAACAGTCAGTGGTCTTATTTTTAGACAAGACATGTTGTCATGCATGGGCATACCTAACCCCATAATCCATGACTTAACTTCATTTCTTTGGACTTTGGGGATGACTACCCATCCTTTGCAGAGGACAAGTAGTACGATCCTTTCAATCCAATATAAATATGAGATGGGAAAAAGTTAATTTTACTTCTTGGATCTTAGGGATGACTACCCATCCTTTGCGAGAGGACAAGTAGTACGATCCTTCCAACCCAAGTTTTAGATGAAAATGAAGAATATTATTTTATTACTTAGACCTTGGGGATGACTACCCATCCCTTGCGAGAGGACAAGTAGTACGATCCTTCCAATCCAAGTTTTATCTTGACATGAGACATAGGAGCTTTGGGGAATCAGATTCTCAACCTAGGCGAGATGAGAATTATGCCCTATCCTTACTACTCCATGTAGGTCAAATCAAAGCTTTGGGGAGTTGGATCCTCAACCTAAGTTCGATGAGGACTTAACCCTATCCTTACTATGATTTTAGGCTTTAAGCTTAATGGAAGTGGTGAAAACCATTGTTTGAAGGATCATGTTGCATAATAGGATAGACATGAAATATTCCTTTTCGCTTGACCCTCTTCCTCCAGGCAAGGTTTTGATCATTTTGCCCAAGATCCTTTTTAATGTGTACAAACTGTGCTTGGTTCTAGATACCTTTGGGCTCAGTTTCCAACCTTAGGATTTTTCTTTATTTATGTTATAGTATAATCCTAAGAGGATTTAACACACTTTAATGGTTTGTATCTGAAATGCATATGTAACTAGGATGGCATGAATATGCAAAGTGAGATGTACTATGAATGCATTGTCCTTTGAATTGCCAATGAAGTATTATGGTAATTTGCAAAACTGACTACTTCATGCATCACAAGCCCCAAGCGATATTAATTAATTGTTTGTATTACATGTGGAGCTTTTACAAAATAATTCCAATGCTTCATATTCTCCCAATCTTAGGCATATGTTTAACATTTCAAACTTTATTCCTTTTTTTTTTTTTTTTATAAGACAACAAAAAATGTCAAATAAACACACCACCTAAGTGTCCAACCTGCACACACAAAACAAAGCACAACATTAATACAAAAACCTGAACATGTCAAAACACACAATTTAAATATCAAATCTGCACACAAAAGAAACAAAGCACAACATTAACATAAAACTAGACATGTCAAGAACACACACTTAAGTATAAAATCTGCACACAAAAGAAACAAAGCATGGCATAATTACATATAATACAAACCCAGCTGCCTCAAGCCTGGAAGTAGTGTTTCAAGTGCAACCCATTGATAGGTAATGCCAAATCCTTTCCATCCAAGGTTCTTAGCCTAAAACTGTTTTCCCCTAGGACTTTTGAAACCTGGTAGGGACCCAACCAAAGGTAATCAAACTTATCATGCTCCCCTTTCTTCTCATGTCTTTTGTCCCATAACAACACTAGATCTGATATTTTAAAGGCCTTGGCCCTAGACTTTTTGTCAAACCATCTCTTTACTACATCCTGGTGTTTACTAAAATGAAGCATAGCCTCATCCCTTTTTTCATCCAGATGCATTAATTGTGTTAGTCTAGACTCAAGTTTGTCATTAGTTCCGAAATAATCCTTCATGAAATGCAGTGTTTGTAATCTGAGATTTGTAGGGAAAATGGGATCTTGTCCATAAACCAGATGGTAAGGAGATGTTCCTATTGCCTCTTTGACTCCGATTTGTCAGCCCAAAGGGCCAACTTCAGCTTGTTGTGCCAGTCCCGCGGATTTCTTTCCAACAATTTTTTTATGACATTTAACAGATTCTTGTTAGATGATTCGGCCAATCCGTTGCCTTGCGGGTAATAATTGGAAGAGAATTTCAAACTCACGCTGTTATCAAATGCCCAATTAGCGAACTCTAGAGAGGAAAAAGCTGAACCATTATCACTTACAATGGAGTTAGGCATCCCGAACCGAGTGACAATGTTATCTTCTAAAAATTTAATAACAACCTCCGAAGTAGCATTCTTTGTGGGTATAGCTTCGGTCCACCTTGTGCAATAATCCGTAGCCGTCAGAATGTATTTGTGGGAATCAGATGAGTTGGGACTGATAATCCCAACAAAATCCAGGCCCCATTGTGCAAAAGGTCTAGACTCAATTACGGATTGTAAAGGCATGGAAGCGTTCCTGTCTCTATTGGCTGCAGTTTGACATGTATGGCATGACCTCACATGAGTATGGGCATCTTTGAACAGACGAGGCCAATAATAACCGGCTCTGAGGATTTGATGGGCTGTGGAATTAGCGGACCCATGCCCCGTCCCATGTTTACCATGAAACTCCTCGAGTATTCGCACTGCCTCCTTTTGATCAACGCAACGAAGGTAAATACCTTCATGGTTTTTTCTGTATAATGTGCCAGATCTAATTAGGAAATTAGTAGACTTCAAACGCAAGGCTCTTCGTTGAGTAGCATTCAAATGCGGTGGACATTTACCATTTAGCAGATAATACACCACATCTGCATACCACTCATCCTTGGTTAGATCTGCGACTTCATAATGTTGACATGAAATTGCGAGATCCTGTTCTGCTATTGTCTTAACCAGCCCTTGCCCCCGAACTATCTTCATCGACTGAATCTCAAGGTCAAACTCCTGCAAAGTTGAAACCCACTTACCACGTCTTTCACCCAATTCATTCTGTATGAACATGGCTTTGACTGCAGGATCTGGGACGATAGCAAAGACCCTACTGTGGACTATGTAATGCCTGAATTTCTTTACGGTCTTAACCAGAGCATACATTTGCTTGTCCAAGATAGAGTATCTCAGCTTCGCATCTTTGAGAGGACTACTCGGGAAGGCAATGGGATTTTCAATGCTGCCTTCACTCTTCTGAGTTAAAACACTCGCAAAGGAGTGATCTGAAGCAAAGGTGTAGATATAGAAAGGCTTCGTATAATCAGGACTCACTAAAATCGGGGCTTTAGAAATCGCGTCCTTGATATTTTGGAAAGCATCTATACTTTCATTTGTCCACTTGATCTGGACTTCTTTCTTTAACATGTCGTTCAAAGGCTTTGCTATTTCTGCAAAATCTGCAATAAATTTTCTAACAAAATTGATCTTCCCGAAAAATGATCTCAACCCCTTCTTGCTAGTGGGACAAGGAATCTGCTGTATGGCCTCTATTCTCTCGGGGTCAATGGAAATTCCCTCCTTAGATATTATATGCCCCAACAGATTTCCTTTCGTTACCCCAAAAATGCATTTCTTTGGGTTGAGAGAAATACCGTGTTCCCTGCATCTTTGAAAAACTTTCTTAAGATCCCTGACGTGGTTTTCCCTGTTCTTAGAAAAGACAGGAATGTCATCGACATAGACAATGATGCACTTACCAATGAGCCCTTTAAAAGCAAAGTCCATCGCTCACTGGAAAGTGGCACCTGCGTTCAATAGTCCAAAGGGCATTCTCCTGTATGCAAAGGTGCCCCACTTTGTGGTAAAAGCAGTTTTCATCCTATCACTAGGATGGATAAGGACCTGATTATATCCCGAATAGCCATCCAGGAATGACATCATTTCCGACCCGTTCACCTTTTGGAGTATTTCATCAATAGTGGGTAACGGGTAGTTGTCCTTTTGGGAGGCTTTATTAAGATTTCTAAAATCGATACATAACCTTATTTCTCCACTCTTTTTCCTCACGGGGACCAGGTTAGCAACCCATGTGGAATGCCTAACAGGAAAGATGATCTTAGCTTCTAACAGTCGCTTCACCTCTTTCTCTATCAAGGGTTCTAATAATGGATTAACTCGCCTTTGCCTTTGCCTGAAGGGTTTGGAATCTGGCTTCAATGGTATCGTGTGCATGATGACATTCTGATCATAGGTTTTCAACTCCTTATAACTCCAAGCTATGCAGTCTATGTATTCTTTTAATGCACTGGCAATAGAATCCTTCTCCTGCTTGGTACATGCTTTTGCTATGAATACTTCTCGAGGATTTTTTGCACTTCCAATATTAACTAAATCACAGGCCTCTCTGGGAGGTAGAACTTTTTTACCCTCTCTTGGCTGGTATCCGATATCGAACGTTTTTTCTAATGAAGCCATCTCATCTGGCAACTTATTTTTAGCAACTTTTTCTTCCAAGTCTGCCTCCTCTAGGTCCCTTTCGTCCTCATCTATAACCTGCTTTTCAAATATACCAGAATTAGTGACAAAATGGAATATGTGCCTGTCACTATCAAACACTTGGAAATTCGTGACATTATCTGGTATCGAGGGACAAGGGACCAGCTCTATTGAGAACTTCTTGCATTTCTTATGGTCCACTGGCTTCAACATACTCGCAGCCATGGCTAAAGAGTCTGCCAGACGATTGCCTTTTCTAGAAATCAGAGATATGTTAAAAGCATCAAACTCGTCTATCAAATCTCTAACCCTAGTTCGGTAAAGTCTGAGCCGCCTATCCTTACATATGTACTGTCCCTTTACTTGTTTCACCACCAGTTCTGAATCCCCAAGGACCTTGATAGATTTAATTTTCTTTCGAAGGGCCAATTGCAATCCGAGAATCAAGGCCTCATATTCTGCCATATTGTTGGTGGCAGGGAACTGTAGTCTGTATGCAGCGAACATAGGCTCTCTGTCCGAACATGATAATTCAATACCGGCTCCTGCTCCTTGCCTGGACTTGGATCCATCAAATCTTAAAGTCCCAATGTCTTGATGTCCTCCAGTAACGTTGCACCCAATCCTTTCATCTTGGGTATTTTCAAGTGTTTCTATGTCCAAACAATATGCTCCCAACTCTGCTTCAATGTACTGGATCTCATTCGGTTTGTTGTAATCTGTGATCATCTCTTTGAGCCTGGGTTCACTATCAATCCGAATTTGATTGGCCACTCCCCTCCAAGGCAACCACATATGCGAAGAATCTGTCACAATGTAACCGTTTAGGTTTTTACTCCAATCTCTTCCCAAAACCATGCCATATTTGATAGGAATGTCGAGCACCAATATGTCTATGCGCTTGTTGAACCCTAGGTTCTGAATTGACTTGAATAAGCACATCACCCAATTCTCCCATCGCCTCCATGGTTGATCTATCCAGTTGCACCACCCTGCTTCTAGAAGGCTTTGGTGTAAGTCCCAATTTTTACTGATTTCTAGGGGCATGATGGTAGCCGAGGCCCCTGAGTCTATTAAACAATTGTGCAAGTTTTTACCTGCAATTCTAATGGTTATCAAAAAAGGAGGTATATCTCATTTTTCTTTTCGTAAAACCATTCGGGACTCAGCACTTTTGGCTTCATGAACTTGGGCAGCTGGATTTAATCTCTTTGGTGAACTTATTTCTTGGCCTAATAATCGGGACATGTCATACATCGAGACATTGGCCTTAGTTTTCTTCATGTCTTCCACCAAGTCATAAGTGGGCTTTTCTGAATTTGACATATCTTGCCCCACCTTAGACTTTTCCACTTTGGATGGAGGAGGGGGATTGACATCTCCTTTGAAATCAGGAGGGAGTAATTGGTTGTTTGGAGGAGTAGAGGAAGTTTTGGGCTCCTTAGAACTCCTAGTGTAGTACTTGTGATTTCCTTTCCCAAAACGTTTGTTGGCATGAACTTCCAAGGCTTCTTCATCTTCGCTTCCAAAAAATTCTACATCCTCTTCTTCTTCACTTTCTTGGGAATGTATAACCTCAATCAATATAGACTCATGCTTCCCGTGGCCACAGTGCATACAATCGTTATCACTGGGTCCCGACTCTCCAAAATCTTCCGAGACATCTGCCTGATTGGCTACGGGGTTGGGTATTCGCCCATTATTCGGCTGCGTGTTATATGTTCCTTTTCCTCTATGATTATGAGGTCGGTTGTGACCCATGGCTTGGTCTACTTTTTTATTGACATTTCCCACCGTGACCAAAACTTTGGCCAAGGTTTCCTTCATGTTTTCTATGGCGGATTCAGACCCTTGTGGTTGGGGCACTGTAATGCCGAGTCCAGTTGTGTTTGCTGCATTAGCCACCTCTGGAATAGGTACAATGGCTTGGGTTTGGGCAGGTGGATTCCACCCTGGATTCACACTTTGAATAGTTTGGGTCTGGGCAGGTGGATTCCACCCTGGATTCACACTTTGAATGGGAGTAACTGTTGGATAAGTCGTTGGGCTTGGTGTGCTAATCGGAGCAAACCCCGGCATGGTCAACAGATTATTGCCCATGCCGAACCCAGGCAAACCCATCGGGCTATTTTGAATCAATCCCTGTGTTTGAACAGAGGCATTCGGATAACCTGAAAATGGCGTCACTTGGGTGGGTGTTTGGAAATTGTTCATCATAGGCACTTGTGGTGTCATCAACTGGTTCATCATGGCAAATTGACTGTATGGGCCATATTGTCCCATCCCAGTCAACTGAGACAATCCTGCTCTTGGCAGGTTCATCTGCTGTTCGAGAGTCATTGTTTCTGCATAGGCCAAAGGAAGGGTCGTAACCTGGGGGTTCCTTCTAGTCAACAAAGACGTTAAAGGATCCAAGGCTCCGAAATATAATTGCAAGGCGACTGTAGGGTCTACCGCAAAGTGACGAGTCACATTCGTGTATAGCTTTTGAAACCTCTGATTGAATGTTCGTATAGGTTCATTGGGTAATATTTTGCATGATACGAACAAATTGTAGGTTATGGAGGGATCCACTAACATTCTGAATTGGCTTATGAAGGCGGTTTCTAATTGGGCCCATGAAGTGATGGACCCTGCTGGCAGATTCCGATACCATTCATTGGCCGTGGGGTCTAGACTAGCAGGGAAAACTCGGCAAGCAACATCCTCGTGAGTAACCCCTTGTCTAAACATGTAATATTTATAGATTTGGACATGATCTTCTGCTGTTGTGGGACCATCGTGAATGAATTTGGGTAATCCCCTTTCAATGTTTCTAGGCAAGTCGTGGACTGCCCCGGGAATATCTAAAGGGGAACTTTGAGCACCATACCAAAGGGCAGGTGGTTGTTGTTGTTGTTGTTGTTGTTGTTGGGCCATATTATTCGAAGGTGTTACCCCTGTGGGAACAATTGGAACACTTGGAACCGTGGAGACAGATATCACGGGTGTTACTGTCGCACTTGAACTTAAAAGTTCAGGCCCGCTAGATGTACTTGAGTCTAAAGAAATTCCTAACTCAAGTATACTTGGGTGGTATTTCAATTTCTAATGTTTTGTTTTTCGGCCTCTTAGCAGTGGGAGAAAGGCTTTGAAAAATAGTTTCCCCTGTGGTTTTAGACCTAGTAGCAATGTACTCAGGTTGGGCCAACTTGGAAATTCTAGAACTCCAAAGACTTCCCACAACCCTCCTGCAAAATACAGTATCTAAATGTTATACCTGCAAGCACCGTAAGTGGAAACAAAACTACCCACGTTAGTTGTTAGAACAAATTAAAAATCACAAAGCAATAAAGAAGGCCCTCCTTCTAGCGCCAAAATGTTGAGTGTATATTTGTCTCATTACAAATAATGAACACGCAACCTGAGTCTCAAACCAGAAGACTCTTTCTTGCAAAGAAATATGTTATTATATTTTTATTTCTCCAAGTTTCTTGTATAACAGATTTTTATATGCATAACACCAATTTCAACTTAATGCACATAAATAAAACAATATCCCAGAGTAACTCAGATCTTGCAAGTAACTATTAACAAGGGGCCTTTATTGATTCACAACAAACTCTGTAACCCTAATTTGTTTAAATGACCAAATCATGCAACAAAACAAAATCCTTTTAATGTTCTAACATTAATGGTTTATTCTAATGTCAATTGGTTCATTTTATCTTTGTTTAATCGTTCTATTATTTTAACGTTAGTCTTTAATATGAGCTTAAACATATCAAAAACTAAAACAGAAAATGTTCTTATAAAAATCAGTTGGAAAACCAAAGAAGGATGTTAATCCGGTTAGCAATCTCCTCCCTGCAAAACCCCAAGTTAATGAGATGAAGTTCTAAAACAACCCGACCGAGTAGACCTGTACTAACACACAATCCAATCAGATCAGATGCAAGACTCTATGGAAAGAATATAACTGCATCATTCTGTCATTCACCTATCGTAACCCATCCCATGGCGTAAACGAATAGATACAAGAAAAAATGATGCAAAGGAAAGATTGACAGTAAAACAGTAGTCTTAGCTTCGATCTCCTTTTGATTTTGCACACAAAAGTCACTTTTACCAAATAACTCCTTTTATTTCAACAAATAATGCTTTTTGTTACAATCTCCAACCCCTTATCCATAACTCGATTCGGCTTTTAAACCTTCTGCCTCGGCTCTTGGTTCCCCTGCGACGCTTCGTTTCAATGTCCAGGACTCTTCGCTTCAATTTCCCGCCTTTTGATATTCTAACCCTTTGCATGCATTTGTAACGCTTGATCTTCTCTACGGCCAATAACCGTCGATTCGAAGCGTTACTCTGACCCTCGTGCATTTTGCCACGTGTTCAGCGCTCTCTGCATGTTCAGTAACGGTTCCTCAAAAATCGTGACCAAAAATAGCATGCGGCCTTGCTTTTTTTGCTTTCGCAGCGAAATTGCGACATGTCACGAAATCGCTACGCCTTCGCTCTCCGTACACTTCGTTTGCAGCCCGTCGCGAAATCGCTACCGCTATCTCCATCGGGCCGTCTCACCGCACCTGTCGCGATATCGCTACCATTTTTGCTCTCCGTACGCTTTGCCAAAACCTGTCACGATATCGCTACCGTTTCTCTGCTTCGGGCATGGTCTTCATTTCTATCGCGATATCGCTACCATTTCTCTGTGTCGTACACCTTGGCAAAACACGTCACGAAATCGCGACCATTTTCTTTGTCTGGTCACTTTGCCGAAACACGTCGCGATATCGCGACCATTTTCTCTGTCGGGTCACTTTGCCGAAACACGTCGCGAAATCGCGACCATTTTCTCTGTCGGGTCACTTTGCCAAAACACGTCGCGATATCGCGACCATTTTCTTCGACCGTACAATTTGGCAAAATACGTCGCGAAATCGCGACCATTTTCTTCGGCCGTACAATTTGGTAAAACACGTCGCGAAATCGTGACCATTTCGCTGCTTCGTCCCTTTCTATCCACTTGCATCGTGAAAACGCGACACGTCACGATTTCGCGACGCCTCTTCGAGCTATGCACCTCTATCCCAATTTTGTCACGATTTCGCGACCCTTTTCTATCTTGTGCCTTCTGTCCGCTTCCAAGCCGCGAAAACCAAACACGTCACGATTTCGCGACGTTTCCGCCCACCTGCTGCGTTGACCATGTTGACCGCGATTTTGCGACACGTCGCGATTTCGCTATAGTTTTTCATTCTGCCTTTCTCTCTCCTCTCTGGGCCGCGACGGAGCAACATGTCACGATTTCGCTACAACTTTCATCGTCCGTACACTTCATCCAAACACGTCGCGATATCGTGACCATTTTCTCTGCGTTGGAGCGACATGTCGCGATATCGCGACACTTTTCTTTTTTTGTGGCGACGGTGTGACATGTCGCGATTTCGCGACACTTTCTACACTTGCACATTTTGCCCCCTTTTCTTCATTTTTGGCATCTGGGTCAGTGAGATTTTCTCTGAAAACCTGCAACAAGGTGGGTCCCCAATCTTGGGGTGTGTTGTGGATTAGCCACAACAAAACCCATGACCCTATGATAATGAATGCGTGAGTATCATTCAATTAACCATCCCAATATATCAAGTGCCCTACCTTGATAACTTTTAAAAAGGAAAAATAATAGTGCATGGGAGAATAAGGATTTAAACCCTGATAAATCATCCTTATGTATCTTAACAATGTTAATATTACCATTCCATCATGAAAATTTAGGTACCACTTGATACTACATTATGTTCATTACCTTTGCAAGTCATCCAATATGGAGCATTCTCTCCAAAATGACCATTCTAATTTGATTCAAAATACAAAATAATATTCCTTAGAATATTTTGCTTTCTAAAATTTTTAAAATAAACAAAATGCATGGAAGTGTGTGCCATTTGGATGCTTGAAATACATAATATGAGTAAATTTAATTATTAATTAAACAATGACCCTTGTGTTTTCTACAAAGAACCCAAAAAACTAATAGATCATCCATATTCTTTATGGTTGGTCATACACAACCATTTTTGGTAATAAAGTCATCTATCTACTCTCCATCAAATAATTTTGAAAGTCATGGAAACCAACAATAAGATTTACTCTAGTATTGGTAATTGAAGATCTTTGTACTCCATGAAATATTAGATCTCACAACACTTTTTCAAAATGAACAAAAACAATACATTAATAGAAGTCATGATGCAATAGATTTAGAGTGAAAAAGAAAGAGTGATAATACACAATGAGATGACGAATGCCCTTAGGCATCCATAAAAATGATCAACATAAGATAATATTGATCTGATTGGGGGTAATGTGTATAAATAATAAATTCTCAATAATTAATTACAAGTTATCTTACCCTTGTTGATATCACATTAGGTATAAAGGGTTATTAAAGGCTAACCATGGTCTCATTAGCTATTTACATAACCTAATAATAAATACATATTATTTATTTTAGGCTTGTAGTTAATTATATTACATAATTTTGGTAGCCAATAAATTAAAATTACACAATTTCAACACCACTATAATCTAAACTAAGGGAACAATGAGATAAGATAGTAATGATAATAACATATTCCCCTCATGGAGGAAGCTCTATTGGGCTAGTTCATAACGACAATAGGAGAAACCTTCTAAATATCCCTTGTCATCTAGAATAATGTATCACATCTTCTTAAAATCCACCTCGGTATTCTATAGCCTTAACAAATCATTATGGGATGTCCCTCCCTTTTATGGTATCTACTTGACGGATTCAACTTTTTTGAATATTAGACCCATCCTTGGGCTACTGATTCTTAGCCTTCAATAGTTTGACATTATTTTCATGAACCTACACTTGAGAAAGAGCACCATAATTATTCATAGCAACCTGAAAGTGAACAATAAAAGAGAAGAAATCATCGATGGTTAAAGGATCATGTTCCTTTTAATACATAAGAACCACGTGAATCACTAGTACAAAAAAAATTGGAGATAGATTTGCAAGGGAAGATTTGACATGTTCTTCATCATTCTTTCCTTTTCCTTCTAAATATGCAATATCTACACATAAATACTTAAAGCATGAAATGTAAGCCTCAAAATTATCAAATTCTATGATCTTAAGGGAAGAGAGTTTTGCATCCAATAAATTGACTTACATTACATTAATTTTTTAAAATAATACAGATAGCATTTTTGTAGCTTAGTGATTGAAGAACACAAGCTTATACTGAGAGGGGGTGAACAGTATAAGACCAAATTTTACTTTTCTTTCCCAAACAATATTATCCAATATTATAAATGGAAATATCAATAACAATAATCAAAGCAATGCATAAATCATCACACACAATAGAGACACCAATTTAACGTGGTTCACCCAATGTGGGCTACTCCATAGAGAAAATATTTCTACTAAATTTTCTCAACAAATCTTCTTGGGAATCAATTCCCTATTACAATGTTTATGGACATCTTGTCCAAAGGAGACACCAATACCCTATGCTCTAATTTGTGTATCTCTCTCCATAAGAGAACTCTTTTCTTGTTTCTTTGGTTCGTGGAACTTGATTTAGGAAAACTCTATCTTCTCAACTGGTTCGTGGATCTATCTCCATAGAAAAACTCTATCTTCCCATATGGTTCACGGATCACACTTCACAAGAGAACTCTTTTCCCTCTGCTTTGGTTTATGGATATCTATCCACAAGATAACTCTTTCCCCTCTACTATGGTTCATGGATATCTATCCACAGGAGAAATTTTTCCCTCTGATCTGGTTCATAGATCTCTATCCATATGAGAACTCTTTCCCCTCTACTCTGGCTACTAATCTTATAGAAGAATTTTATCCCCACTACTATGGCTAATGGATACCTATCCATTAGATACCTATCCATCCATTAGATAGGTATCTATCCAATGGATAGATACCTATCCATTGGATAGATACCTATCTAATGGATATCTATCCATTAGATACCTCTGTCCCCACTACCCTGGCTAATGGATCTCTTTCCACTGGAGACTATTGTTCTCTTTACTATGTCACCTCCAAAGCTTGCTCTTAGCTCTATCTCAAATCTACACTAAAATTTATCCCAAATCTAGTACAAATCTACTCTATCTCTACTCACAAATATGCACTAATTTTTGTCTCAAATATGTACTTAGGCCTTAACACAAATCTTGATAAAATCACCAATCAAATCTACTTAGATATGTCCCAAGCCTTAACACAAAGCTTTAATAAATCAATCAATCAACTTTGCTTAGATCTATCCCAAGCCTTAACACAAATCTTGAACAAATAAATCAATCAACTCTGCTTAGATTTTCCCCAAGCCTTAACACAAATCTTGAACAAATCAATCCTGCTCTTAATGTTATTTCAAGTCTTCACAAGACTTGCTCAAATATGCCTTCAAGTCCTCTCAAGAACTTGCTCAATATTCTCTCAATTCTTCACCAAGACTTGCTCAAATATGTCTTCAAGTCCTCTCAAGAACTTGATCAATATGTTCTCAAGTTACCAAGACTTGCTCAAATCTACCTTCAAGTCCACTCAAGAACTTGATCAAATCTGCTCTAGAACATATTCAAACCTAATCTAATACATGTTCAAAATAGCTCAAAAAATATGCTCAATCAATCTCAAATATTCCTCATAATGCTATCAACTGCTTTGTCTAATAATCAAAGTAGTTCCTTTAACTTGAAGTAGTTTAGACATTCGTTTAACCTCTGGAACATATAGAGAATGATGTACTCTATAAAAACTCAATATGTTCTACTCAATCATTAAGTTTATCGCTTCCACATGTCTTACTTTTATTGCTCTTTTAAATATAGATTCAATCTAGCACATGACATCTATCTTTCTGATCTACACTTTTGCTTTCACAAATTTGTTTTCTAATATTTGCACATTCACTTTTAATATCACTTAAAACCAATGCTCAAGAAGTTTCACTCAATCATTCAACCAATGAAACACAACTTTCCCACAAGCCCTAAACAAGTATTTTCATATTTCTTCAAATAAATAGCACAATGTGGGTCTCAAACCCTAACTCAAATAATTCTCAATCTCTATCTCAAATATTCTCTAAACATTCAACAATGAATCATATAAGTGTCACTCAAATATTTCCAACAATTCTTATCAAACAATCATTTTCACTCAACCTTATCTTTCATAATTATTTCAAACAAAATATTATGTGCCCATACCTCTTTTCTTTGATGGAGATATATCTTCAAAACATGTCTTACAATCAAATCCTTTTGTGCCAATTCAAGGTTAGATAGCAACAGTCTATCTCAAAATCTCCACATGAATATTCACCTCAACAAATATTTCACCATACAAATATTTCTAAAATTCCAAACCACTTATACACCTTATTACTCCTATCTTTACCAATAAATTTCATCAACAAGAGTTACCAATCACATAAACAAAATTCTCACATACACCTTATATCTCCTTATTTAAAAATAAAGCACTTAAATAAGGTCTCAAAATAATACTTTATTCAATGCATCATCAAACCCTAGCAATCTGAAAAATCTCTCCTCAAGCCTTAAAATAAATTCAAAACATTACTTACTAACCCTTATGACTCCCAACTAAGAGCATACACAATAATATTTATTCAACCCTCATAAATATCAAATCATGGCAGTAAAAAAAAACTTTATTCAACCTTATAACTCTCAACTATGGCAATAATATAAATTTTATTTAAACCTTATAACTCATAACTATGGCAAATACACACACCTTAATAAAAAATTAAAGCTTCCACAATTGCTACCACCATCACTCAAACCTACGACCTCCTGGTCCCGCACATCCTAACATAAGGGCCACCACCGTTTGGGCTATGATGCCCATGTGAACCAAGGAGCATGTGCTCCTTAATATCCTTCTTCGCTGATGTGAAATTCAAAAATTCTGCACCCATAATAAACCTCTGTATGGATCGAACTCCGCACCTTGCTACTCCCAACGCGCTGTGCATGCCAAGCTTGCCAGCTCGGTTGCCACCTCACTTCGATGGGGACAAGCCCCTTCCACATTTGACCTATTGCATGCTCTAAAATGCGTGAAAACCTATGACTATCTCCCTCTGTCGCGTGCGAGAATTAATCGTGCAAGGAGTATTTAGGGGGCATTCAAATAATTTGCATCCTCTTCAAAATTAGGCTAAAACTTAGCCTATTTATATATGCACCCTTATTGCTTTGACATCGACCCTCTTTTTGTAATTTGAATTTTGGTATTTCAAATTATTATATTTAATTATAATAATTTAAATCCTAAAGGATTTAAATATTATAATTTAAATATTTAAAACCTTTTGGGATTTTTCTTTTTAGAGATAACCTTGCCATCATTTATGAATATTTTAACCTTTGTCAAATTACCACCAAGGTAATTTATAAAAAAAAAAATTTAATATTATGGAGAGGTATTCCTTTCTTCTTGCTACCTTATACCTCATGTGCCATCAAGAGAAATATTCTCACAAATATTTCCATAAATTTAGGACCTCTAACCTCTTGACATTAATCAACCTTTTTGACATTAATTCCATCAAATTGGGACATCAAACCTCTTGACATCAATGACAACAAAACATGCTCAAATTTCCAATAGTGATATTACTCTCCTCTATAATATATAAAAGTATTATAGGTTCAATTCATATAAAAAATAAGCCCAATCCCTCCTTACTGTGAGTTAAATATATATCATCAAGAGCATTCATTATTTCTAACAGGTCATTTATATAATTATCAAATCTATGATTCTAGGCTCTAAAGGTATTTAGCACTATATATGCAAATAGAAATATTTTCTCAACTAAAGTTGTCAAATCCTACAATGAACATGCAATCTACCTACCAAAAAAGGAAGCCACACATAAGGACCTCATTAAAAATATTTGCAACCATCTAATATTAGAGTAAAAACCTCCCTACTAAGAGTGAGTGTTACATTTTTCTTCATGAACAAGGGAATAAAAATTTCCATCTTGGTCTAATTATATCTATGATAACAACTTAGGTCACAACGTAAATCCTTAATAGGAAAAGTAACACACCATTATAGGAAAGGAAATAATACACCAAACAATATATATAATGGAAATAATGCACCAATAGAAAATTAAATCTAATCTCAAGAATAGAATATAAGTATATTATACACATTACTCCTACCTAGGAGGAACTAAATTAGCTATTTCCCTCCAATACTAGGCCCTTACATTTGTTAGTAAATAGAGTTGATCCTTCTAACTATTCACTTAACAACAATTGGTTTGTAAAATTGATGTATTTATTTTAAGACAAAATTACATAATAAGTGTAAAATATTACAAGATCCTAATTACACTTACATTAGATATTTATTCTCCCATTCCCCATGTGTAAATATGTAACATTTCATCCATGTGTATAGGGTGTTTATAGAGATGGATTATTACAAGGGATCTTTATAGGAGCCCACTATAATCCTAATTATGGCCTACAATTCAATAGTTACAATAGACTATAGTGTAGTTGGGTAGTAGTTCAATAGGTGGCCATTGTAGTTATATCTATAGTTAGATAATAAGTGAGTAGTTGTTATACTATTATAGTAGAGGTAAAATAAAAAATATTTTAACATCCACAAGGCCATAGGCCATATGGCACAATCCTAATGGAGGATGTTAATGCAATATATAGTATCAAACCATACTCTACTGAAGCCTTGTTAAGTGATTTTTACAATTACATCTAAGCAACTACTATGTCTACTACTAAGTTATTATTGTAGTCACCCGTATTTATTTTTCTAATGTGATTACTTAGAAGTATTAAATTAGTGGTCATATATTGTTGTAGTGATTATAGGAGTGTGTTCGAGGATTGATGGATTCTATCTTATTGTAACTTTTGTATCTTGGCCTCTATTACAACAATAATTTAATGCATTTGTTACAGTTTGTGTGACTACAAAAATACTACGATAGCTAAAAAACTACTAAAGTAGTATTTTAAAGTGGGTTTTTCTAAAGTGAAAGAGACACAATAGTGTTATAGTGGGTATTCTTGATTTTGTAAAATAAAAATAAGGTAGGATAATCTTACCCAAGTGGATATTCCAAGTCTTAGGAAAATATTCAAGCATTTAAATATCCACAAACAACATCTCTAATTATCTAATTATACCAAGAAAAAATGACATGCATAGAGTTTAGCTAATGTATAATGAAGAATACAAGCTTATACTGAGAGGGGGGGTGAATAGGTATAAGACAACTTTTTATTTTTATTTTCCAATCAATATTATGTAATGTATAGATAGCAATATAAACAACAGTAATAAAAGCAATGCACAAATCACCACACACAATAGAGACACCAATTTAACGTGGTTCATCCAATATGGTCTACTTCACGAAGAAAATATTTCACTAAAATTTTATTAGTCAATCTCTCACTAATCCTTTTCCTATTACAATGTTTATGGACCTCTATCCAAAAGAGACACCAATCCCCTAATCAAGTTTATGGATGTCTATCCACATGAGAACTCCTTTCTCCTTAGCTCTGACTGGTGATATTCTAGAAGAACTGTTGTCCCCACTGCTCTAGCTAATGGATCTCTATCAACTAAAGACACATGTCCTCATTTTCTTGGCTAATGGATCTCTATCCACTGGAGAATGTCATCCTCTATACTCTATCACCTTCAAATATTTGTCTCAAATCTATACTAAATACAATCCTTCGATCTAGCACAAATTTTCTCAATATCTATCTCTAGTATGGCACAAACCTATCCTCAAATCTACACCAAAATTTATCCTCTAATTTGTACTAAACACAGTCCTTTGGTATAACACAAATATATCCTTAATATTTATCCTATGATTTATACTAAAAATAATACTTCGGTCTAGCACAAATTTATCCTCAATCTCTATCCTCTAATTTGCACTAAACATAGTCCTTCGGTATAGCACAAATTTGTCCTCAATATTTGTTCTAAATCCTTAACACAAAGCTTGACTCAATATCAAATCAACACTACTAGATCTGCCCCAAACCTTAACTCAAGGTTTGAACAAATCAATCAATCAATTTTACTCTCAAGTCTTCTGAAAGACTTATCTCAAATTTGCCTTGTAAGCTTCTACAAAATCTCACACCAATGTATCCACAAGTCCTCTCTAGAACTAGTCCAATATGCTCAACAAGTTCTCACTAGAACTTGTTCAAATCTGCTCAATAAGTCCTCACTAGAACTTATCCAAATCTACTCTCAATATGTATTGTAAGCTTCCACAAAAGCTCACACAAATATTTCCACAAGTCTTCTCAAAGACTTACCTCAAATATGCTCAACAAGTCCACACTAGAACTTGTCCAATCTCATAGAAACATAAAGAGAATTGTTAGAGACTCAATATGATTTACATTCACCACAATGCTCAATTACTTTCAACCACTCTTTTAGAAATATATAGAGAATTGTTAGAGATTCAATATGTTTCACATTCACCTCAATGCTCAATCACTTTCAATCACTCTTTTAGAAACATATAGAGAATTGTTAGAAACTCAATATGCTTCACACTCACAAAATCTCAATCACTTTCTCAACTCAATTCAAAATATAGAACAATTTGTTTCATAGAACTTGAACTATCACTTTAACACATCCACTTGACTAGGCTCAACCAACTCTACTCAACCAATCACTCAATGAAATATTCCTTTCTCGCGAACCCTAGTCTAAGCATATGAGCACTCACTCAAATGTTTCCAACAATGGTTATCTATCATTCTCACATAACAATGATACTCATGATCTTTGCAAACCCTAGTTCAAGTTCTTCACTTAACCAATTACTTCAACAACAATGCTTATAAAACAATTTTACATAACAATGATACTCATGATCTTTGAAAACCCTAGTTCAATTTCACTCAACTTAATCACTTCAAAAACAATGCTTATAAAACAAGGTTTTATCAACAACTCTTTATTCCATAAAACCTTGAAGTATTGTTTCAAATCATACTTAACATTGGTTACCAAACAATCATTTTCACTCCAACTTTACATTCATAACATTCAACAATCACTCACTAGGAAGATGTGCCCATACCTTTTGTTTGATGTAGAAATACCCTTAGTAAAAACCTATCTTAATCACAATTTCCTTCTTTGCTAATTTCAATGGTTAGATGACAAAATATCACACTAACTCTCTTTCAAAATATTTTTAAAATACAAAATAATCAATCCCAAATAAACCTTATTACTCCTTCTTGAAATTATCAATCATCAAATTACACATAAAAATAATCAGTCAAGATGCTCCTTATAATATCCAATTTAATAAATCAAACTTTCAAAAATAACCCTTCAAAAATAATAATTGCCTACCCTTTTATCTCCCTCAAAACACTTAACAACCAATATTAAATTTAGGCAAAAATTAAATCTTATAAACCATCAAACATTCATTTTCCAACCTTGGCACATAATTTTTTTTGTTAATAAGGAGATTTTCATTAATATCGGGTTTTACAGGTTAACCCAAAACCTTTTACAAAATACAACCTAATGCTGGTAATTTCCTTACTAAGGATGACCTATCCTCTACTATTGCTAGCCTTTTCTAGACCCTAGGTGAGCCAACCCAAGAACTAAAGAAAACCTACCCACTTCCCCATACAAAAGAGAGACCCACAGAGCTGACTTCAAAGCTCTCAGATGTGAAAGACTCCAAGGACACTTCCTTGATAGACCACACAAGCTACAACATACGAAAATTACAAAAAGGAAAACATCCTCTGTACAGTTACAAGACCAAAATTTGTCTAAAAATTTTACCATATTGCACTGACAAAAACAAAAAGTATTTTGTACAGTGGCCCACCATGGAGGAACTAGGTCTCCTCCTCCACTTCGTCAAGGTCCTCGACCTTGTCATCCTTGTCATAATCTGAATCCTGTACGACCACAACCGACTTGTTACTCTAGAAGCCCTCATTATAGAACACCTTGGTGAGCATCTCTTGAAACTCATGCATCTGTTGAATTATGTTAGCCAAGGTTTTTAGCACAAAATATTTGAGAACCATGATAGAGGGGTCAGGTTCCTCATCCTCAGTGTCACTTGCTATGGCCTTTCCTTTACCTAGAATTTGTTTGTTCCTCAACCTAAAAGAAGATCTGGTGGGATTTTCTTCAATTCTTAGTTTTTCCTAGCCGGTCCTACTTTAAAGGTAGAGGAGGTTTTTATAGGGTTTGGGGATGCCCTAGCCCTGGAGCTCTCAGCTGCTGGCCTAGCTAGGGCATCCTCAATCACCGAATGAGCGGCTTGGGGAGCCATGGCCAGAGCCCATTTATATATTACCTTGAATAATCCCTGTGCATGGGCTTAGCAGAGCCCCTCTTTCTTTGGCATGATTTAATGGTGTAGTTCATCGAATTCATCATAAACTGAGGGATGCATATCGGGTTGACGTCCCAGAAGAAATTAACAAAGATATAGTGAAAACTTAGTAAAGTCTTATCGGGGTCCTCCGTCGTTATGAATTCCATCACATTTTTCATTACCCTGTTTCAAGGGGTGGTAAGGTTCGTCCTTGTCATCCTTGATTTCAACTCCTTGTTTCCTTCAACCTTAGCACATTCCAAACAAAGTGACAAACCCAACAATCATCAGCGCATACCTTTGTTTCAACCAAAAAAAGGGCCTCGATGGGTTTTGAACCCGAAACCTCTCCGTCGAGCGCCTTACCAAGGTGCTAGCCCACCATGTGGGCTAGGCGCTCCCACGAGGAGGGGAAGGTGCTTGCCTTCCTTTATTCCTCATTGGCACCACTTTCAAAATGATGACCTCCTTCCTTGCAAAATGTGAACCCCATGAGATTCGATCCTGCGTCCTCCCTACCAACAAACGTCTTAACACCTTCCGCCATTGCCAGCTGCGCTACGTGGTGCGTGTGCAGGGTGAAAGGAGCCTAGCTCCTACTTGTTCTTTCTTCTACCATCGAGGGTTTTTCAACACAAAAATCATTGTGTTCTTTCTGCGCGCAATATAACATAGGCATTCGATTTTCAAAGCATGGGGAGATTTTCTTAAGGCAAAGGTTTTGCCTATATATACTTGATGTCTTATTTTCATAATACATCGGTGCTCAAATCGAATTTAATAATTTGATTTATAAATTTAGCTTTATAACCCTTTTTAGGGTTTATTTAAATTAATAAAAATTAATTTATAATTAAATTAAAATTAACTTATAATTAACTTAAGTAACATGAAAGTTAATTAAATTAATTTATAATAAAATTATATTAATTAATTTATAATTAATTTAAATTTCCTTTTTAATATTATAATAAACTATTATAATATTATTTTCCTGGGCCTCTTCTTTGCCCTTTTGACCTCATTTGACTGCTTGGAATCGGGTCTTGATCAACTGAAGGTGGACTATCCTTTTGCACTTATTGGAGAACCTGAAACTGATGTTGCCCATTGAAACTACCACTGACTGGTGCTGAAAGCTTGACATCAATGACCACTCACTCTTGACATCAATGACAACTCATCTACTCAAAATGTCCAACAATCTCCCCCTTTGTCATTGATGGCAACCCAAATTATTTTTACCAAAACTTGACCTTTTTCCTGTTCTGCTCCCCCTGGGACATTGCTCCCCCTGACTCAATGCTCTCTCCTTAAACCAAATATCTCCCCCTTACTCAAATCTCTCCCCCTTTGACATCAATGGCAAAGGGTCACCTTTGGGGCTCGGGGCTAAGAATGAGTCTCTTAGCTTAGCCCCTCCCCCACCTCCTCTTGAGGTGGTTAATTCTGGGGTGGGAGTATTTCTACTCCCAACAAGCATTGTTCTTTACCTTTGTCCTCTTTCCTTCTCATCTGATCCTTCTGATTCCTTTGACTATTCCTGTTCATGTCCATGTTCCTATTCCTATCCATATTCTATTCCTGTCCATATTCCTATTCTTGTTCATGTCCATGTCCATATTCTTGTTCTTGTTCCTATTCCTATTCTTGTTCTGTTCATGTTCATGCTTGGTTCTGGAATGTCTGCTCTACACCACTTTGTTGTATGTCCATCATTATTGCACTTATAACACTTAATGTTATTATTCCTTGGAGGTGCAAATGTCTTGGGATTTCTCCTGGTGAAGCCATATCTGTTCTTGTCATGTACCCTGCAATTCATTGCCTTGTGACCAAACTGATTACATGAGTAGCAATACCCATGGAAAAGCTACATGTTCCTGAAGTTCCCATATTCTTGTCTTTCATGTGTCCTGCACTGTGAAGCCATGTGCCCAAATCTGTGACATGAGAAACATCATCCATTGAAATTTCCTTGCCTTGACCTCATTGGTCTCTTAGTCTCTTTTTCTCTATGTTGGTTCCTGTTCCATCTGTTTCTTCTTTGTGCATTGTTCCTTTCCTTGTTGAACTTTTTGTTGTCCAACTCATCCTCAAAAGTCTCACTTTCTCTTACACTATCTTCTTCTAAAGTTTCTTCTTCTTCAGAACTTGAGGTTGACTCTTCTTCTTGTTTCTTTTGAGCTTGTTCAAAACCAAGACCTATTTTGTTTGTTGACCTTCTTTGTACCTTGATCATCTTATCTACAATATTTGAACTCTTCCCAAACTTGTGTAGCTTATCCTTGGAATTTTCTAATTCTTCCCTTAGTAGAGCTACTTCTTGTTCTAACCTTTCACATTCTAAGACCTTTGCTTCTAGCTTATCCTTGAACTTCTTTGTCTTAGCCATTGACTTGTTTAGATCCTCTATAAGCTTTCCTCTCTCTTCATCACATTCTTGAAACTGAATCTCAAGTTGGGAGTTTTGCTTTCTTACCTTCTTTAAAGTTTTAAGAGCATAAATAAGCTCTCCCTCAAGATCAACTCCTCCTTTTTCTGATTCTTCCTCTATTTGTTTGCCTTTGTCAACATCTTCATTTTTTTTTGACTTGTCTTCTATAGGATCACCTTCTTCTTCTTCTAGTGCCATTAGAATATTCTCTTCTGGTCCTTCAAGTGCATCCTCATATTCATCATCACTGAAACTGAAACCATTCCTTGTACAACTATCTTCAAGATGTCCAAAATTACCACATCTAAAACACTTGAGAATTATTGGTGACCTTTTCTTAACTTCTTCTTTTTCTTCAATCATAAATAGGACTTCATCTTTATCATTACTTGAAGAACTAGCATCACTATCACTTGAGTACTTACTTGCCTTGTCTGCATAGTAGCTCCTCTTTTGTCTTTGAAAGAACTTCTTTCCTTGTTTGCCTTGTCCATCCTTGCCTTTCTTTTGGTACCTGTATCTTTCTGATTCCTTGTTCTTATGATCTTGTTTTTCTTCATCATTGTTATTTTTAGCTTCTTGACAATCAGTTGCATAGTGACCATACTTTCCACAATTGAAACATCTAACAGATTTTGCATCTTTAAATCTTCTTGAATCCTTATTCCTTCTACCATAATTAGCTTCTTCATCATTGGATGACTCATTGCTTGAATCTGACTTTTTGCCCTTTGTCTTCTTAGTAGCTTTGAATGTTGCTTCCTTCCGGATATTAGGTTCCTCTTTTGTTCTTAACTCAAAAGCTGTAAGAATACCAAGTAACATATCTCTTGTCAAAGAATCACCATCTTTTGATTCTTCTATAGCTGAAATATTTTCACTAAATCTTTTTGGGAGAGATCTTAAGACCTTATCACAAACATCCGATTCTTCAACATTAAGTCCAAGTCCTTGCATGGCATTAACAACCTCATCTACCCAAAGTAGATAAGTACTAATGTTTTCCTCATCCTTCATTCTTAATTCTTCAAATTGTCCTTTGAGATTTCGTATCTTTACCTTTTTGACACTTTTATCTCCTTCATATATGCTTTGCAACTTATCCCAAATTCCTTTTGCATCTTTACAATGCATAACTTTTATGGATTTTATTCTATGCAAACCTCTCAAAATTGCATTCATTGCTTTTGAATTGTAATGTTGTAGAAGCTTACCTTCCTTATCTGTAGGTGGATCAACTGGTGGTATGTATCCATTTTCAACTACTTCCCAAATTTCATTGCCAAGTGCCATCAGGTGAATCTTCATTCTCATACTCCAAAATATATAATCTCTTCCATCAAATATTGGTGTTGAATTATCTGAGGACCCATTCTTAGAATCCATTATGTTCTTGAAAGATTTTTCTTCAAGTTGTTAAACTCTTTCGAAGGAACCCGCTCTGATACCAATTGAAGAACACAAGCTTATACTGAGAGGGGGTGAACAGTATAAGACCACTTTTTACTTTTCTTTCCCAATCAATATTATGCAATGTATAGATAGCAATATCAATAGAAGTAATCAAATCAATGCACAAATCACCACACACAATAGAGACACCAATTTAACATGGTTCACCCAATGTGGGCTACTCCATGAAGAAAATATTTCACTAAAATTTTCTCAATCAATCTCTTGGGAATCCTTTCCCTATTACAATGTTTATGGACCTCTATCCAAAGGAGACACCAATCCCCTAATCAAGTTCATGGATCTCTATCCATAGGAGAACTCCTTTCTCCTTAGCTCTATTGGTGATCTTCTAGAAGAATTACTGCCCCCACTACTCTGGCTAATGGATCTCTATCCACTGAAGACACCTATCCTCACTACCCTGGCTAATGGATCTCTATCCACTGGAGACTATCATCCTCTATACTCTATCACCTTCAAATATCTATCTCAAATCTATACTAAACACAGTCCTTCGGTCTAGCACAAATCTGCTCAATCTCTATCTCTTGTCTAGCACAAACCTATCCTCAAATATGCACCAAACTCTATCCTAATCTATACTAAACATAGTCCTTCAATCTAGCATAAATCTATCCTCAATATCTATCCTCTAATCTGCACTAAACATAGTCCTTCGATCTAGCACAAATCTATCCTCAATCTCTATCCTCAAGCCTTAACACAAAGCTTGACTCAATCTCAAATCAACTCTGCTAGATCTACCCCAAACCTTAACTCAAGGTTTGAACAAATCAATCAATCAACTCTACTCTCAAGTCTTCTCAAAGACTTATCTCAAATCTGCCTTGTAATCTTCCACAAAATCTCACACTAATCTATCCACAAGTCCTCTCTAGAACTTGTCCAAATCTTCTCAACAAGTCCTCACTAGAACTTGTCCAAATCTGCTCAATAAGTCCTCACTAGAACTTATCCAAATCTCTCTCAATATAAAGCTTCCACAAAAGCTCACAAAAATCTATCCACAAGTCTTCTCAAAGACTTACCTCAATTCTCAACAAGTCCTCACTAGAACTTATCCAATCTCATAGAAACATAAAGAGAATTGTTAGAGACTCAATATGCTTCACATTCATCACAATGCTCAATTACTTTCAATCACTCTTTTAGAAACATATAGAGAATTGTTAGAGACTCAATATGCTTCACATTCACCTCAATTCTCAATCACTTTCAATCACTCTTTTAGAAACATATAGAGAATTGTTAGAGACTCAATATGCTTCACACTCATAAACACTCAATCTCTTTCTCAAATCAATTCAGAATATAGAACAATTTGTTTCATAGAACTTGAACTATCACATCAACACATCCACTTGACTAGGCTCAACCAACTCTACTCAACCAATCACTCAATGAAATAATCCTTGCTCACAAACCCTAGTCCAAGCATATGAACACTCACTCAAATATTTCCAACAATGCTTATCAATCAATCTCACATAACAATGATACTCATGATCTTTGCAAACCCTAGTTCAAGTTCTTCACTCAACCAATCCTTCAACAACAAAAATTCACAACCAAAAATAATTATTTTCAAACCCTAGTTCAAGTTCACTCAACTTAATCACTTCAACAACAATGCTTATAAAACAAGGTTTTATCAACAACTCTTTATTCCAGAAAACCTTGAAGCATTAATTCAAAACACACTCAACAATGCTTACCAAACAATCCTTTTCACTCCAACTTTGCATTCACAACATTCAACAATCACTCACTAGGAAGATGTGCCCATACCTTTTGTTTGATGTAGAAGTGCCCTTAGGAAAAACTTGTCTTAATCACAATTTCCTTCTTTGCCAATTTCAATGGTTAGATGACAAAATATCACACTAACTCTCTTTCAAAATATTTCTCAAACACAAAAATAATCAATCCCAAATACACCTTATTACTCCTTCTTGAAATTAGCAATCATCAAATTACACATAAAAATAATCACTCAAAATGCTCCTTATAATCTCCAATTTAATAAATCAAACTTTCAAAAATAACCCTTCAGAAATAATAATTGCCTACCCTTTTATCTCCCTCAAAACACTTAATAACCAATATTAAATTTAGGCAAAAATTAAATCTTATAAACCATCAAAAATTTATTTTTCAACCTTAGGCACATAAAAAATATTTTTATTTTCCTTCAACCTTAGCACATTCCAAATTAAGCGACAAACCCAACAATCATCAACGCATACCTTTGTCTCAACCACTAAAAGGGCCTCGATGGGTTTCGACCCCGAAACCTCTCCGTCGAGCGCCTTACCAAGGCGCTAGCCCACCACGTGGGCTAGGCGCTCCCACGAGGAGGGGAAGGCGCTTGCCCCCCTTTATCTCCTCATTGGCACCACTTCCAAAATGATGACCTTCCTTCCTTGCAAAATGCGAACCCCATGGGATTCGAACCTGCGTCCTCCCTGCCAGCAAACGTCTTAACACCTTCCACCATCGCCAATTGCGCTACGTGGCGCATGTGCAAGGTGAGAGGAGCCTAGCTCCTATTTGTTCTTTCTTCTATCGTCGAAGACTTTTCAACACAAAAATCGTTGCGTACTTTCTGCGCACAATATAACATAGGCATTCGAATATAAAAGCATTGGGGAGTTTCTTAAGGCAAAGGTTTTGCCTATATATACATGATGCCTTATTGTCATAACACGTCGGTGCTCAAATCGAATTTAATAATTTGATTTATAAACTTAGCTTTATAACCCTTTTTAGGGTTTATTTAAATTAATAAAAATTAATTTATAATTAAATTAAAATTAACTTATAATTAAAGTAACATGAAAGTTAATTAAATTAATTAATAAATTAATTTATAATAAAATTATATTAATTAATTTATAATTAATTTAAATTTCCTTTTTAATATTATAATAAACTATTATAATATTATTTTCCTGGGCCTCTTCTTTGCCCTTTGGACCTCATCTGATTGCCTGGAACCGGGTCTTGATCAACTGAAGGCGGACTATCCTTTTGCACTTATTGGAGAACCTGAAACTGATGTTGCCCACTGAAACTACCACTGACTGGTGCTGAAAGCTTGACATCAATGACCACTCACTCTTGACATCAATGACAACTCATCTACTCAAAATGTCCAACATATAAGATATCAAATAAAAATCGATTATATTAGTTTAAATTTTATACAACATAACATCATCATCCACAATTGGTTCATAACGTGACTATAAAATGGATAAAATAGGGACCTATATTCTCATCCAACTAAAATTATAGTATACCCTCATTCACACGTGTATTATCTTTGTATTTCATATTGAAGTTGTAGGAGGTTGGAGATGGAGTTTTTGTAGTCATACTATCCCATCAACCCTAATATATTTTTCATGTATGTTATATCATCCACTATGTTGTAAGAAGGTTTGTGTAATGCTCCCTAAAATTAGGATATTCAAAGCTAAGACCTATCTAGTCCATTGAGTTCTCTTTAAGCAAATTGATTGTGTCCTTATTAGTCCTAATTTTTAATTTTGGTAAGAGTATAGTTCTCTCATCCTTAACCTAATAGAGAGATATTCCATTTTTATTTATCCTCCTAGTGAGTAATCTTGATCAAGTTAGCTTTAAAATTTTGAAATTCTATTGAAGCCTCATTATGGTGTATTTCATTCCTTTGTATGAATATTGGGATTATTGATAAGTCCACAAGATCATGTTGGACTTATCAGTAATCCCAGTACCTCAAAAATTAGTCAGTTTTAACATGCCATCATCTTTGGAAAAAGGAGAGTGAGTGAATTGATGTAAAATTTCACCCATACTCTTAGTGGCTCATAGGATATTTTTCCTTGTAGGAAAGGAGGATGCTTAAAGCTACATCTTGAAACACATAAATCAAGGCTACAAGACAAAGGAGGAAGGCAGTTAAAGGTGAATCGAAAATAAGGTGAGAAAAAATAGGAAGGAAAAAAGGGATGGGAATAATAAGTGGAAAAAATAAGCAAAACTAGATAAAGTTTACAAGAGAGGAAGAGGGGAGGGAGGGAAATACAAAAAATGGTAGAAGCAAAAATATATCTACCACTAACCTTATCGATTAGCAGTAGCAAAGAACTGAGAAAATAGAAGGAATGAAAGAAAGCACAAAAATAAAAAATAAATGAAATGGAAGGTGATCCATGGGACACCCCAAAGATCATGCTTCTATCAACATACCCTACCAAGGACTAGAACCAGAATGTTCGACGTACTTGCAATACCATTTCTTGATGCAATCATGCAAAAAAATTATTAGCTTATCACCACTCTTGTAGGGAACCTTCAGTTGCAACCTCATTGTCGGGTTTCTCAACACATGTTGCCTTTACCTTTGGAGGTGCTATTTACAGATCATTCATCCCATTAGTCAAGGATTAGGTACTTCTTTCCATGATGCAACAAATATCCTTTTGGAGATTGTGTGAAGTGATGCATGAATTTAAAGCCTTGGTCCATTTGGCATGGAGTCACAACAAAACACCAAGAAGAATACTGAGAACAAATGGAAGTGCTTCAATATCATTATACTTTACGGAAATCCATCATGGGTCACCATTGAATATGATGATTTCACTGGTCACGTGCCTACTACACTTTTATTTAGCTTTCAGTTTATGTACACAAAATTATGATGTGAGTGGCATGCCACAACCATTGATTCATTCTAGAAATCATCCAGTGAATCTGTAATATCTGGACCAGACTATGCTGAACTTGAGGTACTTCTTGTAGTCTAGTCAGTATCACCAAAATGCTTTCCAAGATGTAAAGAGGTCACAACTTGGTAGATCATCATGCATACCAGTACTTATACAATCGATGATCGATGTGGCAATAATTTTTTCCATGCAAGAGCCTCCCTTAGGTACTGGTATTGGCTCATGTGGCAATAGGTTCTATTGTCACAAATCCTTGGGGTCCACTTGACATGAAATCCTTGTTATGTGCACCTCCATCGACTCCATGTACGTTTTACAACAAGGCTGATTGATTAACCCTTTTGTGATCAAGATCTCCTTGGGACTTGCCTTCTGACTGGGTGAGCCTTCTTGAAGAAATCTTGTCCCTTGCTCAGTATGCTTATGGATACAAAAAGGTGAAAATTTGTGCCCTCTATCGAGGTGGAAATATCCATCTGGTCAAGATCCTTTATTTTCTAGGAGTAGGTACAAGCAATAAAATTATTTATTATAGGAGCCATACCCTTATTTCCTATGCATGAGCTCAAGAAACAATTCGTCCATTGTGTTTTGAAGAACTACAACTCTTATTCCTACGTAGATTGATATGGCATCCACGATAGATATTGTATAGTTTGTAAGGAAGCAATAGTTATTGAGAAAGAGGATGGGAGGGTGAAGTCCTCTGAAAATATCCTTCCTGCGTGAAGCAGGATTCACTCTACTCGTACGACTTCCTAAAATATTTGAGAGAATTTTTTTTCCCGAGATTGATACAAGAGGAGGCTAATATATGAGATGAGAGCTTGAACATAGTACATGTAATCCTGGGGGGGATGTCTAGTACTCAAGGGGAATCCTATCCCAACTCCTTTTGAATCATATGTTGAAAGATGATATGGATTCAAAAGGGGATATCTTGATGAATGAGAAATGTATCATGAGTTGGAAGGGATCCATCAAGCCATAAAATATGTCAATAAGATCTCTTGCCAAGTTCGTCCATGAGTAGATGGTTCTCTACCTAAGGTTATAGTACCACAATAGGACCCTTCCTTGTAAATATAATACCATGAGTTTTATCATGACATCTTCATATGATATTCCATGGAGGGGTGCTAGTGCAGCGACATCTTCAATATGTTCTTGAGCGATTGCTAAAGTACTACCATATCTTGTTAGGTGTTTCAGGGCACTTTCAAGAATCTCATGCTAGCTTTGAAGGTTGAGTAGACCAGGGTCATTCCATTGTGGGTAGCACTATTGGGCCATTGAGGTACTGGCCTTCAAATATTCTAGTTCATGCATCTAAGTCAGAGTCACCATATAAACATATTTTATTCGCTAGTGAGGTCAAGGTTGTTCATCAAACCTTGATTCCTTCAGGGTATGGAGTCTTTTAGCATAGAAGGGAAATTGATCTCATGATTTGAATATATCACATAGTTGAAATAACCAAGTGATTTGTCAAGATATGGTTAAATCAAAGTATCACCGAAATCTGATTTCCTTAAACATAAAAACTCAATGAGTTTCCCAGCTGATTTGCCAAAAACTATTAGTGCAAAAATAGACACCAAACGGGTGGGAGACATGCCCGACGATCCTCCACTAGCATTGAATGATCACCTAGTCCTAGAGATGCAAGGGTGTTCAATATTCAAAGAAGATCAACTCCTTGAGTTACAGCTACCTATGCTACAAAGGGTGAAAGGGGAAAGAAAATAAGAGAGAAAGCAAAGGAAGGCCATAGCCAAAACTAACAAGGATGGGGTATACCCGCATCAAGACACATGTGTTCGACATCACTGGTGGAAACAATAACACACCACCTAAGATATCATCTCATCTCATCTCATTCTTACTTTATAATTCAATGTAGCAGACAAGGGTGAATTCTAGAACTAGCAGAAGGATGCATGAAATCCAGACTATAAAATTAGAGTGCTCCCATCTGATCGGCTTTAGTAGAAATAAAACCCTGATACCTTGAGATAGATACAAATTCTAGAACCACTCAGCTAGACCCAAAAAATTTGATAGCATAATTAAGTGAACCAGCTCAAATAGTCATTGCAAAAATAAAACATCTAGACTTAAGTAAAATAGAAATAAGGATAAATTCAGAGATCAAACAATGATATGCTTTAAATTTATAAGGCAAAGAAGAATTACATATGAATTTTAATGGCCATAGAGTCACCTTTTGGAATGGCAAGCATTCCATTATTTATAGAACATTTTACAACAAATTCAAATTCAGACGTTAATGGCTTCAGGTGAGAAAATCTCGTTGGAATGGTTGCAATATCTACTACGATTCTACTCCAGTATGGAATGGAAGTTGTCTAGAAGAGGTTAGATACTTCTATATCAATCTAGGCCTTCAATTTCTCTAAGTACTTTTCCCCTTTGTGATGTAGGAAATCTTGGAATTGATTACCTCTGAAGTCGTGCATTTCAAATTACCTCCTTCATTTCTATCCACCAGACGTACGGGGTAGCTGATATCATCAATGCCCATTTGGTGCTTCCCTATAATTTCTAGTGACTTTTAGCCTTGGACGGGTATTTGGGTATGCTCCTTCATGCACCAATTTCCCAATATTCCACCCATTATCAAGGAGGATGGGTGATTGGGATCAGACCTTTGATATTGCATTCCCAAAGTTTTTTCCAACTTTGGGGATGGAAACTCAAGGCTTATAACTATATTGTGGTCTAATTCTATTGCTTGGGGATTTAGAATTCCAATATTTTACGCAAATTTAGGGTGAGGATTTGGGGTCATCTTTAATCATGCCCTTACCCAATTTTTTGACTGATTCTATACTTACCCATTTTGAAAAATTTGCTCTTTTTTCCATCCACTTGGTCTTTTAAATCCGTGTTAACCACAAATACCTTAAATATTGGTTGGCTTTAACATGTCATCATCTTTGCAAAAAGGAGAGTGAGTGAAAGAATGCAAAATTTCACCCACACTTAGTTATTCCCTCAATTTATACATATGAACATTCTCATCACAATTACTAGAAGCAACAATTCTGAGCTCATTTTCTATTTGCTTAATTACTCAACTATCAAGCCAAAATTATACCATTTTTTTGTATGAGTAATGTTATAGATAAGGTTGGGGCTAACATTAGGAATATGAAGTACATCATCAAAATACAAAGATCCAATGCTAATGTCTCAACACCCTACAACCTATAATGAACAACAATCTCAATTTTAACATGTTCCCTTTAATATGCTTTGTTGTAATCCTATAGGAGGTGTTTGTGTTTGTGTCTAGTTTCCTTGGAATTTACAATCCACTCATGTAACAAAGTAGCTTTCTAATGTGTAAAATTAATTGCTACATGTGCTTGTGATATTTATCCTTCAAAATTATCCTCACCTTGTATATAGAAGAGAGCAACATTGACACCTCTTTTTCTTGTTGCTTCCTCAAGTTTCTTGATCTGAATCGCTTAGAAGTATACTTCTTGAAAGGATTCTTCTACTTATTCTCATTCTATTTTGGCTTCTTTACATTTTGGACTTTGGCAAAAACTTCCTTTGGATGATCCTAATTGAAAACATAATTTTACTTATGCCTATGTATTCTAGCTCAATGGTGCAAAAGGTACTTACATAACTCATCCATTAGTGGTGCAGAAGACTCTAGAAATTTTACACAAAGCATCTCATAAAATAATAGAAATTATATCATATGTATCTAACACATTGTTTAAGATGATATTGAGAAATTCGATGTTCTTTTCTTTCGCTAATGCTACATATCATTCTCCTCTCCTTAGGTAGTCCTCTTACAATTTGAATGTCTTCTTGCACTTTATTAAACTGATTGATATACTCATCAATAGTATCAAATGTGTCTATGGACAAGGTTGCAAGCTCATCCTCATTTATGTGGAATCAATTTGATCACATAACCCTTGAAATCTCTCAAGAAACAATTTAGGATGTATGGTGCTGCTAACATGTGTGTCATATACATTGTTAACATGAAGAACTATAACACAATGAACCTCATCCTTATTGTCCTTATAGAGCTCCTTCAATTATTTAGTGTTTAGTATTATTAGGCTCCCCATTCACATATTTGAGTAAACCCTTTCTTTGGAGCAGAGCTTTAATATTGATCTTCTAGGTAGCATAGTTTGGACCATCCAAGAAGGGCACATGGTGATTTATAACTATTCTATAAAAATATAAAATAATTGCATTTAGATATGTTAAAAAACAATACTACCGATGTATATATCTTGAAAAACTATACAATTTGAAAAAAAAAGGCTCAAAATACTTTCTTGTACAAAATTTATGGCCCCTAAAATATTTTCCCTAAAATCATAAAAATTGGCTTCAGAACCATTGAAAAGTTTTAAAAATTTAGGACTTATAGTGAGTGAGAGGCTAGCACGTGTTGCTATGTGAGTGGCTAAGGGGGTGCCAAGAATTCACTAATTGTGTAGCATACTAGCGAATAATATTATACCACTTACTATGATTTGATTTGTTGTTTGAACCACATTGATCCACTTATCCATCCTAATTTGCTCCAAAATTTATGCAACACAAATTTCATTGTTGACTATGTGAGCTATTTATCAAGTTTGATGAGAAGGAAAAGTATGATTGATCAAACTTGTATTTATACATGTCTAGTGGCATAGCTTACCATGTTGATGACCTACCATGTTTATCCAATAAAAAACTAGCATATCAATACCTGCATCATGCCTTACATCACCTACCATATATCACCTCAAGACTCATGCCACACCATAAGTTTGTTAGTGCCTATGCCAATCACTACATGTCATGTAATATCACCTATAAGAATGCCACATTAGTTGTCATGTGCCATGTCATATCACCTATATAGACTACCATATTACTTGTATGCACTGCCACATGTTACCTTAGGATTTTTACATTGGTAGCCAAGACACTTGTATGCATTGGCATGTTACTTGTAGCAACAACCATGCAATATTTGTACACCTATGCCACATCATCACAAACATGGAAATAGGTGACATCATCCACATCCATGTCATTATAGGGTTTCGTGTCACCCCAAAGTGTCAATTCATCAAGGACGATGCTAATAGTATAATGAAAAGGTATAGTATAACATTGGGAAATTCAAACCAAGGACCCCTCATGCACCAAGTTTTCAACTTGGTTTGGCTAGTCATCTTTCCAAGTGCTTTTCTTGGGAAATTGGAGAGCAAAGATTAGACTTAAAGTCAAACAAACAATTGGTGTCCCCTTGTTCCTCCTTACTAATGCAACCATATGTCATGTTGACAAAAGTGAATGCCCATATGCTCTACTGTACCTATTAGGCTAGGGAATATTCCCTGACATTTTCTCAATTTGATATTCAAATTTTAAAATTTTAAAGGAAAAAATGATTTAAAAATAAAATAAAATTGAGGTACCTAGAGGTAAAATGAGTGAAATGCTAAATTGAGAGCCCCTTCAAATTTTGTAAAGAAACTAGAAAAAGTAATAGTTCATTCATATCTATCACAGTTTGCTCTACATAACCCTTTTGTCAAACACAATCATTCAAGACATCCTCTCATGCCTATGTAGTAGATACATTACTGGACCATTTTTGTAACTTTGTGAAGTAACTCAAAGGTCTTTTCTAACCACAAAAGCTTACCCATGGCTTATTTGACATTAGGGATTTGTCTAAAAAGGTTTAGGATCTTCTTATTTTTTTTATGAAGGTCAAGCAATCTACCCTTTCATCTTTACTGCTATTGGACAAAAAAATTTGGAAGAGAAAAAGAAATGCATTTTTAAAAAAAATCATAAAAAAACAAATGAGGTTTTTAAAAAACCTCAACAAAATCAATCTTGAAACTAGAGCATCTACCAATGAAAGAGAAAAAAAACTTGTCAATAAATGTTTCTCTTGAAGCAAATTTACTAATCCCAATAAAATCCTTTGATACAAGTCCACCTAAGGTTTTATCAAAAAGCCCTTCTTGTTATATTGACGTCAACCTTAAAAAAAAAGTTTGTTCTTAGCTTGCTCCAACCAAAGTTACTCTTGGGATAAGTTGAAGAAATTAAATGTAGCTAAAAGCAATTACATAATAGAAATTTACACTTGCTCTAATACGTGTTAAATTTAATAACCAACTCAATTTGATACATGTTAGATTTCATAGCTTATTCTAACCGGTTAATGTGATGATGCAAGTCTAATAGCATATTCCATGATTGAAGTTCATATCACGTTAATACCTAACTATGGGCTGCCAGGTTTTGATTTACTAGGAGGACAATAATCCCGTTGACTTCATCTTTACTTAACAAACTAAAAATTATAGAGATCGGCTAGGAACTCATAAAATCTAATAAACTAGTCTACCATAGACTTTTAACAACTTTCATTAGTAACGGTCACACGTTATCTCCATTAGGAAATGGAATTGCTCATAAAGTCGTTCAATATTATCTTTTGCGAGTATAGCGGGGTAGGTTAATAAGGTCAAGGCTCCAATTTTTTTATATTGTTTGCATCTCACCCATTTTATATTAAGGTGAATACGTACAAATTACGTAAGAGATGGAATCAACAACTAATGAAGTGGCCCAAGTTGCTTGATGAGATTACTGTCTTAGAATAGATCATTATGGGGGAAATAATGTTTGCTTGAATTTGTGACTTTGATGTTTAAAAAGGCGCATCTTAAGGTATAGTAATCTTAAAAGTGATTTTTGGTACGGTAACCTTAAAAGTGATTTTTGGTACAAATTGTTGGTATAAATGTCAATTACATAGAGGATTGGACTTTATATGTTTGGATTATTTATACGTCTTTGATATAACGTCTTAATTAATTTATTTTTATTGTGCTTTGTGACTTAGATCCCACGAAATTGTTTTGTGTTTGGCCTGTTGAGCAGTTTAAGTCTCATCACGAGTCGAGGGGCTTTAATTTTTGACATGAAGATTTAAGTATGCCGTCATGAGATGAGGTTAAAATAAAAGACACAGCCAACAGACAGGTGACCAAGCGTAAGGCATATGTGATTATAAATATATCAAGTGGGACTTGTATACGTTTTTCAGGATGTCCCATTCTCTTAAATTTATTTATTTATTTATTTGATGAATATATATTATTTTTTTACACATTCACTTTTAAATCTTTGCGCTATCCTCTCGGAACTATATATATATATATATATATATATATATATATATATATATATATATATATATATATTATGAAAAAGTCATTATATTAATAAAATAATGTTTAATCATACAAAAAAGGGTGGGTGAGATTAGCACACCCGTAAACCAATACATTAACCATTGTGGTTAAGAGTATACAAGAGTGTAGAAACAGCCCACAAACTGTCAATAACAGAGTATACAAGAGTGTCAGAAACTTGACCCACAAACTGCCAATAACAACTGCCAAAACAATATTAAATATGCATTCGAAAGAAAGAAGCCGAGAAATTACTGCCACCTGGAAGGGGAAGGAAGATGCACATGACTCATAATGCAAGGTGCATTCCCTCAATGATCCATGAGGGTACGCAAGTACTGACTCCACCTGTACTTGAATCTGTAACCAACAATCAAAGAATATATCATATTTATTAGCAACAGAGAAGACATGTTCGACATCTTGCTGAGAAAAAATAGCTCTATTTCAAGACTTCCATAGATAAAACAAGGTACCAATTCTAAAAATATTCCAAACAACATCCAAGTTGAAGGAAAAAGCAATAGGGTCACCCAAAATAGCATGCACCCAAGTAAAATCCTCCTGCATAAAAGGTCTGAAAAATTCAAGAAGTCACTCCCAAGCTGACTGAGCCCGATCACAAGACCAAAAAACATGCAGTCAATCTTTCGCTTGTCCACAAATAGGGCAAATGAGATTATGAACACCCAAATGCTTGAGCCTACTGCCAACAGGTAACCCTTGATATAAGAAACTCCAAGCAAAAAAACTTTGTTTAGGTTCAATATAAGTAACCCAAGCAATACAAAACCTCTTATTCCATTGGGAGGGAAGAGAGACTAAATTCCATTTCAGAGTGAGCTTATCAACCATTGGAACTTGTGGGGTGAGCCATTTGTAACCAAGATGAGCTTTATATTGCAAAACATGAAGCTCCCCAGGCCAACACCAATCTGATCCCAGGGTTTTTGAAAATTCTTATGTAGTTTGCTCCAAATAGAAAATGGAATACTATCAATAACCACCTCATAAGTGTCTCTATCACCAGGATTTAAATTGTGAATTTGACAAAAACTTTCCCAGGGTATCCAACACTTGGCATGTCGAGAGAAGAAATAAAAAATGGAAGCAATACCACGCTTATAGAACCTATGTGCTCTGACCCACTGCACCAGAGCTAAGGGAGAACCTTGCCAAGTGATAACAGGAGACCACCAAATATTCATGGAAGACAAAGAGGCACCTACTTTGCGAAAACTCCCTTTCCAACTAAGCCAAGGGTTTGAAGGCCTCCCAGGCTTTCCAAATACTCTGAATGACAAAAGAACCTTTAAATTTAATAGGGACAAGGGCAGTAAGAATGGATTGCAATACCACCCCTTTCCAAATTTTCTTCCCTTGAAGCAAACTAGAAGAAATGCAATGTCTGACCAACACTTTCCAAGATTCATCCCCAATTAAAGATCGGGTGATCCATTTAGCACAAAGGGCAAGACCTTGTCGGTGACAATAAAAAAAACCCATGCCTCCACAATCCTTGGACAAACAACAAATTTCCCAGGCTACCCGATGAAAACCTTGCTTGACAGAGTCTTTGGCCCACAAGAAGTCTCTCAAAAGCTTATCCAGTTTTTTATAACAAGATTTGGATGGAACCCAACAAGATGAATAATAGAAATGGGTAGTGGCTAAAACCTTAGAACAAATATGAAATTTTCCTGCCAAAGAAAGTTTCTTACTAGTCCAGTAAGAACTATATATTTTTATTAAATTTAAATTTAAAAAAAAATCAGAGATTAGAGTAGATTTTAAAGGTCAAAAGGATGACCATTATAATTTCATTTTCAAAAGTCTATGGAAGGAAAATATAAGATCTCTTAAACTTATATATATTATTAATTAAATTTAAGTTTGAAAGAAAAAGAATAGGGATTAGAGTAGATTTGAAGGTTAAAAGAATGACAATAATTTTATGGGATGTATAAGTTTATTTTCAAAAGCTTAAATTTTATATTATGGAATGTATAAGTTTATTTTCAAAAACTTAAAGCCTATGTAAAAAAAAAATATTTTTAATTAATATATATTATTTATTGAACTTAAACTTAGAAGAAAAATAACTACAATTATAGTAGATTTGAAGGTGAAAAAGATGACCATAACTCATAGATTTAGAGGATGAAAAGAATGACCATAACTTATAGAATATATAATGTCGTTTTCAAAAATCTATGTAAGAAAAAAATAAAATATCTTAAACTTATATATATTATTTATTAAATTTAAATTTAAAAAAGAAAAAACAAAAATTATAATAAATTTGAAGGGTGAAAAAGGAAAACTATAACTTATGGGATATATAACCCATTTTAAAAAACCTACGTAAAATATCTTAAACTTACATATATTGACTTTAAATTTGAGAGAAAGAACAAAAATTAGAATAAAAAAAAAAAAATGAAGGGTGAAAAGCATGACTATAACTATGAGATACTTAAATTTTTATTCAAAAATCTACGATAAAAAAAATGATGACAATAACTTATCGAATATGTAAATTCATCTTCAAAAGCCTACCAGGGCTCAGGTGCCTCATAAGGTCAGTAAGAGCGAATCTTTGCTCGTGTTGTCTATCTTGCATTGCCATGTTGATAAAAGATGAAAGGTTGGCCTGAGATGGATTGTCTTGTCTATCTCTTTGCATCGCCAGGTCGACAAAGATGAAAAGTTAGCTTGATATGGATTGACGCCGAAAGCTTGAAGTCAAGTTGCCTACAACATTAATGAGAGTCACATTTCATGATATACAAGAACAAAACAAATAGTATAACATTTATTTGTGAAATAAAAGTCAAGTTGCCTACAACATCAATGAGAGTCACATTTCATGTCATACAAGAACAAAACAAATACAAATAGTATAACTTTTTTTTTTTAAGCGAAAAAACCCTTGCGGGGCCGCCTTGGTCTAAGAGACCACGAATAGGGGGTTTTACATCGTCAAAGTCACGCGGGGTCGCACCCAGCCCTGCCCGCACCAACATTATCAATTGGATTTTTGGTACTCAATTCAGCTTTTTGGTAAGGTGGAGATTCGAACCTGGGACCTCCCTTGGAGGATTGCCCTCTCCTCTCCAACTCACCTACAACACCTGGGTTAAAAACACCCCTTTCGAGGTGCCACTTTCAACAAGTTGGGCATAGGAGGAATGGAGCCTTGTCGGCCTCTACCAGCACATAGGACATTCCTAACTATACCATATATCTGCAAGATGGAGACAAGGGGAATGGAACCTGGGTCGACCTCTACCAGCACCCAAGGCATTTACCACTGCACCACAACAAACAGATACAAATAGTATAACATTTATTTGTAAAATAAAAGTCGAGTTGCCTACATCATTAATGAGAGTCACATTTCATGACATACAAGGACAAAATAAATAGTATACCATTTATTTGTGAAATAATGTGTGTGAATGAACACAACCGGCTTCGTCGAAAGTGTAAAAGGTTAAAGTTGGTTCCGTGGAACATTTATATAATTAAGGTTATCTCTTTAAGAGATTTAAATTTAAACCAGTTTGATGTGCGAACAAGTTCATGTACAAACAAAAAGGAAAGCTGATATCAACAGAAAATTGCTTGAAAAATATTGTGGAAGAAATAAATGCACGCACTGTTTTGCTAAATGACAGAAAATAGTCAAGTGTTTGTCTTCTTTGAAAAATAAATTTTCTGACACATGGTTTGCCTTTATCAATAAGATCAAGTTCCAGAATTCCGTAGTCGGTATTAGGGTTTGACTGGAATGATTCAAAGTACCGGCCTACAGCGGTTCTAGAAATTTAGACCCTTGAAAAACGAGGTGAAATCATTGTCCAACTCCACAATATCCTTGTCATTCTTTTCGTTGAAGGCGTGGGAAGTGGCAGACAGACTTTCGAAAAAGCCGCTGGAGGTGGGCCTGACGTACATAACAAGAGAAACGACAACAGGTACAAGGTGGGCTTGGCATTTGCATTCCCGTCATATCTTATCCTTGTATGGCTCATTAAATGGGGCACCTAAATTATGTTTAATACAACTTATAAAAGTAAAGTTCATATTGGAAATTATAGGAAAACATGATCATTTTTCTTAATTGATAATTAAGATTACAATTAGTGTTCAAATTTAATCAAGTCCAACTTTTTATTTGAACCATTGTTATTAATTTTTCCACTTAGAAAACCATTATCAACAACTCTAAGATTTTCATTATCATTTTGTCTATTAATTAATTTTCAACACAAGTTTAATAAGTAAGTTTTTCTAATCATGAACTAAGAAATTTTAAAAATCATAACCATTCTCCAAGGTAAGCTCCTACTTGAATTACTTTATCAAATTAAATTATTACCTAAAGAACCATCAATACCTACTCTAGATTTTTATTGCATTTTGCTTGTCGTCAAAGAAACCAAAGGAGGTTACTTATTTGACTAAATCTAAATATTTTAACTTTATGCTTGATCATCATGGATATAAAATTTATTTTCATTTCAAGGTGGTATACATGAAGCTAATTAGGACCCCATCCTAACAACTTTATGTAATAACAACTTGGGGTACCATGACATATGACTCATAAAATGTAATTGTTGTCATCTCTAAATACACCTACCATTCTGGATGGAAGGTTTGATGAGCTAGATGCACGTACACCTTGCATAGAGTGAAACAATAGGAAGCACATAGATAGAAGAAAACATGTAGGGCAACCTTTAGGGTTTTTAATCAAGGTTGAATCCTCATCACAGTTAATCCTTAATGCATAGAGACTTCTATAAGTTGAAACCAAGTGGTTTACAAGGAAAGGAATTGTAATGAAAGTAGAAAATATGAAAATTAAATACTTGCAAAAAATTAAAACAAGTTATGAGGGCGATGTGCCAAATACTTAAATCCATACTTTTGACTATAACAAGTGACAATAATAAACATGAAACACACCATCCTACGACTAAGTGAATATAACCAAACAAACACTTTGATAGGAATAAAAAACAAGTTAAAGAAAGGAGGACAAAGAAAAATTAGTCATGGCTTCTATTAACATACTAGAAATGATTAGAAGATAACAAGGTTTAGAGGGTTCTTAGGCAATGGGTCAAGGTTTGGGCTCCTCTTATTACAATAAAAAAGAAATGAGGGTGAAATGAAAGGCCTATAAGGCTAGTTACTAGGCATGATGTAATGACCCATCTTGGTGGGACTTCCATTGTTGTTTAATTTATGTACTGATGTGTTGATAATTAATTAACGATTCTATTTTTTTTTATCAAGATGAGTTGATTGTTGCATTTCATGCTTACTTGAGTTGAATTATGTTGTTTTTAGAACAAGGTATTGTTGATGAATTTTTGTGGTTGCAGGGCCAAGTACTCTCATAGGTGGATTGGTATGGGACAACCATCAAAGTCGAGAGAATCTTGAAAAGAGAAATGATGAATTATTTTCAGTTGACAACCCATAGAGGTAAAACAATCATGTAGAAGCATTTGCATGTGTATGTGTGATTAAATGCATCATCGAGTAAGGGGGTTGTTATAAAGGCAAAAGAACACTTACCCTTGTTCTTAGGGTTCATTCATAGGTGGTTTATAACTTTTTAGTTATCATAATATCTCATGTTTAGGGAATGGTAATTCTATGCATATCCTTGCAAATTATTGATTGCATCTTAGTTTGAGTGAGAAATTTTTTTAGCAAGAGCCCTTGTATTGCTTAGGCTCATAATTTATTATTAGGATGCATTAATACTTGTGTTTCAAAGTATAGAACCTAATTAGTTTATTATTATTGGGTCAGGTACACATTTAATGATTAACTATTACAAAAAGAAATAAAGTTCATTTTTTCTAAATATGGTGAGGAGCATTGGAATTTTTAACATATCAAGAAAACAAAAAGTCCCTAACCTTTGAACTTCCTCCTTCACTTGATCTCCCTTCAATCAATATTTGATTGTTCAAGCTACCAATTTTTTAAGGAAACTTTGGATTGGATGGAAGGAATTGGAATGCGTGAAGGATTGAGAAGAAAAGTGGAAGAGGATTTTTAGAGTATTGTTGAAGAGGTAATATCTTATTTTGTTCATGTTAGAGTATATTACATTATTTGATTCATGCCAATGTATCACCTTGGGTATATTTCTATATTAGGATTTTATCTTAGATTAAGGTTTGAGTAGCTACTTCAAGCAATTAATAAACGTACGAGTGTTAGAATATGTAATGATGTAAATGTGCATGTAGTCCATATATACATGAGTCAAAGGAGAGGTAGATGAAGAGTCATGGGTAGAGTAAGGCCAAGGCACATATCTTCCTATATATATGCCTTGAAGTATATGAAGAATGAGGTAGAGAAGAATGATATCAAGATATAGAGTAATGAGTAGGTACAATGTAGTTCTTCATTAGAAATTTTGGAGTGTTCAAGTCCTCCATTATATTGTATTGTACTGTTTTTGTGGGATTTTATTAATGACATATTACTAAGGTGTTGCAAAATTTTATCATCTAGTTGTTTTACATATTATAGTGACATTATCATATAGTTATTATAACTTTCTTATTTTACATCTTGTGGTTGCATGTCCTTTAATTTATATCCTCAAAATATAATAGTGGTATCAAAGCCACAGTAGATCAATAGGAAATAGAGAGAGAGCCACAAGAAATATTGAGAGGAGATCAAAAATCTCATTTTTAGAATTTTTAAAAATTGCATTTGGCTAGAGTCTTTCCATGGGGTTGCAAATTTTTTTTGAAGACTAGGAATCAATTGATTCCACTAGATTGACAAATCAACTAGTGAAGATTGATTATCTCTATATTTAGAGTTTCTTCCATTATAGTCCTAATACTTTGTTGTAGGAAAAGGATATTCAAAGAAAGTCAAGAAGCTTCCTACAAAGAGTTAGGAAGAATATCTTCTTTGGAATCAATCCAAGACCTAAAGCAACAAGTGAAAGATCAAAGATTTGGAGGCCTAAGGAGAAGGTCCCATTGTAATATTGTAGATATATAGATTGCAAAAGAGAGAAGAAGGCTAGAGGATCCTTATTGTATATTGAATAAGAAGAGACTCTAAAGAAGATTCTAGGATAATATTAGAGACTGGTGATCTCTATTGAATATTGAAGTTATACAGATTGTAGAAGGAGAAAATAACTCAAGAATTTTAAGAGAAGAGGTCCTATTGGATAAATTATAGTATTTGAAGATTGAAGATAGAGAAGGACTAGAAAAATTCCTATTCCAGTCTCTAGAAGTAGCAAATTTTAGATATTCGAGAAAAGATGTCTCATTGCAAAACTTTTAGAGGTGAATATTGAAGAGATCAAGGAAGGTATCATTAAAGTCTTGACAAGAAGACTTAAGAAGTTGCAGAGATTGAAGACCCTAGATAAGAGGTCTCAAGGAAGGCTTGAAAGGAGGTTGAAGGAGAAAGGAGTTAGAAGAAGTCACCCAAATCTAAGAGATTTGAAGATTGCCATTGAAGGTGAATTAAGAGAAAGGAGGTTGCTAGTTCCTAAAACAAAAAATTGAAGGCTTCTAGGAGAAGAGTTATAGCTATAATTTGTAGGAGTTTCCTACTAAATAGAGGGAATTCGAGAACAATATTTTGAAGGAGAAATTGACTATGAAAGGGTAATTTGGGTAGCATTACTAGCTACTAATTTATAAGACTCAAGGGAGAATCGTTAAGGATCGTTAAAGCCACCAAACTACATTTTTTAGGCAGTAAGTTAGAGGGTTTCAAAGCTATAAATTTATGGGATAAGTAGTTGTTTTGGACAACATGAAAGAGCTAGAATTTTATCTAATATAGGGCAGCATTTAGGTGAATCTAATCACCAAGATTTCCATCATATATAGAGGTCATTAAGGTAAGCAACTTTGGTGCAAAAGGTTCATTACTTGAACATTAGTTACTTGGTTAATTATTGAGTTTCATTAAGCACCATATTAGAGTTTAAAAGTTGCAAGGAGAAGATTTCAGATTAAAGTTTTCAAGGGAGTGCAAAAGATAGTTTCTTATAAGATTAAAACTTGCACATCAAAAATAGGAGTTAGATATATTTCAATAGAAAGAAGAATATCAACTTCCTCTTATATTTTAGAAAGTAAATAAGACATAATTTGTAAGTGAAGGGTGCATTGATTAAGGGTTCATTAAAAGGAGTAATAAGGAGAAATTACTATTGCATCAAACTAGTTATTAAAGGTTCAAGTTAAAGTGAATTTTAGTGCAAAGTTAAGCCATCAAAAATATCATATTAGTTGTATTATTAAAGGCTTGGATTTATTATTGCAAAGTTAACCAAGAAAGTGAATTATAGAAGAGAGTTGCCTAGTAAAGAAGGCAACATCAAATAATGGTATACCACCAAGAAGTAGAGCAAGAATCCGCCTCATCAAGGACAAGAGAAAGCTTGAAATAAATAAGGAGATTTAAATATCTCAAAGTATAGGTGAAATTTAATGTATTTTTCTAACTATTTCAAAGCTATTTACATTACATTATTGCACCATATTTCTCCTGTCCTATGTAGAAAAAAGAGGATGAAATATAGAGTGTCTTAAGACACTATAACAAGAAGCTTATTACGTCTACAAAGTGACCATATCATCAAGTTAAAGGAGTAAACTTCAAGTTGAGGAAGAAAGACAATGAAGGGCTCAATAAATGAGTTGTAATGTTTCTAAAGACACCAAATCCAACACCATTGAACTCATGAAAAGAGTACCTACAAACAGTATAAGAGAAGTAACATACAACATCAAAGAACCTACGTAAGGCAACATTACACCCATTGTAAGTTAAACGTAAAGTAAGAAGAATAGCGCAAAGGATAACATAGAGCAAGTTACATAAAATATCAAGGTGTAAACAAAGAGTGCATTATCCAAGCAATATCTTGGATGAATTGCCAACTACGAGGATAAATTTGAAGCACCCTAGAGCCACCATCATTGGAGTAGAACCACCAGATAAAAGGACAACGTTGGAGAACCTAGAACCATCATTACTGGATCCAACTTTATGGGAGAATAGATCCACAATTTACTGGAGAAAGAATGTTGAAAACCAAGCCAAACAACTTGTATTTGCTGGCAAGGAGCATTGAGAGAGAATACATTGAAGGTGGAGTTACATGCATAATAAAGGAGCACCACTTACCAACTTACCACCTCAAGATAAGGTATCTTGTTCTAGTTTCCACAACAAAATCAAGTGCCTAAAATATTCTTTATAATGCTTTTATAGGAAGGAAATGCCAAGGATAGAAGTAACACTCATCTTGAAGTGTTGAAGGTATCATTAAAAGGTTTAAGGTACATAATTATTGCGCATCATTCAAAGGAAGAGCGTTGAAGGCTCACTAAATAATTCTTATAAAGAACATAACCTCCATTTTCCACCTACACACCTGAGCAACGTACGTACCACATGGTAAGTGTTTCAAGAAGGAACAAAGGATATTAAAGATCCCAAGTTGAAGAAGAGTGCATAGATTGGAAAGCACGTAGATTACGCATTGAGAGTGAGGTTAAAGTGCATTTAAGAAGGATAAGAAGACTCATAAGGTGCCCATGAGAAATAATGCTCTCTATCATACATATAAGACTAGCATTATAATACCAAATATTGGATTGAAGAGTCAAACCAGAAGCCAATCAACACAAAAACTCACATTGCAAGGAAGGTAAAAGATTTACATGATTCAATATTTGCTTTGTTGGCAATTTTGGGTACCTTGGGTACATTGCCTTTGCTCAAGTGTAGATGTTGTCATTGATGTCAAGAAGTTCTTGAAGCAATTTGATTTGATGTCAAGGAATTTGTTTTGTTGAAGGTTATTAGAGCATGATCGAGTGAAGTTTCCAAGAAGTTCTTAGTAGCCCATTTGCAAAAGATCAAGAAAAAGACAAGTAAGAAAAAGTATGCAAGCGGTGGAAAAATTGTCGCGATTTCGCGACATGTTTGAGGAGAGAGAAAGTGTTGGCAAAACTGTCACGATTTCGCGACATGTTTGAGGAGAGAGAAAGTTTGGAAAAACTGTCACGATTTCGCGACATGTTGGCAGAAGGAGAGCAAGATGGAAAGTGTCACGATTTCGTGACATGTCGCATTTTCGCGACTCGAAAAGTGCAGGAAGGCAGAGAAGGAAAAGTGTCACGATTTCGCGACACATTGCCAGGAAAGTTGTACGGACGAAAAGGTGTCGCGATTTCGTGACATAATGCAGAAAAGAGAGTCCGTAGTGTGAACTGTCACGATTTCGCGACAAGTTAGAAGAGAGAGAAAGTTACATGAAAAATGTCACGATTTCACGACATGCTGTAGAGGTCGAGGTGAGGACTGTCACGATTTCATGACATGCTAAAAAGCTCGAAGAGAGAACTGTCACGATTTCATGACATGCAGCAAAGGGGAAGAGTCTGAAATGAGAAGCGTCGCGATTTCATGACAGGCTACAAAGAAGTTGTACGGATGCAGAAAGTGTCATGATTTCACGACAGGTTGAAGAGAAAGCTTGCAAATGCAGAAAGTGTCACGATTTCATGACAGGTTGAGATGGCAGCATTCAGTTGGAGAAAGTGTCACGATTTCATGACAGAAATAGTTAGCAAGTCTTCAATAGAAGAAGCGTCACGATTTCACGACGAATTCAAGAAGGAAGAGCTCGAAGGCGAAAGCATCACGATTTCGTGACATGTTCCAGTTTCGCGGGTGTAAGGCAGAGAGAAGCTCAAGGCAGCGAAAGTGTCACGATTTTGCGACATGTTCCATTTTCGCTAGTGCAAGCAGAGAAGAAGGCCATGAAGTCATAAGGGTCACGATTTCACGACAGAGTTGGAGATGACGTCAGCAGAAGCAGATGTGTCACGATTTCATGACAAAAGTAGAGAAGAAGGCAATGAAGACTAAAGTGTCACGTTTTCATGACAGGAGTGAAGATGACGTCAGCAAAAGATAGAAGTGTCACGATTTCGTGACAAGGACGTTGTCAAGGCAGACAAAAGCAAAAGTGTCACGATATCGTGACAAAAGCCATAAGGTAGTGTATGGTTGCAAAAGATGTCGTGATATCGCGACATGTTGTAGTTTCATAGGAAAAGCTACAGAACCAGAGGCGGTTGAAGGACAGAGTTAACCTTGAGCCGACAAAGTTAAATCTGGGCCGACGTAGCGTAGGGTTTTGCAGCCGATGTAGTTTGAGGGTTACAACTGACTAAGTTTGAGAGTTTTGATCTTGAAATTTATTCTATAAAAGGAGGGCTATTTCGAGATTGAAGGCATCGAATGTGTGTATCAAAATTGTGCATGTTAAGTCTGTGGTGTGCAAAGAGTAGTCATGTCGAATCGATCGAAGTGTGCGTTCAAAGTGAGATATTCATAGTTAGAGTGCGAGGGAGAAGTTCGATCGTCGAGAAGCAGAGTGTGCGAAGAGTGTTGTTGTGTTTGCGTAGAGGTGCATAAGTTGATATTCGATCGAGTGTTGCTGTGTTTGCGCGATCAGTGCAAAAGTTGGTTTCGACCAAGTGCGGCTGTAACAGAACAGAAAGAGATAAGAGGACAGACTTGTGCCAGACTGAAGGACTATGTTTGGTGCATATTCGAGGACCAGCTTTGAGGTGAAAGAGTTGAGGACAGAGGTCTCCAACCAGAGCAGGGAAGACAGGTGTCTTCTATGGATAGAGTTCCACTTGCTAAGGGCAGCAGAGGTAGAGGTCTTCTAGAAGATCACCAAACAGAGCAGAGTTAGGGGATTGGTGTCTCCTTTGGGTTGGTACCCATAAACTTTGTAATCGGGAAAGGTTTTCCCAGATTTGGTTGATAAAATTTAGAGAGAAATTTTATCCGTGGAGTAGCCCGCATTGGGTGAACCACGTAAATTGTTGTGTCTCTTTTTGTGGATGGTGTTTTGTGCATTGCTTTGATTACTGCTTTTAATACTGCTATCTATACACTGCATAATACTGATTTGAAAGTTGTTTTGAAGCAAAAGTAAAAAGTGGTCTTATACTGTTCACCCCCCCTCTCAGTATAAGCTTGTGTTCTTCAATTGGTATCAGAGCGGGTTCCTTCGAAAAGGTTTAACAGCTTGAAGGAAGAACTGGTTAAGAACACAATGGATTACTCAAGTGGCAATGCAACACCTATTCTTGATGGATCAGATTTTGGTCTGTGGAGTGCAAGAATGAGAGTTTATCTAATGGCACTTGGTAATGAGGTATGGGAAGTGATTGAAGATGAGTACACTATTCCTGAACATGGTCCTTATACTAAAGAAGATAGGCTCATGCTTCACAACAATTCAAAAGCCATGAATGCAATCCTGAAAGGCTTACAGAAAGCAGATCTCACCAAAGTTATTCACTGCAAGACAGCTAGTGAAATGTGGAAACAGTTGCAGGTGGTTCATACAGGTGATGCAAATGTCCGAAAGGCCAAATTGAGACACTTTAAAGGTATGTTTGAACAACTCAAAATGAATGATGATGAAAATATTAGTGACTACATGCTTCGTATGGATGAGGTTGTTAACTCCATGAAAGACTTAGGTCTTGAACTTGCTGAAAATGATGTGTGTGATAAGATTTTAAGATCTCTTCCTAATAGATTTAGTGAAAATATTTCTGCCATTGAGGAAGCTAAAGATTTAGATAAACTAAAAAAGGATGAGCTCCATAGTATTCTTGCAGCATTTGAGTTGAGAACTCAAGTGAAAGCTGATGTCAAGAAAGAGGCAGCTTTCAAAGCTACCAAGAAATCCAAAGGTAAACAGATTCAAGAAAGTGATGAGTCTTCTAGTGATGAAGAGGCATATTACAACAAGAAAGGCAAGTTCTCTAGAAAACACAAAAGCAAGAAAAATATAAGATGTTTCAACTGTGGAAAGTTTGGTCATTACGCTACTGACTGTACTGTTTCCAAGAATGAAAGTGATGAAGATATACAGGATTCTAAGAGCAAGGATTCTGAAAAGCACAAGCATCACAGGAAGAGCAAAGATGAGTACAACAATCATGGAAAGAGGCATTCTCACAAGCACAAGAAGAGCTTCTACCTAGACAAAACAAGTAAGTGTTCTAGCAGTGATAGTGAAAGTTCTTCTAGTGATGATGAAAATGAGATGCTGTTTATTTCAGAAAAGGAGGAAGAACCGAAACATAAATTCATTATCATGAAATGTTTTAGATGTGGAAATTTTGGGCACCTTGAGGATGATTGCACAAATAATGAATTGGTTGCTAGTATGTATGAGGATGCTTCAGAAAATGATAAGGAAGATGCATGTATGGTTTTTGAAAAGGGTAGCACCTCTAGTGATAAGAAATCTGAAAAAGGCCTTGATGATTCAAAATGCAATCAAATAGAGGATCTTGAAAGTGAACTTACTAATGCTCTTAGTGTTTTGAAAAAGGAAAGAAAGAAGAATGCTAGACTCAAGGATAAGTTAGATGAATGTTGTATGGAAAGAGATGAACTTATAGAAAGTCTTGACGTCTCTATGGCTAAGACACAAGATCTCAGGAATGAGTTAGAATCTAAGGTGCTTGAGTATAGTGAATTAGAACAGAAAATGGCTTCTTTGAAAGAGGAAACTAAAGAGTACAAGGATAAGCTGTACAGATTTCAAGAAAGCTCCAAAAAGGTTGAATCACTCATCAAAGGACAAAGAAAGACAACAGATAAAATAGGTCTTGGTTTTGTTAAACCACACAAGGAACAGTTTGGGGAATCCAGTAAGAGATTTCAAAGAGAAGAGAGTTCTGATGAAGAGAGTATCTCAGAGAAAGAGTCCATGAGTGATAAATGCGCAGAAACAGAAAACAGAATTCTGAATGCGAAGAAGAAGTTTTTGGGACCCAAAAGGTCGATTAAAAGAATATTTCATGGCAGATGTTTTGCGTGTCACAGGTTTGGTCACACGGCTGCACATTGCATGTCTCAAATGAAGAAGGTTAACAACAATTTCAGAAGTGCTAATTTCTTCCAAGGGTATTGCTACTCTTGTAATCAGTTTGGGCATAAGGCAATTGTCTGCAAGACTAATAACAGGTTCACGGTTAGTCAGAACAGATGGATTCAAAGAACAGATATGTCTAAAAGAAATTACAGTGTTACTTGTTATAAATGCAACAATGCAGGTCACATAGCTAGACAGTGCAGAGCTGAACTGCCAAGGTACAGGAATAGGAAAAGTGGTATGAACAGGTCCATGGATCAAGGCATGGATAAGAACAAGAATGAGAACAAGAACAAGAACAGTGACAAAAACAGGAATGCGGGCAAAAAGTTCAAGAAAAGGTCGAGCAAGGAAATTATAGACACTGATGATGATCAGTGCCTAATGGGAGTTTTACTCCCACCCCAGTTTTAATCTCCTCATGAGGAGGTGGGGGAGGGACTAAGCTAAGAGGCTCATTCTTAGTCCCGAGCCCCAAAGGTGACCCTTTGCCATTGATGACAAAGGGGGAGATATATGAGTAAGGGGGAGAGCTTCAATGTGAAGAGGAAAGCTTCAAGTCAGGGGGAGCAAAACTTCAAAAGGAGATTCTCAGTTGTTGGCACAGTTGGTTTCAGTTTTGGCTCCTTAAGATGTGTTTCAGTAAAGGTTTGCCATCAATGACAAAGGGGGAGATTGTTGGCAATTTTGGGTACCTTGGGTACATTGCCTTTGCTCAAGTGTAGATGTTGTCATTGATGTCAAGAAGTTCTTGAAGCAATTTGATTTGATGTCAAGGAATTTGTTTTGTTGAAGGTTATTCAAAGCATGATCAGTAAGTTTCCAAGAAGTTCTTAGTAGCCCATTTGCAAAAGATCAAGAAAAAGACAAGTAAGAAAAAGTATGCAAGCGGTTGGAAAAACTATCGCGATTTCGCGACATGTTTGAGGAGAGAGAAAGTGTTGGCAAAACTGTCATGATTTCGCGACATGTTTGAGGAGAGAGAAAGTTTTGGCAAAACTATCGCGATTTCGTGACATGTTGGCAGAGAAGGAGAGCAAGATGGAAAGTGTCACGATTTCGCGACATGTCGCATTTTCGTGACTCGAAAAGTGCAGGAAGGCAGAGAAGGAAAAGTGTCACGATTTCGTGACACATTGCCAGGAAAGTTGTATGGACGAAAAGGTGTCACGATTTCGTGACATAATGCAGAAAAGAGAGTCCGTAGTGTGAACTATCATGATTTCGTGACAAGTTAGAAGAGAGAGAAAGTTACATGAAAAATGTCACGATTTTACGACATGCTGCAGAGGTCGAGGTGAGGACTGTCACGATTTTGTGACATGCTGAAAAGCTCGAAGAGAGAACTGTCATGATTTTGTGACATGCAACAAAGGGGAAGAGTCTGAAATGAGAAGCGTCACGATTTTGTGATAGGCTACAAAGAAGTTGTACGGATGTAGAAAGTGTCACGATTTTATGACAGGTTGAAGAGAAAGCTTGCGAATGCAGAAAGTGTCATGATTTCGTGACAGGTTGAGATGGCAACTTTCAGTTGGAGAAAGTGTCACGATTTTGTGACAAAAATAGTTAGCAAGTCTTCAATAGAAGAAGCGTCGCGATTTCATGATGAATTCAAGAAGGAAGAGCTCGAAGGCGAAAGCGTCATGATTTCGTGACATGTTCTATTTGGTGTAAGAGAAGAAGCTCAAGGGCGAAAGTGTCAGATTTGTGACATGTTCCATTTTTGCTAGTGCAAGCAGAGAAGAAGGCCATGAAGTCATAAGGGTCATGATTTCATGATAGAGTTGGAGATGACGTCAGCAGAAGCAGATGTGTCACGATTTCATGACAAAAGCAGAGAAGAAGGCAATGAAGACTAAAGTGTCACGTTTTCATGATAGGAGTGAAGATGACGTCAGCAAAAGATAGAAGTGTCACGATTTCATGACAAGGACGTTGTCAAGGCAGACAAAAGCAAAAGTGTCACGATATCGTGACAAAAGCCATAAGGTAGTGTATGGTTGCAAAAGATGTCGTGATATCGTGACATGTTGTAGTTTCGTAGGAAAAGCTACAAAACCAGAGGCGGTTGAAGGACAGAGTTAACCTTGAGCCGACAGAGTTAAATCTGGGTCGACGTAGCGTAGGGTTTTGCAGTCGATGTAGTTTGAGGGTTATAGCCGACTAAGTTTGAGAGTTTTGATCTTGAAATTTATTCTATAAAAGGAGGGTTATTTTGAGATTGAAGGCATCGAATGTGTGTATCAAAATTGCGCATGTTAAGTTCACAGTGTGCAAAGAGCAGTCATGTCGATTCGATCGAAGTGTGCATTCAAAGTGAGATATTCGTAGTTAGAGTGCGGGGGAGAAGTTCGATCGTCGAGAAGCAGAGTGTGCGAAGAGTGCTGCTGTGTTTGCGTAGAGGTGCATAAGTTGATATTCGATCGAGTGTTGTTGTGTTTGCGCGATCAGTGCAAAAGTTGGTTTCGACCAAGTGCGGTTGTAACAGAACAGAAAGAGATAAGAGGACAGACTTGTGCCAGACCGAAGGACTATGTTTGGTGCATATTCGAGGACCAGCTTTGAGGTGAAAGAGTTGAGGACAGAGGTCTCCAGCCAGAGCAGGGAAGACAGGTGTCTTCTATGGATAGAGTTCCACTTGCTAAGGGCAGCAGAGGCAGAGGTCTTCTAGAAGATCACCAGACAGAGCAGAGTTAGGGGATTGGTGTCTCCTTTGGGTTGGTACCCATAAACTTTGTAATCGGGAAAGGTTTTTCCCAGATTTGGTTGATAAAATTTAGAGAGAAATTTTATCCGTGGAGTAGCCCGCATTGGGTGAACCACGTAAATTGTTGTGTCTCTTTTGTGGATGGTGTTTTGTGCATTGCTTTGATTACTGCTTTTAATACTGCTATCTATACACTGCATAATACTGATTTGAAATCTGTTTTGAAGTAAAAGTAAAAAGTGGTATTATACTGTTCACCCCCCCTCTCAGTATAAGCTTGTGTTCTTCATGCTTTCCTTAAGTATAAGGAGTTATAAGGTGCTTAATATAAGGTTGAAGTTTATTTATTACTGCATTTAAGAACAAAGCAAATAGCAACCTTAGAGAGTTAGAAGGCAAATAAAGCAAAGGGAGTATATTCTTAAAAGATATTACAAATTGCATGAGATTCAAACATTAAAATATTTGAAAATAATTAATTAGGAGATATAAGTTTTTCAACATTGGAAAATTGAAATACTAGTTTGCAAATATTATTTCTTTCTAAATTTCCAAATTAGGGAGATATAAGGTGTGAAGATGAAAACACGACACTTAAAAAATAAAGAAATCAAATGACCCAAATAAACACAAGATTGCACAAAATAGATAGATTTATTCAATAAGCGGGGGGAGCTAATAAAATCCTTTTGATACAATCTGTACTCAGTGAGCCTTTGATACAAATATTTACAATATTCTAGGGTTCTTCTAAACCTTAGCTACAACAATGAAGTGTCTTAAAATAATGTGTCCTTGTTTCCAATGGAATGAGTGGGCTTCAGGTATCCGATGCTGGACCACTCCAGCTTCAACAACCGTTCAACAATATGTAGAATATGAAGATTTGCATACACAAAAATAGGGAAAGGGATTAATAACACCTGTGAGGGCTCCATAGTGTGAGACCCTCATACATCAGTAAACCCTAACTAAAAATAGATCAAATGGCATGTAAAATCTACAAATAATGTAACAAAATAAAACCAATAAAGATATACCTTGCTTGTGATGATTCTTAATTTCATTGTTGTAGTTTTCACAGCAGATGGAATGATGCAACAGGCTCTGATTTGCATTTTTGTGGTTGTAGCAGGCTCGAACACGCACTAGGAAGGCTCTGGTGCGAGTTTCATAGGCTCTAGAGTGAGCTTGCAATACAGTAGGCACAAGCTTACGCTTGGCAAGCTCTGTAGTGATCCTCGCAAGCTCATGAGGGCGTCTGCGATGAGGATAAAATCTATAGAAGCATATCGTGGGTGATGCGACAAATACGATGGATGGGCGAAAGTGGCAACTACGACAATGGAGTAGGGTGAGGTGGAAAGTATGGATATGGGGGATGGTTGGAACAACAATAGTCCTATTGGCTAGCTAGGGATTTGGATTTTTAGGGCTTTATCTCTTTATGCTTTGCTAGGGCTTCGCCAATGATCTCTTCAAGTTGAAAATTCTAATATCAGGGTTCTAGGGTTTGAGCATTTATAAATGCCCTTATTTATAATCCAACCTAGGGTTTTCTTAGGGTTTTAGCCTTAAAATTTTAATCATGTGGCTAAGATTAAATTAGATCCTAAGTTTGAGATTACTTTTTAGATGTGGGATGGATTAATGAAGATGAACGATAGAGATTATATTGGATCGGACGACTGTGGTTAATTGAGTTTATAAATATATATTTTATAATAAATATATTATAATATAATATAAAATATTATATTAAATATAAAATAATATGAAATAATATTAAAATAATCCTAATTGGGTTAGAAAATGGCAGGAAAGATGTATGGTGGACAAGTGGGTGGTGGGATGGTTAGGATGGAGGATTAATGGTTGCAATTTGGTGTCTACAGATGCCCCTTTTTGTACCTATTGAGTGTATATTTTTCCCAATTGCAAAATACCACCACATGTAGAGTATTGAATAGAAAACTCTCTCTTGAAAAGAAACCAAATGACAAACATTCAACTTCTCCAAGGTTCTGGTAAAATATCTAAAAGATTACAATAGTGCCAGAAATAATTCAATAATGCATGTGACCATAAACAAGGGGCCTTTACTGGTTCTAAACAATGCTTAGTGATTTGAAAGATCTAACTAAAAATAAAAGCAGTTCTTTTTAGGGTTTTTTAAATTGGTGCTACCCTGAATCCTTGTTAGTAGAGTATTTTATCTTCATTTAAAAGGTTTCAAATGACAAAATGTGGAATTTTCCACCTCATTTTAATGCTCGTGCCTTTAAGATGAAGTAAATTTTAGATAGTTGGGTTCATTTTATCTTCCTTATGTTGATGCCACTACCCTAATAGTGGTTAGTAGAAGTTAGCATGTTAGCAATGTTAGCAAAGTTAGCAAAGTTAGCTTTCATTTCTTATCTTAGTTTAATGTGAAATAGTAGGTTAGTATCCCTCCTAAACCATGTGTTTTATCTGAAAGCTTTAGATTAATGAAACTTGGAGGTGCAAAAATTCTGGAAAATGACCAGAATGGAAATAACTTGAAAGCTTAACAATTCTGGAAATGGACCAAAAAAATGAAACTAACAGGAAATTAGCAAAATTTTTGGAAAAGGACCAGAATGGAAATGAAAGAAACTAAAATTCTGGATGGACCGAATGGAATGCTTGAATGCTTGAAATAAAATAAACTTTGAGAACAGTAAATGAAATAAACATGTAAATTTGGTTAGCTGAAAAAGTCAAATTCTGAATTAGTTTAGCAAGCTCCTCCTTGCAAAATCCCAAGTTATGAGGTAATCATAAAACAACCTGAATCAATGGACCTACAACATAAGCACAATACCATTAAATCAAGTGCGAGACTCAAAGGAAACATAAAGAAACTGCATAATCTTGACCTTCGCCTATTGCAACCCATTTCATGGCATAAGACAATGGCTAGAAGTCACTAAAATGCAGAAATGATAAGACACTAAAAATGTTAGTTTTATGATAAAAACCCTCCTTTTGATTTTGCTCACAGAATTTTGCTACCCTCTCAAAATCTGAAAAATGCTCTTTCTTTATTGCTTTCTCGAAATGTTACATCATTTCCAGCCCCCCTTGAAAAAGGTAGGATAGCAAGGTATAAATAATGCTTAGAAGTCCTTTCGCTTCATCTTCTCTCACAACCAAAATAATGAATGGATATAAGAAAATAATCCATCATCATTTTCTGTGATTTAATAAACATAACACTTCTAAACATTATTTATTTAAAAAAAAACTAACAACAAAAACATAACCCTGCATGACTCCTTATATCTCCCCTTTCTCTTATAAGCATTCTACCCAAGAATACCCCTTTACATCCATCAAACGAATGATAAAAGCATTAACTATACCTTATAACCCCTACGATTTTAGACCTCCTTTAAAACATTGAACGTGATCAAACCACATTCACATTAACTAAAATAATACAGGCCAATCTTATTCAGTGAAACTTTCGTTGTCACTTTTTGAGGCCGAGACCCGATGGTATTTCTCCTAAGCCATACCAATGTGCCCAAGGACTGGGATGGCATTCCCCCATCCTGGGCACTTTGGTTTCCACGTAACCAAATGAAACCATCACACTACCTACGCAGCCATGGCACTGTCCAACTTACGCAGCCATAGCACTGCCAACGACGCAACCATGATGCTGCCAAGGCTACGTAGCCATAGCACTACCATCGTCATCGTGGCGCTACCCAACCTACGCAACCATGAATGCTTCCATCGACGTCATGGCACTGCCAAACCTATGCAGCCATGGCACTGCCAAGACTACGTAGCCATAGCACTACCATCATCGTCGTGGTGTTGCCAAACCTATGCAACCATCGACATTGTTCAACTCCCTACTCTCACACTCATGCTGCCATAGCGTAATGAAATAGATGCAACACTAAAACCTTCCATGCTCTTCGAGGCCGACCTTTAACTCCATCAATTGGCATCATAGGTTGCCCTAATAATGCTTCTTCCTTCCTTGTTCGATGGCATACCTCTACCTCTCGATCGTTTCACTGACAACTCTGGTGCCTTTCATGTTGTTCTTCTGAAACCCTAATGCCATCTTGGACCACCTCTTCTTTGTCGACGTTGCTCCATGAAGCTTCACTGCCATAGCGCTGAACGTTCTTGGACTAGCCACTCATGTCTTCGAATGTTTTTGAATAGCCACCATCGCCTTATCTGCAATCAAATGAAATGACGTTAAACTTTACCTTATCATAAATATTATTATCACGTCTTTTATAAAGTACATTATAATAATATTATTATATACAATATAATAATATTATTATAATAATAAAATTTTAGAAGAATATAATCACAAAAATATTATTATAATAATAACATTATAATATAATCATAATAATATTATTATAATGATAACATTTTAGAACCTTATAACATAATCTTAAAAATATTACTATTATGTACATAATATAGTTAATGCAATTATATTAGGTAGATAATAGCATATTGGCTTCTATCTCAATTTCTTTGTACCTTTTGTATCCTCTTTTTGTTTTAGGTCAGGCCTTGCTTTGTTAAACACATTCCATCACCTTAGATAGTATGAAGAACATTAAACTCTTATTCATCAAAATGGATTTTAATTAATCTAAGCATTAATGCCTAGATTAATTAATCATTAAATATCAAATAACCAAAGCAATTAAAATCATTAAAACAAAATGGTCAAACATCCCTATTCTTACAAACCAAAGAAAACCAAAAACCTTTCATATCAAAATATGACAAGTGGGTCCCCAAGAATTTTGGGGTGGTTGTGGAAACTCCACAACAAATGGCGACTCTACTGGGAAATGCTCCTGAGCATTTCGGTGAGAACCCAAAAAGAAAATCTGAAAACACACTCCAAACCAGAAAGTAGCAAGCATCAACAAATGCATGAATAATGTCAATAGACTTATAAGAATAGTAAAATATTAGAATCATGCAATATTAGCTCTGGGTGTGTGTAGCACTCCACACCTTATTTTTTTGTAACTTTTCTACATTGCATCATCAATTTTACCTGACTAGAATTATGGCAATGGATATGGAGAGCTTTGAGGGTAAAATTTTTTATAGCATGAGCAGCACATTCTATGGTGGCTTGAGCAAACACCTCAAAAATGTCTAACCATCTTAGGATCAACTGTGTGTGCGATGAATTCATTGACTAGATCTAGGGCTTGGTTATGAGCCATCATCATCAAGGACCAATGTGTGCAAGTGTACCTTAGAGCTTTGGGGAATCGGATTCTCAACCAAGGTGTGATGAGAATATAGCCCTATCCTTTACTACTCTCATATTTGACCAAAATAATTAAACCGGTTATGGATGAGGTCATCAGACTAATCTATCCTCATGGCGGCCATAAATCTCAACCTTACGGGAGTCATGTCACCAGGCATGAGTGTACTCCACTGCCAGTCAAGCGTCTATAGCCCCGATGGAGGTTAACTCCATAGTCCATGATTTTTCTCTTGACTTCTTGAATCTTGGGATGACTACCCATCCTTCTGAGGGACATGTAGTACGATCCTTACAACCCAATAGTCAATGGTGTGATGGAAACAGAGTGGTGAACATTTTGCTTTGGATTTCTTGAATCTTGGGATGACTACCCATCCTTCTGAGGGACACGTAGTACGATCCTTACAACCCAATGATCCATGGTGTGATGGAGGCAAAATCAAAGCTTTGGGGAATCAGATTCTCAACCTAAGCATGATGAGAATTTGACCCTATCCTTACTACTCTAATTTTGGGCTTTCAAGTATTGCAAAAGTGGTAAAAACCATTATTTTATGGACTATGTGCAGGGCGGGATAGACCAGAATTATCTTTTCACCTCACATCCCCATCCAAGTATGGTTTCATATTATTTTACCCAAGATGTTGGACATGGACAGAAATGTGATAGACCTACGACAACTTCGGCAACAACTTCCAAACCTAAGATCTTCTTAGTGTATATTGTGCATTGATCCTAAGAGAATTTGACATGTTTTTTAGTGATTGCCTTTGAACTTTGGATGCAAGTGAGATGCAATGTTTCTGCAATGTGATATGTACCCTGAAATATGGATGAATGCATTTTGAAATGTAGATGGAGTATGCAAAACATTCCACCCTGATTTGCAAAACTGACAACTTCATGCATCCCTAGTTTCAAACGATATTCTTTAATGTGTTTGTGATACTCATGGAGCCTTCTGCAATACAATTCCAATGTTTCATATTCTCTTCATCTTATTTAACATTCATGAGGACACAAACTGACATCTCACTTTTCTCCTTTTTTTTTTTCAAAACAAACCACAAAGGTCAACACACAAACTTAAAAGCAAAACAAAATGCAAATCCAAAACCGAAACATGGAAACCAAAACTATATACAAATGTACAATATGGTACAAGATGGTGCAACGCTTGGACCATCACTTCCCTGGATCCCAAACATGATTAGAACACTTCAAAAGACATATAACGTGATGCACATGCCAAACGTTGTGATAATCCAACAGAAACAAGCATAGACCAAACAAAGCAACAAACTTCAAATGGCCCCTCTCACCATACCAATTTGATTTAGTTCCATTAATAACCATATGGTGGAGTTTCAAGTCCTCAAATTGATTAGACAATAATTGATCTTCAATTCTTTTATGTCTATTCTTTAATATGTCCATTTCGCACTTCAATTCATGATGTAGAAATAAGCTTTCATTTTTAGATATGAGATTTTGCAAATATGAACCTATTTCTACAAACTTCAAAGCCAAATCATTTTTCAAACTTGTAGGCCAATCAAATTCATGTAACCATTTGCAAGCATCTAGGACGTTTATTAAATGAGGATCATCATAAATTTTTATCCTAGATTCTGTTACTAATTGATCATGAACTTGATTTAACACTTCATGCATACCAACTTCATTTTTATTCAATAAAGCCATATCATTAGTAGTGTGATGAGAAATTAAGTCAAATTCTTTATCAACCACAAATGACACTTCATCATTGCTAGTCTTTGAATCCATCAAGCAACTAAGTAAACCATCACCTGAAGTTCGAATGGTAGAACACAAAGGGTGAGATTTTACCTTTTCTTCATGACTTTCATCATCATCTAAAACCTGTTTATTAAAGACACCAAAATTAGGCACCCAATTAAAAACATGTCCCTCCCTTTCAAACCATAGGTCTTGTCTATCTTGGGATGGGTCAACTAACACATCTCCATGATCGATTATTCGGGTTGTTTCAGATAACGTGAAATTTTCAATTGGATCATCAGTGATATCAAACCCAAACCATTCAGGTTCTGAAACTTTCTCACTTTGAGATGGCATAGACATTGTAGAACAAGTAAGTGGATCAAGATTTTCAATTTCTTTTCCCTCAAAGGGATCTAAAGCAAATGATTCTCCTTCTTGATTCATGGTTGTAGAATCCTTATCATGTTCCAAAATTTTATGAGATTCAAAATTTTCTTCCAAAACTTTCCCAAATTGTACAGGATTTGTAATATCCTCATGTGAGGAAGCAATTGTATTATCCTGCATATCAATTGACACAAAAAGTTCATTAGAAGATTTAGATTGATAATATTCTTCCCATTTCTTCCAAGAATCATAGTAATCCTCTTCCAAGATCAAGTTGTGACGCTCAACTACTTCATCATCTTCTGATTCATCCACATGTTTCTCATCCAATTCATATTCACCTTCCTTAGATGGTTCAATTATTTCCAAAAGTGGGTTATTTCTTGAATTCAAATTTGTAAAGCTATCATAATCCAAATTTGTAACCCATGATTCGATTCTATCACAATTTGGAAGGTGTGGATCTTTTTGGTCATCAATTTCAACAACATCATCCAAAGTATCTTCCGAGAACAAGTGGTGAAATTTGATTATGTCTTCAAATTCATTCATTGATTTTCTTTCAAATTTACTTTCAACCACTTTTGATGGCTTAGGAGCTTTCATAATGGGATCAATTTTTACATCTGGCTCCATATGGTCGCTCCAATCCTTTGCAAGTACATATGACCAAATCATATCCTCATAAGTTTGTTCATCCAAATCCTCCTTTGTGTGTAATGATTCTAGATCTTTCTTTCCCAAAACAAGATGATGATCATTTGATTCCAACTTCTTGTTACCCATCCATAAAATTTCTTCTCCAAAATCTTCATGCTCTTCAAGACATTCTGAATAGGTATTTACTTCAATGTAATTCACATTAAAATCTCTTTCATCACCTGAAGGAGCATAGCATGAAGTATCATTAAGGTTAGCATTATGAATTTTCTTCCTAGGATGATTTGGATGCATACATTGGTGTGCTCATTTTTGTGGTGGAACCACATCTCTACTTAACTTCTTAACCACATTCTTTTGTTCTTTTACTTCCGATACAAGCTTCTTTGGTTGAGTGGTAGAAGTAGTAATATTAGTTGCTTTGACATCAACAGGCAAAGTCTGAACATTTGTTGCAATGGTTCCATGAGTGACCACCTGATTCTCTAACTGTGGAGTAGTTGGATGGATAGATGCACTCATATAAGCACATGTGGGAGCATAAATAGGTATGGTAGGGTAAAATTGATTGTAGGGCAAAACATTTGGTATCAAATTTTGTTGTGCCCATGCTTGATTTACCATCGAGGTTTGATTGCAAGCCCCTAGTTGTCCTACTATAGTTGGTTGCTCCATCCCATAACCTTGTGGCCTCAATTGTTGATCTATAATCATAGCTTTCGTGTAGGCCGATGCAAGATTAGTGACCAAAGGATTCATCCTAATGAACATGGCAAACAATGGATCCAATGCCATAAAGTATATTTGAAGAGCACCACTCTCCTCAATAGTATAAGGGGCAATTAATCTCACATAGAGCTTTCAAAATATCATGTTGAAAATTCTCACTGGCTCATTAGGCTCCCTCTTGCAAGAAGCAAATTGTTGATACATCGTGAGAGGATCAATGGGCAACCTAAATTGATTGATAAAAGCATCTTTCAATTGAGTCCAAGATGTAATAGAGCTAGTGGGTAAATTGATGTACCAATCATATGCCACCTCATCTAGGGTTCCAGGAAACATTCTACATGCCACATCCTCGTGTTCGACATTCCATCTAACTAGGATATCCACATAGGCTTGAATGTGATCCTCGGCTAATGTTGTGCCATTGTGCTTGAACTTGGGCAAAAGTTTCTCTACGTTCTTGGGTAAGTCATGAGCATCTCCACTAATGTTTAAAGGATTACCATGTACCCCATACCACTTTCCAGTAGTTGTAGCCATTAGTGAAACTCAAAGGATAACTTCAAAAACCAATTTGTTAGTCATCAATAAAAAATAAGGAAACAAAATATGGCAAAGTAGTACTCTAAAAATGTAAACTAGTTTCTGATTCACCAGATCGTAGATGCACAAGTGAAGAGCATACTCCTAGTGTTGCAGGATTTCTGATTCACCAGATCGCATTACGCGACAAGTGAAGAGCATAATACCGGCAACAAATACATTTTAGAAAAAAGGATTCCTTACAAAGAAGCATGAAATGACTAACAAATCTTACATATGAATCATCATGTTAGCATCAACCAAGAGATATGTATCTATTAACCATGAAATCAAATAACATTCTCAAATTTGTAAATAGATTAGAAATAGTGCATCATCAAACATAGAGAATGTTAGAATCAATGAAAGTCATCATATGGAAACAAAACCTCGTTAGTCAAGACCAATGTTTTGCAAATAAATCTTTCAAGTGACATGAATGATTTAGCATCTAAATGGCAATAAAATAAATCGATTCAAATCCTCCTAGCTCTACCAAATGTGAGTGTTAGAGGAAACCAAATATGCTAATCAAATGAACTTGAAATATTTAGCAATTCAAAACTTTTAAAATTAAATCAAATCACATCATTCCTGCATGAACAATTCAAAAGCGTTAGAACAATGCATAGCAATTCATGTCCTCCTTTTAACACTACAATGTTGTATGTTAAAAGAGGGCTAAAGATGAAAATCATAGGGCATGAAATATTCCAAAATTTAAATCCCTATAGCATTTAAAATCACACTGAAATAAACCAATTCAGGCCCTCCTTCTAGCGCCAAAGATGTTGAGTGTATATTTTGCCCAATTGCAAAATACCACCACATGCAGAGTATTGAATAGAAAACTCTCTCTTGAAAAGAAACCAAATGACAAACATTCAACTTCTCCAAGGTTCTAGTAAAATATCTAAAAGATTACAATAGTGCCAGAAATAATTCAATAATGCATGTGACCATAAACAAGGGGCCTTTACTGGTTCTAAACAATGCTTAGTGATTTGAAAGATCTAACTAAAAATAAAAGCAGTTCTTTTTAGGGTTTTTTTAAATTGGTGCTACCTTGAATCCCTGTTAGTAGAGTATTTTATCTTCATTTAAAAGGTTTCAAATGACAAAATGTGGAATTGTCCACCTCATTTTAATGCCCGTGCCTTTAAGATGAAGTAAATTTTAGATAGTTGGGTTCATTTTATCTTCCTTATGTTGATGCCACTACCCTAATAGTGGTTAGTAGAAGTTAGCATGTTAGCAATGTTAGCAAAGTTAGCAAAGTTAGCTTTCATTTCTTATCTTAGTTTAATGTGAAATAGTAGGTTAGTATCCCTCCTAAACCATGTGTTTTATCTGAAAGCTTTAGATTAATGAAACTTGGAGGTGCAGAAATTTTGGAAAATGACCAGAATGGAAATAACTTGAAAGCTTAACAATTCTAGAAATGGACCAGAAAAAATGAAACTAACAGGAAATTAGCAGAAATTCTGGAAAAGGACCAGAATGGAAATGAAAGAAACTAAAATTCTGGATGGACCAGAATGGAATGCTTGAATGCTTGAAATAAAATAAACTTTGAGAACAGTAAATGAAATAAACATGTAAATTTGGTTAGCTGAAAAAGTCAAATTCTGAATTAGTTTAGCAAGCTCCTCCCTGCAAAATCCCAAGTTATGAGGTAATCATAAAACAACCTGAATCAATGGACCTGCAACATAAGCACAATACCATTAAATCAAGTGCGAGACTCAAAGGAAACATAAAGAAACTGCATAATCTTGACCTTCGCCTATTGCAACCCATTTCATGGCATAAGACAATGGCTAGAAGTCACTAAAATGCAGAAATGATAAGACACTAAAAATGTTAGTTTTATGATAAAAACCCTCCTTTTGATTTTGCTCACAAAAGTTTGCTACCCTCTCAAAATCTGAAAAATGCTCTTTCTTTATTGCTTTCTCGAAATGTTACATCATTTCCAGCCCCCTTGAAAAAGGTAGGATAGCAAGGTATAAATAATGCTTAGAAGTCCTTTCGCTTCATCTTCTCTCACAACCAAAATAATGAATGGATATAAGAAAATAATCCATCATCATTTTCTGTGATTTAATAAACATAACACTTCTAAACGTTATTTATTTAAAAAAAAACTAACAACAAAAACATAACCCTGCATGACTCCTTATATCTCCCCTTTCTCTTATAAGCATTCTACCCAAGAATACCCCTTTACATCCATCAAACGAATGATAAAAGCATTAACTATACCTTATAACCCCTACGATTTTAGACCTCCTTTAAAACATTGAACGTGATCAAACCACATTCACATTAACTAAAATAATACAAGCCAATCTTATTCAATGAAACTTTCATTGTCACTTTTTGAGGCCGAGACCCGATGGTATTTCTCCTAAGCCATACCAATGTGCCCAAGGACTGGGATGGCATTCCCCCATCCTGGGCACTTTGGTTTCCACGTAACCAAATGAAACCATCACACTGCCTACGCAGCCATGGCACTGTCCAACTTACGCAGCCATAGCGCTGCCAACGATGCAGCCATGGCACTGCCAAGGCTACGCAGCCATAGCGCTGCCATCATCGTCGTGGCACTGCCCAACCTACGCAACCATGGCACTACCAAGACTACGCAGCCATAGCGCTACCATCGACATCGTGGCGCTGCCAAACCTACGCAGCCATGGCGCTGCCAAGACTATGCAGCCATAGTGCTGCCATCATCGTCGTGGTGCTGCCAAACCTACGCAGCCATCGATGTTGTTCAACTCCCTACTCTCACACTCATGCTGCCATAGCGTAATGAAATAGATGCAACACTAAAACCTTCCATGCTCTTCGAGGCCGGCCTTTAACTCCATCAATTGGCATCACAGGTTGCCCTAATAACGCTTCTTCCTTCCTTGTTCGATGGCATGCCTCTGCCTCTCGGTCGTTTCACTGACAACTCCGATGCCTTTCATGCTGTTCTTCTGAAACCCTAACGCCATCTTGGACCGCCTCTTCTTTGTCGGTGTTGCTCCATGAAGCTTGCTTGCCATAGCGTTGAACGTTCTTGGACTAGCCACTCATGTCTTCGAATGTTTTCGAATAGCCACCATCGCCTTATCTGCAATCAAACGAAACGACGTTAAACTTTACCTTATCGTAAATATTATTATCACGTCTTTTATAAAGTACATTATAATAATATTATTATATACAATATAATAATATTATTATAATAATAACATTTTAGAAGAATATAATCACAAAAATATTATTATAATAATAACATTATAATATAATCATAATAATATTATTATAATGATAACATTTTAGAACCTTATAACATAATCTTAAAAATATTACTATTATGTACATAATATAGTTAATGCAATTATATTAGGTAGATAATAGCATATTGGCTTCTATCTCAATTTCTTTGTACCTTTTGTATCCTCTTTTTGTTTTAGGTCAGGCCTTGCTTTGTTAAACACATTCCATCACCTTAGATAGTATGAAGAACATTAAACTCTTATTCATCAAAATGGATTTTAATTAATCTAAGCATTAATGCCTAGATTAATTAATCATTAAATATCAAATAACCAAAGCAATTAAAATCATTAAAACAAAACGGTCAAACATCCCTATTCTTACAAACCAAAGAAAACCAAAAACCTTTCATATCAAAATATGACAAGTGGGTCCCCAAGAATTTTGGGGTGGTTGTGGAAACTCCACAATAGTACCATGTTGTGTGAAACACAATATGGTGCAAAAATACAAGACACTTGCTTGGGCTATGGGCACAAAAGCAGCTTCTCTTTGTCGTTGGATTTGAGCACTGATGTTGAAGACAAAAGAATAAATAATTTTTTTTTTTGGAATTTTTGTAGCTTACCCCCTCAAATGGTGAATGAGTTACGAATGTATCTCACAAGCCAATTAAAATTTTTGTGCAAATAATTAATGATGTAGTGAATTTATGCAATTGATGAATGAATGGTGTGAAATGCAATGTGATTATGGACGATAAGAATGATGTAAAATGTGATACCATTTATTCCCCAACGGTGGGAAAGGGGTTGGTGTATGATACCATGTGATTGTTGACGATATGAATGATGTAAAATGTGATACCATTTATACCCCAATGGTGGGAAAGAGGTTGGTGTATGATACCATGTGATTATTGACGATATGAATGCTGTAAAATGTAATACTGTTTATGCCCCAACGGTAGGAAAGGGTTGTATAATACCATGTGATTATGGATGATATGAATGATGTAAAATGTGATATCGTTTATGCCCCAATGGTGGGAAAGGGGTTGGTGTATGATACCATGTGGTTGTTGATGATATGAATGATGTAAAATGTGATATCGTTTATGCCCAACGGTGGGAAAGGGGTTGGTGTATAATATCATGTGATTGTGGACGATATGAATGATGTAAAATATGATACCGTTTATACCCCAACGATGGGAAAGGAGTTCGTGTATGATACCATGTGATTGTAAGATGTATTCCATCATGGGAAATCATCATCAAATTGTGGTTGCCCCAAACTTTGTGATGATTCGATGTTGTTGAATAAGATGTCACAATGGCGTCATTGAGTATGCAATGTATGAAGATGCATGATGAATGAGTCAACATAGAGGTGGGATAGCAACTGTGGAAATTTATTCACCAATTCTATAATGGAACCAATCAACCTATCGATGTATCTTGTATGGTGATTGTTGTCAAATGAATGAGTGTTTGTGATTTTTATTAGTCGTGCTTTCATGCCCCACGAAAAAGGGCATCAATGAACGCCTTTGAGAAAATTGTTCTTGAAAACATTGTTCTCAAAATGTGAAGTACCAAATGTGATTGTGATATTTGATGATGTGATAATGGATGATGATCATTGTCAAGTGTCCTTATTGTAGGCTATTCATCTTACCGAATTGCATGGATTACTATCGTTGCAATCGCCAAGTTGATAGGATAACCCACTAGGTACAAGGTTCACTTATCAGTGACTTAACAAGACGAAATGTGTTGTATGATTTGTGATTCATGAAGGATAATGATGGAAGAATGTTTGATGTAGTCATGCAGTGATTTTGCTGATTGTGGAGTTGATTGATTTGTGATTTTATGTTTTGTTGATATGTGTTGTGCTTTGTGGCAGAAATGAATTGTTCAGTGGTCAAATCAACTCCAAATTGTATGAAATTTGATGGGGTGATGAAGCATATGATGGAGAATTGTGGAATGTCAATTTTGTGAAAATTTGACCTTGATTGACATGTTTTGTAATGCAATATGTGTATTTGAAGAATTTGGCTTGTTCTCACAAAATATGCATGCAAAACCATTTATGTTTTCACAAAATTGAATTTTATGATGTATATGATGTGGGCATGAATTTTGGTGCCAATTGGGTGAGGGGAGCTACTATTTTGAGGGATTTTGTCTTCATGCTCTTTTGGCGCCAGGTGTGCAACTATGCTTGGCGTATTGTGTAGGTGCCCGCGTGCACCTAGGTGTTCTTGTAGGCGCACGACTACACTTGCAATTTGTAAGTGTAGGTGTGCACCTGAATGCGCTAAGGAAAGCTATAAATAGCTTTCTGAGTGAATTGTGAGGCTCACTTTTGTGCTTTGGACTTTGAGAAGCTGCGTCTGAAGGGTGGAGAGGATTTGTGAGTTTGGTGAGGCTAGTGAGAATTTGCACGGAAGCTATGGCGACGGAGGGATCGAATGCTACTAGTGGAGTTGAGGCACCATTTACCCCGATAATGTTTAAAACACTTTATCTATTATGCATTATTATTATTATTTCTTTGTAATAGTATTAATGAATTTTTTTGTTGCTACAGTTGAGGGACATAGATCCTCGACATCGGTTTTCTCCTCTCATTCTTGAGATGAGGAAGAAGTTGACGATTTATTACTGGGATTTTTTGGGAAAGGGGGGCCTGGAGGGTGTAGCTAGGCTAGATGTGGTAAGGACAAATGAGGGATATCTCTCATCATTGATAGAGATATGGGACCTTGATAGGCGAACGTTCCAGATGCTGACTGGGGAGGCTACTATTATGCTTGAGGATGTATACCGCATTCTCAAGGTGCCAGTAGAAGGGGAGAGGGTGGTAGTTGGTCATGATAAGAAGGTGGAGATGGAGTGGATGTTCGAGGACCGATGGTGAGAGGTGTAGATGGGGGATGGGGGTATATGTTATCTAAGCATGTACAAGGTGAAGGATTTGGATGCGCTCCCCACCTTGATCATGTTTGTGCTAGCAAACATAGTGCTACCTAATAGCACTGGATGTAGGTTACCTTGGAAATTAGGGTTGGTGAGTGATCTATTGACGGATCCTCAAGAGTATGCCTAGGAACCTTCCTTATTGGTGTAGTTGTATTAGGAGTTATATGAGGTGATTCAAAGGGAGAGGATGGGGATTGGATGTAGCTTCCTTCTACAGTGTTGGTCTTGGAAGCATTTTACTATGGCTCGACCCGAGGGGTTGTCATATTCAACATGGCAGATGGAGGAGCCTTATGCTAGGCGATGGGCAGTAGTAGAGGAGGTGCAATTGAGTCGAGAGGTACATACCAGCTAGTGGTATTGGGATATGTGGTCAGGATTGACTCGGGCGGATGTGATATGGAGGCCATGGTGAGGAGCTTGGTGGGATGGAAATAGGAGGTAGCTACATCGGGTGAGGCAGGCTCGATGGTTGGTTTGGTAGAGGGATGAGGGGGTGGAGTACGTCTAGTACTTATGGATGCTGAGATAGTTCGGCTTACCTCAGGGAGTGCTCAATGAGCCAGTGTTGTATCGATGTCGACAAGATGAGGGGATGCTTCCATGTGCAAAGCCATGGTGGGTACAAATGGAGGATGATGAGGAGATGGAGGTCCCTGATGTAGATGATGTTGGGGTGACTCCGGAGTATGTGGAGTGGTTTGGTGCCCAACCAATATGGGTACCAAAGGTTGCGAATGATGAGGTGATAACTGTGGGGTCGGGGTGACTCTAAAGAGGACGAGGGCTCAGTGATCAACGAGTCAGATATGGTCAATGGGATCGGCTCAATAGAATCCAGAGATTAGGTTGGCAGATGATGAGAGGGAGGATGATGAGGGATTGTTTGATATCTTTGAGATAGCGAGATTATGGGTAGAGCTAGAGCAGCTTTATGAGGAGCACAAGGTTATGCTCAAGACTCAGGGAGTCACTGGTTACCATAGCTTGACTGGAGGCAGAGCGAATGGTAGTTGTGGCTAGTGATCAAGAAATAGTTATGTGACTTTAGGTAGATATGTTGGTGAAGGAGAGTTGGCATCATATGGACTTACAACATCTGTGGGCCAGTGAGTCATATGCACATTCCTTGGAGGATGTATGTATGCAAAACCATATTACATTGTTTGATCCTCCTTCCTCTTCTATAGCTGAGTCATCTAGGCATACTGAGTCTAGGCAGAGTACTAGGCCGAGGGCTCCTACTAGGTCTCAAGGGTCCTCTCATGGACATTAGCATAGTGTTTAGATGCACTATTTTTTATATGAGCCTTGGTGCTTCCTTGTAGCCTTTTTGGCATTCATTGTATATGCAATTTTTATATATATACATGACCTTTTATATATTTGTGTTATCTTTTGTGTGAATGTTTTTATGTTTTATGTAATTTTTGTTGAATGTTTTATGGATGCTTAATGTAGGCTAATCATGATGTGTATGCATAATGCCTATATGGATGATTAATGCAAGCTAAATGATATGTATATGAATGGTGTTTATGTGGATGATTAATGTCGTCTAAATGATATTTGTTATGGATGATTAATGCAAGTAAATGTATAATGAATGTGAACTATATGAAAGGAATGCATAGTGTTCGAATGATCATTTTATAGTTCAAAAATTTTATTGGCCATTTTTGTTGTTCATTGTTTTGCAATTGGGGGTACCAAATTTGTTGGCATTTTTGCAACTTGACTTTTAATGGAAGAAGACATGGATGTTGATATGGAAGAAGATATGGATGTTGATATGGAAGAAGATATGGATGTTGATATGGAATAAGATATGGATGTTGATATGGAAGAAGATATGGATGTTGATATGGAAAACTGAATGGTTTTCAAAGACTCAAACATACTAGTGTCATCAATCAAACTCTCTAAGGTTGTCTAACTTTATTTAGGACCAAATGTGTGTGTGAGTGAGGTTCAATTACCAAGTCTTGAGTATGACAATGACCCTATCCAATCAAGAACCAATGTGTGTGCATGTGAAGTTAATTAACCTATTATGAGTAGATTTAGGCATGACCTGTTATGGAGATGACCTAAGGCTAGCATGTCCTTATGTGCGTTCAGTAGTATCTCTTTTTTGAAGAGAGACATGTCGCCTCACATGATCTTACTCCACTGCCAGTCAAGCGTCTATAGCCCAAGTGGAGATTCACTCCATAGTCCTATGGGATTGATCTTTTAGGTCTTGGGGATGACTACCCATCTTGGTCAGGGGCGTGTAGTACAAATCCTTACGACTTTAGGGATCAAGGGTATTTGGGATCTTATTTGTTAGTTTTGTATAGATATTTGGGGAATCGGATTCTCAATCGAGGTGTGATGAGAATTTTGACCCTATCCTTACTACTCTATGTTTTTACATTTATGTTTGGAGTAATGTTGGTAGTGGTGAAAACCACTATTTTTGGACTATGTTGCATAATGGGACAAGCAAGGGATATCCCCTTTTTGCTATGAGTTACTACCTAAGGATGGTAATAGCTCCCCTATCTCATAATGTTTTTAAGATGTGATGGAATGTGATTGGTTCAAGACTGTTTCATGATCGATCGACAATGCTCAAGACTTTCTTAGTGTATCAATTGTGTTTTTGGTCCTAAATAAAATTAGACATCCGTTTGGAGGTTGCTTGCTATACTAGTAATGGCTGAGTGACTAAAAACCTAGGATTTTGTGATTTTGGCATATGATGTGGTTGAAATATGACTTTTATGAGGGTTGCATGGTTTCTTTAAACTAGGTACCCCCAATTTTTGCAACTTGACTTTTTGTTTATGACCATATAATCATTACTATGTTAGATCATTGAACATGGGACAGGATGAATGCAAATGTATATGCCTAATGCAATGGAGTATTGATATGTAAATGGAAATTGTACAATGCCATGGAATATGCGAATGAAACAATGTATGAATGCAAAAAAAAGATGTATTTCAAATGCTTAAATGTAAATGGAATGTATGCAATGTGGACATGCCTATGTGAATTTTTTTTTTGAAATATGTGCATATGTTACATTTCTTGGATTATGTGTGTGGCTCAAGGTGGATTACCATGTGGGTCCACTTGTTCTTATGGAAGAAGTAGGCGAAATATGGTATGATGGATGGGGAAAATTCAAAGGTAAAACTCTTCCTGTTGGGTGATGGGGATAATGGGATGTGACTTCTCTTCAGAATCGTCAGAAGAATTTGACATTAATTCAAATTCTTCATAACTTTCATTGTCGAAATCAAAGATAGGATATGAGAAGTTGACGGGGTCATCCTCGTTTACTTCGTTGATGCGAAGTTCTTGAAGGGCTTGTTCAAGAGAATATGTTGAGGGTAATGGGTGGATGAGGTGATCTTCATAATTGAAGGGCTCTAAACTCTGTTGAGCAAGGTGCAGCGATAGTATTGTCATTGTTGTCAACACAGTCAAATAGATCAATTGATGCAGTGGACAAGAGTTCAGAGGTTATTCAGAGTATATATAGTGATGTTAAATGCTTATGAGGATGTTTTTGATGTTTGGATGAAGTTGTTATAGGTTGTCCAAGAAGACCGAAGTGGCCCATATGCTAAAGATAAAAGAGAAGCAAAAAAGCAAAGAGAGAAAAAGTGTCGCAATATCATGACATGTTGCATTTTTGCGGCCAAAAGAGAATCAAAAAAGCAAAGGGAAAAATGTGTCACGATATCGTGACATGTTGCATTTTCGTGGCCAAAAGAGAAGTGAAAAGCAAAGGGAAAAAAGTGTTGCGATATCACGACATGTTGCATTTTCGCGACCAAAAGAGAAGCGAAAAAGAAAGGGGAAAAAAGTGTCGTGATATCGCGACATGTTGCATTTTTGTGGCCAAAAGAGAAGCAAAAAAGCAAGGAGGAAAAAGTGTCGCGATATCGTGACATGTTGCATTTTCGCGGTCCAAAGCGAAGAGAAAGAGCAAGGAGAAAAAGTGTCGCGATATTGTGACATGTATTTTTGCGGTCCAAAGCAAAGAGAAAGAGCAAGGAGAAAAAGTGCCACGATATCGTGACATGTTGTATTTTTGTGGCCAAAGCGAAGAGAAAGAGCAAGGATAAAAAGTGTCACGATATCGTGACATGTTGTATTTTCGCGGTCCAAAGTGAAGAGAAAGAGTGAGGAGAAAAAGTGTCGCAATATCGCGACATGTATTTTCGCGGTCCAAAGCGAAGAGAAAGAGCAAGGAGAAAAAGTGTCACGATATCGTGACATGTTGTATTTTTGTGGTCCAAAGAGAAGAGAAAGAGCAAGGAGAAAAAGTGTCGCGATATCGTGACATGTTGTATTTTTGCGGTCCAAAGCGAAGAGAAAGAGAAAGAAGAAAAAAATGTCGCGATATCGCGACATGTTCCATTTTCGCGGTCCAAAGCAAAGAGAAAATACAAGGAGGAAAAAGTGTTGCGATATCGCGACATGTTGCATTTTCGTGACTTGAAAAGGGCAGAAATGCTGAGAAGCAAAAGTGTTGCGATATCGCGGAATGTCGCATTTTTGTGACTTGAAAGGGGCAGGAAGGCCGAGAAACAAAAGTGTCGCGATATCGTGACATGTCGCATTTTAGTGACTAGAAAAGGGTAGGCAGGCAGAGAAGCAAAAGTGTCACGATATCGCGACATGTCGCATTTTCACGACTTGAAAAGGGCAGGAAGGCAGAGAAGCATAAGTGTTGCGATATCACGACATGTCGCATTTTTGCAACTCAAAAATGCCAAGCAGGCAGAGAAACAAAAGTGTCACAATATCACGACATGTCACATTTTCACAACTCAAAAAGACCAGAAAGGCAGTGAAACAAAAGTGTCACGATATCGCGACATGTCGCATTTTCGTGACTGAAGACCAGGATGGTGAAACTGAAGACTGCATAGTGATGTGGACCCATAAGGAATCTTTAATGATTTGAAATCATTTAAGATGGACGTTACACGTGGAAAGAAGCGGATGCATGCCCATGTGGAGAAAACGAACAGTCGAAGAAGGAGAAAATGAACAGTCGTCAAAATAGAAACGAAAAGCTTTTTCAAAAACCAAAACACATGCATGCACAAAGGAGAAAATGAATAGTCATGACCGAGAAGATGAACAGTCATAGTAGGAGAATATGGTGTCAATTCTTTGCATGTAACGTGTTTGACGAAATTCCTACTCTATATATACAAAAGGAGTTAAATAAAGAAGGTGTTACAATTGACAAGTGGCGTATGAGAATTGAAAGGAGTTACAACTGGAGTTACAAAGAGAAAGGATGGTTATAAAAGGAGTTTTACTTGGACAATTTAAGTGGGAATTATTCGATGAAGTGCGCGAGAGGCGAGCGAGAAGGGTGTGTGTTGTGTGAATTGTGGGTGATGTTGAGTAAGCAATAGACCAATCAGGGTCTTGTAAAAGTGAAGGCATTTATATGTCAATCTTCTAGTTTCAAAATTAAAGTCCAAGTTGGTGCTTGGCATCAGGGGTTGGTGCTCCTTCCAGTTGGTGCTGGTAAATCAAGGGTTGGTGCTCTTTTCTATTGGTGCAGATAAATTAGGGGTTGGTGCTCCTTTCTGTTGGTGCAGATAAATCAGGGGTTGGTGCTCCTTCTAGTTTGTGCTGGTAAATCAGGGGTTGGTGCTTCTTTCTATTGGTATATATAAATCAGGGGTTGGTACTCCTTTCTGTTGATGTAGATAAATCAGGGGTTGGTGCTCCTTCCAGTGGGTGCTGGTAATTTTATTGTAAAGTTGTTGCTTTGCAAAGGCTGTATTTGGATGGAATTCCAAACAGTAAAATTTTGAGGAGTAGCCAAATTGGTGAACCTCGTTACATCTTGTGTTGTGAGATGCTCTCTTGTTATATTTTCTTTATTGGGTTTTAAGTTTTCATTATTTCAAATTTAAGAGTTGAAGATTTAAGTTTTAAAGAGCTACACTGATTCACCCCCCCTCTCAGTGTCATTGTGAGACTAACAATTGGTATCAGAGCGAGGTTCCTGAACAATCTTAATCGGCTAGGGTGATCTTGGAAGTGACACAATGGCAGGTGGTGAAGGCTTCTCATAAAACAAAGCACCATTTTTGGATGAAACTAATTATGCATTTTGGAGACTCAGGATGTAGATATATCTTTGTGCTTTGGGATACGACATTTGGGATTCAGTAGATAGTGGATACACAATACCCACCACTTCTCCAATCGATGCTGCTAGAAAGAAATTGTTTGAGAATAACTCAAAAGAAAAGAATGCTATCATGTGTGGATTAGTGGACAATGAACTAGTAAAAATTATGAGTTGTAAAATGGCAAAAGAAATATGGGACAAACTGAGGAGCATTCATGAAGGAGACGATAATATCAAGGAGTCCAAGTTACAAACACATCGATCTCAGTTCGAAGTATTAAAGATGAATGATGATGAGAACATAGAAGTATATATGTTGAGAGTTAATGAAGTAATTAATGCGATAAGAGGACTCGGCAAGGAAATCAAAGATTTTGTCATCGTGAAAAAGGTATTAAGATCTCTTCCCCAAAGATTTGATTCTAAGGTTTCAGCTATAAAAGAAGCTAAAGATCTAAATTCTTTTAGTATGGATGAGACTCAAGGTTCTTTGACTGCATATGAGATGAGAATAGGAAAATCTAAACCCACAGACAGAGAAGCCACTTTTAAAGATCATAAAAATATGAAATAATCCTAGGAAGAAGAGACATTAGATGAAATGGAAGTGAACTTTGTTCAAAATCTACAAAGGGAAAAAGGAAAATACAAAGGAAAGTTATCGTTTAAATGTTTCAATTGTGGAGGCATTGGGCATTTTGCAGTTAAATGTCCACTTAATGAGAAGGACAAAAGTGATGAAGGATCGCACCAAGAAAGAAGTGACTGGAAGAAAAAAAAAAATTAGAAAAGGTAACTTCAAGAAGAAAAGTTTCATCTTCGAGAATGTCAGCTCATCAGAAGACAACTGCGGTGAGGATTCTGAAAAGGAAACATGTGAATTTGTTTTCATGGCACTTGAAGAATAAATTGATGTAGAAGTAAATTTGGAAGAGGAACTAATTGCAGCTCTGGATGAATTGAAGATAGAAAGAAAAAGGAATAAGAAAATTTCAAGAAAGCTTGAGGATGCAAATGAAATCATAACCAATTTGAAAGTACAGATAAAAGAATGCAAGAAAATATCTGAAGATCTCGAAGTGCAAATAACCATGAAAATAGATTATTGCAGCAAGCTAGAAGAAGAGACTGTTGGTTTAAGGATGCAGATAGAAGAGATGAATCGTAAAATTAGTTGTTATCACAAACATGAAGAAAGTTTTATGAAGCTGGATAAGATCATAAATAACCAAAGGACTACAAGCAACAAATTTGGTTTGGGCTTTGATGAAGGAGAATCATCAAATGGATCAAATAATGAAGATAAGAAACAGGTTGATCGAGAAAAAATGACTCATGCAAAAGAAAGCAATAATGCAAGGCACGAAAGGATAATTGACAATGATGGTTTCACCAATGTCACACATCAAAGAAGAAGAAGATTTATGTCTCTTACGAAAACATGGCAAAGACCATCACCTAGGTTCAATCATCTCTTTTCTAGGTACTGTTTTAAATGCAATGGTTATGGACATAAGATTTCAGATTGCAAGTATAATGTAGGACAAAGGAATTTTACCAGTAGAAATGTTTTTTCACCTTTGATGGATTATGCAGTATAATGTTATAACTGTCATAATTTTGGACACATTGCAAGAAATTGTCGAAATACATTTACATAAAATCAATTTTAGGGAAGAAAATTTCAACCAAATGGAATGAAACAAAATAGAAAATTTCTCAAAAAACATGCACAAGCTACTAAAAAAGAAAAGTCAAAACAAAAGCCCAAAATTGTAATCAAACCATAGTGGAAAGAAAAAGAGCAATCTAAGGAAGAAAAGGAATCCCTGATCGTACAAATAGCATTTGAAGCATAGAATAAATATGCACCATGGATACTTGATAGTGGATGCTCCAGTCATATGACAGGTGACAAACAAAAATTTGAGAAGTTACAGCAATATGAAGGTGGTTCAATAAAATTTGGAAATAATGATGGAGCTAAGATAGTTGGCAAAGGTTCAGTTAAGATCAGTGAAAGAAAAATCAAGTCAAACGAAGTCTTGTTTGTGGTTGTTCTAAAGCATAACTTGTTGAGCGTAAGTCAGATTTGTGATAGAGGTCATGAAGTGATTTTTAAGAAGCAGGGTTGTGAAGTTAGAAAAGTAAACAGTGGAAAGTTGATAGCAACTGAATCGAGGACATCTGGAAACCTGTACACTCTCTCAGAAGACTTTAGAAGGAGCTTGCTTGATTGGACAGGAATAAATAAATTAGGAGTGGTCACGCTACCCAAGAATTGACTATATATTGGGACCACATTCTCAAGGGGAGCATTTGTGTATTTATTTATCTTTTTTCTCATGTTTGTGATTTTTGCTAAGTGTAATAATTTTTGCCTGAGAATGTTGTGCATGGACTCAGGGGGAGTCTGTAGTGGCCCTTTGATATTATTGTCAAAGGGGGAGAAGAGTTAAAGGAAATTGCACGTGTGTTGCCAACAATTCCAAAGGGGGAGATTGTTGAGCAAGGTGCTTGTCATTGTTATCAACATAGTCAGATAGATCGGTTGATGTAGTGGACAAGAGTTCAGAGGTTATTTAGAGTATGTACCATGATGTTAAATGCTTATGAGGATGTTTTTGATGTTTGGGTGAAGTTTTTACAGGTTGTCCAAGAAGACCGAAGTGGCCCATATGCTAAAGATAAAAGAGAAGCAAAAAAGCAAAGAGAGAAAAAGTGTCACGATATTGCGACATGTTGCATTTTTGCAGCCAAAAGAGAAGCAAAAAAGCAAAGGGAAAAATGTGTCGCGATATCGTGACATGTTGCATTTTCGTGGCCAAAAGAGAAGCAAAAAAGCAAAGGGAAAAAAGTGTCGCAATATCGCAACATGTTGCATTTTTGCAGCTAAAAGAGAAGCAAAAAAGCAAGGAGGAAAAAGTGTCGCGATATCACGACATGTTGCATTTTTGTGGCCTAAAGAGAAGCAAAAAAGCAAGGAGGAAAAAGTGTCGCGATGTCACGACATGTTGCATTTTCGCGGTACAAAGCGAAGAGAAAGAGCAAGGAGAAAAAGTGTCACGATATTGCGACATGTATTTTCATGGTCCAAAGCGAAGAGAAAGAGCAAGGAGAAAAAGTTTTGCAATATCGCGACATGTATTTTTGCGGTCCAAAGCGAAGAGAAAGAGCAAGGAGAAAAAGTGTCGCGATATCGCGACATGTTGTATTTTCGTAGTCCAAAGCGAAGAGAAAGAGCAAGGAGAAAAAGTGTCACGATATCGCGACATGTTGTATTTTCGCGGTCCAAAGCGAAGAGAAAGAGCAAGAAGAAAAAAGTGTCGCGATATCATGACATGTTGCATTTTCATGGTCCAAAGCAAAGAGAAAATGCAAGGAGGAAAAAGTGTTGTGATATCGCGACATGTCACATTTTTGCGACTTGAAAAGGGCAGGAAGGCAGAGAAGCAAAAGTGTCACGATATCGCGACATGTCGCATTTTCACGACTTGAAAAGGGCAAGAAGGCAGAGAAGCAAAAGTGTCGCGATATCGCGACATGTCACATTTTTGTGACTCAAAAAGGGCAGACAGGAAGAGAAGAAAAAGTGTCGTGATATCACGACATGTCGCATTTTCGCAACTCAAAAAGGGCAAGAATGCAGAGAAGCAAAAGTGTCGCGATATCGTGACATGTCACATTTTTGTGACTTGAAAAGGCCAGGAAGGCAGAGAAACAAAAGTGTCATGATATCACAACATGTCACATTTTCGTGACTCAAAAAGGTCAGGTAGGCAGTGAAACAAAAGTGTCGTGATATCTCGACATGTTGCATTTTCGCGACTGAAGACCAAGATGGTGAAACTGAAGACTACATAGTGATGTGGACCCATAAGGAATATTTAATGATTTGAAATCATTTAAGATGGACATTACATGTGTAAATAAGCGAACGCATGCCCATGTGGAGAAAATGAACAGTCGAAGAAGGAGAAAACGAACAGTCGTCAAAATAGAAACGAAAAGATTTTTTGAAAACCAAAACGCATGCATGCACAAAGGAGAAAATGAACAATCATGACCGAGAAGACAAACAATCATGGTAGGAGAATATGGTGTCAATTCTTTGCATGTAACGTGTTTGATGAAATGCCTACTCTATATATACAAAAGGAGTTAAATAAAGAAGGCGTTACAATTGACAAGTGGCATATGAGAATTGAAAGGAGGAGTTACAACTGGAGTTACAAAGAGAAAGGATGGTTATAAAAGGAGTGTTGCTTGGACAATTTAAGTGGGGATTATTCAGTGAAGTGCATGAGAGGAGCACGAGAGGCGAGCGAGAAGGGTGTGTGTTGTGTGAATTATGGGTGATGTTGAGTAAGCAATAGACCAGTCAGGGTCTTGTAAAAGTGAAGGTATTTATATGTCAATCTTCTAGTTTCAGAATTGAAGTCCAAGTTGGTGCTTGGCATCAGGGGTTGGTGCTCCTTCTAGTTGGTGCTGGTAAATCAGGGGTTGGTGCTCCTTTTTGTTAGTGTAGATAAATCAGGGGTTGGTGCTCCTTTCTGTTGGTGTAGATAAATCAAGGGTTGGTGCTCCTTCCAATTGGTGCTGGTAAATCAGGGGTTGGTGCTCCTTTCTATTGGTGCAGATAAATCAGGGGTTGGTGCTCCTTTATGTTGGTGTAGATAAATCAGGGGTTGGTGCTCCTTCCAGTGGGTGCTGGTAAATTGATTGTAAAGTTTTTGCTTTGCAAAGGCTATATTTGGATGGAAGTCCAAAATATCAAATTTTTAGGAGTAGCCAAATTGGTGAACCTCGTTACATCTTGTGTTGTGTGATGCTCTCTTGTTATATTTGCTTTATTGGGTTTTAAGTTTTCATTGTTTTAGCTTTAGGAGTTGAAGATTTAAGTTTTAAAGAGCTACACTAATTCACCCCCCCATATTAGTGTCATTGTGAGACTAACAGGGTTGTCCTCGTTTACTTCATTGATACAAAGTTCTTGAAGGGCTTGTTCAAGCGACTATGTTGATGGTAATGGGTGGATGGGGTGATATTCATAATTGAGGCTAAGAATTTTAAAGGCTTGATCAAGAGAAGTAGTGGAAGATAACATAGTATATCCTAAACCAGAATGATCATGGGTACCTCTATACAAAACCTCTAAGATATCATGCATCCCTTTCTCATGGGAACCTAGACCTTGACCTTGCCAATTGAACATGTTAAAGTAGCGCGCGGGAAAATCCTAGATTTTAAGTATATTGGCATGCCTAGGCTCTTGTGGTTCTTCAGGTGGGTTTGCCCCAGTTGAGCAATCCAACCCTCCATAAATAAATTTAATGCTATTTGGAGCTGCACTCGTGTAAACAACGCCTATGGATAAAGAGTGGTCTCGAGGACGTCCAAATTTGTTGGCTATTGGAATGGTTAGGGGTGTGATGGTGACGTCTTGGACCATATATTCGCCTATACAAGGATTGGTGATGTGGAATTTGAATTGGGTTGGCATGGTTGATGGTGGGGACTCAAATGGATCTGGATTGGTTATGGATGGTGGTGAATTAAATATGTCACAATCCGAGAGTTCGACTTGTGAAACATTAGCCGATGGAGTGGGATTGGATGGTGGTGTGGAATTAGAATATGGAGGATGGGGTAATGATGAAATAGAATAAATGGTTGTAGAAAAAGGGGTAGATGTGATGTACGATGTGCTAATAATAGACTGATTGTGACCACATGTGCAAGAAGAAATGGATTTTTGAGGAGGTGATGTGATGGGTAGCTCTTCTAGGATGGGAGCCTTAGAAGAGGATGTAGATGGATTAGAAGAAGATGGATTAAGAGATTATGTGGGTGGATTCAATTATGGCACCAAGAATAAATGGGTGGAGGGTAACATGTATTCATAAGGATTTGAAATGAAATTACAATACTTAAATTGTTCGACATTCGTAGGGATGCAATGGACTTGTCCATCATGAACATACTTCAAGCATTGGTGGAGAATTGAAGGAACACATTTTATTTCCATCATCCAAGGTCTACCAAGGAGTATATTATATTCCATGGCTCCTTCCAAGATGTGAAACATGGTGTGCAACATTCTGGCCTCTACTTCTATAGGTAAAACAACAGTGCCAACTGTGGTATACAAAACAACATTAAATGCTTTGAGGGTGAATGATGATTTGGAAATATGGGATGAAGGTAATTTGAGGTGGATAAGGGTAGAAGTAGTAATTATATTGATTGACGATTTGTTATCAATTAGTACTCTTTTGTATGGCTTTCTATCTATTAGGGCCATTATGTGCAATGGAGGGTCTATTGATTTGAATCATTGATTTTACCTCAAAGTCATAAAAGGTAATTGATGGCTCCATGCACATCCTAACACTCCCTACAAATTTTTTGAAGGCATTAGAGTCTTGGGATTCTAACTCAATTGACTTGAGTATTTCCATTAAATCTTCTCTATGCCTAGGGGATTGTTGGATATGTTCATACACATAAATTTTGGCTAATGCCATTTTCAAACTAGTGGTTAACCGGCTAGTTAAATTTATTGTTGGTCTTACTAGATGAAGTATGGGTTGATTGGATGGATTGGATAGATTTATTGGCAAAGATGTATTTTGTGATGTTTGGATGGGAGGTGGGTTCAAATTTCATTGAGAATTTTTTTTATTTTGCATTTGCCCTCTAGTGACCAAATGGACTGCTCCTACAAAGTTTTGGTATTGTTGGACATGATTTACTTGATTAAGAGGTGGTTTTTGATTGTTACCTCCTACATTATGTTGGACCTCCCCATGGTTAGGTAGAGGTGTCTAATATATACCCAAATTTTAATTTTGTGGAGCTAAGGGTTATCCATGTTAATGGACCCTAGGTATATGAGGTCTTGCACTATGTTTTTGAACATATGGCAAGAATTGATATCATGCCCATTTTGCCAATGGTATGGGCAAAACAAGTGCTCTCTATAATTTTTAAGCCTTTTGGTGGGATCATCGGGCCTATTTTTTGACAAGGCTAACTTGTTGGTCTCATACAACCTTCAAAATATGGATGAATATGATTCCAGTAAAGGAGTGTATTGATGTTGGGGCTGATTGAATTGGCGACAGGTAGGTTGTTCCATAGTTTGCATTGTGTTGTGTACCGTTGGTGCTTGGGTTACTTATGGGACCACATGATAGGCAATTTATTGTTGCACTAGTTTTTGAGCCATTACGGGCTAGCTCATGACCACTTGATTTACTTGATTAGTTGTGTTAGTCGTTGAGGCTTGTGTTGATTTGGTTTTGCCAGTTTGATTATTTTGGTATTGGCCCCTATTTTGCCACTCTTTATTCTTAGGCTTAATGACACCGTCTTGGATTTTTATCTCCTCAATGACACTAGTCTGTGCTAAAGCCTCCTCAAATTTTCTATAATTATTGATCTATAGCATCCAAGAGATGGGTTTTAAGAAACTCTTGGTAAAAAGTTTGATAATTTATTCCATTGGGAGGGAGAATGGCAACTTGGTTATGACTGCCCTCCAACAATTTCCAAAATCATAGATAGGTTCCTCATCCCATTGATTCAAATAATATATATTCGATAAGGAAACCTTCTTTCTAATATTAAGGGTGAAGCATTCTAAGAATAGATCTATAAATTGATCAAAAGTATAAATACTATGTGTATGCAATTGATTGTACCATTCAATGGCATCTCCCCCTAATGTTTGAGGAAATGTTTGGAGCATAAGAGCATTATCATCACTAATCCAAAAACATACATGGACAAATGAAATCACATGCTCCTTAGGATCTTTAGTTCCCTTGAACTTGTCAAATTTTGGTATCATAAAATCTTTCGGATATGGCGGTGATGGTATCGAAGGGTGGATTGGTTGATGGATCAGTTGGCTTAATGTGAGATTTTGACTCGTTACTCTTGGTGAATTTTACATCAACTGATCAATTTGCTTTTGTATTACTTGGAATCTAAGATCTTCTACTGGAATGTGAGGACCTTGGATTATGTGGTGGTTGGTTGATGGGTTGGATGGTAGATGTTGGGGTGTGACCAGTATGGTATTGTGAAATGATTTGGGATGGGTGTGTGGTGAATATTGATGGTTGAAGGATGGGGATTATTGATGAAGATGTTGATGGAAGAATGATTTGTGTTGTTGGTTGGCAGAAATGGTAATTGGTATGGTTGATGTGTGGATTGATGGTAGATTAGGGATGGACACTATGGAAGGTTGGGGAAACCATGCTAAATTTTGATTGGTGAGTGGATTTTGATTCGAAACTACTTGGGTCATAGGGTCTGTGTTAACCGGTTGTTTTCATTTTGTTTGTTGTGAAAGCAACCTATTTATGAGCCCTAATGTGTCTGTAAGTTCTTGATTTGATCATTTATTGAAGGATGGGGTTGCGGTTGGATGAGATGATGGGAATATGGATGATGATGGATGAGAAGACATGGGTATGGTGGCTAAGTGAGATGATGAAGGGGTGGATGATTATGGATGAGAAGACATGGGCATGGCGCAAGTTGCATTTGATGTAACAACTTGATGGTTAGGGATTTGTGAGGCAGCATTGACATACGCCTCATATAATGGATTGGAATAGGTGGATGTGATATAAGTGTCTAGAACACTTGGATTTTTTTGGGGTTGGCTCATGGAAGAAGGCATACCATATTCATAACCCAAATTATGATATCCTTGGGTATGGTAGGAGGTAGCCAATTCAGATTCTTCAAAACCCTCTTGGCTAAGGGGCTCTAAGACATAGTTGGAAGACTTGTAGATGGCCCTCACTTTATCCATGTCTATGTAGGTGGTGGTTGTCTCCACATTGTGTGAAGGGGTTCCTACTTGAGATAGGGATGGATGTGATGATCCATACAAAGTAGTCTAAACCATACTGGATGGGGATACCAAAGTAGAGAGAGCATGGGAAATGTTTTCGATTAAACTACTTTGGTTTATTATTTTCTTTTGTCGCCTCATTAGTACCATAAAGTAATTAAAGAAAAGATTTTAAGTTTAATCTAAATCACACAAACTAATTTTTTTTTCAAAATTTAAAGTAAAAAAAGCAATCAATCCTAGGTTTCACCGTGTGTGGCTTACCTTGTTCATTAATTATTTTCTTTCGTTAATATGAGATTCTTTTTAGAATTTTTGGCTTGTGTGTTTTGATGTAACTTAATCTTGTTTAAAGAAAACAAAGGTAAAAACTAAGGCTGGCTAGGGCAACGAGATTCTTGTTGGTAATGACCTCCAACAAGTTTGCTTAGGGGTAGTACTATGGTTTCTAGGGTAGAGATTGGTGGATGGAAATCACTACCACCATCACCAAATCTCAAGCAATGGCTAGTGATGAAATCCAGGCACTACTGTTAAAAAGTGAATCGTGCGAGTGTGTGTGATTAATTTTATTAGATCTCTTGTTCTATATGGTGTGCAAACAATATTAAATATTACTAACTTTACTAATCTAATTTAGAAGCCAACATAAAGACGTAAATTTCACCTAAAGAGTGCAGAGTACACCCTTAAAATCCCCTACCTACAAGTGATTAAAATCACAAGAGCAACCGGAGGGTTCGTCCACCTCTCTACCAAAGGGGCCAGCCTAGGGCAGGATTAATTTATGCGTCAAGATGTTCCTATTTAGATATGCAAAATTAAAGCAATATTTAACTCTGAAATGTGAAATCTATGATGCTTTTCTGTTTCATATGCACTCAAAAATGCAAAAAATCACCTAGATCTACAAATATAGAAAAATAAATGAATTTGGTATAATTAAATACACACAAACCCTAAATGTGAGTTGCTAAGTATTCTTTCCAAATTACTTAGTTTTAAACCCCAAAACAACAAAAAATAGCAACATAATGTAGAATACGTAAATTTCTAATTGGTAAACCAGGGTTATGGGACCTATTTGGAAGCCTTATCTCTACACAAGATCACTACCAGGCACAGTTGAGTGCCTGCATAGGCACAGTAGAGCACCTGTGGTTGTATGCACACACTGCTGAACACCTGTGTAATCTCTAAAAGTGCTGCAGACTGCTTCAAAAACCCTAGCGATAAAATTGGTGACTTTTGCACTTCTGAAAACTCTGCAACAAATAGAAGTAAAATTAAGTTAGCAAGGTAGATCTATTAAATAATGAAACCCTTATGGAGTCCCACCGTGATCACCATTTGTGAAGACAAAAACATGAAACTTAAACAATAAAGAAATCAAATGATCCAAATAAACACAATATTACACAAAATAGATAGATTTATTCAATAAGCAGGGGGGAAAGCTAATAAACTCATTTTGATACAATATGTACTCAGTGATCATTTGATACAAAGATTTACAATATGCTAGGGTTCTTCGAAACTCTAGCTACAACAATGAAGTGTCTTCAAATGATGTGTCCTTGCTTTCAACGGAATGAATGGGCTTCAGGTATCCAATGTCGGACCACTCCAGCTTCAACAACCATTCAAAAATATGTAGAATCTACAGATATACATACACAAAAAATAGGGAAAGGGATTAATAACACAAATCATGTAACAAAATAAAACCAATAAATATATACCTTGCTTGTGATGATTATTCATTTTGTTTTTGCAATTTTGATAGTAGATGGTGTGACATAGCATGCTCTAATTCATGTTTTTATGGTTGCAACAGACTTAGAGGCACACTGGGTAGGATCTGGTGTGAGCTTCGTAGGCTTTGAAGCGAGCCTGCAATACAACAGGTGTAGGCGTACACTTGGCAAGCTCTGCAGCGAGCCTTGCAAGCTCGGGAGGGCAACTGTGGTGAGGATAAAATCTACAAAAGCAGATCATGGGGGATGCGATGAATGTGGTGGATGGGTAGAAGTGGTGATGACGATAATGGATTAGGGCAAGGTGGAAAGGATGGATATGGGGGATGGTTGTAATAGCCGAAGTCCTATTGGCTAGCTAGGGCTTTGGATTTTCAAGGCTCTATCTGTTTCTGCTTTGCTAGGGCTTTGCCAATGATCTCTTCAAGATGTAAATTCTAATATCATGGTTCTAGGGTTTGAGCATTTGTAAATACCTTTATTTATAATCCAACCGAGAGTTTTAGCCTTACACTTTTAATCGTGTGGATAATATTAAATTAGATCCGAAGGTTGAGATTACTTTTTAGATGTGGCATGGATTAATGAAGATGGACGGTGGAGATTAGATTGGATCGGACGATTGTGGTTAATTGAGTTTATAAATATATATTTTATAATAAATATATTATAATTTAATATAAAATATTATATTAAATATAAAATAATATTAAAATAATCCCAATTGGGTTAGGAAATGGCGGGAAAGGTGGAATTGGGCCAAATAATTGGCTGGAAAGGTGTATGGTGGATAAGTGGATGGTAGTATGGTTAGGATGGAGGATTAATGGCTACAATTTGGTGCCCACATAAGGAATACCACATCAAACTTTAGTTTCTTGAAATTTAGAAAATTGAACCATTGAAAATTGAAGGATAAATAAGCAAAATCATTAATTGCTTGAAAGTTGAAAATTTCATATTACATTAGTCTCTTATACTAATTTATGAGACATTAATCCAACTAAAAGGTCTTGAAGTAAAATAACCTTATTAAAACCTGAAGGTACATCATCATTTATCTTTAGCTTTCTACTTACTAATTATTAGGAAGAAATAAAGAAATAAAGTGAAGTTGAACATTAGGGGAAAAAAAAGGAATTCAACTCAAACTCATACTATCAATAATCATAGTGCATTCAAACACTTGCAAGATAGAAGGCATTTTACAAAACTTGTAAAATTGAAAATTTCTTAGCAAGGTTGAGCATATACTTAAAACTAGGGAGACATAAGGTAGACTACTACAAAGGATCTTTCAAAAATATTCTCAAAATACTAAAGAGCTAAAATAATTCTATTGATTAATCATACACTACAAGATTTGATTCAGCCTAGAATTCAAATAAAGAGATACAAGGTTTACAAGTCTATTAAAACTAAGGAGGAAGAAAGATGTCAACCTCAAAGAATATAGTGAATAATGATATGAACAACACCATTAGAAAGGAAAGAGCAAGTGTTATAAAAATTGGAATCAAGAATTTACTTATAAAGTCTGAAGGAAACTTAGACCTTGCTTCAAAAGTAATTCATAGTGAAGCTTTAGAAGAAAACTTTGAAACCTTGGAATATTATCTACATTCTCAACTCACAGAAGCAATTGATAATGGAAAGAGTGATATTCAAAAATTATTTATACATTGGTAGCATATTATATATGGTATTACTTATATTCAAATGTTACAAATATGAGAATGTAGAACAAAAAAGATTTATTGAATCACTTAAAGAGAAAAAAAAATGGATGAATCCTTCTTAGATAAGATATTTCAATCCTCATGCAGTATTGATACTTCAAGTTCTACTAACTCAAGATCTTATCATGATGCCTTAAGTGTTTGTTCAAAATACTTTGTACACAATAAGAATAGTAATAAGAAGGACAAAGGCAAAGAGGAAATACTTTTGTAGGAATCAGGTGATAGTACGACCACTTATGAAAGTGCAAAAACTAGATCCAAAGACAAAAATAAAGTAGAAGAAGAAAAGGAACCAGATCAAGAAGGTAGACAATGCAAGGTATATTAAATATAATACAAAATATTGGATCAAATTGAAAAACATTTGAAGGACGAAGATCCATATTGAAGACAAAGTCTTCAATACCCAAATAATGTAATATATGGGGGTGTTAGAGTATATTACATTATTTGGTACATTCCAATGTACCACCTTGGGTACATTTCTAGATTAAAAGTTTATCTTAGATTAATTTTTGAGTAGATACTTCAAGAAAGTAATAAATGCACAATTGTTAGAATGTGCAATGATGTAAATGTGCATGTAGTCTACATGTACATGAGTCATAGGATTGATAGATGAAGAGTCATAGGTAGAGTAAATGCCAAGGCACATATATTTCTATATATATATATAACTTGAGGTATAGGAAGTGATATTGAAAGCCGAACGCAGGGGTGATGGCGTGCCAGACCAGATGGTGCAAACGAAATTGATACAAATGTGCTAAGTCCTATGAATGCGAGAAAGCAATGCACGAAGGAAACGACGCATAAACGAGATGTAAGCAAGTAAAGACAAAGTGAGGCCTCTTTTATTAATGTTGCTTTCAATTTGGTTACAATAGTCCCCCCTTTAGGGCTCATAATGTTTGATACAGTTCGTTACATCAATGAATGGTATGCTTCCAGTGTCTTCCACATGCCTCACATTCGAAATGGGCGAGCCAAAGGTTGTCTCCGCTTGTGTCTGTGTGTTCGTGTGTTCATGTGTTCCTTGCTGCCCCTCCGGTGTTCTTGGTGGTGAGATCCTACATACAAAGAAACAACAAATAGTTAATAGCATATGTGGATAGAGAGAAGATATGTAATCCCTAGGGACTCCAGCCAGTTAGTATATAAAATAGCAAAACGATGGTCAAAACATGTCATAATGAACCTAAAATTTGACAGAGGTATAAAAACATCATCAGGGACACATTGCAAAAATAACAATCAGGAAATCATGTATAGATTTATAATCGCTCTGGGGTGGGACAATTAGGACTGTCATAAAACATGCAAAAGCAACCTTCCAAATTTCCAGCCTAGAGACCACCAAAACTCCTGAAAACTTGGGGTTAGGCTAAAAATGGCATTTTGGGACGACCTAGAAGGTCAGATTTGGCATATTCTACCCACATTGTCACGTATCTGAAGGCACTCCCTATATGTTAGTAAAAGCATAAAATGGTAAAAACATGGTCAAATCAAGTCATAATGCAATGAAACTTGAATAGCAGCATAAGTAAACCAGCTAGAACATAATGAAAAAATAATAGTAGAGAAATTCTTCATGGATTTCTAATCACTCTGGGGTGGGACGATTACGACTACAACAGTTTGGAGGGCGCCTGGGGACAAGAATCCCATCGTTTGGGGTTTGATTTTGACACCAATCCACTTGGGATGGGTCCAAAACTTCCTAGGGGGTTGTGTCAGCAAATTTGGTGTGGGATTGTGGCCGATTTCTTGGGTTTTGGGTCAAGATTGCGTTCTTAGAATTCACCCAATAACCTCTCTTCCAAAAGAGAAATTAGGGATGTAAGAAGCACAAAAGGGATTGTGGGTATAATTTGGCAGCACTCCGTTGCTCCAAATGCTCCAGTTTTGCTCTCTTTTTGGGGTGAGGAGGCTCACCCTTTTATAGACCTAGGGTCTCCCTCTTTGGATGTGCATGCGAGGGTGCCACTTGGGTTGCCATGCCTTTTTTGGGAGAGAAGATTCCTCACTGATTTAGAGTCTCCTTGCATGAGGCCTCCATGATCAAGGCATGCTTGACTAAAGTCCTTCTCTCATATTTGAAATCATTCCTCGAAATTACATGCTCTAAAGGCACAGTTAAGTGGTGAATCTGTCGATGTTTGAATTTTTTTTGCCAGTAAAACCTGCTACTCATCCCACCTTGGAATGATTGCTGCTAATCGTACCATGGTAGGACGAATAGGATACTAATCGTCCCAGGGTGGGATGAGTAGGGAGTAGAGTGCTTAAAAGGTGCCAAATTGACCTCTGAATTTCCAAAACTGATTTGGGAGTGGTTAGGACCACTTTTTAACCTCTAGAGGATGCCCTAGGGGGTGTGTATGCCAATTTGGTCAGTGCTTGTAGCCACATAATCATATTGGTGCTATTTTGGTGTCTACAGATGCACCTTTTTGGGATGCACTATGCGTGGCATAGTGCTAAGCAAAAATAAATAACCAAAGCACTTAATGATTAGGATTTCTCAGTAACCTAACAAAATTTTGATGCCCCAAGTATGGAAATGGCACACATTCTTGAATCCTTGCTTTTGACGAGCTAAGGAGCTTACTTCAAGTGTTAACATTTTTTGGTGAGGTGTTACTTGATCTTGGACATTGTTCAGTCATGAATAGGCAAAGGGCGCAACCTTTTATCTAGGGAACCTTATTTTCATACTTCCAGAATGCCAAGTGTTTGTTCATCTTGTGATTATTGCTTGTTTACTGTCCCAAGAAGGAGCGTTATTGTATTTGTCAATGATTCTTTGAATGCATGCCATTTCCTTGATTGGGTGTGTATTTGTTGATTTGGTGACTAAGTGTGACTACCTCCTCAAGCGAAGAATCGAAGAAGGAATGACCAAAATGAGAAAAGTGATGAGTCACTTGATCCAAGATGATTTTTGTAAGTGTGTCTTTAGTTGTTTTTCATTGAATGTGTTTAGTTTCCTAGCAATCAAACCTATTTTTGGTGGGTTCTGATCCTTTTTGTTGACGCCTATTGGGGTAGAAATTGTCAAAAATCTGCGTTCCCGTGGAGCATTTTGGCTATGGTAGCCTTCTTAGGGAGTAGGATAGTGATAATTTGTGGTCCCGACATCGGTTTTGCATGCCAAGAATGTTAGGTGCAAATGCACCTTTATTCGGCAGAGTTATTGCTATTTTTTGGTGGGTTTTGACCCTTTTTGTGACATCGATTGGGGTTGAAATTGTCAAAAATTCATCCTCCCGTGGAGTGGTATGGCTATGGTAGCCTTATTAGGGAGTAGGATAGTGATAATTTGTGGTCTCGACGTCGGTGTTTCATGCCAATAATGTCAGGTGCAAAGGCACCTTTATTCGGCAGAGTTATTATTGTTTTTGAGTGGGTTTTGACCCTTTTTGGTGATGCCTTAGGGCTGAAATTTTCAAAAATTCATCCTCCCGTGGAGTGGTCTGACTATGGTAGCCTTATTAGGGAGTAGGATAGTGATAATTTGTGACCCTGACATTGGTATTTCATGCCAAGAATATCAGGTGCAAGGGCACCTTTGTTTGGTAGCTTTATTGTTGTTTTTGGTGCATTTTTTGGATTCTTTTTCTGTTGCTTTGTTTTCTGCTCTGTAATCATCCCAGGGTGGAACGAATAGCAATTTGGTAATATTTCTAGGTTAGCGCTAGAGCTCTCATCCCAGGGTGGAACGATTAGGGGCCCAACAGCCTATAAAAAGACCAAATCTTGATTTTGGGCTTATTTGCAATATTTTTTGCTTGGTGTTTTGGAGCAGTGAGGAGGAGTGCGAATTTGCGTAGCAAAGTGCTGCCAAGATTTCATGGACACCATGAGTGCGAGAACCGGATCTTCGAGCGGGGAGCCAAAGCGAGACCGGTACGATGTTCCTTCCTTCTTGTTATTTGTTTTTGCTTTATATGAAGTTAAAAACTTGCACATAATTGTTTATATTTAGCATTACTTTGTTTTTGTTTTGTGTTAATATTAAGATCGAAACCCTAGTATTAATTTTTGTGGTGTTTGTTCACCTTAAGGTCAAAACCCTAGGTTGATTTTGTTTTTTTTGTTTGATTTTTTTTTTTGTTCACACTTAAGGTTAAAAACCCTAGGATGAATTTGTTTGATTGTTTTAAGTTGTTTTTATAGTTACCATGAAGGTTAAAAACCCTAGTATGAGTTGTTTTTGTATTATTGTTTGATTTTTTGTAATTCACATTAAGGTGAAAAACCCTAGGATGAATTTGTTTTATTGTTTTTAATTTGTTTTTGTAGTTCATATTAAGGTTAAAAACCCTAGGATGAAGTTGTTTTATTGTTTTTAATTTGTTTTTGTAATTCACATTAAGGTTAAAAACCCTAGGATGAATTTGTGTTTGTTTTATTGTTTGATTTTTTATTGTTCATACTTAAGGTGAAAAAAAAAAACCCTAATATGAGTTTTATGTTTTTGTTTGATTTTTTTGTTTACACTTGAAGGTTAAAAACCCTACTATGAATTTGATATTTTTATTTATTTTTTTGATTGTACAGTTTATTTGATTGATATGTCCTTTTGCTTTACAGTTCTGTACTTTTTTTTTTCCTATAATTTATTTTCATCTATACATTTTATTTGATTGATATGTTCTATTGTTGTACAGTTTGTCTGTACTTTTGTTTTTCCTATACTTTGTTTTTCATCTGTACAGTTAATTTGGATGTTTTTGTTTAAATTAAGGTTGAAACCCTAATTTATTTTTTTGTTTTATTTTTTATTTTTTTGTTTCTTGTGTTTTTGATTGTACAATTTATTTGAATGTTTTTGTTTAAATGAAGGTTGAAACCCTAATTTTTTTTTTTGTGTTTGTGTTTTGCAGGTTTTTAGGAGTTAGCACCGCCAGTCGACTGTGTTCTCTTATGCCCGGGAGGCACTAACTGTGGCGGATTGGGAGTGGCTTGATGCCCTTGGGATCAAGTAGGTGATGTGGTTGGAGCCTGTGGTGGGGGATCGAGCATATCTGACTGCCTTGATCAATTTGTGGGATCATCGCACCAACACCTTTCATCTCCCAACAAGGGAGATGATGGTTACTTTGGAGGACATGTATCAGATTTTGCAGATTCTGATAGACGAAATTCCCATTCGAATGACTTCCCGTGATCAACGAACGACGGTGCTGATATGGTGCTTTAGGTAGGTGACAGAGATGGGGGTGGATAGGGTTGTGGAGAGGGCAGAGGTGGACTACCTGATTGGAGGGATTTTGGTGCGGTGGTGGCTAGAGAAGGGTGTTTTGGGGGTGATGCATGCGTTGCTCATGACCATCATCTCCAACATGCTGCTTCCTAACTCCTCAGGTGTGAAGTTCCCTTGGAACTTGCTCGAGGTGGTGTTCAGACTGGTGGAGTTTCTGACAGCAGTGCCACTCATTATGAGGTGGGATCAGAAACTATTGGAATAGCTTTATGATGAGTTGTATGAGATCCGCTATCGGAGGCAAAAGGGGATCGGGTGTAGCTATATTTTGCAGTGTTGGTGGTGGTAGAACATAGCTATGGAGCAGCCGTAGGGGTTACCTTGGACCACTCGGGGTGAGATGGTGGATAAGGAGATTGGGTATGTTGCTCTATGGTGGAGGTCAAAGGAGAATGGGAAGAGTCGATGGTGGGCAGGTGCCATAGGGCACTATATAGATACCTTCTCTCGTCTTGCTCCACGGGAGGTGTTCTGGCAGCCATACCAGGAATGTCCAGCCTAGCATGAGGCTAGAGAGTGGCTTTGGCCGATGCACAGAGGGAGATGGTTTATGGGGTGATATGGGACAGAGCAAGAGTACTTCCCATACATCCGGGTGACTCGATAGTTTAGGGTGTTTCAAGGAATTCTTGGGGAGCCCTTGATCTATCAGTGTCGAGGCGATGAGAGGACTCTAGCCTAGATGATTATTGAGCAATTGGGCAAGGAGTCTGATGTAGTGATTGACGTCCATGACGTGGACAATGTCGGGGTTACTACAGAGTATGACTAGTGGTGGACGATGCTGCAATGGCAAGGTGAGGGGCATCTAGGAGGTCCGAATGCGACAACAATAGGCAGTGGGGTGCGGAGGCACCGGTGGAGGGTTGGGGGGCTCCACTTAATGATGCGGATATGGTGGAGGTAGATGACTTGACTGGGGATGATTTAGGGGTTCTTGAGCACCCGGATACACAGGACGTCCCAGAGTAGTGGGTGTCAGAGCAGCATGTCATCCCAGAGATGCCCATGCCTCATGCAGTCCTAGGGGATATGGAGGCTAGGTTTCGTGATGATATAGCATGGTTGGAGGACCTACTACGAAGATGATATGAGGAGCACAACGTTGAGAGGGATCACCTATAGGCTCAGTTGGTGCAGCAAGATGACACATTGGCTATGTACCACCGGTGGGATGTGGAGTGGAGTCGATGCCAAGTGGAGTTGGAGGTTGAGATTATCCACCTCAGTGGGCAGTTACCTGAGCTCACTGGAGGTGGATCATCGTGTCGTATGAGAGGTAGTGAGACTGATCAGTTTGCATCCTCTCATTGTAGGCAGGTGAGTGAGGGTAGCGTTAGTGAGCATGATGCGAGGGCTGGCAACAGCCGCCCTGAGAGGTCCTATAGGACCACACCACTAGGGGTAGTTCCAGTCGCACCAATCCTATGTGATCATGGTGGCCGACTCCTTAGGCTTTGGGGATTTTGAGTTTTTGATTTTTTTTATGGGGTCAGAGGACCATTTTATTGTAGCCTAAGGGCATTTTTGGCTTAATATATACATGACTCTCTTCTTGGATTAATTAATTGTTATGGTTTATTGCTCTTTTATGCACATTTATTTATGTTGATGTATGCATATGTTATTATGTATGTTTCTAACTATATGGATGTATGCAGATGGAATGGATGAAATGATTTGTTGATATGCAGGTGGTGGCACCATAGACTATACAAGATTTACTAGCTTTTTGTACTATGTGATTGCTTTATGGAATAACTTTGCATTTGTATTTTTTGATGGTGATGTAAGTAATGAAATATACAATAATTGTTTTAGAATGTAGTCAATGTTTTTCTGAGACTCGGATGCTTTAACTAACTAGTCAAGACTATGCATTATCTTATAAGACTTTCGAACAAGGTACGAATCAGACTTGAGTTTGGACTTGTTATTTCACATCTCTGTGTGTGCGATTGAGTTCATTTATGTGGTATTCGTAAGGATACCGCCAGATCCAGGTAGGCTGTCCACCAAACCTGTACTGAGGATCACCTAATTAGCTCCACTAACTCCTTTGTTGTATTTAGTAAGATTAATCTACGATGCAATCTAGAATACCATAAGCTAGCTCATCCACATGCAAACATTGGTCTACACACATGCAAAGCTAATGTGATAGACATATCATCATGCATTTAGGATACCGCCATTGCAAGGTAGGCTATCCATCAAACCCGTAATAAGGATCACCTAAATGGTTTTTCAAATGCTGAGAATTCTAGGGATTCAAGCTCAGGCGTCTTTCGGTTGCTCAACTTGTTGGGATACTTGCTCTCATACATAGTGATGAAAATCACTATTTATTTTTCTCTCTTTTTTGAGCAAGGGGTTTGAGTAGTGGTGATAACCACTGTTATTATTATTTATTTTTTATTGTTTCCTTTTGAGGATTTAGATTTGGAATTTTGATTTCCAAGTTGAGCTCGTGGGTTTTTGGCTTGTGAGTGTCATTGATCCTTTTGGACTTGGGGATGACTACCCATCCTATTCAGGGACGTGTAGTACAAATCCTTATGACTTTGGGGATCAAATGTGGTTGAAAATTTTTCTTTTGAATGACATTGATATTTGTAGGCCTTGGGTATGACTACCCATCCTTCTCAGGGGCATGTAGTACGAATCCTTACGAATTTGGGGATCAAAGGTGTTTTGATATTTTTGATGGTGGGCTTTTGGGATTTTTCTTTTGAATGGAATTGATCCTTTTAGGCCTTGGGGATGACTACCCATCCTTGTCAAGGGCATATAGTACGAATCCTTATGACTTTAGGGATCAAAGGTGTTTGGGGTTTTTGATAGTGGTGAAAACCACTATTTATTATGGGGAATTGGATGGGGACGAGCTTGTCCTTTTGTCAATTCTCAGCATTCTTGAACCATTCACACAAGGGGATGAGCAGAATAACATTTTACCTATGGTACCCTAGACTACTTCGTAGGTTTATCTTGCGTTCACACAACTTGGGAATTTTTATGTGTTTAATATTGTATTGGGATGCTATGTAACAAGGCGTGATTCAAGTAAAACTCTACCTTGTAAAAATCGGTCTAACTTCGTACAACATTTGACCAGAAATCTAAAGATAGTTGAATGACGAAAAACCCTAAAGACATTAGCAGACAACTGACTATGATATGGCAAAAATGCAAAGGGTGTTAATTTTGATGGATATTTTTACAAAATGGACTGAATTTGGAAGGATGATGGAATTGTCGAGTAATTACAGTCTATGGTGCTTTTGACATGTATGACCAGCAAATATGCAATGTATGTATGCGATGCCTAATGCAGTTTTCATTTCATTTTTATGTTTTGATTGTTAAGAATATGCATGCAAGTGAGATGAAATTTTTATGTTATTTTTGATTATCTATTGCTTTTTGTGTTTTTGAATATTTGTTTTTGACCAAGTGATTGTGGGAACCCTTGGATTTTTTGGTTTGACCAAAGGGATTATGGATACCTTTGGGGCGTTTTAGGGTGACCAAGCGATTGTGGGAATCCTTGGAGCTTTTGGTTTGACCAAAGGGATGATGGATACCTTTGGGGCATTTTGGGTGACCAAGCGGTGGTGAGAACCCTTGGAGATTTTGGTTTGACCAAAGGAATTTATAGATACCTTTGGGGCATTTTAGGTTGACCAAGCGATTGTGGGAATCCTTGAAGCTTTTGGTTTTACCAAAGGGAGGATGGATACCTTTGGGACGTTTTAGGTTGACCAAGTGATTGTGGGAATCCTTGGAGCTTTTGGTTTGACCAAAGGGATGATGGATACCTTTGGGTCGTTTTGGGTGACCAAGCGGTGACGAGAACCCTTAGAGCTTTTGGTTTAACCAAAGGAATTTATAGATACCTTTGGGGAATTTTAGGTTGACCAAGTGATTGTGGTAATCCTTGGAGCATTTAGGGTGGGCTATGGCTCCCTAAATGTGGAATGGCCTCAAATGACTGATGTTCAAGGATTCTAGTTCCTTGATTCCTTCAAGAGAGGCGAGCCGGTATGTTCCAGGTCCTATTTTACTATCAATTACATAGGGACCTAACCAATTTTTTGTGAAATTGTCCCTTAAATGGGGTGGCAAGTTAGAGTTTTATTGGTTCTCTTTTAAGACCAGGTCACCAACCTGAAATTCCCTCAGGTGAACTTTTAGGTTATATGCTTTCTTAAGTCACTCTTGATAGATAAGTAAAGGCTTGAGAGCATTGATGCATCATTCATCGAGCAACGTAAGATGGTCTAATCAATCCTGCCACACAATGTCATCATAGATGAACTCTTGTATTGATATGTGTAAGGAGGGTATTTCCAACTCGAGAGGCATGATGGCCTCGAAGCCATACACCAGCAAAAATGGAGTTGCCCCAGTGGGCGTCTGAATGCTAGTGCGATAAGCCCACAGAGCAAGTGGTATTTGTATGTGGTAATCCTTATGATTATATGCAACTGTATTTTTAAGGATGGTGACTAGCATTTTTTTTGATGCCTCTGCTTGCCCATTGGCCTGCGGATAATAAGGTGTCAAAAAACTATGCTAAATTTTGTACTTTGTTGTCAAAGCACGCACATATTTGTTCTTAAATGACGCCCCGTTATCCAAGATGATATTGGATGGAATACCAAAATGACATATGATGTTATGTAAAATGAACTCTACAATGTGGGGCCCAGTCGTAGAGGTAAGTATAATTGCTTCCACCCACTTGATGAAGTACTCTATGGTCATTATGATAAATGTGTGATGACCTGACGACGTAGGGGAGATCTTTCCGATGAGATCTAAGCCCCACTACAAAAATAGCCAAGCTGATTGGATCGGCTGCAAGGCCTGAGAAGGTACGTGTGTCAAGTTAGCATGGTGTTGACACTTTATGCACTTTTGCACATATGCACAACAATACCGCTCTAAAGATGGTAAATAATAACCCATGCGAAGAATACGCTTGGCGATGGCCATACCGCTAAAGTGGCCACCGCACGTACCATCGTGCGCTTGAGAGATCACCCAAGTGGACTCCTATTAGTCCAAGCAATGGAGGAGGATCCCTTCATAGATCCAATGGTACAAAATGTCTCCTAGCAAGACATGTTTTGCCACTTTCTATTTGAATGATCTTTTCACAACGTGCGATAATCCAAGCGAGAGGCTACCTAACTTGAGATAGTCTCTTATGGGTGTTTACCAATCCTACTGATCAGAAACCTCGATGGTATGAATGACAAATCCCTCTTGAAGGTCATCCCTAGAAAAATCTAAGTGAGAAAGAACTTGTAGAAATAGCGGTGTGTTGCTATTAAGAGGGATTGGAGAGAATAAAGACCCCCAGTTGGCGTGATTCAGACTATCATGGATTCGATAGAACCTATCCTAAGATGGTTCAATCTGGATCAGGTGGATTCCTAGTGTTATGTCAAAGCTTGCATGCTCCATTGTGGATTGTGATAATGTTTTGACTTGAATGGTTGTCATCTCACCAAAAGGGTCTTGCGGGATTAGTGACCCCAAGGAGGCCATAGTGTCTACAAAATGATTCGATGATCGATGGAGTGCCTCGATGTCGTACCATTCAAGATTTGCTCAGAGTTTATCCACGAGGGTTTTTTAGGCCTGTAGAACTGGACATTTGCATTGGAATACCCTTTCACTTGGTTGACAATTAACAACGAATCACCAAAGATATTCAAGCTTTTGATGTTCATGGTGATGGCTGTTTAAAGACCTATGAGCAAGGCTTCATATTCAGCATTGTTATTGATGCAAGAGAAATCAAGTTTAAATGATAAAGGCATTGGATCCCCTTGCAGTGTGAAAAATACGATTCTCGTGCTGCCCCCTTGCTCACATTTATAACCATCGAAGAATAAGGTTATGTCGGCCTGTGACTCAGGCTCATCAGAATTTGGCAATTTTGAGACATGGAAGACCCCATCATCGGGTAGCTCTATGGTCAGAGGTTGATCATATTTGAGAGGAGCCTTTGCTAGTTGATCGGTGATGACTTGACCTTTTATGGACTTTTGTCCAATGAATTCGATGTTAAAATCCATCAACAACATGATCCATTTTGCCATGCGACTACTATGATAAGTATGACTCATCATGTACCGCAATGGATTCTCCTTAGACACAACATATATCATATTGCTTAGCATGTAATGGCATAGCTTTTTGGTGGTAAATACCACTTCCAAGCATAGATTCTCGACGTATGCATAGTTAAGTTCGTAACTGACCAGGGTGCGGCTAAGATAGTAATTAGCTTATTCTTTATGTAATTCATTTTTCTAGGCTAGCATGGTGCCTAGTGCCACATCAGTAGCTGAGATTTATAAATAGAACGACACTCCTGGTCTAGGTGGTGCAAATACTAGCAGTGAAGCCAAGTACTGTTTGATGTTGTCGAAGGCTGACTAGCACTCGTCATCCCAATGAAATGCTACCCCCTTGTGTAATAATTTATTCATGGGTCGACACTTGTCAGATAACTACGCTATGAAGCATTTGATCGACGTGACCTTACCTTGCAAGCTTCTTAACTGCCTGATGGTGGTTGGGGGAAGCATTTCAAGGATTACCTTGACTTTGTTTGCATCTACCTTGATGCCTCATTTTAAGACTATGAAACCCAAGATTTTTCCATATGTGATGTCAAATACACACTTATTGGGGTTTAACCTAACTTTGTGTTCGATAAGGCGATCAAGGATCTTGCATAAGTCATCGAGATGATTTTGGCGTAAAAGGAATTTAGCCAATGGATCATCCATATAATCTTCCAAAGTTTTATGCATGTGATCATGGAAGATGTATGTCATAGCGTGTTGGTAGGTGGCGCTAGCATTTTTAAGGCCAAAGGACATGACCTTATAACAAAATGTCCCCCAAGGCGTCGTGAACACCATCTTTAGTTGATCATCAGGATTGATACGAATTTGGTTGTATCCCGAGAAACCATCCATGAGGGAAAGCATTTCATGGCCTGTTGTAGCGTCTACCAATGCATTGATGCTAGGCAAGGGTAAATCGTCCTTAGGACTCACTTTGTTTAAATCCTAAAAAATAGTGCATATGTGAATCCTCCTATCCGGCTTCTTGACGGGTACCATGTTAGACAACCATGGTGGGTAATCCACGCAGATGATAAACTATGCATCCAACAACTTTTGTAGCTCATCTTTGACCATTAAGGCCACTATTGGGTGCATCTTACGTAGATTTTTCTTGACTAGCTTGACTGTCAGATCAAGCATTAAATAATGCATGACTAGCTGTGGTTCTAGCCCCGACATGTCTTTGTAGGACCATGCAAAAACCTCCTTCTTCTCTTTGAGAAGGGTAATGTAATCGACTTGCTCTTCGGGGGATAGACTTACCCCCAGCTTGATGAATTACAGATTCATTGGGTCAGAACTGATGTCTACATCAATCGTCTCTTCAACTGACATGTGGGACCTGTCCTCCAACTGGTGTGGAGTTGGGATCAAGTGGATATTATTTTCTAAATTTAGATCTACATTGGGAACGTTGGGTTCCTCTTCAGCATGGAAGATATCCTGAGTCTGTCATGGGGTGAAATGGAACATCCCACCGCAAGGCCAGTACTTTGATGGGGATGGTGGTGAGTCAGCATGATCCCAGACTATGGCATCTAGGTCTAGATACAATGGTCATGTTGGATCGGCTGGGTTACGGATGGGGGCGGTTAAATCAATGGATATCATGTTGATGGAATGAATTTGGTCTCCATTAACGTGCAGGTGTTGACTCGGACATCCTTGGTGATTCTTGTGCCTCGAATCTGGCTCTATGGGTACTGGCACAAAAGGATCGGCCCTATGTGTGGATAGAAGGAAAAAGTCTACCCTTGGTATTGGTTGCCTTATAGGGTCTCTAGGTGGGAGGTTCTCTCTGTATGCCAGAAGTGGTGGACGAAGCACTTGGTTTAACTGTTCTTGATTGAAATGCCACCTATGCCTTGGCCCCATGTTAAGATGTTCAAATATACCATCGATGTCGATGGGGTATTCTTGTTGCCTCATATGATTAAGATATGTTGTCTCAGTCTCATCCTCATAATCGCTATCAGAGATCCATAGGCCTTCATTAGCTCCAAAAATTATGTGCTCTTCTTGTTGGTATAGCCTCCCACTAGGCGTTTCATGATCACTTGGCCTTATGGCTAGCATGGGAGGCTCTTTTTGTTCAAGCAATTTGGTTTGGTCTCATCCGGGTTGTTTCGCTCTCTACGGGAGGGCTAGATTCTCTTGAGGTGGCAATTGCTCGATTGGAGCATTCAAGGGGAACATTACCTTGAAGTTCTCCTGATAGTCGTCAATGGGCATCACTTGCGAGTGATTACTATCAGACTCAAAAGGGTCCCAAGGTGCTACCTCATAAGCTAACTCATATTTAGAAGACTCTCCTTGATCTTGTTCATAATCCTCTTGGAGGTTATCCCTTGAACTTTCCTCTTTCTTGATCAAAGGGAAAGGGTTTTTGAGGTCAACAAGGTTTGTTGTTAACCATGGGAGATAGTCCCCCATTGTGTATGTTGTGTTAGGATTGGCATATGGATCTCGTGCCAACCCATCCTTTTTGCCTATCCCTAGGCCTTGCATGGTTTCTACCAAGATGTCAAGGGGTAAAGGGTGGTTGAACCCTACTCCTGATTTATCGTATGGCATTTGATATCTTGGTTGACAAAGAACACGCATTCCTTGTTCGTATCTGCCCAATCCATATCCATGCCAATTACATTGGCCAAGGTATTTCAAGGTCAAGTTTGGGTTGGACAGATAGTCAACGTTCTCAGCAAATGGCTCTTCATCCTCTTCCTCTTGTAGGTAAGGTTCGATGTCGTTGTCGAGGTCCCCATATACAAAGTTTGTCTGATTTGGTGGGTAACATAAAGGGAAGATAGTGTCGATGGGGAGGAGAGGTCTCCCCATGTCTTGCATGGATTCGAGTGCGGGTGTTGCCACTATGTTCTTCACTAGGTACTCCCCTAGGCCCGTATTGACCATTTCAATGGTAATCATCGGTGGTTCAGGGGGAGGGAATGGGAGTTCTTCTTGAGTCCACTCCATGTTGAGTGAACCAGGTGTCTTGAATTCCATTTAGCTGGGAACCACCTCGAAAGAGATGGTTGAGACTAATGGTGATGCCTCCTCTAGGGGCTTCTTCTCATTGTCCTTCGATGCGGCCACCATAGGTGGCATTGTTGGTGAAGAGACAAATGATGAAGGTGGGCCAGGTTGGTTACTTGAGGGACTCAACAATGGGGATGTAGGCAGAATTAGACCCTGAGTGGATGAATTCAATTAAAAGTCCAAATGTGTCGATGAGAGGGTCGATTGTGGCATCAGCTGCACTGCATTGCAAAACTTGAAGGGCTCTAAGTATGCTGGGACTACATGTACCTACCCTTTGTATGTGTACTTGAGGCATTGATGGGCTATCGAAGGGACACACTTCATGTCCTTGATCCAAGGCTGGCCTAGTAAGATATTGTCGGCCATCTCACTCTCCATGATGTGACACAACGTAGGAATAGTATTTTGTCCTACTTTGATGGGTAGGACAATTGTGCCAACCATCGAGCATAACGTGTCATTGAATGCTCGAAGAGTGTAAGTGGACGCCACAATATGGGATGCTGGCAACTTAAGATGTTTTAATGTCGCTATTGTGATTATGTTGCTGGACGATCCAGTTTCCACAAACACCCTCTTGAATGGAACCCCGTTGACCCACATGATGACATGCAGGGTGGATCCACCATATCACTAGTCACAGACTTCAGTTCATCTTCCCTAAAGGTTATGACTAGTTTTGTGCATTATCTCACATGTTCCACAAATTTATTGAAAGAATTAGGTTCTTGGGGTTGTAGCTCAATGGCTTTGAGTATCTCCATCAGAGCTTCCTGATGGGGCGGTGATTTTTGGATGAGCTCATAGATGGAGAGCCTAGACAACATGGTCCTTAAACTCTGAGTAAGCTTAGTCCGAATTGTGGCCACTGGTCTAGGCAGGGGAGGTTGTGTAGGGTGTTGTGGAAGTTGCGACATTGATAGAACATCTCCTGTAGTGGCAACGGGTGCAGCCATGTTTGGGTATATTTTATTTCGTGTCACGATGCTTATCATTCCCATGTACCCTTCCATGGGGTAGTTTTGTCACCTCATTCACTTGTACAGTCTTTGCCTGCACGTCATGGGCAAGCAAGAGGTCTTTAAAGACATCCATCTATTGGTTGCTCAGTGCTACGGGATTATCCACCGTGAGCATTTTGTTGTCTATCAAGTCTTGCACCAAGTTTTTGAATTTTCAAAAAGTGAAAATATCATGTCCTTTCTGTCGGTGGAATATATAATACAAGTCTTCCCTATAGCCCTTGGTTTTTGGTGCGTTGGGGTCTATGGGTCGAGTTTTTGGCAAGTTTATCAAGTTTACCATGAACAAGCGGTCAAACAAGGAGTCTCTAGACTATGTGAATTGTATGAATTATCGCTTAGGGCGACGTTGCTGATTTTGCTCTTGTTTATGGTTTTCATTTTCATAATTAGCAATAGGAACTACCTAATAATTAGCCTTTGGGGTCTGTGTCATTTTTGCAGGTGGTGGTATAGTTATGGCAACCTGATTGACCGCAGTGGGTTTTAGTTACGTGGGCCCAATTTTAGCATTTTTGGTCCACTCTTTCTTACACGGCTTGGAAATCTCACCATCTTGAATTTTGATCTCCTCAATTATCCTGGATTGCACCAGGGATTCTTCTAGGGTGTCATATTGTTGTAGCTACAATAGAATAGAGATCGACCTTATGCAACTCTTTGAAAACATCTAAGTCATGTCGGCCATGGGAGGGAGGTAGGGTAGCTTTGAAAGCAATGTCCTCCACCAATTCCCATAAGCGGCTATGGTCTCATCATAATACTACTTAAGGCTAGCTATGTCACTTAAGGATGCCTTCTTCTTGGTGTTGAAGGTAAAATGTTCAAGGAACGCGTCCACTAGCTGGTCTAGATTGTTGATGCTATGCTTCGGCAACTGGGTAAACCAGTCCAAGGCAGGACCTATGAACATGGTTATAAATGTTCTTAGAAGCAATGCATCATTTTCCTGAATGCCAAAGCATTGACTCAGGAATCTCGTTACGCATCGTCATCCCATCTGAAAAATGCCAATTGAGGCATTTTGAAGTGGTCGGGGTATGGGGGTGCCGAAATTGAAGGATGCACAGGGTGACTGCAGAGCTGGCATAAGGTGGGATTTTGGGGCCCTGAAGTCTTGGTCTCCAGAGACTCTAAGAATTCTAACAACTCTTTGTATGCATCAGAGGATTTTATTTCCTCTTATTTGGTTTGTTCCTATTATGCATTATAGGGAACTTGAGGCCTATAGAGGGGTAGCCGGGTAGCACCCCCCTGCCTTGGTAGGGCATTTCAGTCCACTCTCTTCTTGCTCAAATTCCTCATCGTCTTCCTGAGGAGTTTTTGGGTGTGACCTGTAAACATGGACGGGTGCCCGAGGAAGATGCCCATCATTGGTTCTAGGGGTGGCCTCCCACTCAGGTCTCGGAGGTCTTGGAGGCAACACTTGATAAGGTCGCGGAGACCTGTCTCGCACTAAGGGGTTGTGCCTCTCATAAATCTCTGTCCTATGCATGTGAGGGGTTGGAATCCTCTCATGCATAGTGTTCTGGAGCAACTCATTTTTCTGGTGTTGAATGCACTCTTTGTTAATATGATACAGTTGCTCTAACTACTACTGATCTTGCCTAAGCTATGTGATTTGTGCTTGGCAGGTGGCATGTTTGGAAAATACCAAGTCAATTTATTTCGTCGTCCTATGTTTAGGAGGCCTAGATGCCTCTCCTACATATCTATCTCGATCATGGTGATCCAAGATCTCTATGGGTCACTTTCCTCTGTCAAGGTTAGCAGCATTCACCTGAGGCTCTGACCTCAATAGGTGACCTTGATAATTAGCAGGTGCGAAGGTGCATTGCTCCCATACGATGTATTGCTCTTGAGGAATATACTGGTTTTCTTCATGCTAATTTTCATACATGTGAAAGGGATAGGCATATTTGGCTCGCCCTATCTGAAGAGCCATGCACTCTAGATTTGGTCTATTAGTTCTAACAATAATGAGGGGTAGAGGGGGGATGATATAATCATGTGGTCCCTCCTTGTGAACCCTATGCTGCTCTAGCACTTCATCACGCAGTGGCCACTCATAATGAACATCTAAGGGAGCCTTCCCATGTATGTACTCCTCTTGAAAGGGTCTGTGTTGAATGGTAGTGCCCCCCAAAGGGGTGCCTCTATAGTCCTTTTATATAGTGGCATAGTGTGGACAATTTTGTGGGTCAGGCCGCCAAGGTGGTATGACCAAGTACTTGGGGCTATAATAGAGGCGACTGGTGCCTCCTTGTACACTTTTCACAGCTTCTGCCCGTGATTGGGCTTGGCTACGGGTATACACCATGGTGGTGGTTCTCTATAGATATGTATGTTTTTATCTCCTTTACAATTTTTTATGCTACACCAAACAAAAGGGAGACCACACAAGCAAATAAATGATTATCTTGTTTACAGATTAAAGGTGTGTCCTAAATCTGGTTCAGTGTGTTTTGATTTTTATTGTACAAATCGTGTAAAGAAAATTTTGTTATTCATGAATGATGAGGGCTCTTATATCTCCAAAATGGTCACCCCTTCAATATACCACTGTTATGTCATTATACCGAACCTCTCAATATACCCACCCGTACGTGAGGGAAACTATTGGTAAGCGAGAGCAGAACAATACGTGGAACATAGGCGATACAGAAGGGGAATCGCTCTATTTTGGACACCTACCATAGAAGACTTATCCTCATGCGCTAGTAATCACCCCCACTACACTTGGTCAGATTTTTTTAGGATTTACGTCTAGCAACAATCATGATTAGGGTTATGTATGCAAAATCCAAGCCAAGGTGGTGATGAAATCCACCATTGGTCTTGATCAAGTGTTGGGGTTTTACGACCAACTCCTTGATGTTAATATTATTACATGGTGTGTGTGGTTCCTTTTACTTGTGCAAAGAAAGAAAACATGTAGAAAAATTCCCTATGCAAGCAAAGAAAATAGAAAAAAAATTGCGGAGACAGAAATAGAAAAACACAGAGGATGTTTAGAAAACCTACCTCTTCTCTGCCCAAACCAGATGCCTTTGATTTTTTTCTTAGAAAATGTACATAGAGATAATAGTCCCAGGGTGAGATGAATATCAGGTCTATATTCATCCTAGGGTGAGATGAATTTGCATTCATCCTGGGGTGGGACGAATTCCAAGTCTGTATTCGTCACAAGGTGGAACGAGCAACAGTCCAGTGCCTGAATGAGTAACACCTGCAAGAAAAACATAAAATTTTGATCAAAAACTTGATCCCAATAGCAAGGGATAGGGTCCCACCATGATCACCACTAAAATCTGAATGCAGGGGTGATGGCGCGCCAGACCAAATGGTGCAAATGAAATTGATACAAATGTGCTAAGTCCTACAAATGAGAGAAAACAATGCATGAAGGAAATGACATATAAATGAGATGTAAGCAAGTAAATAAAAAGTAGGGCCTCTTTTATTAATTTTGCTTTCAATTTGGTTACAACTCGTCCCACCTTTAGGGCTCATAATGTTTAATACAGTTTGTTACATTAACAGATGGTACGCTTATAGTGTCTTCCGTGTGCCTCACATTCAAAATGGGAGGGCCAAAGGTTGCCGCTGCTTGTGTTCATGTGTTCATTTATGCCCCTCCAATGTTCCTGGTGGCGATATCCTATGTATAGAGAAACAACAAATAGTTAATAGCATATGCGGATAGAGGGAAAACATGCAATCCCTAGGGCCTCTAGCTAGTTAGTATATAAAATAGCAAAATGATGGTCAAAACATGTCATAATGAACCCAAAATTTTACAGAGGCATAAAAACATCATTAGGTACATATTGCAAAAATAACAGTTAGGAAATCATGCATAGATTTCTAATTGCTCCGAGGTGGGATGATTAGGATTGTCACAAAACATGCAAAAGTAACCTTCCAAATGTCCAGCCTAGAGACCTCCAAAACTCCTACAAACTTGGGGTTAGGCTAAAAGGGGCATTTTGGGATGACTCAATAGGTCATATTTGGCATATTATGCCCAGATTATCCCATATCCGAAGGCACTCCTTGTATGTTAATAAAAGCGTAATATGATAAAAACACGGTCAAATCAAGTTAGAATGCAATGAAACTTGAATAGAAGCATAAGTAAACAAACTAGAACATAATGAAAAAATAATAGTAGAGAAATTATTCACGGATTTATAATCGCTCTTGGGTGGGACGATTAGGACTGCAATAGTTTGGGTAGCGCCCGGGGGCAGGACGCCCACCGTTTGGGGTCTGGTTTTGACACCAATCCACTTGGGATGGATCCAAAACCTCCTATGGGGTTGTTTTAGTGAATTTGGTATGGTATTGTGGCCAATTTCTTGGGTTTTGGGTCAATATTGCATTCTTAGCGTTCACCCGATAACCTCTCTTCCAAAAGAGAAATTAGGGATGTAGGAAGCATAAAAGGGATTGTGGATATAATTTGGCAGCACTCCATTGCTCCAAATGCTCCATATCTACTCTCTTTTTTGGGTGAGGAGGCTCACCCTTTTATAGACCTAGGGTCTCCCTCTTTGAATGCGCATGTGAGGGTGCCACTTGGCTTGCCATGCCTTTTTTGGGAGAGAAGATTCCTCCTTGATTTAGAGTCTCCTTACATGAGGCCTCCATGATTAGGGGATGCTTTACTGAAGTCCTTCTCTTAGATTTGAAACTGTTCCTCATAATTGCATGCTATGAAGGTGCAGTTAAGTGGCGGATCTGTTGAGGTTTGATTTTTTTTTGCCAATCAAACCTGCTACTCGTCCCACCCTGGGATGATTGCTGCTAATCATCCCAGGGTAGGACGAGCAGGATTCTAATCATCCCCGGGTGGGACGAGTAGGGAGCAAAGTGCTTAAAAGGTGCCAAATTGACCTCTAACCTTCCAAAACTGATTTGGGAGTGGTTAGGACCACTATTTAACCTCTGGAGGCTATCGTAGGGGGTGTGAATGCCAATTCGATCAGTGCTTGTAGCCACATAATCAGATTGGTGTTTTTTTTGTGTCTACATATATAACCAAAAAGCGTGCACTCATCTACTGTATTATATCATATTCAATCATTCAAAGCATAAAAATGATAAGATTGCATAGATTCAATAAAATAAGTGTTTCTTGTATTAATATTTGCAAAGAATCCCAATTACAATCATGCCCCTCTTAGGGTCATCCAAATGATGATATGATTAATACAATGCCAAAGCCCTCAATAGTGTAGGTGCACTAATATTGCTTTTCAACTAGTTACAAGCTACTCTAGGGTGGAGTTTCCCTCTTCTTCGCATTGAGGAAGGAACTTGATGGTTGAGTATCCTTGGAATTTGTTCCCTGGGATAAAGAAACAACATAAAAGTGTCAAAAATATAGGCAACCTCTCATGATGAGGCCCTTTTAGGAAAAATGTATAAAGATACCATTAAGCATGTATAATAAAGAAAGTGTGAAAAGTGTCTCAAAAATATGTTAATTGGATTAAGATTTATGGAATTGCATAAATAAATATAACAACTACACTATGCATGGACCAATTATGTGAAATAAAGCATAAAAGTGCATGAAGAATCCATTAATGTCCTATTTTATGCTTAATACAAAGAAACTATTCTAACCTAATTCTATCGATAAAAAATATGATAAACTATAATTGAACCATGGAAATAGCTAAACTGAGCTAACTAGCCGAACATAAATGAAAAAGGTAAGGCGATGATACCTCTACTACAAACCACAGCTCTGATGAGTGGTATGCACTGTAAACCACGGTTAGCAATCTAATAGGTTTACCCTCAATTTCAAGGGTAGTGGGCTTGAACTCCTTGTCTAAATTGATGTTCAATGGTCGCCTTCGGTATCCTTAGACTGATTTGGCAGTTTATTCACTGTAAAGGGCCTTCGTTCACCCGAATATGAACTTCTTGGCTCTCCTAGGCTCCTAGGGCATCCATGATGCAATTCATCATGTACATTGGCAAGTAGGTAGGGGATAAGTGCAATAGCTCTCTCACAGTATACTCGATTGAGTGTACAATTCGACAAGTCTTCGCTACTCAAATCTCCAATGCTATCTCTCATAGTTTGCCCTAATTCTAAGGGGTACTTATAGGACTACCCAAGGGCTAGGGGTGGCTTCATGGATAATCCAAGATCAAGAAGGGTGGCTAGGATAGTTGGAATGGAAGCTTCCTTCCTCTAACCACCGTCTTCTAGATCAATGGCCATTCAAACCAATTTGGCTCGGATGAAGGCCAACTGAACTTCAGTTAAGATCGCAGGTTATAGTTGCGGTCTAGACTGTAAACCGTAGGTCTAGGCTACAATTCAAACTAATTAGGCCAAGGATCCCAAATTGAGTTGTTAGAACCACTGCTCTATCTTGGATTTTTTCCAAGATCCTCCATATGGTCTTGTAGAATGTTTATATGAGTAGTCACCATCGACATGACACATTTGAGGTGTCTACATATGCCCCTTTTGAGATGCATTGTGAGATCGAACAATGCTGAGAAAGAATAGACCTCCTAAAATAGACCTCCTAGAGAGGAATGATATCGAGATAGAGAGTACTGTGTAGGTACAATATAGATCTTCATTAAAAATTTTGGAGTGTTCAAGTCCTCCATTATATTGCATTGTACTATTTTCATGATCTTTTATTAATGGTATATTACTAAGTTATTGTAGAAGTTTATCATCTAGTTTTCCTACATATTATAATGCCATTATCATATAGTTATCATAGCTTTCTTATTTTACATCTTGTGATTGCATTTCCTATAATATACATCCTCAAAAGCTAACAGTTCATGCTCATGCTTGCTATTTCTTCTTAAAAATTTCTTCCCTTTCAACCTGGTTTCAATTAAACTATTGTTCTTTAAATTACTATAAAATAAATAAATCATATTTAAATAATTCTAGGTATGGATTGTAAGTAAATTAAATTCAATAAATCATGTTTATATTGCTCTAGTTTATGAAGAGAAATATTAAATACTAAAAAGAAATAATCTCCATTATTTAGGCTTTATGTAATAGGAAAAATACTTTCCAAGCTTATTAACATGGATGTCCAATTATGTAAAATCATGGCAAAATGTTTGTGGTTGATCTGTGTTCCCTATATATGAATAAGATAGAGAGTTGGGCAATGTCGCTTCATTTTCGAAGCACATCACTTTATCATTGATGAGTTTTATCCTTAGTGGCTCTCATAGTTTTATTATAAAAACCTATTACAAACATGCTCAAAACCCTAAAAGATGATCTTTTTTGTTTGCTCTTAAATAGCCATTCTAAACTCATGAAGAAGAATGTGCCTTTGCTTTTCTTCTTAAGAATTTTTAAAGAGCCAAAGCATTTATAATAATCACATTATATTTTTTATAAAGAACGATGATACTTAAACTTATTTCATTGGTTTATTTTAATATTTGTTCATGTAGATAATTACATTCACTTTGATTCTAGTAAGGACAACACAATCGGTTAAGGTTTTGGCCTCTCTTTGGAGGGCCCAAGGTTCAAACCAGGACTATTGATTTAGCCAATGGGTCCTTAATAACTATGTAAAACTTTTATAATATTTATTATTATTGATTTAATAATGTGTTTGTTTAATGGAGGGGGTTACCCCCTAAGGGGCTTGGAAAATAGTTTGGTTCTTTAACGATTAATAAATTCGAAGGCTAAAGGAGCGTGGAAGACTAGAGGCTGAAGGAGAGTGGAAGGCTAGAGGCTAAAGGAGTGTGGAAGGCTAGAGGCTGAAGGAGCATGGAAGGCTAAAGGCTTAAGGAGTGTGGAAGGCTAGAGGCTAAAGGAGCATGGAAGGTTGAATTATGAGTTGATCTCTTTAGAGTGTCAAGGCTAAAGGAGCATGGAAGGCTGGGTTGGCTAAATTAACATAGAAGGATGGGCTGGTTAAAGGAGCTACAATGAAATGCTAGGATGTTGGGTGGAAGGCTAGGATGGTTGAAGGAGTGTGGAAGGTTAGTTTGGCTAAAGGAGTGTGGAAGGTTGGGCTGGCTGAAGGAGATTCAATGGAAGGCTAGAATACTGAGTGGAAGGATGGGAAGGCTGAAGGAGTGTGGAAGATTGCTTACAATGAGAAAATTAAAATTGCAAAGTGCGAAGGATTAGGGTTTTTTACTAAAAAAATATCTCATCTTTTAGGAGCCATATCTTTGCAAATAGTTATTTTATTCGATTAATTCTTGGACCAAATTGTGCATAATTTTATTAAATTTAAAATAAGTGGTCATATGCAAAAATCCAAGCAATATTGAGGGAGATACGACCCTGTGAATTCAACCATTCGAAACAAAAGCAGTGATGATTTTCCAAGTTGCAAAAAAGGAAATTGCAAAGTGTGAAGGGTTAGGGTTTTTTATTGAAAAACATATCATATTTTAGGAGACATATTTGCAAAGAGTTATCTAATTTAGCTGATTCTTGGACCAACTTATGTAGAATTTGAATAGATTTAAAATGAGTGGCCATATGCAAAAATATAAGCAATATTGAGGGAGATACGACACTGTGAAGTCAACCATTTGAAACAAGGGTAGTTACTATTTTTCAAGCCGCAAAAAATGAAATTGTAAATATTTTCCAACTAGGGTTCAAACGATGTGAAGAGAAATGAAGGGCTATGATTTCAGTGAGAAAGAAAACTAGCAATTCATATTTGGTAAAGCAAACTATGATAGTGCAATGTTTTGGAAATATTAATCTACTAAGATGCAAGGCATAGATAGTAGAGGTGAAGTTTTGGCATTGTGAAGGTTGTTATAGGAAAATTTCAAGAAAGATGCTAAATTTTGGAGTAATTTTATTCATACAAAAATTTGAAAAGATACAAAAAATGAAAATCAAGAATTTAGACATTTTATGTAAAATGATGTAGGTTTCTAGCTATAGCATCTATTTGTAAACTCTCAAGCTCTAAATAAGAGAGATGTAATTTGTCAATGATGGGGGACCCGAGTACAACCCCTTATTATCCAACAAAAAAATAATGCGTTTGTTTTTTAATCAGTAGTAATAGTCTTATTAACTCATATTAATAGGGTTGAATCTATTTATTGAATGAAGACCTTTGTCTTATTATTATTTATTTATTTATGAAGTTGATTAACAATCAATATTAAATATGAAAAGATATAAGGATTTATTAGAAGATTATTAAATCCATGTTATTAAGAATAGTAAGAAATAATATTGAAACAATGTATTGAAAATATTCCTATATTTAAGAAATGAGAAAATTATTATTTAATCATGAAGGATTGAATAGTAAGTTTAACCAAAGGGATCGATGAGGCTTGTGCAGCTAAGGAATCCATGATTGAGTGTGAGAAGTATGGTCTTCTCTCAAAATTGCATTGTTCTTATTTAAATTTAGCTACATGTTGCATGTTAGGCTTGCATATTCATCCAAAGAGTTTTATCGATTCTTATATTAAAATTCAAAAGATCGATGGAGAAAGCATATAAAATAGAATATATTGAAAAAGGAAGATGAGACTAGTGACCATTATTGTAGACTCCTAGAAATATCACATTGTCCCTTATCCCATGCTAAATGTTGATTAATTGGTAAAACATCTTTAATTTTGCATTATATTCCTAAAAAAACTATTCATCTTACTTAAGCCCCTTTGGCCACTTAAGCCCTTTCCTACGCTTATCTCCTGGTCACCATGCGATCATATATCTAGCCTAATCTAGATACACATCATCTTAGTCTATATTTTGACTAGTCTACATGCCACCTAAGCCTAGTTCACCCTAGCCTAACCTTGGTTAACTCCTAACCTTGGTCAAACTCCACATCATAGTCAAACTCAAACCCATGGTAAACCTAACCATGGTTAACCTAACTAATGGACACATCACCTAGTCTACCCTTTGACTAACCTAGCCTCCACCTCACCCACTTAACCTCAACTAAATCCATGGTCAACTTTGAATATTGCTCCACACATACTTTCATGCCTTACTCATGCCCATTTATTGCATATGGATGGGTAAGGACTTCTATCACCCAAATTCATTTATGAGGTATGGCTCCTCATGCCACCTTAGGGGACACCTAACTAGACACCTTAACGCCCCTAACCTTGGAAAATTCTATAAATAGGTTTCCATTTTCTCCATCCTTAGGAGTTACACATTCACATACCCAAACTCTACAAAAATAACCCTAGAGGTCACTTAATCCCTCACTCCGTCTCTTCTTAGTGTTAACCCTTTCATACAAAGTCTTCTTTTTGCATCCTTTTTGTATTATAAACTGCTCCCAACTAGGTACAAAAGGTGACCCACCAAGGATAGGATCTCCAATAGCATCAAAGGAACCCTCCAAAAAAACCAAATTTCTTTCTAGGAAACATAGTTTCAATTGTAATTAGGGTTATGACCGAAGCAGTCGCAAGGAGGGTTACGACCCAAATAGGGGCCTGTTTTAGCCATAGTCACCCTCATTGTTTTTCCCATAACTTTCACATCCAAAATCCAATTGCCCTAAACGTTTGAGGTTAGATTCCTTACATCCTTTAGAAGGTTCCCATAAAATTTCATTTCATTATAATCTAGTACAAGTTTGGTCCCAAGGAGGGTTGTGACCTAAGCAATTGCAAGGAGGGTTACAATTGAAATAGAAATTTATTTTAGTAACCAAAAAGTCAACAAACATTTCAAGAAGGTAAGTATCATTGACCTAAATAGTTTTGTAACTATCCTTAATGATTTTGTAACGAATTAGACAAATTTAAATTGCTATTTTATATTTTATTAGAGGGGTCTAATTGAGACAAGCCTCCAAATATTACTAACAAATTTTGTAGGTTTATGTAGGTTTAGAGGACTGATGTGCCTAGTAAGGCCAACATGTAGTAAGCCCACTCCTCTTTGAGGTGTTCATGGAAGACCTTTGTGTTGCTTGAATAATTTACTAAAATAGGGCTTCTCTCTTGGGAAAACCCATATTGTAGCCTTCAAAGGTAAAACTTGTGAAAATGTCATCTTTGTAACCATCCTTTGAATATTATTGCAAAGTAACACATTTCCATGTATATAATTATGTATTAGAATTTTAAAATGTAATATTGTATTTGGATATAAGAAATAATTAAAAGGCTATCAGGTGTGAAAGTTATGTTATGCAATGATTATGATAACCTTGTAAATATTATTGTTATATTGTTATGGATTTTGTTCAAATAATGAAATATAAATTATTGCTTTCCTTCTATGTCAGGTTTCTTTGGAAATAAATTGTTGATAGCAAGATAGATAAATTGTATTTATTGAAGAAGATGATGGAATAATAGGAAAATTAACTAATAAGGATTTGGTTATGATCTTCTAGATGATGTTTTACTTCATTTCATATGAATATAGGAAATACCTAATTCTAGTGTTAATATGGAATGAAGTATCTTTAGCCTTTATCAATATAATATATTGATATTAGTATTGAATTTTGGTATGATTTACTGTAGCATTCTATATTTGTGAGTTAGTCAATAATGTTTTAATAGGACCCTTGGGTTAAGATGTGGGATTGTTTATGGGCAAGGAGGTTAGCACCACATTAGTAATCCCTAGATAAGTTGCACCCAAACCTAGTTCAATTTATGGGTAGAAAAATCTACTAGGTAATTTTGGTGAAAGTGAATGACAAACCCTAGAAGTAAGGTTTGGGTGATCCTAGTAGTGGATTGGTATGGGATAACCACCAGATCATTCACACTAACCAAGGTAGTATAGTGGTGGTACCTTGTGGGTAGGCAAGTGTGACCATGATCATTATCAGGTGAGTGGTAATGGTCTTAGTTAGTCCATGGGTAATTAGAACTAACTAATCACTAAGTCATTATGCCATAGTAATCCTATATAGATTTTCATATGTAGGGTTGTAAAACAGGCATAAATTTTAAATGATACATGCCTTAAAGGGTAATATCTATGCCATGGTATGTTATATTTTGATGTAGTATGCAATGGGAGATAACAATCAGAAGATGCAGAATAATATGAAAGAAATTAAATATGTGAGATGAATAAAATATGCTATAAATAGAAATAATGGAAATAAATACAATGTAGCTATGGAGGAAATGGACACTCCATGAACAAAGCTACTGGACTACATTGTACCCATCACCAATATATGGTGATCTACACATAACTATGCTACTACCTATGAATATGCTCTGATCTTCTATATTATACTTGTTACAAGGAGGTATTTTTTAATATAGGAAGATAGGTTCTTGTTAGTCAAAAAGTGACTAACTATAGAAAAACAACTAATGTGCCTTTTTGCATATTTTCCAAGAAGACCAAAGTGGCCCATATGCTAAAGATCAAAGAAAAAGTAAAACACCGCAAGGAGGAAAAGTGTCGTGATATCGCGACATGTTGCATTTTCGTGGTCCAAGAGCAACAGAAGGGAGCAAGGAGGCAAAAGTGTCGCGATATCGTGACATGTTGCATTTTCACAGCCAAAAACAAAGAGAAAGAGCAAGGAGGAAAAGTTCCGCGATATCGCGGCATGTTGCATTTTCATGATCCAAAGCAAAGATAAAGAGCAAGGAGGAAAAAGTGTCACGATATCACGACATGTTGCATTTTCATGGTCCAAAGCAAAGAGAAAGAGCAAGGAGGAAAAAGTGTCATGATATCGCGACATGTTGCATTTTTGTGGTCCAAAGCAAAGAGAAAGAGCAAGGAGGAAAAAGTGTCGTGATATTGTGACATGTTGCATTTTCATGGCCAAGAGCAACAAAAGGGAGCAAGGAGGCAAAAGTGTTGCGATATCGCGACATGTTGCATTTTCGCGGCCAAAAGAGAAGAGAAAGAACAAGAAAGAAAAAGTGTCGCGATATCGCGATATGTTGCATTTACGTGGCCAAAAGAGAAGAGAAATAACACGAAAGAAAAAGTGTCATGATATCGTGACATGTTTCATTTTCACGGCCAAAAGAGAAGAGAAAGAACAAGAAAGAAAAAGTGTCACGATATCGCGACATGTTGCATTTTCGCGACCAAAAGAGAAGAGAAAGAACACGAAAGCAAAAGTGTCGCGATATCATGACATGTTGCATTTTTGCAGCCAAAAGAGAAGAGAAATAGAAAATCAAGAAAGAATATCATGATTTTGTGACATGTCGCATTTTCGCGACCGCCCAAAAGAAATGAAGGAAAAGACAAAGATGTCGCGATTTCGCAACATGTCTCATTTTCACGGCTGGAAGTGGCAGAAGAGCAAAGAAAGAGATGGACGTTGTGATTTCGCAACATGTCTCATTTTTGTAGCTAGAAGCGAAAAAAGAGCAAAGGAAGAGACGAATGTCGTGATTTCGTGACATGTCTCATTTTCACAGCTGGAGGTAGCAAAAGAGCAAAGCAAGGAAAGAATGTCACGATTTCACGACGCACCAACTGTAAAGGAATAAAATGTATTTTTGGCAATCAAAGGCATGCACTGACACCAAGAAGTAATTTCTGACATGATTATCAAAAATCCAGGATAGAGCAGGCTTGCCAGATGATTGAAAATATGACAGGCTCGTCTAGAATATAATCTGCAGAGAAGATATCTAATTCATAGAAGACTTGTGTATTATTAGAAACTGTAGATGATTGCTTGTAAAATACTAAGATGTACTTATAAAAAGATACTCTTTTAGGGTATATATAGGGGTGAGCGACTCCAAAAAAAGGGTCAGCTCTTGGACGTTTACAAGACTGAATGCATGTACTTCAAATACAAGCGATAAAATCATAGCTCCCATTGGTTTCTGGTTCATATCGTGCAAGTGTATGTATTAATGTTCTTTATTTCTACTTATAATATTGAATTGTAAATTGAGTTTGTTCTTATATCTGAACTTTCGCAATACATAAATCATATTTTTGGAATGAGAATCTAATATATACGCATGTTAAATGAAATATTAGAAATCATATATGAAATTATATAATTTTTGCATGGAAATGTGTTTAAATGCTTTGGATAGAAGTAAGTAAATCTGTCTTCATTGTTGTCTAATATGCACCATATATTAGATCTAGCTTCAGCTATATTTCCCTCTCTTTCAGTATTACTTCCTTCCCCTTTTCCCATAAAAAACTTCAAGGAACCAGCCTTCTTTGGAGATCAAGCGAAAAGTCTCAAACCTTCTCGTCTTTTCAATGTTGACAAAATCTAAGGTGCAACTAAACAACCCAAGGCAGATTTTGTTCCAATAGTTCCTTGGCCAACACTCTACCTAGTTGTGCAAGTGGCACCTTGCACATATACAACTTGCACATTAATACTTGTGCATTTATTACATTGCATGAAGTAACTAGATAACTTTCACCTAAAGTAATCTAATGTCCTAAGTATGTACCTAGGAAGCTACATTTACATAACCCAAATGATGTAATATAATCTATTTCTAACACCCCCCATATTACATTATTTTGGTATTGAAGACTTTAGTCTTCAATGTGGATCTTCTTTCATTGAATAGTGGAATTTGTATTCTCCATCATTGCTTATGTGATCAAGTTCAACAGGTAATATGTGTCTTCATATGATGTAAAGTTAGTTGTAGCTGAATATTCTTCTGCCTTTTGTATGTGTTCAATTGGTTCAGTCTTCATGATGCCATGTTTCTTTTGGGTTGATTTTGTAAAGTTTTGTAAATATCAAAATAAAATTTTCTAACACCTTATTACTCCTATTGAACTAAGCACTTTTCCAATTTTGAAGAGGTTTTAATGTTGGATTTATTTTGTCCATTTTGTGAATTTTTGAGACAAGAATACTATAAACTCCCAACCTTATAAAAAACCTTAATAACCTCTTTTAATATCCATTAAAATTTTATTTTAGTGTTTCTAATTTTCAATAACCTAATTTGGTGTTGTAATCTTTATAGCTCCCAAATATATAAAATTAGAACACAATAATATTTGAAAATATTTTTCAAAAACCATCTTGATGTAGAGATAATGGGGAAGAATATATAATATTGAAAATAAAAAGTCAAGGAAGGGAGGTTTGGAGGAGGAGAAACAAATGCAGTAAGGGAGCAACGAAGAATGAAGGAGCAACAAAGGAGGAGCAATGGAGGCAATAGGGGAGGAAATTGAATATATGAAGGTGATAAGGATCCTCATGATCCAGGGAACTAGGATGTATCAGGTGAGGATCCAGGTGCAGGTAAGCCACCTGATGAGACAGATGACGAACATGATTCCATCCCTGTTCAAGTTGAAAAAGTTTGGGGAGATGAACCCCCTAACAAAGATCCTAACAAGGAGGCTCATTCGAGAGATGTGGGACCCAAAAATGTCCTATATTTCGTGGAGGTCCTCAAAGGTAAAAGGAGAAATTTTGTTTACTCTCTCCCACCACTCATACCTGAAAGGAATAGAGTAATCACTCCTTAAAGTATGATGGATGGGTTTTTATCCTTGGAAAAGTTTTCCTTGGTACAAAAATTTATAGGTGGGAGACCATGAAGAACATGGACTTATACTGAGAGAGGGGGGTGAACAGTATAAGACTTAACCAATTAATATTTTTAACTTTAGATAGCAGTGGCATCAACACAACATTAATCAAGACAGAAAGCATCACACATTGAAAGCCCATTTTTAACGTGGTTCACCCAGAATGGCTGGGCTACGTCCACAAAACTTTTCTCTAAAAGTTATCTCAAAGTTCTTTGGGAATCCTTCCCAATTACAATGTTTATGAGCCTCGGCCCAAAGGAGACACCTTCCCCCAATCTGAATTTATGAGCCTCTGCTCAAAGGAGATACCTTCCCCTCTGCTCTGGAAATGATCCCTCAGAAGATCAACTGCCTCTACCTCTTGCCAGCATGTGGAACTCCTTTCCACCGAAGACCTCCTATCCTCAATGCTTAGCCTAAGAGACCTCTGCCTTCTATGATCACGTCCACAGCAGCTCAGCTACCTGTACCAAACATAGTCAGTCGGTCTAGTACAAGTCTTCCTCTGTCTGTCAGATCTGTCCAACACTTGAACACATCAATCCTCTGCACACAAGCCTTCTCAAAGACTTGCCAAATCTATCCTCAAGTCCTCTAATAGAACTCTCAAAAACTCAGCTCACAAGTCCTCTGCTAGGACCTGTCCAAATCTGCTCACAAGTCCCCACCAGAACCTGTCCAAAACCTGCTCACAAGTCCCCACCAGAACCTGTCCAAAACCTCAGCAAGCTCACCAAGAAAAACTTGCTTAGCATGAACCCACAAAGAGAATTGTTAGAGACCCAATGTGATTCATAAACCTCATAGAAGCATAAAGAGAATTGTTAGAGACTCAATATGTTCTATACTTAACTCCCAATATCAATCTCAACAACTCAATCTCAATCCAAAAAGAATAAGATAGATGTAGTATGCTTTTCTCAAGAATATGAAACACAACCCAACAATTGCCAACTATGCAATATCTCATATAACAATGATACTCATATTCTTTTCACCAACAACTAGGGTTTCATCATCTCAATGCAAGTAGCAAGACTTACTAACATAAACCCTAGTGCAAAAAATGCTTCCTCTTCCTCAACCAGAATTATGCATTCACCCAAAAACTCATCAATGATTTTAATGCATAAACAATCTTCAATATCCAAAAAATAAGATTTACACCAAAAATACCTAGTAGACAACCTTTTCACTCCAAACTCAATTTCAGAAAATATACCATCAACAATATACATGGAAGAAGTTGCCCATACCTTTACTTTGATGAAGAAGGAGAACTCAAAATCTGTCACAACACTAACTCTCAATTTGCCACCAATTAGAGTTAGCAACTATACAATAATATACAATAATAAAGATCCAAATTAACACCTTATTTCTCCAACTTAATAAAAACCACCATAAGTATAATATACATACAAAGTAAAACCTCTTTACACCTTATTACTCCACATAAACATTAAGCATCAATAAAACAATGTCAAAGCAAATATGATAACTTAACCTTATACCTCCAGCGCATTCACAGCCACTATCCTTTGCACACCGCGACCAAAAGAAAATTACCCATGAAGAGAATCGAACTCGGCACCTCTGCCTTCTAGCGCCTTCGCTTAAACGCCACCGTCGTTGGGTCACAAGTGCCCAATGAAGAAATACAGTGTTGCCCTATATTTTATCTTCCTTTGACGCCAAGAATCTGGAAAACGTAAATGTCTTCCACAAGCCACATGCAAACTGGTGAGCGCTGTCCAAAACGTAACTTACTGGGCAACAAAAATAATCATCCACACAGTGCAAACAAAAAACTGTTATCCTTCGTGCAATCCAATCAATCGTAGGTGAAAGCAAACTGCCGGATGTCAAAGCGCAAACTGAAAACGTAATTCGAGTGCAGTCCCAACAATTGTAGGTGAAGCGCAATCTTTCGGATGTCAAAGCGCAAACTGAAAATGCAAGAAATTACTTGGGCAACTCAATATCGATAATCAACTCTCAATGAAATACAACGCTTTCTCGAAGATCACAGAGCTACGATTTTCATTACTCGGAGTTACAATCACTTTAGAAAATCATCCCCACTTATATAGCCATTTCTCCTTAACTGTTTGACGTCGGCGCTCCTCCAACGATGGCAACACATCGGCGAAAGAATTTTCTTTTTTTCTTCGTCGCTTAAGGGTTGAAAGACCCTTTAATAATAATTAAAATAATAATTATTATTATTTTATTAATAATAAATTAAACTTAGACCCTTGTCAAAGGTTTGAGTTAATTTAATTATTAATAATAAACATGGACCTTCAAGGTTTTTCAAGAAGTAAAAACCTTTGCATTAAGTTAAGCTTGGTTTTAATAAAAACCCTTAATGAGTCCAAATGGTTTTAAGAAAAACCTTTAACCTTGTCACCATGGTTTTAATAAAAACCCTTTAACATTATGAAGCTTCTCAAGATATTTTTGACATCACACTCTTTTTGATATCAACACAAAAATGCCTTTTGACATCAATGACAACTTATACACTTGAGCAAAGGCAATGTACCCAAAGTACCCAAAATTGCCAACAATCTCCCCCTTTGTCATTGATGGCAAACCTTTACTGAAAACACTTCTCAAGAGCCAAAACTGAAACCAACTGTGCTAACAACTGACCAACTATGCCCACAACTGAGAATCTTCCTTTGAAGTTTTGCTCCCCCTGACTTGAAGCTTTCCTCTTCACTTTGAAGCTCTCCCCCTTACTCATATCTCTCCCCCTTTGTCATCAATGGCAAAGGGCCACCTTTGGGGCTCGGGACTAAGAATGAGCCTCTTAGCTTAGTCCCTCCCCCACCTCCTGATGAGGTGATTAATTCTGGGGTGGGAGTACAACTCCCAATTTCTCCCTTAGATACTCAAACGTATCTCTTGGAAGAGGTTTGGTGAAGATATCTGCAATCTGCTCTTTAGTAGACACATACTCTACCTTGACCTGTTTGTCTTGCACTTTCTCCCTTAGAAAGTGATACTTGATGGAAATATGCTTTGTCCTTGAGTGCATTACCGGATTTTTGGAAATACTTATGGCACTTGTATTATCACAAAGTATGGAGATGGGTTGTTCATGTTTGACTTTGAAATCCTCTAAGGTGGTTTTCATCCATAAAACCTGTGTACACCTAGCCACTGCTGCTATGTATTCAGCCTCTGCTGTAGATAAGGAAACTGAAGGTTGTTTCTTACTTAGCCAAGAAACCAAACTCTTTCCCAGAAAGAATGCTCCACCACTAGTGCTTTTCCTGTCATCAATACCGCCTGCCCAATCTACATCTGTATAAGCTGTGAGGGTGAAATCATCACCTTTGGGATACCAAAGCCCAAAGTCCATAGTGCCCTTCAGATATCTGAATATCCTCTTAACTGCCATAACATGAGAATCTTTAGGAGCTTCCTGAAATCTTGCTACCAACCCAACTACCTGCATGATATCTGGTCTGGTAGTTGTAACATATAATAAACTGCCAATCATTGATCTGTACAACCTCTGATCTATCGCTGGAGATTCATCATCTTTACTCATCTTGCATCCTGTAATCATTGGAGTACATACTGGTTTGTTGTCCATCATCCCAAATTTCTTCAACATTTCTTTGATATACTTTCCTTGAGAGAGAAATACACCATCTTTTGATTGAGAAATCTGAAGACCTAAAAAGAATGACAACTCTCCAATCATAGACATCTCAAATTCCTTCTGCATGGTGTTAGCAAAATCTTTGCACATCTGAGTATTATTTCCCCCAAAAATAATATCATCAACATAGACAACCATAATCAACATATCATCACCTTCATCCTTAATATACAAATTGCTATCTGCCACACCTTTCCTGAAGCCTTGCTCATGAAGATACCTGTCAAGTCTTGAGTACCAAGCCCTAGGTGCTTGCTTTAACCCATACAAGGCCTTTTTTAGTTTACACACATAGTCTGACTGTTCTGAGAGAGACACTCCTTCTGGCTGTTCTATGTAGACTTCTTCTTCCAACACCCCATTTAGAAAAGCTGACTTTACATCCATTTGATACACCTTGAATGATTTGAAGCTTGAAAGGGCCAAAAACATTCTGATAGCTTCAAGACGAGCAACAAGAGCAAACGTCTCTTCGAAATCAACACCTTCTACTTGAGCATAACCTTTGCAGACTAACCTAGCTTTGTTTCTGACAATCTTTCCATCCTCATTGAGTTTATTTCTGAATATCCATTTTGTGCCAATGACATTCTTGTCCTTAGGTCTTGGAACCAATTCCCAAGTTTCACTTTTCTCTATTTGATTTAGCTCTTCATCCATTGCTTTTACCCAAAACTTATCTGCACATGCTTCACCGAAATATTTTGGCTCAATTTGAGATAATAATGAAACATTTGTAGAATCATGTGAGGGAATGACTCTTCTTCTTGTTTGCCTCCTATTTGGATCACCAATGATCAAATCTTTGGGATGATGTTTCTGAACATATCGTGAAGGAGTTTTGGGAAGCAGTTGTTGTCTTTCCTCTTCTTCATCTGAAACCTCTCTGAATTCTTCTTGACAAATTTCATCACTGAGTTCCTGGATTGGTTCTCTTATCCCTGTATTTTCATCAACAGTTACATTTATGCTCTCTACAACTGTATGAGTTCTTTTGTTGAAGCATCTGTAGGCCTTGCTTCTGCTGGAATACCCAAGAAAGATTCCCTCATCACATCTAGGATCAAACTTACCCAAATTCTGATCTTCCCTTCCGATGAAGCACTTACTCCCAAACACTTTGAAGTATTTTATTGTAGCTGGTCTTCCTTTCCACAACTCATAAGGAGTTTTATGATGATTGACTCTAAGTTGGGCCCTGGTGATAATGTAGACTGTTGTACTGACTGCCTCTTTCCAAAAGCCATCTGAAAGTTTTGACTCATTCAACATAGCTCTAGCCATATTTTCAATAGTTCTATTTTTCCTTTCAACTACTCCATTTTGTTGAGGAGTTCTTGCTTGCTGAATATTCTCTTTTGATTCCTTGTTGCTCACAGTATTCCACAAATTCATTTGAAGTGAACTCTCCTCCTCTATCTGATCTTAAACATTTGATTCTCTTGTCAGTCTCATTTTCAACCATTTCTTTGAAAGCTTTAAATTTTTCAAAAGCTTCAGATTTTTCTTTGAGAAAAGTAACCCAAGTCATTCTAGAATAATCATCTATAAAAAGCATGAAGTAGCTTTCTCCCTGAATGCTCTGGGTTCTGGTAGGCCCACATAAATCAGTATGAATAAGATCCAATGGTTTTGAAGAAGTATACCCTTTTGATTTGAAGCTGGTTCTGGTCTGTTTTCCATGTTGACAAGGACCGCAAATGATGTTATGGGGCCTTTTTATTTTGGGCAAGTCTCTAATCGCTTCCTTGTTACTAATATTGACAAGATTATCAAAGCTCAAATGCCCCAATATTTTATGCCATAACCAACTCTCATCTTCTTGAGTTAGAAAACATTTTTCCTTTTTTATCTCACTTAGCATGTAAAGATTGTTTGGAGTCCTTGTAGCACTAGCAATGAGTTTTCCATTTTTTTCTTTACTTATCTCACATCTATCCGAAAAGAAAGATACTATGTGCCCTTGATCACAAAGTTGACTCACACTTAGAAGATTATGTCTTAGGCCTTCTACATAAAGCACATTTTCTATTTTGGATTTCCCATCCAAACTAAGAGTCCCTTTACCACAGATTTTAGCTCGACTCGTTATCTCCAAAACCGACTGTTCCTCTGTTTGTTTCTTTTAAGACCAAAAACTTTTCCTTTTCACCAGTCATATGTTTTGAACAACCACTATCAAGATACCATTTTTCTACTTTGTCTAGAGCATGAAAAGTAGTTTGAGCTATCATTGACTTAGATTTGATCTCATTTTTCTTTTTAGTGAACTCAAGGCTAGATCTATCCAAACTGCACATCCTAGCAATATGCCCAAAATTATTGCACTTGTAACACATGACATCTTTATTCATAAGAGGTGCAAAAGAGTTACCATTTTCCTTACTATGTCTATTCACGGACTTATTGCAATGCATAGCTTTGTGACCAAATTTCTTGCAGGAAAAACAATAGCCATGGAAAGTATTATGTAACCTGTTTTGATGCCTTGGATGATTGTTCTTCTTGTGACCAACTGGAATCCACCGCTCTTCAGGATGAAGATTGATCTTGCTCGAAGACCCTATTTCTTGAATGGTGATACCATCCTTCTTTTGCTTTTCACACGGAGTATTCTGTCTGAGAGCCAACTGTTCCAACTTCACTCTAAGAGACATAACTTCTTCTTCTAGTTTCTCGCAATCAGCTTCCTTTCCTTTGAGAACCTCTGTCAGAACCTGTTCAACCTTCTTCCCTTCTTCAGCTAGAATTTTGAAGTCTATAACACTTTGAAACAATTCTGATCTTGCTATCTTTTCTTCCTGATATTGATGCTTGAGAACAGAATTCTCTTCCCTGAATTTCTCAAGCTTTCTCAAAGCCAAGAAGAATTCACCTTTGAGATCGAACTCAACCTCTTCATCTCTTTCTGAATCTGTATGATCCTCTGATAGATCCTTCTCCAAGCTGTTAGGCTCTTTCTGGAGAGACCCGCTCTGATACCAATTGAAGAACATGGACTTATACTGAGAGGGGGGGTGAACAGTATAAGACTTAACCAATTAATATTTTTAACTTTAGATAGCAGTGGCATCAACACAACATTAATCAAGACAGAAAGCATCACACATTGAAAGCCCATTTTTAACGTGGTTCACCCAGAATGGCTAGGCTACGTCCACAAAAATTTTCTCTAAAAGTTATCTCAAAGTTCTTTGGGAATCCTTCCCAATTACAATGTTTATGAGCCTCGGCCCAAAGGAGACACCTTCCCCCAATCTAAATTTATGAGCCTCTTCTCAAAGGAGATACCTTCCCCTCTGCTCTGGAAATGATCCCTCAGAAGATCAACTGCCTCTACCTCTTGCCAACACATGGAACTCCTTTCCATCGAAGACCTCCTATCCTCAATGCTTAGCCTAAGAGACCTCTGCCTTCTATGATCACGTCCACAGTAGCTCAGCTACCTGTACCAAACATAGTCAGTCGGTCTAGTACAAGTCTTCCTCTGTCTGTCAGATCTGTCCAACACTTGAACAAATCAATCCTCTACACACAAGCCTTCTCAAAGACTTGCCAAATTTGTCCTCAAGTCCTCTGATAGAACTCTCAAAAACTCAGCTCACAAGTCCTCTGCTAGGACCTGTCCAAATCTGCTCACAAGTCCCCATCGAAACCTGTCCAAAACCTGCTCACAAGTCCCCATCGAAACCTGTCCAAAACCTCAGCAAGCTCACCAAGAAAAACTTGCTTAGCATGAACCCACAAAGAGAATTGTTAGAGACCCAATGTGATTCATAAACCTCATAGAAGCATAAAGAGAATTGTTAGAGACTCAATATGTTCTATACTTAACTCCCAATATCAATCTCAACTCAATCTCAATCAAAAGAATTTTTGGCCCATTTTTATAAACTAAAAAGAATAAGATAGATGTAGTATGCTTTTCTCAAGAATATGAAACACAACCCAACAATTGCCAACTATGCAATATCTCATATAACAATGATACTCATATTCTTTTCACCAACAACTAGGGTTTCATCATCTCAATGCAAGTAGCAAGACTTACTAACATAAACCCTAGTGCAAAAAATGCTTCCTCTTCCTCAACCAGAATTATGCATTCACCCAAAAACTCATCAATGATTTTAATGCATAAACAATCTTCAATATCCAAAAAATAAGATTTACACCAAAAATACCTAGTAGACAACCTTTTCACTCCAAACTCAATTTCAGAAAATATACCATCAACAATATACATGGAAGAAGTTGCCCATACCTTTACTTTGATGAAGAAGGAGAACTCAAAATCTGTCACAACACTAACTCTCAATTTGCCACCAATTAGAGTTAGCAACTATACAATAATAAACAATAATAAAGATCCAAATTAACACCTTATTTCTCCAACTTAATAAAAACCACCAGAAGTATAATATACATACAAAGTAAAACCTCTTTACACCTTATTACTCCACATAAACATTAAGCATCAATAAAACAATGTCAAAGCAAATATGATAACTTAACCTTATACCTCCAACGCATTCACAACCACTATCCTTTGCACACCGTGACCAAAAGAAAATTACCCATGAAGAGAATCGAACTCGGCACCTCTGCCTTCTAGCGCCTTCGCTTAAATGCCACCGTCGTTGGGTCACAAGTGCCCAATGAAGAAATACAGTGTTGCCCTATATTTTATCTTCCTTTGATGCCAAGAATCTAGAAAACGTAAATGTCTTCCTCAAGCCACATGCAAACTGGTGAGCGCTGTCCAAAACGTAACTTACTGGGCAACATAAATAATCATCCACACAGTGCAAACAGAAAACTATTATCCTTCGTGCAATCCAATCAATCGTAGGTGAAAGCAAACTGTCGGATGTCAAAGCGCAAACTAAAAACGTAATTCGAGTGCAGTCCCAACAATTGTAGGTGAAGCGCAATCTGTCGGATGTCAAAGCGCAAACTGAAAATGCAAGAAATTACTTGGGCAACTCAATATCGATAATCAACTCTCAATGAAATACAACGCTTTCTCGAAGATCACAGAGCTACGATTTTCATTACTCGGAGTTACAATCACTTTAGAAAATCATCCCCACTTATATAGCCATTTCTCCTTAACTGTTTGACGTCGGCGCTCCTCCAACGATGGCAACACATCGACGAAAGAATTCTTTTTCTTCCGTCGCTTAAGGGTTGAAAGACCCTTTAATAATAATTAAAATAATAATAATTATTATTTTATTAATAATAAATTAAACTTAGACCCTTGTCAAAGGTTTGAGTTAATTTAATTATTAATAATAAACATGGACCTTCAAGGTTTTTCAAGAAGTAAAAACCTTTGCATTAAGTTAAGCTTGGTTTTAATAAAAACCCTTAATGAGTCCAAATGGTTTTAAGAAAAACCTTTAACCTTGTCACCATGGTTTTAATAAAAACCCTTTAACATTATGAAGCTTCTCAAGATATTTTTGACATCACACTCTTTTTGATATCAACACAAAAATGCCTTTTGACATCAATGACAACTTATACACTTGAGCAAAGGCAATGTACCCAAAGTACCCAAAATTGCCAACAGACCATATATAGAAACCATATGAAAATGGGATTTTTTAAAGTGGAAGATGATAGGAAATATGGATATAATTGTGTTGTCTAGAGGTTTCTTCATCATCCTTCTCAATAACCATGGAGACGTCAGTCACATCCTAATAGTATGGCCATGGTTTTTAGGTAGGCGAAGCCTCTTTCTCAGACCATGGGGTGAGGACTTTGACCTTGAAACACAAAGCATTAATACCGCTCCCATTTGGTTTTGTCTACCAAATCTTCCTATTGAATTTTTCCATGAGTACTTCCTCAAAGGGATTGCAAGGACTATTTGTGAACTTATAGCAATTGACCATTCCACCTTGGCTAGGTCGAGAATGACCCATGTAAGGATATGTGTGAACATCAATTTGGATTCCGAGCTTCCCACCTTTGTAGAACTTGGATATGGGACATACTTGAGAAAGAAGGCCATTGAATATGATAATAAGCCAAAATTTTGGATGGAGTACTGAATCTGGTGTCACCTCAGAAATCAATTCCCGAACCTGGTTATCCCAAAATATGCACTGAAGAAACCCAACCCAAGAGGGTTTGATGCTAAAGGATATACTAGGAATCAAGGATTCTAGTTTCCAACAAACAAAGGAGTATACATGTAATATAGGAGTGGTTAAAACAATCAGGTTCAAGGACCTAAACCTCAACAATCAAGAAAAGGAAAGCAACAGGTCTCGTGTTAGACAGACCAGGAAAAATTGGCAAGTCCTTCGATTTCCAAATACAATAAATTTGAAACACTTACTGAGGATGGTGTTGATCATAACAAGGAAGAAACTAAGGAGGCTTAATCTATTTTAGACCTTTTGAAAAGCCTAGAGTCCCCATCAAGATCAAGGTCATAAAATGCCCCCTCACCTTTTCCTCCCTTAAACCGCCCTTATGGTATGCCCCAAAATCTGGAAGAATACATGCAGAATATAGAAGAAGATATTGAAATTATGGTTAGCAATGGCTATGTTAGCCCTATTTTGCAGTAAATTATCCCTCCTAAATTTAGCCCCAAATAAATAAGGAGTTCAATGAAATCCTCCATTTATTGTGGCAGTGAAAAAAATAAAGGAATGATCTCAATGACTGAACATTTAAAAAGAGGGATTGAAGATGAGATTGCAAATGGGACTCAAAAGACATTATTTTCAGTCGTTATCAATGTCCTCAAATATGATAACAAACCCAAAAAACCTCCTCCACCCTAGGGTAAGTGGAGAGGAAAGAATTCAAAACATTCTAAATGAAGTTCCTCTCATGGAATGTGAGAGGCCTTAATGGCCTAACCAAACAAAGAGTGGTTAGTTCATTAAGGAGAGAAATTAATCCTACAATTTTCATAATGCAAGAAACAAAAATTGATGCTATTATATCAAGGAAAATTGCCTCTAAAATATGGAAAAAAGGGGAAGTAGCCTTTAGCTAGGCTAGAGGTGCCTCAAGAGGATTAATATGTTTGTGGAACCCAAGGAATTTGGAAGGCAAAATAATTCAATCTGATGAGAGGGTTTTGAGTGTCTTCTTTTATGACATGGATAATAATTTATCTTAGATTCTATCCAATGTCTACACTCCTAACTCACTTCAAGGGAGCACAATTTTGTGGGAATATCTAAGCAACACAAAAGAGGCATTTCACAACATTCCTTGGATTGTTGCAGGGGATTTTAACGCACCCCTTTATCCTTTAGACAAAACAATAGAGATAAGTTTACCCAATAGAATCATGGAAGAGTTTAATTAGTTTATTAATACCAATGATCTTATGGATATCAAGCTCAAATATGCCAAGTTCACATGGAGTAATAGAAGATTAGGAAATCAACTTATTCAGGAAATATTAGACATGTTTTTTTATCCTAGGAAGCCATTACTGTGTTTGGAGATACAACTCTTCATTCTTTGCCCGAGATTTCATCTGACCATAGTCCAATCCTATTAGAAATGCATAAGGTTGATCCTTTCAGAAGGCCCTTTCATTTTGAATCAATGTGGTTAAAACATCCTAATCAGAGAGACCGTATTACCCAATGGTGGCAACAATCTGGTCATGGGAGCCCATCCTTCAAACTATCCCAAAAACTAAGGCTCATCAAAGACAACATCAAGGTATGGAACAAGGAGATCTTTGGGAACTTGTTTGAAAACAAACAAGCTGTGTCTGAAAGACTCGCTTGCATTGAGAAGAAAATTCAGAATGGAGTTTGTGATGAAGCTACTAGGATTGAGGAAAGAAACACTCTAGATGAATACCATAATAATATTCCTTGTGAGAAAATTTATTAGAGGCAGAAGTCTAGATATCTATGGCTTAAAAATGGAGATATGAATTCCAAATTTTTTCACGTTACAACTCCAAGGAATAGAAGCAACAACAAGATCAAGGATTTGGTTAAAGGGGATGGCTCTTCTACTCAAAACATCCATGAGATTAGAGATGAAGTGGTCTCTTATTTCAGCTCCCTCATTAGTGATGAGGCCTCTTGTCTTGCCACAACCAAAGAGTCCATACTTCAATTTATTCCTTAATCCATCAATAGTGAGATCAATGCAAAAATTAATGCTCCTTTCTCGAATGAGGAAATCAGACAAGCCCTATTCTCCATGGATCTTGATAAAGCTCTGGGCCTTGATGGATTTCCACCCTATTTTTTCTAAACCTTTTGGGACATTGTAGGGCAAGATGTGTGCTTAGTCATTAAATAATTCCAATCTTCCAAACACATTCCTCACAACTATAATTCAAATTTCATTGCTCTTATTCCCAAAGGGTCTGCTCCCAAATCTATGGTGGATTTTAGGCCTATCAGCCTTTGTAATGTTATTTAAAAAATCCTAACCAAATCGATTGCTAACCGAATGAAAAAAGTGTTACCTTTCATAATTTATCCCTACTAAGGAATTTCTGTCCAAGGAAGGTCTATTCTCGATGGAGTCATCACCATCCATGAGGCCCTCCACTTCATCTCTCAACCCAAAAAGCCTGCATTTTACCTCAAATTGGACATGAACAAGGTCTATGATAATATAAATTGGTATTTTGTGATAGCTATTCTATTGAAGTTTGGATTCCATCCCGATTGGGTAAGGCTCATCAAAGGATGCATTTGTAAACCATGGTTCTCCATCCTCATCAATGGTTCCACGGTAGGGTTCTTTCAAAGCAACAGAGGCCTTAGACAAGGAGATCCAATTTCTCCTATGCTCTTCATAATTGTTTCAAAATTCCTCGGAAGGACCATCAAAGCTTCCTGTAGTGCTGGTCTCATTTTCAATATAAAAGCAACGTTCTTAACCAATCTAGTTACTCATCAATAATTTTTCGATGACACTTTGTTTCTTACCCTTGCTTTAGTGGGTGAGGCCAAGGTTATCAAAAACATTCTAACTCTCTATAAGGATGTTGCTGGCCAAAAGGTAAATTTTAACAAAAGTAAGATTTACTTTCTCATACTACTATTCCTAGGTAGGCCAAGATCACAAGGATAGTGAGTGTTCTATATATACCCATCCTACTTTCTACCTGGGTCTCCCTCTTTTCACAAGCACTCTAGTTGAATCTATGTAGAATAATATTGTGGAAAGAATCCAAAATAAACTCATAGGGAGGAAAGGGCATCTCTTATCCCAAGTTGGTAGATAAACTTTGACTATGGCCTCCCTCCAAAGCATTCCAATTTATTTCTTATTAGTGTTTAAGGTCCCAACTATGGTGTATCATATAATTGAAGAGTATAAAAAAAAATCCTCTGGTCTGGTTTTGAAGACTAGCTACGTATCCACTTAGTCACATGGAACAAGATATTTCGACCAAATGAAGATGAAGGATTGGGCCTTAGAAGAATTATTCATATTAATACAACCTTGTTGGTAAAAAAATCTTGGTGGAGAATGAGTGGACTACAATTGTGAAAAGGAAGTATCTTCAAGGAACAAATTTTTTGAGTATTTCTAAGAAGAGGATCAACTTTTTGGAAAGCCATATTGAAAAGCAGAGATATAGTTATTAAAGGCTTAAGGTGGATCATGGGAAATGGCAAAAACATTATTTTTGGGAGGACAAGTGGGCTAGATGTGAAACCCTCATAAAGAATCCTAACTTGGCTAGGTTAAAAGTCCACACCGATGAATTGTTTGGGCAAAAGGTGACAGATTTCTTGTGTACTGATAATAACAAGTCTAGGTGAAAATCCATAAATATTGATGGGTTTGAGGTTGAATCTGAGGCTTTAGAAAATCTATTGAGGTAGAAATTCATTCCTTTAGATAGGGTATAAGATCATGTTTTTTGGGCAGAAATAGAGAGTGGTAATTTTTCTGTCATGTCAGCCTACAAGCTTCTGCTGAAACCTGAGGATCCTCCATTTCAAGATCAACTAGTGTGGACTAAAATGTTTTTTTCTAAGATATAATTTTTTTCTTGGCTTGTCATGCAAGGCAAGATCCTCACCATAGATAATATGATCAAGAGAGGTATCTTTATTCCTAATATATGTTTTCTTTTCAGGGTGAATTGGGAGTTTGTGCATCATTTATTCCTTGATTTCCTAGTGTCCACATCCATCCTAAATGGTCCTTTTAAAAAAAATTATATATCCTGGGATAAACCTGCATCCATATAATATTTTTTCCTACAATGGCCCAACCCCTTTGCTAACACTTGTCTAAGGTTTATGTGGAAAATCTACCTCCTTCATTTCCTTTGACAAGTTTGGCTGGAGAGGAACCATAGAGCCTTTTCCAAAAACTAGGACGTCATATGAGAATTAATTTTCTAGAGGAATTATTATGATTTTTTATAAGGTTGGAATTATTTAATTACTAAGAACATATCTTGCCATAATAAACAAAAAAATTTCCTTTGCTAGCGAGAATGCCATTTTATATCCCTTATCCTCTCAACCAATTTCCTCATTTGATAATTTTTTAGGTAAATCCTTGAACATTTCTTTAGAGGATAAGTCTATTCCAGTTCCTTCTAACCTCAGATCAGGGTCCATGTGGATTCCCCCCCCCTCATAGGACTGGTTCAATCTAAAATTTTATGGAGATACAAAAGGAAACCTTGGCAGGACTTGGGCAGGGGGCATCTTAAGAGATCATCAAGGTCACCTTGTTTTTGCTTTTGCAAAAAACCTAGGCATTTAGACAAACAACAAAGTTAAAGCTAAAGCAATGTGGAGAGGATTGGTCTTGGCCAAAGATGTCCAGGGTAGATTGATCATGGAAGGTGACTCACTCAACATTGTAAACCTCCTTATAAAAAAAAAATCCCACGAAGGATTGAGGTCTGCATCAAGGAAGCTAGGATCTTTTAGATGTGATATAGTGGTCCAACACTCCTTTAGAGAGTCCAATAAGGTGGCAAAAAGGTTGGAAAATGAATGAGTTAATGTTGATAGACTCATCATGTGGACTTAGGGATTGTTGCATGATGTGGAATTGCTAGCTCAAAATGAAAAAAGATGACATGGACAACTAATGTATGGTTCAAGAGTATATTTCCAATTTTAATCCAAGTTGGTCCTAGTTTTCTAGCCTCAAGGAGGACGTTACTTTTTTTATCTCCTTAGGCATGTTAGGTTTTTGAGAAGGGTTAGCCTTGATAAGAATGGAATCAAGTGTGGTTTCATCAGCTATATTGACAATACAATCCACACTTGCCTAAGGAATTCCAATCAAGGTTGGGATTGGTCTCGATGTAGGTGGTTGATGGCCCCATATCACGTGCTAAGTGTTATCATCCATGTTGGATGCATCAAATTTCCTACCATTCCTGCCCTTTCAAATATCCTCGTGATTCTAAAGCATGGGTATCCAGACAGTTACATTTTATTCAAATATCGCATGAGTTTTTTTCTTATCAAGGGTGCCATGTGGATGATCCTCGAGGTGCCCTCAATTTTTATTATGTTGCAATAGCTCAAAAATCCTAAGCTATTTTTTGTAATGAGATTTTGGGTCAACCTGTGAAAACCCAAATCTACTAAAATCTTTAAATTACCAAAATAAAATATTTGCATATATTTTAAAATCAATTTCTAGTAGAAACCCTTATTACTCCTAAGTTTAATATTGCAAAAATTATATTGATTTGATAAATTATTCCCTTTGAGGTATGGCTAAATTATTCTAAGTTTAACCTCGATGTATCAACCTTATAACTCCCAAAAATGAAAGCACATTTAAAATGGGAATAAATCTTGCCTTACACTATACAAAAAATCTCAATAATTGGCACTAATTTTGAGTGTGCAAGGGATGCAATATTAATGTATCTACTTTGGCCATTACCTCAAATATAATTCTTGTAATCCTCCTTGTATTTAATTCTCCAAATACGCTACCTTTAATCTATGTATTTGACCTCCCATGACCAAAGCATTAAAGGCTCTTTTCCTTGCTTCCAGGCTGTAAATTTGGCCATGTGTGTGAAAAATTGTAGCGTTGAATGAGGATGTGTGAATTATTGAAAGTACTTGGTCTTTGGAACCCTTTAAATAGAATGGAATATTGATTTAAGTGCCAATTGGAACATCCATTTTCTTCTTGAGCGCTTGAGGAATGAAATATTCTAGATGACACTTGTAGCCTCCTGTAAGGAACACCTGGGAGTTATATTCTTTAGGTGAGAAATTTTTCTCTTTGTAGAAAAGTGTCTCATACATTCTAAATGTACCAAACTACTATTAGTAATATTTATTTGACCAAGATGAGCACTCATGGATGGAATATTAGGGTTTTCTTCCAAGTGACAAGTGTCACTTCCTCCTTGTGCATGGGCCTTTGCTCCTTCAATGTAACCCTTCACTATCCTTATTAGAAAAGCTTGGTATTTTCATTTTCTTTGTTTTAGACGATTTTGATGGTGCCTCGAGTGAGAAGCAATCCTATGGTAGAGCTTTTGTGGAGCCTTGGTGGAGCTCCAATAATGGTATAGAGTGCTCCTATGTATGTCTTGCTTTGCTTAATTTCCCTCAACTTGTTATGCTCCTTTTGTATACCTGAATATAATGCTTCTCCCTTATTTGTTTTTGTGCCTTGATTGCTTGTAGGTTTGGATATCCAAGAAGTAGGGAATATAACCCTTCTATGGTGCTCTTTTGCCTTGATTGCAGTGTGCAAGTATTTGGTTGTTGTTTGTTGGTTTACCCTATGGATATTGTGCCTTTGAAGTACCTTCAAATCTGACCTCTCTCCTGTATAAACCAGATTAAGATAGTGCAATACAATGTAACAATTTTTTGTATAAAATAACCTTTATTTCACCCTCTTTTGCACTCCTTTTTTTAGGTCTGAATTTTTGGTTTTGTGGTAGATTTTGAATGCAATGTAGGGTTTTTGAGGTTGTCTATTTGATTAGACACCTTCCCATTTTTACTTGGATACTTTGATGAAAAATCCAAGCTTAGATAGAAGTAGATAGAAGCTCTTTATTTGATGTAATTTTCTGCACTTTTTTCCTTGCAACCAACCCTATAATTCTTTGGATTTGAGACTCACCAAGTCTCAATATTTAAAGCTTCTATTTCTGATTTTGGTTGGTTGTCTTCTTATCCAAGTTTTGGAGGATTCTAACCTATTTTGGTGGCTTCACTTGGCCACTATGTGTTGCAAATTTTTGTGCACTAATAGTGTCTTTAGACACTTTATGCTAATATGATTTTGTGCCTTTCTCAAGAACACAAACACTAAGATTTTTTAGAGTAATATAGTAGTGCAAATGAACCCACTAATATTTTACTTTTAATGCACTAAAAATCACACCTTATCACTCCAATAAACTCTCAAAATAATGCACTTAATCAATTTACTGCAACTAATCAAGAATAATTTGAAATGAACCTTCAATAATTATTCTACAATTTCACTACAATTAATATTGTAGGATTTAGTCTTCTTTTTCTTTTTTGAAAGTAGATGATAGGTAGTTGATAGAAGTAGTTCTAAAATCTAATCAACGCCTAAATAATGTGCAAATTAATCTTAAAATATTTTTTTCTCTTTTTCACTTTTGAATACTATAATCCAATTTTCCTTCTTGCAACTCTAGTCCAAATAAGGTGCTCCAATGAATCTGATAAGTAATCCAATTAATGAATCTACTTGAACCAATGGTTGCTTATAATTTCTAAAAGATTTTGTAGAGGATGTAGCTTTTGTAGAGGATCTTGGTGTCTAATATCACCAAGTTGCTTCCTTTAGAGAGATCATGCACTCTTTGTAGGTTGTTTTAAACAACTCCTTCACCAAAATATGGTCTCGAACTTTGTTTCATAAGCATAGGATTTTATGGCTTGTTCTCCTCTTGTAGCATCCTCCTTTTTGCTGTAGATTTTTAGAAGTATTTATATTATAAAATAATACCATTTTGTTGTGAGAGGTAATCTTCAAATCTCCCAGATTTGACAAGCTTCTTCTATATTCTAGTCTCCTTGTCAAATTTTGACTACAAGTAGGATATTCTTCTCAAGATTCTAAATATATTGAGGTCTTCTGAGATTTGGAACTCCTTAGAAAATTCTTCTTCTTCTTTTGGGCTTGTTTTTGGATGGTGATAATTGTCCCAAATCTTTCACTATATTGTGTAGTGAATTCCTCCAATGAGTTATCCTTTGATAATTTCTTCAATAAGGATCTCCAAGCCTTTTACTGGATGCTCGTTGAGACCTCCCCAATGTATTTTATCTTGTAGATTCTTCTGGTATTCCTTGATACCTTTTATTCAACCTTCTGCTCCTAGAAGTGTTGGTGGTGAGATCTTTTGGATCTCCAATTCTGTTGCTTTTGGATTCGAGCAACACTCTCCTAGTCCTTCTTCCAAGACTAGAATTTATTCAATGAGATATTCTCATGATATCTTTACCTTCAATTTTGCTTCAGGTGCTAGATTGACTCTAAAGAAGATACTCTTTCTAACTTTATTGTAGGAAGTTTCCCAACTCACTGAATCTCCTTTCCCTATAATAAAGTATTAGTACTAAAATCTTAATCTACTTTTGAATTAGATACTCTCTTCTGGAGTATTCTTCAGTATCAAGGCTTCTGTGGTCTTTTTTTAGTATCAAGGCATCTATGGCCTTTTCTTCAATATCAAGGCTTTTGTAGTATTTTATTCTTGGACAAGGATTTTGTGGCCTTTTCTTCAGTATCAAAACTTTTGTGGCATTTTCTTTTGGATCAAGGCTTCTATGGCCTTTTCTTTTGGATCAAGGATTCTATGGCCTTTTCTTCTGGATCAAGGCTTCTATGGCATTTTCTTATGGAACAAGGCTTATGTGGCATTTTCTTCTACTATAAATTTCTCAATCTACCAATGGATATCTCCAGTATCCTAACTTCATGACGACTCATTAAGGATGAAATCAAGGTGGCATCATCTTAGACTATGCTAAGAAATTGGACCACAATTATAGCCACTTTATTGAGGCTAGAGCTCTTTATTAGGGTGTTGTTATCCTCCATAATTTGTAGGCCTCCAATATTCTGGTGGAAGGGGACTCTAAGAACATCATCAGCTTGGACAATCAAAACTTTTATCACTTTGTGGAACATCTCCAACATGATCACCGAAATCAAACATCTAATGCTTTCTTTCTCAAACATAAGGATGAATCACATTTATAGGGAAGGAAACCAGGTTTCTAACCACTTAGCAAGTATGGAAATATTTGAACATAGTCTCAATGTGTGGAGAGAATCCTTCCCCCAGTCCCTTGTTGATATCAATGTCGCTAAATTCAATGATCAATTAATCTTGGTGTGTTAGGATCAGAAACTAGCTTTTACCTCATTGGTTTCAAGCTCGTGTTCATCATAGTTTTTTGATTGGCCAAGTTTTGCATTACACAGTGGGTTATTTCTATTGTATTTGACTAGGCATTTTCTTGATTTTTCAACTCTTGCACAATAAGGCATTTCATATCTACTACATCCAACTAGACCTCTTCCCTCATCGATAGGTCAAAGAGGCTCCTATCTCCATAAATTTATCTGTCTATACCACCAAAAAAATCTCCAATAGGTTTATTCATCACATTTTCAATAAATGGAATCTCACATATGGTGGCTTCTATGGGTATGACATCATAACTTTTTCCAATATGTGGCCAAATTTAATTTTTAGCAAATTGGGACCTTATAATTATACCATGTCAGATTTTTCTTTGTATGTGTTTGAAGTGTGTGACCGAACTCTTGATATTAATAGCAAGGTTTTCATCCTCATTGTTGGGACTCTCTTCTAGGCCTTGAGCAATCATATTTTTATCATGTCATTTGATTTATCTACGCTCAAATATAACCTTTATGATTTGGTTCGCATACAATTCTAGTGTTGTGCTCTTGTCGAATATCCTTTTTCAAAATTATTTCCTTGATTCAAGTAGTCCCTTGGCCCTCGTTCTCATTAACCATACCACACACCTTTGCCACGTGCCCCTGTCCAACAAGGATGGTTATCTCTATTACCGAAATCTAACCTGGCATGCCCTATTTGTTGGCCTTGGTGTCCAACAAGAAGAGTCCTTTGAAAGGAGAAATATGACATTGTGAGAGATATGTTGCTAAAGCCATGGGACATACTCATGATTACTGTTCTTCTGTACTTCACCCTCAATAGCCCTGGTGTAACTCTGAGAAGATTTCATCTAGATTTTTTGAATCACCTCTAAGGGAAAAAATGATCAACATTTCCAAATACATATTTTGGTTAGTGGAAAGGTTAGTCTTGAATGTCAAAAGGAGAATTTCCTTTTCTCTCCTTCAACAAGGCCTTCACATTATCATCTTCAACCACGTTGTTGTTGAGCAAAATCATAGAGTTGCTGGCCCTGTCGACCCTGCTCTCATAACTGGTGGTCCTGCTAACATTGGTGGAGAAGTTGGGGGAGACGTTCCCGTGTCTCCTCCTCCCAAATGTACTCTAGATCTTACTACTAGAGTGGAAGATACTTACAATTCTCAAATTTTTGAGACTCAATGATACCCATTTGAGCCAACGCGGGATGCAACAAACGTAAAGCTCATTTGATCATTGACTAAGTCTTGAATGATTCTTTATACTTCCAAATCAAGAAGGATAATGTGGCTAAAATAATTGTCCCCACCAAGGGTACTTCTTCTCAAGTGCAATTTTTGTTCTCATGAGTAAGGAATTATCCCAATCTCTCTGATCATGGGAATCTCTAGGAAATTTAAGATCTCCTCAAGGCTATCAGGTGGGTGGTTAAGATAATATCTTCTCTCTTGACTCAGGTGGATGCCCTCCTGGAGGAATATAAGGACCAATACAAAATTCTTGAGGAGTTCAAAAACTTGGTGGGAGTAGGCACCACAAATAATGGCCAAGGGTCAAATAGTGCAAATGCCTAATCGGGCATCCTGGGTTGGTTTTGCTTTGGAAAGGTTTGTTTTGTTGTTTCTATCCCTACATGGGTGTTTCTTCTGTTTGCTGGATCTACCCCTGCATGGGATTTTTTGTGTTTTGTGTTGTCTTGTTGTGGATCTCCTAGTGTGGTGTTAGGCTTTTCCTGGGCTTCACAGCCAAGGTTGGTGCTCCTGTTCCTTTTTGCCTCTATGGAGATTTTTGTAATGGGTTTATTTTTGTAAAAGGTTACAGGATCCTTTCAAAATATCTTTTACCAATAAAAAATACATCAAACCATATAATTTTCACTAATCAAAACCCCATAAATTTAATTAATAAAAATACATCAAACCATCTTATTTTCACTAATCAAAGCCCCATAACTTTAATTAAGAAAAATACATCAAACAATATTATTTTCACTAATCAAAGACCCATAACTTTAATTAATAAAAATACATCAAACCATATTATTTTCACTAATCAAATCCCCATAAATTTAATTAATAAAAATACATCAAACCATCTTATTTTCACTAATCAAAACCCCATAACTTTAATTAATAAAAATACATCAAACCATCTTATTTTCACTAATCAAAACCCCATAACTCTAATTAATAAATATACATCAAACCATATTATTTTCACTAATCAAAGCTCCATAACTTTAATTAATAAAATTATATCAAACCATCTTATTTTTACTAATCAAAGCCCCCTAAATTTAATTAATAAAATTACATCAAACCATATTATTTTCACTAATCAAAGCCTCATAACTTTAACAAATAAAAATACATCAAACCATATTATTTTCACTAATAAAATCGCCATAACTTTAATTAATATAAATACATCAAACCATATTATTTTCACTAATCAAAGCCCCATAACTTTAATTAAAATAAAACATTTAATTTTCACTAATCAAAGCCCCATAAATTTAATTAATAAAAACACATTAAACCATCTTATTTTCACTAATCAAAGCTCCATAACTTTAATTAATAAAAATACATTAAACCATATTATTTTTACTAATCAAGGCCCCATAACTTTAATTAATAAAAATACATTAAACCGTCTTATTTACTGCATGAAAACATTATAAGCTTATCTAAATTTCCCTAAATTAAGCTCCCCTTAATTTATGAAAATGCTATAAAGTTTCCTAGCTAGTAAATTAAGTTTCCCCTACTTAACTTAGGAAACACAAAAAGGTTCTTTATCTAGCACAACACATCAAAGGTGTTTTATAAACATGTGGTTGCACAACTAAAACAAAACCCCACGACCCATAACCTAAGGATTGTCGAGCTCCTCAATAGGGTTTTGATAACATCACAATTATGACCTTAATATGTAAACACAATTCTAGTTCTACGATATAAGGAGTCCCTCAAGGAGTTACACATGGCATCCAATCGCCATAAGGGAAGATACACAAACCCCTAATCATGTTTGAATTCCACAGAGGTTGATGAGGAACAACACAAAGTTTACTATCAACCAACCGCCATCTAACATCTACGCTCGATACGTCCTCGTGGATGACAATAGACATGGAAGGTGAGAATGCAAAAGCACCAAGTATTGGCCTAGTTTAAGCCATTGACTAGGAACCACATAGCTCATGATAAGAAGGAATGCTCTCACAACACACTCATAGGTGAAAAAGGTTTAAAATACCATTGAGGATGAGGTACCCTCACTCGAAGGTGCTAAGGCTTGGTTCAACTTCTACCATGAAATCAAAGGTAACAGTTCATGGTTTACACTCTAGATGTGGTAGGGAGTTACAAGTGCTACTCGTGTATCCATGGTTTTAATAGAGAAAAGGAAGCAACAAAGCTCCACTAAGCCTTGACAAAGGTTCTACTCTAAACACATGCTACTACCATCTCGGTAGACTAATGCCACAAGGAGGTATGACCAGCACTAACAGGTTTTAAATAAAATGTGAAGCATGGCTCTTTAATATCAATGAGCACACACAGACAAGGAAGTTAAGCCAACAACCAACCTAAAAAGATATCGCTCCACAATGAACATTGAGGTCTCTGGTTCTTATTCTAGTAGCTCTCCTTTCTTCTCCTTTCCTAGTGTCGTAGCTCTTCCTTCTTCTCCAAAAATGATCAATATTTTTATTTTCTTTCCTCCCTTGTATTATCCCTCACAGGCCTATCTACCGCCATAAATTATTTTCTAACATCCATGCAGTAGATGGGATGCTTTCCTTTTAAAAAAATTATCTCTCTAGAAAAAGGCTCTCCTTTTCTTTGGTTAGCGGTGAGTGGCAGGTACCTCCATAAATGTACGATATTCCATGTTCTAGAATTTCTATTCTTCATTAAGAATAGATTTACCACGTTCTAGAATCCCATGCTTCATTGACTTAATAATAAAAAGGTTTATTATTCTTTTGAATAAGATTTTATCTTATATATATATACAAGTTATCTATCAACATAAAATAAATGAATTCCTTTATTATTGATTTAGCCTTTATTTTGAAATTAAATTCATTAATCATTTAAAAATAATCTATCTTTTGTTTTGAAATGAAATTCGTTAATCATTTAAAAATAATCTCTTTTATTTTGAAATGAATTTCGTTAATAATTTAAAAATAATATATATTTTATTTTGAAATAAAATTTGTTAATCATTTAAAAATAAATACTTGCTATATGAGTTCTCAAATCATCCAAGGATTCTTTTTATTGAGTAACATCATACCAAACATATTCAAGCATCACAAGGATTTTTAAGATGATTGATTTATGCATAATTATCAAACCAATGATGCAACCAATGATGAAGTAAAAGACAATCACACACATATGCATTAGACAAAAAGAGAATCTTTCCATCAACCTAGTCACCTGTATCAGCCTTGACAATTACGATAGCTACTAGGCTATCAATTTGAAGCTCAAGGTGGCTATTTTTTTATGATTATCCCTAACTGAATGCATGCTTAAATGAAGGTATCCATCAATGTTAACCCCGAGTTGACTTAATCATCACTTCCCCAACCTCAAGTACCCCCACTTTTGGTGGATAATTATGCTTCCTCCACATTTGAGTGTACCTAATCCTGCACAACTTGGTAATATATCAGCAATATCATGCTCTTTTAAATAAACTAATCATCATATAGTCAGTTCAATTGCTCAACTTAAGTATTACAGTATCATAGATTAATACATTGTTTATTTGTGCCAAAAAGTCCGCTAGGGAGGGTCATGCCACTTACGAATGATTCTAATATTTAAATGAAGGTACTTAAATAAATAACCTGTATCATATTGAATATATACTAGCATCAAGATGGTGGTTGTGCACTAAAAGTAAATAAATGTAAGAAAACTAAATGGATATTTGTTTACATTAATATTGCTTATGCTAACAAATAATTAGGGGATTATATTATATGCTAGATTACGATTGAGGTATGGCAATTATAAAAAATGGATGTTGACTAGGGGTGACAAGCATATCACATTGGGTGTCAAGTAAGGTTTTAGAAAATCGTCCATGGGATGCATTATGACAAGATATAAAAAGGTAGAGTGACACCAAAAGCCTCAAACTAGTTGCAAAAAAATAAGAGAATAATACTATAATCTATATTAAAATGCTCAGGAGAATCATCCTTGACATCACTTAATATGTATGATTATGGTTAGAGGTATGTTGTCCTACCTAAAGCTTTAGAAAATTTAATTGAAGGGGTCCTTGCTAAATAACCTTGTTGTTATGCTAGGACATCTATATATAATGTCACCTATGAATATTATTACATTCAAATAATGAGAGAGTGTTTACAGTAGAAGTAAGATGGGTATTAGAGGAGAAGATATTGATGTGAGTCAAATTTTTTAGTATGATGCTACTTTGTTAAACACTAGAATGATGCAAAAACTCGAAAGGTTAGAACCATGTCTAAGCGCATCACATAATCAAAGACAATTGTATCTCTAAGACCTAATTTTGATTAGCATTCCTTATCAAAACATAAGATAAGATTGGCATAATATAATTTACTAGTGGCACCCATTTTTTAGGGTTAACATGGAACCTTGGATAAGATAAAGGACCTAGGAAGGAAACTTATGATCATTGGCACCAATGCCAACTAGGGTTGAAAGTTGTAATTAAGTAAGGAAAAAGTGTCATGGTAGTTTGGATGGAAATAAAGATAGAAAGAGTTTCTAGGATTTGTTGTCATTAGTACCAATATAGTTGAGATTACACCATAATGGAGGTAGGATCCTTTATATAAGGAATAAATGGTTGTGTTAGAGAAGATCCCTTAGAGTATAGTCTATGTTGGTTCTAGCCAAAGTGATAATAGAAATGTAATGATATAAAAGCAAGATGTATGCTTCATAGTCAAATTCATGTGGTATAATGTAACCATAAAACCTTGATCAATGTATCTCATATCCTATGGTACTTATTAAAAATATTTATAAAACCAATCACGATGAAGAACATGTGAAAAATATCCTTAAATAATAATTTCCTAGAGAATTATCTCTTAATATACTTGACCTATCAAAACTATAACTTGTTAATACCTAATGTGATAACTGATGGTTCCAAGGCAAGATAAATTCTATTGGCATCATAAGTGATAATAATTTCCTCCAATGTACTATGATACTAAAGGTAGGGAGACTACTCTTGTTGGATATGGGGCCAATAAATTAAGAAGTTGGTATTATGAGTTGAGGTGTTGTTATACAAGTGGCTTGTGATTATTGAGTAAGCATATATTCTTTAAGGATGACCTAACCTATGTAGTTTTTAGCATCCCAAATGCCATTTCAACTAGGTTTTATATGGGTTTGTGTCATTGGAAGTAGTGTTTGTAACCAAACGAGGAAAAATATTTCCAAAGAAAGAGATGATTCTTGAAAGTGGATTTTTAAATGATCAGTGGAGGTAGGACCTCTCTAAATATGAATGTGATCCCTACGAAAATTAGAAATGGTTAGAGGAAGCAAGGATTTTTCATATATGAATATGGATTGAATATATAAATCAATTGTAAAAGAGAAAGGTAAAGTAATTTTTAATGTCCATGAGGATATAGGCCATATGAGATAACCATCATAGATGTTATTTATCCAATATATGGTCATTCCACATGCTCTAGTTATTGAACTATGGTGTACAACCCTGCCCCTATAGGATTTGAACCTTATACTTTTGTTCAAAATTCCAAAGTCTCCACCATTAGGATCTCTTAGATTATACAATTTTGGGTGGAAATATGTGTTGTGTATGAGTTTAAATTACAACTGCACTATGAAGAATTCATGTACATAGATTGATTCATTATATATTTTCTCATACATATATTATTATACAGATGCCCATGTGTATTTGTTATTGACCTAGAGCAAGAATGGATTTTGAAGAACACAAGCTTATACTGAGAGGGGGGTGAACAGTATAAGACCACTTTTTACTTTTCTTTCCCAAATAGTATTATCCAATATAATCAATGGCAATATCAATAGCAGTAACCAAAGCAATGCACAAATCATCACACACAATAGAGACACCAATTTAATGTGGTTCACCCAATGTGGGCTACTCCACGGAGAAAATATTTCACTAATATTTTCTCAATAAATATCTTGGGAATCCTTTCCCTATTACAATGTTTATGGACCTCTATCCAAAGGAGACACCAATCCCCTAATCAAGTTTATGGATCTCTATCCATAGGAGAACTCCTTTCTCCTTAGCTCGACTGGTGATCTTCTAGAAGAACTATTGCCCCCACTACTCTGGCTAATGGATCTCTATCCACTAAAGACACCTGTCCTCACTACCCTGGCTAATGGATCTCTATCCACTGGAGACTATCATCCTCTATACTCTATCACCTTCAAATATCTATCTCAAATCTGTACTAAACATAGTCCTTCGATCTAGCACAAATCTACTCAATATCTGTCTATGGTCTAGCACAAACCTGTCCTCAAATATACACCAAAATCTATCCTCAAATATCTATCCTCAAATCTATCCTCAAATTTGTACTAAAAATAGTCCTTCGGTCTAGCACAAATCTATCCTCAATCTCTATCCTCTAATCTGCACTAAACATAGTCCTTCGGTCTAGCACAAATCTATCCTCAATATCTATCCTCAAACCTTAACACAAAGCTTGAATCAAATTCTTTACTCAAACTTAACTCAATATTTAAAAATCAATCAATCAACTCTACTCTCAAGTCTTCTCAAAGACTTATCTCAAATCTACCTTGTAAGCTTCCACAAAATCTCACACTAATCTATCCACAAGTCCTCTCTAGAACTTGTCCAAATATACTCAACAAGTCCTCACTAGAACTTGTCCAAATCTACTCAATAATTTTATGTCCTCAAATATGTATTGTAAGCTTCCACAAAATCTCACACAAATCTATCCACAAGTCTTCTCTAAAGACTTACCTCAAATCTACTCAACAAGTCCACACTAGAACTTGTCCAATCTCATAGAAACATAAAGAGAATTGTTAGAGACTCAATATGCTTCACATTCATCACAATGCTCAATCACTTTCAATCACTCTTTTACCATAGAAACATATAGAGAATTGTTAGAGACTCAATATGCTTCACATTCACCATAATGCTCAATCACTTTCAATCTCTCTTTTTATCACAGAAACATATAGAGAATTGTTAGAGACTCAATATGTTTCACATTCATCAACACTCAACCTCTTTCTCAAATCAATTCAGAATATAGAATAATTTGTTTCATAGAACTTGAACTATCACTTCAACACATCCACTTGACTAGGCTCAACCAACTCTACTCAACCAATCACTCAATGAAATAATCCTTGCTTCACAAACCCTAGTCCAAGCATATGAACACTCACTCAAATATTTCCAACAATGCTTATCAATCAATCTCACATAACAATGATACTCATGATCTTTGCAAACCCTAGTTCAAGTTCTTCACTCAACTAATCACTTCAACAACAATGCTTATAAAACAATCTTCACATAACAATGATACTCATGATCTTTGCAAACCCTAGTTCAAGTTCACTCAACTTAATCACTTCAACAACAATGCTTATAAAACAAGGTTTTATCAACAACTCTTTATTCCAGAAAACCTTGAAGCATTAATTCAAAACACACTCAACAATGCTTACCAAACAATCCTTTTCACTCCAACTTTGCATTCACAACATTCAACAATCACTCACTAGGAAGATGTGCCCATACCTTTTGTTTGATGTAGAAGTGCCCTTAGAAAACCTGTCTCAATCACAATTTTCTTCTTTGCCAATTTCAATGGTTAGATGACAAAATATCACACTAACTCTCTTTCAAAATATTTCTCAAAACACAAAAATAATCAATCCCAAATACACCTTATTACTCCTTGAAATTAGCAATCATCAAATCACACATAAAAATAATCACTCAAATTGCTCCTTATAATCTCCAATTTAATAAATCAATATTTCAAAAATAACCCTTCAAAAATAATAATTGCCTACCCTTTTATCTCCCTCAAAACACTTAATAACCAATTTTAATTTAGGCAAAAATTAAATCTTATAAACCATCAAAATTTTATTTTTCAACCTTAGGCACATAAAAATATTTTTATTTTCCTTCAACCTTAGCACATTCCAAATTAAGCGACCAACATAACAATCATCAACACATACCTTTGTCTCAACCACTAAAAGGCCTCGATGGGTTTTGACCCCGAAACCTCTCCGTCGAGCGCCTTACCAAGGTGCTAGCCCACCACGTGGGCTAGGCACTCCCATGAGGAGGGGAAGGCGCTTGCCCCCTTTGTTTCCTCGTTGGCACTGCTTTCAAAAATAGAGACCTTCCTTCCTTGCAAAACATGAACCCCACGGGATTCGAACCTACGTCCTCCCCGCCAAAAATGTCTTAACACCTTCCATCATCACCATATGCGCTACACGGTGATGTGCAAGGTGAAAGGAGCCTAGCTCCTATTTGTTCTTTCTTTTGCCATCGAAGACTTTTCAAACACAAAAATCGTTGCTTTCTTTTTACGCTCAATATATAACTTAGGGGCATTCGAATAAATAGGATTGGGGAGATCTAAGGCAAAGGTTTTGCCTCTATATATATACATAGTGCCTTGATGTTATAACACGTCGGTGCTCAAATCGAATTTTAAATTTGATTTATAAACTTTGCTTTATAACCCTTTTTAGGGTTTATTTAAATTAATAAAAATTAATTTATAATTAAATTAAAATTAACTTATAATTAACTTAAGTAACATGAAAGTTAATTAAATTAATTAATAAATTAATTTATAATAAAATTATATTAATAATTTATAATTAATTTAAATTTCCTTTTTAATATTATAATAAACTATTATAATATTATTTTCTTGGGCCTCTTCTTTGCCCTTTGGACCTCATCTGACTTCCTGGAACCGGGTCTTGATCAACTGAAGGTGGACTATCCTTTTGCACTTATTGGAGAACCTGAAACTGATGTTGCCCACTAAAACTGCCACTGATTGGTGTTGAAATCTTGACATCAATGACCACTCACTCTTGACATCAATGACAACTCATCTACTCAAAATGTCCAACAATCTCCCCCTTTGTCATTGATGGCAACCCAAATTCTTTTTACCAAAACTTGACCTTTTTCCTGTTCTGCTCCCCCTGGGAAATTGCTCCCCCTGACTCAATGCTCTCTCCTTAAACCAAATCTCTCCCCCTTACCAAATATCTCCCCTTTTGACATCAATGGAAAAGGGTCACCTTTGGGGCTCGGGGCTAAGAATGAGTCTCTTAGCTTAGCCCCTCCCCCACCTCCTCTTGAGGTGGTTAATTCTGGGGTGGGAGTATTTCTACTCCCAACAAGCATTGGTATTTACCTTTGTCCTCTTTCCTTCTCATCTGATCCTTCTGATTCCTTTGATTGTTCCTATTCATGTCCATGTTCCTATTCCTGTCCATATCCTTGTTCCTATTCCTGTTTCTATTTGTGTTCATATTTCTATTCCTATTCTTGTTCCTGTTCATGTCCATATTCATGTTCTTGTTCCTGTTCTGTTCATGCTTGATTCTGGAATGTCTTCTCTACACCACTTTGTTGTATGTCCATAATTATTGCACTTATAACACTTAATGTTATTATTCCTTGGAGGTGCAAATGTCTTGGGATTTCTCCTAGTGAAGCCATATCTGTTCTTGTCATGAACCCTGCAATTCATTGCCTTGTGACCAAACTGATTACATGAGTAGCAATACCCATGGAAAAGCTACCTGTTTCTGAAGTTCCCATATTCCTGTCTTTCATGTGTCCTACATTATGAAGCCATGTGCCCAAATCTGTGACATGAGAAGCATCATCCATTGAAGAAACCTTGCCTTGACCCCATTGGTCTCTTAGTCTCTTCTTCCTTGTCTTGTTTCATGTTCCATTTGTTCCTTATTTGTGCATTGTTCCTTTCCTTGTTGAAATTTCTATTTTCCAACTTATCCTTAGAAGTCTCACTCTCTCTTTTACTCTCTTCTTTTGAAGCTTCTTCTTCTTTGGTGCTTGAGCTTGACTCTCCTTTTTTTGCTTCTTGTTTCCCTTGTTCTTCTTCAAAACTAAGTCTTATTTTGGTGACTGATGATCTTTGTGCATTGATAATCCTGTCCAAAGTCTTTGAATTTTTCTCAAACTTGTGTAGCTTGTCCTTAGAGTCTTTCACTTCCATCCTTAGTGAAACTATCTCATGTTCTAATCTTTCACACTCTAGATCTTTTATCTTTAATTTTTCAGCCATACCTTCTTCAATTCTTCTTGCCTCTTCAACCTTAATTTTGAAGTTGGTGAGTTCTTGTAGAAACTTTGCTTTTGCTTTCTCATATTCTTGAGCTTGAACCCTTAATCTTGAGTTCTCCATTTTTAATTCTTCGAGATCAACAATAAGTCTTTCACATTCTAGCTCTTTTACCTTTGATTGTTCAACCATACCTTTTTCAACTCTCCTTGCCTTTTCAACCTTATCTTTCAAGTCAGAGAGATCTTGTAGAAGCTTTGTCTTACATTTCTCATCCTCTTGTATTTGAGCCTTTAATTCTAAGTTCTCCCTTTTCAACTCAACAAGTTCCTTAAGAGTGACTTCCTCCTTTTCTCTTTCTAAATTTTTCTCTTTTCTTTGGTCTTCAATTTCTTCTATTGTCCAAAGTAGAGTTTCTTCTTCATACCTATTTTGATTATCCCTGTTATCCTTTTCTGAACCATCCTCTAGGACTTCAATTCTGAAAGTATCATCTTCATCTTCACCGCTACTAAAACCATTGCAATAACTTGCATCATGACCGAGTTGACCACAAACAAAATATTCTTCACCTTCTTGTGAACAATGAGCTACAAGGTGACCTATCTTCCTACATCTGGTACAAAACTTTATCAATCTGGTTATCTCTCCATTGCTTGATTCATCTCTTGAATCTATTTCCATTCTTCCTCCCAAAACAACAATATTGAATTCATCTTCCTTTTCTTTCATGACCATGTGTGTTCTTTTCTTCTTGTGTCTCATGGTTCTACTTTTGCCTTTCTTTGCCATTTGTGTTCTTGTAAGATCTTCCTTCAAGTTGTTAAACCTTTTTCGAAGGAACCAACTCTGATACCAATTGAAGAACACAAGCTTATATTGAGAGGGGGGTGAACAGTATAAGACCACTTTTTACTTTTCTTTCCCAAATAGTATTATCCAATATAATCAATGGTAATATCAATAGCAATAACTAAAGCAATGCACAAATCATCACACACAATAGAGACACCAATTTAACATGGTTCACCCAATGTGGGCTACTCCATGGAGAAAATATTTCACTAATATTTTCTCAATAAATATCTTGGGAATCCTTTCCCTATTACAATGTTTATGGACCTCTGTCCAAAGGAGACACCAATCCCCTAATCAAGTTTATGGATCTCTATCCATAGGAGAACTCCTTTCTCCTTAGCTCTAATTGGTGATCTTCTAGAAGAACTATTGCCCCCACTACTCTGGCTAATGGATCTCTATCCATTGAAGACACCTATCCTCACTACCCTGGCTAATGGATCTCTATCCACTGGAGACTATCATCCTCTATACTCTGTCACCTTCAAAACTCTATCTCAAATCTACACTAAACATAATCCTTCGATCTAGCACAAATCTACTCAATCTCTATCTCTGGTCTGGCACAAACCTATCCTCAAATCTACACCAAACTATGTCCTAATCTAAAATTTGTACTAAACATAGTCCTTTAGTCTAGCACAAATATATCCTCAATATCTATCCTCTGATCTGCACTAAACATAGTCCTTCGATCTAGCAAATCTATCCTCAATATCTATCCTCAAGCCTTAACACAAAGCTTGACTTAATCTCAAATCAACTCTTCTAGATCTACCCCAAACCTTAACTCAAGGTTTGAACAAATCAATCAATCAACTCTGCTCTCAAGTCTTCTCAAAGACTTATCTCAAATCTACCTTGTAATCTTCCACAAAATCTCACACTAATCTATCCACAAGTCCTCTCTAGAACTTGTCCAAACTTCTCAATAAGTCCTCACTAGAACTTGTCCAAATCTACTCAATAAGTCCTCACTAGAACTTGTCCAATCTACTTAATCTGTCCTCAAATATGTATTGTAATCTTCCACAAAAGCTCACACAAATCTATCCACAAGTCTTCTCAAAGACTTACCTCAAATCTACTCAACAAGTCCACACTAGAACTTGTCCAATCTCATAGAAACATAAAGAGAATTGTTAGAGACTCAATATGCTTCACATTCATCACAATGCTCAATCACTTTCAATCACTCTTTTACCATAGAAACATATAGAGAATTGTTAGAGACTCAATATGCTTCACATTCACCACAATCTCAATCACTTTCAATCTCTCTTTTTATCACAGAAACATATAGATAATTGTTAGAGACTCAATATGTTTCACATTCATCAACACTCAACCTCTTTCTCAAATCAATTCAGAATATAGAATAATTTGTTTCATAGAACTTGAACTATCACTTCAACACATCCACTTGACTAGGCTCAACCAACTCTACTCAACCAATCACTCAATGAAATAATCCTTGCTCACAAACCCTAGTCCAAGCATATGAACACTCACTCAAATGTTTCCAACAATGCTTATCAATCAATCTCACATAACAATGATACTCATGATCTTTGCAAACCCTAGTTCAAGTTCTTCACTCAACTAATCACTTCAACAACAATGCTTATATCAATAACAATGATACTCATGATCTTTCAAACCCTAGTTAATTCCAAAAGCTTAAAAAATCTAATTCACATAACAATGATACTTATGATCTTTGCAAACCCTAGTTCAAGTTCACCTCAACTTAATCACTTCAACAACAATGCTTATAAAACAAGGTTTTATCAACAACTCTTTATTCCAGAAAACCTTGAAGCATTAATTCAAAACACACTCAACAATGCTTACCAAACAATCCTTTTCACTCCAACTTTGCATTCACAACATTCAACAATCACTCACTAGGAAGATGTGCCCATACCTTTTGTTTGATGTAGAAGTGCCCTTAGAAAACCTATCTCAATCACAATTTTCTTCTTTGCCAATTTCAATAGTTAGATGACAAAATATCACACTAACTCTCTTTCAAAATATTTTTCAAACACAAAAATAATCAATCCCAAATACACCTTATTACTCCTTGAAATTAGCAATCATCAAATCACACATAAAAATAATCACTCAAATTGCTCCTTATAATATCCAATTTAATAAATCAAACTTTCAAAAATAACCCTTCAGAAATAATAATTGCCTACCCTTTTATCTCCCTCAAAACACTTAATAACCAATTTTAATTTAGGCAAAAATTAAATCTTACAAACCATAAAAAATTATTTTTCAACCTTAGGCACATAAAAATATTTTTATTTTCCTTCAACCTTAGCACATTCCAAATTAAGCGACCAACATAACAATCATCAGTGCATACCTTTGTCTCAACCACTAAAAGGCCTCGGTGGGTTTTGACCCCGAAACCTCTCCGTCGAGTGCCTTACCAAGGTGCTAGCCCACCACGTGGGCTAGGCGCTCCCACGAGGAGGGGAAGGCGCTTGCCCCCCTTTATTTCCTCATTGGCACCGCTTCCAAAAATGGAGACCTTCCTTCCTTGCAAAACATGAACCCTACGAGATTCGAACCTGCGTCCTCCCTGCCAACAAATGTCTTAACACCTTCCACCATCGCCAACTGTGCTACGCGGTGCTTGTGCAAGGTGAGAGGAGCCTAGCTCCTATTTCTTCCTTTCTTCTACCAAAGACTTTTCAAACATAAAAATCGTTGCTTTCTTTCTGCGCATAAATCTAGAACATAGGCATTCGAATAAAAAGCATTGGGGAGATTCTAAGGCAAAGGTTTTGCCTTTATATATACATGATGCCTTATTGTCATAACACGTCGATGCTCAAATCGAATTTAAAATTTGATTTATAAACTTAGCTTTATAACCCTTTTTAGGGTTTATTTAAATTAATAAAAATTAATTTATAATTAAATTAAAATTAACTTATAATTAACTTAAGTAACATGAAAGTTAATTAAATTAATTAATAAATTAATTTATAATAAAATTATATTAATTAATTTATAATTAATTTAAATTTCCTTTTTAATATTATAATAAACTATTATAATATTATTTTCTTGGGCCTCTTCTTTGCCCTTTGGACCTCATCTGACTTCCTGGAACCGGGTCTTGATCAATTGAAGGTGGACTATCCTTTTGCACTTATTGGAGAACCTAAAACTGATGCTGCCCACTAAAACTGCCACTGACTGGTGTTGAAAGCTTGACATCAATGACCACTCACTCTTGACATCAATGACAACTCATCTACTCAAAATGTCCAATAGATTTATGGGTTCCAACCCTAGTATGTGGGAAAATAGTATATGGGTTCAATATGTAAGATAATGTCTTGATGAAAGTACCATGGATAATGTCTTCCTATGTTATCCCTTTGTCTTACCTATTGCCATCGTTTTGATTAGCCTAGATGGTAATAAAAATCTCTACATTATTCATTTTTATTTTTCTTGTGGGGCTTGGAGGGAGGTGGGATGGTAAAGCCTTTTATTCATTATGGTTTATCCATGATGGCCTTAAACATTTAAGGCATCAACTACATGTTCCTTTTATTTTGAGGTGTGGATGGAATCAAATAAATTATTGGAGGTACAATGGAGCCAAATACAACTTGATTAGGGTTTATGGTACCATACACTATTGAATGAGCATAAAATATGCAAAGTATACTTTTAGATAGTATTGAGTGATTAATATTTGAGGAGGTAATGATGCTAGTATTGATGATTGTGCTAATATCTATACCTAGGAAGTATCTACAAGGTGTATTCTATGAAAGAGTCATATATGTATTGCTTATTTGTATCTACTTATGATTATATGTTGTTTAGTGTACTATGGAAAATAGATAGTATACTATTATTGATTCATGTTGCTCATGAATGATTCTAATATTTATATGAAAGCACTAAAATAAATTATAAGTATCATGTTGAAGATATATTAGCATCAATATGGTGGTTGTTCACTAAAAGGAAATAAATGTAAGAAAAATTAATGGATCTTTGTTTAAGTAAGATTGTTTATGCTAAGAAATAGATAGGGATTATACTATATGCTAGATTATGGTTGAGATATATAGTTACTAAGAATGGATGTCGACTAGGGGTGCCAAGCATATCACCTGGGGTATAAAGTAGGGTTTCAAACACTCATCCATGGGATACATTATGATGAGACATCAAAAGCTAGAGTGACATCAAAACCCTCATATTCTTTGCAAAAAAATATAAGGATAATAAAACTATCATCTATCTTAAAATGCTCAAGATATTCATCGTTACTTGATGTCACTTAATATGTATAATTATGGTTAGAGGTATGTTATGCTACCTAAACCTCTAGCAGAGTTCACTGAGGGGATCCAAATAGACTTATTTTTATGCTAGGACATCTATATATAAGGTCATCTATGAGTATTATTACCTTTAAATGATGGGAGAGTGTTTACACTTGAAGTGAATATGGGTATTAGAGGAGAATATATAGATTTGAATAGAAATTTTGAGTATGATGCTACCTTTTTAGACACTAGAATGATGCAAAAACTAGGAAGGTTAGCACCATGTCTAAGTGCATCTCCTAATCCAAGACATTGGTATCTCTAAGAACTAATGTTGAGTGGTACAAAGAGAAGAGTGGTATCATATATTTTTGGTAGTGGAACCCATTTATTAGGATTATTGTGGCACCTTAAAGGAGATATAAGAATTAGTAAGGTAGCTTATGCTAGTTGGAACTAATATTAGCTAGGCTTGAAAGTGAAAATGAAGTGAGGAGTGAGTGTCATGGTAGTTTGAATGGAAATGAAGATAGAAAGGTTTGCTAGGGTTTGTTCTCATCAATACCAATAGAGTTGAGGTTACACCACAATGGAGGTATATCCTCTATATAAAGGAATAAATGGTTGTGTTAGAAAATATCACTTAGAGTATATTCTATATTAATTCCAAATAAGGTGATCATAGAAAGACAATGATGTCCAAGGAAGTTGTATGTTTCATAGTCATAGTTTATTTTATAACAAAACTTGTTATTACTTGATGTGAGAGTTGTTGGTTCCAAGGTAGGATAAATGCCATTGACATCATAAGTGGAAATGATTGCCTTTAGTGAAAAATTATATTAAAGGTGGAGAGATTACTCTTGTTGGATATGGGGCCAGTAAAATAAAAAGTTGGTATTGTGAGTTGATGTGTTGCCATACAAGTGGTCTAGGATTCTGCATCAATAGAGTGACAAGACTTGGATAAACCATTTAACAACCATAAAACTATAGAAGAAAAATTATAGTGGTTTTTGGGCATACAAGGAAGGGCAACACAATCCTAATTACTTACAATAACTATAGTATTAGTTTTTTTAATAATTACTTTAATATTATACTTAGTATAGTTTCTATATTAATAAATATGATCCTCTTACCCCTCCCCTCTCAATTATACTCATTTTTTAATTTCCCTCAAAGGAAATTCTAAGTGGATGCTATGGTGATACAATTAGCACTATGTAGTTCCAAATGAGACATTGGGAATAAAATAAAAAGGTTTGTGTGAACCATGGATCAAATAAAAATAAAAAAATGACCCAAGTGCCCTCATATTATCATACACTTTATTATTGTGCATTTAAAAGAGATCAAATATCCACTTCTAAAAGGATCAAGAAAGCTATCAGAAAGGAGAAACACAACTAAAGAATGTATAGTCAAAATATAATCTGAATTAGAATAAAAATAAAAAAATCAAATAAGGAAGCAAATAAGTTAGAGATAAGACCTTCAAAATAATGAGGTGAATTTTCAATATTGTAAAGCAAAATAAACCCTATAAAAATAGTAAAAATTCTTTTGATTTTTGAGTAAATTTGTATTTTATATAATTTTAAGTAAATCAACTTTATCAAATAGCATGAGCTCAAGTGGTAAAAAATGTTGACACTCAATAGTGAGACCCAAGTTCAAATCTTATACGAGGATCTATGATGTGTTAATATGATTAATTGTAATATAACTATGTGGTTTATTGAAATACTATGGTAATATGCAATGGTGTACTATGGGTGGGGCATGTTTTGGTCCCATATAACTATTCTAAAAATAATAATACATAAATTAGTTTTAGGTGTAAACAAAATTTGTATTATCTAAAAAATTAGGGCTTAAGTTGATATTTAGATAAAACCCTATAAATTAGTTTATAACATTAACTAGATTTGGCAAGTGCTTTAAGCCTTTTATAATTTCAAAATTTTAAATTAAAAATTAATAATGGTTATGTATTTTTCAATTGTTAAAAAATAACATATGAAATTGAAAAATCAAATATTTAAAAAATACTTTAAAGAGATGTTCAAATATGTGGTGGTTAGGAATATCTTAAGGCCATAACCAACATTGTATTGTATTGTACATATAAGCCCTTTGGGTCATTGTAAAACTTAAAAATATTTTGTAATATTTCATTATTTTAAACCTAGAGATTGGTTACTTTTTTTAATAAGTACAAATGTTAGGGTAAACCATGGGTTTTTATGAGGGGTCTTGATATACTCGTACTAAGTGAGGTTTGAACTTGGGTATCCTAAATGAAAACCTAAGGACTTTACCATTGCAGTAAGCTTGTAACTATAGAATTTGAATTTACATAGGTTTTTATGAGGGATTGTGGTTCCCTTGTACCAAGTTTTAAACTTGGGTATCTTAGATGAAAACCTAAGGACTTACCATGATGGTATCCCTCATAGCTCAAAAAATTTGAGTTTACATGGGCTTCTATGAGGGGTCCTGGTTCCCTATTACCAGGGTTTCAACTTGGATCTCCTAGATGAAAACCCAAGGACTTACCACTATGGTATCCCTCATAGGTCTAGATATTAGTTACTTAACATCAACATAAAGCTAAATTTCATCTGGGTATAAATACTCCATTACACCAACCATTTCATTATTAGTTGGAGTGTATTCTTTATTGCTATAGTGAGATTATCTGGTGTCCATAAACACCCCCTTATATTGTGTGTATTTATTTTTAGTAATACTAAATAATGTGTTGATTTTATTTATTCTTTGAAACTAATGTGAATTCCAACATGGAATCAGAGTAGGTGGGAATTTCCTTTACTCATTTTTTTTTTCTTTAGAAAATAAAATTTTATGGTGTCTCCCAAGGGAAACAATTTTTGGAGTAGCTAGAAGATTTTTTTTATAAGTTAGAAACAAATCTAATAAAGGTTTTTCTGATGAAACCTATGTGGAACTGGATCATGAGGATATCATTGGATTTGGTAGATTTGATCCAAGAGAAATATCTACCAATAGGTTATTTTATCCTCTCATTGGAGATTATTCTATTTATTTTTTTATTTATAACCTAATGTATGCCATACTTACATAGTTGAATTATTTGAGGATTTAAAAAAAAACTCATTTGTCTTTTATAGATTATTTCAAAAAAAAAAATTATGCTCATTAGTAGCTAAAATGAGAGGACAAACTACTTGGCTATGACAAAAGAATAAGAGAAGAGACAACATATTTCTAGATAGAACTCTAGTGCTAGATAAGTCATAGAAAGGTTTTTGTTCATGCAAAATATCTTTGAGCCACTTGATAAAGTTGCTAGAATGGTCCAACGTTTTTGCTGCATAGGCATAAGAAGATGCCATGATTGTTTAAATTCAACAAATTGTTGTATGGATAAAATTGTGATTGATATAAATGAACTATTAGTATTTTTGGATTTTTTTATAAAATTTTAGGTGGGGTCCTAGTTTAGAATTGTGTGTTATTTTTCCTTGAGTACATATTTCTATGTTTGCAAATTATCTAATTGTCATCCATTTTTCAAAAAGTAAAAATTCAAAATGGGAATTATTCCAAAAAATATTTCATAGGTTATTAAATGTAAAAATTAAAATGCACATGCATATATTATTGTGGATTGTGTCATGCATGTAGTGTCAAATGGAGGTGTTTATATAGGAGCATTAATATAACTTTATTTCTTGCTTTATACATTACAAATGGGTCCTTGGCTCTAGTGGCTAGTAGAGCCTAGTTTGGATCATGTTGTTGTTGACATGGAAATACATATAGATGCTAACATGGTAGAGATTGATGTATTAGTGATATATGTGATAGTGTATTACAACATAGAGGGTATAAATATAGGTTCATCCAATTAAATTCTACCAACTTATCAAACCCATTGAGTGTACAATCACACAATCTACAATAGACATAGGAAAGGATAATTTTGAATAAAATCAAATGTGACAAGTGGTATAATGTGTTTATAGGATGTAGAGCAAATCAAAGCATGACAAATTACATGGACTAGTTCACTATTATTCTACTAGTGACCTATATAGTTAGAGCATAGTTGGGATTCCCTTGTTTTAGACTATGACAAGTGGCACCAACCCATTTGTTGGTACACTTTCCAATCAACACATAATTGATACCTCCTCAAACACACATATTGCAATAAGTGATGGCCTCCCATTTTATATAGTCATAGGAAAATATTTTAGAATTTTAATAGATTTTGGAGGTATTTTAAGTGATTTTTGGGCCAAAATTTCAAGGGCCATAAAATTTGCATACAAAAGTATCTTAAGCTTAATTTTTTGGAGATCTTTGTATTGGTGGTGTTGTTTTTGGTCATAGATCTATATTGAATTTTGTATTTTTTGAGGAAATTTGTGGATCAATATTTCCCCTTTGTAAATGGTCTAAAGTATGCTACTTGTAAAATTTAGACTAAAACATTGCTTAAAGAGGTTTCTCAAATATGTGAATAATGAATCTCATGATAGTAATTTTAAAAAGAAGAATCAACTCAATAAGGACAAGAAGAATGAGGTTATTGGTGTGATAGATATCAATGTTGACAAGATCTATGAAATTCATGTTATCAACACTATGGACCCCAAGAAACTACTTAATAAAATTTAGGATTTTGTGTAATCACATTGATTCTACACAGATCCATAGGTTGGAGGCAAATATTGCTACTTTGACTATGGAATATTTTTGTACTATTGACAAGTATATTAGTCAATTAAATATATTATAAGATGATATATAGACAAATACAATAATTCCAAATTTTAAAGGATAAGTTCAAAAGGCTATGGAAAAGATGAAGAATATTGAACTACTCAACATTGTCTTCAACAATATTTTGGAGATGCAAATGGTTTCTTGGTTCAATGGTTGGGATAAATAGTTGATGTAGCCTAAACCAAGGTTTAAATATCAGTGGCACTAAATAGATCAATATGGTTAAATCAATGTAAAAGGAAAAGGGTAACCCTTTCAAAATGCTACTTAAAAAATCAATATTTTAGAGATATGAGAGGTGTAATGTTTTAGATCTTTCATATCTATTTTTATAGTTCTTCATTACCACAAATTGATGAGATGTACATGTGTGTTATTCATCATCAAGATGGAATACAAGGGCAAAAGTGTAACTCTTTCATCAATTACGTCAATCCAAAAAATATTGGCAAAGATAAAAACAATAAGATGACAAAGTAAAATGAGAATAATCCCAAGAATCCCTAAAAAAATATAGCATATAAATTTTGTAAGGAATGACATAAAATATAATTTTATTATATTCATATCAAAAATCTTGAGAAATCAGTGAAAATAGAGGTGTTGATGTCACTATATTCTATGTATAGGGTGAGGAAATTTTTGATGATAACTCTCACATGAACATGTAGTTTTTCATTCAACATATTAGAAATCCATCACTTTTGATAAATGGATTATAAATTTAGGGTTAACAAGTTACATGAGAAAGCATAAACATATTCTATAATTGGTACAACAAATCATATTTAGAGGAGCATTTTGTCATTAGGGATGAGTTTTCTTTATAGGTAGTAGGATGTGAAGAAGTTAGTATTATATATTTTATTTTGATAAAGTTCTTCATGTTCCTAATATTGGACCCAATTTCTTGTCTATTTATGAAAAAAATGGTAGAATTATATCTTAAACATTGGGTAATCAAGAACATATATACTTAAGCTAGGGGAAAACCAACTCCTTTAGTTTCTTCCTATCCATGTTGGATCATGTCGATCATGAGAGTTAGTTATGGCATCATAGGCTTGGGCATATGAGTCATTTCTAAATGAATATTAGAATTACTTATTTGAGTGGTACATGGGAGGGATGTATTCTAGTGAAGAATCATAGGGATACCTTTCCAAAAGGGATGACAAGAAATGATACTTATTTCTTGGAGATGATACATAGTGATATATATGGACCTATGGTTACACCCTTAATTTCTATAAGCAAGTACTTACTTATCTTTGTTGATGTTTTTTTAGATATATGTGATTATATTCTATTAACATGAAGGATGAGGTCTTTGAGATATTCAAGGTATTCAAAACTCTTATAGAAAATTAGCTAGATATCAAGTGTCTTAAGTTAGACAAGAACTTGAGTACATGAGCAATACCTTTCATGATTTTTTAACACTTCATGGAATGGCATATTAGAGGATTGTTCACTATACCCCAAAGCATAATGGGGAGGTTGAGAGGAATAATAAGGTAATCATGGATATGGAAAATTGTATGATTTATTCCAAGAGGAAGGAGCACAAATTTTGGGTTGAGGTCACCACTTGTGAAAAATACATAATCAAGAGGGATACTACTAGAGTTATTCAAGGTATGACACCTCTTGAAAGTTTCATAGATGATAATACTAATGTTTCTATATTTTGTATGTTTGTATCTTTAGCATGGGATCAAATCCATAAATATAAAAAAAAGGTACCAAATAATCAGAGTTGCATTTTTATGGGGTATTCGGATATCTAAAATGGCGTATTCGGATATCTCTAAGACATATCATATGTATGATCCTTAGAGGTATGATATCCTTATCTAGAGATATGGTATTTGTGATGAGGTTCTCCCAAGGGATCTATCCAATCTATAACTCAATATTCTTTTAAAAGATGCTCCTAATTCTTTAATTGATTCAACATATTCTTCAAATATTCTTGTAGGTTCTGCTCCTATTAGAGCATTTATCTTCAAGTAATGGTCTTGTACATATAGATATAACCCCTTGTCGGGTAGCAGCCCCACAACACCTTCAATCTTAGATTTTTGGAATGTTGAGCTTGACACACTAATTTTTTGTGCTTGAGTTTTGTGTTAGATATCTATGGAGAGGAATATAAAAATATAATAATACAGTGTACATATACTATGGATAGTTGTCATGGGTTACATATAGCCCAAGGTTGATTATACTATAATAGTTTATTAAAATAATGAGTGAGATAAGGGTTTAGGAAGATGGGTATGTAAATAAGGGATATTATCATTTGTAAGTAGATAAGTAGTATTAAGTATTCTTTGTAATAGTCTTGGCTTGTGGAGCAGATGTGGAGGGTTTCCTTTCCTAAGGAATATTATTGGTGTTTCCTACCTTAAAGGTTGATTATACTATAATATTTTATTAAAATAATGAGTGAGATGAGGGTTTAGGAGGATGGGTATATAAATAAGGGATATTATCATTTGTAAGTAGGTAAGTAATATTAAGTATTCTTTATAATAGTCTTGGCTTGTGGAGTAGATGTGGAGGATTTCCTTCCCTAAGGAATATTATTGATGTTTTCCTACCTCAAAGGTATTATGTGTGTGTGTGTGTGTGTGTGTTTATTTTTTTGTATTGTTACTATGGTTATCACTTGTGGATGAATATTTATGATTTTTTTAAATAGTGAATGTATTTTTTTGATGATAATTGATATTCATAACAAGTGATATCAAAACGGAAATTCTGGAAAAGTAGGAATTATGTTTTTTGTGGATCATAGAATTAGCACATATTTTTTCCAAAAAATATCTCGTCTTTCAGGATCCATATATTTTCAGGGAGTTGTTCAATTCAAATTATTCTCATGCCATTTTATTAGAAATTTGAAGAGCTTTAAAATGAGTAATCATGTGAAAGAATTTGTGTAGTATTGAGGGAGAAACAACTTGATAAAGTTAGTCATATAGAACAAGGGTAGTGTTAGGGATATATTTTCCAAAATAATATCTCATTTTGTGAGATCTATAACTTGGTGCAAAGCTGTTTGATTTACATGATTCTTGCACCATTTTATACATAGTTTGAAGACCTTTGAAATGAGTGGTCATATAAAGGAATCTGAGCAGTATTGAGGGGAATATAACCCTATGAAGTTAGCCATCTAGAATAAGGGTAATGCCAATTTTTCAAATTGCATTTTTCTAGAAAATAAAATCTGAAGTTATTTGTCATTTGGGATAAGAAAATCAGTTATATTTTATTGTATTTTAAAAAGAATTTATAGATTTAGTTGTTTATGTAGAATTTCAGCTTCAAAATCTAGGGGAGATATATATTTTTATGAGATCCTAGTTTTTATTTTTGTTGGAGTGTGAACTTATGGAGGTACAATTTTTTTTTTTAGAAGAATATATTGATGCTAAGGAATGGTGAAAGCAATTTAAATCCATGTATTCTACTAATTAATGTTGGTTCACTAGTATTATTGTTTATTTTTAAGGAAAAAATCACTCTTGGTTTCATAGTTTTCATATGGTCCATAATTATAATCAGACTTAGGAAGAAATGGAGCAAGCATTTTTGAGCAAATGGGACCCATATAAAAAGATAGCTAGGTTCTATGGTGAACAAAAGAAATTAAAAAGAGACATGGAAATTTTCAATAAACTAATAGAAGGAAAAAAATAAGGATGATAGTGTGCAAATACAAGGAAGGGCATCTTTGATGTTAGATACGCCAAGGAGTGGTCATAGGGATTTGTTTAAATATCAAAATTTTAGTTTGTAAGTTCATGGTTCTATTTAGATGGAAAAGGTTGATATTTCTATAAACCCTACCAGCAGATCTAATTCCATAAATATTGCTTTGGCAAAGAGGTTGAGTGTTCAGGAAAAGAAAATTAAGGACATACAAATTGAGGGTGAGAATGTTCAAAATTTTAAAGATTTGAAGATCACCGTGGATAATATGTTTTTTATTCATATTTTTATGTTATTGAGATGGATGATGTGGATATTGTTCTTGGTTATCCTTGGTTACATTCTTTAAGAATTGTTAACATTAATGTGCAAAAGAAGTTTATGAATTTATTGTATAGGAAAATGAAAATAACATTATAGGATATTTTTCAAAAATAATTCAAGGAGAAATAAGAAGCAATTATAGTAGATGGAAAATTGAGTAACCAACAAAAGAATCAAAAGTTGAATCTACAAAAAAATAGCAAAATCTAGGGAAGAAAGAACAACAACTGAGTTCATGGAAATAGTAGAAAAGGAATCATGGTTAGAATATCACAAGGACTGATGCAGGAGAATCCAGTGGAATCTGATGCAGAAGCATCCAGTGGTAGCAGAGCCAACTTCGAAAAATTGGCTAAGGGAGGAAGATGTTGCGATTTCGTGACATGTCGCAAAATCGTGACCAAAAGAGGAGAGTGGTGAGAAGGAGGTAAAGTGTTGCGATATCGTGACAGAAAAAGTGTCACGATATTGCGACACAAAGTGGGAGAGAAGCTAGCAGGGAAAAACTGTCGCGATATCGTGACAGAAAAAGTGTCGCGATATCGCGACACAAAGAGGAGAGAGAAGTAGCGGATGGAAGATGTCGCGATATTGCGACATGTCGCGTTATCATGACCCATAGATGAAAGAAGGAAGCAAAAGTGTTGCGATATCGCGACACAAAGAGGAGAGAGAAGTAGCGGACGAAAGATGTCGCTATATCACGACATGTCGCGTTATCGTGACCCGCAGATGAAAGAAGGAAGCAAGGAGGAAAGATGTTGCGATTTTGCGACATGTTGCAGTTTCGTGACCCGCAGAGGAGAGAGATGGCGTAGACGAGGAGATGTCGCGATTTCATGATATGTTGCAGTTTCGTGACCCGCCAAGGAGAGAGAAAGCCAAAAGGAAGAAATGTCGCGATTTCGTGACATGTCGCATTTTCGCGACCAGAAGGCGAAGAAGAAGCCAAGGGAGGAAGATGTCGCGATTTCGTGACATGTCGCATTTTCGCGACCAGAAAGCGGAGGAGCCAGAGGAGGAAAATGTCGCGATTTCGCGATAGGTCGCATTTTCACGGCCAAAGGACGAGAAAAGGTGCAAGGAGAAAAAAATGTCACGATTTCACGACATGTCGGGTTTTCGCGACCCGAAGAAGAGAGAATGGTACGAAAAGGAAAGATGTCACGATTTTGTGACATGTCGCACTTTCGCGACCGAAAGACGAAGAAGCAGTCGAAGGAGAAAGATGTCGTGATTTCGTGACATGTCACATTTTCGCGACCGAAGAAGCGAGAGGAAGCAGAGAGGATAAGATGTCGCGATTTCACGACATGTCATGTTTTTGCGACCCGAAGAGGAAAAAGGAGGCAAGAAAGAAGAAGTGTCGCGATTTTGCGACAGGTCACATTTTCGCGACCCGACGAGGAGAGAGAAGGTGATGAAGCAGAGATGTCGCGATTTCACGACATGTTGGGTTTTCGTGACCCGACGAGGAGAGAGAAAGCAATGGCGTAGAGATGTCATGATTTCACGACATGTCGGGTTTTCGCGACTCGATGAGGGGAGAGAAGGCGATGGAGTAGTGATGTCACGATTTTGTGACATGTCGGGTTTTCGTGACCCGACAAGGGGAGAGAAGGCGATGGAGCAGCGATGTCACGATTTCGCGACATGATGGGTTTTCACGACCCGAAAGCAGGAAAATGGAGCGAAGGAGCGAAATTCTCGCAATATCACGACATGTCGTGTTTTCGCGACAGGAGGACAGAGAAGGAGCCAGAGTCAGAAAGGTGTCGCGATATCGTGACATGTCATATTTTTGTGCCCGAAAGAAAAGCCAAAGACGAAGAGTCAAAAAGGCAGTTGTTTCGAATACCTGGACAACGAAGCGATGCGGGAAGGCGAAACAAATAGTTCTAGAAGAGGAAACGAAGGGCCACCAGCTAGAAGATGAAGAGTCACACGAAAGTTATAAAAGGGCAAGCCGAGGCATGCATTAGGGGTTGGAGAATGACGAGAGGCAGGGTTGTAGATGCGATAACTAGAGGGTCGTTCTGGCCCTACTGTGTTGTTCTTCCTTCCAAAAAAGCTTGAGTTCCTAGGTAGTGCAGACAGATTCGTCGGACGTGAGGCAGTTTGCACCAAGAACAGAGTAAGCTTGGATCCGTAGGCGTGTAGCAGATTCGTCGAACGTGAGGCAGTTTGCACTAGGAACAGAGTAAGCTTGGATTCGTAGGTGTGTAGCAGATTCGTCGAACGTGAGGCAGTTACACCAGGGTCCGTGGAATGAGAAAGCTATGAAAGTTGAAGAGCTGCAGATTGAAGGTCGAGAGCCATTGCATGACTGCCAGTTTGAAATCTATGCAGATTGAGAGGGATGGAGAGCTAGAAATCGCATAGTGAATAGCAAACTATGCCTGCGGGCTAGTATTGTAAGATTACAACAGAAAAATTGTAAGCCTGCGGGCTGTAAACTGTAAACTGTAAATTAAAAGTGAAAATTTTGATGAAAATATGAATCTTAGAATTTTTGCGATTTTTTGACCCCCATCAAGTGGTATCAGAGCTAGAAGATTCTAAGCGTGTAAGTAGAGCGCCAAACGTGAGGCAACTCACACTGGGATCTGTGGAAGAATGGTGAGAAGAAAGAGAGAGTGGGTTGATCAGAAAGAGTTGGGTCCCTGTGCAACAGAACAATGCAGAAGTGAAGGTCACTTCTCCATCAACCTCGGGTGTCTGATGTAGGAGCATCTAGTGGCATCTGATGCAGAAGCATCCAATGGTAGTAGAGCCAACTTCAAAAAATTGGCTAAGGGAGGAAGATGTCACGATTTCGTGACATGTCGTGAAATTACGACCAAAAGAGGAGAGTGGTGAGGAGGAAAAATGTCACGATATCGCGACAGAAAAAGTGTCGCGATATCACGACACAAAGTGGGAGAGAAGCCAGCAGGGAAAAACTATCACGATATCGCGACAGAAAAAGTGTCGCGATATCGCGACACAAAGAGGAGAGAGAAGTAGCGGACGGAAGATGTTGCGATATCGTGACATGTCGTGTTATTGCGACCTGCAGATGAAAGAAGGAAGCAAGGAGGAAAGATGTCGCGATTTCGTGACATGTCACAGTTTTGCGACCCGTAGAGGAGAGAGATGGCGCAGACGAGGAGATGTCACGATTTCGTGACATGTCGCAGTTTCGCGACCCGCCAAGGAGAGAGAAAGCCAGAAGGAAGAAATGTCGCAATTTTATGACATGTCGCATTTTCGCGACTAGAAGGCGAAGAAGAAGCCAAGGGAGGAAGATGTCGCGATTTCACGACATGTCACATTTTCGCGACCAGAAAGCGGAGGAGCCAAAGGAGGAAAATGTCACGATTTTGCGACAGGTCGCATTTTTGCGGCCATTGGCGAGAAAAGGTGCGAGGAAAAATGTCACGATTTCGCGATATGTCAGGTTTTTGCGACCCGAAGAAGAGAGAATGGTACGAAAAGGAAAGATGTCGTAATTTCGCGACATGTCGCACTTTCGCGACAGGAATACGAAGAAGCAGCCGAAGGAGAAAAATGTCACGATTTCGTGACATGTCGCATTTTCACGACCCGAAGAAGTGAGAGGAAGCAGAGAGGATAAGATGTTGTGATTTCGTGACATGTCGCGTTTTTGCAACCCGAAGAGGAAAAAGGAGGCGAGAAAGAAGAAGTGTCGCGATTTCATGACAGGTCACATTTTTGCGACCCGACGAGGAGAGAGAAGGCGATGAAGCAGAGATGTCGCGATTTCGTGACATGTCGAGTTTTTGCGACCCGACGAGGAGAGAGAAAGCGATGGCACAGAGATGTCACGATTTCGTGACATGTTGGGTTTTTGCGACCCGACGAGGGGAGAGAAGGCAATGGAGCAGCGATGTCACGATTTTGCGACATGTCGGGTTATCGCGACCCGAAAGCAGGAAGATGGAGCGAAGGAGCGAAACTGTCGCGATATCGCGACATGTGTTTTCGCGACAAGAGGACAGAGAAGGAGCCAGAGTCAGAAAGGTGTCATGATATCGCAACATGTCATATTTTTGCACCCGAAAGAAAATCCGAAGACGAAGAGTCGAAAAGGCAGTCATTTCGAATACCTGGACAGCGAAGCGACGCGGGAAGGCTAAACGAACAGTTCTGGAAGAGGAAACGAAGGGACACCAGCTGGAAGATGAAGAGTCACACAAAATTTATAAAAGGGCAAGCCGAGGCATGCATTAGGGGTTGGAGAATGACGAGAGGCAGGGTTGCAGATGCGATAACCAGAGGGCCGTTCTGGCCCTGCTGCGTTGTTCTTCCTTCCAAAAAAGCTTGAGTTCCTGGGTAGTGCAGACAAATTCGTCGAACGTGAGGCAGTTTGCACCAGGAACAGAGTAAGCTTGGATCCGTAGGCGTGTAGCAGATTCGTCGAACATGAGGCAGTTGCACCAGGGTCCGTGGAGTGAGAAAGCTGTGAAAGTCGAAGAGCTGCAAATTGAAGGCCGAGAGCCATTGCGTGACTGCCAGTTTGAAATCTATGCAGATTGAGAGGGATGGAGAGCTGGAAATCGCATAGTGAATAGCAAACTATGCCTGTGGGCTAGTATTGTAAGATTGCAACAGAAAAATTGTAAACCTGCGGGCTCTAAATTGTAAACTGTAAATTAAAAGTGAAATTTTTTATGAAAATATGAATCTTATAACTTTTGCGATTTTCTGACCCTCATCAAGGACACACCAATAGAAGAAAATAAAAGAGAAGAGAAAGAGGAAAAAATTAAAATAAAATAACAAAATGTTGAAGAATCAAACGTAACAAAACATTAAATGAAGGTTATAGCATATCACCACCCACACCACCAAGAGTGGCAACAATCTTGGAGGTAGGGATTATTGCATCAACATTATTATGGGTCTGCATGGAATAAAAAATTCGTCAAATATGACATTAATTGGTAGAAGAAGCATAATAATTCACGATGAAAGAGAAACTTACTTATTAAACTTGTGTTGGAAATTAATTATAGACAAAATGATAATGAAAATCTTAGAGTTGATACTGATGGTTCTTCAAGTGAAAAAGTTGGTAACAATGGTTCAAACAACAAGAAGTTGAACTTGGTTGAATTTGGACATTGATTGTAATCTTAATTCTCAACTAATAATAAAAGGAATGATCATCCTAGGCATTTTCAATAAGAATATAAATTCCCTATGGTTTTCAATGCTTGACCATGATGACCTTTACATTTATAAGTTGTCTTAATCATGATTTGGGTTGCTTGTCTACCAGGCATTTACCAAGAAGACACCTAGGTTCAAACATTTGGGATAGCCTATTTGCAAAAGTAGTAGTCTGATCAGGCATTTACCAAGAAGACACCTAGGTTCAAACATTTGGGGTAGCCTATTTGCAAAGGTAGTAGTCTGATCTGAATCCTCTGAGTGCGTGCTAGATCGATGATGATGGTACAAATCTCAAGTGACCAATGATCCTTTTACATCAAATCAACAACAATGGTAACATTAAAGAAATATGATCCTTACAAACACCCACTATATATATATATATATAGTCCTTTTGTGCCCTGGCTGTACTTTGCCCCTACTTTAACTTTAGAGAAAAAATTATAATAACTATCCCACTATCTGCCCAAAAATAGAAGGGCAGTTGAGCAAAAACCCCGGTGATCTTGGCACATGCGTAAACTGCCTATTTTCTCCTAAATTAATTCTCTGACACGTGCTACGGAAATCTTGACAGTCAACGATATCCGCATATTTTGGCAAAAAGACTACTCTTCCCAGTAATAAATTTCATTTATTTAAATAATTTTTATAACTTTATTAAATTGAAGTTAGAAAATCTATAATAAATTCAACCCTTAATTTGTTATCATCACTGGCAAGCGATCATTAACATAAACTTCATAATAAGTAATTAAATAGATAAACGGTTCCCCACGCCCATCTCTTCATGTCGGTTGTTTATTACAGTGACTTAAGTCTGGGAATTATATCCCAGGATTGCATGGGTCGCCATTGCCCACGTCCCATATAATTTACAACAACTCTTGACGTTGACGTACATTCATATAAATTAGCTATACTTCCGCACCCACACCGTCCTATTGAAAGCCCCATTATTCCCTCGTGGCGCGACTGATAATGTGAACATGACTTTTTTGTAAAGCAGGAAACTTTCCTTTTCCTGGAATCTTCAAGCCTTCTCACATCCTCGCACGGAAACGGTCAGTATTTTTCGGAGCCATGAAGACTGTCGTTGGCGAGCTTTCTTTCCATTTCGGCATTCGTGGATAGCCCCTCGTATTTGGTAACTAGTGTTGATTTCTTTAGAGGTGTATTGTCCGTGACGCCTGCTCTACTTCTCTTGTCAAGCCACGAGATGATGTCCGAGAACACCAATTCTGTATGTTGGGGGGTCTCACCAAAGGTCAAGCCATGCCACATATCGGGGTATAGCTTCAAAGTCTTATCATGGCTCTTCGCTGAACTATACAGCAATTTGCTAACAGAGGGGTCTGTTACCTTGTCATCTTCTCCATGGAGGACCACGAAAGGCAACGTCACCTGTACCATTTGTGTTATATAACGTCAACAGTTACAGATTTGTTCTAAAAAACAGAAAAAAAAAAAAACTAGAAAAACGAACGTGCGTTGTCGTCGCTCATGTTTCCTCCTAACAGAATCATTCAATGCAAACACGTAATCGAAGGCTTTACCTCATCCAGTCGTTTCTCTTTATCTATACTCGTCATGAGGAGCTCATATCCTGTCTTCAAACGAGGTTTGCCTTGATAAACATACGGATTTGTCCGAATCTGTATGTAAATCATATCAGAGATCGGCGTAAAAAGATTTGATTTCTTTCACCTAAGAAATTCAACCCAAAAAAACAAAGTGGTGCAGAATTACGCCCTTCTTGTCCATATCACACAAGCGCATTTAATTTTCTCCAAACGAAAAGAATTGAATACACTTCATTCATATCTTCAAAATATCATGTAGAGGATGCGGAGGCATATGGGTTAGGATAGCTCGTACCTGTTGTCGTTTCTCTGGATCCTTAAACGCCACATCTATAATATCCTTTGTAGGTACAATCTTCCATGTTGGGATTATAACAGTCAGTTTCTTTAGTACGCTGATAACAAGGGGGTGAGGCTTTAGCTCGTCTGCTATCTGTCATCAAGAAGGCATAAAATATGAGTATAATCATGGGTTTAGTTCTTATTCCTGCAATTCCCATGGAATTCCTAAGAGAAGTGGATAACAATACCTTGCACATGGGAGCAACGAGCACAGCACCGTTCCAGAAGGTGGGCTGTTTTCGATGAATAAGAAGCGCCACAGCTCCGCCCATGGATTCCCCATAGACGAACCTTGCTTTCTTCTTATACTCTTCGCGCTCTGGAAGCACCACATAATTCGCATCAGGAAACAAGGTGCATATATCTTAAAACACCAAAAAGATTTAAGGAGTCTCTATGTTAAAATACCAGCAACGCTCTCGAAGAAAGTTGCGCAGTCCTTGACCACCTCGTCGAAGCTTTGTACATAACCGCTCAATCCAGCGGACTTTCCATGCCCTTCATAGTCTATGCCAAACACTGCATATCCCGCCTTCGCAAACCTAACTCCCGTTTCTGAAAAAAAAGGCAGAGGACTCTGAAATTACTCTCGGAACAACAACTAACGTCAAATTTCAAAAAATTCTAGAGTTTTCATTAAGCGAAACAAAACGAAGAAAGGCGAAGACCACTACCTTGCATGAAAACGCTGCACTCCATACCATACCCTACAACCAGAAGACGAACGGTAAGAAAAATATAACAGAGAATCCACAAAGTCGGCAACACCATGAAACCCAGGTAGAAATTTACACTCACCATGGCAGAAACAAATAAGAGCCTTGACCTCTCGATCTGCGGGAAGCCATCTGCATGTGAACAGCTTTAATCCCCGGGAGTTTAGAATGAATTCCTGCATCACCATTGCCGTTAAGTAACCAAAACTTTTAGAGATCATCCAGCACCTCTCTGAAACATAATTCTTAAAACATATTCAACATTTACCTCTTCATATTTGACGTCACTCTCTCTCTGCTCTACCTTCTCTGTCGCCTGAAAACAAACAACAGATCCAAAATCTCGCTGAGAAATAGTTGTTTATACACCAAGAACATTATTTTATCACAACAAAAACTTCCCAATGAAATCTACGCTCTCCACCACGCAGTCGCACACAATTCTTACCATTTTCAGCGGAAAGCCAAACCCAAAGTGCTGCAGAGAAGTCTCCGCTCTTGAACCGCTATGAGAATTCCAATGGACCCAACTTCACCTCCCTCACACGCAATATCAAAAATATTTAGCTAGAGAGAAAGACGGGTATGACGTCACAGATAGTTATGTACATCAGGCCCACCTCCCGCGGCTTTTTCGGAAATTTTCGGAATTCTGTCTGCCACTTCCCACGCCTTCAAGGCTATAAATTTCTGGAACCCCTGTAGGCCGGTACTTTGAATCATTCCAGTGAAATCCTAATACCGACTACGGAATTCTGGAACGCCCCATAAAATCAAACCTTGTGTCAGACGAATACAAACACTTAACTACTAAACAATTTTCTGTCATTTAGCAAAGAGTGCGTGCATTTATTTCTTCCACAATAATTTTCTCTACTTTGGCCTGTTACACTTTCCATATCTACTTTGGCCTTTTACACTTTCGGGATCCGGTTGTGTTCATTCACACACTTAATTTCACAAATGAGTTTAGCTTTTGTGGATTTTTTTAATATATACACATTAAGAATCACAATGTATATGAATAATTGATACTTTTATTTTTAACGGATTCATATGATATTAATTATATTAAATTTTCATTCTATTTTAATACTTCTTTGTATGTCGTGAAATTTGACTTTGTAGTTGTCAAGCTTTGGGCGTCAATCCATATCAAGTTAACCTTTCATCTTTATCGACTTGGTGATGCAAATATATAGACAACAAAGTTGATGCAAATAGATAGACAACAAAGTTATTGTCATCTAAGCCGTGGTAGGCTTTTGAAGATGAACTTACATATTCGGTAAGTTATTGTCATCTTTTTGCCCTTCAAACCCACTTTACCTTTGATATTTTATCTTTTCTATTTTAAGTTTTTTAAGATAAACTTATGTATTTTATTAGTTATTGTTATCATTTTCACCTTTCAAACTTTTTAAAGATGAGGTTATATATTTTATAAATTATTTTTTCCATCCTTTAAATTTATTATAATATTTGTTTTTCTCTTTCAAATTTAAATTTTATTAATAATATATATAGATTTAAAATATATATTTTTTTGTTATTAAAATATATCCCATAAATTATGGTAATCTTTTTCATCCTTTAAATCTATGAGTTATAGTCATCCTTTTCACCCTTCAAATCTACTCTGATTTTTGTTCTTTCTCTCTCAAATTAAAATTCAATGAAGTTGAAAATCTTGTTCTAACATACGTTTTAGGCTTTTGAAGATAAACTTATACATCTCATAAATTATTATCATTATTTTCACCCTTCAAAATCTACTCTAATCCCTATTCTTTTAAACTTAAATTTAATGAATAAAACAAATTTAAATTTAACAAATATTTTTTTCCACCTTCAAAATCTACTCTAGTCTCTATTCTTTTAAACTTAAATTTAATAAATAAAATAAACTTAAATTTAACAAACAATATATATAAATTTAAGAGATCTTATCTTTTCCTTACGTAGACTTTTGAAGATGAACTTATGATGATCATCCTTTTGACCTTTAAAATCTACTTTAATTACTTTAATCCTTGATCTTTCTCTTTCAAATTTAAATTTATTTATATATTAAAAAGTATAAGAGAATGGGGCATTCTCATCTATTTTAAGCAGAAAAACTTATACAGATAATCCCACTTGATATATTAATACATCGTCACACAAATAATGAGATAAGTCTTACGCTTGGTCGTCTGTCTGTTGGCTGTGTCTTTTATTTTTAACCTCATCTCATGACGGCATACTTATAATTTTTCTTCATCTCAAAAATTAAAGCCCCACGACTCATGATTAGACTTAGACTGCTCAATAAGCCAAACACAAAACAATTTCGTGGAATCTGATCTTGTGAAGCTTCATACTTTTACCCGGAATTATGGAACATTGAGAATGACAATAAGAGAAACGAAGGCCATTCAGAGCCAAAAACGTTAGACAATAACTTTGAAGCATAGATTTCAGTAATAATATAATAAACTGAGGACGGCAATGACATAGATTTATTAGTATCATATATAATTATGTAAGTCAGATAGCATAACAAAAATAAATTAATTAATATGTTATATCAAAGACGTATAAATAATCCAAACATATAAAGTCCAATCCTCTATGTAATTGACATTTATACCAATAATGTGTACCAAAAATCACTTTTAAAAATAAGTTAATTAAGACGTTCTATCAAAGACGCATAAATAATGCAAACATATAAAGTCCAATCCTCTATGTAATTGACATTTTTACCAATGTGTACCAAAAATCACTTATAAAAATAAATAAATTAAGACGTTATATGAAAGACGCATAATTAATCCAAACTTATAAGTCCAATCCTCTATGTAATTGACATTTTTACCAACAATGTGTACCAAAAATCACTTTTAAAAATAAATTAATTAAGACGTTATATCAAAGACGTATAAATAATGCAAACATATAAAGTACAATCCTCTATGTAATTGACATTTTTACCAATGTGTACCAAAAATCACTTATAAAAATAAATTAATTAAGACGTTATATGAAAGACGCATAAATAATCCAAACATATAAAGTCCAATCCTCTATGTAATTGACATTTTTAACCAAAAATCACTTCTATGATTACTGTATCTTAAGATGCGCCTTTTTAAACATCAAAGTCACAAATTCAAGCAAAAATTATTTCCCCCATAATGATTTATACTAAGCCGGTAATCTCATCAAGCAACTTGGGCCACTTCATTAGTTGTTGATTCCATCACTTACGTAATTTGTACGTATTGACCTTAATATAAAATGGGTGAGATGCATGTTAGAAATATTAACCCAGATTTCACGTTTCAGTCGGACTGCGCTCCAGTTAGGGATCCCGATAAAAGTTTGACATGACGTCGCACCTTCCCTCTGACATATGTGATGTCTGACAGATCCGATCGCTGCAGAAGTTAATGCCAGTTCGACGATTGGTTAGAAACCCTAGTTGAGGGTCTGTCAGAACCTATTAGAGGACAAACCCTATCTCCCTCTCCCCGCGGCTATATAAAGCAGTTCGGGTTTTCAGACGTGTGTGGAAGTATGAAGAAGAGAGCAGAGAAAAGAGGAGAGTGTTTTAGTGAGCAGTGTGGCTCATCTATTTAATGTCCGAGCAGCCGAATCGACATTTGTTTTTCCTTTTAGTTTATCCTGCAGCTTAGTCTGTAGATGTTTTCATTTCCTCAGTTGAGGACTTCTGTAACCCTCGTTTTATATGAATAAAGTTTGCTGTTGTTTAAGGCATCTATAGGGTTTGCAGTTATTTCTATGTGCTAAAGTCTGTTGTTCTTTGTACAAATCGCCTCAGAGCAATTTCGTTCGGGTTCTATAAGTTAAATCTCAGATCTGAAACATTATACTCAGATCCGATGTTTCTCTCTTCCCGTATGGTTCTTGCCAAGCCAGGAAAACCAACACCGCAGCCGCGCAAGCCTCCGAACAAGAAAAATTTGCAAGGCCAAAATTTGGCTAAGTCTAGAGCTGTCTTCCCAACTTCGCTGCGAAGTCGGACTTCGCTGCCTTTGACCAGCGCAACCCGACTTTGCACCTTTGACCAAAAATTTTGGCTAAGTCTGGAGCTGTCTTCCCGACTTCGCACTTCGGACTTCGCACTTCCCGACTTCGCACTTTGGACTTCGCACTTCCCGACATCGCACTTCGGTCCGTGCGCAACCCGACTTCGCAATAGTTGGAAGCGCACCCCGACTTCGGCTGCGCAGTCCAACTTCGGGCCCTCCCTACTTCGCCCTTCACAATTCACAATTCACAATTCACAATTCACAATTCACAATTCACAATTCACAATTCACAATTCACAATTCACAATTCGCACTTCGCTCCCTCCTGGACTTCAGCAAAAGAAAATTGAAATTAAAATTCTTCAATGCAAACAAGCTTGAACTTATCAACCTACCCCACTATACTCGCAAAAGATAATATTTAACGACTGGAAACCTAGCAGCCCATAGGCTATGAAATCTAACATGTATCAAAGTGAGTTGGTTATGAAATTTAACATGCATTAGAGCAAGTGTAAATTTCTATTATATAATTGCTTCTAACTACATTTAATCTCTTCGGAGCAAGTTAAAAAAAACTTTTTTTAAAGTTAACATCAAGATAACAAGAAGGGATTTTTGATAAAACCTTAGTGGACTTGTATCAAAGGATCTTACTAAGATTAAAAAATTTGTTTTAAGAGAAATGATCTCACAAGGATTAATAAATTTGTGTCAAGAGAAACATTCAGTGACAAGTTTTTTTTCTTTCTTAATGGTATGCCTTAGTTTAAAGATTGACTTTGTTGAGGTTTTTTATAAACCTTATTTGTTTTTTATGATTTTTTTAAAAAATTTATTTTCTTTTCTCTTCCAACTTTTTTATCCAATAGTAATAAATTTGAAAGGATAAATTGCTTGACCTTCATAAAAAGAAAAGAAGATCCTAAACATTTTTAAACAAATCTTTAGTATTAAAAAAACATAAACAAACTTTTGTGTTTAACAAAGACCTTTGAATTACTTCACAAAGTTACAAAATTACATAGCATGAGAGAATGTCTTGAATGATTGTGTTTGACAAAAGGGTTATGTAGAGAAAACTGTGACAGCTCCGCCCATAGATTCCCCATAGACGAACCTTGCTTTCTTCGTATACTCTTCACGCTCTGGAAGCACCACATAATTCGCATCAGGAAACAAGGTGCATTTATTAAAACACCAAAAAGATTTAAGGAGTCTCTATGTTAAAATACCAGCAACGCTCTCGAAGAAAGTTGCGCAGTCCTTGACCACCTCGTCGAAGCTTTGTACATAACCGCTCATTCCAGCGGACTTTCCATGCCCTTCATAGTCTATGCCAAGCACTGCATATCCCGCCTTCGCAAACCTAACTCCCGTTTCTGAAAAAAAGGCAGAGGACTCTGAAATTACTCTCGGAACAACTAACGCCAAATTTCTAAAAATTCTAGAGTTCTCATTAGGTGAAACAAAACGAAGAAAGGCGAAGACCACTACCTTGCATGAAAACGCTGCACTCCATGCCATACCCTACAACCAGCAGACGAACGGTAAGAAGAATATAACAGAGAATCCACAAAGTCGACAACACCATGAAACCCAGGTATAAATTTACACTCACCGTGGCAGAGACAAATAAGAGCCTTGACCTCTCGATCTGCGGGAAGCCATCTGCATGTGAACAGCTTTAATTCCCGGGAGTTTAGAATGAATTCCTGCATCACCATTGCCGTTAAATAACCCAACCTTTAGAGATCATCCAGCACCTCTCTGAAACATAATTCTTAAAACATATTCAACATTTACGTCTTCATATTTGACGTCACTCTCTCTCTGCTCTACCTTCTCTGTCGCCTGAAAACAAACATCAGATCCAAAATCTCGCTGAGAAATAGATGTTACAACGGTTCAAGAACCAAGAACATTATTTTATCACAATAAAAGCTTCCCAATGAAATCTACGCTCTCCAGCTCAAAATCAGAAATAAACTTCTTCATCCCTACTCCACTTACCATTCTCAACGGCTCTGTCACCTCTTTGATACCGCGGAAAGCCAAAGCCAAAGTGGTGCACCAGAAGTCTCCGCTTTTGAACCGCTATCACAGTTCCAATGGACCCAACTTCACCTCCCCCACACGCAATTTCAAATATATTTAGCTAGGTATGACGTCACAGATGGTTATGTACATCAGCCCCACCTCCCGTGGCTTTTTCAGAATTCTGTTTGCCACTTCCCACACCTTCAAGGCTCTAAATTTCTGGAACAGCTGTAGGCCGATACTTTGAATGATTCCAGTCAAACCCTAATACCGACTGCGGAATTCTGGAACGCCCCATAAAGTCAAAACCGTGTGTCAAAAGACAACGAAACAATTATCTGTCATTTAGCAAAAGAGTGCATGCATTTATTTCTTCCACAAGAATTTTCTCTACTTTGGCCTTTTACACTTTCCATATCTACTTTGGCCTTTCACACTTTTCGACGGATCCGGTTGTGTTCACACATTATTTCATGAATAGTATGAGATTTGTCACCTTTATTAAGATTTAGAGTCACGATATGTATGAAATGTGACTCTTATTAATGTTGTAGGCAACTTGACTTCAAGCTTTGGGCGTCAATCCATATCAAGTTAACCTTTCATCTTTATCGACTTGGCGATGCAAAAAGATAGACAAGTTAACCTTTATAAAGAAGACAAGACAAACACTTTGACTATTAAACAATTTTCTGTCATTTAGTAAAGAGTGCGTGCAATTATTTCTTCCACAAGAATTTTCCGTTGATATCAACTTTGGCCTTTTACACTTTCGACGGATCCGGTTGTGTTTACACAAGTTATTTCACTCTTGGAATTTTTTATTTTTTTTACATGTTGTTTTTCTTGCTTTCTAATTTTTTATATAATATTATTCCATTACGGATATATTCTTATATCAAAATTTGGTTCTACTTTAATACTCTTCTTGTATATCAAGACATGTGACTCTCAACTTGACTTCAAGCTTCGGGCGTCAATCCATCTCAAAGTCAACCTTTCATCTTTTATCAACATGGCAATGCAAGATAGACAACACGAGCAAAGATTCACACTGCGAGGCTCTTAGATTTAAGTTTAAGAGAATGGGACATTCTCGAAGAAAATCGTATACAAATCCCACGATATATTTATACATTCTGTATTTTAAGAAGAAAAACGTATAAAAATATTATATATATATATATAGTTTAAGAAAATGGTACATTCTCTGTATTTTAAGAAGAAAAACGTATACAAATTCCACTTCATATTTTTATACATCGTCACACAAATAATGAGATAAGCCTTACGCTTGGTCACCTGTCTGTTGGCTGTGTCTTTTATTTTTAACCTCATCTCATGACGGCATACTTATAATTTTTCTTCATGTCAAAAATTAAAACCCCTCGACTCATGATAAGGCTTAGACTGCTCAATAAGCCAAACAGAAAACAATTTCGTGGAATCTCATCTGGTGAAGCTCCAACTTTTGCCCGGAATTATGGAACATTGAGAATGACAATAACAGAAACGAAGGCCATTCGGAGCCAAAAACGTTAGACAAGTAACTTATAAGCATAGATTTCAGTAATAATATATTAAACTAAGGACGGCAATGACATAGATTTATTAGTATCATATACAATTCTCTAAGCCGGATAGAACAATAAAAATAATTAATTAAGACGTTATATCAAAGACTCATAAATAATCCAAACATATAAAGTCCAATCCTCCATGTAATTGACATTTATACCAACAATGTGTACCAAAAATCACTTTTAAGATTACGATTTCTTAAGATGCGCCTTTTTAACATCAAAGTCACAAATTCAAGAAAAAAATATTTCCCCCATAATGATTTATACTAAGCCGGTAATCTCATCAAGCAACTTGGGTCACTTCATTAGTTGTTGATTCCATCTATTACGTAATTTGTACGTATTTACCTTAACATATAATGGGTGAGATGCAAACAATATAAAAAATTGGAGCCTTGACCTTATCAACCTACCCCACTATGCTAGCAAAAGATAATACTGAACGACTTTATGAGCAATTCCATTTCCTAATGGAGATAACGTGTGACCGTTACTAATGAAAGTTGTTAAAAGTCTATGGCGTAATCATTAGACTAGACTAGACTAGTTTATTAGATTTTATGAGTTGTCTAGTGAATTTTTATAATTTTTAGTCTGTATTTTGTTGAGTAAAGATGAAGTCAATAGGACAATTGTCTTCCTAGGAAATCAAAATCTGGCAGTCTATGGGCTATGAAATCTAACATGTATCAAAGTGAGTTGGTTATGAAATTTAACACGTATTAGAGCAAGTGTAAATTTCTATTATGTAATTGCTTCTAACTACATTTAATCTCTTCAACTTATTACAAGTGTAACTTTGGTCGACGCAAGCTAAGAAGAAAGTTGTTTTTAAGGTTGACGTCAAGATAACAAGAAAGGCTTTTTGATAAAACCTTAGGTGGATTTGTATCAAAGGATCTTAATGGGATTAGTAAATTTGTTCCAAGAGAAACATTCATTGACAAGAATTTTTTTCTCTCACTAGTAGGTGCTTTAGTTTCAAGATTAAGTTTGTTGAGGTTTTTTAAAAACCTCATTTGTTTTTTTATGAATTTTTCTAAAAATTTATTTTCTTTTCTCTTCCAACTTTTTTTGTCCAATAGCAGTAAATATGAAAGGGTAGATTGCTTGGCATTCATAAAAAAAGAAAATAAGATCCTAAACCTTTTTAGACAAACCCCTAGTGTCAAAGAAGCCATGGGCAAGCTTTTGTGCTTAGCAAAGACCTTTGTGTTACTTCACAAAGTTACAAAATGGTCCAGTAATTTATCTACTACATAGGTATGAGAGGATGTCTTGAATGATTGTGTTTGACAAAAGGGTTATGTAGAGCAAATTGTGATAGATATGAATTAACTAGTAGTGCTTCTAGTTTCTTTACAAAATTTCAAGGGACTCTCAATTTAGCATTTCACTCATTTTACCTCTAGGTACCTCAATTTTATTTTATTTTGAATCATTTTTTCCTTTAAAATTAAAAAAATTTAATTTCAAATTGAGAAAATGTCAGGGAATATTCCCTAGCCTAGTAGGTACAGTAGGGCATATAGGCATGCACTTTTGTCAACATGACATAGGGTTGCATTAGTAAGGAGGAATAAGGGTATACCAATTGTTTGTTTGACTTTAAGTCTAATATTTGTTCTCCATTTCCCAAGCAAAGCACTTGGAAATATGACTAGCCAAACCAAGTTAAAAACTTGGTGCATGAGGGGTCCTTGGTTTGAATCCCCCAATGTTATACTATACCTTTTCATTATACTATCAACATCATCCTTGATGACTTAACACTTTGGGGTGACATGGAACCCTGTAATGACATGGATGTGGATGATGTCACCTATTTCCATGTTTGTGATGATGTGGCATAGGTGTACAAATATTACATGGTTGTTGCTACAAGTAATATGTCAATGCATACAAGTGTCTTGGCTACCAATGTACAAATCGTAAGGTAACATGTGGTAGTCCCTACAAGTAATATGGTAGTCCATATAGGTGATATGACATGGCACATGACAACTAATGTGGTATTCTTATAGGTGATATGACATGTCATGTAGTGATTAGCATAGGCACTAACATAACTTATGGTGTGGTATAAGTCTCGAGGTGATACATGGTAGGTGATGTAAGAGGTGATGCAGGTATTGATATACCAATTTTTTATTTGGCCAATATGGTAGGTCATAAACATGGTAAGCTATGCCACTAGACATGTATAAATACAAGTATGGACAATCATACTTTTCCATCTCATCAAACTTGATAAATAGCTCACATAGTCAACAATGAACTTTGTGTTGCATAAATTTTGGAGCAAATCAGGATAGATAAGTGGATCAATGTGGTTCAAACAACAAATCAAATCATGGCAAGTGGTATAATATGATTCACTAGTATGCTACACAATTAGTGAATGATTGGCACCCCTCAGCCACTCACATAACAACATGTTCTAGCCTATCAATCACTATAAGTCCTATATTTTAAAAAACCTTTCAGTGGTTTTGATGCCAATTTTTATGATTTTAAGGAAAATATTTTGGGGGACATAAATTTTGTACAAGAAAGTATTTTGAGCCCTTTTTTCAAATTGTATATTTTTTCAAGATCTCTACATTAATAGTATTGCATTTAACATATCTATATGCATTTTTTTTTATTTTTATAGAATAGTTATGAATCACCATGTGCCCTTCTTGGATGATCCAAACTAAGCTACCTAGAATATCAAGATTAAAGCTCTACTCCAAAGCAAGGGTTTACTCAAATATGTGAATGAGGAGCCTAATAATACTAAACACTAAAGAATTGAAGGAGCTCTATAACAAAAATAATGATGAGGTTCATCATGTCATAGTTCTTCATGTTAACATCACCATACATATTAAAGTGTTGCTTGAGATATTTCAAGAGTTATGTGATCAAATTGATTCCTCATAAATGAGGATGAGTTTGCAACCTTATCCATAGACACATTTAATACTATTGATGAGTATATCAATCAGTTTAAGAAAGTGCAAGAAGACATTCAAATTGTAAGAGGACTACCTACGGAGAGGAGAATGATATGTAGCATTAGCAAAGTAAAAGAACATCAAATTGCTGAATATCATCTTCAACAATGTGTTAGAGACATATGATATAGTTTCTATTATTTTATGAGATACTTTGTGTAAACTTTCTAGTCTTCTGCACCACCAATGGATGAGTTATTTAAGTACCTTTTGCACCATCGAGCTAGAAGACATAGGCAAAAGGAAATTTATGTTTTCAATCAGGCTCATCCAAAGGAAGTTGTTTCCAAAGTCCAAAATGTAAAGAAGCCAAAATATAATGAGAATAAGTAGAAGAATATTTTCAAGAAGCCTACTTTTGAGTGATTTAGATCAAGAAACTTGAGGAAGCAACAATAAAAGGAGGTGTCAATGTTGCTCTCTTCTATACACAACGTGAGAATATTTTTAAAGGATAAATCTCACAAGCACATGTAGCAAATAATTTTTCATATTAGATATCTACTTTCTTACATGAGTGGATTGGAATTCCAAGGAAACTAGGCACAAACACAAACACCTCCTATAGAGTTACAACAAAGGATATTCAAGGGAACATGTTAAAATTGATATTATTGTTTATTATAGGTTGTAGGGTGTTGAGACATTAGCATTGGATTTTTATATTTTTATGAGGTACTTCATGTTCCTAATGTTAGCCCCAAACTTATCTATCTCATTACTCATACAAAAAAATGGTATAATTTTAGCTTTATAGATGAGTAATTAAGTAAATAGAAAATGGGTTCAAAATTGTTGCTTCTAATAATTGTGATGAGAATGTTCATATGTATAAGTTGAGGAAATAACTAAGTGTGGGTGAACTTTTACATCCTTTCACTCACTCTCCTTTTTGCAAAGATGATGACATGTTAAAGCCAACCAATTTTTGAGGCATTGGTGGTTAAGGTGGATTTCAAAGACCAAGTGGATGGACAAAAAAGCAAATTCTAAAAATGGCTAAGTATGGGATCAAATGAAAAATTGGGCAAGGGCATGATTAAATATGACCCCAAATCCTTGCCCTAAATTTGGCCAAAATATTGGGATCCTAAATCCTCAAGTAATAGAATCAGACCACAACATAGTTATGGGCCCTGAGTTTTTATCCCCAAAGTTGGATGAAACGTTGGAAATGCAATATCAAAGATTTGATCCCAATCACCCATCCTACTTGATAATGAGTGGAATATTGGGAAATCGATGCATAAAGGAGCATACCCAAATACTCGTCCAAGGCTAAAAGTCATCAAACATTAGAGGGAAGCACCGAATGGGCATTGATGATCTCAACTACCCCATACATATGGTGGATAGGCACGAAGGAGGTAATTTGAAATGTATGAATTTAGAGGTAATCAATTCTAGGTTTTCCTACAACACGAAGGGGTAAAGTAGTTAGAGCAATCAAAGACCTGGATTGATGTAAAATTATCTAACCTCTTATAGATAACTGCCTTTCCTTCTTGGAGTAAAATTACAGTAGATCTTTCGACCATTCCAATTATATTTTCTTGCCTAAAGCTATTAATGTGTGAATTTGAATTTGTTTTAAAATATTATATAAATAGTGGAATGCTCATCATTCCAAAAGGTGACTCTATGGCCATTACAATTCATATGTAATTCTTCTTCGCCTTATAAATATAAAGCTTATCATTGTTTGGTCTCTCAATTTTTCCTCATTTCTATTTTTCTTAAGTTTGGATGTTTTATTTTTGTGATGGTAATTTGAGCTACTTCACTTAATTTTTCTATCTGGATTTCGTAGGTTTAGATGAGTGGTTCTTGAATTTGCATTTATATCGAGGTGTCAGGATTTTGTTTCTACTAAATTTGATCAGGTGGGAGTGCTCTAATTATATTTTTGGATTTCATACATCCTCCTGTTAGTTCTAGAATTCACCCTTTCTTACTATGCCAAACAATAAAGTAAGGATGAGATGAGCTGATCTGTTAGGTGGTGTGTCATTATTTTCGCTAGTGATGTCGAACGTGTGTGTCTTGATGCGGTCATACCCCATCCTTGTTACTTTTAGCTATGGTATCTCTTTGCTTTCTCTCTCATTTTCTTTTCCCCTTTCACTTTTTGTGACATAGGTAGCTAGAACCGAAGGAGTTGGTCTTCTCCAAATATTGACCACTCCTGCATCTCTAGGGCTAGGTGATCATTCAATGTTGGTGGAGGACCAACGGATGCGCCCCCAGCCTATCCGGTGCCCATTTTTGCACCAATAGATTTTGGCAACTCTTCTAGGGAACTCATTGAGTTTTTGTGTTTAAGGAAATCAGATTTCGATGATACTTTGATTTACCCATATCTTGGAAAATCTCCTAGTGATTCAAACTATGAGATATATCCATATCATGATATCAATTTCTCTTCTATTCTAAAATACTCCATACCCCACAGGAATAAAGGTTTGATGAACAACCTTGACCTCACTAGCGAAGAAAATATGTTCATCTAGTGACTCTAACTCAGATGCATGAACTAAGACTTATGAAGTCTGGTGCCTCAATGGCTTAGTAGTGCTACCCACAATGGAATGATCCTGGTCTGCTCAATCTTCAAAGCTGGCATGAGATTATTGAAAGTGCCTTGAAACACCTAACAAGATATGACAACACTTTACCAATCGCTCGAAAACATCTTGAAGATGTCACTGCACTAGCACCCCTCCATGGAATATCACATGAAGATATCATGATCAAGCTTCTGGTCTTATCTATAGAAGGGAGGATGCTATTATGGTACCATACCCTTGGTTAGAGAACCATATACTCATGTAAGGACTTGGCAAGAGCTCTTATTGATGTCTTTTATGGCTTGATGGATCCCTTCCAACTCTTGATGTATTTCTAATTCATCAGGAGGGCCCATTTTGAATCCATAACATATTTCAACATACTATTCAAAAGGATTTGGGAGAGGATTCCCCTTGAGTACCAACCATCCCCACCCAGGATCACCTGTACTATGTTCAAGATCTCAACTCAGATATTAGCCTCTTGTATTAATTTGGGGAAAGTAGATTCTCTCAAATATTTTATAAGGTCGTACAGGTAGATAAAATCCTACTTCAAGTAGGAAGGACATTTTTAGAGGACTTTGCCCTCCCATCCCCTTTCTCAACCACTGATGCTTCCTTCCAAACTGTATAGTATCCACCGTGGATCATATCAAACTATGCAGGAATAAGGGTTGTAGTTATTCAAAACACAAGGGGTGGATCTTTTCTTGATATCATGCATAGGAAATATAGGTATGGATCCTACAGTAAACAATTTTATTACCTGCACCTCCTCTTAGAAAATAAAGGATCTCGACCAGATGGAGGATTCCACCTTGAGAGAGGGCACAAATTTACACCCTTTTTGTATCCATAAACATGCTAAGCAAGGGCCAAGATTTCTTCAAGAAGGCTCACCTAGTCAGAAGACAAGTCCCAAGGAGATCCTGATCACGGTAGGGTTAATCAATAAGCCCTGCTGTCAAACATACATGGAGTTGATGGAGGTGCACATAGCGAGGAGTTCATGTCAAGTGGAACCCAAGGAGTGGTGACAATGGAGCCTATTGCCACATGATACCATACCAGTACCTAAGGAAGGCTCTTGCATGAAAAAAATTACTGTCACATCGATCATCAATTGTATAAGTACTGGTATGCATTATGATCTACCAAGTTGTGATCTCTTTGCAGCTTGGAAAGCATTTTGGTGATGTCGACCAGACTACAAGAAGTACCTAAAGTTTATCATATTTTAGTTTAAATATTACAGATTCATTGGATGATTTATATAATGAATCAATGATTTTGGTGTACCACTCGCACCATAATTCTGCGTACATAAACTGATAGCTAAATAAAAGTGTAGTAGGCACATGACCAATAACATCATCATATTCAATGGTGATCCATGGTGGATTTCTAAAAAGTATAATGATCTTGAAGCACTTCCCTTTATTCTCAGTATTCTTCTTTATGTTTTGTTGTGACCCCAAACGCAATGGACCAAGGTTCGAAATTCATGCATCACTTCACGCAATATCCAAAAGGATATTTGCTGCATCATGGAAAGTAGTGGCCACTCCTTGACTAATGGGATGACTAATATGTAAATAGCACCTCCAAAGGTAAAGGCAGTATGTGTTGAGTAAACCAATAATGAGGCTGTAACTGAAGGTTCCCTGCAGGAGTGGTGATAAGCTAATAAAGTTTTTGCATGATTACATAAAGAAATGGTGTTGCAACTACCCCAGGCATTCTAGTTTTGGTCCTTGGTGGGGTATGTTTATAGAAGCGTGATCTATGGAGGTGTCCCATGGATCACCTTCTCTTTTGTTTCTTTTGTTTTTCTGCTTTCTTCCCTTCCTTCTCTTTCCTCAATTATTTGCTACTGTTAACCAATAAGGTTAGTGGTAGACATATTTTTGCTTCTACCATTTTTTGTATTTCCCTCCCTCCTCTCTTCCCCTCTTGTTCTCTTTCTCTAGTTTTGCTTATTTTTTCCACTTATTGTTACCATCCCTTCTATCCTTCCCATTTCTTATCACCTTGTTTTCCATTCACCTTTAACTGCCTTCTTCCTCTGTCTTGTAGCCTTGATTGGTTACTTTTGTTTGTCCCCTCATTGTACCTTCTCTCATTATTTTATGTGTTTCAAGGTGTAGCTTTCTACGTCCTCCTTCCCTGCAAGGAAAAAGGCCCTGTGAACTGCCAAGAGTGTGGGTGAAATTTTGCATCCTTTCACTCCTCCCATTTTTGCAAAGATGATCATATGTTAAATTTAACCAATTTTTGAGGCATTGGTGGTTAATGCAGACTTCAAATACCAAGTGGATGGACAAAAGAGCAAATTTTCAAAAAATGGCTAAGTTTGGAATCAGACGAAAAATCAAGCAAGGGCATGATTAAATATGATTCCAAACCCCTACCCTAAATTTGGGTAGAATATTGACATCCTAAATCCCCAAGCAATAGAATAATACCACAACACAGTTATGATATCTGAGTTTCCATTCCCAAAGTTGGACAAAAATTTGAAAATGTAGTATCAAAGGTTTGATCCCAATCACCTATCCTCCTTGATAATGGATAAAATATTGGAAAATCAGTGCATGAAGGAGCATACCCAATTAATTTTCCAAGGCCAAAAGTCACTAGATATTAGAGGGAAGCACTGAATGAGCATTGATGATCTCAGCTACCCTGTACATCTGGTGGATAGGTGCAAAAAAGGTAATTTGAAATGCATACTTAAGAGGTAATCAATTTTGGGCTTTCCTGCAACACAAAGGGGTAAAGTATTTAGAGAAATTGAAGGCTTGGATTTATGGAGAAGTATCTAACCTCTTATAGACAACTATCATTCCTTACTAGAGTAGAATAGTAGTATATATTTTGACCATTCCAATGATATTTTACCGCCTGAAGCCATTAATGTATGAATTGAATTTGTTTTAAAATATTCTATAAATAGTGGAATGCTCACCATTCCAAAAGGCAACTTTGTATCCATTACAATTCATTTGCAATTCTCCTTCACCTTGTAAATATAAAACATATCACTATTTGGTCTCTCAAGTTGTCCTCATTTCTAGTTTGGTTAAGTCTAGATGTTTTATTTCTACGATGGCCATTTGATCTAGATCACTTAATTCTATTATCTAGATTTCATGGGTCTAGCTGAGTGGTTATGGAATTCGCATCCATATTGGAGTGTCAGGATTTTATTTTTGTTAAAGTTGATCAGGTGGGAGCACTCAAATTTTGCAGTCTAGATTTCATGCACCCTCTTGATGGTTATGGAATTCATCCTTACCCACTGCATCGAATGATAAAGTGAGGATGAGATAAACTGATCTGTTATGTTGTGTGTCATTTTTTATAATGGTGAAATTGAATGCATGTATCTTGATGCGACCATACCCCATCCTTGTCAATTTTGGCTACGACCTCCCTTTGCTTTCTCTCTCATTCTATTTTCCCTTTTCACTCTTTGTGGTGTAGGTAGCTGGAACTGAAGGAGCCGATATTCTCTAGATATTGACCACTCCTACCTCTCCCAGGCCAAGCGGTCGTTCAATGTTGGTGGAGGACCACCAGGTACGCCCCCGCCCGTTCGGTGCCTATTTTTGCACCAACACTAACAACTTCTACTTCCTCCTCTAGGAATAAAAATTGTGTTGTTATGGCTACTCATATAAATAATGAAAGTTACAAATGGCATAATAGTCTTAGACATCTCATATATGGATTTTTGAGATACACGAGTCAATATAAAATACCCATTGGGATTCCACGCATATATCTTCCAAGTGGTTCATTTGAGGGATGTATTCTAAGGAAGCAAAATAGGGATACCTTTCTAAAAGGGATTGCAATATAAGCCTCTCATCACTTGAAGATTATACATAGTGATATGTGTGGACATATTACTACACCATCTCTCGTAGGAAACATGTACTTCCTTTTATTGATGATTTTTCTAAGTATATTTGGTTTTCAATTATTCGCATTAAGGATGAGATATTTGAGAGGTTCAAGACCTTCAAGGATCTTATTGATAATTAACTAAATAGTAGAACGAAATTTCTAAGAATAGATGGGGGAGATAAGTATGTTAGTTATGTTTTTCATGATTTTTTGGCTTCTCATGGGATTGCATATCAAAGGACCATTCACTATACTCATAAAATAAATAATGTGGCTAAGAGGAAAAATAGGGTGATCTTGGAGATGGTATGATGTATGATTCATTCCAAGGATATGGATCATAAATTATAGAGTGAGGTTGTCACTTGTTCAATATTTATCATTAACAAAGTTCCTACCATGATAGTCTAGGGTATAACACCTCTTGAGATATTTATAGGGGATAATCTTAATATGTCATGATTCCATATCTTTGGCTCTTCAACATGGGCTTACATACCCAAGGATATTAGAAAAGAGGCACAAAAGAGCCACAAATGTATTTTTATGGGGTATTCAAATACCTCAAAGGAATATTGTCTTTGTGGTCCTAAAATGCATGGGGTTTTCATATAGAGATATGTCACCTTTGATGAGATTATTTTAGGTACCCCTTCCACCCCACTACATGATATTTTTAAAAATGATCTTTTTGATCCTTTGACCATCTTAGATATAGTTGTTTCTTACGATATTTTGGTTGGATTTATTGTCATTATAGTATTTTCTTCACCTTCTTCATCTTCTTCATCTTAATATTTGAGAGGAGGTCCATTGCTTATCAATTTGATAATTTCATGGGTAGAACCATAGGTAGTATCTTCTTCTTCAAGTTTAGAGTATGATGAGAAGGACACATTAATATAGAATGTTGTAGCCTTTGATATGGATCCCACACCACACATACTACTCAAATAGAAAACTCTAGCCTACATTTTCATTAATATATGTGGCTATAAATATCTAGAGTTATATGCAATTGAAAGGCCATGCATAAATTACAAAATTTGAAAAACCTCTACATGCTTGATTACATGGTTTGAATAGGGATGGCCAAAGAAGGAGGAAAAGGTGGTCAATTTTATATTCGTAAAAGGTGGCCCTTTTTTATTTTATGTTTATAAAGTGGCCATACATGCTTATAGTAATATTTATATATTAATATATTATAATATCTATTTTATATTATATTATATATTATTTTATTATAATTCCTTTCCACCATATAAGCATTGGACTCCAATGTGTACAAAAGGGAAAACAAAAAGGAGAAGGAATGACTTGAACAAAAACAACAATTAAAATTGGAGCAATAGTAGCAACAACATGGGTAACAACAGGAACAAGAGTTGTAACAGGAACAATCAGACCTAAAGTAATAGGAGCAATAAGAGCAACTGATGCAGGAGTATCCGGCGATAGCAGATCAATCTTGCATCCTCGGAAATTTTCTAAGTTTTCTAAGCACTTTGTATTTTGATTTATTTCTTTCCTTTCGCAAGGCAGAAAAGCAAGTGGGAGGTTCAAGTTTTGAAAAGCAAGTTGTTGGGAGGGGAGTCGCGAAATCGTGACTCCTAAGGCAGCGGCCAGAAGAAGGCGGGTTTCGTCGCGATATCGCGACGTCGCGATATCGCGACTTGTGAAGTTAAGACGGTGGCAAGGGCATGTTGTGTCGCGATGTCGCGATATCGCGGCGTTGTTTTGCAGACGATGGCAAGGGCGTGTTGTGTCACGATATCACGACGTCGCGATATCGTGGCGTTGTTTTGCAGACTACAGCAAGGGCGGGTTGTGTCGCGATATCACGATGTCACGATATCGCGACGTTGTTTTGCAGACTACGACAAGGAGCAGTTTGGTCGCGATATCGCGACAATATTCAAAGTCGGGAGCAAGGCGACAGTTGGGTCGCGATATCGCGACATGTCGCGATATCACGGCCGGGTAAAGACAAGGCCAAAGGAGAATAAGCGGACGGCCGAGCAAGGCCAATTTAGGCACGTGGACTGCCACGTGTATCATGACAGTTGTGAAGGGCACGTGTACCAAATATATTGCGACAAGGAGAAGGCATGGCCAGATTTACACGCGGTTAGCTACGTGTATCAAGATAAAGATGAAGGCCACGTATCATAAAAATAAAGTTGACAGCCGCATGCATTAAATGGGGATAACCACCTTATGGAAGTATTTCGACAAAACAACTGTTGTAGGGCATGGGCAGTATGGAGGAGACATCAGAGCAGAGGACAGTCAGAACAAAGCGGCGGTTGCAGGTTAAGGGAGGCCATTAATGCAAGCTCATGGTAGATCGGACAGATGGCTCATTTATGACTAAAATTTTGAAAAACCCGGGGAGGGGGAAAGATCGAATTTGAATTTTGTTAGGTGGGGGCATTAATTGCCTAGAGGATCGAGGCCTCGATAAAAACTCGGATTTTTGTATTAGTCGGGGGTGGACCGGAGAAAAGAAAAAGGAGTTACAGTTAGAGAGACCGGAGCCGAGCTCGGTCGTTGTAAAGCCTGCGGGCTGTTCCATTTAGATGCATGTAAATATTTTTCTGCAGATTTTAATGAGAAATCAGAATTTGACAAAGTGTTGATCTTTCGGTCCCCGTCAGTGGTATCAGAGCCAGTGGTTCCTGAGCGTACAGCAGACCGTCGAAGGAGAGGCAGTTGTACCAGGACTTGTGGGAGGGCTTGAGATCGGGTGAGCAGAATGCCTCCAAGGAGAAACCCCGTTGGTGGAAGAGGCATGGCAGCAGAAGATTTCCGGGCTTTGCAACGGCAAGTTCAGGCCCTGCAAGAAGAACTACGTAGAGGACATGAACCGAGAAGAGATGCAGACAGTGAGGATGAAGCGGATGAAGAAGAAAATCAGTTTGAAGAAGAAGAAGAAGAAGCTGTGGATCCGGCACAAGCCAGACTGTACAAGGCCATATCTTAGATCGGGAAGAGGCCGAAGATAGAAGTTCCTACGTATTCCGAGAACTTGAATCCGGAGGAATTAATAGATTGGATAAATGACCTAGAAGAATACTTCAAATATGAAGAGGTTGAAGATCCCGAGAGGGTCAGATTTGCCAAGACTAGACTGAAGGGTCATGCCAGCATATGGTGGAAGGGGGTACAGCTAGAGCGAAATAGAAGAGGAAAAGAACGGATAACAAGATGGGACAGAATGGTGGAGAAATTGAAGAGGCAGTTTATTCCCGTAGATTATGAACTGGATCTGCTAAGAAAAATGTAGAGTTTGAGACAGATGAATAAAACTGTCCAAGAATATACGGAGGAATTTTACAAAATCTCCATCAGAACCGGTCATTTAGAAGCAAGCAAGGAAAAGGTGGCCCGTTATATTAATGGGTTGAGACCCAGTGTCCAGGAAGAGCTAAGCTTAGTGCGGGTGAGCACCATTGAAGATGCTTACCAGTTTGCTCTGAAGGTTGAAGAAAAACTGAACAGAAGGTTTGAAAGCAAGCAAAGAGTAAAAGGACCTGGAGGAAAGACCGGTGGAAAGAAAGAGGAAGGAAAGGAAGAGAAGAAAGAAGAGGTGAGCAGCAGCCGAGGTCAGAAAGAAGAAGATGAAGAACCCAAACCGCAAGTTCAGAACAATGGCTACCCAAGAGGAAGAGGTAGATCTGGATGCGGGTATGGAAGGGGAGTGTTCCGAGGAACATGTTTCCACTACGGAGAAGAGGGGCATCGGGCATATGAGTGTCCCCAGCACCCCGAGAGAGTAAACAAGAAACAAGTGGGTCCTGCCAGAGCAGTTGTGGCAGTTGAAGATGCTGACTCAGAACATTCTGAAGAAGCTGAGAAAGGAGAAGCAATGATTGTGAGGAGGACCATGTTGATTGAGGAAGACAAGTCAGAACAGAGGAGAAGCCTGTTCCGCACACGATGCAAAAGTGCAGGCAAAGTCTGTAATGTTATTATAGACAATGGGAGTACAGATAACTTAGTTTCTGAGGAGATGGTTACTAAGTTGCAGCTAGAGAGAAGGAGGCACCCGCATCCATACCGGATTGCGTGGTTGCGGAAGGACCACAGAGCATGGGTCCGTGAACAGTGTTTAGTCACATTCCAGATTGGGAGATACCAGGATGAAGTCCTGTGTGATGTTTTCCCCATGGATGCTTGCCATTTGCTGTTAGGAAGGCCATGGCAGTTTGATCGGAGTGTAGTGCATGATGGTCATGCAAATACGTACTCCTTGATGAAATATGGAGTGCGGCACAAGTTGAAGCCATTACAGACAGTGGATGAGAAGGTGTGCAGCAATGCCAGAATTTGTCTGGTAGAAGGCAAAATTTTTTTTTGCCAAGAAACGGGATTTGAGCAGGTTGATGAGTGTTTGGAGCTGCTACAAAGGACACGGACCGAACAACACAGAAGTGAAGGTCACTTCTCCTTTTACCCCGGGTGTCTGATGCAGGAGCATCCGGCGGCAGCAGATCAATCTTGCATCCTCAAAAATTTTCTAAGTTTTCTAAGCACTTTGTATTTTGATTTATTTCTTTCCTTTCGCAAGGCAGAAAAGCAAGTGGGAGGTTCAAGTTTTGAAAAGCAAGTTGTTGGGAGGGGAGTCGCGAAATCATGACTCCTAAGGCAGCGACCAGAAGAAGGCGGGTTTCGTCGCGATATCGCGACGTCGCGATATCGCGACGTCGTGATATCGCGACATTGTGATATCACAACGTCGCGATATCGTGACTTGTGAAGTTAAGACGGTGGCAAGGGCGTGTTGTGTCGCGATATCGCGATGTCGCGATATCACGACGTTGTTTTGCAGATGATGGCAAGGGCGTGTTGTGTCGTGATATCGCGACATCACGATATCGCGGCGTTGTTTTGCAGACTACGGCAAGGGCGGGTTGTGTCGTGATATCGCGATGTCGCGATATCGTGGCATTGTTTTGTAGACTACGACAAGGAGCAGTTTGGTCGCGATATCGTGACGTCGCGATATCACGATGATATTCAAAGTCGGGAGCAAGGCGATAGTTGGGTCACGATATCACGACATGTCGTGATATCGTGACATGTCGCGATATCGCGGCCGGGTAAAGACAAGGCCAAAGGAGAATAAGCGGACGACCGGGCAAGGCCAATTTAGGCACGTGGACTGCCACGTGTATCGTGACAGTTGTGAAGGGCACGTGTACCAAATATATTGCGACAAGGAGAAGGCATGGCCAGATTTACACGCGGTTAGCTACGTGTATCAAGATAAAGATGAAGGCCACGTATCATAAAAATAAAGTTGACAGCCGCGTGCATTAAACGGGGATAACCACCTTATGGAAGTATTTCGACAAAATAGTTGTTGCAGGGCATGGGCAGTATGGAGGAGACATCAGAGCAGAGGACAGTCAGAACAAAGTGGCGGTTGCAGGTTAAGGGAGGCCATTAATGCAAGCTCATGGTAGATCGGACAGATGGCTCATTTATGACTAAAATTTTGAAAAACCCGGGGAGGGGGAAAGATTGAATTTGAATTTTGTTAGGTGGGGGCATTAATTGCCTAGAGGATCGAGGCCTCGATAAAAACTCAGATTTTTGTATTAGTCGGGGGGGACCGGAGAAAATAAAAAGGAGTTACAGTTAGAGAGACCGGAGTCGAGCTCGATTGTTGTAAAGCCTGTGGGTTGTTCCATTTAGATGCACGTAAATATTTTTCTATAGATTTTAATGAGAAATCAGAATTTGACAAAGTGTCGAAATCCCGGCCCCCATCAGCAACCAAGGCTCGAACATTAGGAGTAATAGTAGCAATAGGAATGACAATAGGTATAGGAGCCACAACAAGAACATGTATTAAAAAACTAGAACAACAACCAAAGTAGGAGGAGTAATAAGAACATTTAGATCTGTAGGAGGATGAGCAAGAGTATTGGGAGGAGGAACAATAATTGAAGCGTCAATAGAAGCAAGAGTAGGAAAAAGTGATCTATGAGTATTTATCTATAAAGGAGCAACATCCCAAGTGCAAAAAACTACTTTGGATTTGGAACAATGAGGTTGTGGTCAACTAAAAACTAAAGTAAATTTGTGTCTAATGCATAGTAGTATGAGGCAATTGTGGAGTGGGTTGGGTACTACAAATGATAAAAAAGTGATGCTCATACTAGAAGGTATATGTATTATGATATGCATCATACTGATAAGGTTTACCTAGAAATAAACCACAACAATCTATAGGAGTGGCATCATAGGTAACAGTGCCCACATACTTAGGGTTAAAAGTAAAGAACAAGGTGCAAGTGTGAGTGATCATAAAGTAGTATCACTGTCTTGCTAGCCGGGTATGTATGAGGATGAGGATAAACAGGTAGCTATGATTTATCGATAATAGACTATGTAATCAATTTTTTTTTAGCCATTATCAATGATAGAATCTATAAAGAAATTAGGTGTAAGATGAGAATGAGTGAAAAAAAAATGATCAAGACCTCCTATAGGAGATTGATGAGTTAGTAAGGAAATATTATTAAGTTTTCCTTCTAACTCAAGATAAACTTGATCTTTGTTGCAAGTCTTGATATGATTTTGTGGGGTTTCCTCCGACTTTTTATCTTTGGGTGACTATACAAACAATTGTTTCTTTTTCCTCTTTGGAAAATTAATTATTGTGCGACTTTTTTTTTTACAATGATAACTTATTATTTGAGAAGAAGTTGAAGAATAAGAAGAAGGAGAATAATACTTCTTTAGATAGGAAAAGGTTGTTGAGTCCCTAAGTTTGGAATGTGCCTTCTTAAGTCTACTGAGCTATTGAAAAAGACAATCGAGATGCACTAGTTGGAGAAGATCAAGGTGCATGTGACTTAGAGAAAATTTTCTCTTTTGCAACCTAATATTGATTAAAAATTGCATCAATTGTATCAAGTGGAGTATATTTCAACTCATGAAACAAGTGTGTCTAGATGCCACTCTTAGAATTAGCAATAAGAGTAGGTGTAGGATCATAAACATGAAGCAGGATACGTAGGCAGTTGAACTGAAAGATATAGTACTAAATAGACATATGGCTTCCTTACCTCAAACAAAGACAATGGATGAGAAAATCCTTATCATAATTTTATGGACAAAGTGTATCCTTCAAGGTTATGGCCAATTAAAAATTAAATGGTGGTGGGATGTCACTCAGTGTTCAAAATATTAGCAACATTAGACAATTTTAACTTAGAAAAGGGGACATTATCATCATCAATGATTTGGATATAGGTAAACCAAGTGTCCATGTATAAAATTCAACTATTAAGAACTTGAGAATATCTAAACCCATCATAGATCTTAACCTCACATTTGACATGAGAACAATGGTCAAGAGTGTGGACCTCAGGTGATGGAGGTTGGACTTGCATATTATTAATCTTATCTGTCAAATTACAAACTATTTTAGTTGAGATCAATAGGTTTTCTATTTTCCAATGGGTTATAGCTTACCTAGTGATTGTTAGGGGAGTGATTGACCAAACTTACAAATAGTCCACCAATTTGGTTTTAGAGTGTTGGTGGGTACTACCAAAATGTACTCTTTTTAATAATATATTATTCTAGGCATAATTAAGTATATCAAACAATTACAAAAGCAAAAAGTATTACTTCCAAAGGATTAGGCTTGAAACGAGCTTTCCAACGCCTATAAATAAGGCTATATCTAAACAAGGACAACTATGTCATCGTTGTACAACAAACAAAATACTTCTATGTAGCTTAGAGTTAGTTGGAGGTTTTTTCCCCACATGTGAATCAATACATATTCAAAATACAAATAAATAATCATTTTGAAAAGTTTTCTTCCCCCTTTACATATGATGTTCCTTCCCAATTACAAGAGATTTCATATACTCCAATTACACTAAAAGGTACAAAAGGCCCAACTAAAGACAAAGGGTCCTACTAATGGAAAAAAGAGCTAAAAGACAAAATATCTAACTAATTACTTTACTCTATAATGTTTGATGCAATTTCAAGTTTGAAGTTTCCAAGTGAAATGTCAACAAATGATCATTGACCACTCAAGTGCCTTGTAATTTACCTTTTTCTAAGCTTAAATTTTTATTTTATATGAAAATAACCTTCAATGTGATGATTTACAAATTTGTGATGTCAACAGTAGACATCTTCCATAATTCTCCTTTTCTCCATAAATTTTATACTCCTCTATGCCATGTGTTGACTATTTCTAAAGTGATGCCACATGCTAACCAATCATAGCTACACATGTCAACATTTAAGATCATGCTTGAAATATAGTAGAATTACATCTCCAAGCATGACATCTAAAATCCAACATGACTATTGAAGTGTTGGGGCATCACTAGGTAGATGGTAGCAAAAAGTAGATACCCAAACCATCACATATGGTGAGAACATGCCAACTGGTGGATCTATTGAATGTGAATTATACTCGGTGTTAATCCAATAATAAGAACCTTGTCCTTTTCAACTTTTAAACTCCCCCCTTATCATGAGAATAAAATATTATACCTAGGAGATAGCTTTGAGTGCCTTTCCAAAGAAAATTATTTTATATCCTTCAACTAGAAGTCACTAAACAAATTCATTGATCATCAATCTCCAACATCAATTTTGATTATTCATCTAACACGAATGGCTTGATATCTATTGGAAATTTTGAGTGATAAGTTGTCATTGATGTCAAGAGTAAGTGGTCATTGATGTCGAACTAACAACACTAGTCAATGGCAGTTTCAGTTGGTAGCATCCGTTTCGATTTCAGTTTCAAGACCCAGTTCTAGGAAGTCAGATGAGGTCCAAAGTGCAAGAAAAAGCCCAAATAAATAATATTATAATATTATTTTATAATATTATACAAAGGAAGTTTAAAATTAATTATAAATTAATTTATTAGTTAATTTATTTAACTTATAAAGTTATTTAAATTAATTATTAATTATAAATTAATTTAAGCTAAGGTTAAATAACCCTAAGGTGGGTTATTAAAAATACAATTCAAAATTAAAATTCGAATGTCATAGCGCCAACGTGAGGAGAAGTTTGAAAATGTGTATAAAAGGGGGAACTCCCACCCTACCAAAATTACCATGCCTTCGATAATCATTGCGAGCTTTAAAGATTGGTGAGCCATACGAATAAGCGTTGCATCCAAAGCAAAGGGGGAAGTGTGCACGTTTCGTGAGACTTTGATGGTGAGTGAAGGCATAAGAAGAAGGTGCTATACCTTCTTTCACGTGGGCATTCGTAGCCCACGCGGTGGGCTCCCAAGCGCTAAGGCACTTAGGACTAGAGGAGACGGTGGATCGAATCACGCCGAATCCCCTTTTGTGGGAAGTATAAGGTATGCTTGGAAATTGGTCACCAAAATTTTTGGGGATATAGTTTGGGCATTTAAAAATTAATTTTTGCATATTTAAATTGGTTCTAAGGTTGCTTAAGGAGTTATAAGGGTTTTTGCAAAATTAAATTTTTAATGGTGTATGCTCAAATGTTTTGAAAATATTGTAAGGTGTTTGGTTGATATTTTTATGGTGTTGGATATTATTTTAAGTTGGAGTTTATAAGGTGTATCAAGGAAATTATCTTAATGTATGGTATGATGAGTGTTATGTTTAAAAGGGAGAAATAAGGCATAAGTTGAGTTGTGATTGTTTTATGTCCAAGGAATATTTTGGAAAGTGTTGAAGTAATATTGTTGTGTCTAACCATTGGAATTGGAAAGAAGAAAATTGTGATTAAGATAGGTTTTCCAAAGGCACTTCTACATCCAACAAAAAGGTATGGGCATATTCTTCCTAGTGAGTGATTGTTGAAAATTGTGAATGAAAAGTTGGAGTGAAAAGGATTGTTTGGTTTGCATTGTTGAGAGTGTTTTGAATTAATGCTTCAAGGTTTTATGGAATTAAGAGTTGTTGATAAAACCTTGTTTTATAAGCATTGTTGTTGAAGTGAGTTGTTGAGTGAAGAACTTGAACTAGGGTTTGCAAAGAACATGAGTATCATTGTTATGTGAAGATTGTTTTATAAGCATTGTTGTTGAAGTGAGTTGTTGAGTGAAGAACTTGAACTAGGGTTTGGAAAGAACATGAGTATCATTTTGTTATGTGAGATTGGTTGATAAAGCATTGTTGGAAATATTTGAGTGAGTTGTCATATGCTTGGACTAGGGTTTGTGAGCAAGGATTATTTCATTGAGTGATTGGTTGAGTAGAGTTGGTTGAGCCTAGTCAAGTGAATGTGTGAAATGATTGTTCAAGTTATGTGAAACAAATTATTCTATATTCTGAATTGATTTGAGAAAGAGATTGAGAGTTGATGAATGTGAAGCATATTGAGTCTCTAATAATTCTCTATATGTTTCTAAGAGAGTGATTGAAAGTGATTGAGTATTGAGGTGAATGTGAAGCATATTGAGTCTCTAACAATTCTCTATATGTTTCTAGGAGAGTGATTGAAAGTGATTGAGTATTGTGATGAGTGTAGAGCATATTGAGTCTCTAACAATTCTCTTTATGTTTCTATGAGATTGGACAAGTTCTAGTGTGGACTTGTTGAGTAGATTTAAGGTAAGTCTTTGAGAAGACTTGTGGACAGATTTGTGTGAGCTTTTGTGAAAGCTTACAATACAGATTGAGAGCAGATTTGGATAAGTTCTTGTGAGGACTTATTGAGCATATTTGGACAAGTTCTAGAGAGGACTTGTGGATAGATTAGTGTGAGATTTTGTGGAAGCTTACAAGGTAGATTTGAGATAAGTCTTTGAGAAGACTTGTGAGCAGAGTTGATTGATTGATTTGTTCAAACCTTGAGTTAAGGTTTGGGATAGATCCAACAGAGTTGATTTGAGATTGAGTCAAGCTTTGAGTTAAGGCTTGAGGATAAATATTGAGGATAGATTTGTGCTAGACCGAAGGACTATGTTTAGTATAGATTCGAGGATAGAGTTTGGTGCAGATTTGAGGATAGGTTTGTGCCAGACCAGAGACAGAGATTGAGGATAGATTTGTGCTAGACCGAAGGACTGTGTTTAGTGCAGATTTGAGATAGAGCTTTGGAGGTGACAGAGTTGAGGATAGAGGTCTCCAACTAGAGCAAGGAGGACAGGTGTCTTCTGTGGATAGAGTTCCATTTGCTAAGGGTAGTGGAGGCAGAGGTCTTCTAGAGGATCACCAACCAGAGCAGAGTTAGGAGATTGGTGTCTCCTATGGATAGAGATCCACAAAATTGATTAGGGGATTGGTGTCTCCTTTGGATAGAGGTCCATAAACATTGTAATAGGGAAAGGATTCCCAAGAGATTGATTGAGAAAATTTTAGTGAAATATTTTCTCCGTGGAGTAGCCCACATTGGGTGAACCACGTAAATTTGGTGTCTCTATTGTGTGTGGTGATTTGTGCATTGCTTTGATTACTATTGTTGATATTGCTATCTATACATTGCATAATATTGATTGGAGAAAGAAAAGTAAAAAGTGGTCTTATACTGTTCACCCCCCTCTCAGTATAAGCTTGTGTTCTTCAATTGGTATCAGAGCGGGTTCCTTCGGAAGAGTTTAACATCTTGAAGGAAAAGCTTTCAAGAACACAATGGATTCTAAGAATGTGTCCTCAGATAATCCCACACCAATATTTGATGGAAGTGATTATATATATTGGAGTATGAGAATGAAGATTCACTTGATGGCACTTGGCAATGAAATTTGGGAAGTAGTGGAAAATGGATACATACCTCTAGTTGATCCACCTACAGATAAGGAAGGTAAGCTTCTCCAACATTACAATTCAAAAGCAATGAATGCAATTTTGAGAGGTTTGCATAGAACAAGGTCCATAAAAGTTATGCACTATCAAGATGCAAAAGGAATTTGGGATAAGTTGCAAAGTATATATGAAGGAGATAAAGGTGTCAAGAAAGCAAAGATACAAAATCTCAAAGGACAATTTGAAGAGTTAAGAATGAAGGATGAGGAAAACATTAGTACTTATCTACTTCGAGTTGATGAAGTTGTTAATGCTATGCAAGGACTTGGACTTAAGGTAGAAGAATCAGATGTTTGTGATAAGGTCTTAAGATCTCTTCCAAAAATATTTAGTGAAAATATTTCTGCTATAGAAGAATCAAAGGATGGTGATTCTTTGACAAGAGATATGTTGCTTGGTATTCTTACAGCTTTTGAGTTAAGAACAAAAGAACCTAATTCCCAAAAGGAAGCAACCTTCAAAGCAATCAAGAAGACAAAGGGTAAGAAGTCATAATCAAGCAATGAGTCATCCAGTGATGAAGAAGCTAATTATGGTAGAAGGAATAAGGATTCAAGAAGATTTAAAGATACAAAATCTATTAGATGTTTCAATTGTGGAAAGTATGGTCACTATGCAACTGATTGTCAAGAAGCTAAAAATAACAATGATGAAGAAAAATAGGATCACAGGAACAGGGAATCGAAAGATACAGGCACCAAAAGAAAGGTAAGGATGGACAAAGAAGACAAGGGAAGAAGTTCTTCCAAAGACAAAAGAGGAGCTACTATGCAGACAAGGCAAGTAAGTACTCAAGTGATAGTGATGCTAGTTTTTCAGATAATGATAGAGATGAAGTTCTATTTATGATTGAAGAAAAGGAAGAAGTCAAGAAAAGGTCACCAATAATTCTCAAGTGTTTTAGATGTGGTAACTTTGGACATCTTGAAGATAGTTGTACAAGGAATGGTTATAGTTTTAGTGATGATGAATATGAGGATGCACTTGAAGGACCAGAAGAAAATCTTCTAATGGCACTAGAAGAAGAAGAAGGTGATCCTATAGAAGACAAGTCAAGAGAAAATGAAAATGTAGACAAAGGTAAACAAATAGAGGAGGAATAAGATAAAGAAGGATATGACCTTAAGGCAGAACTTATTTATGCTCTTGACATAATAAAGAAGGTAAGAAAGCAAAACTCTAAACTTGAGTTTCAGTTTCAAGAATGCGATGAAGAGAGAAGAAAGCTTATAGAGGATCTAAACAAGTCAATGGCTAAGACAAAGAAGTTCAAGGATAAGTTAGAAGCAAAGGTCTTAGAATGTGAAAGGTTAGAACAAGAAGTAGCTCTACTAAGGGAAGATTTAGAAAAATTTGAGAGTAAGCTACACAAGTTTGGAAAGAGTTCAAAGATTGTGGATAAGATGATCAAGGTACAAAGAAGGTCAACAAACAAAATAGGTCTTGGTTTTGAACAGGCTCAAAAGAAACAAGAAGAAGAGTCAACCTCAAGTTCTGAAGGAGAAGAAACTTCAGAAGAAGACAATGTAAGAGAAAGTGAGACATCTGAGGATGAGTTGGATAACATAAAGTTCAACAAGGAAAGGAACAATGCACAAAGAAGAAACAGATGGAACAACAATCAGAATAGGTTAAGAGAGACTAAGAGACCAATGAGGTCAAGACAAGGAAATTTCAATGGAATATGTTTCTCATGTCACAGATTTGGGCACATGGCTTCATAGTGCAGGACACATGAAAGACAAGAATATGGGAATTGACATATAACTTTTCCATGGGTATTGCTACTCATGTAATCAGTTTGGTCACAAGGCAATGGATTGTAGGGTTCATGATAGAAAAGGATATGGCTTCACTAGGAGAAATCCTAAGACATTTGCACCTCCAAGGAATAATAACATTAAGTGTTATAAGTGCAATAATGATGGACATACAACAAAATGGTGTAGAGCAGACATTCTAGAATCAAGCAGGAATAGGAACAGGAATATGGGCATGGACAGGAATAGGAACATGAATATGGATATGAACATGAACATGAACAGGAACAAGAACATGAATAGGAATATGGATATGGATATAAATAAGAACAGGAATGTGGACATGGATAGGAATAGGAACAGGAACAATCAAAAGGATCAGATGAGAAGAAAAGAGGATAAAGGTAAAGACTAGTGCTTGCTAGGAGTAGAAATACTCCCACCCCAGAATTAACCACCTCAAGAGGAGGTGGGGGAGGGGCTAAGCTAAGAGATTCATTCTTAGCCCCGAGCCCCAAAGGTAACCCTTTGCCATTGATGTCAAAGGGGGAGATATTTGAGTAAGGGGGAGAGATTTGGTTTAAGGAGAGAGCATTGAGTCGGGGGAGCAGTTTCCCAGGGGGAGCAGAATAGGAAAGAGGTCAAGATTTGGTAAAAAGAATTTGGGTTGCCATCAATGACAAAGGGGGAGATTGTTGGACATTTTGAGTGATAAGTTGTCATTGATGTCAAGAGTAAGTGGTCATTGATGTCGAACTTTCAACACCAGTCAATGGCAATTTCAGTTGGCAGCATCCATTTCAGTTTCAGTTTCAAGACCCGGTTCCAGGAAGTCAGATGAGGTCCAAAGTGCAAGAAAAAGCCCAAATAGATAATATTATAATATTATTTTATAATATTATACAAAGGAAGTTTAAAATTAATTATAAATTAATTTATTAGTTAATTTATTTAACTTATAAAGTTATTTAAATTAATTATTAATTAATTTAATTATTAATTATAAATTAATTTAAGCTAAGGTTAAAACCCTAAGGTGGGTTATTAAAAATACAATTCAAAATTAAAATTTGAATGTCATAGCACCGACGTGAGGAGAAGTTTGAAAACGTGTATAAAAGGAGGAACTTTAACACTACCAAAATTACCATGCCTTCGATAATCATTGTGAGCTTTAAATATTGGTGAGCCATACGAATAAGCATTGCATCCAAAGCGAAGGGGGAAGTGTGCATGTTTCGTGAGACTTTGATGGTGAGTGAAGGCATAAGAAGAAGGTGCTATACCTTCTTTCACATGGGCATTCGTAGCCCATATGGTGGGCTCCCAAGCGCTAAGGCGCTTAGGACTAGAGGAGATGGCGGATCGAATCACGTCGAATCCCCTTTTGTGGGAAGTATAAGGTATGCTTGGAAATTGGTCACCAAAATTTTTGGGGATATAGTTTGGGCATTTAAAAATTAATTTTTGCATATTTAAATTGGTTCTAAGGTTGCTAAAGGAGTTATAAGGGTTTTTGCAAAATTAAATTTTTAATGGTGTATGCTCAAATGTTTTGAAAATATTGTAAGGTGTTTGGTTGATATTTTTATGGTGTTGGATATTATTTTAAGTTGGAGTTTATAAGGTGTATCAAGGAAATTATCTTTATGTATGGTATGATGAGTGTTATGTTTAAAAGGGAGAAATAAGGCATAAGTTGAGTTGTGATTGTTTTATGTCCAAGGAATATTTTGGAAAGTGTTGAAGTAATATTGTTGTGTCTAACCATTGGAATTGGAAAGAAGAAAATTGTGATTAAGACAGGTTTTCCAAAGGCACTTCTACATCCAACAAAAAGGTATGGGCATATTCTTCCTAGTGAGTGATTGTTGAAAATTGTGAATGAAAATTTGGAGTGAAAAGGATTGTTTGGTTTGCATTGTTGAGAGTGTTTTGAATTAATGCTTCAAGGTTTTCTGGAATTAAGAGTTGTTGATAAAACCTTGTTTTATAAGCATTGTTGTTGAAGTGTTTGAGTTGAGTGAAGAACTTGAACTAGGGTTTGCAAAGAACATGAGTATCATTGTTATGTGAAGATTGTTTTATAAGCATTGTTGTTGAAGTGAGTTGTTGAGTGAAGAACTTGAACTAGGGTTTGGAAAGAACATGAGTATCATTGTTATGTGAGATTGGTTGATAAAGCATTGTTGGAAATATTTGAGTGAGTTATCATATGCTTGGACTAGGGTTTGTGAGCAAGGATTATTTCATTGAGTGATTGGTTGATTAGAGTTGGTTGAGCCTAGTCAAGTGAATGTGTGAAATGATTGTTCAAGTTATGTGAAACAAATTATTCTATATTTTGAATTGATTTGAGAAAGAGATTGAGAGTTGATGAATGTGAAGCATATTGAGTCTCTAACAATTCTCTATATGTTTCTAAGAGAGTGATTGAAAGTGATTGAGTATTGAGGTGAATGTGAAGCATATTGAGTCTCTAATAATTCTCTATATGTTTCTAGGAGAGTGATTGAAAGTGATTGAGCATTGTGATGAGTGTAGAGCATATTGAGTCTCTAACAATTCTCTTTATGTTTCTATGAGATTGGACAAGTTCTAGTGTGGACTTGTTGAGCAAATTTAAGGTAAGTCTTGGAAAAGACTTGTGGATAGATTTGTGTGAGCTTTTGTGGAAGCTTACAATACAGATTGAGAGCATATTTGGATAAGTTCTTGTGAGGACTTATTGAGCAGATTTGGACAAGTTCTAGAGAGGACTTGTGGATAGATTAGTGTGAGCTTTTGTGGAAGCTTACAAGGCAGATTTGAGATAAGTCTTTGAGAAGACTTGTGAGCAGAGTTGATTGATTGATTTGTTCAAACCTTGAGTTAAGGTTTGGGATAGATCCAACAGAGTTGATTTGAGATTGAGTCAAGCTTTGAGTTAAGGCTTGAGGATAGATATTGAGGATAGATTTGTGCTAGACCGAAGGACTGTGTTTAGTACATATTTGAGGATAGATTTTGGTGCAGATTTGAGGATAGGTTTGTGCTAGACCAGAGATAGATATTGAGGATAGATTTGTGCTAGATCGAAGGACTATGTTTAGTGCAGATTTGAGATAGAGCTTTGGAGGTGATAGAGTTGAGGACAGAGGTCTCCATCTAGAGTAGGGAGGACAGGTGTCTTCTGTGGATAGAGTTCCATTTGCTAAGGGTAGTGGAGGCAAAGGTCTTCTAGAGGATCACCAGCTAGAGTAGAGTTAGGAGATTGGTGTCTCCTATGGATAGAGATCCACAAAATTGATTAGGGGATTGGTGTCTCCTTTGGATAGAGGTCCATAAACATTGTAATAGGGAAAGGATTCCCAAGAGATTGATTGAGAAAATTTTAGTGAAATATTTTCTCCGTGGAGTAGCCCACATTGGGTGAACCACGTAAATTTGGTGTCTCTATTGTGTGTGGTGATTTGTGCATTGCTTTGATTACTGTTATTGATATTGCTATCTATACATTGCATAATATTGATTGGGAAAAGAAAAGTAAAAAGTGGTCTTATATTGTTCACCCCCCTCTCAGTATAAGCTTGTGTTCTTCAATTGGTATCAGAGCGGGTTCCTTCGGAAGAGTTTAACAACTTGAAGAAAAAGCTTTCAAGAACACAATGGATTCCAAGAATGTGTCCTCAGATAATCCCACACCAATATTTGATGGAAGTGATTATATATATTGGAGTATGAGAATGAAGATTCACTTGATGGCACTTGGCAATGAAATTTGGGAAGCAGTGGAAAATGGATACATACCCCCAAGTTGATCCACCTACAGATAAGGAAGGTAAGCTTCTACAAAATTACAATTCAAAAGCAATAAATGCAATTTTGAGAGGTTTGAATAGAACAAATTCCATAAAGGTTATGCACTGTCAAGATGCAAAAGGAATTTGGGATAAGTTGCAAAGTATATATGAAGGAGATAAAGGTATCAAGAAAGAAAAGATACAAAATCTCAAAGGAAAATTTGAAGAGTTAAGAATGAAGGATGAGGAAAACATTAGTACTTATCTACTTTGAGTTGATGAAGTTGTTAATGCTATGCAAGGACTTGGACTTAAGGTAGAATAATCAGATGTTTGTGATAAGGTCTTAAGATCTCTTCCAAAAATATTTAGTGAAAATATTTTCTATAGAAGAATCAAAGGATGGTGATTCTTTGACAAGAGATATGTTTCTTGGTATTCTTACAACTTTTGAGTTAAGAACAAAAGAACCTAATCCTCAAAAGGAAGCAACCTTCAAAGTAATCAAGAAGACAAAGGGTAAGAAGTCAAAATCAAGTAATGAGTCATTGAGTGATGAAGAAGCTAATTATGGTAGAAGGAATAAGGATTCAAGAAGATCTAAAGATACAAAATGTGTTAGATGTTTCAATTTTGGAAAGTATGGTCACTATGCAACTGATTGTGAAGAAGCTAAAAATAACAATGATGAAGAAAAACAAGATCACAGGAACATGGAATCAGAAATATACATGCACCAAAATAAAGGTAAGGATGGACAAAGAAGACAAGGGAAGAAGTTCTTCTAAATATAAAAGAGGAGATACTATGCAGATACAAGGCAAGTAAGTACTCAAGTGATAGTGATGCTAGTTTTTCAGATAATGATAGAGATGAAGTTCTATTTATGATTGAAGAAAAGGAAGAAGTCAAGAAAAGGTCACCAATAATTCTCAAGTGTTTTAGATGTGGTAACTTTGGACATCTTGAAGATAGTTGTACAAGGAATGGTTATAGTTTCAATGATGATGAATATGAGGATGCACTTGAAGGACCAAAATAAAATCTTCTAATGGCACTAGAAGAAGAAGAAGGTGATCCTATAGAAGACAAGTCAAAAGAAAATGAAAATGTAGACAAAGGCAAACAAATAGAGGAGGAATCAGATAAAGAAGGATATGACCTTAAGGCAGAACTTATTTATGCTCTTAACACAATAAAGAAGGTAAGAAAGCAAAACTCTAAACTTGAGTTTTAGTTTCAAGAATGCGATGAAGAGAGAAGAAAGCTTATAGAGGATCTAAACAAGTCAATGGATAAGACAAAGAATTTCAAGGATAATTTAGAAGCAAAGGTCTTAGAATGTGAAAGGTTAGAATAAGAAGTAGCTCTACTAAGGGAAGATTTAGAAAAATACAAGAATAAGCTACACAAGTTTGGAAAGATTTCAAATATTGTGGATAAGATGATCAAGGTACAAAGAAGGTCAACAAAAAAAATAGGTCTTGGTTTTGAACAAGATCAAAAGAAACAAAAATAATAGTCAACATCAAGTTTTGAAGGAGAAGAAACTTCAGAATAAGAAACTTTAGAAGAAGAAACTTCAAAAGAAGAAACTTTAAAATAAGAAACTTCATAAGAAGATAGTGTAAGAGAAAGTGAGACATCTAAGGATGAGTTGGACAATAGAAAGTTCAACAAGGAAAGGAACAATGCACAAAGAAGAAACAAATGGAACAACAATTAGAATAGGTTAAGAGAGACTAAGAGACCAATGAGGTCAAGACAAGGAAATTTTAATGGATGATGATTTTCATGTCACATATTTGGGCACATGGCTTCATAGTGCAGGACACATAAAAGATAGAAATATGGAAACAAACAACTTTTATATGGGTATTTCTTCTCATGTAATCAGTTTGGTCACAAGGCAATGGATTGCAGGGTTCATGATAGAAAAGGAAATTGCTTCACTAGGAGAAATCCTAAGATATTTGCACCTCCAAGGAATAATAAAATTAAGTGTTATAAGTGTAATAATGATGGACATACATAAAAATGGTGTAGAGCAAACATTCCAGAATCAAGCAGGAATAGAAACAGGAACAGGAACAGGAATATGGGCATGGACAGGAACATGAACAGGAATATGGATATGAACATGAACATGAACAAGAATAGGAACAGGAACAAGAATAGGAACAATAACAGGTATATGGATATGGATATAAACATGAACAGGAATATGGACATTGACAAGAATAGGAATAAGAACAATCAAAAGGATTAGATGAGAAGAAAAGATGATAAATGTAAATACCAGTGCTTGTTGGGAGTAGAAATACTCCCACCCTAGAATTAACCACCTCAAGAGGAGGTGGGGGAGGGGCTAAGCTAAGAGATTCATTCTTAGCCCCGAGCCCCAAAGGTAACCCTTTTCCATTTATGTCAAAGAGGGAGATATTTGAGTAAGGGGGAGAGATTTGGTTTAAGGAGAAAGCATTGAGTTAGGGGGAGCAGTTTCCCAAGGGAAGCAGAACAAAAAAGAGGTCAAGATCTGGTAAAAATAATTTGGGTTGCCATCAATGACAAATGAGGATATTTTTGGACATTTTTAGTGATAAGTTGTCATTGATTTCAAGAGTAAGTAGTAATTTATGTCTAACTAACAACACCAATTAGTGGCAGTTTTAGTTGGCAACATCTGGTTCAGTTTCAATTTCAAGACCCAGTACCAGGAAGTTAGATGAGTCCAAAGTGCAAGAAAAATCCCAAATAGATAATATTATAATATTATTTTATAATATTATACAAAGGAAGTTTAAAATTAATTATAAATTAATTTTAAATTAATTTATTAGTTAATTTATTTAACTTATAAAGTTATTTAAATTAATTATAAATTAATTTAATTATTAATTATAAATTAATTTAAGCTAAGGTTAAAACCCTAAGGTGGGTTATTAAAAATACAATTTGAAATTAAATTTTGAATTTCATAATGCCCACATGAGGAGAAGTTTGAAAACGTGTATAAAAGGAGGAACTTTAACACTACCAAAATTACCATGCCTTCGATAATCATTACGAGCTTTAAATATTGGTGAGCCATACACATAAGTGCTACATCCAAAGCAAAGGGGAAAGAGTGCACATTTTGTGAGACTTTGACGGTGAGTGAAAGCATAAGAATAAGGTGCTATACCTTATTTCATGTGGGCATTCCTAGCCCATGCAGTTGACTCCCAAGCGCTAAGGCACTTAGGCCTAGAGGAGATGGTGGATCGAATCATGCTGAATCCCATTTTGTGGGAAGTATAAGGTATGCTTAGAAATTGGTCACTAAAATTTTTGGGGATATAGTTTGAGAATTTAAAAATTAATTTTTGCATATTTAAATTGGTTCTAAGGTTGCTAAAGGAGTTATAATGGTTTTTGCAAAATTAAATTTTTAATGGTGTATGCTCAAATATTTTGAAAATATTGTAAGGTGTTTTTAAGGTGTTGGATATTATTTTAAGTTGGAGTTTATAAGGTGTATCAAGGAAATTTTATTTATGTATGATATGATGAGTGTTGTTTTAGAAGGGTGCAATAATACATGAATTGAGTTGTGATTGTTTTATGTCCAAGGAATATTTTGGAAAGTGTTGTGTTAGTCTTACAATGACACTAAGAGGGGGGGTGAATCAGTGTAGCTCTTTAAACTTGAATTTACAGCTCTTAATACTACAACAATTAAAACTTATTACTAGATACAACAAGTATAACAAAAGAGCATCACACAACACAATATTTAACGAGGTTCACCAATGTGGCTACTCCTCAAAAATTGACTGCTTGGACTACCATCTAAATCCAGCCTTTGCAAAGCACCAACTTTACAATCAATTTACCAACACCCACTAGAAGGAGCACCAACCCCTGATTTATCTGTACTAACAAAAAGGAGCACTAACCCCTAATTTATCTGCACCAACAGAAAGGAGCACCAACCCCTGATTTATCTACACCAACAAAAAGGAGCACCAACCCCTGATTTACTAGGACCAACTGGAAGGAGCACCAACCCCTGATTTACTAGGACCAACTGGAAGGAGCACCAACCCATTATTTATCTGCACCAACAAAAAGGAGCACCAACCCCTGATGCCAAGCTGCAACCTGGACTTCAATTTGAATATATAAGTTTGACAGTAAGATACCTTTGCTTTTGCAAGACCTTGACTGGTCTTCTTCACCTTTGCGTTCTCTATGCACTCTACTCTCTCTGTGCGATCACTACAGTCAAACTTCATGATATTCTTCTCCCTTTTGTGCACTTTTCTCTCTTTGTGAATTTTGCACTTAGCACGATTCGACACGACTTGCTCTCTGCACACAACGACCATAATTCACACACATTTGACCTTACTCTCAATTCTCCAAATAGCCCTCCTTTTATAACAATATTTTTTATGATGAAGATCCTAATCTTAGTCGGTTGTAAACCCTAATCTTGGTTGAATTTCATAACAACTGTAAACCCTAATTTTAGTCGGATTGTCATACTTCTCATTTCAGTCGGGTTCTCCTTCTTGACTTGCGCATTTACGACCTATCGTGAAATCGTGACATTTCTGCCTTTGTAGCTTCTTTTTTTGCTGTTGCCGCGAAAATATAACATGTCGCGATATCACGAAACTTTGTTCTCTCTCCTATTTCTCTTTGCTTTGGCCCGTGAAAATGCAACATGTCGCGATATCATGACACTTTTTTCTCTCTCCTATTTTTCTTTGCTTAGGCCCACGAAAATACATGTCATGATATCGTGACACTTTCACCTCCGTACACTTTCTCTATTCTTTTGTCATGATATCGTGACACTTATGCCTCCGTAGTCTTCAAATTAGCTTTTGTTGCGAAATCGCAACACTTCTACTTCCATACTTAGCTTCTTTGCTTTTGTCACGAAATCATGACACTTCTGCCTTCGAAGTCTTCTTCTTTGCTTTTGTCACAAAATCGTGACACTTCTGCTTTCGAAGTCTTATTCTCTGCTTTTATCACAAAATCGTGACACTTCTACTTCTGAAGTCTTACTGTTTGCTTTTGTCGCGAAATCGTGACAGTTCTGCTTTCGTACGCTTCCTCTCTTTCTTTTGTCACAAAAATGCGACATGTCGCGATATCGCGACACTTTTCAAACTTACTTTCTCTCTCCTATTTTAGTCACGAAAATGTGACATGTTGCGAAATCACGACACTTTTCCAACTTAATTTCTCTCTCCTATTTTAGTCGCGAAAATGTGACATGTCGCGAAATCGCGACACTTTTCCAACTTACTTTCTCTCTCCTATTTTAGTCGTGAAAATGCGACATGTCGCAAAATCGTGACACTTTTCCAACTTACTTTCTCTCTCCTATTTTAGTGTCGAAAATGCGACATGTCATGAAATCACGACACTTTTCTTACTTGTTCTCTTTCTTCGAACTTGTCGCGAAATCGCGACACTTTTTCCTGCTTTCTCTTTCTCTTCCAACATGTCACGAAATCGTGATAGTTTTTCCACTTGCCTTTTTCTCTTCCAACATGTCACGAAATTGTGATAGTTTTTCCTGCTTTTTCTTTCTCTTCCAACATGTCACGAAATCGCAACAGTTTTTCCACTTGCCTTTTTCTCTTCCAACATGTCGCAAAATCACGACAGTTTTTCCACTTGCCTTTTTCTCTTCCAACATGTCACGGAATTGTGATAGTTTTTCCACTTGCCTTTTTCTCTTCCAAAATGTCGCAAAATCACGACAGTTTTTCCTGCTTTTTCTCTCTCTTCCAACATGTCGTGAAATCGCGACAGTTTTTCCTAATTTTTCTCTCTTCCAACTTGTCGTGAAATCGTGACAGTTTTTCTTGTCTACTGTATACGTCGCGATATCGCGACACTTTTCTTACTTGTATTTTTCTTTGATCTTTTTCATATGGCCGACTTCGGTCTTCTTGGAAAATCACTATACATACTCTGAATAACCTTTGAACTCCTGTCTTCTGCATCTGAATAGCTTTTGAACTTCCTGTCCACTGCATCAAAAGATCTATCTGACTGTGTTGACAACAATGACAATATTGTTGCTGCACCTTGCTCAACATGTTGAACTAATATTGTTGTATCTAACCATTGGAATTGAAAACAAGAAAATTATGATTAAGATAGCTTTCCCAAAGGCACTTCTACATCCAACAAAAGGTATGGACATATTCTTCCTAGTGAGTGATTGTTGAAAATTGTGAATGAAAAGTTGGAGTGAAAAGGATTGTTTGGTTTGCATTGTTGAGAGTGTTTTGAATTAATGCATCAAGGTTTTATGGAATTAAGAGTTGTTGATAAAATCTTGTTTATAAGCATTTTTGTTAAAGTGTTTGATTTGAGTGAAGAACTTGAACTAGGGTTTGCAAAGAACATGAGTATCATTGTTATGTGAAGATTGTTTTATAAGCATTATTGTTGAAGTGAGTTGTTGAGTGAAGAACTTGAACTAGGGTTTGCCAAGAACATGAGCATCAGTGTAAGTGAGATTGGTTGATAAAGCATTGTTGGAAATATTTGAGTGAGTTATCATATGCTTGGACTAGGGTTTATGAGCAAGGATTATTTCATTGAGTGATTGGTTGATTAGATTTAGTTGAGCCTAGTCAAGTGAATGTGTGAAATGATTGTTTAAGTTTTGTGAAACAGATATTTTATATTTTGAAGTTATTTGAGAAAAAAAATTGAGAGTTGATGAATGTGAAGAATATTGAGTCATTAACAATTCTCTATATGTTTCTAAGAGAGTGATTGAAAGTAATTGAGTAGTGAGGTGAATGTGAAGCATATTGAGTCTCTAACAATTCTCTATATGTTTCTAGGAGAGTGATTGAAAGTGATTGAGCATTGTGATAAGTGTAGAGCATATTGAGTCTCTAAAAATTCTCTTTATGTATCTATGATATTGGACAAGTTATAGTGTGGACTTGTTGAGCAAATTTAAGGCAAGTCTTGGAAAATACTTGTGGACAGATTTATGTGAAATTTTGTGAAAGCTTACAATACAGATTGAAAGCAGATTTGGATAAGTCCTAGTGAGGACTTATTGAGCAGATTTGGATAAGTACTAGAGAGGACTTGTGGACAGATTAGTGTGAGCTTTTGTGGAAGCTTACAAGACAGATTTGAGACAAGTCTTTGAGAATATTTGTGAGCAGAGTTGATTTATTTATTTATTCAAACCTTGAGTTAAGGTTTGGGATAGATCCAACAGAGTTGATTTGATATTGAGTCAAGATTTGAGTTAAGACTTGAGGACAAATATTGAGGATATATTTGTGCTAGACCGAAGGACTGTGTTTAGTAAAAATTCAAGGACAAATTTTTGTGCAGATTTGAGGACAGGTTTGTGCCAGACCAAAGACAAAGATTGAGGATAGATTTGTGCTAAACCGAAGGACTATGTTTAGTTCAGATTTGAGACAAAGCTTTTGGAGGTGACAAATTTGAGGACAAATATATCCAACAAGAGTAGGGAGAACATGTGTCTTCTATGAATAGAGTTCCATTTTCTAAGGGTAGTCGAGGTAGAGGTATTCTAGAGGATCACCATCCAAAGCATAGTTTGGAGATTGGTGTATCTTATGGATAGAGATCCATGAAATTGATTAGGGGATTGGTATCTCATTTGGACATAGGTCCATAAACATTGTAATAGGGAAAGGATTCCCAAGATATTAATTGAGAAAATTTTAGTGAAATATTTTCTCCATGGAGTAGCCCACATTGGGTGAACCACTTAAATTTGGTGTCTCTATTGTGTGTGGTGATTTATGCATTACTTTTATTACTAATTTTGATATTGCTATCTATACATTGCATAATATTGATTGGGAAAAAAAAGTAAAAAGTGATCTTATATTGTTCACCCCCTCTCAGTATAAGCTTGTGTTCTTCAATATATCATACGATCAATAATATTTTTGGATGTTATTGTTATCATATCTAATTATACCTATTGAGGATAATCATGACTCACATAGAGCAACAATGTGGGCCTTAATAGAGAGTGCAAAATTTGGCTCAATTGGGGTCCATTGAGAGTTTTTGCAAGGCTATATCCTTGTTAGGATGTTATCTTCAAGGTGCTAGTTTCTCAAAAAAGATGAAAAGAGTACAATAAAGCAAAGGAAATAAAAGTAAACTCAAAAACAAAAGAAAAGGGGGTGATGCACCAAGATATCTGGTAAGATATTCCTGCAAAAATAGGCCTGAACGCTATGTGTTAGCGATGAACACTTCCTGTCCTTGTCATAATGAAATGGAATTGAGATCTACCAATTATATGAATGCATGAAAAGGTGGGTCCCACAAAAGAGTCAAGCTAGTTAGTGACTTAGTCCAAAAATAGACACAACCCTCACACATACATACACTTAATAAAATATAATATTCAGAAAAAATATCACAAACACATACACATACAACAATGGGAATTTAAGAAAATACCAAAAAATAGACAGAGGCTCCCATTGTTGAGGGTGATGTCAAAAGTCACTTATGAGCCTTGAAAATGCTCATTTTTTGTACTACTTTCCCTATGAACTGCGACACTTATTTCTGTAGATATATATGTTTTATGAGAATTTTATATATGTTTAACAATTTATTTTGCATGATATTTAATATTTGTTTCTGAGTGCATTTTGTGTAGATTTCATAGAATTTGTTGTGTTTTAGCATGTTTACGTCGAGGTCCCACTCGGACCTGGCACTTTCAATTTCATGAAGGCAAAACGTCTATAGTACACCGGTGTGAAGCGCTAAGTCAGGTGCCCGATTCCCTTTGAAGCGCTCGACTCCCATTTGGTGCTTGACTGATGGGCACCCGATTCCCATTTGGTGCTTGACTATCGAGTACCTGATTCCCATTAGGCGCCTGACTCCCATCTTGGCGCCTACTTCCCGACTTCTATAGATAAGGCACCTGATTCCCATTGAAGCCAAATTCTAGCATGACTCTGTTGTCAAAAAATAGAATATGATTTCAGCAAAGGATGCGGATGGAGTCTCAACATTGAATCCAGACCAGGGACAATGTCAAAGATGATTAGCTATCTATTTTTTAGTTGTTATGTAAAAATCTATGTAAATCGAGTAAAGCAAATATCAGATGTATTCTGATAAAATAGAATACATTGAAATAGTCTAAAAGCTTGATATTTTACTCGATTCCCTTTATTCATGCATACTATTGTAAAATAGAATCAAACATTTGATTTATTTCCAATTTGTAATAGGGATGGCCACATATCTTATAAATATGCAGGCCACCCCTAAAAACGTGATCCTAAATTTCTCCTGTACTTATCCTGCTACAATTTCAATAAAATATTTCTGAGTCATTTCTAATTAAATCGACTTGCATCCGGTGAATGATTAATATGGGCAGAACCTATTGGAAGCATGGGCCCACTCTCAATAATGTTCTTCCCTTACCTTTCCCCTATTTTTCTATCTTTTCAATTCTATTTTATTTCCTATAGCTTAAATTCAATTTTTGTTATTTCCCCTATTTTTTATAATTTCCAGCAAATGTGCAGTTTCAGTTTTTGAATATAATTTAGTCATGTCTTTGATAGTGTAGGATAGATTAGTGGTTTGGAAATTAAATCAGAACTTCAACGAAACACCAACACCCCCCAAACCATAAATCTGAGGGACTCATCTCATTGGAGGGAATTACAAGCATATATTGTGCAAGGTTGCTCACAAGTCTACGAGCTACCCCGGGTTGACAAATTAAATGAGGCAATGAATTTGAATGTAGAAAACTAACCAATGTTTTTGCCCAACATTTTGGCATCATTTTCGGGGAGTAGCCTATTGTAATTTCTTGTTCTGAAGGAAGCATGTTAGTTGTAGTTTAGGTTGCTACCTATAGAACCTCCATTTCTAAAGCTTTGTATGAGTCCACCTAAGAATAGAGGACCGAATGGTCATTTTGTTAAAAACAAATATGTTTCTCAAAAGTCTTCTGCTTCAACTGTACCTGATCTTGAGACTGAAACCTCTTCTCCATAATCTCCACCTATGCATTGGCTTGAACATCCATTATTTGCACAAGATCCTTCTGAAACAAATCAACAACATCTTAGAGAAGGATCTGAGATAAGTAGAGTTCAGTCTGAGGAAGACTTATTGAACTTTCAATGTTGGCAAGTAGTTAGAGAAGGAACTATATCAAACATAGATTTAGTAATCCTTCTGTAGGATAAGAGAAATGAACTAGAAGCCTTGAAAGTTGCTTTGAATGTAGCTGGTGTAGATACCCTATTCATAGACAAGATGGTTGATGTAGAGGAAGCATCCACTAGTTTTAATTTTCCCATAGGAGAGGTAGGAGGAGATCACAAGATGAAACATATCTCCCCTACCCACCTTCCAACCTTTAGAGGACTACCAATAGAAGATCCAGATCTATTTCTATTTAAATTTGATGTCCTATGTAGATCTATGGATTATACAATTGATGCTCAAAAACTAAAATTATTCCCTTCCACTCTTGATGATTCAACTTTACGCTGGTTCATCAGTTTGGGGGATAAATGGATAACTACCTGGGAAGAATTGAAGAAAATTTTCCTAGATCAATACCAGGATTTTGGTAGAGCACGTGATGCAAGGGAAGAAGTCCTAGACATGACACAAAAGGAAGGGGAATCTATGGAGGAATATTGGGATAGGTTCAACTTTAATTTGCAAAGATCACCCCATTCGAAACTAGGAGATAGGTCCTTAAGAAGCATTTTCTTAAAGGGACTTACAAATGAATCTCTGGAAGCCTTAAACATGATTTTTGGAGGGGATATTTATCAACATCATATGGATGATATTCGATGTTTGTGTCAAAACTTTTCAAGAAGGAAAGGTAAGTTGACCCCTAGAAATATCAAACAATCAACCACTATCACTAAAATAGAAATAGGCAATATGCTTGAAGACCTCAAGAGTGAGATGTTATCATCTCTGGCTCTTCAAATGGACACCCTTCTACTTCAGAAAAAGAAGCAGGAGAATGAGGCAGCATTGGCCTACTTTTGTCCCAAATGCAAGGGAAAACACCCTAGAAATGAATGTCCTGAAAACAAAGTTTGAGTGTGTGTTGTATGTTCAAAAGATCACAAAATAAAGTTGTGTCCATAGTTATCAAAACCTAGAGAGGAACCTGAGGTAGTAAAAGCATACTTCATGGGTAATAGGAGAAACTAGCAGCAGTCTCCTATGGGAAACAACATGCCAATAGGAATGCCATCTTATGGGGGTAGCAATTTTTAGAATCAAGGTCAAGCTCAACCACCCAATATGGGTTGGTGGGGACAACAACCTTGGAATCAGTATCCCCAAGGAGAAAATCCTTACAACCCCTATCCATGGATGCAATACTAGTAGCTTAGGAATAGTGGAGGAACCAGAATGCTTGGAATCAAAACCCACAATAGGCTGCTCCAGTTCCACTACAACCAACCCTGCCAGCTCCTCCTACTTTCAGGCCTGCTCAACTACCAACATAACCTACAACCAATCCAAATAACAAACAACAACCATCTTATCAAGTGGAGAATGAGATGTACCCCATGTACAATATTAAAGTAGATTGTAGTCCAATAGAATTAAGGTCAGGGAAACAAGTAGGTGTAGAAGTCACTCCTCTAGTAGAAGAGGAGGAAAACATAGAATTAGGAAAAGAGGAATCACCTCTTATAGTAGAAGTAGAAGAAGAATCAACACCTATAAATAATAGAGAAGAGGTTCCACCTTTTCCACAAAGATTGTAGGAACCCAAAAAGCTAGTACAATCAAAATTTGATATTCTCTCTAGTCTAAAGAACTTGATAGTCACAATCCCTCTCTTTCAGGCCATCAGAGATATTCCTATCTATGGCAAGGCCATAAGAGAATTGTGCCTGAAGAAACTAGGAAGAAAACCTACAAATTCAATCAGTTTGGTGGGTCAGTTAGCTGATCTTATGTTAGGGAACACCTACAACCAAAAATACTCAGATCCAGGAAGCCTTGTCCTAACTGTACAAATAGAGGGTTGTGTTTTACCCAATACATTAGTAGATTTGGGGGCTGCCATTAATGTCATGCCCAAAGAAACCATGCAAAAGCTTAAACTATCTAACCTGAAGCCAACCAAGACTATTTTATAGTTGGTAGATAGGTCTATAGTGCTCCCAGAGGGAATACTGGAGGATATCACTATTACAGTGGATGCATGGGAGTATCCAATAGATTTCTTAGTGTTACAATCCAAGTCTGGGTTGGGTGGATATCCATTAATCTTAGGTAGACCTTGGCTGGAAATAGTTGATGCTTACATAAGCTGTAGAGATGGCCAAATGACCATTTTTGATGGTTAGAACATAAAAAATTGATCATCCATCCACCTGCACAATCTACAAAATTGTTGGGAGAACCTAAAAATGAAAATCAAAATATTGGTGGTCTATCAATGATCCAATCTATCATGACACTTGATGAATTGGAAGATGAGAGTGATGAGGATAGGGTAATATCAAATTTTTCCAAGGAGAACCCTCCTGTCCTCCTCCTGAGTTGCCATTAGTGGGAGGAAAAGACCACCATATTCAGCAAATAGAGGTTGCACCTGGTAGAGTGTTGAACATAGATGACAAGTTGACAGTTGAACAACAAATCAAACTGAAAGAAACATTGGTAAAACATCAAGATGCCTTTGCTTGGGAGTATTCGAACATGAGAGGAATAGCTCCTAAAACCTGTACTCATAGGATATATCTGGAAGACCAGGTTAAACCAGTAAGACAACCACAAAGAAGAATGAATCCAACAATGAAGGAAATTATCAAAATTGAATTGTAGAAACTCCTCATAGTTGGGTTCATTTACCCCATTTCATATAGTGAATGGGTATCACCTTTGGTGGTGGTGCCCAAGAAAAATGGCAAGTGGTGAATTTGTGTGGATTATAGGTTGCTGAATAAAGCAACTAAGAAAGACCACTTCCCTTTACCCTTCATAGATCAGGTCCTTGACACCTTATCAGGTAAGAAGTATTTTTCTTTCCTGGATGGGTTTAATGGATATAATCAGATTCAAATAGGGGAAGAAGATCAAGATAAAACCACATTTACTTGCCCTTGGGGGAATTTTTCTTACCGAGTTTTACCTTTTGGTCTATGCAATGCACCTACCACATTTTAGAGGGTAGTTTTGAGCATCTTCTCTGACATGATTGGAGAAACTGTGGAGGTATACATGGATGATTTCACTGTATATGGTGAAACTTTTGAAATAGCCATAGAAAATTTGGAGAAAACACTTAAGAGGTGTGAGGAAACTAACCTGTCCCTCAACAATGAGAAATGTTATATGCTAATGCAGGAAGGGATAGTTTTAGGACATCATATTTCTGTAGATGGGATCAAAGTAGATAGGAAGAAGATAGAAGTTATCCAAAACTTACCTACTCCCAAAATATAGAAGGATATCCATAGTTTCCTGGGATCATTTGGTTACTATAGGAGGTTTATAGTAGATTTTAGCAAAATTGCTAAACCCCTGAGCACATTGTTATCAAAGGACATAGAGTTTGTCTGGATAGAGGAATGTGAACAAGCATTTAACACCTTAAAGGAAAAATTGATTACTACCCCAGTATTGAGAGGTCCAAATTGGACCATACCTTTTCACATATATGTTGATGCATCTAACAATGCAATAGGATCAGTGTTGGGATAGAAGGATGGTGATGATTTCTATGCCATCTATTATGTCAGTAAACACCTCATAGGTGCTGAATTCAATTATACTATCATAGAAAAAGAATTTCTTGTAGTTATACATGCTCTTAACAAATTTCATCATTATATTATAGGATATCAGGTTTTTGTACATACTGATCACTCAACTATCAGATACCTAACAAACAAACCTGGGATTAGTGGTAGAATTATTAGATGGTTGTTGCTTCTATAGGAGTTTGATGTGATAATAGTAGACAAGCTAGGTAAAGATAATGTGGTAGTTGATTTCTTGTCTAGGTTGACACCTCTAGATCATGCAACTATAGATGATAAATTTCTAGATGAGCATTTGTTTGCTCTGAATGAACAGATACCATGGTATGTAGATATGGCTAATTATTTAGCCACTGGTAAAGTATCCCCTACACTTTCACCTCATGAAAAATAAACTTTAATTGAGAAAAGTGTAGACTTCTCATGGATTGATGGGTGCCTATTTAAAATAGGGCTTGATCAGATCATGAGAAGGTGTGTTGTTGAGAATGAGATAATAGAAATATTGAAGGCTTGCCATGATGAACCTTGTGGTGGCCATTTTTTAGGAAAAATGATTGCATATAAAGTGTTGCAAGTTGGTTACTACTGGCCTACACTATTCAAATATGTAACCAAGCATGTGAGCTAGTGTGATCAATGTCAGAGGATGGGTAGACCTACTCTCAGAGATGAAATGCCACTCCAACCACATGTTCACATTGAGCCATTTGATAAATGGGGGATGGACTTTGTAGGACCCATTAATCCATAGTCAATAGGTAAGAGGTTTATCTTAGTTTGTACTGACTATGTGACCAAGTGGGTTGAAGTGCAGGCTTTGCATGATTCAAAAGAGAAGACTATAGCAGACTTCTTGTATTCATCTATTTTCACAAGGTTTGGGGTTCCAAGGGAGATCACAACTAATCAAGGACCTCAATTTACTTCAAATATGATTCAGGAACTCATGTAGCAATATAAAATCAGGCATAACAAAACCACTCCCTACCACCCACAGGTGAATGGGCAAGTTGAGGTAACCAACCAAGAGTTGGAGAATATCCTGACAAAGATAGTACAACAACATAGGAAGGACTGGACCACTAGATTACCAGAAGTAGTGTGGACCTACAGGACCACTTGGAAGACTACTACTGGTTTCACACCATTCCAACTAGTCTATGGGAAGAATGCTATGATGCCTATAGAGTTTGAAGTGAAGACACTTAGAACTATAGTAGAGTTGAATATAAACCTGGATGATGCATAGAAAGAATGAATTCAGTAGCTTAACCAGTTGGATGAATACCACCTTGCTGCTCTGCAAAGAATAGAGGTAATCCAAAAATAAAGGGCCAAGTGGCATGACCGCCACACCAGGCCAAAGTAGCTCAAAGTGGGAGAATGGGCATTACTATATGACTCCTGGTTCTAAGAAAGGAAAGGTAAGCTCATGCAACATTGGATGGGGCCATATGAAGTGACTGAAGTCATCAACAATGGAGTTGTTAGGATCAAAATAATTGATGGTAGCAACATTACATTAATAATCAATGGTCACCACTTGCATCCATACCATGTGTCTAAAACATACATGATGAAGTCTAGATTAGGCATGGGGGAGACCCCAGTTGATTCTAATTTCAAATTGAGTCAGTAATATGTGGACGTAGTCCACATAGTCCCAAAAACAATTATTCTTTCAAAATTTTTTTTTAGTTGTATTTTTGTTTTGTAGGAATGATGCCCTGAGTGCAGCTGTTAGGCAGCCTAGGAAACCTAGGCCTAACAAGCATAGGATCCATGAACCTGCACCTTCCTAACTTTCTAGAAGAATTGTTTGTAGTAGGAGTAGTTTGTCCCCACTTAGAAATGGGAATACTATACCTGAATCTGTACATGAGTGTTTGGATTGGTCTTTATGGATAATAAAACACCCAACTGTTGGTTCGGGTAGCGGATGCTGATTTTGTCCCTATTCTTCAACTAGAGTGCTAAAGGCCTGATCAACCTCAAGCGTATATAAGTGGGCATATCAAGCAGATATTGAAATAAGGAAGAAGCACCTATTTTCTATTTTTTGATGAAGAAGGCGCCTGATTCTTGGATTTTAGAGAAAATGGCACCTGATTCCCATTTTACGAAAGAAGGCACCTGATTCCTATATTTTGGAAGCGGTACTTAATTCCCATTTGTATGGTACAAGGTACCTGATTCCTGGTTTTTCCAAGGAGATGGTGCTCGACTCCCATTTTTTGGGAAAGCGACACCTAATCTCCTAAATATTTAAAAAAAGTTGTATATAAAGTTTAAGTTTTGTATAAAGTTTGTTTTACGTGTGATACTTGATTTCTAGCAAAATGTGCCTTCTTTCCATGTTAAGCACGGTGCTCGATTGCTAAGGTGCCTGTTTTCTATTTTAGGCACCTATGTGCCTTGATTCAAAAGAAGGTGCCTAATTTCCACATAGAAAAAGGTGTCTACTTTCTATTTTCATGGGTGTTTGTGCCTCGTAAAAATAAACTTTAGCATTGGGAAGTGGCTTGAGCCACGTCAACACCCCACTCATGTGCAAATTCAAATATGTTATGGATGAAATTAAAAGTTGTCAGCAAACAACTTTTGAGGAGGGGATGTTTGTCATCCCATGAAGATATATTTTTTCTAACCTTTGTTTTGAAACCTTGTAGGATGTCTTGAATGTATCATATTGCAGTTATCAAGAACCAGTCACATGGAGAGGAATTCATCGCATGGGAAATATGACCATCATTTTTCATTGTGGTTTGCCTAGTCATCATCTACCAACCAATAACAATGCACCATGGATATCTACGCATGATACACCCATGAAATAAATTTAGGTACATGATTAAATTTTTTATTTTATGTATATATTATTTTCATATGCATGTGTGTCTATGGAAAAGTGTCAGTACAACCCCCATTATAATCCTAGCCACCCGTATTGTTCCACTTGGCACTTTTCTACGTGTCATAGCTCTGATTGGTAAAATGCTTATGGTTATCACCTACGCAAGATCTGACACATGTTCTAAGGAAATTTTACATGGATAAAATGTAATCACTTCTGATTATGGTAGTTAACCACCTGCATCCAAGGAAGCAACCAGTTTTAAAAACTACTTACCAAAAAATACCATGTAAGGAGGAAAATTAGAGAGTATCGTAACTCAGAAGAACCAGAGTGTGAAATAGTTGTAGAGTGAATCATGAGTCGAAGGGAAATTTGCGTTCAAAGCTATGGGGGGAAAGTCTAAGAACCATGATTTAAATAAAAGTGAACCTATCGACTACTCAGGTATTTCTATGGATGTCCAAACACAATTTGATGTTGTAGGTTGGATGGAGTACTATCGATTGGTCATCCAAGGCCAAGATGTAGGGGTAGCTAATGAGTTTGTAGCATCCATGAGGGATGGGGTTGTTCATATGTAGGGACTAGAGATCCTAGTCACTGAAGAATATATCGCCGGGGGCCAAAAACCAAGGGGGGTTCAAAAGAACACTCTATATGCATAGATATTCTTTGAAATTCTAACAAAGCACCTAATGCATGCTGGTTTGCCCAAGCAGCACATCCTCGAGCTCTGGAGGGTGGTTTTTGAGTAGATCGTATGGTTCTTCACCTATTCTAGTAGGTACTCCAAGCTGAATTTGAATCATTTTTTATTTCTAAACCATATACTACATGGGGATAAGATCAATGTCCCCCATTACCTTACATGTGCACTCAAATATGAGGCCAAATGGTACTAGGTAGGCACAACATCTACCTTGGCTCACCATGGCCTAATTTTGGCCTTGGTGTGATATGTAGAGTCACATAGAAATGTGATGGTTGAGGAAGTTGAGGGTAATAATGTAATTCTAGGGGCACAAGAAGAAGTGGAGGTGCTATAATAGAATGAATAATCAATTGTTAAGGTGACAGAATGAGAAGAGATGGCATTTATGTCCCCTCTTGAGGAAAATACATGGGAAGTAGGACAAGCCTCATCCCCTATTTTTCCCTAATTTTATGAGGAAGTAGGATAAGCTTTGTCCCCAATTGGCCCTCAATTTGATGATGAGGTAAGGCATGATCCACCAAGCCCTACTTTCATGCCAATTTCCACCAGAACTAGGAGCAGAAGGGCGAAGGCGTCTATGGTGGTTTCCAGCTCATCAGATGATGAGGTAGCAATTGATGAGCTGAACAGGGAAGAGTATCTGGCCTAAATTTTATAGGACATTTCTAGGGGGCATACTCCTCAATAGGAGGTGCAAAATAGAATTTACAATAGGAGGACTAGATGGAGGATTTGCAACAATAACTACAATTATTGAAAGAATAGGCTTCCACTTGGGAAGCCAAATATAAGGAAGAATAAACTCTATTTCAAGAGTCAAGGAAAGTAGTTACACTAAAAATGCATGAATTGTATCAAATGATTTGATAGTTGTAGGGGTAAATAGGAGAATTACAATTGTAGGGCAAGCCAATGAAAGTTGAGCAACTAGATAAAGTGGATGCAAGGGTTCAGACTGATTGGGCAATGGATGTGCCCACTACCTCTATAGATTCTGAAGAGAAGGTGGTATCATTTGGTGCTTGGAAGTCAGATGCCAAAAATGCCAGCCAAGAGGCTGAGGTAGGAGACCACTCTATGGCTTTTGCTCAAAATTTATCTGAACAGGGGAGCCCTCAATCTCAGAAGAGGTCCCCCATAATTATAATTGAAAGTACTTCCCTACACTCTCACACAAAAAATGAGCAAGGGATGGATGTTGCAATGGAAGTGGAGCAACCCTATTCATCATCTCACTCTATAGAATAGGTAACTCAGGAAGATGAAGTTGAGGTTGAAGAACCTCAAAATTCAAAAAAATTTATAGAAAAAGAAGATGAAAAGAAGGATGAAGTGGAGGTTGAAGAGCCTCAAATTTTAGACAAAGGTGAAGAAGGGAATTTGGAGGCTGAAAAGCCTTAGGAGTCTACCCATTCTGTAGATCAAAAACCTAACCAGGATACAGGGGTTGAGCCAGAACATTCTCAAGTGGATGTAGGGGCTGAACAATCTCAGGAGGAAAAGGTAATTCTAGTAGAGCAGTAATCTGCTACACAAAAAGAAATTAAGAAGTCACTTGAGCCCTTAGAATAGGTAGAAGAGACTCAACAGCCTGTATCTTCTAAAAAATAGGAAGCAACAACATCAATATACCCTAAAATATAACCCAAAAATCTGAGATCGAAGAGAAAGGTTGTAAGGGCATCTCAATGAAGACCTAGAACTAGAGCAAGAATTGTACAATTAAAGGAATTGGGCATAAATTTTGATAAGGAATCAGACATGGATTTTGATGAGGAATCGGGCATGAATTTTGATGAGGAATGGGAGGCATCAAAGAAAATTGTTTGCTGCACAAAAAGAAAATTTTGAAAAGCTTAAGGAAGATATAAAAGCAGATAAAAATAATTGGAAAAATGCTTCTAAGAGGGCACTCAAGGAATCTAAAAAAGAGGCCAAGAAGCCTCCCAAGAAAATTCCATTTGCCCAACCTCATCAGTTCTGGGGCTTGTATGGATCTGATGGTAAATATCCTTCTAAAATGAAGGAGTATTTCATGAATATGGGATTTTTAGGTCTTGTACCACCTGTAGATCAAGCATCAAGCAGCAAACCCCTCTAGTGGAAGAAACAGAGGTTAAGGATAATGTTGAACTCGACCCAATAGGGGCTGATTTACCCACAACCAAGGTTGCTAAGAAGTCCAACATCCCATTTGGAGATGAATCTATAGTACCCATGGGAGAACATTTACCCCTTCACCATGAATACTGGAAGATGGTTGAGCCCACATTCCAGAAGGATGCCACCAGTTTTACTGGTTACTATTTAAAAATTGAGAAAGGTAAGGTAGCCTGGACAAGGGAACAACCAAGGAAAAGAGTAGGTCCAAGTTAGCTAGTTCGGCACAGCAAGTACCAAAGATAACGAAAAAAGGAGGCAACCACTCCCAAAGCACCAAAGGGGTGAAAGCCTAGAGATAAGGAAAAAGCTAAGGCCGCTACAAAGAAGAGGAAAGAAACAATCAGGGCTTATTAGAAGGTTGTAAATGAAACTAGTAATTACCAGTATAAAGTGGCATAGGGATGTGCCAACCCTTAAGCATGGGGGATGATGAGCCCTGAAAATGCTCATTTTTTGTACTACTTTCCTTATGAACTATGGCACTTATTTCTATAGATATATATGTTTTATGAGAATTTTATATATGTTTAATAATTTATTTTGCATGATATTTAATATTTGTTTCTGAGTGCATTTTGTGTAGATTTCATAGAATTTGTTGTGTTTTAGCATGTTTACGTCGAGGTCCCACTCGAACTTGGCACTTTCAATTTCATGAAGGCAAAATATCTATAGTACACCGGTGTGAAGCGCTAAGTCAGGCGCTCGATTCCCTTTGAAGTGCTTGACTCCTATTTGGTGCTTGACTGATGGGCACTCGATTCCCATTTGGTGCTTGACTATCGGGTGCCTGATTCTCGTTAGGTACTTGACTCCCATGTTGGTGCCTGCTTCCCGACTTCTACAGATAAGGCGCCTGATTCCCATTGAAGCCGAATTCCAGCACGACTCTATTGTCGGTAAAATAGAACGTGATTTCAGCAAAGGATGCGGATGGAGTCTCAGCATTGAATCCAGACCAGGGACAATGTCAAAGATGATTAGCTATCTATTTTTTAGTTGTTATGTAAAAATCTATGTAAATCGAGTAAAGCAAATATCAGACGTATTCTGATAAAACAGAATACGCTGAAATAGTCTACAAAGCTTGATATTTTACTCGATTCCCTTTATTCATGCATACTATTGTAAAATAGAATCAAACATGTGATTTATTTCCAATATGTAATAGGGATGGCCGCATATCTTATAAATATGCAGGCCACCCCTAAAAACGTGATCCCAAATTTCTCTTGTATACTTATTCTACTGCAATTTTAATAAAATATTTCTGAGTCATTTCTGATTAAATCGACTTGCGTCCGGTGAATGATTAATGCGGGTAGAACCTGCTAGAAGCGTGGGCCCACTCTCAACAGTGTTCTTCCCTTACCTTTCCCCTATTTTTCTATCTTTTCAATTCTATTTTATTTCCTGTAGCTTAAATTCAATTTCTGTTATTTCCCCTATTTTTTGTAATTTCCAGCAAGTGTGCAGTTTCAGTTTCTGAATATAGTTTAGTCATGTCTTTGATAGTGTAGGATAGATTAGTGGTTTGGAAACTAAATCAAAACTCCAACGAAACACCAACACCCCCAAACCATAAATCTGAGGGACTCATCTCATTGGAGGGAATTACAAGCATATATTGTGCAAGGTTGCTCACAAGTCTACGAGCTACCCCGGGTTGACAAATTAAATGAGGCAATGAATTTGAACGTAGAAAACTAACCAATGTTTTTGCCCAACAATCACCCATAATTATTAAATTAATATGTGAGTTGTAACTAAAATAAAGCACATGCAAAAATATCTTAAATTGGGTGCTTTATTCATGCCAATTAAGAATTTTAGTTAATTTAAAAATAAATAAATAAAAGAACATGCAAAGTGGCATAATAAAAGTTGTTTTTTCTAAAGCTAGTTTTTATCTTTTTTAGTTTTTTTAGTTTTTTTGCATGATCAAGGTTTATTGATCATTAAATATTTCTTAATTTGACTCTTTCTAAAATGTAGAAGAATCAGAATTTTTTAGAGTGCACTATTGTGGAGCTTTTTTAAAGTTTATATGTGTGCACTTTTTTTCAATTCTAGATCTAATTTTTTGGTTTGGACTAGCAACATAGTTTGCTAAAATTGGAGCTTTTGGCTAAGGATATTTCATCATTTGGTATTCAAAATTGGTTTATCTTAATCACTAAACACTCTTGGACCATTTTTGGGTGATATCCATGATCCATTAATGTTCTTTTCATCTTAGATTAGAATTGTTTTATTGTTTTTTATCTCTCCACCTTAAGAACTTTCATTTGGTATTAGATCAGAGTTTTTATGTGATTTCAAAATTTATAGGTGAAGCTACAAAAAGAGAGGATGAATATTTATGATTCCCAATATACTTTACAAGATTTTGAATTAGAAATACTTGCCGTTATTTTTTTGCTATCATGGAAACAAATAGTACATCCTTAAATATACCTACATTCAATAGAGATAACTTTGAGTACTAGAGAGATCAAATGAAGAAGATATTTGTATGGAAGGGAGTTTGGAAAAGTATAGTTAATCCATATAATCCTCCTAATGATTGGAGTGCTCTTTCTTAAGATCAAAATAAGATATTGGAAGAAGAAGAAAAGAATGATGCTCAAGATTTCTTCTACTTGCAGAGTGTAATAGATCCAAGCATATATCCAAGGATATTTGGTTGTAAGAATTCTCATGAGGCATGGACAACATTGGAGACATCATATCAAGGATTAAAAAAGGTAAGAGCAGCAAAGCTATCCACATTAAGAATCAGTTTTGAAAATATGAGAATGCATGATGATGGGAATATTGGAGATTATTATATTAGAGTAAATAACATAGTGCATAGAATGAGAGTGTATGGTAAAGTCATGGAAGATGAATTAGTAGTAAGAAATAATTTGAGATACCTAACTCCAAAGTGATTTCATATTTTCATTACATTTGAGGAGTGTAAATATATAGACCAAATTAAGGTTGAAGAGTTAGTAGGTTCATTATTTCCCATGATGATAAAATGAAAATTTACTCAAATGAATTGAATCATGCACTAGAGTCCAAAGTATGGGTTTCAAAACCAAATACAAAGCCCTTAAATCATAATGTAATTTTTTCTCAAAGTTCAGATAAAAAAGAAAAATCCCAATAAAATTAAAAAAGGAAGGTTAAGAAGGTCATCACTTGTCATTATTGTAAGAAACTAGGTTACATGATAGTAAGACTGTAAGAAAATAGCAACCAAAAATCAAGTAAACCAAGATGGAGGTGAGAAAAAGGCTCACCAACCTGAGAATAATTATGATCAAATTAATTATTCTTTTTCATGTAATTCAGGTTTGAATGATAAAAGGAATATGTGATTTCTTGATTCAGGATGTTCTAACCATATGTCATGTTTTAAGGGTTGTTTTAACAAGCTAGATGGTTCATTCAAGAACCAAATTCACTTAGGATATGGGAAGGTGATTCATGTAGAAGGGAAAGGGAGTATGTGTCAGAGTTAGATTCTATTACATCATTTAGGTTATGAAAATGCACCTTTCTAGGTACATACTTAGGATATTAGATTACTTTAGGAGAAATTTATCTAGCTACTTTATTCAAGGTAATAAATGCACAAGTGTCAACATGCAAGGTTTCCCTTGTACAACTAGGTAGAGTGTTGTCCAAGGAATCTATCTTCCATTATAAAAGGGCCTCATTGTAAGAGATTGATAATATAATAGATAGTAGTAGAATAGTTGTGTAACTCCATTAGTGATGGAGGAAAATGTAGTCCTATAGCTTCTTGCATGGAGTGTCCATTTCCTCCATAGCAACATTGTATTCATTTCCATTATTTCTATTCATAGCATATTTTGCAATCACATAAATTTGCTTTCACTTACATTTTTGCATCTTGTAATTTCCATCTCCCATTGTGATCTACCTCAAAACCTGATAGTGGTATCAGAGCCACGGTAGATCTAGCCACAGTAGATATAGCTACTATAGATTGATAGGAGAACCACCATTCTTATTGAGCCTAAATTTTTGTGAACCTAATTCACCACAATGCATAAGCTCTTGCAAAAATATTTAGAAGAATCAAGGTGGTAGGGAGAGCTTCAAGAAAGTACTATTGTTAAAAATTAGGTCAATTACCATATCTTCAATTTTTGCAAACCGAATGTGCCTTTTGGACCTGGTGCATGCAATTTTTTTTGCTTTGAGATTTTTTTGTAGAATATATTGAAAAGAGATATTATGTGATTCAATTGGCTAAGAGTCTTCCCATAGAGTTGCAGGAAAACTCGTGAAGGTAAGGACTCAATATTTGATCCACTAGTTTCATGAATCAACTAGTGAAGCTCATATAAAAGATCTAAAAATTTTACTATTGCCTGAAGTTTCTTTTATTGTAGGAAACTAACTCTCAGATGATTGGGACACTTCCTAAAATAGAAATCTATGATATTTCAACTTCGTTGGCTGAAGGTCAGAGTGCCTTCATAGTGCAGATATTAGTTGTTCCAATAGAATAATACTATAAAAGAGACTCTGTAATAAAGAGTCATGGTGAAGTCTAGATATTAAATATATCCATCGATAGAGTCAACTTCACAGTAGAAAAGGCCACAAAATTCTTGATCCTAATGCCATAGAAGACTTGATCTGAAGAAAGGGCACCGAAGCCTTGATCTAGAAGAAGACTTCAGAAGAGAGTACCTGATTCAAAAGAAAATTTAGATTTTAGTACTAATAACTTGTTATAGAGAAAGAAAATTCAGCGAGTTAGAAAACTTCGTACAAGAAAGTTAGTAAGAGTATCTTCTTCATAATAAATCCACCACCTAAAGTAAACTTGAAGGTGAATATCTCATTAAATAAACTTTCATTCTTGGAAGAATGAGAAAGACTAGGAGAGTCTTTTTCAAATCCATAAGTAGCAGAATTAAGAGATCTATGAAGGACATCTCAATTACAGTGTAACACAAAATATGAAGAAGAAGGTCTCAAGGAAGACCAAAGAAGCTACAAAATCAAAGACCTGGGAGAGTTCTCAAGAAAAAAGGCTTGGAGAGCCTTGTTGCTGAAGCAAGATAAAGATCATAAATAGTGTTTCTAGAAGAAATCATTGGAGAAATTCTCCATTAAGGATAAATTTTTTGATAAGGAAAATATTTAGGATAATTATCGCCATCCAAAAACAAGCCCAAAAAGGAGAAGAAGAATTGGCAATGAGTTCCAAAGAAGATATAGAATACCTCAAGATATTCAGAATCTTGAGAAGAAGATCTTGCTTGAATTCATAATTCAACAAGAAGACTTGAAGATAGAAGAAGATTTCCAAATTCGAGAGATTTGAATATTACCTTTCATAGCAAGAAGACATTATTTTAGAGATAAATATTTCTCCAAATCTATAGCAAAAAGGAGAATATTACAAAATAAAAAGCCACTAAACCCTAGGCTCGTGAAAGAAAGTTTGAGACCACTTTTTGGTGAAGGGGGAGCTTTTGGAAAAGTTAACAAAATTTGCAAAACTCTATCTAAAGAAACAAGCTTGATCTACATCCTCTACAAAAAACTTTCAAAAAAGGTAAGCAACTATTGGTGCAAGTAGATTTATTAATTGGATTACTTATCAAATTTGTTAAAGCACCTTATATTGGATCAAAGTTGCAAAGAGGAAAATTGTATTACAATCTTCAAAAGTGCAAAAAGAGAAAAAATAATTTTAAGGATGATTTACACATTAGGAGTTGATTATATTTCAGAGTTACAATTATCTATCAACTACCTATCTTCTACTTTGGAAAAAGAGTAAAAGAAGACTAGATCCTACAACTGTGTTTATAGTAAAATTTACAAGGATTCATTCCAGATTATGCTTGAAAGGTTGTAGCGGAATTGTTAAGTGCATTTTTTATAAAATAAGTGGAGCAATACGGTGATATTATTGTTACCATTAAAAGTGTATTGTTAATCCATTAAGTACTATATTAGTTGATATTTTAACTAGTTATTCTCAATTAGTTTATGTTGTTAAAAGCATAAAAATTAGCACAAAATCTACAACACTTTCATGGCCAAAAGAAAGCCACCATTGAAGTCCTTGAAGGAAGCCTCAAATCGAGACCTTGGAAGTCTCAAGATTTAAGGAGAATGTAAGGGTTTCATTTTAGTACAGAGTGCAGGAATACCTATTCAAAAACATTTCATTAGCTTGGACTGACCATCATCCAAGGAATAAGAAGAAAGAAGGATTACATAAAAAACTCTTCATATTGGTGCAATATCTAGTTATTACAAAGAACCTCTTTTGTTCCTTTGAAAGGATAAAAGTATTTCTATTTACACGGGGGGTAGTAAGGATGTCATATCTAGCAGATTGAAGGGCAGAATTCAAGGAAAAAGGAAGACTCATACGTACAAGAATCAAGGTGTTCAAAAAAATCATTTTTTCTCATCCAATCCAACCCTATAAGTAGCACGTCACTTGCAATATTAAGCCATTGAAAAAGGCATCATCATTTTTGTTTACGTAGAAAAAAGGGTAGCATTCAGTGATAGGTTATCTACGTAAAAGTCCAAGTAAAAGGGCTAACTATTGGGTGTTACAAACAACACTATCTTTCAAACACCAAATAAGGGCATAAATCAACATTCAAAACCTACAAAAAGGTGAATATAAAGGAGCTATACCTAAGGTATCCATTGAAGCAAATGTCCACCAAAAAGAAGCTCAAAAGTGTGCCATAGAATCGTGGAGAAATCTAGCTATAGCCATCCATCATCCTCACCAAGCAAGCATGCAAAAGGAAGCTTGCATCTCAAGAAACATAGCAAGCTCACGTAGGATGCAAAGATAAAAGAAGAATTAGGATTGCAAGCTCATATTTGAAGTGTTAGAAAGAAGGCTTACATGCACAAGCCTTGAGTACCACTTGGCACAAATTCTCTAAGCATCCAAACATTCATGAAGACCCAAGCACTCACCTAAAAGGGAGTTACATATGTTTGGAGGGAGTTAAGAATCTTTGGAGGTTACCACCAACCTCATCATTACCAAAGGTACATTGAAGACACCTACCTTATAACGCTTCAAGTGACACTTGTCATGAATTGCAAGAAGTTCATCCTATTTAAGGCGCCTATCCTGGAAAAGGAGGGAGAATGAAGTCAAAATAAAGTCAAGCATTTATGCATTGAAGCTCACTTTGAGGAGAAAGGCTGACTCAAGTCATACACCATTCAAAGGTGTAATAAAAGCATTTAAGACATTGTCATAAAACTAGCAAACCAACACTTGTATTTGGAAGAAGCAAAACATATTCCAAGGAGGCTTTGATGCCATTTATAGAAGAGAAGGAGCGCCATTCGAGGAAGAAACAAGCGTAGGTCAAAGAGACCTTTGACTACCTATGAGTGCTACACTCCACTCAGCTTTGAATCTGCCATCTCATAGCATTGAAGGATTATTAAGGTAAAGGTTGATTTAATTATTTGATTGCTTTAAACCTAAGTTTTTCTACGTTATAAGGGTACATTATATCTACTATTGCAATATTATGCATTAGTTATTTATTAAGCAAGCATATTTTAGGTTATTAATATTTGCAAAAGGTAACCTAGGAGGAATAAGGGTTATTACTAAAATTTAAATTATTTACAAATATTATTTTTCTAATTTTTCCAAATTTGGGAGTTATAAGGAATACAACATCAAATTAGGAATTGGAAATTAGAAAACATTAAAATCAACCATAGGGGGTATTTAAAGAGGTTTACAAAAATTTTCAAAGGTTGGAATTTTTATAATAGTGTTGTCTCAAAAACACTTAAAGGATGCAAAATAAATCCAACATCAAAACCTCTTCAAAAATTGAAATAGTACTTAGTTCAATAGGAGTAATAAGGGGATAGAAAATTTTATTTTGGTGTTTAAAATTTTTTACAAAATCAACCCAAAACTGAACTACAATTTACAAAAAAGCACTATATTGATCATATATCCTATCCAAAACATCCTAGGGAGTCATACGACATTCTATAAAATTTGGTAATATTAGCATTCATAAAAAATTATCAAGTTCTAAATTCATTGGATAGATGTAAGCTTTCTATAGAACCTGAAAACTTATTAGGTTTATGAACTCTCGTCATTAGGGAGACCTAAGGCATTCTACAAAACATAAGGGTTAACAAAAGTTTTTTATTAAATCAAGCTTATATATTTCATTTGGAAGCCATAAGATAATAATTTCTCTATATATTAAACTAAGGGAGTCATAAGGATGTCTACTTCAAAGGACTCATCAAGCATTAATAGAAATAATCCCTTCAGAAAAGAAAAATCCAATGCTATTAAACTTGGGATCATGAATTTACTCATGAAATCTGAAGGAATATTAGACCTAGCTTCAAAAGTAATTCATAGTGAAGCATTAGAAGATAATTTTGATTCTATGGAATGCTATATTCAAGCACGTCTCAATGAAGCAATAGCCAACGAAAAAAGTGACATTTCACTTCCTCTATATTTTGTGAGCATATTATACATGGCATTACTCACACATAAAAATTAAAAATATGAGAATGTCTAAAAAAAGAGATTGATAGAACTTCTCAAAAAGAAGATAAAATTAAGTGAATCATATCTTGAAAATATTTTTCAATCTTCATGCAACATTGATACTTCAAGTTCTACTAATTCAAAATATTATCATGATGATCTAAATGGTTTTTCAAAAGCTTCTGTACAGAGTAAAAAATAGAGAAGGAAAAACATCCCAGTAGGAACCAAGTTGCAGTACAACCACCTATGAAAGCACAGATATTGGATTCAAAGGCAAAGCTAAAGAAGAAGAAGATGAATCCAATGAAGGAGGAATACAATGCAAGGTCAATTGAAAGAAGAACCTACAACTTTAGCTTATTTTGCATCATCTAAAGACTAAAGCAGCTACAAAAGAACCAAGTACAAAATTCAAGATGAAGAAGAAGATCCATGACCAATACTATTACTCGTATTAGGCATTTTCAATAATAAATAAATTCCCTATGGTTTTCAATGCGACCATGATGACCTTTAATTTTATAAGTTGTCTTAATCATAATTTAGGTGCTCCATTTGATTTTCTTTCAAAATACTTTTCCTTCAATAAAAAAGACTTTATTTTTACTTCCTAATAGAAAATATTATTATAAATATAATTTTCATCCCATTAAAATATAAAATAATACAACTCCTTGAAAATATTTTTATACAAAGTTAAAAAAACATAAAACAAATACTATTAAAAACCTAAAATCTATTCTTAAACTATTATTAAAATCAAATTTATATATACTCAAATACTTTAAACTAATTTAAAAAAAACTTCACTTACTTTTACAACCTTTAAAATCAAAGTTAAAAATATCTTTATACAAAGTTTAAAAAAAAAAAAAACATAAAAAAAATCTTATTAAAAACCTAAAATCTATTCTTAAACTATTATTAAAATCAAATTTATACATACTTAAATGCTTTAAAATAATTAAAAAAAACTTCACTTACTTTTACAACCTTTAAAATCAAAGTTGAAAAGATCTTTATACAAAGTTTAAAAAAAAAAAAACATAAAACAAATACTATTAAAAACCTAAAATCTATTCTTAAACTATTATTAAAATCAAATTTCTACATACTCAAATACTTTAAAATAATTAAAAAAAAAAAATTCACTCACTTTTACAACCTTTAAAATCTAATGTTAGATTTTAGTAAGCTAGAAATGAGAAATCATAACTTTTCATACCTTTAGTTTATTAAAACATATAGTATACAAATAAGAATCATTTAAAGAGAGTAAAGTTATACACCAAAATTTTATGATGAATATTTAACTTAAATTAAATATAGTTTAAAATATAATTTTATAACATATACTTCTTAAAAACTACTTTTTCAAAAAAATTAAAGTATTTATATCATATAAATAGGTAACATTAGGGAAAGATTATTCTTATACCCACCCACTACGAGAAAATATATATATATATATATATATATATATATATAATCCTTTGCCTTGACTATACTTTGCCTCTACTTTTAACTTAAAATCAAAAATATATATATATATATATAATAATTATCCCACTATCTGCCCGAAAATTGAAGGGCAGTTGAGCAAAAGCCCCGGTGATCTTGGCACATGCGTAAACTACCTATTTCCTCCTAATTTTATTCTCTGACACGTGCTACGGAAACCTTGAGAGTCAACGATATCCGCATATTTTGGCACAAAGACGCACGAGATATGGATGTCAATTCCCCGAATCCCCAGTACTAAATTCCATTAATTTTAATTATTTTTATAACTTTATTAAATTTAGAAAATTTATAATAAATTCAACCCTTAATTTGTTATTATCACTGGCCAGCGATCATTAACATAAACTTCATAACAAGGAATTAAATAAATAAACGTTCCCCACCCCCATCTCTTCACGTGGGTTGTTTATTACAGTGACTTAACTCTGGGAGTGGGAATTATGTTACCAGGAGTGCATGGGTCGCCATTGCCCACGTCCCAAGCCTTGACGTACATTCATATAAAGTTACTTTACTTTACTTCGCCAGCCAAACCGTCCGATTGAATTGTGCCCCATTATTCCCTCGTGGCGCGCCTGATAATGTGAACATCACTTTGTGTAAAGCAGGAAACTTTCCTCGCACGGTCAGTATTTTTCCGAGCCAATAAGACTGTCGTTGGCGAGTTTTCTTTCCATTTCGGCATTCATGGATAGCCCCTCGTATTTAGTAACTAGTGTTGATTTCTTTACAGGTGTATTGTCCGTGACGCCTGCTGTACTTCTCTTGTCAAGCCACGAGATGATGTCTGAGAACACCAATTCTGTATGTTGGGGGGTCTCACCAAAGGTCAAGCCATGCCACATATCGGGGTATAGCTTCAAAGTCTTATCATGGCTCTTCGCTGAACTATACAGCAATTTGCTAACAGAGGGGTCTGTTACCTTGTCATCTTCTCCATGGAGGACCACGAAAGGCAACGTCACCTGCACCATTTGTGTTATATAACGTCAACAGTTACAGATTTGTTCTAAAAACCAGAAAATAAAAAAACTAGAAAAACGAACGTGCGTTGTCGTCGCTCCTGTTTCCTCCTAACAGAATCATTCAATGCAAACACGTAATAATCGAAGGCTTTACCTCATCCAGTCGTTTCTCTATATCTATACTCGTCATGAGGAGCTCATATAACGTCAAGACTTACAGTGCCGTACAGATTTTTTCTTAAAAACTAGAAAACGGGCGTTGTCGTCGTTCATGTTTCCTCCTAACAGAATCATTTAATGCAAGGCTTTACCTCATCCAGTCGTTTCTCTATGTCTATACTCGTCATGAGGAGCTCATATCCTGTCTTCAAACGAGGTTTGCCTTGATAAACATACGGATTTGTCCGAATCTGTATATAAATCAGAGATCGGCGTAAAGAGATTTGATTTCTTTCACCTAAAAAATTCAACCCAAAAAAACAAAGTGGTGCGGAATTACGCCCTTCTTGTCCATATCACACAAGCGCATTTAATTTTCTCCAAACGAAAAAAAATTTGATTACACTTCATTCTTATCTTCAAAATATCATGTAGAGGATGCGGAGGCATATGGGTTAGGATAGCTCGTACCTGTTGTCGTTTCTCTGGATCCTTAAACGCCACATCTATAATATCCTTTGTAGGTACAATCTTCCATGTAGGGATTATAACAGTCAGTTTCTTTAGTACGCTGATAACAAGGGGGTGAGGCTTTAGCTCGTCTGCTATCTGTCATCAAGAAGGCATAAAATATGAGTATAATCATGGGTTTAGTTCTTATTCCTGCAATTCCCATGGAATTCCTATGAGAAGTGGATAACAATACCTTGCACATGGGAGCAACGAGCACAGCACCGTTCCAGAAGGTGGGCTGTTTTCGATGAATAAGAAGCGCCACAGCTCCGCCCATGGATTCCCCATAGACGAACCTTGATTTCTTCTTATACTCTTCACGCTCTGGAAGCACCACATAATTCGCATCAGGAAACAAGGTGCATATATTAAAATACCAAAAAGATTGAAGGAGTCTCTATGTTAAAATACCAGCGACGCTCTCGAAGAAAGTTGCGCAGTCCTTGACCACCTCGTCGAAGCTTTGTACATAACCGCTCATTCCAAGGGGACTTTCCATGCCCTTCATAGTCTATGCCAAACACTGCATATCCCGCCTTCGCAAACCTAACTCCCGTTTCTGAAAAAAAAAAGGCAGAGGGACTCTGAAATTACTCTCGGAACAAGTAACGTCAAATTTCAAAAAATTCTAGAGTTTTCATTAGGCGAAACAAAATGAAGAAAGGCGAAGACCACTACCTTGCATGAAAACGCTGCACTCCATACCATACCCTACAACCAGAAGACGAACGGTAAGAAAAATATAACAGAGAATCCACAAAGTCGGCAACACCATGAAACCCAGGTAAAAATTTACACTCACCATGGCAGAAATAAATAAGAGCCTTGGCCTCTCGATCTGCGGGAAGCCATCTGCATGTGAACAGCTTTAATCCCCGGGAGTTTAGAATGAATTCCTGCATCACCATTGCCGTTAAGTAACCCAACCTTTAGAGATCATCCAGTTCCTCTCTGAAACATAATTCTTAAAACATATTCAACATTTACCTCTTCATATTTGACGTCGCTCTCTCTCTGCTCTACCTTCTCTGTCGCCTGAAAACAAAGAGCAGATCCAAAATATCGCTGAGAAGTAGTTGTTTATACACCAAGAACATTATTTTATCACAACAAAAACTTCCCAATGAAATCTACGCTCTCCACAACGCAGTCGCACACAATTCTTACCATTCTCAACGGAAAGCCAAAGCCAAAGTGCTGCAGAGAAGTCTGCGCTCTTGAACCGCTATCAGAGTTCCAATGTACCCAAGTTCACCTCCCTCACACGCAATTTCAAAAATATCTAGCTAGAGAAAGAGAGGGGTATGACGTCACAGATGGTTATGTACATCAGGCCCACCTCCCGCGGCTTTTTCGGAATTCTGTCTGCCACTTCCCACTCCTTCAAGTCTCTAAATTTCTAGAACCGTTGAAGGCCGGTACTTTGAATCATTCCAGTCAAATCCTAATACCGACTACGGAATTCTGGAACGCCCCATAAAGTCAAAACGTGTGTCAGAAGAAGACAAACACTTAACTACAATTTTCTGTCAGGTAATTAGTCTTTTAACCTTATAAAAATATTATTGTAATTTCTTTCATCCTTTAAATCTATGAGTTATGGTCATTCTTTTTCACCCTTCAAATCTAGTCTGATTGTTGTTCTTTTTCTTTTAGATATAAATTCAATAAAATTGAAAATTTTGTTCTAACACATGTTTTAGGCTTTTAAAGATGAATTAAACATCCCATGAATTATTATTATTCTTTTTACCCTTCAAAATCTACTCTAATCCCTACTCTTAAACTTAAATTTAAAGAATAAAACAAACTTAAATTTAAATACAAGAGATCTTATCTTTTACATACCTAGACTTTTGAAGATGAACTTATGATGGTTATCCTTTTGACCTTTAAAATCTACTTTAATCTCTGATCTTTCTCTTTCAAATTTAAATTTAATAAAATATATATATAAGTTTAAGAGAATGGGACATTCTCATACATTTTAAGCATAAAAACCTTTAAAATCTACTTTAATCCCTGATCTTTCTCTTTCAAATTTAAATTTAATAAAATATATATATATATATATATATATATATATATATATATATATATATATAAAAGTTTAAGAGAATGGGACATTCCCATGTATTTTAAGCAGAAAAACGTATACAAATAATCCCACTTGGTATATTTACGCATCGTCAAACAAATAATGAGATAAGCCTTACGCTTGGTCGCCTGTCTGTTGGCTGTGTGTTTTATTTTTAACCTCATCTCATGACGGCATACTTATAATTTTTCTTCTTGTCAAAAATTAAAGCCCCTCCACTCATGATTAGACTTAGACTGCTCAATAAGCCAAACGCAAAACAATTCGTGGAATCTCATCTTGTGAAGCTTCATACTTTTAACCGGAATTATGGAACATTGAGAATGACAATAAGAGAAACGAAGGCCATTCAGAGCGAAAAACGTTAGACAAGTAACTTTGAAGCATAGATTTCAGTAATAATATAATAAACTAAGGACGGCAATGGCATAGATTTATTAGTATCATATATAATTCTGTAAGTCAGATAGCACAACAAAAATAAATTAATTAATACGTTATATCAAAGACGCATAAATAATATAAACATATAAGTCCAATCCTCTATGTAATTGACATTTATACCAACAATGTGTACCAAAAATCACTTTTAAGATTACTATATCTTAAAATGGGCCTTTTTAAACATCAAAGTCACAAATTCGAGCAAAAATTATTTCCCCGTAATGATTTATACTAAGCCGATAATCTCATCAAGCAACTTGGGCCACTTCATTAGTTGTTGATTCCATCATCTTGCGTAATTTGTACGTATTGAGCTTAATATAAAATGGGTGAGATGCAGACAATATAAAAAATTTGGAGCCTTGACCTTATCAACCTACCTCACGATACTCGCAAAAGATAATATTGAACGACTCTATGAGCAATTCCATTTACTAATGCAAGTTGTTAAAAGTCAATGGCTTAATAATAAGACTAGACTAGTTTCTGTGTAATTTTTAGTTTGTTGAGTAAAGATGAAGTTAAATGAACCGTTAGCCCATGGGTTATGAAATCACATATGTATCAAAGCTAGTTGGTTATGAAATTTAACACGTATCAAAGCAAGTGCAAATTTCTATTATGTAATTGTTTCTAATTACACTTAATCTTTTTAATTTATTCCAAGGGTAACTTTGGTTGGAGCAAACTAAGAAAGAACTTTTTTTTAAGGTTGATGTCAAGATAACAAGAAGGGCTTTTTGATAAAACCTTAGGTAGACTTGCATCAAAAAAATCTTATTGGGATTAGTAAATTTGCTTCAAGAGAAATATTTATTGATAGGTTTTTTTTTCTCTCACTAGTAGATGTCTTAGTTTCAAGATTTAGTTTATTGAGGTTTTTCAAAAACTTCATTTGACGAATTTTTCCAAAAAATCATTTCCTTTTCTCTTTTAATTTTTTTTGTCCAATAGCAGTAAATATGAAAGAGTAGATTGCTTGGCCTTCATAAAAAATAAAAGATCTCAAACCTTTTTAGACAAATCCCTAGTGTCAAAGAAGCCATGGGCAAGATTTTGTGCTTAGCAAAGACCTTTGAGTTACTTCACAAAGTTACAAAAATGATCTAGTAATGTATCTACTACATAGGCATGAGAGGATGTCTTGAATGATTGTGTTTGACAAAAGGGTTATGTAGAGCAAACTGTGATAGATATGAATAAACTGTTAGTGTTTCTAGATTCTTTACAAAATTTCAAGTGGCTCTCAATTTAGCATTTCATTCATTTCACCTCTAGGTACCTCAATTTTATTTTATTTTTAAATCACTTTTTCCTTTAAAATTTAAAAATTTGAATTTCAAAGTGAGAAAATATCAAAGAATATTCCCTAGCCTAGTAGATATAGTAGAGTACATAGGCATGAACTTTTATCAACATGACATAGGGTCGCATTAGTAAGGAGGAATAAGGGAACACCAATTATTTGTTTGATTTTTAAGTCTAATATTTACTCTCCATCTCCCAAGCAAAGCACTTGGAAATATGACTAGCCAAACCAAGTTGAAAACCTGGTCCATGAGGGGTCCTTGGTTTGAATCCTCCAATGCTATACTATACCTTTTCATGATACTGTCAGCATCATCCTTGATGAATTGGCACTTTGGGGTGACATGTAACCTTGTAATGACATGGTTGTGGATGATGTCACCTATTTCTATTTTTTTCATAATGTGGCACAGGTGTACAAATGTTACATGGTTGTTGCTACAAGTAACATGTCAAATCATACAAGTGCCTTGACTACCAGTGTACAAATCCTAAGGTAACATATGGTAGTCCATATAGGTGATATGACATGGTACATGGCAACTGATGTGGCATTCTTATAGGTGATATGGCATGACATGTAGTGATGGGTATAGGCACTAAAATATTTGATGGTGTGGCATGAGTCTTGAGGTGATACATGGTAGGTTATGTAAGAGGTGATGCAGGTATTGATATACCAATTTTTTATTGGGCCAACGTGGTAGGTCATCAACATGGTAAGCTATACCACTAGACATGTATAAGTACAAGTTTGGCCAATCATATTTTTTCATCTCATCAAACTTGATAAATAGCTCACATAGTCAAGAATGAACTTTGTGTTGCACAAATTTTGGAGCAAATCGGGATATGATAAGTGGATCAATGTGGTTCACATATCAAATAATAAATCTAATCATGGCAAGTAGCATAAGATGATTCACTAGTATGCTACACAATTAGTGAATGCTTGGCACCCTCTCAACCACTCACATAGCAACATGTGGTAGCCTCTCTTTCACTATAATTCCTAAATTTTTTAAAAAATTTCAATGGTTTTGAAGCCAATTTTTATGATTTTAGGGCAAATGTTTTTTGGGCCATAAATTTTGTACAAGAAATCATTTTGAGCCCTTTTTTAAGATTGTATAGTTTTTCAACATCTATACATTGGTAGTGTTACTTTTTATCATATTTATATGCAATATTTTATATTTTTATAGAATGGTTATGAATCACCATGTGCCCTTCTTGGATGGTCCAAACTATGCTACCTAGAAGATCAAGATTAAAGCTCTACTCCAAAGCAATTATTTACTCAAATATGTGAATAAGGAGCCTAATAATACTAATCACTAAATAATTGAAGGATTTCTATAAGGACAAGAAGGATGAGGTCATGTCATAGCTCTTCATGTTAACAATGTATATGACACACATGTTAGCACCACCATACATCCTAAAGTGTTCCTTGAGATATTTCAAGGGTTATGTGATCAAATTGATTCCAAATAAATGAGGATGAGCCTAAAACCTTGTCCATATATAAAATTGATACTATTGATGAGTATATCAATCAGTTTAATAAAGTGCAATAAGACATGCAAATTGTAAGATGACTATCTAAGCATAGGAGAATGATATGTAGCATTAGCGAAGGAAAAGAACATCAAATTGCTCAATATCATCTTCAACAATGTGTTAGAGACATATGATATAGTTTATATTATTTTATAAGATGTCATGTGTAAACTTTATAGAGTCTTCAACACCACCAATTGATGAGATATTTAAGTACTTTTTGCACCATCAATCTAGAAGACATAAGCACAAGAAAAATTATATTTTCAATTAGGCTCACCCAAAGGAAGTTGTTGCCAAAGTCCAAAATGAAAAGAAGACAAAATAGAATGAGAATAAGTAGAAGAATCCTTTTAAGAAGTATACTTTTGAGTGATTCATATCAAGAAACTTGAGAAAGCAACAAGAAAAGGAGGTGTCAATGTTGCTCTCTTCTATACACAATGTGAGGATATTTTTAAAGGATAAATCTCACAAGCACATGTAGTAATTAATTTTGCATATTAGATATCTACTTTGTTACATGAGTGGATTAAAAATTCCAAGGAAACTAGACATAAACACAAACACCTCCTATAGTGTTACACCAAAGCATATTCAAGGGAACATGTTATTATTGAGAATATTGTTCATTATAGGTTGTAGGGTGTTGAGACATTAGCATTTGATCTTTGTATTTTTATGAGGTGCTTCATGTTCCTAATGTTAGCCCCAACCTTATCTATCACATTACTCATACAAAAAAGAAAGGTATAATTTTGGCTTGATAGATGAGTAATTAAGTAAATAGAAAATGGGTTCAAAATTGATGCTTCTAGCAATTGTGATGAGAATGTTTATATGTATAATTTGAGGGAATAACTAACCTCTTCTACTTACTCCTCTAGAAATAGAAATTGTGTTGCTATGACTACTCATATAAATAATATAAGTTAGAAGTGGCATAATAGTCTTGGACATATCATCTATGAATATTTGAAATACACGAGTCAACATCAAATGCCCATTGGGATTCCGCGCATATATCCTCAAAGTGGTTCATTTAAATGATGTATTCTAAGCAAGCAACATAGGGAGATATTTCTAAAATGGATTGCAATATAAGGCTCTCATCCCTTGAATATTATACATAGTGATATGTGTGGACCTATTAGTACACCATCCCTTGTAGGAAACATGTACTTCATTTTTTTGATGATTTTTCTAAGTATACGTGGTTGTCCATTATTCACATTAAGTATGAGATCTTTGAGAGCTTCAAAACCTTCAAGGATCTTATTGAGAATTAACTAAATAGTAGAACCAATATTTAAGAATATATGAAGGGATAAGTATGTTACCTATAATTTTCATGATTTGTGGTCTTCTCATGGGATTGCATACCAAAGGACCATTCACTATACTCATAAAAAAATGGTGTAGCTAAGAGGTAAAATAGAGTGATCTTGGATATGAAACGATGTATGATTCATGCCAAGGGGATGGATCATAAATTATAGAGTGAGGTTGTCCCTTTTTCAACATTTATCATTAACAACGTTCCTACCATGATAGTCTAGGGTATAACACCTCTTGAGAGATTGATAGGGGATAAGCCTAATATGTCATAATTCCATATCTTTGGATCTTCAACATGGGCTCACATATCCAAGGATATTAGAAAGGAGGCACAAAAGAGCCACAAATGTATTTTTATGGGGTATTCAAACACTTCAAAGGAATATTTTCTTTATGATCCTAAAAGGCATGGGATTTTCATCTAGAGAGATGTCACCTTTGATGATATTATTGTAGGCACTCCTTCCACCCCACTACATGAGCTTTTGAAAAATGACCTTTTGGATCCTTTGACCATCTTAGACCTAGTTGTTTCTTATGATATGTTGGTTGGATTTATTCCCATTATAGTATTTTCTTCACCTTCTTCATCTTCATCTTTGAGAGGAGCTCCATTTCTTATCAATTTGATCCAAACATGGGTAGAACCATAGGTAGCACCTTCTTCTTCAAGTTTAGCGTATGATGACGACACATTAGTCTAGAATGTTTTAGCCTTTGATATGGATCCCACACCACATGGACTACGTAATTAGTAAAATATAGCCTACATTTTCATTACTATATGTAGCTATAAATAGCCAGAGTTACATGCAATTGAAAGGCCACCCATAAACTACAAACTTTGCAAAGCCTATGCATGTCTTATTACATGGTTTGAATAGGGATGGCCATAGAAGGAGGAAAAGGTGGCCAATTTTATATTTGTAAAAGGTGGCCCTTTTTTATTTTATGTTTATAAAGTGGTCATACATGCTTATAATAATAATACTTAGATATATATATATATATATATATATATATATATATATATATATATATATATATATATATATATATATATATATATATATATATCTATTTTATATTAAATTATATATTATTTCCTTATCATTCCTTCCTACCATAGAATCATTGGACTTTAATGTGTACAAAAGGGAAAACAAAAGGGGGAAGGAATGACTTGAACAAAAACAACAATTAAAACTAGAGTAGTAGTAGCAACAATAGGGGTTTCAATAGGAACAAAAACCATAACAAGAACAATCAGACCTAAAGTAATTGGAGCAACAAGAGCAACCAAGGCTATAACATCAAGAGTAATAGCAGCAACATGAGTGACAATAGGTATAGGAGCCACAACAAGAGCAAGTATTGAAACAACTAAAAAAACAACCAAAGCGAGAGGAGCAATAAGAACATTTAAAATTGCAAGAGAAGCAAGAGTAGTGGGAAGATGAAAATGAATTGAAACATCAATAGAAGCAAGATTAGTAAGAAGTGATATGTGAGTATTTATCTATAAAGGAGCAACATCCCAAGTGGAAAAAATACTTTGGATTAGGAACAATGAGGTTGTGGTTGACTAAAAACTAAGACAACCTAATGGATAGTACAATGAGGTAAGTGTGGAGTGGGTTGGATACTACAAATGAGAAAAGAGTGATGCTCATTCTAGAAGGTATAAGTAAAATGATATGCATCATATTAAACCCTCTTATCATACTGATAAGGTATACCTAGAAATAAACCACAATAATCTAATAAGGTATACCTAGCAACAAACCACAATAATCCATAGGAGTGACATCATAGGTAACAATATCCACATACTTAGGGTCAAAAGAAAAGGACAAGGTGCAAGTGTGAGTGATCATAAGGTAGTATCATGGTCCTACCAGCCAAGTGGGTATGTATGAGGATGAGGTTGCATATTTAGTTGTAATTTATTGACAATGGACTATGCAATCAATTTTTTTTGTGAGCCATTATTGATGATACAATCCATAGAGAAATTAGGTGTAAGATGAGCACGAGTGACAAACAAATGATCACGACTTCCTATAGGATATTTATGAGTTAGTAAGGAGATATTATTAAGTTTACCTTCTAAATCAGGATAAAATTGATCTTCACTACAAGTCTTAATAGGATTTTGTGGGGTTCCCTCCTTTGAATTTTTATCTTTGGGTGACTATACAAACAATTGTTTCTTTTTCCACTTTGGACAATTTACTTATTATATGGCTTTGATTTTTACAATAATAGCACATTATTTGAGAAGAAGTTGAAAAATAAGAAGAAGAAGAAGGAGAATAATAATAATAAGAATAATTATTTATATAGGAAAAGAGTTTTCGAGTCTGAGGTCTTTAAGGTTGGAATGTGCCTACCCAAGTAGACTGAGCTATTGAAAATTCAATCAAGGTGCACTAGCTGGAGAAGATCGAGGTGCATGTGATTGAGTGAAAATTTTCCCCTATGTAATCTAAGATTGATTAAAAATTACATCAAGTGTATAAAGTGGAGTATATTTCAACTTGTGAAACAAGTGTGTTTGGAGACCACTCTTAAACTTAGCAATAAGAGTAGGTGTAGGTTCATAAACATGAAGCATGATACATACGTGGTTGAATTGATACATATAGTCCTAAACATACATATGGCTTCCTTACCTCAAACAAATACAATGGATGAGCAAATCCTCATCATAATTTTATGGACAAAGTGTATCCTTCAAGTTTATGACCAACTAAACTCAAGTGGTGATGGGATTATGAGTAGTTTATCTCTTAATGTTCAAAATCTTACCAACACTAGATAGTTTCAACTTAGTAAAGGGTATCTTATCATTATCAGGGATTTAACTATAGGTAAACTAAGTGTTCATGTCTAAAATCCAATTATTAAGAACTTCAAGATATCTAAACCCATCATAGATCTTAACCTCACATTTGACATGAGAATGGGGGTCAAGAGTATGGACCTCAAGTGATGGAGGCTAGGCTTGCATATTATTAAACTTATCAACCAAATTACTAACTATTTTAGCTAGGGTCATCAGGTTTTCTATTTTACAATGGGTTATAGCTTACCTAGTGATTTCTAGAGTATTGATTGACCAAACTTACAAATAGTCCACCACTTTGGTTTCAGAGTGTTGGGTACTACCAAAAACACACTCTTTTTAATAATATATTCTTCTAGGCACAATTAAGTATATCAAACAATTATAAAAGTGAAAAGTATAACTTCCAAAGGATTAGTCTCAAAATGAGCTTTCCAAAACCTATAAATAAGGCTATAATAAACAAGTACAACTATGTCATCATAGTACAACAAACCGAATATTTCTGTGTAGTTGAGAGTTAGTTGGAGGTTTTGTCCTTGCATGCAAATCAATACATATTCAAATTAAAAATAAATAAACATTTTTAAAAAAATTCTTCCCCCCTTTACATATGATGAACCCCCCCAATTACAAGAGATTTCATGACCTCCACTTGCACTAAAAGGTAAAAAAGGTCCCACTAAAGACAAAGGGTCCTAAAAAGATGTCCTACTAAAGGAAAAAAGAGCTAAAATATAAAACATCTAACTAATTACTTTACTCTAGAATTTTTAATGAAACTTCAAGTTTGAAGTTTCCAAGTGAAATGCCAACAAATGACCATTGACTGCTCAAGTGCCTTGTAATTTGCCTTTTCCTAAGCTTAAATTTTGATTTTCTATGAAAAATCACCTCCAATGTGATGATTTGCAAACTTGTGATGTTAACAACCAATATCCTCCATTGTTATCCTTTCCTCCATTTTTTTTATATTCATCTATTTACTATTTCTAAAGTGGTGCCACATGTTAACCAATCGCAACTACACAGGTCAATATTAAATATCGAGCTTGAAATATAGCAAAATTGCATCTCCAGGCATGACATCTAAACTCCAACGTAACTATTGTAGTGTTAGGGCATCAACATGTATATGGTATCTAAAAATATATATCCCAAACCATCATAGATGGTGAGAACATATTAACAGGTGCATCTATTGAATGTGAATTATACTTGGTGTTAATCCAATAACAAGAACCTTATCGTTTTTACCTTTTGAACTTCCCCCTTGTCATGAGCATCGAATATTATCCCTAGGAAACAACGTCGAGTGTTTTTCAAAGAAAATTATTTTATATCCTTCAAAAAGAAGCCCCTAAACAAATTCATTGATCACTAGTCTCCAACATTAATTTCGTTTATTCCTCTAACATGAATGACTTGATATCTCAAATGATCAACAATATTTATGGATGCAACTGTTGTCATCTCTAATTATCCCCATTGAGGATAATCATGGCTGGCATAGAGTAACATAATGGGCCTTAATCAAAAATAAAAAATTGGGCTCAATTGGGATCCTTTGAGAGTTTTTGCAAGGCTAGCTCCTTGTTAGGATGTGATATTCAAGGTGCTAGTTGCTCAACAAAGAGGAAAAAAGTACAAGAAAGCAAATAAAATAAAAGTAAACTCAACAAAAGAAAAATAGGGTGATGTACCAAGAGATCCATTAAGATCTTCCATCAAAAATAGGCCTGAACGCTATGTGTCAGTTATGAACACTTCTTCTTCTCATCACAATGAAGTGCAATTGAGATCTACCAATTATATGGATGCGTGAGAAGGTGGGTCCTGTAGGAGATCCAAGCTAGTTAGTGACTTAGTCCAAAAATAAACACAAGCCCCTCACACATACATACACTTAATAAAATATAATATTCAATAAAAACATTATAAACACATACACATACACATGCACAACAATGGGTCTGTAGGAAAATGCCAAAAAATAGACATAGGCTCCCATTGTTGAGGATGATATTAAAAGTCACCCATAATTTTTAAATTAATATGTGAGTTGTAACTAAAATAAAGCACATGCAAAAATATCTTAAATTGGGTGCTTTATTTATACCAATTAAAAATTTTAGTAAATTTAAAAACAAATAAAAAATAGCATGCAAAGTGGCATAATAAAAGTTGTTTTTCTTAAAAGCTAGTTTTAGCTTTTTTAGGGTTTTTAGTTTTTTTGCATGATCAAGGCTGATTGATCATTATATATTTCTTAATTGGACTCTTTTTAAAATGTATAAGAATAAGAAGTTTTTAGAGTGCACTATTGTGGAGCTTTTTAAAAGTTTATATTTCTACACTTTTTTTCAATTCTAGATCTAATTTTATGGTTTGGACTAGCAACATAGTTTACATAATTAGAGCTTTTGGCTGATGATATTTCATCGTTTGGTATTCAATTTTTTTTTTTTGCTTAATCAATAATCACTCCTGGACCATTTTTGGGTGATATCCACGCTCCATTAATGTTTTATATTAGATTGGAATTGCTTTATTATTGTTTTTTTATCTCTTCACCTTAAGAATTTTCATTTGGTATCAAAGCAAATTTTTTTTGTGAGATTTCAGAATTTGCAGGTGAAGCTATGACAAGAGAGGATATATATTTATTATTTCCAATATCCTTTACAAGATATTGGATCAGAAATACTTGTGGCTACTCGTTTGCTATCATGGAAACAAATAGTACATTCTTAAATATACCTACATTTAAAGGAGATAACTTTGAGTACTAGAGAGATCAAATGAGAAGGATATTTGTATGAAAGCAAGTTTTAAAGAGTATAGGTAATCCATATACTTCTAATTATTGGAATGCTCTTCCTCAAGATCAAAATAAGACATTGGAAGAAGAAGAAAATAATGATGCTCAAGATTTCTTCTACTTGTAGAGTGCAATAGATCCAAGCATATATTCAAGGATAGTTGGTTGTAAGAATACCCATGAGGCATGGACAACATTGGATACATCATATCAAGGGTCAAAAAATGTAAGATCAGCAAATATTTACACATTAAGAATAAATTTTGAAAATATGAGAATGTATGATGATGAGAATGTTGGAGACTATTATATTAGAGTAAATGACATGGTGCATAGAATGAGACTGTATTGTGAAGTCATAGAAGATAAAGTAGTAGTAAGAAATATTTTAAGATCCCTAACTCCAAAGTAGTTGCATATTTTCATTACACTTGAGGAGTGTAAAGATATGGACCAAATTAAGGTTGAAGAGTTAGTGAATTCTTTATTGTCCCATGAGGATAAAATAACAATTTACTCAAATGAATTGAATCATGTGCTAGAGTTCAAAGTATGGGTTTAAAAACCAAATACATCCCTCAAATCATAATGTATTTTTTTCTCAAATTTCATATCAAAAAGAAAAAATCAATCAAATTCAAAAAGGTAAGAAGGTCATCACTTGTCATTATTGTAAGAAACTAGGTCACACGTAGACTGTAAGAAACTAGCAGCTAAAAATCAAGCAAACCAAGATGGGGGTGAGAAAAAGGCTTACCAAGCTGAGAATAATGATGATAAAATTAATTATTATTTTTCATGTAGTTCAAGTTTGGATGATAAAAATAATGTGGTTTCTTGATTCAAGATGTTCTAACCATATATCATGTTTTAAGGATTGTTTTGACAAGCTAGATGGTTCATTCAAGAGCCTAGTTCACTTAGGATATGGGAAGGTGATTCATGTAGAAGGGAAGGGAGTATGTATATCACCATAAAGCATGGTAAGGGTGATATAAACAACATTTATTTGAATTCAAACATGAAGCACAATCTCATAATTTTTGGACAACTACTAGCGAAAAGATTCAAGTTAATTTTTGACAGTGGAGAATGTTTGATATATGACAAAAAGCAAGGTAACAAATTGATTGGAAAGTCTATTATGTCAAAAATATAATTTTTCCATTGAGAATAAATATGTTAAATCATAATTCTTGATTTTCTACCATTGAGAAATCAAGCATGTTGTAGCACTCTAGATATGGTCATTTAAAATTTAGAAGTTTACATGTTCTTTTAAAGAACAATATGATTGATGGTATTCCAAAGATTAATCCAAATTGAAGGAAACATACAAGGCATGTATACTTGGTTAAAAACCATAGAGAAAATTTTCAATTAGAAAATGAAGAGCTACCAAGAAATTGGAGTTGGTACATTCAGATTTGTATAGGCCCATGTCTTGTCCTAGCCCAGATTTGTATAGGCCCATGTCTTGTTTGGACCCAACTTCACCTCCCCTACACGCAATTTCAAAAATATTTAGCTAGGTATGACGTCACAGATGGTTATGTACGTCAGCCCCACCTCCCGCGGCTTTTTCAGAATTCTGTCTGCCACTTCCCACGCCTTCAAGGCCCTAAATTTCTGGAACCGCTGTAGGCCGGTACTTTGAATGATTCCAGTCAAACCCAATTACCCACTACGGAATTTGAAACGCCCTCATATTACATAAAGTCAAACCGTGTGTCAGAAGACAAACACTGACTACGAAACAATTTTTTGACATTTAGCAAAAGAGTGCGTGCATTTTGTTCTGTTGATATTGACTTCGGTCTTTTACACTTTTCAACGGAGTTGTGTTCACACACGTTATTTCATAAATAATATGAGATTTCTCACCTTCATGAGACTCTTATTAACGTTTTAGGCAACTTGACTTCAAGCTTTGGGCGTCAATCCATATCAAGTTAACCTTTCATCTTTATCGACTTGGCGATGCAAATAGATAGACAAGTTAACCTTTATAAAGAAGACAAGACAAACACTTGACTACTAAACAATTTTCTGTCATTTAGCAAAGAGTGCGTGCATTTATTTCTTCCACAAGAATTTTCCGTAGATATCAACTTTGGCCTTTTACACTTTCTATATCTACTTTGGCCTTTTACACTTTCTACGGACCCGGTTGTGTTCACACAAGTTATTTCACAAATAAGTTTTTTTTTAATTTTTCGTTTTTATTAACATCAAGTTAAATTATATAGTTGGTTTTTTACTTTCTAATTTTTATGATATTGTTTTTCATTACAAACTATTTATTTTCACTCACATATTCTTATATTAAAATTTTATTTTACTCTAATATCTCTTCTATTTATTTTGTTCTATGTACATCGAGAATGTGACTTCAACTTGACTTCAAGCTTCAGGAGTCAATCCATCTCTGATACTTCAACCTGACTTCAAGCTTCGGGCGTCAATCCATCTCAAGCCAACCTTTCATCTTTTATCAACATGGCAATGCAAGATAGACAACACGAGAAAAGATTTTCACTGCGAGGCTCTTAGGTTTAAGTTTAAGAGAATAGGACATTCTTGAAGAAAAACGTATACAAATCCCACGATATATTTATACATTCTGTATTTTAAGAAGGAAAACGTATAAAAAAATATATATATAGTTTAAGAAAATGGGACATTCTCTGTATTTTAAGAAGAAAAACGTATACAAATTCCACTTGATATATTTATACATCGTCACACAAATAATGAGATAAGCCTTACGTTTGGTCACCTGTCTGTTGGCTGTCTCTTTTATTTTTAACTTCATCTCATGACGGCATACTTATAATTTTTCTTCATGTAAAAAATTAAAGCCCCTCGACTCATGATTAGACTTAGACTGCACAATAAGCCAAACACAAAACAATTTCGTGGAATCTCATCTTGTGAAGCTCCATACTTTTACCCGGAATTATGGAACATTGAGAATGACAATAAGAGAAACGAAGGCCATTCGGAGCCAAAAATGTTAGACAAGTAACTTTTTAAGTATAGATTCCAGTAATAATATACTAAACTAAGGACGGCAATGACATAGATTTATTAGTATCATATATAATTTTCTAAGTTAGATAGCACAATTAGTATCATATATAATTCTCTAAGTTAGATAGCACAATAAAAATAAATATCAAAGACGCATAAATAATCCAAACATATAAAGTCCAATCCTCTATGCAATTGACATTTATACCAACAATTTGTACAAAAAAAATCACTTTTAAGATTACTATTTCTTAAGATGAGTCTTTTTAAACATCAAAGTCACAAATTCAAGCAAAACAATATTTCCCCATAATGATTTATACAGCAACTTGGGCCACTTCATTAGTTGTTGATTCCATCATCTTACGTAATTTGTACGTATTGACCTGTGAGATGCAGACAATATAAAAAATTTGGAGCCTGGACCTCATCAACCAACCTTTGAAATCATCAACCAACCTCGCGATACTCGCAAAAGATTATATTGAACGACTTTATAAGCAATTCCTTTTCCTAATGGAGATAACGTGTGACCTTCACTAATGAAGTTGTTAAAAGTCAATGGCGTAATCATAAGACTAGACTACTCTCCCAGATTTTATGGGTTGTTTAAGGAATTTTTATAATTTTTAAGGTAAAAATGAAGTTAATGGGGTCGTAAACCTCTTAAGAAATCAAAACCTGGCAGTCTATGGGCTATGAAATCTAATATGTGTCAAAGCAAGTTGGCTATGATATTTAACATGTATGAGAGCAAGTGTAAATTTCTATTATGTGTAATTACATATAATTTTTTCAAACTTATTCAAGGGTAACTTTGGTTGGAGCAAGCTAAGAAGAAACTTTTTTTTAAGGTTGATGTCGAGATAATAAGAAGAGCTTTTTGATAAAACTTTGGGTGGATTTATATCAAAGGATCTTACTGGGATTAGTAAATTTGCTCCAAGAGAAACATTCATTAACAAGTTTTTTGTTTTCTCTTATTGGTAGATGCCCTAGTTTCAAGATTAAGTTTGTTGAGGTTTTTTAAAAACCTCACTTGTTTTTATATGAATTTTTCTAAAAATTTATTTTAGCAATAAAGATGAAAGGGTAGATTGTTTGGCCTTCATAAAAAATAAAAGAAGATCCTAAACTTTTTTAGATAAATTCCTAGTGTCAAATAAGCCATGGGCAAGCTTTTGTGCTTCACAAAGATCTTTGAGTTACTTCACAAACGTACAAAAATGGTCCAATTATGTATCCACTACATAGACATGAGTGGATGTCTTGAATGATTGTGTTTGACAAAAGGGTAATGTAGAGCAAATTGTGATACATATGAATGAACTATTAGTGTTTCTAGATTCTTTAAAAAATCTCAAAGGGCTCTCAATTTAGCATTTCACTCATTTTACCTCTAGGTATCTCAATTTTATTTTATTTTAAAATCATTTTTCCTTTAAAATTTAAAAATTTAAATTTCAAATTGAGAAAATATCAAGGAATATTCCCTAGCCTAGTAGGTACAATAGGGCACATGAGCATGCACTTATATCAACATGATTTAGGGTTGCATTAGTACAGAGGAATAAGGGGACAACAATTTTTTGTTTGATTTTAAGTCTAATCTTTGCTCTTCATCTCCCAAGAAAAGCACTTGGAAAGATGACTAGCCAAACCAAGTTGAAAACTTGGTGCATGAGGGGTCCTTGGTTTGAATCCTCCAATGCTATATTGTATCTTTTCATGATACTATCAACATCATCCTTGATGACTTGGCACTTTGGGGTGACATGGAACCTTGTAATGACATGGATGTGGATGATGTCACATATTTCCATGTTTGTGATGATGTGGTATAGGTGTACAAATACTACATGGTTTTTGCTACAAGTAACATGTCAATCCATACAAGTATCTTGGCTATTGATGTACAAACCCTAAGGTAACATGTGATAATCCATACAAGTAATAGGGTAGTCCATATAGGTGATATGATATGGCACATGGCAACTGATGTGGCATTATTATAGGTGATATGGCATGACATGTAGTGATTGGCATAGGCACTAACATAATTGATTGTGTGGCATGAATTTTGAGGTGATACATGGTAGGTGATTAAGAGGTGATGCATGTATAGATATACCAGTTTTTGATTGGGCCAACATGGTAGGTCATCAAAATGGCAAGCTATACCACTAGATATGTATAAACACAAGTTTGGTCAATCATAGTTTTCCATCTCATTAAAATTGATAAATAGATCACATAGTCAACAATGAACTTTGTGTTGCACAAATTTTGGAGCAAATCAATATATAATAAGTGGATCAATGTGGTTCACATATCAAAAAATAAATCAAATAACGACAAGTGGTATAAGATGATATACTAGTATGCTACACAATTAGTGAATGTTTGGCATCCCCTCAACCACTTACATAGCAACATGTGTAACCTCTCATTCACTATAAGTCCTAAATTGCTTAAAACTTTTCAATGGTTTTGAAGCCAATTTTTATGATTTTAGGGCAAATGTTTTGGGAGCCATAACTTTTGTACAAGAAAGCATTTTGAGCCCTTTTTCAAATTGTATAGTTTTTGAAGATCTCTACATCGGTAGAGTTATTTTTTATCATATCTATATGCATTTTTTTGAATTTTTATAGAATAGTTATGAATCACCATGTGCCCTTCTTGGATGGTCCAAACTATGCTACATAGAAGATCAATATTAAAGCTCTACTCCAAAGCAAGGGTTTACTCAAATATGTAAATGAGGAGCCTAATAATACTAAAAACTAAAGAATTGAAAGAGCTCTATAAGGACAAGAAGTATGAGGTTCATCATTTCATAGCTCTTCATGTTAACAATGTATATGACACACATGTTAGAAACACCATATATCCTAAAGTGTTGCTTGAGAGATTTCAAGGGTTATGTGATCAAATTGATTCCACATAAATGAGGATGAGCTTGAAACCTTGTCCATAGATGCATTTGATACTATTTATGAGCATATAAATAAATTGCAAGAAGACATTCAAATTGTAAGAGGACTACCTAAGGAGAGGAGAATGATATGTAGCATTAGCGAAGGAAAAAAACATCAAATTGCTCAATATCATCTTCAACAATGTGTTAAAGACATATGATATAGTTTCTATTATTTTATGAGATGCTTTGTGTAAAATTTGTACAGTCTTATGCACCACCAATAGATGAGCTATTTAGGTACATTTTGCACCATCAAGCTAGAAGACATAGGCACAAGGAAAATTATATTTTCAATCAGGCTCACCCAAAGGAAGTTGTTGCCAAAGTACAAAATGAAAATAAGCCAAAATAGAATAAGAATAATTAGAAGAATTCTTTAAAGAAGCCTACTTCTGAGTGATTCAAATCAAGAAACTTGAGGAAGCAACAAGAAAAGGAGGTGTCAATGTTGCTCTTTTCTATACACAAGGTGGGGATATTTTTAAAGGATAAATCTCACAAGCACATGTAGCAATTAATTTTACATATTATATATCTACTTTATTGCATGAGTGGATTGCAAATTCAAAGGAAACTAGACACAAACACAAACACCTTCTATAGGGTTACAACAAAGCATATTCAAGGGAACATGTTATTATTGAGATATTATTGTTCATTATAGGGTGTGGGATGTTGAGATATTAGCACGGGATATTTGTATTTTAATGAGGTACTTCATGTTCCTAATGTTAACCCTAACCTTATCTAGCAAATTACTCATACAAAAAAGAAGATATAATTTTGGCTTGATAGATGAGTAGTTAAGTAAATAAAAAATGGGTTTAAAATTGTTGCTTCTAATAATTGTGATGAGAATGTTCATATGTATAAGTTGAGAGAATAACTAACCTCTTCTACTTGCTCCTCTAGGAATAAAATTTGTGTTTCTATGGTTGCTCATATAAATAATGAAATTTAGAAGTGGCATAATAGTCTTGGACATCTCATCTATGGATATTTTTAATACACGAGTCAACATCAAATGCCCATTAGGCTTCCACGCATATATCATTCGAGTGGTTCATTTGAGGGATGTATTCTAAGGAAGCGACATAGGGAGACCTTTCTATAAGGGATTGCAATATACGCCTCTCATACCTTAAATATCATACATATCGATATGTGTAGACCTATTAGGACACCATCTCTTGTAGGAAATATGTACTTCCTTTTATTTATGTTTTTTCTAAGTATATGTGGTTGTCCATTATTCGCATTAAGGATGAGATATTTGAGAGGTTCAAGACCTTTAAGGATATTATTGAGAATTAACTAAATAGCAAAAACAAATGTCTAAGAATAGATGGGGGAGATAAGTATGTTAGCTATGTTTTTCATGATTTTTTGGCTTCTCATGGGATTGCATATCAAAGGACTATTCACTATACTCCTAAAAAATGGTGTGGCTAAGAGGAAAAATAGGGTGATCATGAAGATGGCATGATGTATGATTCATACAAGGGGATGGATAATAGATTATAGAGTGAGGTTGTCACTTATTCAACATTTATCATTAACAAAGTTCCTACCATGATAGTCTAGGGTATAACGCCTCTTGAGATATTGATATGGGATAAGCCTTATATGTCATGATTCCATATATTTGGGTCTTCAACATGGGCTCACATGCCCAAGGATATTATAAAAGAGGTACGAAAGAGCTACAAATGTATTTTTATGGGGTATTCAAATACCTCAAAGGAATATTATCTTTGTGATTCTAAAAGGCATGGGGTTTTCATCTAGAGAGATGTCACCTTTGATGAGATTCTTTTAGGTATCCCTTCCACCCCACTATATGAGCTTTTGAAAAATAACTTTTTTGATCCTTTGACCATCTTAGACTGATGTGGAATTAGTTACAACAAACACGAGATATGAATGACAATCCAAAATTTAGTTGTATGAGCATACCAAAAGGCACCTATAACTATGCATTACAAGATATTACAATGGATAAGAATACATTAAATAATGCTTATCCTAAGCTAACAAAATTATCATGGGCTATAATCCATATCATAGACCTAGTTGTTTCTTATGATATTTTGGTTGGATTTATCCCCATTATTGTATTTTATTCACCTTATTCATATTATTCATCTTCATATTTGAGAGGAGGTCCATTGCTTATTGATTTGATCCCTTCATGGGTAGAACCATAGGTAGCACCTTCTTCTTCAATTCTAGGGAATGATGAGAAGGACACATCAATCTAGAATGTTTTAGCCTTTGATATGGATCCCACACCACACGGTCTACGCAATTAGAAAACTCTAGCCTACTTTTAATTACTATGTTTGGCTATAAATAGCCAAAGTTACATGTAATTGAAATACCACACATATATTACAAAATTTGAAAATCCTCTACGTGCTTGATTACATGGTTTGAATAGGGATGGACACAAAATGAGGAAAAGGTGGCCAATTTTATATTTACAAAAGGTGACCCTTTTTATTTTATATTTATAAAGTGGCCATACATGCTTATAATAATATTTAGATATTAATATATTATAATATCTATTTTATATTATATTATATATTATTTTATTATCATTCCTTCCCACCATATAATTTTTGGACTTCAATGTGTACAAAATGGAAAATAAAAGGAAGGAGGAATAACTTGAACAAAAACAACAATTAAAATTGGAGGAACAATAGCAACAATAGGGGTGACAATAGGAATAATATTTGTAACAAGAACAATTAGACCTGAATTAATAGGAGCAACAAGAGCAACCAAGGCTAGAACATCAAGAGTAATAGCAGTAACAAGAGCGATTACAGGTATAGGAGCCACAACAAGAGCATATATTGAAATAACTAGAATAACAATCAAAGTAAGAGGAGCAATAAGAACATTTAGAACTATAGGAGGAGAAATAGTAGTGGGAGGAACAAGAATTGAAGCATCAAGAGAAGAAAGAGTAGGAAAAAGTGATCTATGAGTATTTATCTATAAAGGAGCAACACCCCAAGTGTAAAAAATTCTTTGGATTAGGAATAGTGAGGTTGTAGTCGACTAAAAACTAAGGCAATTTTGTGTCTAATGTATATTAGTATGAGGCAAGTGTGGATTGGATTGGGTACTACAAATGAGGAAAGAGTGATGCTCATGCTAGAAGGTATAAGTATTATGATATGCATTGTATGTGAGTGTGAGTGTGAGTGATAATAAAGTAGTATCACGGTCTTGCCAACTAAGTGGGTATGTATGAGGATGAGGACAAATAGGTAGTTGTAATTTATCGATAATGGACTATGCAATCAATTTTTGTTGTGAGCCATTATTGATGATACAATCCATAGATAAATTAGGTGTAAGATGAGCACAAGTGAAAAAAAAAATATCAAGACCTCCTACAGGAGACTTATGAGTTAGTAAGGAAATATTATTAAGTTTTCCTTCTAACTTAGGATAAAATTGATCTTCATTGCAAGTGTTGATAGGATTTTGTGGGGTTCCCTCCTAATTTTTATATTTGGGTGACTATACAAATAATTTTATTTTTCCTCTTTGGAAAATTACTTATTATATGACTTTGCTTTTTACAATGATAACACATTATTTGAGAAGAAGTTGAAGAATAAGAAGAATATGATGGAGAAGAATAATTCTTTAGATAGAAAAAGGGTTGTTGAGTATGAGATCTCTGAGGTTGGAATGTGCCTACTCAAGTAGAATAAGGTGTTGAAAAAGATAATTGAGATGCACTAGCTAGAGAAGATCGAGGTGCATGTGACTGAGCAAAAAGTTTCTCCTCTACAAGCTAAGCTTGATTAAAATTTGTATTGACTGTATCAAATGGATTACATTTCAACTTGTGAAACAAGTGTGTTTGGAGGCCACTCTTAAACTTAGCAATAAGAGTAGGTGTAGGGTCATAAATATGAAGTAGGATATGTAGGTGGTTGAAATGATAGATATAGTCCTAAAAATATATATGGCTTCCTTGACTCAAACAAAGACAATGGAAAAAAAAATATTCATCATAATTTTATGAATAGAGTGTATCCTTCAAGGTTATGATCAATTAAACTCAAGTGGTTATGGTATTATGAGTATTTTATCGCTCAATGTTCAAAATCTTAGCAATACTAGATAGTTTCAACTTAGCAAAGGGTACCTTATCATCATCAGGGATTTGGCTATAGGTAAACCAAGTGTCCATGTCTAAAATCCAACTATTAATAACTTTAGGATATCTAAACCCATCATAGATCTTAACCTCACATTTAACATGATAACGAGGTTCAAGAGTGTGGACCTCAGGTGATGGAGGCTGGACTTGCATATTATTAACCTTATCAGCCAAATTAATAACTATTATAGCTAAGGTCGTCAAGTTTTATATTTTCCAATGGGTTATAGCTTACTTAGTGATTTCCAAGGGAGTGATTGACCAAACTTGCAAATAGTCCACCACTTTGGTTTCAAAGTGTTGGGTACTACCAAAAATGCACTCTTTTTAATAATAGATTCTTCTAGGTACAATTAAGTATATAAAACAATTATAAAAGTGAAAAGTATCACTTACAAAATATTAGGCTTGAAATGATATTTCCAACACCTATAAATAAGGCTATATCTAAACAAGGACAACTATGTCATCATAGTACAACAAACAAAATACTTCTATGTAGCTTAGAGTTAGCTGGAGATTTTTTCCCTGCATGCGAATCAATACATATTCAAAATACAAATAAATAATCATTTTGAAAAAATTTCTTCCCTCCTTTACATATGATGTACCCCCACAATTACAAGATATTTCGTGACCTCCACTTGCACTAAAAGGTGATAAATGCCCCACTAAAGACAAAGGGTCCTAAAAAGGGATCCTATTAAAGGAAAAAAGAGCTAAAATATAAAACGTCTAACTAATTACTTTACTCTAGATGGAATTTCAAGTTTGAAGTTTCCAAGTGAAATATCAACAAATGACCATTGCCCGCTCGAGTGCCTTGTAATTTGGCTTTTCCTAAGATTAATTTTTTATTTTTTATGAAAATCACCTTTAATGTGATGATTTGCGAACTTGTGATGTCAACAATAGATATCCTCCATAATTCTCCTTTCCTCCATAAATTTTATATTACTCTATGCCACGTGTTGACTATTTCTAAAGTGATGCCACATATTAACCAATCACAGCTACATAGGTCAACATTTAAGATCAAGCGTGAAATATAGCAGAATTGTGTCTCCAAGCATGACATCTAAACTCCAATGTGACTATTGTAGTGTTGGGGCATCACCAGGTAGATGGTAGCGAAAAAAAAATACCCAAAACCATCACAGATGGTGATAACATTCCAACTGGTGCATCTATTGAATGTGAATTATACTTGGTGTTAATAAAATAATAAGAACCTTGTATTTTTTGCTTTTTGAACTTTCCCCTTATCATGAGTGTAAAATATTATTCCTAGGAGATAGCGTCGAGTGTATGTCCAAAGAAAATTATTTTATATCCTTCAACTGGAAGTCATTAAACAAATACATTGATCACCAGTCCCCAACATCAATCTTGATTACTCCTCCAACATGAATGACTTGATATCTCAGATGATCAACAATCTTTATGGATATGACTATTGTCATCTCTAATTATCCCCACTTAGGATAATCATGGATTATGTAGAGCAACATAGTAGACCTTAATTGAGAGTGCAATATTTGGCTCAATTGGGGTCCTTTGAGAGTTTTGCAAGGCTAGCTCCTTGTTAGGATGTGATCTTCAAGGTGCTATTTTTTCAACAAAGAGGAAATTAGTACAAGAAATCAAAGAAAATAAAAGTAAAATCAACAACTAAAGGAAAAGAGGGTGATGCATCAAGAGAAGAACACTATGTAATAGAAGGTGCTAAGATATTTTTTTAAAAATAGGCCTTAACGCTATGTGTCAACGATGAACACTTTCTTTCCTCATCACAATGAAGTGCAATGATATCTACCAATTATATGCATGCATGAGAAGATGGATCCTGCAGGAGAGCCAATTTAGTTAGTGACTTAGTCCAAAAATAGACACAGGCCCTTCACACATACATACACTTAATAAAATCTAATATTCAGGAAAAATATCACAAACACATACACATACACAACAATGGGTCTGTAGGTATATGCCAAAAAATAGACATAGGCTCCCATTATTGAGGGTGATGTCAAAAGTCACCCACAATTATTAAATTTATATGTGATTTGTAACTAAAATAAAGCACATGCAAAAATATATTAAATTGGGTGCCTTATTCATGCCAATTAAGAATTTTAGTTAATTTTAAAAAAATTAAAAAACATCATGCAAAATGGCATAATAAAAGTTTTTTTTAAAAGCTAGTTTTAGCTTTTTTAGTTTTTTGCATGATCAAGGCTGATTGATCATTATATATTTCTTAATTGGACTCTTTTTAAAATGTAGAAGAATTGGAATTTTTTAGAGTGCACTATTGTGGAGATTTTTTAAAGTTATATTGGTGCACTTTTTCAATCCTAGATCTAATTTTCTACTTTGGACTAGCAACATAGTTTACAAAAATTGGAGCTTTTGGTTGAGGATATTTCATTTTTTAGCATTCATAATTAGATTATATTAATCAATAATCACTCCTAGACCATTTTTGGGTGATATCCATGCTCCATTAAAGTTATCTAGGTGAAATTTTACATTCATCACCGACCCTTCCCTTTAGGAAGGGATTCCCTCTACCCAAAAGGAGTCCGCTATTTTTTGAAGATAATTTTGAGTGGGCAAAAGGTACAAAGTGGCAGAGGTAGAAGTCATGGATGGACCAAAGTGTTAGGTGGATGGCAGAATGAAGCAGGACGGGCCATGGAATGGGTGAACCTTTTTCCTGAGAATCCAAGTGGAATATTCCCAAAAAACCTAACCAACTCCTTAGGAAAATGGCCTAAGTGGCCAACATGGGTAGGATAATTGGTTAAACCCACCCTTCAATAACAAAGAAAACTCCCACCCAGCCTAGGTGGGAAGTTAGGAATATCATATGGATGGGACATATGAGAAACATCCACCTTCTTTGGTACCCCTGCAAGCAAAAGAAAGAAGCCGCTAGATATGTCAAACACTAGTCATCACCCAAAGTCCAAAGGAAGACCTGCCCATTACTACAGTGGGCCAAGTACTTAATAACGTACATAGAAGTGACAAGTTTTTTATGTCATGCTCCCGAGGTACTTTAGTACCTGTTACCCACTGGATAGCTAGAAGATCACCAAACGAGGAGAAGGATGAGGTAGCTAAATATTAATGAGTTGATCAAAATATCGGATGGACCAGATTGATCCATAAGTACCTGCCACTCTTCCAGAAGAGAAACCTTCTCAATGGAGTAGTGTACCAGGGTGGTGCTTGTTAGATACAAAGACCATATTCTCGCCTACCATCATTAATGTCTAGATTTTAAAATCCCTGTAAATATAATTATAAATAATGGAATACCAGCCATTCCTAAGGGTAGATATTTAGCCATTACAATACTTATGTAAGGTTTGCCCTTTGTAAATACAAATTTTGCACTATTTGGTCTTTAATTGTGTTTGTTTGTATTTTACTAAATGTATGAACATTTAATTCTTTATTTGCTTAAGTCATTCTGTGTTATTTTGGTATCTGGATTTTGTGGGGTGTGCTTGAGCGATTAATGGGGAGAGTATTCATTATATGGTTTGGGGATTTATTTTTGCTAACGTCGATCGAGCGACAATGCTTTGATTATGCATCCTGGATCTCATGCACCCACTCACCAGTAATAGAAGTCACCTCCTGCCCACAACTGATAGAGAGCTAGGAAAATAACACCATTGGGTGATCTGGTGTGGGGCTTGTCTTTTAGATGGGGTATTGTGCCTGCATAGGTCTTGATGTGACTATACCCATCCTTGTGAGTTTTGGCTATAGCCTTTTATTTATTTCTTTCCCATTTCCATTTTTCTCTTTCCTTTTGCGGCCTAGAGTATCTTGAATCACCCCAAGAAATCGACCTTCTTCAAAGATCACCTGCCTTGTCCTTTCGATGTGGTGGATGTTCTACGCTGCTTGGTACTTTGTTCACCCTGCCCTGCATGAGGTTCCATATTGGTGACCAACAATTTTTGGCAACTTTGTTGGGGACCGACTGATTCCCATGTTTTAGGAACTAGAGTTTGGTGACTCTCTAGTTTACTCATATCTTATCAAAGTCACCTGGTGACTCTGACTGAGAAGCACTTCAAGATCATGAGATTAGTCGCTAGCTCATGCTAAAGATCCAAATATCTCAGAGGACTCAAGGTATGGTGAGCAACCTTGACCTCACAAGCAGAGATAGCATGCTCACCTAGTGATTTTGACTTTGACATCACAACCAGGACCTCTCAATATTGGTGCCTTGATGGCTTGGCCATATTTTCCCCAGTGGAATGACCCTGGTCCCCTCAATATCCCTCAACAGTACAATATCCCAGAAGCTTCCTTTGACACCCTACCCAAATAAAGTGGTGTCAAGGGAGCTATGAAGGAACACCTTAAAAATGTAACTTCCATGGCCATCCTTCATAATATCATGCATGAAGATGTAATGATCAGGCTTCTAGTAGCCTCTCTTAAAGGTAGAGCATGGCTCTCGTTTAAGACCCTATAGCTGAGAAGCATCTCTACATGGGGAAATTTTGTGGAGCCCCTAATGGATGTGTTTGGAGAAGTGGAGGACCCATTCAAATCTCTAAATTAGTTCACATTTATCAATAGAAACCCTCTTGAAAGTATGACGGACTTCAATGTTCATTTTGAGAATAAGTTGGAAGAGGATTCCACTACAGATCCTCCCAACCTCCACCTAGGTGCATATTTTTTACATCTGAGCTCTTGGTACTGATATCACTCTCCTTTTGCACCAATTAGGGAAAACACGTTTTCTTGACTCTACAAGGAGGTTTTCAAGGCTGATCAGGTTCTTATGTGGAGGCTCCAACAAACCAGTTCCTGCAAGAAGTTGGTGCTAGATCATGAAGTGGGCACAAACCAAGGGCAGGTCTATCAAAAATACCACATCCATGAAGATGGCATGACCAATCAATCCCAGAACCTCAAGAAGATGGGTAAGGACATGGATTCTCATAAGCAGGATAAGGACTCAACGATAGAGGAAGAGTCAACTAGGAGATTGGCACAGTTGGCAAATCTTGAAAAGGGATAACATGAAAATATGGTCCCTGAAAACACATCGTTTGAAAGGTGGGATACAGTGGCAAAAAATATTTCCACTCTATGTTTCAAGGGCCTGAGTGTTCATGCACTCAGGAAAGAAAAGGAGAATTACAATTTTGTCATAATTCTGAGCCAGTGGGGAAGGCACAAGACATATCATAAACGGTGCCTCAAATACAATGTGATCTGGTCTGGCCATTGTATATTTAGAGGATGATTTGTATTTGACACCCTAGCTCAAGTGTGCTAGTCACACAACAATTTTACAACCAGTAAATAAAAGCCTTGCATTATGCATGGTCGTTGTATTAGGAATCACAATTTTTTTTTTCGACCATCGACACAACAAGATCCTATGGAGAGTTTCCATTTGGTTGGGTGTTGGAGGGCATCAACAAGAATTTTATCAAAAAAAATTAGGAAATATAACATTCCCCTCCATATATGTGTTATTTTCTTAGTTCTCTGTTCTTCTGTGCATTGTTATCTGGACCCCATAACCTAATGGATACATTCAGAAATTTTCAAAACCTCTCACTTAGAGCTGCAACAAGCCTTGAAACTCACAAATGCAAGCACAAGACAAGGCGGGTATGCTATAAATAGCCCCTATAGTAAGATGCAATTGAGACCATAAAGTGCAAATCATAAGTTGTGGTTGAAGCTAAAATGGCCTCTTGGTCAATAATAGTTAGTAAAAGAGGATCGTTGCTGGATTGTGTGAAAAAGAAGGCCTAGGACAAAAGAAATAAATTATGATGGAAATATATCTACTCTTGGAATCTCTCAGGTCTTCGATGGATTGTGTTTAGGGAAATTCAATCCATAAGAATACCTCGTGAAAAAGGGTTCATGCCCTATTGGTTTCACTTGACAAGCTTTGGATCGCTTTCCCCTTCATTTCTCTCCTTTTCCTTGCCATTTCCTCCCCTTCGCATTCTCTCCCCCTTTGTTTTTTGTAACTCTCCTGATTTGTAACAAAGGTATCATCACTCCTATTGCTTCCTCTTTCCTCTTCCTTCCCTGTGTGTCTTACAACAAGCTTCTTAAGCATTTGCTTACTATTTCCACTGTTTGTCTTCCTATTGCTCTTGTCCGTAGAAATTCTCTCTATGTTGGTCATATTAGCCTTGTCTTTCTAGATTTATTTTCCTCGTTGCTTCCTTATTCTCTTGTCAATTGATCCCCTATTCCTTTCCTCCCGTTTTGCTTTTCACCTTGTAAAATTTTTCATTTCCTCCAATTTCTCTACATGCTCATTTTCCTCCTGGAGTCTTCTCCTTCATCGCATCCTCCTTCCTTATGTGCCCTTTCTTTTCCCCTTTGTTTCCATGTTGTGTTCATTATATTTGATAATTCTCCTAGGTTCCCTTTTTTCCACGAGATGGAAAACCCCTGTAAGTCACCAAAGTGTGGGTGGAATTTTACATTCGTCACCCACCCTTCCCTTTATGAAGTGATTCCCTCTACCCAAAAAGAGTTCGCTATTTTTTGAAGACATTTATGGATGGGTAAAAGGTACCAAGTGGCATTGGTAGCAGTCACAGGTGGACCAAAGTGTTAGGTGGATGGTAGAATGAAGCAGGACGGGCCATGGAATGGGCAAACCTTTTTCCTGAGAATCTAGGTGGAATATTCCTCAAAAACCTGCCCAACTCCTTAGGTGAATAGTCTAAGTGGCCAGCATGGGTGGAAGAATTGATTGATCCCACCCTTCAAGAATAAAGAAAACTCCCACCCATCCCAGGTGGGAAGTTAGAAATATCAAATGGGTGGGACATATGAGAAACATCCGCCTTCTTTGGAACCCTCGAGATCAGAAGAAAGAAGCCATCGAATACGTAAAACACCTGCCATCACCCAAATTCCAAAGGAATACCCACCTACTGCTGTAGTGGGTCAAGTACCTGACAACATACATAGAATTGATGGGTTTTTAGTGCCATTCCCTCAAGGTACTTCAGTACCTATTACTCGTTGCATAGATAGAAGATCACAAATTGAGGAGAATGATGAGGTAGCTAAATATTAATGAGATGAGTAGAATATCATAGGGCCTAGATTGATCCAAAATTACCTACCTCTTTTCCAGAATAATGACTCTTCTCAGTGGAGCAATGTACAGGGCAGCGCTTATCAACTGCAAAGACCATCTTCCCACCTACCACCATTAATGTTCAAATTTTGAAATCCATGTAAATATAATTATAAATAGTAGAATTATAGTCATTCCTAAGGGCATCTATTTAGCCATTACAATTATTATGTAAGGTTTCCCCTTTGTAAATACAAATTATGCACTATTTGACCTTTAATTGTGTCTGCTTGTCTTTCACTGAATGTATGAATATTCAATTCTTTATTTTCTTAAGTCATTTTGTGTTATTCTGGTATATAGATTCCATGTGGTGTCCTTGAGTGATTAAGGGAGAGCGTATTCATGATATGGTTTAGGGATTTATTTCTACTAACATCGATCGAGCAAGAGTGCTTTTATTCTACATCCTAGATCTCATGCACCCGCTCGATGGTACTAGAATTTTCCTCCCACCTACCACTGATAGAGAGCTAGGAAAAGAACACCATTGAGTGATCTGGTGTGGGGCTTGTGTTTTATATGGGGTATCACACATGCACAGGTCTTGATGCAGATATACCCATCCTTATGAGTTTTTGCTACGAACTTTTATTTATTTATTTCCCCTTTTCCTTTTTCTCTTTTCTTTTGTGACATAGAGTAGCTGGAATTACCCCGAGGAATCGACCTTCTTCGAAGATCGCCCGTCCTATACTTTCAATGCAGTGGAAGTTCTAAATTGCTTAGCTCGAATCCATCCACCTTGCCCTACGCGTAGTGCCGGATTGATGACCAACAAGTTATTTTAGTCTTAGATCATAATTACTTTATTATTGTTATTATTTATATCTCCACCTTAAGAACTTTTATTTGGTATCAAAGCATAATTTTTGTGATTTCAAAATTTACAAGTGAAGCTATAGCAAGAGAGGGTGAATATTTATGATTCCCTATATCTTTTACAAGATTTTGGATCAGAAATACTTGTGGATATTTGTTTGCTATCATAGAAATAAATAGTACATCCTTAAATATGCATACATTCAAAGGAGATAACTTTGAGTACTAGAGAGATCAAATTATGAGGATATTTGTATGGAAGGAAGTTTAGAAAAGTATAGTTAACCCATATACTCCTAATGATTGGAGTGCTCTTCCTCAAGATCAAAATAAGACATTGGAAGAAGAAGAAAAGAATGATGCTCAAGATTTCTTCTACTTGTAGAGTGTAATAGATCCAAGCATCTATCCAAGGATAGTTGGTTGTAAGAATACCCATGAGGCATGGAAAACATTGGAGACATCATATCAAGGCTCAAAAAAGGTAAGATCAGAAAATATTTCCACATTAAGAATCAATTTTGAAAATATGAGAATGCATGAAGATGAGAATGTTGGAGACTATTGTATTAGAGTAGATGACATAGTGCATAGAGTGAACATGAGCGTGTATGGTGAATTCATGGAAGATAAAGTAGTAGTAAGAAATATTTTGATATCCCTAACTCCAAAGTAGTTGTATATTTTCATTACACATGAGGAGTGTAAAGATATGTACCAAATTAAGGTTGAAGAGTTAGTTGGTTCTTTATTGTCCCATGAGGATAAAATGAAATTCACTCAAATGAATTGAATCATGCACTAGAGTCCAAAGTATGGGTTTCAAAACCAAATACACCCCTCAAATAATAATGAATTTTTTTTCTTAAAGTTTAGATCAAAAATAAAAAACCAATCAAATTCAAAAAGGCTAAGAAGGTCATCACTTGTCATTATTATAAGAAACTAGGTCACATGATAAAGACTGTAAGAAACTAGCAGCTAAAAATCAAGTAAACCAATATGGGAGTGAGAAAAAGGCTTACCAAGATAATAATTATGATCAAATTAATTATTATTTTTCATGTAATTCATGTTTGGATGATAAAAATAATATACATTTTCTTGATTCAGGATGTTCTAACCAGATGGCATGTTTTAAGGATTGTTTTGACAAGCTAGATGGCTCATTCAAGAGCCTAGTTCACTTAGGATATGGGAAGGTGATTCATGTAGAATGGAAATGGAGTATGTCTATCACCATAAATCATGGGAAGGGTTATATTAGAAATATTTATTTGGATTCAAACATGAAGCACAATCTCATGAGTGTTGGACAACTAGTAGAGAAAGGATTCAAGCCACTTTTTGACAATGGAGAATGTTTGATATATGACAAAAAATAAAGTAAAAAATTGATTGGAAAGTATATTTTATCAAAAAATAGAATATTTCTATTGAGAATAAATATGTTAAATTAGAATTCTTGCTCTTCTACCATTGAGGAATCAAGCATGTTGTGGCACTCTAGATATGGCCATTTAAATTTGAGAAGTTTACATGTTATTTTTAAGAACAATATGGTTTATGGTCTTCCAAGGATTAATCCAAATTGAAGGAAGCATGCAAGGTATGTATACTTGTAAAAAACCATAGAGAAATATTTTCAACTAGCAAATGGAGAGCTACCAAGAAATTAGAATTGGTATATTCAAATTTGTGTGGGCCCATGTCTTGTCCTAACATAGGCAAAAAATTATATTTTATTTCCTTTATTGATGATGCTACCAAAATAATGCAGGTTTTATTTTTGAAGACCAAATATGGGGTACGCAGAATGGATTACGTAGGATGTAGATATTGACATACCCATTTTAGCTAACAAAAATAGGGGGTAGTTTACCTCATCACAAATATGAGAAGAATAGCTTACTTGTAAGATGATTAATGCACCTATGTAGATGGGCATATGTATGGTGTAGGGATGAGCACACACAAAAAAAAAATTCTCTCTTAGTTGGTTGGATTTTAGGGTTGTTACATTAAGTGGGAAGACTATTTACATTTAGTAGAGTTTGCATATAACAATGGATACCATGCAAACTTGGGAATGGCCCCATTCAAGGACTTATATGGAAGAAGATGTAAAAAACCTATATCTTGGGATAATATGAAACATCAGGTAGTGATTGGAACAAAAAATATAAAGGAGATAGAGGAACATATCAAGGTGATTTGACAAAGGCTCAAGGAAACAAATGATTACCAAAATAGCTATGCAAATTTTAAAAATTCACCAAGGAAATTCTCGATGGAGATAGAGTCTTCTTAAGGGTGCAACATAAGACAATTGTCATTAAGTCTACTAATTTGGATTCTTGATTTGTTGGGCCATTTGAAATAATTGATAAGATTAGTCCAACTGGTAAATCTACCACTTAAATCTTTGTTATATAAATCTTAGCATACCTTTGAAATCAAAAGAATTGTTCTTCAGTTTAGCTATGGTTCAGAAAGTTGAAGTGAAACCTCATATTGTTGTAAGTGATAGGTAGAGAAGGTTCCTACTCAACTACATGTAAAAGAGAAAAGGATACAAGAATGGTGAATTTTGGCCTATAAACACTTGGAATATTTTCCTAATGCACCTATCTTGAAATTGAAATAACTTTCAATTGTAGTGGAGTATGCTCGTGGATGCACAATTTTTTGGGGGTGTCCCATAATCCAGGTATCCCCTTGCATCATCTCTCCCTCTTATCTTGCCCAGATTCTATTTTTCCTAAGAAATATTAGTATATAGTGTTGTTTCTGCCTCATTTTCTTTAGTTATTCCTCTTTGTGCCATTATTTTTCCCTTTTTTTACTCGTATGTATCTTCATCATCTCTTGTCTCCAACTTTCTATGATCCACAACTATGTATCCCCTTGTGGCAAATACTAGATGTATTTCTCTTTCCCTCTTCTTTCTCCTTGTTAGTTTATATTCTAGTTCTTTTGGCTCCTTCTATTCTTCATAAGTGAATGGTTTATATTAAATACTATTTGAGTTATCAATTCCCATGAGTGGAAATCCCTCAAGAGGCGCCAAACATGTGGGTCAAATTTTTGACCAAATTAAAAAAGCAAAATTTCTTAAATGTTAGTGTTTTCTGTTAAAGTAATTCTACTATTTGGATTACCTATTGGATTGCTAACAATTAAAGTCCTTGGAATTATTAGAGCCTTTATACATTTGTTTTAAGTCATTTCTATTACATTCAATACTTAGTTTATTATATTAAAGCAAACTTCAATCACCTATTGGATTGCTAATTGCTTGAATCCTTGGAATGATTAAAGTGAATGTAATGAGTTGAATGAACTTGTAATAATAATTGATAATGGTTGATATATTAAGTTTCACAATGTTGTTACACTATACTTTGACCACCTTTCAAACCCTTACCCATTCCTAACCCTTTACTCCTTCCTAACCCTTACTATTTTCCTATCCCTTTTCCCAAAGCAATTATTTCAAATAAGTCGGCCTTCTTCAGAGGTTGAAACATAAAATAATCTTGTTTCATCCCATTTTTATACCTTGGATAAAATCAGCAAGTGCAATGCCTTTCCACAACAATGGCATATTTGAGTCCAACTGATATATATACCCCTTCCTACTAGCCATTTTGCTTATCAATTGGAGTGTAAATTCATTTTTATTTAGTGAGATTGTTTGGTATTCATGAACACCCCCAATATACTATGTATTGCTCATTATTAATTTTGTGTATTTCTTTTCAAGCAATACTATATAATTTTTTATTCCATTTTTTGGAAATTGATAGGGTATTAAAATTTCAAGAAAAGTAAAATCATTTGTGTACTATAACATTATCAAAATTTGTCTACCATACTTTAATGGAAATAATATGATCACATTCACATCATAATAACCCTCTACTGATGAAGAAGCTAACTATTTCACATACTTTGCTATTGAGATTTAATTAAATTCATAAGAGACTTTTCAATCTATCCAAACTAGAGATAGATCACTTCTTTTGACAAATTCAAGTGTTTGCTCCATGTAGATTAAATGTAATTCACATACATGAAGATAATATTATTGTTCATCTATCATATATCTTATCTATAATAGTGGCTAGGTATAGGATGGTCATAATAGTTATTCTCTTTATCATTAGTGCAAAAACTTTTCTCATAGCCAATTATTTTTTATTGAAATAATCCTTTAGCAATTGATCTATTGCATAAATATGTTTTTACTTCTAATTAAAATCTATAATTTCTAAGTTGCAAGATTGCTCAGTGGTAAGGGCTTTGGCCCCTCTTTAAGAGGTCTAAGATTCAAACCCCACTCAGTATGAAGGGACCAAGAGCCCTCATAAAAACATGTGTAAATTCATTGAAAAAATCTATAATTTAATCTTATAGATCCATTTATACTTAATGGTGTTTCACTCTTAAGATTAGGAATCAATTGCCAATATTGGTTTTACATAAATAACTAGTTCATCATTTAGGCATCCTTGCATGAGTGTTCATTACATTAATTGCCTTGTAAGTTTAGGTATCAATGATGAGTGTTCTTGATCATAAGTTCACAATGTCCTTAATTATAAAAAATGTCAATTTTTCATACGAGTATTCTAGCTATATCAGCCACATGATTATTTTATAAAGTATGCTATGTCTAAATACAAAATATATATCTTTAACCAAATTTCTTTGTTGTCCTGATTCCATAATTGATGTTAATTTTATACTATAATGTTTGACCTTATATAGATATTGTATATCCCCTATGTAGTATGTACCTAAATAAAATAGTATATTGATGATGTTATGTTAAAATAAACTAATCTATCCCACTTCCAAACAACCTTCATACCTAGTGTTTAAAATAAATTGGTTCCTATATAGCTCAACAAGTCTTTTATTCCAATAATCCTCATCTTTAATACTTGAATAAAATGATATTCAAATTATCCCTTATTCTCTACTTTGAATTATTTGGAGGTTTGATGGACTTATTGTCAAATAATATTCTTCCCAATCATCCACCATGTTATGTTGTTAAAGGGCCTTAGCATAAGTTACTTATTGCTTGAACAACTTATAAAAGCGAAGATTTGGTACCTAAATATTTTGTTCCATTGCATGTATATGGATGGTGATGGAACAACTCTTTAATGTCTATACAACTTGATTTCTTATCCTTGGATGACTTGATAAATGTTCATACTCAAGTAAGCTAGCACTTGATTTTCAATTGTGTTCATACTTAAATAATCCTATGCTGACTCTCTTGGATATATTTGTGGCATATCCATAAAATAACCTTGTGTTCTTGTTGTCCTCTTCATTTGTCATAATCACTAGATGTAAGTATCAGATGATTGAACTAATGTGACTTGCATGAAGCAACATACTAGGCTAGCTCTGAGAGAACAATAAGTAGCTCAATTAGACTACCTCCAAAATTTTTACAAGGAAAATTCCTTTTCAGATAAGATCTTTAGCATTATTTCTACTCTATCTTAGTCAAACCAGAATTAAGGGGAAAAGGAAAAGATAAACTATAGAAAACAAAGATAGCTAAAAGTAAAAATATCTTAAGCTAACATAAGCTAATAGGGGGAAATGCGCCAAGATCATAAGATTCCTCTACATAATAGTAAGACACATGAACACGTGAGCAGAATGTATTGACAACTCAAAGTTGAACACTTCCTTCTCTCAAAATTCTTAATTAAGCACATATTGAATACATAATAAATAAGATATAAATCAGATAATCATGGCTCGTTATACATGTTCATAAACATACACACACAAGAAATGTGATAGAAAAATCCCAATAGTCGTGGCTTCTAGAATATGTATATATATCCGTACAAATGTATATATATATATATATATATATATATATATATATATATATATATATATATATATATATATATATAAAAACATATATACATATACATATACATATACAAATACATATATGTATATATATATATATATATATATATATATATATATATACATATATATATATATATATATATATGTATATACATATATATATATATATATGTATATATATGAGTGTGAAAATTATAACTCATGACAAAAGTGCGGACTTGAAATATTACCCACAAGACCACTAAGGGTTTAGGTACTACTACACAGAATAAAATGAAAGGAAAATTACATATGAATATTAAAGCTTGAATAAGCAAATCATCAATCCTTTACAATTCTTGGATAACTTATATTTATAGGTAAAATGGGGAGATTTTCCCTCCAAACTATGCATGAATTTCAAAATGACTTCTCTTCTACATGTTGGGTCATGTCTTCATTTAAGTTATCAGTTCCTTTGAGGTCTATGGATCTAGAATCATTAAGTTTGAAGGATTTTGGACCTTCAAATGTGCAATTTCCATCATTATTTCCATATATCCTTTCTAAGGATTCCCAAAGCCTAAGCATGGTAAAATTTTATAATTAATGTCATCAAGCTTGAGGCTACTCCTATTGCAATTCCCATTGCTTCTATATTTAATGCATCAACCACTTTCCTAGACTATTAGGTTTAAATGGTGCAGGTAGGTGGACTTGAGTCCTTTCTACCATTGTTGCATTTATGAGCTCAAATACCATCTCTAGGATATGTGTTGTATTCTTTGCAAGAAAATGAATATACACCTCAATATAATGTGTGGGGTTTAGGTTCACGACCCCAAGTAGGGGGTCTAGAGGGAAATACCCTCCATATGGGGGTTTATGGGAAGGATACCCTTAGGAAAATTTTGATCTTCTACATTATCATAACATAGGTGATTTTAGCTCTCAAATTTTTTTTGTTTCCTTTAACATTTAAGACTATTATCATACTCCAACCTTGAAACTTGTATCACCCTCTAACCTTTGAAACTATTATCACCCTCCAATGTTTGGAAATTTTATCACCCTTTGACCTTTGATACTTAATTTAGATGTTTTATGGGCTATCAAAACTTTTGCATTCAGTTATTGGTCAAAAAATTTTAAACTTTAGACTTTTGAAACTATGGATCGTCAAAAATTGTCTTTCTACTTTGGTCACAATTTTTTATAAACTCCCTTGATTAGAATTTTTTGACCTACATTTGTCTAACAGTTTATTTTTCGCTTCTCACCTATTTTACCTCTGCTTAGACCTACTTGTGAAAATTTTACTAAAATATTTCTCCCTCCAAGTTTAGTTTGGATTCACTACAATACTTATGCTATACCCCTTAGATGGACTTATGGTCATTTTTCTTAAAAGTAATCAAAACTTAAACATTTATCCTTGGAAAATTTAGATCTTGGACAACATCCCATCCAACCTCAAATAATATGATGATTAAATATTAGACCTTGATCTAGTTGTATATTCATTGTGTTATTTAATCCTACTTCTAATGCATTCCATGAAATCATTCAAGATCATTCTTTATGAATTTTCAAAGGGTCTTATAGTTTATAGAATTGTTCATTGATGACTATGACAATAAATTAGACCTACTGATTTTTTTATCAAATATGGCTAATGTTTAACTTTATTTTTACTTGATAAAAATATTGTATGCTTGATAATATTTTAACATACTATCTTGATGCAAGGATGCATATTTTGAATTTATATGTTGATACCTCTCATTGAGAATATGAATCCATGACTCATAACCAAATATCCTTATATATTAGGTTTATTATTATATGCTAATTTTTAAATAAACATCGTACAAATCTAGAAACTCTATGTAGGATTTACTTTAAATAAATATTTAAACACCCCCATAAAAAATTTCATCCAATGATTGCACTTGAAGGATGCACCTAAGAATTTACACAAGAGTATGGATTTTCCTTTTTGAAGATTTATTTTGTTGAATATAAGTAGTTGTACTTGCCCATGTTATTTAATTATTGAAATATAAATAATTTGAAGGTGTTGATCATGTAATATTGAAACATTCAATAAAATACCCAATCTAGTTTTAAAATAAAATATTAAATGCCAAAGACTCATCAAATACCATGTCATTAATAGTGACGATACAAATCCATATTTTCCTTAATAAATCATCAAGAATTTTTATTATGCAAATATCATGATTTTGAACTAATTTTCCCCCTCCATTATTTTTCTCTTTCATTTTTTATGGTAATGCTTCTTATATTATGCAACCTTCATGTTCCTTCTTATAGAATCCCATATAGAATTACTTTTTGACCTTCATATTTAGGCATTTTTCTTAAGATGTTCAATTCTCTCATGCCATAGTTTGATCATGTCATAAATTATTACCACAAGTGAAAACCTTTTCCTCTTCTCTTCAAAAATTACAACTTCATATATATAATCTTATTTTTGTAATGAGATTGACCACATGAATAAGTTGGTTGAAGACTAACCTCTTCTGCCCCTCCTCGAGGAAGAAAATATTTGTTTCTATGATTGCTTATGTAGATAATGAATGCCAAAAGTGGAATCACAGGATTAGGAATTTTAGATATGAAAATTTTATATATGTGAGTTAGCATCATATAGACATTAATATTCCATACATATCGCGTCCAAGTGATGAATGTGAGAAGCATCATAGGGAGACCTTTCCAAAAGGATTGTAAGACAAGCCACTTGTTCTTTGGATATCAGACATAGTGATATTTATGGACCTATGGATACACCATATTTCTCAAGAAAAATATACTCCTTTATTTTCATTGATGATTTTTCTAGGTATGTGTGGTTGTACACTCCTCACACTGAGGATGAGGTATTTGAAAGGTTTAATATCTTCAAAGATATTTTCAAAAACCAATATATGGATATGGATATATAAACAAGATATTTGTCATTGTAATCATCATTGGAGAATAATATTATGTAATCATCGTTGCCCACGAAGTGGCTTATGGGACTTTACCCTCCTCAAGTGGCATCTCTCATCTTGGGAGATCTTGTGGAGTGATTCCTTCCTTAAGGAGTATTATTGGTGTTTCCCTACCTTAAGGGTATTATCTATATCTCTCTCATTTTTGGATGAATGATTTAATATTTTTGCATATTGGTGAATGATTTATGTTAATAATAATAAATTTCTACAAGTGGTATCAGAGCAACGATTTTGGCAAAGTGGGAATTTTTGTGAAATTGCAAAATTATGGTAATTTTTTTTAGAAAAACATCTCATATTTCAGGAGCCATATCTCTGCGAATGTTTATTTGATTCCATTGATTCTTAGATCAGATTGTGCAGAATTTGAAGAGATTTAAAATGAGTGGTAATATGAAGGAATCCGAGCAGTATTGAGGGATATATGACCTTTTGAAGTTAGTCATCTGAAACAAGGATAGTGATAAATTTCTTAGATTTTTTCTAAGAAAAACGTCTCATATTTTAGAAGCCATATCTCTAAGAAAGTTTACCCGATTTAGGCGATTCTTGGATCAATTTGTGCAAAATTTGAAGGGCTTTAAAATGAGTGGTCATATAAAGGAACATGAGTAGTATTGAGGGATATACGACATTTTGAAGTTAGCCATCTGGAACAAGGATAATGACAAATTTTGCAGATTTTTTTTTTAAAACGTCTCATATTTTAGAAGTCATATCTCTACAAAAATTCATCCGATTCATGGATCAATTTGTGCATAATTTGAAGAGATTTAAAATGAGTGGTCATATGAAGGAATCCGAGTAGTATTGAGGGAGTTACGACCTTCTAAAATCAGCCATATGGAACAAGGGTAGTGACAAATTTTCAAGTCATGAATTTTTCAAAAGTCAAAATTTGTTTAGTTCAAGTAAGAAAATCAATTGCACTTTATTTTGTTTGGAAGAAAAAATTGTAGATTTAAATGTTATGTGGAATTTTAGCTTCAAATCAGTGGGGAGATATATTTCTATGAAACCCTAGTTCATAAAACCCTAGTTTGCATTATTGGGGTGTGAACTTATGGGGATACAAGATTTTTCTGGGGAGAATAGTATTTATTCTAAAGAATTGTGAAAAATGTTTAGCTCTCTATATCGTAATATTTCTTTTGGAAAATCCTTCCTTGGTATGTCTTAAAGGGGAAACTTGGTCTTGGTGGATAATTTTTTGTAAAGAAAGGAGTAATGAATACACTTGGGATGAAATAGAGCATGAATTCTTGAGTAAATGGGACCCATATTATATAGATAGCCTAATGGATGTCATCAAAGACATTGAAAAGAAACTTCAGGGAATTCAAAATGAGTAGAATGAAATAAAAGGAGATTCGGAAGTTTTCAAGAAACAGAATGAAGACTATGAAAAAGAAATAAAATTACTTAAGGAGAAAGAGGAAAATGTCAGGATAGATAATGAGAGGAATATAGAAGACACATCGTTGGATTTAAAAAAGCAAGAGCAGAATAAAAAACATTTAAATTCAGCCAAAAATTCTATTTTTCAAGTTCATGGAAGAATTCAAAAGGAACATGTTATTATTTCCATTGATCCTGGTAGCAGATATAATTTTATTAATATTGCTTTGTCTAAGAAGTTGCAAGTTCAAGCAATAAAAATTAAGGACATACAACTAGAGGGTGAGCATGTTCAAATTTTTGAATATTTGAAGATCGCCATGGATAAATATGTTTTACATTCAAATTTCTATGCTATCAATATGGATGATGAGGATATTATTCTTGGTTATCCTTGGTTAGATTCTTTGGGTATTGTCAACATTAATGTGCAAAATAAGTTTATGAAGTTATGGTACAAGAAAAAGAAGATAACATTGCAAGATATTTCTTAGCTTAAGGAGCAAGGATACAAGGAAAATCAAGAAGTGGTTGTAGAGAAACAAATTGAAGAACCTAAAACAAAATCCAAGCAGGCAGTAGCAACAAAAAAATCCATGGAATAAGTAGCAGCAACAGATTCAGTGGAAATAACAGTAATAGAGTCCAAGATAGAAGAGAGCACAAGGACACACCAAAAAAAGAGAACATGAAAGGACAATGTGTAGAAGAATTTAAAATAATGGAGCCAAATGTTGAGAAGTCAAAGAAGGTAGAATATCAAGTTAAGGTTGCACCATATCGCCATCCACACCACCATGAGCATCAACAATCTTGGAGGTATGGTTCAAAGCAACAATATTATGGTTCTACATGGAATTAGAAGGGCACCAACTATGACAGTGTTTGGAAAAAAAAGCATAGGGATCCTGATTTTAAGAGTGGATCATCAACATCAAGGAAAAAGTGGATCTATCATTCAAGTTATCAAAATATAGTAGCAAAAGCATGGAGCCAATGAAGCATATTTGGATACTCAAGTAACAAAATGGCATACCAGCATCAACGTGTTTCACTTGGATGGATGGATGATTGATATTGGTACCAATTGCTAACTTTGCTTAGCAAATCATATTATCATGTTTCTTCATATATTTCAAGGATGAAACATTTGTAAGGAGGGTGGCATGGTAGGGTACATAGGAATATATATTTGGGGATCTATTATTATATTGTATAATGGCTGGCATGGGCCACCCATAACCCAAGGTTGATTGTATTATAATATTATATTATATTAATAGTAGGCTCCCCAAAGTAGAATAAGAATATGGATATATAAACAAGATATTTATCATTGTAATGATCATTGGAGAATAATCTTATGTAATCGTCGTTGCCCATGAAGTGGCTTATGGGACTTTGCCCTCCTCAAGTGGCATCTCTCATCTTGGGAGATCTTGTGGAGTGATTCCTTCCTTAAGGAGTATTATTGGTGTTTCCCTACCTTAAGGGTATTATCTATCTCTCTCTCATTTGTGGATGAATGATTTGATATTTCTGCATATTGGTGAATGATTTATGTTAATAATAATAAAGTTCTACAAGTGGTATCAGAGCAACGATTTTGGCAAAGTGGGGATTTTTATGAAATTATAAAATTAGGATAATTTTTTTTTGGAAAAATATCTCATATTTAAAGGAGCCATATATATGGGAGTGTTTATCTGATTCTGTTGATTCTTATATCAGATTGTGCATAATTTGAAGAGCTTTAAAATGAGTGGTCATATGAATGAATCCGAGCAATATTGAGGGATATATGACCTTTTGAAGTTAGTCATCCAAAACAAGGATAGTGACAAATTTCATAGATTTTTTCTAGAAAAATGTCTCATCTTTCAGAAGTCATATCTCTATGAAATTTTATCCGATTTAGATGATTCTTGGATTAGTTGTGTAAAATTTGAAGGTATTTAAAATAAGTGGTCATATGAAGTAATCTGAGTAGTATTGAAGGAGATACGACCTTTTGAAGTTAGTCATACAGAAAAAAGATAGTGACGAATTTTGTAGATTTATTTTTGGAAAAATGTCTCATCTTTTAGAAGCCATATCTCTACGAAATTTTGTCTGATTCAGGCGATTATTAGATCAGTTTGTGTAGAATTTGAAGAGCTTTAAAATGAGGGGTCATACAAAGGAATCTGAGTAGTATTGAGGGAGTTACAACCTTCTGAAGTCAACCATATGGAACAAGGGTAGTGACAAATTTTCAAGTCGCGAATTTTTTGAAAGTCAAATTTTGTTTAGTTCAGGTAAGAAAATTAGTTGCACTTTATTTTGTTTGGAATAAAAAATCATAGATTTAAATTTTATGTGGAATTTTAGCTTCAAATCAGTGGGGAGATATATATTTCTATGAAACCCTACTTCATAAAACCCTAGTTTGCATTATTGGGGTGTGAACTTATGGAGATACAAGATTTTTCTGGGGAGAATGGTATTTATGCTAGAGAATGGTGGAAAATTTTTAACTCTCTATATCGTAATATTTCTTTTCGTAAATCCTTCCTTGGTATGTCTTAAAGGGGAAACTTGATCTTGGTCGATAAATTTTGTGAAGAAAGGAATAATGAATACACTTGGGATGAAATATAGCATGCATTCTTGAGTAAATGGGACCCATATTATATAGATAGCCTAATGTATGTCATCAAACACATTGAAAAGAAACTACAGGGAATTCAAAATGAGTAGAATGAAATAAAAGGAGATTGGGAAGTTTTCAGGAAACAAAATGAAGACTATGAAAAAGAAATAAAATTACTTAAGGAGAAAGAGGGAAAGGTCAGGGAATATTATGAGAGGAATATAGAAGGCACATTGTTGGATTTACAAAAGCAAGAGAAGAATAAAAAAATGTTTAAATTCAGCTAAATTTTCTATTTTTCAAGTTCATGGAAGCATTCAAAAGGAACATGTTATTATTTCCATTGATCTTGGTAGCAGATATAATTTTATTAATATTTCTTTGGCTAAGAAGTTGCAAGTTCAAGAAACAAAAATTAAGGACATACAACTAGAGGGTGAGCATGTTCAGATTTTTGAATATTTGAATATCACCATGGATAAATATGTTTTACATTCATATTTCTATGCTATCGATATAGATGATTAGGATATTGTTCTTGGTTATCCTTGGTTAGATTCTTTAGGTACTATTAACATTAATGTGCAAAAGAAGTTTATGAATTTATGGTATAGAAAAAAGAAGATAACATTGCAAGATATTTCTCAGATTAAGGAGAAAGGATACAAGGAAAATCAAGAAGTGGTTGTAGAGAAACAAATTGAAGAACCTAAAATAAAATCCAAGAAGGCAGTAGTAGAAATAAAGTCAATGGAAGAAGTAGCAGTAACGGATTCCGTGGAAATAATAGTAACATAGTCCAAGATAGAAGAGCACAAGGACATACCAAACAAAGAGAACATGAAAGGACAATGTGTAGAAGAATTTATAATAATGGATCCAAATGTTGAGAAGTCAAATAAGGTAGAATATCAAGTTAAGGTTGCACCATATCGCCATCCACACCACCATGTGCATCAACAATCTTGGAGGAATGGTTCAAATCAACAATATTATGGTTCTACATGGAATCATAAGGGCACCAACTATGGTAGTGTTTGGAAGAAAAATCATAGGGATCCTGATTTTAAGAGTGGATCATCAGCATCAAGGAAAAAGTGGACCCATAATTCAAGTTATCAAAACATAGTAGCAAAATCATGGAGCCAAAGAAGCAGATTTGGATACTCAAGTAACAAAATGGCATACCAACATCAACGTGTTTCACTTGGATGAATGTATGATCAATATTGGTACCAATTGCTAACTTTGCGTAGCAAATCATATTATCATGTTTCTTCATATGTTTCGAGGACGAAACATTTGTAAGGAGGGTGGCATGGTAGGGTACCTAGGAATAGATATTTGGGGATATATTATTATATTGTATAAGGGTTGGCATGGGCCACCCATAACCCAAGGTTGATTGTATTATAATATTATATTATATTAATAGTAGGCTCCCCAAAGTAGAATAAGAATATGGATATATAAACAAGGTATTTATCATTGTAATGATCATTGGAAAATAATCTTATGTAATTGTCGTTGCCCACGAGGTGGCTTATGGGACTTTGTCCTCCTCAAGTGGCATCTCTCATCTTGAGAGATATTTTGGAGTGATTCCTTCCTTAAGGAGTATTATTGGTGTTTCCTTACCTTAAGGGTATTATCTATCTCTCTCATTTGTGGATGAATGATTTGATATTTCTACATATTGGTGAAGGATTTATGTTAATAATAATAAAGTTCTACAACAAGTGGTATCATAGCAACAATTTTGGCAAAGTGGGGATTTTTATGAAATTGCAAAATTAGGGCAATTTTTTTGGAAAAATATCTCATATTTAAGGAGTCATATCTCTGCGAACGTTTATCCGATTTTGTTGATTCTTGGATCATATTGTGCATAATTTGAAGAGATTTAAAAATAAGTGGTCATATGAAGGAATCCAAGCAGTATTGAGGGATATATGAAATTTTGAAATTAGTCATCCAAAACAAGGATAGTGATAAATTTCTTAGATTTTTTTTTGGAAAAGCGTCTCATCTTTCAGAAGCCATATCTCTGCGAAAGTTTATCCAATTTAGATGATTCTTGGATCAGTTTGTGCATAATTTTAAGGGATTTAAAATGAGTGGTCATATGAAGGAATATGAGTAGTATTGAGGGAGATACAACCTTCTAAAGTCAGCCATATGGAACAAGGGTAGTGACAAATTTTCAAGTCATGAATTTTTTGAAAGTCAAAATTTGTTTAGTTCGGGTAAGAAAATAAGTTGCACTTTATTTTTTTTGGAAGAAAAAATTGTAGATTTAAATGTTATGTGGAATTTTAGCTTCAAATCAGTGGGGAGATATATATTTCTATGAAACCCTAGTTCATAAAACCCTAGTTTTCATTATTGGGGTGTGAACTTATGGGGATACAAGATTTTTCTGGCAAGAATGGTATTTATGCTAGAGAATGGTGGAAAAAGTTTAGCTCTCTATATCGTAATATTTCTTTTGGGAAATCCTTCCTTGGTATATGTCTTAAAGGGGAAACTTGGTCTTGGTGGATAAATTTTTGTAAAGAAAGGAATAATGAATACACTTGGGATGAAATAGAGCATGTATTCTTGAGTAAATGGGACCCATATTATATAGATAGCCTAATGGATATCATCAAAGACCTTGAAAAGAAACTATAGGGAATTCAAAATGAGCATAATGAAATAAAAGGAGATTGGGAAGTTTTCAAGAAACAGAATGAAGACTATGAAAAAGAAATAAAATTACTCAAGGAGAAAGAGGAAAAGGTTAGGGAAGATAATGAGAGGAATATAGAAGGCACATTGTTGGATTTACAAAAGCAAGAGCAGAATAAAAAAGGTTTAAATTCAGCTAAAATTTCTATTTTTCAGGTTCATGGAAGCATTCAAAAGGAACATGTTATTATTTCCATTGATCCTGGTAGTAGATATAATTTTATAAATTTTGCTCTGTCTAAGAAGTTGCAATTTCAAGAAAAAAAATTAAGGACATACAGCTAAAGGGTGAGCATGTTCAAATTTTTGAATATTTGAATATTGCCATGGATAAATATGTTTTACATTCAGATTACTATGCTATCGATATGGATGATGAGGATATTGTTCTTGGTTATCCTTGGTTAGATTCTTTGGGTACTGTTAACATTAATGTGTAAAAGAATTTTATGAAGTTATGGTACAGGAAAAATAAGATAACATTACAAGATATTTCTCAGCTTAAGGAGCAATGATACAAGGAAAATCAAGAAGTGGTTGTAGAGAAACAAATTGAAGAACCTGAAATAGAATCCAATAATGCAGTAGCAGCAACAAATTCCATGGAAGAAGTAGCAGCAACAGAGTCCCTGGAAATAATAGTAATAGATTCCACTATAGAAGAGCACAAGGACACACCAAACAAAGAGAACATGAAAGGACAATGTGTAGAAGAATTTAAAATAATGAAGCCAAATGCTGAGAAGTCAAAGAAGGTATAATATCAAGTTAAGGTTGCACCATATTACCATCCACACCACCATGAGCATTAACAATGTTGAAGGTATGGTTCAAAGCAACAATATTATGGTTCTACATGGAATCAAAAGGGCACCAACTATGGCAGTGTTTGGTAGAAAAATCATAAGGATCCTGATTTTAAGAGTGGATCATCAACATCAAGGAAAAAGTGGACCCATCATTCAAGTTATCAAAATACAGTAGCAAAAGTGTGGAGCCAACGAAGCAGATTTGGATACTCAAGTAACAAAATGGCATACCAGCATCAACGTGTTTCACTTGGATGAATGTATGATCAATATTTGTACCAGTTGCTAACTTTGCGTAGCAAATCATATTATCATGTTTCTTCATATATTTCGAGGACGAAACATTTGTAAGGATGTTGGCATGGTAGGGTACCTACGAATAGATATTTGGGGATATATTATTATATTGTATAAGGGCTAGCATGGGCCACCCATAACCCAAGGTTGATTGTATTATAATATTATATTATATTAATAGTAGGCTCCCCAAAGTAGAATACTAATATTAATATATAAACAAGATATTTGTCATTGTAATTATCATTGCAGAATAATATTATGTAATCATCGTTGCCCACAAAGTGGCTTATAGGACTCTGTCCTCCTCAAGTGGCATCTCTCATCTTGGGAGATCTTGTGAAGTTGTTGGGGGCTAGCCAACATGAAGCCGCTCAGCCACCCACGACACCCCAACCTTACCATGGATTCATCCATGATGCACTTCTAGTCGGTCATCACCGACTCTAGTGCTAGGACGCTCGAATGCAGCTCATCATATCGCAGGGCCATGTGCACTTTGAGCTCCTCAGTGGCGTGAGCCTATGATACCTTCTTCTGCTTATCACCGCTCTTAGATGGCCTAGTCGAAGGATTAGCTGTAGGAATGTCCACCACGACACTGGGAAGAAACGCCCCATTGAACTATGCATTACCCGTGCTTAGAATGCAACACGCTGGCTTAAGACACTGCCAGCTCTGATACCATCTATCAGGGGGCTAGCCAGCACAAAGCCACTTAGCCACTCGTGGCACCCCAACCTTACCATGGAAGCCTCACAGCACGGGGACTATGCCTCTTTACTTTAGACCATCTTCAACAGTGCAACATGTTGCCAAGCATAACGTTTAAGTCTTAGTGGCGAAATGGGAACGCAGAGTTAATCGTGAGGGATAGCATCTAAGTTAGCCATTCATTTACCAAGAAAACAAACATAGCACAACAAAAAGAAAAGCAAACAACCATTCAACATGACCAGCCATGGCGAAAAAGGAACATTGTATTATCATGCAAAGCTATTACATAAGGTGACCGCATTTGATAAAAAATGAGCAGCGATGATCAACTATCATTCAAAAACCCTTACAATAGGCACAGTGGCCAAAATATATAGCACGTGGCCAAGAAGGCCACTTGCAAAAATGTCTGCCCAGGGCACGCAATGGTTACCTTCCAAACGGCTACCAGCCACCAACCTGCATTAACTTTCATACGACAAACTTACATGCGACACATCCACCACCATGGCAATTCAAACAAAAATAGCATTAACTACCCGAGACCTTCCCACCCATTGCCATGTCAAGTCCACTAACCACTGGGTCACTATTGCCATTAAGGCTTCGTATGTCTCCTGCCATTGCCTTCCACCTAAAAGGATAAGATAGGGTCTGCTTCATAACTGAGAAGCCAGGCTGGCAAGGTACTTGCCAGCCTACTTGGCAGCACGTTGCCATACAGCATGGAAACTGCCCATCTGCACATGGCACATCACTTAGAAAACACATAAGGGACCTTCGCTTTGTTCACGTCACCCATGAGGTTCCACTCTTTTGTAGCATCGCTTACTGCCAATGGCGAACACCATCATCGAGGCACCCAAATGCTAAAATTGACTAAGTCCCCATGACACACGACCACCCCTTGGCTTGGGATTTCACCACACCACCCGACCCATTGCAGCATCGATACCTGCGGAACACCAACAGTCATGACAAGGGTGAACAGACTAACACCCCTACCATATCCTCCCCTCCTGAGTTTGGTGATGCCCTCGTCATCGTGGCTTAACTGCCACCAACCCAGTCGGGCAACCCCAAAAAGCTAAGGGATAGAGGTTTCACCAAAATCCTGGCACTTCCAGTATTCAAAAATCTTTTCGGTCCACTTCAAAAAACTCTCCTCGTGCTCCCAGCTATCCGTCATGTTTCCCTTCCAAGTCATGAGGTACTCTTTGTACTGCATTTTTCCCAATTTTATCGTGCACGCATCCCAAATTCTTTGAACTTCTTGCCTTATGGCATCTCGAACGTTCATAGGAGTTCAGGTTTGTAGCATGCATTCAGATGCGACAGCATCAGCATGAAGATGCCTCAGCTGACTCACGTGGAAAATTGGATGAACCTTCATGTGGGAGGGCAATTTCAATTTGTAGGCGGCGGCACCAATGCGCTCGACCACCTTGAAAGGACCATCAAAATTTCTAACAAGGGCCTTGGACTTCCCCTTTAGTGGTTTAAAGACCTCAGGTTCCATCCTCAATAGCACCAAGTCACTGACAGCAAACTCCTCTAGACGGCGCTGAACATCCACCTGCTCCTTCATCTTCTTTGTCATCTTTAGCAGATGCATCTTGGCCAAGTCGATCTTCGTCTGCCACTATCATAGATACTCTTTGATAGGTAGAAAAGTCCTTAGATAACTCACCAAAACAACATGAGGAGTAAGTGGCTACTGGCCCATGGCGAGTTCAAACGACGAGTACTAACTGGTTTGGGTATTCCAACTATTGTAGCAGAACTGGGCCATGTCGAGGAGGTCCGACCAATTCTATTGGTCGCCATTGAAAAAATGCTGTAGGAACGTCTCCAACACTTGGTTGATCCTCTCTATTTGTCCATCTATCTATGGGTGAAAATTACTTGACATTTGTAGTTGCGTCCCCATCAGGCAAAACAACATCCTCCAGAAGGTACTCGTGAACTTGTTGTCTCGATCCGAGACTATGCTCAAAGGCACACCCCAAAATTTTACTTCATTCTTGAAGAACAACTCAGCCACCTTCTCAGCCGAGCATGGAACAAAGATGCGACCTTGCTCTGCTTAGCCATGGCAGCTTCAATGAGCTAGAACATGGGTTCTGGATGCAGTGCTGGCCCCACCACAGGATCCCATTAGATGAAAGCACCAAAGCTAAAGGAGCTGAAGTCGTTCGATGGAGCTCGTGATGACAGAGTGCTGGAGAAATTTTGCTGGGACATGGAAGAGTACTTGTCTTTACTGGGAAAGATGTTGGATGATGAGGAGGTTCAAACAACGGTGAGGTATCTCGATGGGGTCACAAAGACATGGTGGCAGAACACTGTCATGGATGCTGCGACGGGTAAGGGGAAAAAGCCAAAAAGTTGGCTAGAGTTCAAGGAAGCCTTGCGTGTCAATTCAGGCCTGAGAACACGGACTGGCTGGTGTGACATAAGCTCCACATGCTTCGCCACACTAGCAGCCTGCGGGAGTATGTGAAGTCCTTCCAAGAGCTGATGGTGGACATCTTCGACATGGCAGAGAAATATCGCCTGTTTAAATTTGAGTTCGGTCTGCAGCCATGGGCTCAGGTTGAGCTTCGAAGGTACAAGCTAAAGGATGTTGCCACAATGGTTGCCATAGTGAAATATTTCCTCGACTTTAGAATGGAGGGTGTTTGCAAGAAAGGTTCATAGGCTATGGGCTATGCTAAGACCAGACCGCCTATGGGTGGAAAGGGCCAAGGGCAAGCCTCGAGCTGGTCAAAGGGTTCTCAGACGACAAAGCAAAAGTCCACGCCCTCCTCCTCTGTGGCCTCGGGAAAGTCTGGAAAGTCCACCATGGATTTTAAGTGAAAGTGAAGTGATGGTGAAATGTGTAAGGTAGAAGGCGGTAAGCCTTGGCTACGATGCTGGACTTGCCAAGAAGGAGTGCCCCCAACGGGCAAGGTTGACCGTGGTGCATCAGGACGTGCAACCAAGATCGCCTGTGGACAAGCAAGTTGCCATCCTATAGGAGATCAATGCGTTGGCCACAGCCCAGCCTTTGGTAGAGGATAATTTTGGTAAGAACCACCTATTCTACGTGGATGTGGTAGTCGACGGGCATTGGGTTCTTACCTTAGTCAATTCTGGGGTGACTCACAACTTCTTGAACATGAATGTTGCCAAGTGGATTGGCTTGGAGTACTCATGTGGTGGCCACAAGCTAAAGTCAGCCAAAGGCCACACTCTACATACTTATGGCATGGCAAAGGAAGTGCCTATCCAACTGGGAGAATGGCATGACAAGATTGATGTTTTCGTGGCACCTTTGGATGAGTTTGACCTGGTGCTAGGTCAAGAGTTCATCTGTTGTGCGAAGGTTGGCTATTTACTTTGCCTTGGTTGCATGCTTATATTTGATAAGAACAGGTCATGCATCGTAATACTGATGCAAAGGAGGCAGACGACGGAGGTTCCCGAGAGACAGCCAAAGTTGCACAAGATTTCGGTGATGAGTTTGCGTAAGGTAGCTCGAAAGAAGATGAAAGAGCCCATGTTCCTCGCAGCGTTGCTCGGGGGCTAGGAAGAGGAACATTCGGAGGTGTCGATTCCACCAGAGGTTAAAGGAGTGCTAAAGATGTTCGAGAACCATATGCCATAGCAACTTCCTCCTCGCTTGCCATCGCGAAGAGCTATTGATTACCGTATCAAGCTGCTGCTAGGGTCAGCTCCATCGGTAAGGGCATCGTATCGTTTGAGTGGGCTAGAGTTGCTAGAGGTGGGCTACATCAGGTCATCGTGGTCGCCATATGGCACATCGATCTTTTTCGTGTGCAAGGCAAATGGCAGCCTATGGCTCTATGTGGACTACCGTGCCTTAAATAAGTAGTCCATGAAAAATAGCTACCCGCTCCCATGCATCGATGATTGTTTTGATCGGCTAGGAGAAGCAAAGGTGTTCACGAAGTTGGACCTGTGCTCGGGATATTACCAAGTAAGGATCATGTTGGGAGATGAGCAGAAGACAACTTATGTGTCTCGGTATGGTAGTTTTGAGTTTCTCGTTATATCGTTCGGTTTGTGTAATGGTCCGATGACTTTCTGCATGCTCATGAACGATGTGTTTCGACTGTTGCTCGACAAATGTGTAATAGTCTACCTTGATGACATCTTGGTGTACTCGAGGTCCATGGCAGAACACAAGGCACACCTGGACGAAATGTTTGAGTTGCTGAAAGAGCATGATATTTACATGAAGAAGGAAAAGTGTTCCTTTGGGCAGCCCGAAGTTAAGTTCCCCAGCCATGTGTTGAGCGAAGGCAAGCTCAGGCCAGACCCGAAGAATGTGGAGGTTATTCATGACTAGGAAGCACCAAAGGATGTCTGAAGGGTGAGGTCGTTTATGGGGCTTGCCAATTTCTACTACCGCTTTGTGAGTAGGTTCTCCAAGCTGGCGGCCCCCTTGATAGACTTGACCAAGAAAGACCGGCCCTTTGTTTGGACGGCCAAGTGCCAAGATGCCTTCGATTTACTGAAGGAGAAGTTGATGTCCAGTCTGGTTCTGGCTTTGTCGGATTTTACCAAACCATTCGAAGTGCATGTGGATGCCTCGGACTTCGCCATGGGTAGAGTGTTGGTACAAGCAGGTCATCCTATCGCATTTGAGTCATAGAAGCTCGACGATGTGTAGTGGTGGTATCCAGTCCATGAGAAAGAGATAGCTTCCTTGGTTCATTGCCTTTGGACATGGCACCATTACTTGCTGGGAGCCCACTTTGTGGTGAAAATTGACAACATCGCCAACACCTATTTCCTAACATAGGCCAATATTATAGGGAAGCAAGCTAGATGGCAATATTTTATTATGGAGTTTGATCTCAAAATTGTGCACACGGATGGCAAGTCCAATGTGGTGGCAGATGCGCTAAGTCGAAATCAACAGCTGGCGACCTTGGAAGAGGTTACGGATAGTGTCGTGGCGATGTATGGGGAGAGATACATTCATTTGAGTGATGAGGTGTTGGCATGCATTCGAGAAGGCATCAAGAAGGATCCTATCATGGAGGCCCTCGCTTAGATGACCAAAGTGCAGATCGATACTGGCAAGTTCAACAGGTATCAATTTCAGGACGGGTTGCTGTGGTAACGATAGATGAACGTGTGCCAATACCTCATCACTTAGTTGAATGGAGCTCTCCCCATGCATCGCCATGACACTGTTCATAACTTCTTCCAAGGTCGCCAGCTGTTGCTTCTAACTTAGCACGTCTACCACCACATTGGACTTTCTAGCCGCGTGCACAATTTTGAGATCGAACTCTGCAAGAAAATCTTACCATCTAGCTTGCTTCCCCATTGGCTTGGCTTGCGTTAGGAAATAGGTGTTGGCGACATTATAAGTTTTCACCACAAAGTGGGCTCCCAGCAAGTAATGGCGCCATGTCCAAAGGCAATGAACCAAGGCAGCCATATCTTTCTCATGGACAAAATATTGTCGTTGCACGTCACCGAGCTTCTATGAATCAAATGCGACAGGATGGCCTGCTTGTACCAACAATCTGCCCATTGCGAAGTCTAAGGCATCCATGTGCACTTCGAATAGTTTGGTGAAATCCAGCAAAGCCAGAACTAGATTGGACGTCAACTTCTCCTTCAGAAAATCGAAGGCATCTTGGCACTTTGCTGTACAGACAAAGGGCTAGTCTTGCTTGGTCAAGTCTTTCAAGGGGGCCTCCAGCTTGGAGAACCTACTCACAAAGTGGCGATAGAAATTGGCAAGCCCCATAAACTGCCTCACTCCTCAGAAATCCTTTGGTGCTTCCTAGTCAAGAATAGCCTCCACCTTCTTTGGGTCTGGCCTGAGCTTGCCTTCGCTCAACACATGGCCGAGGAACTTGACTTTGGGCTGCCCAAAGGAACAGTTTTCCTTCTTCAGGTAAATATCATGCTCTCTTAGCAACTCAAATGCTTTGACCAGGTGCACCTTGTGTTCCACCATGGACCTCGAGTACACCAAGATGTCGTCAAGGTAGACTATCACATATTTGTTGAGCAACAACTGAAACACATCATTCATGAGCGTGTAGAAAGTCGTCAGAGCATTACACAAATCGAATGGCATAACGAGAAACTCAAAACTACCATACCAAGACATGCAAGCTGTCTTCTGCTCATCTCCGAAAGCGATCCTTACTTGGTAATATCCCGAGCGTAGGTCCAACTTCGTGAACACCTTTGATCCTCCCAGTGGATCAAAATAGTCGTCGATGCATGGGAACGGGTAGATATTTTTCATGGACTACTTGTTTAAGGCATGGTAGTCCACACAGAGCCACAAGCTACCATCTGCCTTGCACATGAACAAGATCGACATGCCATATGGCAACCGTGATGGCCTGATGTAGCCCTCCTCTAGCAACTCTTGCAACTATTTATGTAGCTCAACCAACTCTGGCCTGCTCAAACGATACGACACCCTTATCGATGGAGCTGACCCTGGTAGCAGCTTGATACGATGATCAATAGCTCTCTGTGATGGCAAGCAAGGAGGAAGTTGTTGTGGCATACGGTCCTCGAACATCTTTAGTAGTCCTTTAGCCTTTGGTAGAACTGGCACCTTTGGCTCCTTGTCTTCCCAGCCCTCGAGCAACGTTGTGAGGAACATGGGCTCTTTCATCTTTTTCTGAGTTGCCTTACGCAAACTCATCACCAAAATCTCGTGTAGCTTTGGCTGTATCTCGAGGACCTCCATTTTCTACCTCCTTTGCACCAGTATTACGATGCATGACCCATTCTTATCAAATATAAGCATGCAGCCAAGGCAAGGTAAATAGCCAACCTTCGCACAACAGATGAACTCTTGACCCAACACCAGGTCAAACTCGTCCAAAGGTGCCACAAAAACATTGATCTTGTCGTGCCATTCTCCTAGCTGGATAGGCACTTCCTTTGCCATGCCACAAGTACACATAGTGGGGCCATTGGCCAAATTTAGCTTGTGGCCCACCACCTGAGTACTCCAATCCTGTTCGCTTGGCAACGTTCACGTTCAGGAAGTTGTGAGTCATCCCGAAATCGACTAAGGCAATAACCCGATGCCTGTCGACTACCACATCCACGTAGAACATGCAGTTCTTCCTGAACTTATCCTCTGCAAAATGTTGGGTAGTGGCCAATGCATTGAGGTCCTATAGGATGGCAACTTGCTTGTCTACAGGCGAGCTCAGATGCGCGTCCTAATGCACCGCGATCAACCTTGTCTGCTGGGGGCACTCCTTCTGTGGGTGTAGACCTTGGCAAGTCTAGCATTGCATCCAAGGCTTACCGCCTTCTACCTTAGATGGTATCAGAGTTGGCGGTTTCTTAAGCTAGTGTGTTGCAGTATAAGAGCATGTAATGCATAGTTTGATGGGGCATTTCTTCCCAATGCCATGGCAGACGTTCCTACAGCTAATCCTTCGATTAGGCCATCTAAGGGCAGCGAGAAGCAGAAGAAGGTATCGTAGTCTCATGCTACAAAGGAGCTCGAAGCACGCATGGACCTGTAATGTGATGAGCTGCATTCAAGCATCCTAGCACTAGAGTTGGTGGTGACCAACTAGAAGGGCATCATGGATGAATCCATGTTGGGGTTTGAGGTATGAGACAAATAAATGATCGAGTGGCAAGAGATGAATGGCAGCTAGGTTGTGGAGCTACAGTTGTGTCTCGAGGAGAGCCTGCAAACTTAGGAGGTGATGAAGCAAGAGGCCACCTTGCTCTGTGTAGCCGTGGCAACTTTAGTGAGCTAGAATGTGGAGTTTGGCTGCGGTGCTGGCCCCGTCATGGGATCCCATTAGATGAAAGCACCAAAGTTGAAGGATCCAAAGTCGTTCGACGAAGCCCATGATGACAGAGTGCTGGAGAACTTCTACTGGGATGTGGAAGAGTACCTATCGTTGCTGGGCAAGATGTCAGATGATTAGGAGGTTTGAACGATGATGAGGTATCTTGATGGGGTCGTGAAGATGTGGTGATGAAACACTATCACAGATGCTGCGACAGGCAAGGGGAAAAATCCAAAAAGTTGGCTAGAGTTCAAGGAAGCCTTGCATGCTCAGTTTAGGCCTAAGAACATGGATTGGCTAGTGCAACATAATCTTCGCACGCTTTGCCACACTGGTAGCCTACAGGAGCATGTGAAGTCCTTCCAAGAGTTGATGGTGGACATCTCTGACATGGCAGAGAAAGACCACCTGTTTAACTTCGATTTTGGTCTACAGCCGTGGGCTCAGGTCGAGCTTCAAAGGCACAAGCCAAAGGATGTTGCCACAGTGGTTTCCACAACGGACTATTTCCTTGACTTTAGAATGGAGGGTGCTGGCAAGAAAGGTTTGTAGGCTACGGGCTATGCTAAGACTAGACCACCGATGGGTGGAAAGGGCCAAGTCATTCCTTAAGGAGTATTATTGGTGTTTCCCTACGTTAAGGGTATTATCTATCTCTCTCTCATTTGTGGATGAATTATTTGATATTTTTGCATATTGGTGAATGATTTATGTTAATAATAATAAATTTGTACAACAAGTGGTATCAGAGCAACTATTTTGGCAAAGTGGGGATTTTTGTGAAATTACAAAATGAGGGTAATTTTTTTTGAAAAAAAATCTCATCTTTAAGGATTCATATCTCTACGAACGTTTATCCGATTTTGTTGATTCTTGGATTATATTATGCATAATTTGAAGAGTTTTAAAATAAGTGGTCATATGAAGGAATCTGAGTAGTATTAAGGGATATATGACATTTTGAAGTTAGTCATTCAAAACAAGGATAGTGATAAATTTATTATATTTATTCTGGTAAAAGGTCTCATATTTCAGACGCCATATCTCTGTGAAATTTTATCCAATTTGGGTGATCCTTGGATCAGTTTATGCAGAATTTGAAGGGATTTAAAAATAGTGGTCATATGAAGGAATCTGAGTAGTATTGAGGGAGATACGACATTTTGAATTTAGTCATCCGAAACAAGAATAGTAACGAATTTTGCAGATTTTTTTTGGAAAAATATCTCATCTTCCAGAAGCCATATCTCTGTGAAAGTTCATCTGATTCAGGTGATTATTGGATTAGTTTCTATAGAATTTTAAGATATTTAAAATGAGTGGTCATATGAAGTAATATGAGTAATATTGAGGGAGTTACGACCTTCTGAATTTAGCCATATGGAACAAGGGTAGTGACAAATTTTCAAGTCACGAATTTTTCGAAAGTCAAAATTTGTTTAGTTCGGGTAAGAAAATCAGTTGCACTTTATTTTGTTTGGAAAAAAAATTGTAGATTTAAAGGTTATGTGGAATTTTATCTTCAAATCAGTGGGGAGATATATATTTCTATGAAACCCTAGTTCATAAAACCCTAGTTTGCATTATTGGGGTGTGAACTTATGGAGATACAAGATTTTTCTGGGGAGAATGGTATTTATGCTAGAGAATGGTGGAAAAAGTTTAGCTCTCTATATCATAATATTTCTTTTGGGAAATCCTTCCTTGGTATATGTCTTAAAGGGGAAACTTTTTCTTGGTGGATAATTTTTTCTAAAGAAAGGAATAATGAATACACTTGGGATGAAATAGAGCATGCATTCTTGAGTAAATGGGACCCATATTACATATATAGCCTAATGCATGTCATCAAAGACATTGAAAAGAAACTATAGGGAATTCAAAATGAGTAGAATGAAATAAAAGGAGATTGGGAAGTTTTCAGGAAACAGAATGAAGACTATGAAAAAGAAATAAAATTACTTAAGGAGAAAGAGGAAAAGGTTAGAGAAGAGAATGAGAGGAATATAGAAGGCACATCGTTGGATTTACAAAAGAGAAGAATAAAAAAGGTTTAAATTCAGCTAAAAGTTCTATTTTTCAAGTTCATGGAAGCATTCAAAAGGAACATGTTATTATTTCCATTGATCTTGGTAGCAGATATAATTGTATTAATATTGTTTTGGTTAAGAAGTTGCAAGTTCAAGAAACAAAAATTAAGGACATACAGCTAGAGGGTGAGCATATTCAAAATTTTGAATATTTGAATATTGTCATGGATAAATATGTTTTACATTCAGTTTTCTATGTTATCGATATGGATGATGAGGATATTGTTCTTGGTTATCCTTGGTTAGATTATTTGGGTACTGTTAACATTAATGTGCAAAAGAATTTTATGAAGTTATGGTACATGAAAAATAAGATAACATTACAAGATATTTTTTAGCTTAAGGAGCAAGGATACAAGGAAAATCAAGAGGTGGTTGTAGAGAAACAAATTGAAGAACCTGAAACAGAATCCAAGAAGGCAATAGCAACAACAAAATCCATGGAACAAGTAGCAGCAACGGATTCCCTGGAAATAATAGTAATAGATTCCAAGATAGAAGAGCACAAGGACACACCAAACAAAGAGAACATGAAAGGACAATGTGTAGAAGAATTTAAAATAATGAAGCCAAATGCTGAGAAGTCAAAGAAGGTAGTCTATGAAGTTAAGGTTGCACTATATCACCATCCACACGACCATGAGCATCAATAATATTGGAGGTATGGTTCAAAGAAACAATATTATGGTTCTACATAGAATCATAAGGGCACCAACTATGGTAGTGTTTGGCAGAAAAAGCATAGGGATCCTGATTTTAAGAGTGGATTATCAACATCAAGGAAAAAGTGGACCCATCATTCAAGTTATCAAAATGTAGTAGCAGAAGCATGGAGCCAATGAAGTAGATTTGGATACTCAAGTAACAAAATTGCATACCAGCATCAACGTGTTTCACTTGGATGAATGTATGATCGAGATTGGTACCATTTGCTAACTTTGCTTAGAAAATCTTATTATCATGTTTCTTCATATGTTTCAAGGACGAAACATTTGTAAGGAGGTTGGCATGGTAGGGTACCTCGAAATAGATATTTAGAGATATATTATTATATTGTATAAGGGTTGGCTTGGGCCACCCATAACCCAAGGTTGATTGTATTATAATATTATATAGTATTATAATATAATATTTTATTAGTAGTAGGCTTCCAAAAGTAGAATAAGAATATGGATATATAAAGAAGATATATATGTCATTGTAATTATCATTGGAGAATAATCTTATGTAATCGTAGTTTCCCATGAAGTGGCTTATGGGACTTTGCCCTCCTCAAGTGGTATCTCTCATCTTGGGAGATCTTGTGGAGTGATTCCTTCCTTATGGAGTATTATTGATGTTTCCCTACATTAAGGGTATTATCTATCTCTCTCATTTGTGGATAAATGATTTGATATTTCTGCATAGTTGTGAATGATTTATGTTAATAATAATAAAGTTCTACAACAAGTGGTATGAGAGCAACGATTTTGGTAAAGTGGGGATTTTTGTGAAGTTACAAAATTAGGGCAATTTTTTTTGGAAAAATGTCTCATCTTTAAGGAGTCATATCTTTGCGAATGTTTATCCAATTTTTTTTATTCTTGGATCATATTATGCATAATTTGAAGTTTTTTAAAATGAGTGATCATATGAAGGAATCCAAGTAGTATTAAGGGATATATGACATTTTGAAGTTAGTCATACGAAACAAGGATAGTGACAAATTTCTCATATTTTTTCTGGAAAAATGTCTCATCTTTCAGAATCCATATCTCTATGAAATTTTATTTGATTCAGGCGATTCTTGGATCAATTTGTGCATAATTTGAAGAGATTTAAAATGAGTGGTTATATGAAGTAATCTAAGTAATATTTAGGGAGTTACAACCTTATAAATTCAGCCATATGGAACAAGGGTAGTGACAAATTTTCAAGTCGTGAATTTTTTGAAAGACAAAATTTGTTTAGTTCGGGTAAGAAAATCAGTTGCACTTTATTTTGTTTGGAAGAAAAAATTGTAGATATAAATGTTATGTGGAATTTTAGCTTCAAATTAGTGGGGAGATATATCCTAATTCTAAAAAATTTTGAGGCTAGAGATTGGTGAAGGAGAAAGTTGTTTGGGACAACCAACAAATAAGCTGTGTATCCATCCACTAAAAATTAGCAACTTGGTGAATCCAAATACCAAGTTCTATAGAAGCCATTAAAGGTAAGCAACTAGGGTGCAATTAGTTGAACTTAAAATTAGGGTTAATTATCAAATTCCATTAAGCACCATATTTGGATTAAAATTTGTAGAAGAATAGATTGCATTATAGTCTTCAAGTGCAAAAAGAAAGAATTCCTTTTAAGGATAATTTGCACAATTAATAAGAGTTGGATATTTTAGAGAGAAATAAAGTATCATCTGCCTATTTTCTATCTATAAATCAAGAATATTGTATCCTATAATATTGATTGTAGTAAAAATTTATAGAATACTTATTAAGGGTTCATTACAGATTACTCTTAAAAGTTGCAGAGATTATTAAGTGTATCTAAAATTATTTTAAGATTTTATTGGAGTAATAATGTGATACTGTTAGTGCATTAAATTGGTATTATTAAGATCATTTTCACTACACCAATTACTCTAAAAAAATGTTAGTTTGTGTTTTTTGATTAAAGGATTAAGAGCACAAAAACCAATAGATTATCAAAGTGTCTAGAGATACTATTGGTGTACAGAACCTACAACATCTCATGGCCCAAAGAAGCCACCAAAAAATATAATATTACTCCAAGGAGTGGAGAATAAAAGACACTATCAAAAATAAAAATAAAAGCTTCAAATTGAGACTTGATGAATCTCATATTCAAAGTGCACTAAAGGCTATTTACAAAAAGGTGTAAAAATTACTTCTACAAGAAAGATTTTCTAAGTGGTTAATAGCTTGGTTTTATTACCAAAGTCACCAAGCGATAGAGAGAGTTTTCTAGAAAAAGAGACAACATCAAATTTTCTATCACCTATTTCAAAAAGCTACCATAAGACCAAGAAAATTAGATTGCAAAAGGTGTAAAAAAAAGGTATCTTATATACAAAGTATTTACATTTGTTTTGCACTACTCTTATCTTCTCTATGTTAAAAAGAGGATAGGTCTTCTGTGCCAAAGAGGCACACTCTTTACAAGGAGAAAAATACTCCAAAGCAACCATGCAAAATCATTCTCCATTCAAGGGAATAGAGCTGCTCAAAAGGTTCACATATACTACATTGTGGACAACTACTAAAAGGAAGGAGACTTATTACATCAAAAGGCAATAGCATCTATTAAAAGTAATGTAGAACACATTGAAGGGCGTACATACAAGAAGCACCATTTGAGTAGCCCAAAAACTCCACTCAAGCATTGAAAAGTATTGTTCCAAGATCTCAAGGCACCACTGGAATCATCTCATATCAAGCTATCGAACAAAGGAATAGCTCATAGTGTTGCATGGTTAATAAAGAGATTACAATATATGTTGGATAAGTGTTACACTAAAAATCCCATGCAAAAAGGAAAAGTGACACTTGTCACCTAGAAGAAAACAAAATGTTTCTCATACAAGCATCCATCCATTACAAAGGAAATGCTACAAAGGAAGAAGAAGAATGAGCACTAATTCAATATCATAATGCTCATCTACTTGGTAAAGTTTCATAAACAACATCTCAAGTGCTCAAGAGTAACTGTTGTGACACTTGTCACAAATTCCAAGATCCTCCATCTATTAAAAGGTATCAATACTACATAGGACAACATTCATAGTATTCATGGGAGTCATAGCAATTACAGCAGTCGAAATTGTGATTTGGAGGAGAGGTAAAGAGAATTAAAATCTTTGGTCAAGGTGTTCAAGGAAGCTCAAATCTCAAGAGTTGAAGCACCACCATCCAAACTTGAATTCAAAGGTGAATCAACATTCACCATAACATTCAAAGAGAAGGCATGAAGAGGACTATCATACATGTCCAGAACCTACGTCACATACATTGGGAATACAACATTAAATTTAAGGTTTATACTTCATCAAGATTGCTTTCATTAAATAGGGAGTTATAAGGTATATTATAAGGTTGACATATCAATATAAACCAACCATATTTGAAAGCAATATATAAGGGGAAATAACTATTAAATTAGCCTAAATATTTATAATATTAAAACATATGAGGAATAAGGATTTCTACTTGAATTTCTATTATTGAAAATAATTGTTTTCTATATTCCACATTAGGGAGTTATGAGGAATACTACATCAAAGTAGGAAATTGGAAATTAGAAACAATAAATATCAAATTATTAAAGGCTATAAAAAGAGGTTTATTAAATAATATTAATAGTTAGAAATTAATTGGTATACTTGTCTCAAAATACATTAAAGGGATAAAATAAATCCAACTATTAAGCCTCATCAAAATAGAAAGTGTTGAAGTTAAATAGGAGTAATAAGGTGTAAAAGAAGTTGATTTTTGCTACTCACAAAACTTTACAAAATTAACTCAAAATTGAACTATCATTCTCAAAAGCACTTTATCTATCATATAGCATTTCCAAAATTACTAGGGAGACATAAGGTATTATACAAAACTTGATAATAATAGCATTCTTCAAAGATTATCAAGTGCAAAAATACATTTGGGAAGTATAAGGTCTCTACAAAATCTACAAGGACTCTACTAATTCACATCTCTTAACTAGGGAGATATAAGGAAGCCTACAAAACCTAAACTCTACAAAGGCTTTATCAAATCAATCTCATAACTAAGAAGTTATAAGGTAGACCACTTAGTAGATTCTATCTCATAAGATAATATTCCAATCAAATAATTTCTTCAAGGATGTCTATCCCAAGGAATACTTCAAAAAAACACATGAATAATCTCTCTAGAAAGGAAAAAGTATGTGCCATAAAAATTGGAATCATGAATCTACTTATAAAAGGTGAAGCATATTTAGACCTTACTTAAAAAATGATTCACAGTGAAGCATTAGATGATGACTTTGATACCATGGAACAATATCTACAAGCTCAACTCAAAGAAGCAATTGATAATGGAAGGGATGACATTCCACTTTCCCTAGATTTTGTAAGCATTTTGTATATGGCATTACTTTCATACAAATACTATAAATTTGAGAATGCAAAAACACAAAGTTCAATAGAAGCTCATGAAAGGAAATCTGAACTAAGTGAATCATACTTAAAAAGTATATTTCAATCCTCATGCAGTATTGACACTTCAAGATCCACTAATCCAAGATCTTATCTTGATGTCTTGAAAAAAGTTTATGTACAAAGTGAGCACAAAGAAGAAGAACCATTATTACGGGGATCTAGCAACAATACTATCATTTATAAAAATGTAGAAACCAAACTCAAAGGAAAATCTAAAGAAGAATAAAGTTTAGATACAGGAGGACTCCAAAGCAAAAATCAATTGATGAAAGTACATGATCAAATCAAAGACCATACTGAAGACAAAGATCCATATTGAAGATTGAAATATTCAATATCCAAATAATGTAATACAGGGGTGTGTTAGAGTTAGATTATATTACATCCTTTGGATCATGTAATTGTACCACCTTAGGTACATAGTTAGGATAAGAGATTACTTTAGGGGGAATTTATCTAGTTACTTCATGCAATGTAATAAATGCACAAGTGGAAATGTGCAATATGTAATGTGGAAGGTGTCCCCTTGTACAACTAGGTACAGTGTTGGCCAAGGTATCTATCTTCCTAAATAAAGGGCCTCATACTGGTAGATTAAATGAACAAGGAGATAAGAATTCTAGTTCTCCTTTAGTGCAGTGTAGTAGATAGTGGTACGCCCATATGGAGTACCATGTAGCTCTTTAGATCACAGTAATGGAGTGTCCATTTCCTTCATACTATATTGTAATTTCATCATCTCTATTTATAGCATATTTTAGTCATATTGTTTTTCAATTTCTTTCATATTTCTTGTATTTTATTAGGACCTATGTTAGATCTCTCCACAACATACATCCTCAAAATTTAACACTAAAACACTTATAATTTTCATAATCCTCATAGGCATGAGACTTTCATATAAAGAGATGTCATCTTTGATGAGACTCTTCTATGTACTTCTTCCATCCCACCACCTAATATTTTGGTATATAACCTTTATAATCCTTTGACCATCTCAAATTCAACTATGTTTTCCAATATTTTGATTGGATCTATTCCCATTAGAGCATATTATTTATTTTCTCCTTCTTTATATTCCTCATATTCATTTTTGAGTGGAGGTTCATTGCTTATTTATTTGATCTCTTCATGGATAACACCTTCTTCTTTAGGTTTAGGGCATGATGAATATGACACATCAGTCTACAATATTTTAGCCTCTTGTGATGAGGTGAGTGGTGACTTTGATTTGGCTTCTTTAGTTATAGCTTATAATGTTGTTTTGTAATAGAATAAAAATGGTTCTTCCTTATTTTATCCAACACCCAAGTGGGTTAATACACTTTTGAAGGATTCTTAGTCTATTATTTCTATTGAGTGATATCGCAAGGGCCCTTCTCAAGCATTTCTCTAGAATGTAGCTCAATATCAAATCCTCTTATATATTAGTAGGCTAAGTTTTGACCAAAATGGGAAGATGCTATGCTGGTAGAATATGAGTTTTTGATGAAGTACAAGAATTGGTAGCTATTTTCACTTCTATAAGGGAAGAATGTTATTGGCAACAAATGGGTATACAAGACCAAACATGCCTCAGATGGTCAAGTTGAGAAGCACAAGGTATGCCTTATTGCTAAGAAATTCTCTCAACAAGAGGGACTTGACTATTTTGAGATATTTGAACCTATGACCAAGATGGACTTAGTCAAGATCAATATTTCCATTACTTCTTCATATGGATGGAAAATATATTAATCAGATGTGAAGAGTGTCTTCCTACATGGGAATCTTTAGGAGGAAATATACATGTAGTAGTCATCCAATTTTGAGCCTTAGGGCCTGTTGGGATCCGAATTGTCATCAAGTAAACTTGATACTGTAACTATCTATCTTCCAATTTTTTGGCCAGGCTTGCACCCACTAGTCACAACTCAAAACTCAACATTGGATGGACCAAAGATTGCTTCAGCCCAACCTCCAGAGTAGGTTGGTTCCTTGTCAACTAACAGAATGTTGACTCAATTAAGCTCAATAATGGTTTTGGGGAATAGGGTTAGAAAAGGCTTAGGGTTAAGAAATTATGAATTAATAGTGGCTGGATAGGGCTAACAACATAGGCATCCACAGGGAAAACCTTTGGCAAACTATTTCTAGTGTCCCACACTCAGGATTAGCAACACCCAAAATAGAATAATATTCATACAATAAAAGAAAAATAGAGATGTGCTTCAAGAAAGTAATTTCAATGTCTAAGATACTAACAATCCAATTTAGCATAATAGATCAGTATTCAGACTTCACAGAAATAAACTTCTCAACAACACAGATCTAACTATGAACAGATTTCAATTGCCTTACAACTAGTAATCCAATACAGGTGGAATGAACTAACCATAACAACATTGACAGAAATGCAATTCACAGCTCGAACCTCTTAATGAAAGATATCGAAGATGACAAATCTTGAGTCAAAAATCTGAGTAATGCTCCTTCCATTAGTTTGCAAAAGATATTACATAGTAGGGCAAGAAAACACTCTAGAGCCGACCCTAAAAATCGAGGGTTCGACCTCTATATATAGTTTACAATGAAAGAAGAATAGGGGAGACATTACAAGGATTTAGAATATGATAGATCAGCAGAAAGCTATGCTGGCATCATTTCATTCATCCATAGGGTCCAGGAAATCCATCGGATGTCACACGCCATGGCAGCTCGACTCTGCAACTTGCTGGTTTGGCAATGGTAGTTAGACTTCAAGTCGTTAGAAACTAGATCTGAACCACTCATCCTTCTTGAAGACTTCACACCATCGTAGATCTACAACTACCCTAGTTCTTGGTTCTTGGTTCTTGGCACCATAGATGCTTCATCTACCCGCTTGAACTGATTGGCCTTCATCCACCAAGAATCCACCTTTGTATGCTCATAAAAATATCAGCATAATATCCATCATTGATGCACTTCATGGATGGCTATGATTAAACTTTAATAATACTCTGCAAGTGAGTGGGGTAGAACAAGTCACCAATCCGCTCTAAAAAGAATGTTGATGTCAGCTTGGATGGCTTCGGCCAGTGGATTGGAGCTCTCGTGAGAAATACACTACTTGTTGAGTGGAATATAGCTCATCATCAATCCACTCAACTAAGTCTTCAAAATACTTTATTTCTTTCTCGCATCTATGACATAGGATATAAGTTGCAATCCGCTCCTCGATTTTGCTCCATCAGCTTTGACTTGGATTGACTATGGAATAGAGTATAATGCCAATCCACTCAAGAAGTAATGGAAAATGACTTTTGTACTATTTTACTACCTTTTACTTCTTCTTTGTTTTAACTTTCTTACTCAATGGTGTGGAGCTTATCACCATTCCACTCTAAAATGAATGTGAATCTCAGTGGAATGGGACATTCTTGACACTTAGTCACTTGAGTGCATGGAATGAAGTGATGTCACTAATCCACACTTTGAAAGGTGCTGACATCATCTAGACTCGGTTGGATTATGGATTGGGACCTTCGTACTAAGCCACTGCAAAATACACTAAGTATAAAATGTTGAGTGGATTGGAGCATCTTGCATGGATCCACTCTAAAATACTCTATATCTTCAGCGGATTGGAGCCTTTTCATGCCTTAGAATAAATTTTCAAAGTTTTCTAAGGATGTGGCCATTTTGGGCCTACATTCTGGCACCTCCCGGGTGGATTTTCTCGCAAAGCCATCAAACTTAGAGTCTTATCCATTGGGCATCAGGAGTCAAAAATGCTAGTCTTCAAGCAATGCTTCATAGAATAATTTCTATATGATCATTACCCTCTAAAAACTTTGTGAATTCACCTAGAGGATAATGGTTCATATCGAGATCATACTGGAAACACAAATATATCCACCACTCCTTCAAAATTGCTCCAATGTTAAGAAAAATAGAGCTATGTTCTCCCTTTTAATGCTTCTTCAAAAATGATATGAATACCTTCACAAAACTTTCATTCTCTGCCTTTTAGCTTCATGCTTTTATTATTATCTTCTGACAGTGTTAGAGTCAAAACAAAATAAAAAATACAACACTTCTACATGACTACAAAAATGTACAACATAAAAAAACTCTATGCTTGTGCCTCTTGAGGGTCTATAGCAACCCTATCTGGTTCTTCACCTTCCTGTTGAGCTTCTTCCATAACATTATCTTCCTGGTCTTGCTCAACCTCCTCTTCTTCAATAGGTGAATCTTGCTCTTTATCTTTTTCTCAGCATCATTACCAAACAATTGGACCATCAACTTCAGAGTCTGCAAGGCTTGTTTCTAGACTACTTCAGAAGGATTGGAAGTCTCCTTAAGCTTCTTGTGAATGAACTCCAACTCAATAGTATCTTCATAATTAGTAGTGCTTCCCTTATTCACCAAGTCTTCCATCAAGTCTCGAAGTCTGGTTAAATCAATTATCATTTGTGAAACCTGCTCCTGATCGATTGGCTCTTCCTAGGCATCAATCTCAGATTCATCTTGGAGGCTCTCAGCTACACTCTTTTTAATTTCTTCTTCTGATAATAGAGTGTTATTCTCAAACCATAACCCTCTAAAGCCATTTTGAACCATCTCTTGATTGATGTCTACTACATCTCGAATTGTATTCTCCACTTTATCATACAATAACCAAGCCTTTTGCAATAATATATTCTTCTTCACTATGACTTTGGTAGCTAATCTAGCAATATTCCATTCCTTATTGGGAATTGGTTTAGTAGTCTCACTGAGCCTGCTATCTACCAACTTGTAGATTTGCTCTACTGGAATCACCATTGGTTGTAGTTCTTGAGTGAATCTATCTAGATCTTCTTGGGTATTCTAAAGTAGATGGCTGGCATCATCCATATAGTCAATGATGGGTTGTAGCTCCAAGCATTTCTCCAAAACTTTGGACAATAGTTCTTTCCTTACCTTCTTTAGCCCTACTTTTGAGAAGCCTGAAGACTTGGCCTTTTCAATTTGAAGTTGGTGCTTCAAGCTCTGTATCTCTTTGGCTTGTTCTTCATTTTTCTTCTTTTGCTCCTCTACTTGATCTTTGAGCTTAATGGCCTCTTGGAATTTTCTCTACCAGTTCTTTGCTTCACTTCTGATAGCTTTCTCTACCTATTTCTGGTTATTGACTATCTTCTCAAGCTTTTCTATCGTTCGCTCCAACTTGTCAACCTTCTCTTTGTATATATCAACCTTGACATAGAAAGTGTCCAAGTGGGATTTCGCTATAACCAACTCATCTTCAATAGGTAACTACTCAATGTCTTCTGTATACTCTTCTAGATGATAGTCTTGCATAGTCATTTCTATTTTAGGCTTACTCACCAAAGGAATAATGGACCTAGATGCTCTCTGCCTTGAAACCAGGTCAATAGACATGGTACTTCTCTTTGTAGCCATCCTCTTTGAAGGTTTGGACAACTTCTCTACCCAAAAATCCTGAATTTTCTGTGAAGTTTCCTTCTCCTTTTGCAAAGTTTCTAGTGTGGGATAACTTGTAGGAGGAGGAGAAGCTATAAGATAGGGAAGAGTAGACTCAGTAGCTGATGATGAAATGGTGGTAGTGACTATAGTTGAGTCTGTGACTATTGTTGTTGTTACAATGGGAAAAGTCATGGGAACTGAAGTAAAACTCATAGAAGGGTGAGTGGGTGTGGATGAAATAACTTGTGTTTTAGATGATGTGGGAGGTTGTAATGGTAAAGGTGGGATTATAGGGGATGATGAAGGAGGAATTTTAGATGATTGTGGAGGAGATGGATTGACTTGGCCCTCTGTATTTGTTGGTGAAATAGGTGGTGAATTATGAGGGGGAGAGGGCACTTTAATTTCAACTTTTTCTTTAGAAGGGGAAGGAGCTTTCTTTGGGGAATTAGGAGGAGGAGAAGAAGGGATAGAAATCATACCTTCACCTACATATGTAGGAAGATTTGGAGCTACCTCTGTACTTTGTTGTTGTGTTGGTTGTACCGATTCTTCTACAACTGAGATAGGGGTCTTCTCAATAATATTCCCCTTATCCATATTCTATTTCTTATAGACCTCCTTCTGAGTTCTTTTCGATGCATTTTTGGATTTTCTCTTAAAAACTTGAAATACTATTGGCTTATCATTCTCTGTATCTTCCTTAAAAAGTCCTTCCTACAATGGTTCTTCAGAAATAGGATTGAGCTCCATTGTAGTTGTAGTGGTGAAACTCACTGGTGTAAACATAAAGTTCTTATCTTTCTCATTCCAATATATTTCTATTTTAGGGGGCTCTCCACCTAGAGCTAGGTGCTTGGGCCTACTTACTATCTTGATGACTTCTGTGTTTATGGCTCTATCATCAAAATAATGCATTTTACTCATTAACTATGCCCCTTTAGGGAAATTCTCCAGTTGTTCTATTGAGGGCTCAAATGTTTTAAGAGCTTCAGTAGTAGTTAATTGAGTATCAGCCCCTTCTCCTTGAGTTTCCTCTTGTGAAGGTGGGGATGGAGAATCTGACCCTGGTTGTGGTTTCTTGTAAATCAACACTAGATTCTTTGGGTCCTTTGCTTTCCAAGTTTTGATGTTCTTATCATATCTATCAGAAAAATCATTATCAATTACTCATCCAAACTTAGATTTCTCTATGCCGATTTCCACTCTCATCCTCCACTAGTCTACTATCTTACCTTCATCCCATTTATTTTTATTCTCAACTTCTCTGATCTTAGACTCCTTCAATTGATGGCTTTCATTCTTATCTGAATCAAAATCAACTATCTATTCGTAGAAGTCTAGCCATGGGGGAAGTTGTTCCATCTTGGCAACATTCCAATCTAATGGGGCATTTTCCTTATTATTCTTACCCTTTTCAAAATGAGGCCTTGAGGTTTTCTCAAATTTGTGGGCCTTCTCTCCATTAAGATCAATGTTCCTCTTGTGGAATTTATCATCTGGGTCATATCTCCACCTCTGAGGGATGTAAAATAGGCCCAACCTATCCAAATATTGGGTGATTTGTTCACCCTGGCCCTTTTTGGTGATAGTTATATCATCGACACTATGGTAGGTCAACAAACATTTTCTTTTCTTTCTAGAGCCATAGTTCATATTGATAAAATCTGCTTGCCTCAAATATTCTAGAGCTAATAATATATTTGTAATGAAATGAGGAAGTAGAAAAGGCTTACCAGTGAAGCCATACAGTCTAATAATTGTGCCTTCTATAAGGATGTACCAATCTCCTTCTTCGACACCTTCTGTTCTCAACAATTCTCTAGCTAGAGGTGGTAACCTAGGGCATTTCCCATACATTATTTTCAAAGTTGGCCCTAGAAATTCTAGGTTAAATCTATAAAAAGACTCAGTGCTCCTCAAATGAGCAGTCCAATAGTATACAGGGATAGGGTCTCCCTTGTCATTCTTTTCTTTTATAGGAATCCAGGGCATCATCTACCTCACAATAGCAAAGAACATCCAAACCAAACTCGAACAATGTTAGAAAGAGGGTATCTCTGAATCCCTTTTCATCCTTACTAATTGCTCATGTATTCTTTTAGTAAGGAAAGTTGGCTAATCAAAGTAAATGGCCTTAATACCCTTTTTCTCTACTTCTGGTTCATACATTTTCTCAATTGAAATGCAGTAAGCAGTGGCTATTTGCCAATCTCTCACAAATTGGTAAAAATACAAACCCTCCAAACAAGCCAGCATGGAGTACAATTATGAGTTAGCAAATTGGTCAATGGGGATTGGGACTTTAGGCATCTCATCTTCCTCCTTTATACGTCTAAATTGGAAATAAAGCCATTTTTCCATGACTTCCTTCTCATCAGAAGCCATTAATGAAGAATAAACCCTAGCTTGTTCTGCTATATCAAATTGTTTAGGTTCTAGGGGTGGGTTTACCCCTATGGCAAAAAATTATGACAAGATTCTTTGGTAATGGTAAATAATGTTATACCATTAGCTATTTTCACTACCCTTTTCTTAGGATCATAAAATTTAATGATTGCAGAAATTAACTTAGGATAATGGTGAATGGAATCATAGATGTAAGAGAATAAGAAGGATTCTATAACAATGATACCTTGAGGTCGAATTGGTCTCCCTTTGAAGTATCTAAACTCAAAATTCCTCCTCAAGAAGGTTCTCCTTACTTGAGTCATTACAGTATCTACCAACCATCTCGTCTGATTTACATAGCCATCCAGCTCTACCTCTCTTTGCTGCATATCTTTTGGAGCTTTCTTAGGAGCCATTTTTATAAAAATATTTAGAGCATTCTTTCTCTAGTGTTTGTAGATAATGCTTTGCTATTCTCTTGCTCTTTCTGCTTGGTAGGCTTTGCTTTCGATAATTGAATGAGCTCTATACTTTTAGCACTTTTAAATGCCACTGCATGTACACCTTCCACCATTAATGTGATCATTACGAGAACTATCCATTTGCACGCTTTTCAAATTAAACTCATGCATCTTGGTGGCTTGGAGATGTTACGTCACTCTCTGATTGGCTAAAGCATGAAGCACTTTTCTGAACTTGCGGTGTCTCTCATCGTCTTTATTTCCTTTGGAGTGGTGTGGGAAGCTTGTAAGACAATTTGTGAATATTTCTTTCTTTGAAAGTGGTGTGGTGCAAGATTTTGGTTTCCACTCAAAAATAGTCATGAACTCTGATGGATTGGAACATAGGTCATGATCCACTACCACCTTAGTCTTTTTAAGAGTGGTGAGGAATGCATGTGGTATTTTACTACCATATTAGTTCATTTGAGAGTGGATTGGGGCCATGTTGTATTCCATTGCCACTTAGCTTATTTTGCAACTCATCACTTTATTTTTTGAAGCAAAATTTTCTCTCTCTTTTTTTAGCATTTTATCAAGAATGAAAACTTTGAAATAAAATGGAAAAAAGGATATGATACAACATATATGTACATATATTACAATGAATCTTTATCTCAATCAAAATAGAGTTTAAGGTGAAAACCATTGACCAGGATCGGTTGTATGTTTCCTTCAAGATCTTCAAGTTGGAAAACATTGGTTTCCTTAACTTCTACTATTTTGAAAGGACCATCCCAGAAGGAGTCAAACTTCTGATGGTGCCCTAGTTTAGCTCTTTCCACATTCCACCTAAGTACAAAATCTCCAACTTGGAACTTTTTGAATCTTGCCTTCTTATCAAACCATGCCTTGATGTCAAATGAATGCTTCTAAAAATCCTCATATGCCTGAGTTCTTTTCTCCTCTAGCTACAATAAATGTGTCAACCTTCTTTCCACTAGATTTTATTTAGATTCATCCTCTGTATTTACCAACTTGAGAGTTAGAATTTCCAAGTGCATAGGTAATACTACTTCCTTGCCATATACTAAGGCATAAGGGGAGGTCTTGATGGACTTTTTGATAGTGATTATGTCTGCCCATAGAGCTTGTTCCAGTAGTAGGTGCCAACTTCTCTTGTTACCCTCTAATGATCTTCTCAAAATTCTTAGTAGATTCTTGTTAGTTGATTCTGCCAGTCCATTTCCTTGGGGGTAGTAGTTTGAAGTATTCTTTATGGTGATGCCATACTTGCTGGCAAACTCAATGTATTTAGCCCCTATGAATGTTGGTCCATTGTCACTCACTAAAGCTTCTGGAACACCAAACCTTGTGATTAAGCTTTCCATGAAATCTATCACCACCTCTTGGTCTGATTTCTTTGTAGGAATGGCTTCTACCCATCTGGTGAGGTAGTCTATAGCAGTCAGAATGTACTTGTGGCCAGCTGAGGAATTTGGATTGATAACCCCTATGAAGTCCAACCCCCATTGTTGAAAGGGTTCCTCAACTTGAATTGGCTTAAGGGGGAATGATGCATTCCTTGTTCTTCCCACATACCATTGGCATTCATCATAGGCTCTTGTAACTTTGAAGGTGTCAAAAAATATGGTAGGCTAGTAATAGCCTACCCTGATGATATTTAATGTTGTAACTCTTCCTAAGAAGTGTCCTTCGGATAGTCCCCCATGGAACTCCTCTATGACCTTTTGTTGTTGATCATATTTTAAGCATCTTAGGAGGACTCCATCAAGGTTTCTCTTGTATAGACCTTCTGGAAATAAAACATATTTCAAATCCTGAAGCCTATATCTTCTTCTCTATGATGGATTGATATTAGGAGGGCATACCCCAATCTAAAAGTACTTAGTCATCTGATCTACCCAGTCTGATTCTCCTGATTGTAGCTCTTCAGTCTGATCTTCTATTATTGATTGACATGCTATCACTTCTATTGAAATCGCTACTTCTATCAAACCTTGGCATAGGGCTCTACCTCTAACCAGCTTGGTAGGATGGATTTCCACATCATATTCTTGGATCTTAGTAATCCAACCAACTCTCTTATCTCCTAGTTCACCTTGTAAAATAAAACTTCTCACATCCGGATGAACCACATAAACTAGGGTCTTGCTTTGAACCAAGTATTACCTAAATTTTTTCAATGATTTCATTACTGCAAATACTTGTTTCTCAATAAAATTATACTTGACCTGATATTCATGAAGATTCTAGCTCCAAAATAATATGGGGTGCTCTTCTCCTTCATCATTCTTCTGGGTGAGCACTGATGCATAACTTTCCTCAGCTCCATAAGCATAAAGAATGAAGTCTTTGTTGAAGTCTGGATTGACTAGCACTAGAGTTGTAGCAATGGATTGCTTGATGATTTCAAAGGCTTGCTTTCTCACCTCAGTCCATTTGAAATCTGCATTCTTCTTCAGTAGTTCTGATATAGGCTTCACCTTCTGAGCAAAGTCAGAGATGAATTTCTTGACAAAGTTTATCTGACCAAAGAAGGACTGCAAAGCTTTCTTGTTCATAGGAAGTGGAAGGGCAAGGATGGATTTGATTCTATCTGGATCAATGGCCATACCTTCTTTGGAGACCACATGGCCTAGCAAATTTCCTTCATGAACTACAAAAAATGACTTCTTAGGATTAAGAGAGATTCCAAATTCTCTGCACTTCTGAAAGACTTGTTCTAGATGTACTAGGTGGTCTTGCTTGTCATGGGAGAAAATAGTCATATCATCTAAGTAAATTAGAATGACCTTGTTGATCAACTCCCCAAAGGCATAGTCCATTGCTCTCTAGAATGTGGCTCCTGCATTAGATAGCCCAAAAGGCATTCTCTGATAGGTAAAAGTGCCCCATTTGGTGGTGAATGTTGTTTTAAACTGATCTTCATCCTTCACCCAAATTTGGTTATAGCTAGAGAAGTCATCTAGTAGTGAGAACCTTTCTTCTCCTACCATAATATGCAAGATTTGATCAATCTATGGGAGGGGGTAGTGGTCCTTTAGTGATGCTTGATTGAGGTTTCTGAAATCTACACACAAGCGGATGTCACCATTCTTCTTCCTTACAGGTACCAAGTTGGCTACCCAGGTTGAATGTTTTATTGGATAAATGATCTTAGCCTTTAGCAACTTCAATAGTTCTTCTCTCATTATGGCTTCGATCCTAGGATTCACAGGCCTTTGTTTCTTCCTGAATGGTTTTGCATTTGGCTCTAGCTCAATTGTGTGTTGGATGACCTTCTTGTCATATACTTTAAGATCTTCATATGACCAAGCTACAATGTCTTGGTACTTCAGGCATAAAGCTTTGATATCCTCCTCTTCTTCTGGAGAACATCGGACTCCAACCTTGAGCTTCTTTTCTTTTTCAATTTCAATTTCTTTATAGATCTTCTCATTGATTTCCATGGATCTGATCTTTTTCCTATCTTCATTGTCAAATAGGCTCTCTAGAGTAACCAACCCTCTAGGTATATGATTGTTCTTGAGTTGGATGACATCTTGTTGATCAATATCTTCTAGATTTTCCTCTTGAATAGTAGATAAACAAGCTTCTCTCACCAAAAAATCAATGATTTGTTCATCACTTTCAAAGACCTACCAAAAAATCTGCTTATCTGGCACTGTAGGCCTAAAAATCATTTTGATCCCTTTGTCCTTCATAACTCCTATGTCTATAGAAGGGTTGAAATTAGCTCCCCTAACTTCTAAGGAATCTACCAAGGTATTCTTTCTTCTAGGAATAAAATTAATGTTTAGGGCATCAAAGGATTCCATCAAATCCCATACCCTATTTCTATATGCTTTCAGGTAATGGTGCTTACTGTTGCACCTCTCCCTTACCTGATTTACAATCAATTTAGAGTCACCATATATATTCAAGATCTTGATGCCCATGCTTTCAGCTTGCATTAGCCCAAGGCATAGAGCCTCATATTCTACAGCATTGTTAGTGCATGACCATGTTAGCCTATATGCGAAACTCTTTGTCCCTTCTGATTGGGACTGTAATAGCACACCAACACCAACACCATTTCTACATCTTGCACCATCAAAGTGCATGGTCTAGGTTTCTATTTCTCTCAAGGACTGGTTAGATATAGTAGGAATTATCTTCTCTATTTCTATGGAAATATTGTATGTACCCATACCTATCCCAAATTGACTATAATCCTCTCTGAAAGGTAGTTCATCTTCAATCTCCAACTCTTCAAAGTTATCCACTAATTCAAATTCCTCTAGAGGAGTGAGATTGCACATGTCCTCTTCAATTTTTTCAATGTGATAAGACACAGGCTTCTCGGGTGTTATTCTTATCCTCTTTCCTTTGAAAGGAATCACCATGCTAGAATAGTCCATATACATGCATCCTCCCAAATTTGTAGTGAATTCTCTTGAAAGGCATAAGCCAAAATAAGGCTCTAGATCCACCACCACTATCTCTTGCACTATGGTTACCTCAGGTGCTCTATGTAGCCTCATCAAGACATATTTTATCACTCCCACTATCTTCACTGGTGTCCCATCTAACTATAGAACTCTAGGGTAGGATCTGGTATATTCCATACCCATCTCCTCGCAAACTACTTTAGGCATAACTATGGTGGATGCCCCTGAGTCAATCATACAATTGTGGATAATCCACCCCTCCATCCTTAGAGAAATGTAAAAAGGAGGGGGTTTGTTCTTTAAAGTGGTAGGGGATATTTCTTTCTTTTTAGAGGGTATGCTGAGGATTGTGGTGGCTTGCTTTTCCTATGGATATTTTTTCAGAGAAGCTTTTAGCAGGTCTATTTGGCTAGGAATGAAGAGAGTATCATATAGGCTAGCTTTGGATGGTATCTTCTTCATTTCCTCCATAATGTTGTATTCAGACTTGGTAGAGGTAGGTCTCTCAGGCCTTCTCTCTAGCTCACCATACTTTCTTTTATACTATTGTGTGGCCTCAATTCTCTACCTCTTGGTAATAGAAGGGAATCTAAGCCTCTCTTGGGATTCATTCTTGGATCTCATTCTATCTCCCTCAGTTTCTTTCTCAAATATCTTGGGAAGACTGACCTCCTTTTCTTTGGCCTAGAGGATAGGGAATGTATCACTACTTTGGGAAGGTGGATCCTTCTTCTTTTGAGAGGGGACCTAAAATTGACCCATATTTTGTGGATCAACCTGCAGTGTTTTCTTGCCTGACCTTGTCATGATAGAAATGGGTCCATCCTCATCAAGATATTTTCCAACCATGATCTGATCTGGTTTCCAGAGCATGTTCACTCTTCCTTTCTGATTTCTCTCTACTTTCTCCATAGCCTGTTGTACATGGTGTTGGTACATAACACAAGATTGTGAATCATGGGGATCATTGCATACTAATGAAGAACACACACTTATACTAAGAGAGGCGATGAACAATATAAGATAAAAAATTTCATTTTTTAATCCAATCAATAGCATTAGTAATATCAAAGCAGTAAACATTGCACAAATCATCACACGCATGAGAGACATTTTTTAACGTGGTTCACCCAATGTGGGCTACTCCACAGAGAAAATATTTCTACTAAATTTTCTCAAATAAATCCTCTAGGAACCACTTCCCTATTACAAATTTTATGGACCTCTATCCAAAGGAGACACCAATCCCCTAATACTCTGCTTTGTGGAACTCTATCCGTAGGAGACACCAATATTCTTTGCTCTAGATGATGACCTTCTAGAAGAACACTGCCCCCACTGCACTGGCTTGTGGATATCTCTCCATAGAAGATATTTGTCCTCACTTAGAAGACCTTTGTCCTCACTATCCTAGCTAATGGATATCTATCCACTAGATACTATTTTCCTCTACTCTATCACCTCCAAAACTTGATCTCAACTCTGTCTCAAATCTACACCAAATAATATCCTTGATCTAGTACAAATCTGCTCTAACTTTATCTTAGGTCTAGCACAAATCTACTCATAAATCTACACCAATATTTATCCTCAAATTTATCCTCAATCCTTAACACAAATCTTGATCCAATCATAAATCAAATCTACTTAGATTTGCCCCAAGCCTTAACACAAATCTTGAACAAATCAATCAATCAACTCTACTCACAATGATGTCTCAATTCTTCACCAAGAATTGTTCAAATCTACCTACAAGTCTTCACCAAGACTTACCTAAAATCTACCTACAAGTCTTCACCAAGAATTACCTCAAATATACCTACAAGTCCTCTAAAGAACTTGTTTAATCTGATCTTAAGTCTTCACAAAGACTTACCTTAAATTTATCTACAAGTCCTCTCAAGCATTTGCTCAATCTACTCTCAAGTCTTCATAAAGACTTACCTCAAATCTGCCTACAAGCTTTCACAAAAACTTGCTCAATATTGTCCTTAAGCTTTAACAAAAGCTTACTCAAATATTTTATGCACGATACCTCGGTGGGATTCGATCCCCTATCACGCTGTCACCAGTGCCCTAGCCATGGCCTAACCACCGTGTGAGCTAGGCACTCACTTGAGACACAAAAGCACCTTGTGCGCTTTGTTCCTCCTCTTAGCGCCAAAACAAAAATTAAAACCTTTGCCCCTTCGCTACCATCGGGACTCGAACGCGAGACCTCTACTCGCCCAACAATCTACGCTACCAATCCTTACCACTAGCCCAACCACGTGGTTGGTGATAAGGCTTTGAGCCTTATTTAATTTATCCTCCATGATTTCTGCCACTTTTAAAAAATAAAAGCCTCTTGCCTTATGCGCTCATGAATTCGCATAAAAAATAACTTTAGCCAATATTCGCACATGCATTATTCAGAGACTTAAACATAATGTTATAAAATTTATGGTATAAATACCATACTCCTTTTGCTTTGAACGTTGGTGGGGGAAAATTTATTTAAATGTTTTTGCACCCAACCCTAACTTAGGGTTTAATTAATTTAGTTTATAAATTAATTTATAATAATATAATAAATAACCTTAGGCATTATTTTAACACTTAATATTATAATAATAAATATTATAATATTATTTCCTTTGGGCCTAGGTATCTTCTCCCTTTAGGGGTATTTTAGCCAACCTTTTGACCAATCATGTGACGCTTTTAAACCAAATCTCTTGGAATATAAATATTTTAACCCTCCTTTTGCCAAATCCTTGCACTGATCACTAAAACTGACTCTTGACATCAATGACAACACAACTACTCAAAATTATCCAAAAATATCCCCCTTTGTCATTGATGGCAACCTTTTTTCCTTAACCATTCCTTTTTCCTTTTCCAAGTTTGCTCCCCCTAAGAAACTGCTCCCCCTGACTGAATGCTCTCCCCCTAACTCAAATATCTCCCCCTTTGACATCAATGACAAAGGGCCACCTTTGGGGCTAAATATAAGACTCTTAGCTCAGCCCCCTCCCCACCTCCTTTCCTTGAGGTGGTTAATTTTGGGGTGGGAGTAGAACTACTCCCAAATTTCCTTGAAGATACTCAAAGGTCTCTTTCGGAAGTGGCTTAGTGAATATGTCCGCAATATTCTCCTTTGTAGTAACATATTCCAACCTAACCTACTTATCTATCACCTGCTCTCTCATAAAATGATATTTGATTGGAATGTGTTTGGTCCTAGAGTGCATCACTAGATTTTTTGAGATATTTATAGCAATTGTATTATCACACAGTATGGGAAGAGGGTGATCATGCTTTATCTTGAGGTCCTCTAAAGTTTACTTCATCCATAATACCTGTGTACAACAAGCAACTACTACAATATATTCTGCCTCTGGTGTGGATAAGGATACTGATGCCCATTTCTTACTTAACCAAGAGACTAAACAGTCTCCAAGAAATAATGCTCCTCCACTTGTGCTTTTTCTATCATCAATGCTGCCAACCCAATCTGCATCTGTATATGTTGTGAGAGTGAAATTATCGCTTTTGGGGTACTAGAGCCCAAAATCCATAGTCCCTTTTAAATACCTGAGAATCCTTTATACTTCTACTACATGTGTCTCCTTGGGTGCTGCTTGAAACCTTGCCACTAGTCCCATTGCCTGCATTATATCTGGTCTTGTAGTTGTAACATATAGTAAGCTACCAATCATAGATCTATACAATTTTTGATTTACCTTAAGAGATTCATCATCTTTAATTAACTTGCATCCTGTAACCATGGGGGTACTCACTGGTTTGAAATATTCTAACTTAAATTTCTTTAGCATCTCTTTTATATACTTGGTTTGTGAAATAAATCCACCTTTCTTTGATTGTGAAATCTGAAGTCTAAGAAAGAAGGACAACTCACCAAGCATTGATATCTCAAATTCATTGTGCATACTCTTTGCAAATTTCTAACACATCTTGTCATTGTTACCTCCAAAAATGATATCATCCACATAAACAACCACAATGAGTAAGTCATTACCTTCATTTTTGATGTATAAGTTACTATCCACTATTCCTTTCCTGAAACCCTGTTCTTGAAGGTACTTATCCAGTCTTGAATACCAAGCTCTAGGAGCTTGTTTTAGTCCATAAAGTACCTTCTTCAATCTGCATACATAGTCTGGTCTATCATTTAAGCTGAATCCCTCTGGCTACTCAATATAAACTTCTTCTTCTAGGACACCATTTAGAAAGGCTGATTTAACATCCATATGATATACTTTGAGGTTTTTGAAACTTGAGAAGGCTAAGAATATTTTTATAGCTTCAAGACATGCAACTGGAGCAAATATCTCATCAAAATTAATTCCCTCAACCTGTGCATAACCTTTACATACTAATCTTGCTTTGTTTCTGACTACCTAACCATCTTCATTTAACTTGTTTTTGAATACCCATTTAGTGCCAATCACATTCTTACCTTTTGGTCGTGGGACAAGTTCCCAAGTCTTACTTTTCTCTATTTGATCTAGTTCCTCATTCATTACCTTAATCCAAAACTCATCTTCACTTGCCTCATTGAAATATTTTGGCTCAATCTTAGATAACAAAGAGAAATTTGCTTGCTCATTTGATGCTATTACCCTTCTCCTTGTTTGTCTCTCATATGGATTCCCAATTATTAGATCTCTTGGATGATTTTTTTGTACATACCTGGATGGAGTCTTAGGAAAAAGTCTTTGTGTTTCTTCTTCTTCTTCTAATTCTTCACGTAACTCTTCTTGACAACTTTCATCTTCCTGATACACAATTTCTTGAACTGGTTCTCTTGACCCTATCTTCTCATCAACTATTACATTTATACTTTCTATAATAGTATGTGTCCTTTTGTTATAGCATCTATAGGCTTTGCTCTTAGTGGAATAGCCAAGAAAAATACCCTCATCACATCTTGAGTCAAACTTACCCAAATTTTTCTCTTCCCGTCTTATGTAACATTTGCTTCCAAAATTTTTGAAGTACTTTATTATGGTTGGGCTTCCTTTCCAAAGCTCATATGGAGTTTTGTGATGGTTTACTCTTACTTGAGCTCTATTTATGATATATATTGTTGTATGTACTTCCTCTTTCCAAAAACCATCTAAAATCTTAGACTCATTTAACATGGCTTTGGCCATATTTTCAACTGTTCTATTTTTCCTTTCAACTACCCCATTTTGTTGAGGAGTTCTTGCTGTTGAATATTCTCTTTTGATCCCATGTTGTTCGCAAAAGTCTATGAATTCATTTGAGGTAAATTCTCCTCCTCTGTCTGACCTTAATCCCTTAATCCTTTTACCTATTTCATTTTCCACTAATTCTTTAAAAGCTTTAAACTTCTCAAGAGCTTCTGATTTTTCTTTCAGGAAAGCTACCCAAATCATTCTAGAATAATCATCTATAAATAATATAAAGTAGCTTTCACCTTGTAAACTATTTGTCCTTGTAGGACCACATAGGTCAGTGTGCACTAGTTTCAATGGCTCAGATGACATAAATCCTTTTGACTTGAAACTTGTTCTAGTTTGCTTCCCATGCTGACATTGCAAACAAATTGTGTTTTGTGGCCTTTTTAGCTTAGGTAAATATCTGACAACCTGCTTGTTGCTTATGTTCACTATGTTGTCAAAGTTTAAATGACCCATTCTTCTATGCCACAACTAACTCTCATCTTCTTGTGATAGAAAGCACTTTTCTCCTTTAATATCACTTAGCATGTAGAGGTTGTTTGTAGTTCTACTTGCATTTGCGATAAGTTTTCCAGTTTTAGACTTTCTAATCTCACACCTACTTGGATGAAATGTAACTATGTGCCCCTGATCACAAAGTTGGATTACACTTAGTAGATTGTGCCTCAACCCCTTGACATACAATACATTCTTTGTCTTTGTTTTTCCATTATCTAAACTCAAGGTTCCTTTTCCACAGATTTTTGCCAATCCATTGTCACCAAATTTTATTGATCCTCCATCAGTTTCCTTGAGTACAAGAAATTTACTTTTGTCTCCTGTCATATGACTAGAACAACCACTATCAAGAAACCATTGTTTTCCCTTATCTTGAACATGAAGAGTTGTTTGTACTAACATTGATCTAACTTTCTCATGCTCTTTTCTCTCTCCCAATAGTTGAAGTTGTATTCTTTTTACTTGACTTAGGAAACACCATTTTGCACCATCTAGCCTTGTGCCCAAAATTATTGTATTTATAACATATGACATCATTATTCATAAGAGGTGCAAAAGAATTGAAATTTCTATCACATAACTAGTGCAATGTGCAACTCTATGACCATATTTATTACATGTAAAGCAATAGCCATGGAAGATATTTTGTAACCTGGTTGAGTGCCCTTACAAATATGGTCGAGTGCTTCTTCTTTTGTTGTTCTTGTGGTTGACTCTTGTCAATGGCTCCTCTTTGCCCTCTTATTTCCTGATGCATTTTCCATCCAGAGTATTAGTATGAGTCATGAGCTTATTTTTGTTTGATGTCTCTATTTCTTGAGAGCTCGACTCCTCCTTCTATTTCCCTAATTTTATATCTTGTTGTAACTTAGTTTTTCAACTTCATTCCTTAGAGAGACAATTTTTTATTCCAATTTTTCACATTCTGCTTCTCTTGCCCTTAATAGATCTATCATATCCTATTCAATTTTCTTTCCCTCTTCCACTTTTATCTTGAGTCATGTGAGATTCTATAGAAGTTCCATTTTTGCTTCTTCATCTTCTTGAATTTGTTCCTTCAAACTTGAGTTCTTCTTTCTAACCTTTTCCAAATTCCTGAGAGTAGCAAAGAATTCCTCTTTTATATCGATCATGGCCTCTTCTTCATTTTTTGAAGTCATGTGTGTTCCCGTCGGATCTTCCTCCAAGTTGTTAGTCTTTTCACGGAGAGACCTACTCTGATACCAATTGAAGAACATACACTTACACTGAGAGGGGGTGAACAGTATAAGATAAAATTTTTCACTTTTTAATCCAATCAATAGAATTAGTAATATCAAAGTAGTAAATATTGCACAAATCATCACACACATGAGAGACATGATTTAACATGGTTCACCCAATGTGGGCTACTCCATGAAGAAAATATTTCTACTAAATTTTCTCAAATAAATCCTTTGGGAACCACTTCCATATTACAAAGTTTATGGACCTCTATCCAAAGGAGACACCAATCCCCTAATGCTCTGCTTTGTGGAACTCTATCCATAGGAGACACCAATCTCCTTTGCTCTGGCTGATGACCTTCTAGAAGAACACTGCCCCCACTACACTGGCTTGTGGATCTCTCTCCATAGAAGACCTCTACCCTCACTCAAAAGACCTCTGTCCTCACTACCTTGGCTAATGGATCTCTATCCACTAGATACTACTGTCCTCTTCTCTATCACCTCCAAATATTACTCTCAACTCTATCTCAAATCTGCACCAAACACTATCCTTGGTCTAGTACAAATTTGCTCTAACTCTGTCTTAGGTCTAGCACAAATCTACTCACAAATCTACACCAAAATCTATCCTCAAATTTATCCTCAAGCCTTAACACAAAGCTTGATCCAATCACAAATCAAATCTGCTTAGATTTGCCCCAAGCCTTAACACAAAGCTTGAACAAATCAATCAATCAACTCTACTCTCAATGTTGTCTCAAGTCTTCACCAAGACTTTCTCAAATCTGCCTACAAGTCTTCTCAAGAACTTGCCTCAAATCTGCTCTCAAGTCTTCACAAAGACTTCCCTCAAATATACCTACAAGTCCTCTCAAGAACTTGATCAATATTCTCTCAAGTGTTCACAAATACTTACCTCAAATCTATCTACAAGTCCTATCTAGAACTTGCTTAATCTGCTCTCAAGTCTTCACAAAGACTTACCTCAAATCTGCCTACAACCTTTCACAAAATCTTGCTCAATACTTTCCTTAAGCTTTAACAAAATCTTACTCAAATATTTTGTGCATGCTCCCTCGATGGGATTCGATCCCCTGTCAAACTGCCACCAGCGACCTAGCCATGACCTAACCATAATGTGAGATAGACGTTCAATTGAGGCATAAAATCGCTTTGTGTGTTTTGTTCCTCCTCTTGGTTCCAATACCAAAAAATAAAATTTTTACCCCTTCACTACCGTCAGGACTCAACGCGAGACCTCTGCTCACCCAAAAATATATGCTGCCAAGCCTTGCCACTAGCCAAACCACGCGGTTGGTGATAAGACTTTAAGACTTATTTAATTTATCCTCCATGATTTTTGCCTCTTTTAAAAAATAAAAGCCTCTTGCTTTATGTAGACACCTAAAACGCGTCATGTCGAGGGTGACTACTCATATGGACATGCTACAAGACCATATGGAAGATCTTGGATAGACTCCAAGATAGAGCAGTGGTTCTAACCACTCAATTTGGGCTCCTTGGCCTAATCAGTCTGAACCATAGCCCAGACCTATGGTTTATAGTTGAACCATGGTTGAGACCTACGGTTTATAGTCTAGACCATAGTTGTGACCTACGGTCTTAACTGGAGTTTAGTTGGCCTTCAATCCGAGCCAAATCGGTTGGAACGACCATTTGATCTAGAAGAAGGTGGTTAATGGATGAAATATTCTAGAGGCTTCCATTCCAACTATCCTAACCACCTCTTCTTGATCTTGGCTTCTCCAGGAAGCCACCCCCAGTCCTAGGGCATCCTATAAGTACCCCCTCCAAATGGGGAGAGAATATAGAGAGTTAATTGATCAAGCGAGCAACGAAGCCCTATCGAATTGCATACTGAATTCATGCATTTGAGAAGGCCACTTTGCTATCCACCCAAAGATCAATTTTCCATTGAAGTTCTAGGAGCCTAGAAGAGCCAAGAAATGCAAATTCAGGCAAATGAAGGCCCATCACAGTGATTCAACCACCAAACTTGTTAGAAGGACACCGAAGGTGACCCTTGAACATCAATTGGACAAGGAGGTCAAGCCCACTACCCTTGGAATTGAGGGTAAGCCTATCAGAGTGCCAAACCATGGCTTTCAGCCATGGTTTACAGTGTAGACCGCTCACTAGAGCTACGGTTTGTAGCAGAGGTATCACCACCTTCCTCTTTTCATTTATGTCCGATTAATTAGATTAGATTAGCTATTTTCATGGTTTAATTGCAGTTTAGCAGACTTCTGACCATAGAATTAGGTTAGATTAGCTTCTTCATGTTATGCTTCAATTAGGACTTAAATGGTTTCTTTATGCATGTTTATGCTTCATTTTACACATTTGATCCATGCATAGTGTAGTTGCTACTTTTCTTTACGCTATAATATGAATCTTGATTCAATTTGCATAGTTTAGAAGCACTTTTCATGTTTTCTTGATTATGCATGTTTAATGGTGTCATTATGCAATTTTCCTAAAAGGGCCTCATCATGAGAGGCTGCCTATATTTTTGACACTTCTATGTTGTTTCTTGACCATAGGGAATAGTTTCAAAGGAGAACCAACCATCAAGTTCCTTCCCCATCACGAAGAAGAGGGCACCTCCACCCTAGAGCAGTTCATGTCACCCTGAAAGGCACTTGGAAATCACACCTACCCTTGAGAGGGAAACAATTACACACTCCTATTGTAATATTGTATCAAAGTGATTATCCCTAAGAGGGATGTACCTGTAATTTGATTTTGACTTTGAATATAATGGAATAAAGTGTATTTCTTCTTGATTCATTTGTTGTCAATTTCTTGTTCTTGTATGCATGTTATGCTTTTATCAATTATTGCAATAGGAATACGCCTCGGGTGTGAGCCTTTTTGGTGGTTACAGAAGGCGATCATGGTGGAACCCCACATTTATAGGACCTGACTATGTTTTTCTTGTTTTTGCACTTGCAGGTATAGACCACAACTATCAGCTGTGGGCCAACAACTGAACCACAGGTACAAAGCATGGTTTATAGTCAGAACCATAGATCAGACCTACGGTCTCCTTCTAACAACATAGACAATCAGATTCAGAATATCAGCCAATGCAGGACCTGAGGTAGGTCCTATTTTCAACCCTCTATTACTTTTCTGCTCTCTGTGTTTTTACAGTAAGTTTAATTCGAATGCAAATTAGGAAAAGAACTAAGAAAAGGGTAAATCAATCATCCTAGTTTGCTTTCGTGTTTTGCTTCCAATAGAAAGGCACTGCTAGGAACAACGGACCTCTGATTGTAGTCCACCCTAGGCTACAGCGTGCTTGATAGAGATGTGTGGATGGTTTGCATGTGTGAGGCCCAATTAGTGGCCAATTAGCATCGTAATGTGCATAGTCTTAAAGAGCATCTAGAATAGCTTGCATTTTCTGAATTTGAAACGTTCTTTCATTTGCATAGCATTTAGAAAATGAGCATGTATGCTATATGATGCATTTCTTTTATGTACATTAAAAGGAACCACACACACCACTTGGCACTTAAATGCTAGTGAGTTGGGCTTGACATCCAACCACTAGTAGGGTTCAATGACGGTGGGCATAACTTCCATCCGTTGGCCCAAATCCCATGAACCTTTTGGATACTAGACCAATACTAGATCCGAGAACCTTTCATACCCTAGAAAATTTGCATGTATTCTCTTCGGAGGGTATAACATTGATTGGGGAAAATTGGTGAGGATCTGGGAGGACTTGTGCTCCCTGACCGTGTGTGGGCTTCATTACCACACATTATAGGTTGGATTACGTGACTTGGAGTTCATAGCCAAGTTGTCGAGCTACGAGCGTATAGGTGAAAGCCATTAAACTGAGAATAAAATCCAACAAGTTTTGCAAAACATGATAAGAGTTTCTACACTGATACAACAAATCTTGAAAACACATCAAACAATTTAGGACTCACTTTTAAAATTTAAAATGAGATAATCATTATTGTATACCTTGTTTTCTTAATAATAATACATTTAGATGCTAGGTACACAATGGTGGATACATGGGGTGGTCAGAAAAGGTCCAAAGCCAATGTCGATGACCAACCCCTAACCAATTCACAATAGTACATGTCAATTCCTCAACCACATGAGCGAACCGAACATCGTTCGACTAGCATTCGAGGAGATAACTCGACATGAGGGGAGCCTATAGAGAAAACCCTAGATAGAGGAGCTTCAGTACACTCCTCTAGGCATAGGATAGAATAGGAAACCTTCCAGCATGAGGGTGTTCCACTTGAGAGCCATTACCGAGACCATAATGCACGTGCATCCATGGGATCGATCAAAGAGTTTGTTGTGTAGGGGACCAGGTTGGTGCCCCTACATACTAAGTCCACTAGAGGATCTATGGCTCCACCTTCTGAGTATAGAAGGACTAGAGATCCACCCATTCAAGGGTAGGTAGATAGGCTCGCTATCGAGCATAGGTCTAACCATACTCCCATGCATGGTCCACCATGCAAGATCACCATTGATATATCAAAGGTGGGAGATAATGGCACACCACCGCATGAGCGATGGTGGTCTAGGAAGCTAGAGGGTCTAGGTAGTGTTTTAGAGTAGCTAGGCTACAAGCCTTCCACTCCACCCACTCGAGCCCCGAGTGAGCGTAGCGTGAGTGTCGTCCACACTACTAGAGAACATGGGGAGGCTTCTAAGCACCCTCATGTCACACACCCACTATCTGCGCATGGTGGTTCATAGTATAGGACATAGTAGGAGGCCAATGTCATCTTCATAGATAGAGGCAAAGGCATAACACATCAGTCCGATGGGTACATAACCCACAAGGTCACTCATATAGAGTAGGGATACCAGAGGCCTCCCATGGTCGATCAGATCGATAGATCACATCGACTGGTATCGGAGCAAAAATGCCAACTCCTCCAAGATCAATTGGAGGATGCTCACCTAGAGAGGTAGCATATTGAATATGAAAATATTCAAGCGTAGAGGCTCATGAGACAGAGGTTATATGAGTAATGCATGCATGAAGAGTGTATCCTTACCCAGAAGGAATGCGTGGAGTAGGAGGATAGGTTAGCTAGGGCTGGCCTATATCCTCAAGATGAGCATAGAGAGCGTGTATATAGAAAGGCTTTATCTCAAGCCGATATGCATCAAGAGCATAGAGATGCTCATACTCATGCTAGTGCTAAACAGAGGGAGCGGCCACCACCGCTCGATAATCAAAGGCAGAGGCAGCATGAAGAAGCAGCGGGAGATGGATACGAGCAAGAATATCCTGAGAGCTCCCGAGCTGAGGAGGAGGAAGAGCAATGCCCTCCATCTCGTACGAGGAAGACAGTACCTCCTAAGCCACCTCCATGTCAACTTAGGGAGGAGGACTTTCTATCTTCAGAGGCCTATAAGGCCTTAGCCGAGAAGATTAAAGCCATCGAGAGACAAGGCATGACTATTCAAAAGTTGACATTAAGGAAAATCCATAACGAGCCTTTGGATCCTTCGGTGCCTACTCTAACTTACCCTGAGCATTTTGATATGCCCAGGTTGGACAAGTTTAAGGGTGATGAAGATGCACAGGAACATGTCACGAGCTTTCTGGATGCTTGTTTTTAGATAGCAAGCAATGATGCATTATTGTTGCGTACGTTCATCATGACACTTTCAGGGCTAGCCTAAGAGTGGTTCAATCAGCTAAAGAAACATAGCATAACTAGTTTTGAGCAATTAGTTGATGCCTTTCTTGAATGCTATTCCTTTGGCATCAAGAAATAGGCCAATATTTTCGATCTGGCTATGCTAGCTCAGCACGATGATGAGCCAATAGAGCAATACGAAAAGAGATGGAGGAGACTAATGGTGAAGTTGCCATTCCCTATTCCTACCATAGAGTTAACTCGAATGTTTATGAAGAGTTGTGCCAAGCACATCTCGTTATTGTTGTAGCTGCAATAGTATCCTACATTCGAAGAGGCTTTGGCGCAAGCCAAGGTGATTGAGGACATCAAGTTGCAGGAAGGCAACTTGAAGCTCAAAAATAGGAGAGAGGGACAAAAGAAGAGTGCCACAAAACAATAGGGCAAGCAGGCCCATGTGAATCAAGTGGTACTGAATCTCCAATGGGAGGACAAGGGGCAACAGAAATAGAATTATCAAGCCCAACCTCCCCCTATGCAATATGACAAGCGCAACAACAATTATAAGGGCAAGAACAAAGATCAACGCCCACCTCACCAGTTCACACCATTGACAGAATCACTGACATCAATTTTCCATCAGTTATGCGAGGCCAAGGCGATTAGATTACCCGAAGTCAAGATGATAGACCCCAATCAACCCAAACCAAAGGGGTTCCAAGAGGATCTATTTTGCATTTTTCATCGAACGAAAGGCCATGACATCGAGGTGTGCTAGTATTTCAAACACATGGTGCAAAATATGATTGAAAAAGGTGAGCTTGTAGTGCCACACAACCCGTAGGCACCCGATAATCAGAATATGGGGATTTACAAGAACCCCTTACCAAATCATGAGGCGCCTCGGAACAACATTGGTCAAGTTAACCAGGTGCGAGTCGAACCACCTACCCAGGGGTTCGTAGGCATGGTCAACATTGTCACTAGGCATGGGAGATACGAACAATAGAATCAACCTCATGCTCCCATTCAAATACAAGCCACGCCGAATCAATAGCCGATACAAAATATTCCAGGCCCACCAACAAGATCGATGGTGACCATAAGGAGCAAGTTGGTCCAAAACCTGCAGATAACTCCTACGAAGTTGTCAATATATGAATTAATACAACAGTCCCCGAGGCACAGGGAGACTCTTATGGACATTTTGAGGTCCATTGAAGTACAGGCCCAGGATGCACAGGCATTTACTAATTTCGTGGGACATGTACAGTAGTGTCAGGAACCGATGATCCAATTTTACGATCATGAGATAAGGATGGTTTCTACAACTACGGCCGACCCATCATTGCACATAATCGCATGTGTGAATCACATGCCATTTAAAAGGGTCTTGATCGATACTGGCTCATCGATCAACATAATAATGACCAAGGCACTGAGTCATTTGAAGCTACCTAAATCACACATTGTGCCAACTACATTTACATTGAGAGCATTTAATGATGCACTATGTTCGACTATCAGCACAATTATCCTACCCATGCAGGTAGGTCTGAAGACCATTTCAATAATGTGTCATGTGATAGAAGGGGCCATGCAGTACAACATATTACTCGGTAGGCCTTGGATTCATGAAATGCATTGTGTCCCCTCGATATTGCATCAGTGCATGAAATATATTCATGAGGGACTGGTTCACATAGTGGCATCGAACGAAGAGCCATTTAAATTTATGAACCTAGCAGATTTGCTTAGGGGTTTCATACTCCCATCAATGCACCTGGATGTTCGGTCATCATCACCAATAAAGAAACCAGGAGGTAAACCGGTAGTGCATGCTCAACCAATGCCATATGTGTCACATAGATCGGAGCACACCACTGCCACTTCCTTGAAACCATCGACATCAGTCATGCGTCGGGATGACAGGAAGTTGAAGGTGAAAATGGGTGAGAAAGAGAAAGAGCATGAGCCCGAGCCAATCACCGAGGAGGTTCCCATTCCCATGGAAGTTGAGGAACCCCAAGACAAAGTCAAGGAGGCACCTCAGCCTACCTCACCTACATCTTCAGTAGGGTCATCTGCACTACGAGTGATGGTACATCTCGCTAATACCGGTTTAGGTGAGTACCTTATGCAAAATGTGACCTTCAAACCAATTTTAAAGATTGTGCAAGAGATGGGCCGACCATCCACTCATCGTTACCCGGTTGGATCGGTGGTTCCATTAGGAGAGCCGCCTAACCAAACTAACTTCATCTATGCGGGGCTAGACCAACTTCCAATGCGAGAGCCCATGGATGAAGATGATGAGGAACATTTCATGGTAAACATTTATTATCTATCCAATCTAGAGTATGCCATGCATATTTTTGAGCTATATCATTGGCATGGATACGACCTTGGTCTCTTTGAACAAGGATGGAGGACTCTGCTAGAACCTCATTATCAGTTAGTCATTGATAGATTTGGTCTAGGGTTATAGATACGAGGGTAGGATGATTTGCTCATAGCATCCCTAGATCATCTGTACCTGAGTATGGTGGATGATGTGGATTTTAATCCATATCATCTAGATCCTTCCAAATTCTAGAGGAATCACCCTATGATATCTGTCATCACCACTGAGCCACTCGAAGATCATCGTGAAGGGCTCCTTGAGCAGACTGAGATAGAGATGAACCCCAGAGATCAACTGGGACACCAAACCCATGATGCAGTCGATGACACAGATGTGCAGGGGTGTAACCCCATTACTACAAGCGATCTCAAGCTAGGAGATCTTTGTAATGAAGATGGAGTGGAGTCCACCTCCGATATGAGTGGACCAAGCTATGATGCAGATGAAGAATCCTCAAACGATGATGAATCTGAGGATGAAGTCGAAGGCACTTATGTAAGGCCTTTATATGCATGTCATCTATTGCCTATTGAGTCGGTATAGGATACCGAAGAGATCCTTCCCAATGTTGATCATTTAGGGGAAGAGATCGAGCCAGTTTTCTCGGTAGCATCGTACATGAGGTATAATTATCCAGTTTTTCTAGATAGCGATGACAACATGCAAGAAGTAAGATTCATGGGGCCTCATTTGGAGGAGCACCCTCTAGGAGTGGGGGTGAATGAAGGATTCTATTATGATAGTGATGAAGAAGATGAGCTAGAGAGGGCCTACCTTGGTCCTCCTTATTTGCATTACCATCATCAACCCATCGACATTGATGAGGTCTATCGGTAGCTACATGTTGGTCCACATCTGAGAGCAAGACGGTTAAACTTGGATCAAATCCATCGGTTGGTTAATCCCCTTCTACCAACCTATATGGAGCTCCATGAGCCAAATGATCCTATTTTGCATTCAGTGCATAGGGAGGATCCAGTTATTCATAGTCCTCATAGGGAAGACCCTTTTGTGCTTGTGCCATTAGAGCCAGATCATGGGTATGAGGATTATGCAAATTTTATAGAAGTTAGTCCATGTGGTCCTAGAGATCAATTCCATTCCATAAACATGGTCTCCATTGATTTGACCACTCCACTCCACAATCCAGTAGATCCATCTAAACCATTGTATCTTAACAAAGATGCTATCGATTGGGATCATGCTGATTCACCCATTGAGCCTAAGGATTTCTTCCCCAATGAAGAAATGTTGCAACCTTTCCATTTTGCACCAAGCTATGCATATGATGTTTATCATGCCAAAAATGCTTCCAACATGGAACCAATCAACCTAGCTGATGACATCCATCTGATTCCTATGCCTCACCAGCTTGAGGAGGGATCACATATGTCGGTAGAGGAAACCTTTGAGGTGGATATCAGTAATGATCCCACCAGTGCAAAGAAGGTTAAATTTGGAGAGAGTCTCACTCCAGATGAGCGGGCCACCCTCATCCCTCTGCTGAAAGAGAGACCAAATTTGTTTGCTTGGTCGTACAAGGATATGCCAGGTCTAGACCCAAAATTGGTTACGCATAACCTTTCGCTAGATCTGACGAAGAAGTCGGTCAAGCAAAAGCTTAGGAAAATGCACCCAATAGTAGCCTTAATGGTGAAATATGAGCTACAAAAGTTGTTGGATGTGGAATTTGTGATCTCCATCGATTATCTAGAATGGGTGTCCAATATGGTACCCATGGGAAAACTCGATGGAAGAATCCGTATTTGCATGGATTTCAGAGACCTAAATAAGGCAACACCCAAAGATTCATTTTCGTTGCCCAATATTGATGCTCTCGTAGATGCAACTGCAGGTCATGAAATGCTCTCCTTAATGGACGATTTTTTTGGTTACAATCAAATTTGGATTAAACCCGAAGACCAGCATAAAACCATGTTTATAACACCATGGGGAATGTTTTGCTATAAAGTTATGCCATTCGGCCTCAAAAATGTTGGTGCCACATATCAACGGGCCATGACATACATTTTTCATGACTATATGCACAAAATTCTTGAAGATTATATCGATGACTTGTTAGCCAAGTCATTGCTATGAGAAGAGCATGCAGAGGTCTTAAGGAAAGTCTTCGATCACCTGATAGAGCACAATGTCAGGTTGAATCCTAAGAAGTGCATATTTGGCATAACTTCTAGAAAATTACTAGGGTTCATCATCTCTAAGAGAGGCATCGAAGTAGACCCAACGAAGGTCAAGGCCATTTTGGAAATGCATCCTCCCACCAATATTAAGGAATTAAGGAGCCTTCAGGGCAAGGTAGCCTCGATAAAGTGATTTATCACCCAACTATCGGATAAATGTCGACCCATGAATCGACTGCTACATAAGGGGGTCCCATTCAACTGGGATGAGGACTACAAGGCAGCCTTCATTGAGATAAAGCAATACCTTGCGACATCACTAGTGCTAGCTCCACCAAGGCTAGAGGTGCCTTTTCTACTATATATATCGACAATCGACTTTGCACTGGGAACCATGTTAGCCCAAAAGAATGTGCAAGGCAAAGAACATGCCATATATTATATTAGTCAAACCTTGGTGAGCTATGAGCTCGGGTATGCATATGTGGAAAAATTGTGTTTAGCAATAGTGTTCGCTACAAAGAAATTGTGACACTATATGTTAAGTCATACGACGTATGTTATATCCAAATAGAATCCTTTGTAGTACATGATGAGTAAGACTTATCACAATATGTGTACTACGAAGTGGATCATGCTATTGATAGAATTCGATCTAGAATTCATAAGCTAGAAGTCCATTAAGGGATAGGTCATAGCAGATCAATTAGTTGAGGCACCACTATCAAATAGTAGGCCTCTAACAATCGAGCTTTCAGATGATGCAGTCTTCATCATATCTGAAGCTCCCGAACTCGAAGAACTAGAGAACAATGCTGATATGACTCTGTTCTTCGATGGTTCAAAGTGCGAACAAGGGGGTGGTGCTAGAATAGTGTTCTTCATGCCGCAAGGAGCTCCAATGCCCTTGTCATTCAAGTTGGATTTTTCATGCACCAACAACAATGCTGAGTATGAAGCCCTACTACTGGGCCTCCACATAGCCATCGCCATGAATATTAAGAGATTGAACATCTTTGGTGACTCCTTGCTCATAGTAAATCAAGTCAAGGGGCTTTTTTAGTGTCGATGTCCCATACTGAAAGCCTATAAAGATCTAGTTGACACATATTTGGCCAAACTTGAATGGTATGACATTGAGGCAATCCCTCGATCATCAAATAGGTTTGTAGATACCATGGCTTCTTTGGGATCTTTAATCCCTCAGAATCCATCTATTGATTTCACTACCATCCATGTCAAGATGCTCTCACATCCAGTAGCAGAGCGTGCAGCCTATGATAACAGAGAATCGATCAACATGATCAGTGTAGAACCAAGAGTTGAATGGTTCTGCAAAGCTGAAGACTTTCTTAAGAAGGCACCTTAGGGGTCATTAACCTCTCAGAGTCCTATGGGGAGTGGTACTACCATTCACCATAGGGTTGTTTCCAAGTCTGCATTTGCAAAGGTAAATATGTAGGGGGAGCAAGTCGTCTTAGCAGTCGAAGTTGAGATTTATCAAAATTGGATGTCACAAATTAAAGACTTCCTAAAGCTTAGTATAATCCTAGAGGGATTTCTGCATGTCGTGAAGCACACATTTAAATAGAAAGTGGCCAAATATGTCTTAATAGGAGACATCCTATACCGATGAGGCTACGATGGAGTTCTCCTTCATTGCTTAGAGCCCCAAGAGGCATCATGGGTAATTTCGCAAGCCCATGATGGTACGTGCGATGGCCATTTCAGTGGCATGGCCATCATCAAGCGCATCCTTCGAATGGGTTACTATTGGCCCACTATGGAGAAGGAGTGCAATGTGTATGTCAAGAAATGCGTTAAATGCCAACATCATGCTAATCTTACGCACTTGCCATCGTAGGCCTTACAACCCATCCAAGCGGCTTGGCCATTTGCTCAGTGGGGACTAGATCTTATAGGCAAGATCTCTCCTCCATCATCGGGTCAACATACATTCATAATCATGGCTATTGAGTATTTTACAAAGTGGGTGGAAGCAATACCCTTAACAATGACAACTAGAGCTCGTATAGCAGAGTTTATACTAGAGCATATCATAAGTCATTTTGGGATTCCATCCAAAATAATATCGGATAATGGAACATCTTTCAAGAACAAAATTGTGAGAGCTTTGACATCTAAATATAGAATCAAACATAGTTTTGTGACTCCATACTATCCACAAGCAAATGGGTAGGCTGAAGCTTCAAATAAGATAGTGGTGGCCATCTTGAAAAATATGGTACAAGAAAACCATAAATACTAGCATATCCAACTGCCCCTTGCGTTATGGGCTTATAGGACTAGTATTCGGATGCCCACTAGGGCAACACCATTCTCACTAGTATATGGTGTTGAGGCCATTATGCCCTTGGAATTAGAAATTCCAATGTTGCATGTCACATTGAAAGAGTTCATCGATGATGACACTATGCGACAAGCTCGACTAGATCAACTGATGCTACTTGATGAACATCACGTGAATGCCCTGGAGCATCTCCACGTTTATTAGGAGTGACTAAAATGAGCTTACAATATCAAAGTCCACTAGAGAGACTTTGAATTTGGGGATCTTGTCTTGAAAGAAAACCAATAGAACTCTAATTTATCGCCAGATATGTGAGACAAATTTATGGCTAATTGGCTAGGACCCTACATCATATCTAAAAATATTGGTCCGGGTACCTATCACCTAACATCGCTAGGGGGTGTTGAAGAGCCTGAACCTCTCAACATCATCCATATTAAGGCATTTTATGCTTGAAGAGCATAGTAAAAGGCTCTGAGAGTTGCTTGTAACTACTCGGTCATCCTAAAAAGCTCCAAAGGTATCTATAAGCCCTTTGGTCAACCTCAAAAGCTTTGAGGGTTTGGTTAAAACTACTTGGTCATCCCAAAAGGCTCCAAGGGTTCCTTAAACCACTTGGTCATGTCAGTTAAAAGCCTTAAGGATTTTCTTATAATCGCTCGGTCATCCTAAAAAGCTCCAAAGGCATCTTTCAGCCCTTTGGTCAAATGCAAAAGGCACCAAGAGTTTTTGAAAAATTTCTTGGTCAACCCCAAAGGCTCCAAGGATTCTCAAAATCGCTTGGTCATCCCAAAACGCCCCAAAGGTACCCATAATCCCTTTGGTCAATCCTAAAAGCTCCAAGGATTCTTAAAAATTGCTTGGTCAATCTAAAGGCTCCAGAGGCATGTACTCACCGTTTGGTCAATTATGAGGCTCAAAACCCATAAAAATTATAAAATCAATAAAATCCAAAAAAATTGGTAAAGCATAAAATCCAAAAACATTTGCATTTGCATTTGAATTTTGCATTTTCATTTTGCATTTACACATGCATTCATTGCATTATTGCATTGCATATAGGCATTCATCATCCGTTGCATTCCGTAGTAGGAGGGATTATGTTTGTCAGTCTTACAAATGACACCACGTTTGTGTTCAAATCATGCATCTCTGCATTTATCATGATCCATCATTCATGTGAGTAATTATGTTTTTCAACACAACCTATAATGTTGCTATGGAGATATACTAGGGTTTTTCGGTCACTCATCCATACCTAGTGGTCTTATCAAGAGTTGGTAGAAAGCTTGCTTTGCTTTTGTAGCTAAGGTTTAGTTAGTATAGCCCTTAGCATATCATAAGCCTATCACTAATCAATAAATTTAAACAATCCTAATAAGGACTAGGGGAAGATGAAAGCCATGAAGCAGGACCGGGTATCCTGAAGTGAAAAGAGTTATTCTTGCTTATCCCTCTATGCGAATGGTATGGGAAATATTGGTAGTTGGAAAAAGGACATGTTAGTTCCCTATTCAGAATCCCTTGCTTATGATAAAATGAGCAATATCCCATAAAGATATCCCACATCAATCCTCATGATTGATACCCTAGATCGATATCATAGATCGACTCCCTAGAGTGATATCCCATATTGATATCATAAGATCGATATTCTCAATCGATATACTAAAAATAGTTTTCCCAAGTAAATCCCCCAAAGGAAAGTTTTTGAAGAAAATTATCAAATGTAAATGCCTAAAAGTGAAGATCGAGTGAAGATCATAAAATAGGCTTAAATCAAAGTTCAAAGTGAAGATCAAATGAAGATCATAAATCAAAAGTTTGAGTGGAGATCAAATGAAGATCCAAAATCTAGTTCGAAGAGAGATCAAATGAAGATCCAAAGATAGTTCAAAATGAAGATGGAATCGACTCCCTTGCTTCACTACATATGAGCAAGTATCCCAAAAATTGAAGGATAGAAAGGAATGAGCCTGAATCCCTAGAATTGTCAACACTACTATACCTTATGCATGATGATATGTCTGACGCATTAGCACCTCGCTTATGAACAAGACCAATGTTTGAATGTGGAAGAGCTAGCTTCAGGTGTCCTGCATTGCCTAGTGGCTTAGTCCAACTAAAATCTAAACTTGAGATTGGATAAGACATTTGTGGAACCCCTATCTTAGCAATGGGCTGAAAGAATCCCGCTTGACATCGGGGAACGCTCGTGTCTTATCTTAAAATAATCATTTGCACACACAGGGATAATGAACAGTTAGGGTCTATCCTAGCAAAAGCCTTTTATCTCAGAAGTCTAGTGTGGTTAGTATGCAACTTTTGATAAGTCTATTAGGGTGTTTGAGTCTCATGGAAAACCTCAAAAATTTCTCCCATAGCAACAAAATGTCAAAAATCGCAACCATATAAATCATCAAATTGCAAAGTATCGAATCCATGATACATCATTATATAAAGCACAATCAACATATAGGATAGATACCGGATGGATATTAGCAATAATATTTAGATAGCCACTGACTATATCATGCATATTTTTCAAATTTTGCAAAAGAAAATCGAATGACACATTATATCATTCGCATCATAAACATCGCATACCATTGCATTTCATATATGGGTGATTAATTGATTAAATTCTTATCTTAAGGATTTTCAATTACATTCATGATTTTTATACATTCTGTGGTGTCATCCATTAGATTGATAAACATATCTACATTTATTCCTTATGTTTTAAGTGATTAAAGCATACAGGTTCATTTACATTAGATTAGCATCATGTAAATAAATCATTACATACATTAATGCATACAATAAAGCAATATCAAATATGTGTTAAGAAAAAAACATCGCATCCATATGCATCCATCATAAAAAGCACATCTAAGCATCTAGATCACTGCATATCATCATCATAAATTAAATAGCTATCTAGTGCATGACATCATACATCACATCATATAGCATCAACATAACATAAGCATTGCATCCATGTGCATCACATAAACATAAAATCAAAAATAAATGAGTACACAATAATGAGCCATAAAATGATAATGATCATATCATATATAAATATGTGTCTCAGAGTACATCGGGAGTACAAAAATACCCATAGGCTACAACTATGTAGGTCCTCGACCTTACACTCCAAAAATGGTACAATACATATATCATAAATGTGTACTAAGGAGGGCCTATACCCCCAGCCTATGAATCACCCTCGGTATCCCTATGGCTCCTATGAGAGCTAGCTTTGTGTGTGTTGGAAGATCGGTGAGTCCGCTCGGTCCTATGAGTCCGATGGTTGGAACTCATTGAGGACTGCCCTATGGTCCTGGTCCTGGTCCTCTATGACCCTGTAGCCTACCTATCCTCGGGAACCTATAAACCCCTCAGCTCGATGAAGCCCTCTAGCTGAGAGATGCGAGCTACCCTCACATCCAATCGATCATTTCTCTCCTCCATGAGAGAAGTGAGTCATCTGATCTCTACCATAGGATCCACACCTATGACTAATGGAGCGGTTGGAGGTCCCATGACAATCTGAGAGGATGTAGGGTCTCCCCTCTATAGCCTAAGAAGGTCCCTCTCTACAACTACCTCACCCCGCTATGCCAATGCCACATCATGGGTGCTAGTGAGCTCCTAAACTCGAGCCTCTACTATTGTAGCTCACTCTGTGAGGTTGGTGATCTCCTCCTGTGCCTTAGCTAGCTTCCTATCTCGGTCAGCTAGCTTCACCTCTAGAGTGGTGATAGTAGTGTCTCGCTCACACTACTAAGTCTGATATCTACCAAGCTGACTCTACAAGTCAACAACCTGAGCTAAGAGCAGCCCCTCTATGCTGTCAGGAGGAACCTCACCCTCCTCTAGAGCCTCATCATCTGGGTCATCCTTAGGAGCCTCCTCGATGGTGGCCTCTATGCCCCATCCACCCTATGTCTGCTGGTGCACCCTACACTCATCAAGATCCATCACTACCTCTACCTGATCATCAAATCTACCTAGAGGCCCTAATCCATGCCATCATAGCATCGACCACCATCCATCGTATGCTAGAGTAGTAATAGGCTGGTCAGCTCTAGTCTCTTAGAAATCATCTAGATCATCCCCTAGAGTCGGAGGTTAGATCCATGGGAGATGCATCTCTAAAGCCAAGTGCCTATAGATGAAAGGGATCTCTAGAATGTCTTGCACTAGGCTGAACTACCATAGGATGTGAGAATAAAATTGGTACTCTCTGATCTCGGCCTTTCGACTGAGTAACCATCTATCTCGATGAGCCTATCGAAGCCACTCGTCGACCTCAAGCTAGTCAGGGCACTCCATGTATGGTCGCCACTTGATATCATCTGGCTCGAGTCCTACAAACCATGTGATATAATGTTGGATATCACCAACATGGGTCTTGCTCTAGAAGCCCTCCTCCTCTCGAGGCCAATAGGTAGCATAGCACTGATGGGCATCATCGATCTCCATGATATGCAAGGGTAGCTCCCTAGGATGCTCTATCTTGATATGTTGCTAGCCCCAAATCTGAAGAAGTAGACTATAGTTGATCCCCTAGTGGCTCTGATCAATAATCTGGTAGAGCTCTCGATATAGTTGGTAGAGTAGGGTGCTCCCCTAGGCTAGTCGTAGTGGTCGATGGATGGTGCTCTGAACAACTCTATGGATAGTGGCTAGAAGGTTCTAGGGAATCCTCATGCCTGAGGAGTCTAGAAGCACAACTTGCACCACTAAGTGCATGAAAATGGCCTCACATACGGAGAAGACATTCTTCCCCTACCAATAGCCGATGTGGACCCCTCCATGGTCAATGTCATGCTGAGCCTCCTCGCTCCGAGCATCGAATATGGCATCAAATATGGACTCCTTAGCCCTAGAAGTCGAAGAGATGATGGCCTCACCATCAATGGGGATCCTAAAGATCCTATAGACATCCTCTAGAGTCACCATCATTTCACCTGTAGGTAGGTGAAATGTGTTGGTCCATGCATTCCAACATCGGGCCAACGCAATCAAATAGGCTTGATCTACCCTGATAGTGGGTAGATCCAGTACATAGCCGAAGTCGATAGCTTCGAACCATTCTCGCTCCTCGGGAGTGAGCTCTCCATGGAGAGTCTTAAGAATGTCAGGCTCTCGAGCTCTAGAGGTCAATCTCTAAAATAGAAAGCATAATATAAGGAAAAATCTAACTAAAACAAGCAAAAACATTTAAAAATGACCTAAAAATCATCAAAAATATCTAAAAACTGATAAAATTGCAAAAACATGTCATCATGCAGGCCTACAAATCAAAATTGTCATTCAGATAGGTCAAAAATGCATTAAATGACATTAATTGCCTTTTAAAACTTAGAAAAATTAAAAAATTTATAATTTTTTTCTAAAGTTTGCGAACCGCGGGTCAACCCTACGGTCCGCATGCAGTCAAAAATTGACCATTGGGATTTTAAATGTTGACCATAGCTAGTAGCTATGGTCCCCAATTGACCAATTGGGAACCATAGCTAGTACCTGCGGTCTCCAATTGAGATCTTGTCGGGTGCGATACCACGACCAAAAATGAAAAAAATTAAAAAAATTAAATCCTAAGCTACCCTAGCCTAAGGTGAGGTTCATTGCCAACAATTTAGTGAGATTGATTAACCAATTACTTAATTGGGTTCATTTTAGTGGTAATGGATGCGAGGTCTTGGTTTTAGATTACCTTGCCCTCGCCTCATCCGTCGTGGCTAGAAGAAGCTTGCCCGCGCTCTGCCATCGTGTTGTGTAGGGTGTAGGTGAAGTTTGGTAGGATGCAGGTCAGTTTCTCAGCTGTCACTATCAGAGCTCTAGTTTGCAAGTCATTGTCAGGGAATAATGAGAGAAATTTGAAAATTGGGCTTTTTATAAGCTTTTTCTATTTTGCGTGGACCGTAGGCCCTAGCCGTGGTTCCCAAAATTGCAAATGGGAACTGTAGACCCTAGCCACGGTTTGCAACTGGCAAGCAATTTAATAAAATCCCACCATGGGAAGGTTTAAAATGATAAACTAATGCCTCCCAGGGGATCATAACTCAATAAAATCAAATCAATTTGGAAATTTGGTGATAATCAAGCACCGGGATCCAATTAAAAATAAAAAATCTGGCTGAGATTATAAAGTACATTCAATCGAGGTCATCACTATGACAATCCTTTCATGGAGTGATGCACCTCCCAGCCAAATAAATAAACTCAATTCATAAATCAAAACATTAAAAAATCAAATAATTAAAAACACCAAATGCACCTCGTATTCAGTAATTTACCCTATACACTTGGCGGTTGCAATGACTTGCGCTCCATGCAATCCGACAAGATGAGTAAATTACCATAAGGACATTTGGGGTAAAATTGTCATCATTGATCTGATATGCTTCTTTTCAATCCCTAAGAAGGCCTTCATGGCCGGACTGCTCCACGGGAATGAGGCGTTGCATGTCATTTCTTCTATGACATCTTTTTAGCAAATCATCGATAATTTGATTCAACATAAATCTAATTGGATTTGTATCAATTCGATTCCCTAAGATGACTATTGTAGCCTGACTGCTCCATGGGATAGAAATGTGCAAATACTATTAATAGTTGGAATCAAAAGTTGAACTAGGCCTAGCCAATGCATTAATTTTCTCAAATCTAAATTTTTTCAGATCATCCATGGTGGTCAAGCGACATCGTCACTTTAATCATTGTCATTACTCTCATCGACTCATCGCTTGAGGGGGTAGTCATAATATCAAATCATAATCAAAATCAATAGAAGATCTCTAAGATCGTAGATCCCTTGATCTTGTCAAAATTGCATTCGTCCTTGCGAATCATTGTCAACAACTATCATAAGCTTACCCCTTTGCTTGGGGAAAATAGCAAATATGATTTTGCTTGTTGTTCTCCACCTTTCAGATCTATGGGTCAGAATATACCTATGGAATGCACAGTTGCACCGAATGAGATGAGAAGGGCACAAGCTTTTCAAGTTTAAGCCTCCAAAGAGTTGGAAGCAATGATTCCAAGATGCGCATCCTTTTGTAGGACCTCGGGCATCTAATGTTGATCTGACTAATGATCATCATAGAACCTTCGACATCATTTTAGGAGGTATATTTTTGCTCAGCATTGTTCGATCTCACAATGCATCTCAAAAGGGGCATCTGTAGACACCTAAAACGCGTCATGTCGAGGGCGACTACTCATATGGACATGCTACAAGACCATATGGAAGATCTTGGATAGACTCCAAGATAGAGCAGTGGTTCTAACCACTCAATTTGGGCTCCTTGGCCTAATCAGTCTGAACTATAGCCCAGACCTATGGTTTATAGCTGAACTATGACTGAGACCTATGGTTTATAGTCTAGACCATAGTTGTGACCTGCGGTCTTAACTGGAGTTCAGTTGGCCTTCAATCCGAGCCAAATCGGTTGGAACGACCATTTGATCTAGAAGAAGGTGGTTAATGGATGGAAGATTCTAGAGGCTTCCATTCCAACTATCCTAACCACCTCTTCTTGATCTTGGCTTCTCCAGGAAGCCACCCCTAGTCCTAGGGCATCCTATAAGTACCCCCTCCAAATGGGGAGAGAATATAGAGAGTTAATTGATCAAGTGAGCAGTGAAGCCCTGTCGAATTGCATACTGAATTTGTGCATTTGAGAAGGCCACTTTGCTATCCACCCAAAGATCAACTTTGCCATGGAAGTTCTAGGAGCCTAGAAGAACCAAGAAATGCAAATCCGGGCAAATGAAGGCCCATCACAGTGATTCAACCACCAAACCTATCAGAAGGACATCGAAGGCGACCCTTGAACATCAATTGGACAAGGAGGTCAAGCCCACTACCCTTGGAATTGAGGGTAAGCCTATCAGAGTGCTAACCATGGCTTTCAACCATGGTTTACAGTGCAGACCACTCACCAGAGCTGCGGTTTGTAGCAGAGGTATCACCACCTTCCTCTTTTTATTTCAATCCGGTTTTGTTGTGTGCAGAATTAGGTTAATTAGCTTCTTCATGTTAATGCTTCAATTAGGACTTAAATGGTTTCTTTATGCATGTTTATGCTTCATTTTACACATTTGATCCATGCATAGTGTAGCTTCTACTTTTCTTTATGCTATAATATGAATCTTGATTCAATTTGCATAGTTTAGAAGCACTTTTCATGTTTTCTTGATTATGCATGTTTAATGGTGTCATTATGCAATTTTCCTCAAAGGGCCTCATCATGAGAGGCTGCCTATCTTTTTGACACTTCTATGTTGTTTCTTGACCGTAGGGAACAGTTTCAAAGGAGAACCAACCATCAAGTTCCTTCCCCATCACGAAGAAGAGGGCACCTCCACCCTAGAGCAGTTCGTGTCACCCTGAAAGGCACTTGGAAATCACACCTACCCTTGAGAGGGAAACAATTACACACTCCTATTGTAATATTGTATCAAAGTGATTATCCCTAAGAGGGATGTACCTGTAATTTGATTTTGACTTCGAATATAATGGAATAAAGCGTATTTCTTCTTGATTCATTTGTTGTCAATTTCTTGTTCTTGTATGCATGTTATGCTTTTATCAATTATTGCAATAGGATACCTCGGGTGTGAGCCTTTTTGGTGGTTACACCTTATGCGCTCATGAATTCACATAAAAAAACATTAGCCAATATTCGCACATGCATTATTCAAAGACTTAACATAATGTTATAAACTTTATGGTATAAATACCATACTCCTTTTGCTTTGAACGTCGATGGGGGGAAATTTATTTAAATGTTTTTGCGCCCAACCCTAACTTAGGGTTTAATTAATTTAGTTTATAAATTAATTTATAATATAAATATTATAAATAATTTATAAATAACCTTAGGCATTATTTTAACACTTAATATTATAATAATAAATATTATAATATTATTTCCTTTGGGCCTAGGTATCTTCTCCCTTTAGGGGAATTTTAGCCAACCTTTGACCATTCATGTGATGCTTTTAAAATAGATCTCTTGGGCTTAAAATATAAATATTTTAACCCTCATTTTACTAAATCCTTGAACTGATTATTGACATTGACTCTTGACATCAATGACAACACAACTACTCAAAATTTCCAACAACCAAACACTAGATTTTCACCAGACTTGTTTCTAAAGAACACTCAAGCTCTTCTTGCATCGCATTTACTCAAACCCCAGTGTTGTTACTATGACTAAGTCTTTGATCCTTGTTAACATAAGGAAATCTCCTTTGTTGAGATCTCTCCATTTCTCTTTTTTCCATTGAATTCATCTTATTATTGAGAGTTTTCAAGGTATTATGAATATCAAGGGGCATAGAGGATTCTTAGGGTATATTATAAGGAAGGGGAGGGAAAGGAGTTGCGACAGGTGATATTTTTGAATGAGGGATAGGATTCATTTGCAGAAATAGGGATGAAAAAGAAGGAGGGTCCATATAAGATGATGTAGTTGTCTAAACTTGGACATTAGGGGTTTCAAAATTGAATTCAAATTATTCCACAAATTTTCTTCTAAAAGGATTTTCCTCATCATCTTCACTAGTTTAGAAATCAAGGATAAAATAATGGGTGGTGGCCCATGGTTTATGAAGAGAGATGCATTATATTTTAGACCATGAAGTGAGAATTTTTCTATGGAGACAACAACTATGTAAAAGGCTCCTAGTATGGGTTAAGCATTTGGACTTCCATATTAGCTTATCAATAAGTTTTACAAAAATATTGATGATACTCTAGGGGAATTCATCCAAGAGGGACTAAATACTAAGAAGCAAAGGCATGTCATATACACTTGGATGTATGTTGTCGTAGATATTTCAAAATATTTCACAATCCTCAAATATTAAATTGAAATTAAAATAATTTGATCTAAAAGTGGATTATAAAAAACATTGTTTTTTGATTTTGTAAATGCAATAAGGCTAAACACATGGAAAAATTTCATTCAAATTGAATTATTGATAAAGAGACAAAAAAAATTAGGCACGAGATAAAATCCAATATTAATCAAGGAGATTATTCCATAATAGAATTATATCAAGGATTTTCCACTCCCATGAAAGTGGGAAGAAAAGTTCATGTACATCATCAAATAGCAAAGGCTATTATATTTAATCAAATCAATCGTTAGAAGAAACAAAGGGCTCAAGATATTAGAAAGTACAATGTGCAATTTCAAATTCATAAGGAATTAAACGTATGAAAAAAACTTAGGATGCAAATTCTAAAACAAAGGTGAAAGAGGTCAAATTCAATCTAGGTAAATCATCTTTATTTTACTCAACTAGTGTAAAAACATTATATATTTAATACAATAGATCAATTCTAGGAAGTTGTAACAAATCTAGATCAGGATAGATGATTTTTGTATCCTCCATGTAACCTCTCATGAGGTGTAATATTTATCTATATTAAATAATGTGATATTTTATCTAACATCCCCCATTATTACATTATTTGCTTTAAATAAAATAGAGAGATCAAAGTTGATGGCTTTAAGGGAAGAACAATGATGGGTGTATGACGACATTATTATTGCTATGAATCTGATTGTGATTATAGTTGTTTATCAATATCATAGGGTCCACACAGGTGGAGAACTGCATGTTGGCTCTTGGCTTTGGCTTTGGCTCTAGTTCTTCTCATTTTCATCTTCACTCCCACTAGAAGATATTTTATGGTTTAGTGTGTATAAATATTTATATATATCCATAATGAGTGAGGGACTGTAAATTGCAGTAAATAATAATGTCAACAAACATGTAAGTATCCTCCTTGGTGTTGCCCTTGGGTACATCCACCACATAGGACTCAACCATGATGGTGTAGCACTTGTTGTCCTCCTTAATAAACTTGTTTAAGGTAGTGATGAAACAATAATTCTTAAGTATATGCTTATTTCCCAAGACATTGAAATTGATTATGTGGCTCTTATTGTCTAATTTCTCTATGTACTCCATGTTCGTCATGGCCGATCTCTAGGAGCACCCACATTTTTTCACACTCTATATCCATAAGGCCACAATATATTACCCACATAAGAGTCAAATAGGTTGCACTAGTACTTTCCATCATACCACTTAACATCCTCCATTTTGTTTTGGACGTCCACTACAATATACAATTTCATCCAGGGAATACTCCTCATTCATGGCTACCCCCAGGTAGAAGGGCACATATTTGTCCAAGAATTTATGGATGATGTTGTTTCCATGGAGTCATGTTACCTCTTGTCAGATGTTCTAGTCACTTGGTTTCCACTTGTCGTTCTTCAAAACCACTACTATCATTGCTTACAAGGGTTTCAAGGGGTCTACAAAGATATTTTTGGACTCCACTATGGTGAAAAAATATTGTGATTTTTTTACAAGGATGATGGGTTTTCTCACCTTCTAGTGTAGTAATGACACCTACGATATTATTGATCTTGCTAGAGCCATTGTGGATGCAAAAAATCATAGGGTTTTGGAGGAATTTGGGCTCAAGGGGATTTTCATTATGACCCCTATAATCATCTTCTTAAGTCCTTTCATAGCCTCATAGCATGACCAGTGTCCTAATTAGCCATTATCCTATGAGGGATTGATATGATACCAATGTTGGTTTGACCAAAAGAACACATTATTCCATTATTTCAACATTACATATTTAATATGATAAATCAATTACAGAAAGTTAAAACAAATCAAGATCAATATAGATAATTGTTGTATCCTCCATGTAACCTCCCATGAGGAGTAATATTCATCTTACATTGAATAATATAATAACTTTACCTAATATAAAATCCTATTCTTGTAATAAAAATGAAATTAGTATAGAGTTTATCCCTTACACCTTAGGGTTTTAAGAACAACATAATAAAAAATAAGTGTGTTGACTATCTATGAAAAATAGGATTTTGAAGGAATCAAAAGAAAGTAATTACTATGGAGGATCTACCTAAACTTTAGGGTTTTTAAGGCAATATTTAAGGTTAATTACTATCGATAATTATCCTTGCACTTTAGGGTTTATGGGGCAATATAAAGAAGAAAATGTTTGTGAGTGTAGTCCTTGCACTTTTGATTCTCCATGGAAGCATAAACCTTTAGATAAGTCTCATTACAAATACTATATAAAAATAGAAGAAATTAATTAAGATGAAAGTGTTGGTGGTATATCAATTTAGCAAACTAGAAACAAATATCACAAGTGCTAGTAAGAAGTGGGGCTAAAACCATAAATAAAAATAAAAAGTGATGATAAAAATGGTATCATGGAATATTAGGGGTATTAATAAAACCCTTAAAAAATAAGTTACTAATAGGTTGTTCTCATCTTGAGATAATTTAATACAAGAAAAAAAATTAAGTGGTGAGGAATATAAGGATACATTTAAAAATATTTGTAAGAAAGAGGATTGTCTAGTAATTTGTCCTAGGATATTCTATAAGTATTACAACAACATGGACAAACATAAATGGGATGGACATATGCTAGAAGTAAAATGTTATTTGGGTGTTAGTCTAATTTATAAGGAAAAAGGAAAACATAAAATTTGGGGTTATAAATGTATATGCACCAACTATAGTTTCTTCTTGTGAAAGATGTTGAAAGGACCTCAACTTTTGTTTTTCAAATACAATGACCAGTCATAATTTTTGTCTATGAAATCTTGGGGGCTTCACCATAATTCTATCTCCTTCAAACAAGAAGGGTGAAATTCATGGTTGATCTAAATAAATGGGGGATTTTAATATATTTTTAAATTGAAATGGCCTTTGGGATTTCATAATTTTTTTAAATGAGATCATAAATGCATTGGGAAAACCTATAAAGTAGAAAGACTCAATAATTTTTGCAAATAAAATTTACAATCTCTTTAGATATTTTACTATAAGTAGAATCTAACCATAAAATCATTCTCTTGAGATGTGTTCTGCTCAATAATGGTTGTCCAAAGTCATTTCAAGTTAGTGTATGTGGCTCTAAAACCCTAGATGTTTCCAAATGGTTATGTTATGGTGGGATGAATCAAGGTTTGAAGGATTGTATATTTACAAGTTTGTACAAAGGATAAAATATCTATAGGGACAAATGAAGATCTTGAATGCCAAATATTTTGGTAATACATCTAAAATAATAGAGGAAATTAAATTTAAGATCAACAATCTACAAGAGATAGTAGATATCAATGGAATGGATCAAGATACTTGTGTAAGAAAAGAATTACTTTTTGGTTATCATATTTTAAAAAATAAAGAGACATATTGGTCCCAAAAATCTATGGGGATATATCTTAAGGAAGAAAATGAAAATAACAAACTTTTAATGCAACAGCTACAATATATTTGTTGTTCCATAAAAATAAAAAGTTTTCAACTCTAAATGGAAGAAATATTGAGGAAGAAGAAGATATAGGAACAAAGTAGTTAATTCATTCAAATATATACTATCAAAAGTTGGGTAGTCCAAGGAGTCTCAAGATAAAATTTTGTAAAATATTCCATCAATTATCATACAAGGACATAATAAAAGCTTGATAACAAATATCTCTCCAAAGGAGTTATAAGAGTTAGTTTTCTCATTTTATTCTAACAAAGCAACTACATTTCTTTTCAAAAAAAAAAGGATTTGTTAAATAATAACATGTTGGATGCAACTGAAGAGACAAAAAAATTAAAGTTACAATAAGTGATATCAATGCCACCTTGATTGCATTAGTTCCTAATAAATACGACACAAATATTTTAATAATTTTCATCTAGTAAGCCTTTGTAATGTAATTTCTAAAATTATGATAAATATATTGAAAAGCATTTTAGATTATGTTATATCAGAGGAACAAAGTGGTTTTGTTCATGGTAAACAATTTTCCAATGGTGTAGTCACTGAACAAAAGGCCATACTATTATAAATAGATTATATTACATCATTTGGGTCATGTAAAAATATCTTTCTTAGTACATACTTAGGACATTATATTACTTTAGGGGGAAGTTATCTAGTTACTTCATGCAATGTAATAAATGCACAAGTGTCAATGTGCAAGTTGTATATGTGTAAGTTATCCCTTGCACAACTAGGTAGAGTGTTGGCCAAGGAATCTATCTTCCTATATAAAGGGCCATAGACATAGATATATATAGTAGTAGTGTAGTAGGAATTAGTGTGAAGCTATGTAAAGTGGTGTGTTGTAATGTAGAAGAGTGTGATTTAATGTGATGGAGTGTTCATTTCCTCCATAGCTACTTTGTATATATTTCCATCATTTCTATTTATAGCATATTTTTAGTCATCTCACAAATTTATTTTCTTTCATATTATTCTGCATCTTGTGATTGCTATCTTCCATTACATACTGCATAAACAACTATTAGTGGTATCATAGCTATGGTAGATCAAGCTATAGTAGATCAATAAGAAAACCACCATTATCATTGACCCTAAGTTTTTATCAACCTGATACACCATTGGACCAATCACTATCAAAAACTCTCAGAAGAATCTAGGTGGTAGAATTAGGGAGAGCTACAAGTGAGGACTAAAATAAATCTCAGTTTTATAAATACTGAGATTGCATATGGCTAAAGTCTTTCCACAGAGTTACAAAAAAAATCATGAAGACTAGGACTCGACATTTGATCCACTAGTTTGATGAATCAACTAGTGAAGCTCATCTAAGAGATTTGGAAAAATTTACCTGAATTTTATTTTATTGCAAGGAATTAATTCTTAGATGATTGGGACACCTCCTACAATATAAATCTAGGAGATTTCAAATTTATTTCCCAAATTTCAGAGTTCCTTCATATTGTAGAGATTAGTTGTTGGAAGAGAAGAATACTATAGAAGAGACTTCTGGAGAAGAATCGTGGTGAAGTTGTAATACAAGAGATCGATAGATTGGAAAATTCAAAAGAAAAAAAAGGCCATAGAATCCTTGATCCACAAAAATTCCATAGAATCCTTGATCTAGAATAAAATGCCATAGAAGCATTGATCCAAAATAAAAGGCCATAGAAGCCTTGATCCAGAAGAAAATGCCATAAAAGCCTTGATACTGAAAAGGCCACAAAAAAATTTATACTAAAAAAGGCCATAAAATCCTTGATCTTGAAGAAGACTCCAAAAGAGAGTATCTAATTCAAAAGCATATTTCAGTACTAATACTTTGTTGCAGGAAAGGAGATTCAGTGAGTTGGGAAAGATTCTTACAAGAAATATAAGAAGAATATCTTCTTCATAATCAATCCAGCTCCTAAAGCAAAAGAGATCAAGAAGAAGATCTCATTGAAGAACTTCTAGAATTGGAAGAATAAGAATGACTAGAAGAGTTTTGTTTGAATTTAGAAGTAGTAGAATCAGAGATCTAGGAGAAGATCTCACCACCAACACTTCTAAAAGTAAAATGTTGAAGATAAGGTCTCAAGGAATACCAAAAGAAGTTGTAAGATAAAAGTCCTTTGAGAGATCTCTACGAGCATCCATTAAAAGTCTTGGAGAGCCTTACTAAAGAAATAATAAAAGGAGTTCCAAGGAGAACTCATTAGAGAAATTCACTACAAGAGATAGTGAAATATTTGGGACAATTATCATCATCTAACAACAAGCCCAAGAAGAAGAATTTGGCAAGGAGTTCTAAATCTTAGAAGAGCTCAAAACATTCAAAATATTGAGGAGAAGATTCTATTTGAAGGAAGATTCAGATAGAAGAAGCCTATCAAATCTAGGATATTTAAAAATTATCTCTCACAGCAAGAAGGCATTGCTTTAGAAATGAATTTCTTTTCAAATATACAATAAAATGAGGAGACTATAAGAGGAGAACAAGCCACCAAAATCCTAGGCTCGTGAAAGAAATTTTGAGACCATATTTTTGTGAAGACGAAGTTGTTCAGGGTAGCCTACAAAGAGCTATAATATCTTACTCAAGGCAACAACTTGGTGATCTTAGACATCAAGATCTACATCCTCTATAGAAGCAACAAAAAGAGCTTTCAGAAAAAGGTAAGCAACTATTGGTGCAAGTAGATTTATTAATTGGATTACTTATCAGATTTGTTTAAGCACCTTAATTTGGATTAAAGTTGCAAAAAGGAGAATTGAATTATAGTATTCAAAAGTGAAAAAAATAAAGGTTCTTTTAAGGTTCATTTGCACTCTAGGAGTTTGTTAGATTTCATAATTCAACTATCTATCAACTACCTTACATATACTATGAAAATAAAAAGAAGACTAGCTCCTATTACCTTGCTTATAAGGAAATTGCAGAATAATTTTTGAAGATTTATTTCAGATTATTCTTGATTAGTTGCAGTAAATTTATTAAGTGCATTATTTTTTAGAGTTGATTGGAGTGATAAGGTGAAATTTTTAGTGCATTAAAAGTAAAATATTATTAGATTCATTTACACTATTCTATTGCTCTCAAAAAGATTATTGTTTGTGTTCATGAGAAGGGCACAAAATCAGAATTTTTCAAAGTGTCTAAAGACACTATTAGTGCACAAAAATATACAAAGTTATATGCCAATAAGTTTAGAAGGCTATGGAAAAGATGAATAATATTGAAATACTCAACATTATATTCAACAATATTTTGGAGATGCAAATGGTTCCTTGGTTCAATGGTTGGGATAAATAGTTGATGTAGCCTACACCAAGGTTCAAATCTCAATGGAAATAAATAGGTCAATGTGACTAAATAAATGTAAAAGGGAAAGGGTAATCCTTTCAAAATCCTACTTAAAAGAAATCAATATTTTAGATATATGAGATGTGTAGTTATGTTTTAGATACTTCATATTTATTTTTCTAGTTCTTCATTGCCACCAATTGATGAGATGTATGTGTACTTTCTTCATCATAAAGATAGAATACAAAGGCATAAGTGTAATTCTTTCATCAATTAGGTCCATCCAAAAATATTATCAAAGATCAAAACAATAAGATGAGAAAGAAAAATGAGAATAATCCCAAGAATACCTTCAAAAATTCAACATTAAATTTTTTTAAGGAATGACATAAAATAGAATTTTATTATATTCACATCAAAAAGCTTGAGAAATTATTGAAAATGGAGGTGTTTATATTACTATATTCTATGTATAGGGTGAGGAAATTTTTATGATAACTCTCACATGAACATGTAGTTTTTCATTCAACATTTTTGAAATCCATCTCTTTTGATGAGTGGATTATAAATTTAGGGTTAACAAGGTACATGAGAAATCACAAACATATTATGTAATGGGTACAAAAAATCATGTTTATAGGAGAATTTTATCATTAGGGATCAACCTTATTTATAGGCAGTAGGATGTGAAGAAGTTAGTATTAGATATTTTCTTTTGATAAAGTTCTTCATGTTCCTAGTATTGGATCCAAATTATTGTCTATTTATGAATAAAAGGGTAAAATTAAATGCTAAAAATTGGGTAATCAAGAACATAGAAAATGAATTCAAGATAGTTACTTCTAGTTATTATGATTATTGGGACCAAATGTATAAGCTAGGGGAAAACCAACTCCTTTAGTTTTTTCCTAGCCATGTTGGATCATATAGATCATGAGAGTTAGCTATGGTATCATAGGCTTGGGCATCTTAATTATGGACATTTGAGATATATGAGTCATTGCCAAATGGAAATTAGACTTCCTTATCATTTTACTTTGAGTGGTACATGGGAGGGATGTATTCTAGGGAAGCATCATAGGGATACCTTTCCAAAAGGGATGACAAGACATGATACTTATCCCTTGGAGATGATACATAGTGATATATATGGACCTATGGTTACACCCTCAATTTCTAGAAGCAAGTAATTACTTCTCTTTATTGATGTTTTTTTTAGATATATGTGATTATATTATATCCACATCAAGGATGATGCCTTTGATATATTCAAGGTATTCAAATCTCTTATAAAAAATTAGCTAGATAGGAATATCAAGTGTCTTAGGTTGGATAAGAACTAGAGTACATGAGCAATGCCTTTCATGATTTTTTAACACTTCATGGAATGATATATTAGATGATTGTTCACTATACCCAAAAGCATAATGGGGAGGTTGAGAGGAAGAATAAGGTAATCATGGAGATGGAAAATTCTATGATTTATGCCAAGTGGAAGCAGCACAAATTTTGGGTTGAGGTAACCACTTGTGCAATATACATAATCAATATGGATACCACTAGATTTATTCAAGGTATGACACCTCTTGAGAGGTTCATAGATGATAATACTAATATGTCTAGATTTTGTATCTTTGTGTCTTTAGCATGGGATCAAATGCATAAATATTTTAAAAAACAAGGTACCAACGAATCATAGTTGCATTTTTATGGGGTATTCAGATACCTCTAAGACATATTATCTATATGATCCTTAGAGGTATGAGATCCTTATCTAGAGATGTCATTTATGATTATGTTCTCCCAAGGGATCTATCCAATCTACAACTCAATATTTTATTAAAATATGCTCTTACTTCTTTTATTGATTCAACATATTCTTCAAATATTCTTGTAGGTTTTGCTCCTATTAGAGCATTTTATTTTATCTTCAAGTGATGGTCTTGTACATATAGATATAAAAAATTCTTGGGTAGCACCCCCTACAACACCTTCAATCTTAAATTTTTGGAATGTTATGCTTGACATACTAGATTTTTGTGGTTGAGTTTTGTGTTAGATATATACGAAGAGGAATACATAAAATAATATTATATTGTACGTGTACTATGGATAGTTGTCATGAGTTACATATAGCCCAATGTTGACTATACTATAATATTTTATTAAAATAATTAGTGAGATAAGGGTTTAGGAGGATGGGTATATAAAGAAGGGATATTATCATTTGTAAGTAGGTAAGTGATATTAAGTATTCTTTGTAATAGTCTTGGCTTGTGGAGCAGATGTGGAGGATTTCCTTCCTTAAGGAATATTATTGGTGTTGTCTTGCCTCAAAGGTATTATATATATCTATGTTTAATTTTTTGTATTGTTATTATGGTTATCACTTGTGGATGAATGTTTGTGATTTTTGTAAGTAGTGAATGAATTTTGTTTATGATATTTGAGGTTCATAATAAGTGGTATCAGAATGGGGATTGTGTTTTTTGTGGATCATATAATTAGGGCATATTTTTTCCAAAAAAATTCTTGTCTTTCGGGATCCATATATTTTCAAGGAGTTGTTCAATTCAAATTATTCTCATGCCAATTTTTTTCAAATTTGAAAAGTTTTAAAATTAGTCATGTGAAAGAATTTGTGTAGTATTGAGGGAGAAACAACTTTAGAAAGTTAGTCATATAGAACAAGGGTAGTGTTAAAGATATATTTTCTAATATAATGTCTCATTTTGTGGGATCTATAACTTGGTGTAAAGTTGTCTGATTTAGATAATTCTTGCACTATTTTGTACATAGTTTGAAGACCTTTGAAATGAGTGGTCATATAAATGAATATGAGCAGTATTGAGGGAAATATAATCCTATGAATCCATCCATATAGAATGAGGGCAATGCTAATTTTTCAAATTACATTTTTCAAAAAAATAAAATATGGAGTTATTTGTCAGTTGGGGTAAGCAAATCAGTAATAGTTTATTTTGTTTTGAAGAGAATTTATAGATTTAATTGTTTATGGGGAATTTCAGCATCAAAATCTAGGGGAGATATATATTTTTATGAGATCCTAGTTTTAATTTTAGTTGGAGTGTGAACTTATGGAGCTATACAAAAATTAGAGAGGAAAATATTGATGCTAAGAAATGGTGAAAGTAATTTAAATCCATGTATTCTACTAATTAATGTTGGGTCACTAGGCTTATTTCTTATTTTGAAGGAAAAACTTACTTTTGGTTTCATAGTTTTCTTATTATCCATAATTATAATCAGACTTGGGAAGAAATGGAGCAAGCATTTTTTAGCAAATGGGACCTAGGTTCTATGATGAAGAAAAGAAATTAAAAAGAGACTTGGAAATTTTCAATAAAATAGCAGAAGGAAAAAATAAGGATGATAGTTTGCAAACAGAAGGAAGTACATATTTGATGTTGGATAATCCGAGTGGTCATAAGGATTTGTTTGAATATCAAAATTTTAGTTTGTAATTTCATGGTTCTATTTAGATGGAAAATGTTGATATTTCTATAAACCCTATCAACAAATCTATTTTTATAAATATTGCTTTAGCAAAGAGGTTGAGTGTTTAGGCAAAGAAAATTAAGGACATACAACTTGAGGGTGAGAATGTTCAAAATTTTGAAGATTTGAAGATCATCATGGATAATATGTTTTTAATTCATATTTTTATGCTATTGAGATGGATGATGTGGATATTTTTCTTGGTTATCCTTGGTTGTATTCTTTGGGAATTATTAACATCAATGTGTAAAACAAGTTTATGAATATTTGGTATAGAAAAATGAAAATAACATTATAGGATATTTCTCAACAAGAAGTCAAGGAGAAACTAGAAGCAATTATAGTATGTGGAAAATTGAGTAACCAACAAAAGAATCAAAAGTTGAATCTACAAAAAAAAATAGCAAAACATAGGGAAGAAAGAAAAAAAACTGAGTTCAGGGAAGAAGTAGTATAAAAGAAAGCATGGTTAGAATCTCACAAGGACACACCAATAGAAGAAAACAAAAGAGAAGAGAAAGGGGAAAATTAAAAGCAAATAACAAAATGTTGAAGAATCAAACGTAACAAAACATTAAATTAAGGTTGTAGTGTATCACCACCCAAACCACCAGGAGGGGCAACAATCTTGGAGGTAGGAATTATGGCATCAACATTGTTATGGGTCTACATGGAATAAAAAAGTCATCGAGTATGACATTGTTTGGTACAAGAAGCATAGTAACTCTAGATTTTAGAGTGGTGTAGCAACATTAAGGAACAAATGGATCCATCATTTGAATTACGAGAGTAGAGAAACAAAAGTGAGGAGTCATAAAAGTAGTTATGGATGTGCATGTGGCACAAGGACAACTTGACATCATCATAAAGTACTACCAATCATGATTTCACTTGGATGGAAGGGTGATCAATATTGGTATTAGTTGCTAAGATTGCATAGAAAATCATATTATCTATTTTCTTCTTAAGTTTTGAGAATGAAACTTTGGTAAGGTGGGTGGAATGTTAGGTACCTTAGGATATGAATATGGGGATATAAATCATATTATGTATGGGTATTCTAGGCAGTTAGCATGGGCCATACATAACCCAATGTTGATTATATTAAAATAATAAGTGGATTAAGGATTTAGGAAGATGGATATAAATAAGGGGTTTTGTCATTATAACCAATCAATTCATATCAATTATTCTTGTAATCGTCTTGGATTATGGAGAATATTTGGAGTAATTCCTTCCTTAAGAGGTATTTATTGGTGTTGCCCTACCTTAAGGGTATTATCCATATCTATGTATATTTTAATGGATTGTTATTTTAGCTATTATTTGTGGATGAATATTGTTATCTTGTTATGAACCTTAATTCTCATCAAAAAATTCTTACACCAATTACTAAAATAAAAAAATTTCATCCACAAATAATAAACATAATAAAAATCCATAGAAATAGACAATACCACTGAGATATGGACTCTGCTATTACTTCTTTCATGTACTCTACTATTGCTATTATTGTAGATTTAATTTTTTATTCTTCAATTGGTTCTTTAACTTGTTCCCCTACCATAATTATGCCTTGCTTCTCCTTGGTTTATTACTCCTTAAGTTGGTAAATATCCTATAGTGTTATCTTATTTTTCCTATACCATAGCTTCAAAAAAAAAATTGCACATTAATGTTAACATTATCCAAAAAATCCAACCAAAAATAACTAAGAACAATGTCCACATAATCCATCTAAATAGCATAAAAATATAAATTTAAAACATAATTATCCATGGTGATCTTTAAATATTCAAAACTTTGAACTTTCTCACCCTCAAGTTGTATGCCCTTAATTTTTTTTGCTAAAACATACAACTTTTTAGCCAAAAGAATATATTTGCCACTATCTATGCATCATCCTTAATGTTCCCCAATATGAAGTGTGCAACCTTTGGCAAGTTATCCAGCACCATAAGGATTGCATCATGTTGGTACCTAGTTTTAGGTAAACCCACAATAAAATTCATCGATATGACATGCCACTTTTGAGTGGGTATATCATGTGGATATAGTTGTCTTGTTGGATGTTGATATCTTGAATTTAATTTTTAACATTCCAAACACCTAGAAATGAAACCAATGACATATCGTTTCATTCCAGGTCAATAAAATGTCTTTTTCATATTCTCTCTCATCTTGGCACCTCTTGGATGAGTAGAATATGGAGAATAATATACCTCTTGCATAATCATACTCCTTACATATCTAATTTTTAGAATAACAACCCTATATTTGAAACACAAAAGCTCATATTTTATGTTTGAATTCCCACTTTCCTCAGGATTATCCTCAATTTTAGTTTGGATTTGGATGCAATATGAGTCATTGAACTGTATTTTCTTAACTTTTTTAATCAAATCAACATGAGTCCAAGTTAAAGTTGTTATATGCCTCCTCCTACTCAAGGTTTTAGGTACCTTATTTTGTTTTCCTTTGATATATTCTATACCAAATTCATATTCATCTAAGAATTCTATCCACCTTCTTTGCCTTGCATTCAACATCGATTGGGTAAATATGTACCTTATACTTTGGTTATTTATCCTTAGCTCAAAAGGTTTTCCCAAAAAGTAAACCTTATGAGAATGGATGATTGTAGCTAGGTCCAACTCATGCGTAGCATAGATCAACTCATGCTTCTTAAGTTTTCTAGATTCATAGGATATTGTAGCTTAATTTTGTGATAAAACTTCTCTCAATCCTTCTAAAGAAGCATCAATGCGTACCATAAATTTTCCAAAAGGATAAAGTATTTTGAGAATTAGTGTCCTAGTAATCTTATTCTTTAGAGTTGCAAAGACAAAATCACACTTATCCATCCATTTAAACTTGTAACAATCCAAAAGTAGACGTGTTGGTTCATCAATTGGTCATGTCAGTTCATTGATTCTTTCATCTATTTATAGGTATAATTATGTATCTAATTTTGAATAATCGAACATTCATTTGAATTGTATTTAACACAAGAGACTTCACCCTCTCTAAGTGGCTACAAGATCTACCCACTCTAAGTGGTTCTATTCACCAGATTACATTATATCTCAAATTAGATTTACATTGCAATTTATAATTGCTCCATTTTATAAAAATTTTCTTCAAGTGGTATTAGAGCCTCGTTTGTAGTAAACATTCCTAGAGGGAGATCCAGTGCAATTCTTCAACTTCTTAAAATACTGGTCAATATCGAATGCATATGCGATAATACATGCTCCTAGCAATATGTACTCCCAGCAACATCACTCATCTCAATGATGTAGTGATTAGTGATGAGCCAATAAGATACAAAAATATATATAACCCTAAAGCACATTCATCTAACAATGAGTGACACATGGCATCATCTGGTGTGCATTGTTCAAGTTTAGGTAGTGTTTCTATTGTATTAACATTTATGAACACCTTTACAACACTAGAGAAGAGGAATATCATAACCCAAAACAATCTTAATAGCTCCTAAGATGGCATTGTTTTTCGTTGGGAAATACATAATATTTTTCATGATGGATTTGTGATTTGATTCAAGCATAGTAACCAGTAATAACATAGGAAACTACTCTCCCCTTTGGATGCAGTAAAGGAAATCACATGTAGGATCAAAAATCTCAGTGTCATTCGAACGATTATGTAGAGAACAAAGATTAAAACAACAAATTAAATTAAAACCTAAGGTTCATTATCCAATCAAAATTACCCGAAATCCTAAGTTTTCCAACTCACTAGTGTGTCACAGGGCATCCTCTTAGATGTGCTGTAGAATTAGGACTACACCAAACCAGTGTTGTATAAGTGACAAATAACTAATTTATGGATCAAATGATATCCAATTTATTTGTGACTTTAGTCCCACATCGATCACGAAAAAGAATAAGACAACTTTATATCCATTGAGGATCAAATAAATTACTACCAGTCCGGGGTCACCTTGGCTTGTGGTCACGTGTTGGCACATCGGTATGTGGTGCATATTCTTGAGGTATGTATTAAATGGTTACGTCAGCTACTTGCTACGTATTAAAGTGTTAAATGGTTGTTTTTTCTCCCAATTTTTTCGTCTTTAAGGAATTATCCCACACTCATAAAGAGAAGGTCTTGTTCAATATTTATAAGTAAAATCATGTAGTAGACAAGGGATGAGTTATTCACAGTTGATCACTCTTAGACTGACTGTTGTGTGCTGAAATTTAAAAAAATTGAACCATTATGCAAAATTAAATTCAAATTGTGATCGTTAAAATTGAACCATTATGACCAAAATCTGACCATTGGAAACCAATTTTTTCTACAAACAAACAAATTTTTTATTTTTATTCTTCAAAAATTCCAATTCTAAACATTTAAATTTAAATTTTGGAGCTAGTTGGTTTTAACAGGGAGTTGAACAAATTAATCACCAATTGATTCCACAAGTGCATGAGTGAACCTCGTGAGTGGAATCAAGTAAACACATGATTGCAATGAAATTATACATCAAAAAATGATTTTATGAGTAAAAAGAAATACCCATATCGAAATCAAGGTGTGCACCATAATACCCATCTTAATATTAATAGTTTTTACCAACATCATTATTCTTCACTAAATTCCATGGCTTCACCTTCTTCGAACAATGTCGATCCTTCTCTCAATAATCCTCCTCCTAACCCATCTATCCCAATTCCTAATAGTGTTGATCCCCCCTTACATCAATATCTTACTCAATAAGAAATAATGTTGAATGACATTCATACTATGCTAAGAGCCATTGAATCCCATATAACTACTGCAATGCCTCCTCATACCCCTAGATCACAAAATGCTCTCAATTCCATACCTTTAAACATTTGTCAAATACAAGTTACTTCTAACCAAGGCTTTGCCAATTATTTTGAACCAAAAGTAGGTGGTGCTTCCAATTATTTGGAATGGCCTCATGATGTTCAAGTTCCTCAAATTGACATGCCCACATTTGAAGGGGTTGACCCTCATGGATGGTTGGCAAAAATGGAAGGCCTTATCTGATTACACCATATTTTAAAAATAGGTCGTGTTGCTTTTGTAGCTTGTAAAATAGGTACACATCCATATCAATGGTTGTTATGGCAACTTTGCGAAAATTAGTGTCTCTTTTATGGCCTAAATTTAAGAAAAAATTTCTTAGAAGATATGATAAGGAATTTTCCACAGTATACATGGTCCGTCTTATGAAAATTAAGCAAACAGGGTCAGTAGATGACTATATTTTTGAATATACTAGTCTACTCACCTATACATATGAATTAAGTCCATCAGTGGTGGTTTCTACCTTTCACTATGGTCTTAAGGATAGTATTTGTAGTAATTTGACATGCATGATCCCTATACCCTATATGATGCACAACTTATAGCTCAAGCATCAAAACAAAAACTCCAAGATTTCGGTCCTCTGTATCATTGAGATTTCAACTTTCATCGTCCTTATCGCAATGTTGAGCACTCCATAGAATTATTCTACTCTAAATGTCATTCACATCAGCCAATAGATCATGCTTGTGTGCAACATCAAAAAAATCACTTATATTATGATGATGCATTAGTTATTGAGGAAGAATATTTTTCTCAACCTGAGCCATCCATAGAACTAGCATGAAACACAAGAGGTTGATACAGTGGCTCTTTTGGTACATGCACTTATGGGTATTCAAGCTCATCATACTATCAAGGTACAAGGATTCATTAAACACCAATGTCTTAATGTATTTATTGATTCAGGAAGTACACATAACTTCATAGATTATAAAATAACCAAATCCTTGAACTTGTATAGTCATTCTTCTAATCTAGATAAATTTCAAGTTCTAAAATTTTCAATAAGGGTTGAACATCTAAAATTACTATCCAAATGGAAAATAATACATGGACAGGTACTCTCTTTGTTATGAACCTAGGGATCTTCAATGTCATTTTGGGAGCACAATGGTTATCTCAACTTAGCGATGTTACTATTAATATCCAAAATTTATACATAAAGTGGAAAGAGAATGGAAGGGTCATTTGTCTTCAGGGGATTCAACCTCCTTCTTCCATATTAGTGAGTTCACATAGCATGGAGAAGATATTGAAGAAAGGTGACTATGGTTTTCTTTCCCAAATAAATTCCATCAAGGCTCAATCCTTGGATTCTTCTCCTACAACTCTACAAAAGGATTTGCAAGATATTATGGATAATTATGAAGATGTCTTTAGTGAACCAAGGGATATACCTCCTATGTGCTCACATGATTATGCTATTTATCTAATTCCTGGTATTTTGCCTCCTAATATGTGTCCTTATTACTATCCTCAACCCAAATAATTAGAAATTGAGAAGTTTGTCCAAGAAATTTTAGACCATGAAATCATTCGTCCAAGCATCAATCCTTATTCATCCCCCATGGTGATGGTACGTCATAAGGATAACTCATGGTGCATGTGTCCTGATTTTAATCCTCTTAAAAAGATTACCATCAAAGATAATTTTCTTATCCCCATCATTGATGACTTGTTGGATGAATTACATGGTGCTAGTTATTTCACCAAACTAGACCTATCACCAAATTAGGATTAGAGAAGAGGATATCCCTAAAACAACTTTTCGTACTCATGAGGGTCATTATGAGTTCCTAGTCTGTAGCGCCCTAAAATTGGCACAGTAAAACCTTAAATAATTACAATTACTCTAGTAAATATTCAAATTCAAATTTTAACCCCCAAAATCGCTTCCAAACCACCGTTTAACCCGTTTCCTCCTTTCTCATGCCATTTTTAGAGTTTGTTTTGACCGTTTGACGATATCGTCATCGATCAGATGATATCACCTCAGATCGGACGATTTCGTCTGGACTAGGACGTCCAGACGATCTTGTCCCAAAACTAATTTTTCTCAATTAGCCTCTGTTCCAACGGTGTCTCTAATCCGGGTAGAAGCGTGTCTGCGTCGTTAGAGACCCTCCCCGTTGGAGATCTCCCAAATTGGGATGATCTCCAACCTCCTAACCTCCCTCCTAAGCCTATTTAAACTTAGGACTCCCCCTTGGCATCCCCCTGGCTGAAATTTCTTGTAAATTGACTTTACATGCACTAAAACATCCTGAATTACCATCTGCACTTGTCCTATCCAAATTTTGTTGCAGGAACCTTAGTATTTTTCAGCCGTAGCAAGCTTAGTTCGTTGTGGACGATCCTGTTCAATTCGAGATGATTTCGTACCAATCCAAGATGATTTCGACTACAATCAACGTTGGGGGAAATCAGTGCCCAGAGTTTGCATTTTTCTCTTCTCATCTGCTGTTTTATTCTGCATCTAATCAGTTTGTTCATTATTTTCTGTTATTCTGCATCTTGGAGTTCACCCATGTAGTTTAATTGCATAATGAAATCATGATTAACTATTAAAACATTGTAATTTGCTTGCATTCCTATTTAGTATTATCTTATTAACATTCCTATTATTGTTTCACATCATTGCCCTCTGTTTGTATTGCTGTATTTTCTATATTCTATGCCTATTTATCTGTTTGCAGGTCTCTGACGAATTCGTCTGACGAATTCTTCAGATCTCAGACGATCCTGCAAGTTAGATATGATCCCATCAAATTCCAGACGATCTGGACTGCTTCAAAAATTAGAATCTCCATCAGACATCCGGATCAGGTATGGCTCTGTAATTTAGCCTTTTCTCTCTGTTTTCTATTCAAATCTGCTTGATGTATTTCATTTAGTCTGCATTTTCATAATAGAACAACTTAGATTCATTTGGCCAAACCTAGGACTCAAATTTTTAAAGATAAAACTAAACACATTCTCAACCTAGGCGTGGAAACTGCCATTCAAACGTTTCCTAGTGAACCCACCATCTATCGAAAAATCACCATAATACACCTCCCCCGAGAGGCAGGACCTTCGCAAGGCCTCTCAGTCTGAGGTACCACGTCATCATTTTACCATCCTCCTTTCGGGCATAGATCCTATAGCCTGAAGGTAAGGATGTGAAAAATTTGGAGCGATACATTTTGGTGAACCCGACGTGAATGCATTTAAAACCTTTTGAAAAAAAAAAAAAAAAACCAAAAACATAGATGCATTTAAAATCATTTAAAACTAATAAGTTGCGTATCATGTTTAGATGGTAGCTCCTAAGAAAATATTAGCAGTTACTATAAATGTTGAAAACCAATTAGCAACCATAGAAATTAATTATGTGCTTAGTGTGCTTGAAACAGATAGAAATCAACTTTTGTGGGATGAACTTGATAGAAGACTAGGTGTCATTTCATCTAGGTCAACAAAACTTAAACAAATCAAGAGGCTTGTACTAGATAGAATCCTGGATCCTCATCAACTCGTCTTTTATCATGAACTTCAGAGAGCCTGCCATAGATGGTTAGCTTATAGGAGAGCTCTTGTGTCTTCAGAATTGTTCACCTTCAAGGAATACCTCAAGAATGTAGCCACTATACATCAGTTCCTAGGTCATGTAGAAAGACCAAGAGGTCGTTCTTACGGATAGGGAAATATGGAATAGAGTTCCTCGAGCTGTGTTATATCAAGAGTATTGCCATGAGCTTTACTTCTATCAACCAAAATCTGAGATAGATAATATCACTATAGCCCTTTTCATTAAATTCTTGAAAGAAAATTTTCAATTTGAAGAAGAACACTTCATGAATCTTGAAGAACTTGAGCCCATTAATGACATTTATAAATTATTTATAGAAAACTAGATCATTGCTTTCATTATTATTTCTTGCATTTATTGTATTTTTTGTTATCTTTACAATATTATTACAAAAACAAGAAAAACAAAAAAACGTAACAAAAACCAAAACATTTCATTTTAAATATTGTAGTAGGTATATAATTAATATATACTTCTTAAGCTTATAGCATATATATATATATATATATATATATATATATATATATATATATATATATATATATATATATATATATATATATATTTTCTAAAATCTAAGTTAAGCACAATGCCTAAACTTAGGAATGGTAAACAAACTGAAGGAGAAGAAGATTGGTTAGGAGACAAAACAAGAAACCCAAATGTCCTTCTTGAGGATCCAATCCCGGAAGAAGAAACTCTAGACTAGCAAGACGATGAGCTTGCTATAGATGAACAAGAAGAAAATGTTAAAGAGGATGGATCCTCATCCCCTAGAGTAGCTCCAGATGGGACTATTGCTTTTGATAATTTAGATTATTTCTGGAAATTTTTCAATAATAACATTGGTGCTCTTAATATGGCAGTTCGTATTGATAAAGGACAAATTAGTGACACTCAAGCAGCCATGGAACATATGTTTGATGTGCACACTAATCCCTTGTCTTTTATTGATCAAGAAAGTGATAAGGCTAGACCATCCAATAGAGATATGGTCACTATGATTCAAAACATGCCAAAACAACAGGTTAACCAACCTCCTAAGGAACCTGTTATTGAGCCTAAAATCATTCCCACACAAAAGAAAACTTCCTTCACTGCTTTACTTTTCCAAACTATTGATCAATATGCTTCAAGTAAACAAAAACCTAAAATGAAGCCAAACACCAATTTTCAACAATCTAGAATACAACATAATACAACTTCAAAATTCCTTCATAACACCTTTCCTACCAACAATTTACACAATAGCAACATATAATCTAATCTTCATGTCCCTCCATATGTTTACAAATTTCATATTAATGCCCTACCGAACCAATATGGTGGGCAAACTAGTAATTTGGAAGCCATGGTGAAATAGTTAGCTTCGCATATGGACCAGATAGATCCCTACCGTCCCTCATACAATTATTGAGAGATATGTAGTCAACCTTTGGATCCCATAGTTGTAGCACAACCGTACCCTAAGCATTTTCCCATGCCCATCCTACCTATATATAAAGGAACCGAAGATCCCATAGAGCATCTTCGCATGTTTAGGATAGCATGTCATGATATATCACATGATGACTTGCTATTACTAAAAATGTTCCCAAAAATTTTAGGTGGAATGGCATTAGAGTGGTACTATCAACTACCCACTCATTCTTTGAGAAATTTTGAAGAAACAACTGAATCTTTTGTCCATCAATTTAGTGCCTACATCGAGAGGCATGTCACCATTAAAGATTTATACAACTTAAAACAAGACAAAGATGAATGTTTTGTTGATTTCTTAGCTAGATGGAGGTAGTTGACAGGAAAATTGCACTTTGTGCTACCTTATAGGGAAATGTTGGACATTTTTATCAATAATTTGCAAGAACAAATATCTTATGAGTTATCTGATGAGGCTTGGAAATGCCTCAATCATAACATGTTTTGAACACTAAAAATGCCTATAAACTCTTATGTTTTATCTGATATGTTATTTAAGTTGATTCAATATGCTGTATATTAACCATTTTGCATGATCAATGTATTTGAAATATTATATGTTGATTTTATAGATTTTTGCATAGTTTTGTGTTCTTTTTGCTATGATTTGCTAAAATGGGATATGCTTAGAATAATAGCAGCATTTCACTAATCATGTTTTGATTTGTCTCAAGAATTTATTTCACCTAAATCTGGCAACAGTGCAAGCAAATTGTTGCTGTGCAGCAAAAACTGGTCTTTCCCATATAAATTCCAGCCAGCTATCCATAAATAGCAAGGCATGGAATTCACATGAGAAAAGGGATGAAGACCATTGAAATTTGATCTTAAGAGATAACCCACCTGAGAGATGTAGAAGAAATCACTGGAAAAGCATACATTTGTTCATTCTAAAGTATCTTCGGAATGAACAGATATATTCGAAATGAGAGAACACAGTGTCTTCAGAATGATCCGATCTTCAGAATGAAGAATGCAGTATCTTTGAAATGAGCGGATATTCGGAATGAAGCATGCAGTATCTTTGGAATGAGCGATCTTCGGAATGAGAATTGCATTGTCTTCGGAATGAAGCCACTTATCTTTGAAATGAAAACAGAGTGTGCTTTTTGACTTGTTGATCGATTTTTGAAGCCGAAAAAAGGGAAATAAAGGTTGGAAAAGGTAAAGGAAAAGATCTTCCATCTGTCTTTGCCGTCATTGCTGACCAAAGCCATCATTAAGGGAAAGATCAAGTTTTAATCTTCTTCTAGGATAAAACCAGAATTTGTTGCAGCATTGTAGGATTAGATCTTTTGAGATATTCTTTGTTTGTAATCATACCTTAGGACATCTATAAATATTGCTCTTGTTCAGGTTGAGCCGGGTAGTAGCATATAGGATATAGAGGCAGAGGAAGTAGAAAGTAAGGAAGAAGTAGAAAATAGATAGAAATTGACTGTTATAGTCTTGTAACAGTTTTTCAGTAGAATTATTGTAATCATGTCTTTTAATCAATAAAGTATACTAGTTCTATTTCATATTGCTTGTAAATGAGTGTGATTAAGATTTAGAAAGAGAGAGAGACTTACAGCTTCTTCTGGACAAAGAGGCTGGCCACTTCCAAACCTAGGAGGAGGACTAACAGCAGGTTTTATTCTGATTTTGTTGTAGCAGAATGAGTTGTAGAACTTGTTATTTCAATTTCTTGTAAACAGTTGACAATATTTGCATTCTTAGTTTATTTATGCTTAGATTAACCTTGTGCTTAATTTTTTAGTTGCAATCTTAATTTTAGCAAAACTTCCACTTTATTTCAGACTGTTATTTCTAGAATTTACTGTTTTTTAGCAATTTCCTGCATTTTATGTTTTGCTGTCAAATCTTGCACAGAAGATTGACAACCTTCTATTATAGAACTTTGACAGTTTTCATTTCCATCTTATAATTATACTTTCATTACTGCAAAAGTAATTAGATTTCCTTTTTGTAATTAGGATCAGACTTTCAATTCTGTAACTGTTATTTCTGCAATATAATTAGGTCTTATTCTGCAATTGTAATTAGGACTTCATTTCTACAGTTAATGATTAGTTTTCAATTCTACAACTTATATTAAGGTTTATTTTATGCAATTTAGAGATATAAATGTCCTAAAACCCCCCATATAACCAGTTCCACCAATAAGACTTATTGCTTTAGATTGACCTAAGTTATAACTGTTTCACTTCTTCTTTTATAGATAGCCTTGTACACTACCCTGGATTGACAGATTCATTGAGAATTAATGATGGTATAATGACTACGCATCATTTTGGTGTCGTTGCCAGGGAATAGTGTTGTCAGAAGAAAACAAACAGTCCAATAGCGGTAATCAGACTAAACTGTGAACATTCAGGTTAAAATCTAAATATAATAGCTGAGGAAGATAACAACTATTGACTTAATTTATGTCATTTAGGAGTAAACATGAATGAATAAGTCTAGATATGAAAAATGTAGAACTACCCCAAAGGATCCCTGGCTTGTTCCATTAAGGAGATCTTCATGTCTAAGGGGTGAATCACCTGTGTTTGAATTACCAGAAATATTGATAGAAAAATCACCAGTCTCACCATCACTAGAACATTCTGAGATAAGAAAATCATCAATTTTGTCATCATCAAAATATACTAAGAAATACAATTCATCAAACTCATCATCAATAGAGAGGCTTGGACCTCTTGAGAGAACAATTTGGGAAGCTTTAACTTCTCCCAACAAATAAGAAACTATGGCAGAAGGAGGCAATATAGATGGCCAACATGGCTATGTTCATAATGAAGGAGATGATCAGGATATGCTCCAACATTCCAGAACATTTGAATATCCTATTCGTCTAAATCCAACACAAAAATCTCCCATGAAGACCATTTCACCTTCAGTACTTCCAACCTTTCGAGGTGTTGTATCTGAAGATCCTGACCAGTTTTTTTTTTAATTCAAGGTAGTGTGTCAGACCTATGATTATATAAATAACAATAAAAAACTTAAGGTTTTTCCCTCAACACTCAAGGATTCAGCATTGCACTGGTTCATGAGCTTAGAGCCTAATTCCATATGAACCTGGGATCAAATGGAGACTGTCTTTTTAGACAAATATCAAAAATATTTTCATGTAAGGAATAGAAAAGATGAGTTATTCAGAATCAAACAGGAAGATGATGAAACTTTGGAAGATTATCTTGATAGGTTCTCCTTTGTTCAAAGGGGATGTGGACTTGTAGAACTAGAATTATGTAAAACTATCTTTTTGAGAGGATTGCAAGATGAATCCAGAGAAGTTCTGGATTTGATGGGAAAAGGGGATGTAACCACTCTCAGTAATGAGGAAATTATGGATCTCTATAGGAATTACTCTCACACTAAGCAGAGAAGAATAAAAAGCCGCACAAATGGCACTGATGTAAAGGACCTGATAGAGGAACTTGCAAATTTCAAAACTGATATTCTAGTGCACTTAAACACTACTTTAGGGGAAATGTCTGCAAAAGCAAAAAACACAGAACCTTTGGCAATTTATTGCCCAAGATGTAGAAATAAACATGCTTTGCAGGAATTTCCTTTGAATAAAACATATATTTCAGCCATTTGTAGTATCTGTTCAAAAAGGCATTCAACTGATCAATGCCACCTGCTACCACAACTCAAAACTGTGTTAGAAAACCAGATTGAGGAACTCAACTATATTGGACCAAAACAAGGGGGAAATTTCTCTCAATATTAAAATCCCCCTCGTTTTCCTATAAATTGGGGGCATAATCCTGGTACTATGCCTTGGGGACAATCAGAACCACCCCAACATCCTTGGAATTATCCTCAATGGAAAAATTCCCAAGAATGGCCACAAGCAAATTGGAGTAACCCAGCCTGAAATTAGAATCAAAACAACCCCTCATGGAATCAAAACAACCCATCTTGGAATCAAAACAATCTATATTGGAATCAAAATTAGACTAATCCACATTGGATGCAAAACCAACCATAGTGGAATCAACAATACCAGTCATATCCAAGGCAGCAAAGGAATCAAGGTCAAACTCAGCATTTGTTGCCTACACCTAATCAAAATTTTCAAGAAAAACAACAACAAACACAGCAAGTGAAACAACCTCAATTGCTAGCTCAGCCAGTCACTAATCCAAATAGCATGAGACAGACTCCTCCTGTCTATGTGGCTGAAGCTAAAGAAAATGTTGAAATTAATGTTCTTGATTGTAGTAACATCCAACTTCGTTTAGGGAAAGTTGTACCTAAACCAGTTTCAACTGAAATCAAAGAAAATGAAGAGCAAGAATCATCAAAACTAGATAGAATCCAACCAACAATAGAAACAGAAGAATTGGAACCAGAAATAATCCAACCAACAATAGAGAAAGAGACACAAGCAGAACAATTACCAAGGATAATTCTATATCCTGAAAGACTTAATGCAATACCAAAATATTCTGAGTGAGAATTTGTCAAAGAACTCAAAAAGTTGACTATATCATTGCCCTTATTGCAATCCATTAAGGAAATTCTAGAGATTAACAGTACTATCCAAAATTTGTGCATTAAAAGAGCAGGAAGAAAGAAGAAAGCATTTCCCAAGACTGTGCAGGTTGAAGGAAAGATAGCTGATCTCTTATCTGGAAAACTACTACCTCTAAAGTATAGTGACCCAAGAAGTCCAGTTATCATAGTTACCATAGGTTCAGTACCAATATCAAATGTTTTAGTGGATCTAGGAGCTACAATAAATGTCATGACCAAGGATACAATGGAAAAATTACAGCTCAAACATCTCAGCCCCACATTTACAGTTTTAGAAATGGCTGATAGGTCAGTTGCAAAACTTGAAGAAATCATTGAAGATGTCCCTATAGAAGTTTCTTCTTGGGAATTCCCTGCAATTTTTTTGGTTTTACAGCCAAGAAATTCAGCACATGGATATCCCACTATTTTGGGAGGACCTTGGCTTGCAACTGCAACAGCCTTCATAGACTACAGATCTGGAAATATGACTATTTCAAATGGTATTGATCTGAAATAGATTTCTTTATATCCTCTTGTAAAACCATCTAGCAAATTTTCAGGACAGTTATGGTTTTCTGACTCAGAGGAAGAACCAGAAGAGGTCATTTCTACACTAGCTACCTTAGTAGTAAGAGAACACATAGAAGACCTTAGTGACATAGAAAACTTAGAAAATGAAACAATCCTGATGAATGTTCTACATGAACAAGTTTTAGAAGGGGAAACAACAAATATCCAATAGTTAAGCAATGAGGAGAATAAAAAATCTGAAGATGAACCATCTGTACTATCACAGGGAAACTCTATTTCACTACCACATGGATGGCATCATCATCTAATTTTTTCTTCTCACTAATCCATACAAGACATGCTTCCCTCAAGCAGCAATAAAATAGAAATTGCTTCTTTTCTCCCATCTCAGCAATGTCCTCTTAATCCCTTAATCACCAGGTATGAAAGAGTGAATTCAATCCTTCTAAATACAAAACAAATATAAGTCCATCCAGGTAAATTTTTGAACATCTACAGCTAGCTTACTAGGGAAGAGGAAGGAAAATTGATAGTTGTCTTGCAGAAGCATGTTCATGCTTTTGCTTGGAACTACAAAGATATGTCAGGAGTTCATCCTAATATATGTACCCACAGAATCTATACTAAAGAAGTCAAGCCAGTCAGACAACCTCAAAGAAGATTGAATCCTGCCTTAAGAGATATTGTGAAAGAAGAAATTGAAAAACTCTTGGAAGTAGGATTCATTTACCCAATTTCTGATAGCCAATGGGTTTCTCCATTGGTAATAGTTCCTAAGAAAAATGGAAAAATGAGAGTATGTGTATACTATAGAGAGTTGAATAAGGTGACATACAAAGACCATTTTTCTTTACCTTTCATAGATCAGGTGTTAGATACTCTTGCTGGAAAAAGATACTTTTGTTTTCTTAATGGATTTAGTGGATATAATCAAATTTAGATTGCACCTGAAGATCAAGAGAAGACAACTTTTACATGTCCATGGGGAACATTTGCCTATAGGGTTTTACCTTTTGGTTTGTGTAATACCCCAGCAACTTTTCAGCGAGTAGTCCTAGCAATTTTTGCTAATCTAACCACCAAAAGTGTTGAAATATACATGGATGATTTCACAGTATGTGGACAAACTTTTGATTTTACATTGGAAAATCTTGACAAAGTCTTAACTCACTGTGAAACATACCACTTATCCTTGAATCCAAATAAATTCTTCATGATGATGAAGGAAGGGATAGTTCTTGGTCATCACATCTCTCCTGAAGGGATCCAAGTTGATCCAAAGAAGGTGGAAATTATCAAGAATCTCCTTCCTCCTAAAACTCAGACTAATGTTAGAAGCTTCCTAGGACACATTGGTTTTTACCACAGGTTTATTCCCAACTTTAGCACAATATCCAGTCCTATGTTTGCCCTATTGACTAAAGATTCTGAATTCTCCTGGAATGCAAAGTGTCAAGAAGCATTTGAAGCTCTGAAAGAGAAATTGATAACTCCACCTGTGCTTAGAGGACCTAATTAGACATTACCTTTTCACATACAGACTGATGCCTCCAATACAGCAATTGGAGCAGCATTAGGACAAATTGATAATGGTGAACATTATCCCATCTACAACATTAGCAAGAACTTGACAGGAGCCGAGAAAAATTATACAACTGATTTATGCCATCAACAAATTCAGGCATTATATCACAAAGTTATCAAATATTTATTCACACAGATCATACAACCATTAAGTATTTGATGAATAAACCTATTGTAAGTGCAAGAATTATTCGTTGGTTGTTGTTGCTGCAAGAATTTGATATCACTATAATCAACAAACCAGGAAAAGCTAATGTCGTGGCAGATTTCTTGTCCAGGTTGTAGAACATAGATGAAGGGGAATTAGTTGATGACACTTTTCCTGATGAAAAACTATTTGCTATATCAGTCCAATCACCTTGGTTTGCAGATATAGCCAATTATTTGGTCACAGGGAAAGTTCCTCCACATTTCACTTCAAAACAAAAAAAACAATTAATCAAACAGAGTTCTTCTTTTGAATGGATTAAGGGTATGCTTTTTAAGTGCAATCCTGACCATGTGTTATGTAGGTGCATTCGAAAGGATGAAGTGTATGATATCCTTAGAGCTTGTCATGATGAAACCTTAGGTGGAATCTATTCTGTAAAAAGCACAGTTAGGAAAATATTAGGGATAGGATATTATTGGCCATCTCTTCACAAGGATGTGAGAAAGTACATCAGGCATTATGATGCATGCCAAAGAATGGGGAAACCCACTCATACAAATGAGATGCCACTGTAGCCTCAAATGGTTTTAGAACCATTTGAGAGGTGGGGACTTGATTTTGTAGGACCTATTGATCCACCTTCTCACGGAAAGGTGCATATTCTAGTATGCATTGATTACTTGACAAAGTGGGTAGAGGTGCGTGCTTTCAAACATGCTCATGAAGAGAAGGTCGTTGATTTCTTGTATACTAAGATTTTTTAGATATTTGGAGCTCCATGGTCTATCACCACAGACCAAGGACCCCAATTTGCATCCAAAGTCATAAAAGCATTTATAGAATTGTATGAAATCAAACATAGGAAATCATCACCTTACCACCCACAAGCAAATGGCCAAGTTGAAGTAACAAACAGGGAACTAGAACACATCTTGACAAAAATAGTAGCTTTTCATAGGAGAAATTGGCTAGATAAATTACCTAAAGCAGTTTGGGCCTATAATACTACTTGGAAGTCCACTACTAGATTCACACCTTATGAACTAGTCTTTCATAAAAAACCTCTCTTACCTATTGAATTTGAGCTACTAACATTGCGCACAGCACTGGAAATTGGAAGTGAATTTTCACAAGCATAGACAGACAGGATTCTGTAGCTAAATGCATTGGATGAACTTAGATTGGATGCTCTGCACCAAATTGAGGTAATTCAGGAGTAGAGGAAGCTGTGGCATGACAGTCACATTCAGTAGAGGAAACTTCAACAAGGATATTGGGCTTTACTGTTTGATTCTCAATACGAAGACTTCCCTGGAAAACTGAGAACTAGATGGTTGGGACCTTACTGGATTGAGGAGGTATTTGACAATGGAGTAGCTCGTCTATCCCCTATTGATGGGTCATAAAGAAAGTTGGTAGTGAATGGACATCGCATCAGGGTATACCATACACCTCTAACTAAAGAAGAATTATTGCAGCAACTTGATAGTTTGGATACACAACAGGTGGAAGAGATTCCTTCTTCCACTTCAAAACAATCAACATGATCAGTGGATTTCAAGAAAAAGCAAAAAATACAAAAAAAAAAAAAAGATGAATAAATTCTGAGTATGAATTCCTTCACGGGCATGGTTTCAGGGGAAATCATGAAATTCCTTCATGGGCATATTTAGGATCAAGAAAAAGAAAAAAAAAAGAGAGAAAAGGAGAGGTAAAAATAAAAATAAAAATAAAAAAAAAAAAGAAAAAAAAGGGAAAATCAAGAAAAAAGAAGAGAGAAAAATGAATAACTCAGCAGTGAAAACCTTTTCTTAAGGCACTACTGGGTTGGTATGCATGAAAACTAGTTTTCTGGCATGCATAACCTTGAGAAATTTTTGAACCATCATTGTACAAATTCACCAAGTGCACTTGTTTTGAAATGTTGCAGAAAATCTCAGTAGAATATCAACAAAGGCAGTCATTCTTCAAAACTGGCATTAACTATTTTTATTAGGTATATATTTCTTACATTTCTTCATTGTAAAATGATTGGTATATAGTATGTGACAATTAACCATTAGCATAAAAGGTATTCATAAGGGTTGGCATACTTAAGACATGTTTTGAAAATGAAAATTTTGATTTTTGCCTAATCTTCGAAACAAGAATGCCAAAAATAGTGTTTGTTGTATTATCTTCGGATTGAAATCGTCTTCAGAATGACAGTAAAATGAATGTTGCACTTTGTCTTTAGAAAGAAACTGTGTCTTCGAAATGACAATTTGTCTTCAGAATGAAACTTGGTCTTCGAAATGACAACTTGCTGCATCATCTTTGGAATGAAGATTTGTCTTCGAAATGAGGATCTGTCTTCAAAATGACGATTTACCTTCACAATATAGCTTGATCTTCGAAATGAGGATTGATATTCGGAATGAGGATTGATCTTCGGAATGAGGATTAATCTTTAGAATGAAAATTTTGCAAAGAGGATTTGTCTTCGGAATGAAGACCTGTCTTCGGAATGAGGTCATAATCTTCGAAATGAGGATTTGTATTCAGAATGAAGACTCGTCTTCGGAATGAAGTCATAATCTTTGAAATGAAGTTTTGTTTGCATCTTTGAAAAGAGCATTTCCACGTGGCATCCAAGAAGACAAGGTATGACAAAATCAAACTCTTTTAGTTGCATACGAAAGAGGAACACGTGTCAGTCAGCACATGGTTTGTTTTTGCACTCATTGGAAAGTACCAAAATTACGGAGGACGTGACCAACCATATGCCACCAATTTTTAATGCCAATAAACATGCACGTGAGAATCTACGGACTGAAAAAAAAAATTAAAATCAAATGAGGTGGATTTGATGGCAAGGACGTCTAAGCAATCATTGACGGATAGGTGTTCGATGCAAAAGTAGAAATGTGTGCCACATTTCTTTCTGAAGACGTGTTTGCGAAGTATAGTGCATAGGTTATGATTCATTTCGAGGAAGAAGACGAGAAAATGGGCAATGAAGGTTTTAAACTAAAACTTTGCAAATCTACAACATTAAACAGCCAGAAATATAGCAGAAGAATAGCAACCGTAGTGTACGGTTTTTAAACAGAAAATATGGGGCAAAAGATTAGAACAGAGCCTGCAGATACCACTTACCTCCGAGAAAATCTGGCAGTCATGCAGATTTTTGAAGATGGAGGGTTTATGCCATTTTTGGATAAATTCAATGGGTCTTCTAAATATTTGGCTAGCATGTTCGCCCATACGTTCAGAAACAACCGAGCACATGTTAACGGCATGACTATTAAGGTAAGCCCTAAAATTTTAAGTCAGATTACAAAGCTGCCATTAGAAGGGATTTCAATTTCTAGATCTGGCAAGAACACATTGGCAAAAGTAGTTAATCAATTTGTAGAAGAAAATGATAGAGAACCAGAGTACTTGACCCATAACAACACATGCAAAGGGTTAAAAAGGGCTAGCCTGCAAGAACCCTAGGATAAAGTAGCCACCTGGGTAATTAAATTTCTAACCTGTGAAGGGCAGTATGTGCTATTATTAGGGCATCATCTATGAATTTTGAACCATCTCAGACATGGTGGGCAACAACCAGAAGTTAGGGTAAATCTTCCCCTGTATCTGTATCAAGAGTTAAATAACATGGCAAAAAGATATCAGGAGGGTAAAGGAAGCCTTCACCATCATGGCCTCATCAAATTATTTTGCCAACACCATTTTAGAGGGAACCCTAGGAGTTTTGATAGGTTTTACTCTAACCTAAATGATGTCATTTTTGGATATGAAAGTGAGGAAGAAGAAGAACCAAATGCTGCTGATATTGTTGTAGAAGAGGAAACAACTACTGTGGAAAATGTTGCAGAAGATGTTGCAGAAGAAACTGTAGAAGATGCTCTTGAAGCTGTTATAGAACTACACCCCACAGCAGCAGCAGAAACCCTTGCTCTTGAACTCTCAACTTCACGAGCTAAGAAACAAAAGAGAAGAGGATCTGGAACTGGCAGTAGAGCAAAAAAATAAAATAAGGTTCATTTTGCTGAACCTACAACTAATTTATTAGAACAGAGAAGTGAAGCACTTAACCAAATAGAGGCAAAAATAACAAGAGAAACAACGACATCTAAAACTGACCCCATGACCCCTGCTGTCACCAGAAAATAGAGCAAAAAGAAGAAGTTTGCATCTGGAACTAGGATGTCTACAAGAATTCATTTGAAAGAAACAACAAAACAGGTTATGGAGGAAGAAGATAGACCAAGCAGCCCAGATGTCATAGAGATACAACCAGCATCTGAAAACTTTCCAAAATTCCCTGAACAGATATCTGAGGCAAAAAATAAGCAGGATGGTTTGGAGGAGGCTACAGTTCAACAGGCTACAGATATGGTAGATACCCTTATAGACAGTCTCATAGAGCCTTCTGAACAAGAACAAATTGTTGCAAAAAAAGAGGAAATATTGGTTGAGCAGCCAACTGCAACTAATTTGTCTACATCAGATTCTAAAGTAGAAACAGAAGTGAAAGACATCATAGAGCAGCTGAGGGTAGTAAGGAGTGTTGTCAAAACATAGACCAAATGGATTTCAAAGAAAGAAAGCATCATTGAGATGCAAGAAAGAAAAATTGTAGAACTTTAGCAAGAAGTGGTAGAATTGAGAAAATTGTTGTCACAATCTAAAAAATAGCCAGCTATATCCAATGATGAAGACAATTTGGCTCAATTGATTTTGGGTCTATCAAGGGCAGATGACTCTGTTGAAGCAGACATAGGAGTTCATCCTGAAACAACACTCCTTCATTCTAAATAAGTGCCTATTCATTCTGAAGCAGCACCATCTTATTCTGAAGCATTGACTTCTTGTTTTGAAGATGCTTCAAAAATGGTGAAGAGCATAGCAAAGGATGTTGAAGATGAGCCACCAACATAGGAACAGTCCCAGCAACAAGAAAATGTTTAAGTACTCCTATTGAGGTCCCTGCATTTCAACTTGTTACACTTCCAGTAGAAACAACAGATAAGGGGGTACAAGTAGAAATACTATCTGATGACAACCCCATAGAAATAGCAAATAAGGGGGTGCAAGTAGAGTTATTAATAGATGAACAACTAGTGGAAGTGGCAAAAAAAGGAGTTCAGATAAATTTTTTGCCTAGGATCCCTCCTATAGTAAGACCACCTAATACTATGTCTCTAGAATAGTACAATGCAGACATAGCTAGCTGGATGATTATATATGAGCAGCTTGCCACTAAAATTGAAAAGTTCAAATTGGAAGCAAAAAAGCTAGAAGCCAAGGACACAAAAATTCAGGCATTGAAAGAAAAGGTGTCTGACTTATGCCAAATTGCTAAATTTTTAGTCCAATTTAGATGACCAGCTAGATTTTATAGCCTTATTTTGAAGGAAAAATACCTCAGATTGCAGGTCATGAGGATTACTTCAAACCTCCCATATAAATTATACACTATTATAGAATTTTTGGAGGTATATTTTGACAGTCCTTTTGAGCAGAAAAATCTCCTGTGTGAACTGTTTTTACATAGTTTCTTCATTCCAGAGGAAGTTGACTCTCATCCTCAAATCTACATTGGAGATGTTCAGTTGAGAGCATTTATGTCTACTTTGCAGAATCAACTTTACTGGGATCAAGAGAAAAAGCAGAATAAAGTGATTAAAACAAGGGCTGAGTTTTTAGTCAGAGCAATCCAGCCAAATCACCTAGTTATCACCAGGCAGCACTTCTCAATGATGAACAGGGATGATATAAAGAGAATGTACTTGAACAATTTAAGGGACTGTGTGGCCAGATTTAACAATTTCTGTGATCATAATTTCTTCCCAGCATTATCAGTATGCAAAGACAGATGGAATGAAATTTCCATGTCTTTGAGGAAAAGAGAACCTATCTCCCCCATCAACTTAGAATGGTCCAGAAGAAGAGCAGAAGGTGTAATCCAGCTGATTCAGATCATGCAACATAACTGGATAGGTCTCAGGTTCAGGCCTCCGACCATCATTACTCCAGTTTCATTCTACTTTGAGGAAGATGCCCAGCCTAATGAACAATTTGAATATTGGCTCAGAAAAATTCAGGAAAATAGGGGGTATTACATAGGCAAGAAATTATTCTACAGGTCATGGAATCTAAACATGGACATATGTGATTCCATAGCCCAACAAAATGCATGAGGGCATGCATTAATATAAGTTGGGGGGAAAATGATGAGGCCTGAAAATGCCTCAATCATAACATGTTTTGAACACTAAAAATGCCTATAAAATCTTATGTTTTATCTGATATGTTAGTTAAGTTGATTCAATATGTTGTATATTAACCATTTTGCATGATCAATGTATTTGAAATATTATATGCTGATTTTACAGATTTTTGCATAGTTTTGTGTTCTTTTTGCTATGATTTGCTAAAATGGGATATGCTTAGAATAATAGTAGCATTTCACTAATCATGTTTTGATTTGTCTCAAGCATTTATTTCACCTAAATATTGCAACAGTGCAAGCAAACTATTGTTGTGTAGCAAAAACTGGTCTTTCCCATATAAATTCCAGCCAGTTGTCCATAAATAGCAAGGCATGGAATTCACATGAGAAAAGGGATGAAGACCATTGGAATTTGATCTTAAGAGATAACCCACCTGAGAGATGTAGAAGAAATCACTGGAAAAGCATACATTTGTTCATTCCAAAGTATCTTCGGAATGAACAGATATCTTCGGAATGAGAGAACATAGCGTCTTCGAAATGAGCGGATCTTTGGAATGAAGAATGTAGTATCTTCAAAATGAGTGGATCTTCGAAATGAAGCATGCAGTATCTTCGGAATGAGCGATCTTCGAAATGAGAATTGCATTGTCTTCGAAATGAAGCCACTTATCTTCGAAATGAAAACAAAGTGTGCTTTTTGACTTGTTGACCAATTTTTAAAGCCGAAAAAAGGGAAATAAAGGTTGGAAAAGGTAAAGGAAAATATCTTCCATCTCTCTTTGCCGTCATTGCCAACCAAAGCCATCATTAATGGAAAGATCAAGTTTTAATCTTCTTCTAGGATAAAACCAGAATTTGTTGCAGCATTATAGGATTAGATCTTTTGAGATATTCTTTGTTTGTAATCAGACCTTAGGACATCTATAAATATTGCTCCCATTCAGGTTGAGCCGGGTAGTAGCATATAGGATATAGAGGCAGAGGAAGTAGAAAGTAAGGAAGAAGCAAAAAATAGATAGAAATTGACTGTTATAGTCTTGTAACAGTTTTTCAGTAGAATTATTGTAATCATGTCTTTTAATCAATAAAGTGCACCAGTTCTATTTCATATTGTTTGTAAATGAGTGTGATTAAGATTTAGAAAGAGAGAGAGACTTACACCTTCTTCTGGACAAAGAGGCTGGCCACTTCTAGACCTAAGAGGAGGACTAACAGCAGGTTTTATTCTGATTTTGCTATAGCAGAATGAGTTGTAGAACTTGTTATTTCAATTTCTTGTAAACAGTTGACAATATTTGTAGTCTTAGTTTATTTATGCTTATATTAACCTTGTGCTTAATGTTTTAGTTGCAATCTTACTTTCAGCAAAGCTTCCACTTTATTTCAGATTGTTATTTCTAGAATTTACTATTTTTCAGCAATTTCCTGCATTTTATGTTTTGCTATCAAATCCTACACAGAAGATTGACAACCTTCTGTTACAGAAATTTGACAGTTTTCATTTCCATATTATAATTATTCTTTCATTACTGCAAAAGTAATTAGATTTCTTTTCTGTAATTAGGATCAGACTTTCAATTCTACAACTGTTATTTTTGCAATATAATTAGGTCTTATTTTGCAATTGTAATTAGGACTTCATTTCTACAGTTAATGATTAGTTTCCAATTCTGCAACTTAGATTAAGGTTTATTTCATGCAATTTAGAGATAGAAATGTCCTAAAACCCCCCACACAACCGGTTCCACCAATAAGACTTGTTGCTCTAGATTGACCTAAGTTATAGCTATTTCACTTCTTCTTTCATAGATAGCCTTGTACACTGCCCTGGATTGACAGATTCATTGAGAATTAATGATGGTATAATGACTACACATCATTATCAACTGCTACTTTCACTACCTTCGATCAAGCTATAGATTTAGCTCGAAGAGTAGAAGATGCGCTCATTAGGAGAGGCCAACTTAGGAAGAAGGATGATGAGAAAACCTCTAGAAATCAATATAAAAACAAACAAGTCATAAGTGACGGAGTCATTGACAGCAGAAATGTTGCTAATATCAATGCAACGAAGACAACAAAAAAATTTATATTGAAACCTCTTGATAAACCTCCTCGAGAATTTACTAGATTGAATAAACCATTATCAACTATTTTACCTCAATTACTCGAAAGAGGTTTTATTCAATTACCAGCTATCCGGGAACCTGATCCAACCATACCCGGATACAGAGCTGACTTACACTGTGATTTCCATAGAGGACCTGGACACTCTACCAACGCTTGTAAAATGTTGAAACATAAAATACAAGATCTGATTGATAATAATGAAATGGAGGTGCAAGCATTCCAACCTAAACAAAATGCTCCTAATAACGCTCAAAATAACATTCCCCAAAATCAAAATCAAAATGCTAATCAATCATTAGACATATTTCAACACCCTTTACCAAGACATGGTAAAGAGGTGGCCAATCAAATCGAACATCATAATGTTCCTCCTCCTACCCGATATGTAGGGACTATTAGCGGACAATTACCTGTTCAGGATCCTCAAACATTTGACACAACTTTATCCCTGGTCACGACCAAGCCCCTACATAATCTTCAAACTCCAAATCCTAGTGATGTAGAATCAGATACTGAAAGTGAAATAGACATCACCTCAAACCAATCGAATAGTTCTAAAAATGAATCAGATCCTATTCAACCCATCACAGATGCTATGGTTCCAGAAGAACCATTTCCTAGAAGAGTTACTACTCGACCCTCTTCTAATCAATTCCTCCCTAATGAACAAGCCATAAACACTCAACCAAGACCAGTTCAACGTCTTCAATATAACATTGTAGGTACCATTGGAGTCATTACCCAAAAACAAGCTCAAAATTCTCAACAAGAACCAAACCAGAATGATGGATCAGCTCCATTTGTTTTGAAAAATCCCAATAAAGGGAATCATGCTCCCAATGTTCAACCTAAACCCCCTTACAATATTAATGAGCAATTATCCAATACTATAGCCAGAATTTCCCTTTTGGATTTATTAAGATCTTCTCCTACCCATAGGGATGAGTTAATGCTTACATTAAGCCAAATGATGGTACCTCAAAACATTCAACCTGAAGCCATGGCCAATACTATCATCACTAGAGAAGTCGATTGTATTGACTTCTAGGATAAAGATATCCCACAACACAGTTTACATAAGGATAATCCCTTATATATTACTGCTCTAATTGGAGATGTAGTTGTTAAAAGAGTCCTGATTGATAATGGTTCATCTCTAAACATTTGCACTTTTGACTTCTACCAACGATTTGGCTTTAGAAGTGATGAAATGAAGAAAACCGACATGATCATCAAAGCTTTCAATGACGAAACACAAGAAACGTGTGGAGTTATTACCATCCCATTGCAAGTTGGTCCTAGAACCTTAGATACGACCGTGTTTATTGTACATTGCCCCGCATCGTACAATATACTCTTGGGTCGTCCTTGGATCAATGCAATGCGGGCTGTCCCATCAACTTTACACCAATGTGTTAAATTCGAATTTAAAAATCAGTTGGTCACTATCCATGGTGATCCTAGACCCTTTGATATGTGTGCTTTGGCAGAACCTGTTGGAGTTCAATTTTTCCCCGCTCTGTCATCCACACATCCTAATTCTTATTTTTCATCTAAAACTGTGAAACACACACCCATAGCTTCACCTATTTCTCCTCCATTCATTTCACCCTCATATATAGATCAACAATCTTCTAAACAAACCACTCTAGAACCTCAAAAAGATCTTCAATCCACAACCAATCCTTCATGTTCTATCCCTATAATTTCAAAACCTATAGACCCATTCATTAACACTTCCACATTATCAACATCTATCATACCTTCCACATCTAAAGATATAGGGAATGATCCTTCTACATCTTATGCTCTTTTTGATGAACTTTTACCGGATTTATCCACAATCTTAATATCAGAAAAAACAAATGCTTCTATGCAAAATTCTATTCTTTTAAATAACTTGCCGCCATCTCCTCGTACTTTGGGCCTCCCACAACCCATGGGAAGTACTTACCAAGTCGGGAGTTGTGCTTTCATTTATAAAGGATATGACTGGGGAAGAATACCCCGAAATATCAAAACTCATCATGAGGGATATGCACGATGTTATTTTACTAATGAGTATATTAAAGCTAAACCCATAATGATTAAAATGGGATATAAAGGGAAAGGCTTGGGACCTTTCCAAAATGGCATGAAAGAACCTTTCGAGGTAGAACCATGGCCTGCCCACTGTGGTGTGGGCCTATTTCCTAGTAAGGGTCAACCCTTTCCTTTTGAAGATGATAATCAACTCATATGTTATCAAGATTATTTGGATGGGCGTGATGATTTGCCTCTAAAAAATCAGCCATTTACATGTAACATGCTATCCATAGCTTACCCTGAATTGATTGCTGACTCCGATGAGGAGTTGGAAGGAGATATCTTCCACGATGTCTCCGTTGAAGAGATGTTACACAATGGATTTTATTTTGATGGTTCTATACCAACTATAGCCCAACTTGAGGCCACTAATCCTCAAGATGAATTATCCAACTTAACCTTAAAATAATTACAAGAATTGGGCGTCTCACCCACCCCACCTAATTTTGAAAGAGATCTACACATGGAAGTAGAAAACGTCATCAAAGTTAACATTGGAACTGAGGATAATCCTCACATAATCAATATTGGATCAGAATTAAGTCAAGAAAAACAAGAGCAATACATTGCATTCCTTAAAGAATATGAAGATGTCTTCGCTTGGACATACGAAGATATGCCAGGTCTGGACCCTTCCGTAGTCATGCATCATCTAGTAGTCCATCCGGATGCTAAACCTGTTAAACAAAAACTTAGAAAAATGCATCCCAAAGTGGCCCTGCTAGTCAAAGGGGAGTTAGAAAAACTCCTGAATGTTGTTTTTATACAAGCTATTGATTATGCTGAATGGATCTCAAATGTAGTTCCAATCACCAAGAAAGAAGCCACCAAAGTTAGGGTTTGCACAGATTTTAGAGATATTAACGTTGCATGCCCTAAAGATGATTTTCCTCTTCCAAACATGGACCAAATCATTGACTTTACCGTCGGGAGTGGGATGATGTCCTTAATGGATGGATTCTCCGGTTATAATCAGATCAAGATAGCTCCTGAAGATCAGGCTAAAATAGCCTTTATTACCCCTTGGGGTACCTTTTGTTGGAAAGTGATGCCATTCGGCTTAAAGAACGTAGGTGCAACCTATCAACGAGCTATGACTTATATTTTTCATGATATGATGCATGATATCCTACATGATTATGTAGATGATATTATAGCTCACTCTATTAATGAAGATAATCATTTAGATGATTTGAGAAAAGTTTTTAATCGATTAAGAGAATATCTTATTCGATTAAATCCAGCCAAATGCATATTCGGAGTTAAGTCCGGTAAGCTATTAGGGGTTTTAGTTTCTTTACGTGGTATCAAAATTGACCCTCTCAAGATTGCGGCTATCACTGATATGCCCGCACCTACCAATATATCTGAGTTACGAAGTTTACAAGGTAAGCTTCAAGCTATCCGTCGCTTCATCGATAAGTTGGCGGACAAAATCGGTCCCTTTCTTAAGCTCCTTAAGAAGGATGTCCCTTTTAATTGGGACGACGAATGTAAAGAAGCTTTTGAACTTCTCAAACAATACCTCCTTAACCCACCTGTGCTTTCTCCACCTAAACCTGATCGCCCATTTCTCCTGTATATTTTAGCTTCAGATTCTACCTTAGGAGCTATGTTAGCTCAGCTTGATGATGCGAAGAGAGAACGTGCTAATTATTATATTAGCCAAACCTTCATCAGTTATGAAACCCGCTACACAACATTAGAAAAGCTATGTCTAGCAGTCATTTTTTCTACGCAAAAATTATGCCATTATATGCTTAGTCAAAAAACTTATGTCATTGCTAAATATGATCCCTTGAGGTATCTCATGAGTCGACCTTATTTATCGGGTCGTACATCCAAGTGGGTTCTTGCTCTAAGCGAGTTTGACCTCATGTTCATAGGACAAAAGTCTGTTAAGGGTCAAATCATAGCAGATCAACTAGTTGCTGCACCCTTAGAGTCTACCCATCCCCTCATCATTGAGTTTCCCGATGAATGCCTTCAATTAGAGGCGGACCATATTGAACAATGGTCCTTATACTTTGATGGAGCCCGATGCATGAGTGGGGCTGGTGCGGGTATTATTTTAATATCCCCGCAAAAACATCTTATTCCTCTGTCCTTCAAATTAACATTTGCTTGCACCAACAATACTGCTGAATATGAAGCTCTAATCCTCGGATTACGAGCTGCCTTGGCACTAAAAATTAAACATCTATTAGTTTTTGGTGATTCTCAACTTGTCATAAACCAAATTAATGAAGTTTATCAGACCAAAGATGATAAACTGCACCCATATAAAGCCTATGTTTTACAATTAATGTCTCTATTTGATCAAGTTACCTTGGAAGCTATTCCTCGAACTTGCAACCATGCAGATGATGCTATGGCCGCAACTGCATCTCTCCTGCCCTTGGAGTTAGATGACGAATATGCCACTATCATTATTCGTCGACTCCAGGAACCCGCTTCAAATAAGTCATGCTTAGAACCTTTGGATGTGTTTCTAATCAATGAAACTACTCCTGAACCTTGGTATACAGATATATTTAATTTTCTTCAAAATGGGACTTTCCCTACCAATTCTAATAGAAACCAACGTCGGTTATTACGTAGACGAGCAAGTCGATTTGTAATAATTGGCAATACTTTGTATAGGAGATCTTTTGAAGGTATCCTATTAAGATGTTTGAATTTAGAAGAATCCAAATCAGCCTTGAGTGAAGCCCACGATGGATCTTGTGGAGGACACTTCAGTGGTAGTGTCATTGCTAAAAAGCTCCTTAGGATAGGATACTTTTGGCCTACCATGGAGAATGATGCACATGAGTATGTGCGCCATTGCGACAAGTGCCAAAAACATGCTGACCTTGTCCATGCACCTGCACAAGAACCGCAAGCTATTTCATCTCCTTGGCCCTTTTCAAAATGGGGCTTAGACATTATTGGCAAAATTAATCCTGTGTCATCTGATGGACACAAATTCATCATAACCGCCATCGAGTATTTCACGAAGTGGGTTGAAGCTATGCCTTTAGCTTCCTACACTGGCACACAAGTTTCTAAATTTATTTTTAATCAAATCATTTGTAGGTTCGAAATTCCTGCAAATCTCATCTCTGATAATGGAACTTGTTTCAAAAATAAAGATGTCAAGAAATTATGCCAAAAATATAAGATTCAACATCGTTGGTCCACTCCCTATTATCCTCAGGGTAATGGTCAAGCAGAAGCATCTAACAAAACCTTAATCAAAATTCTCAAAATATTGGTCAATAAATCTGGCCGCGATTGGCACATTCAATTATATCCAGCCTTGTGGGCCTATCGAACTAGTGTTCGAACCCCCACTGGAACTTCACCTTTTGTTTTGGTTTATGGTGCTGAAGCCATTTTTCCCTTTGAATTAGAAGTTCCTTCTTTGGCTCTACTACTTCAAGATACCGAAGTAGGAGATGAATATCGAGATGGCAGACTCAGCCACTGGAACTCCTAGATGAAAAATGCATCAATGCTTTGGAGCATCTCCGTGCCTACCAAAACAAGCTTAAAAGATCATATGCTAAAAAAGTTCGTCATCGATCCTTTGAGATCGGCAACCTTGTTTTAAAAGAAAATAAAAAAAATACTAATGCAACTAAAGACCTTAAGGGTAAATTTGAGCCCAACTGGCTTGGACCATACATTATCACTGCTAAATTTGAATCAGGAGCATATAAATTATCTACCTTAGATGGTAAAGAACTTAAAGAACCCATGAACATTTTGCATCTTAAACGTTACTATGCGTAACAAAAAATTAGTCATTTCATCATTTGTACATATTTTGCATGTTGTCTTATTTTAAAAATATATCAAATTGTTTACACAAAAACAAAAACAAACAAAAATAATAAAAATAAAAACAGCAATATTCTTGACTCTTTCGAAACCAAAACAAAATAAAGAAGAAAGAGAGAGTCAACATTCTCAAACTTCTCAAAAAGTATTTGTATATATTTCTTCTTACAAATGTTGCAGTTATATATTTCAAATTATTTTGGATAAATTAGCATTTATTTGGAATCCCTCACTTTCACAAACACAAAATAAATATCTTGATTTTTATCTGGCATGATTACTAATCTCTCTTATATCAAAGTCCACAAAATTCAATTAAATAAAGTTTGAGCACAGAGAATTGATCTTGTTATTTACTTAAACCAAGCACATCCTTTCACAATAAAATGATTATATTTGTAATATCCTTGCTATGCTACATAGTAGAAGTGGTTTCTTGAGCGAAAAGTTTCCCCTGCTATCCTATCATGCACATGGTCTAGAATCTTTGAGAATTGGCAAAAGGACAAGCTCACCCCTACCCGGAATAAAAATCCCTTGCTCTACAACTAATCCGAGCAAGTATCCCTAGCATAGGAAGAAAAGCAAAGTTCAAGAAAAAGAGAAAAAAAATGTTATTTTATATCATTACAACAATGTTTCAAGCATTATCTCAAAAATCAAGCAAAAATACAAAAGAAAAGCAAAAGCAATAAAATCCCTCTCCCTACCCTTTAAAAAGAAAAGAAGGGTTGATGAGCTTGAATCCCTGGAATTCTCAATTATTCAAAAACTGTGAGGTAAGCCCCATAACAGGTGGTTTGTGCCCAACCCGCTTGGCCTTGGGTAACTCCTAGCGTGGCGATATGTCTGTCACATTAGCGACCTTCTTTTGTACAGACCTATGTCTGCTTATGGATTAGCTAGCTCTTGATAATCCGACTTACATAGTAGTCTCGGTATGGTTATATGCATCTAAATCATGGTTAATGAACACTTATTTGGTTCATTCAAATCACTTGTATCATAGTATCTTGCTCAAAACTGGTAAATGAACAAAGCAATTGCACACACATTTGTATTTGAGAGATTTTGTGTATCATTATGATAAATCAAGATTGGAAATGAACTCACATATGCACATGGGATTCCTTATAAATCTAACTTTTGTCTTTAAGATACTTTGAAATATTTTTGCAAATTGTTTGGAATAAATTCATTTTCTTCTTTAAAGTACAGCTTGTTTAGTATAAAGACAACTACATGCATAATCAAAAATCAAAATTTCTTTCAAACCATACAATAAAAACACATATTTATATATTGTCGACTTTCACGACGATGGTATAGTTCCAAAACTAAAATTGGAGTTTTATGCCTAGCGCAAGTCCTCATCTTCATATTTTCTGTTTATTTTCAAAAAATTAAAAATCAACCATGCAATAAAACAATCTATTTTCTTCTTTGGATTTCGCGATGATGGTATAAGTCTATACCTACATATTCTATGCCTAGCGCAAACCATTGTACCAATTTTATTCCCCATTTATTTAAAAATCATAAAAACCATATGACTTAAATCATTCTGTTATACAATTATGCTTTAAAACAAACAAACACCTATTCTATTTCATGTCATTATGTCAATATGCAAATTTGCAATGATGGTATAATTCCTAAGGAATTATCCAAAAAATTTATCACACTTAGGAATTTATGCCTAGCAAAAATCATTTCTAAAATTATTTCATGCATAATATTTTCATGAAAAATCTGAAAACAAAATCATCATCATCATCATTTGCATCATCACACCAAAGTCTTAAGACAGTCTCTTAAGCACCCTTTTACTTTTAGCAATATTTCTATAATAGGATTAGCTTGACGACCGAGTGAGCGGCGACTCCATGAAATGGTCTATAATAGTGACAATGTCCTTTGAAATTATTGTTAAAAGTCCCTTTTATTTTTTTATCAAATTATCATCACAACAACCAATTTGTTACATCAGATTATTTCATTTAAATTTTTAAAGCATGACATTTAAACCATAATATTTTCCAACGACATAATTACATGAATCATCAAATCAATCACACTTCAAACATTAAAGCATCATAAAAACATATAAACAAGTCATATCATCATAAGACAAGTCATATGATCAAAAAATATCTCATCTATATATATATCCAATATATGTACATCATCTCAAAAATAGATTGGTATGCCACAATCTACATCTTGGCATACTCAATCCTCTCAATCATATATCCTCTCGTGCAGTGTCTCAAGAACCCCTTGAGCTCTCAACCTCATCTCCTCCCCCACCCTGAGGTGGACGAGGTGGCCCCATCGTAGTATGTGTGGTACTATGAGTCCTAGTCGTCGATCGAGATGAAGTCCTCGATGACCCAATCTTGATCGGGTCTGCAATGCCGGCTGGCAGCTGTACCCTCTGACCCTCTGGCACCATCTGGAAGTAGATACCCTGGTAGAATGCGGTCTGAGCAATCGACCGTGCCAGCTCCTGAGTGCTCGCTCCTTCGCTCCATGCTCTGAGGCATGCAACCTCATCTCTGAGCTGTGTAGCCTCCGCTCGATGTCGTGCAGCCTCCTCCTACAAAGTCTGCACCTGTGCCTAGAGACGGACAGTCTTCGCCCGAAGAGTAGCCATCTCACTACTCTCTCCTATGTCCACACCCTTGCCCTTATCAGGTGATGGTGGTCTCTCTCTCTATGGAGAAGGGGGTCTCTCCTCCCTCCTCTCCCGCTGTCGTGGCCTCTACTGAGCCTGTGGCCTCCTCTGCTCTCTCCCACCATGACCCTGTGCTGCCTCAATGGCTGCCTAGTGCCACCTCCCCATCCGATGCACAACTGCATGAATCGAACCCTGAGCCCTCGTCATCCGAGGAGGGCGGATGCCTATGTACCAGGCATCATAGCCGTCGGCTACCCCAGCATCGTCCCCATCCACTGGCTGAATGGGGGCATCATCTGCGTCTTGACTCCAGAATCACTGCATATCTGGAGCCCCGCTAACTATAGTGTTATCCCGAACAGTCCAGGAAAACTCATAGTCTCTCAGAGATGGGATCCCCTATTGTAGACCGAACTGCCTCAAAACTCGGTCATACCGATGGAGCTCCACCTCTCCCCTCTCCATCCTCAGCCAGCAGACTCGCCTGATGCGAGCCAGCTCTTGTCCATCCTCGGCCCACCCTGGATGATCTCTCCAAGGCCTCCAGGTGATCTGGTCGAAGACAAGGTCATCAAGTAGTCTCCGGGACATTGGTAGATCTATCCGCCATTGTGCCCCTCTTCGGAGCCACCAATAGAAAACTCGGGGCCTCTCCCCATCAATCCCTGTCAGTGGGAGCCCTACCGGCCTCTGCATCACAATGTGCTCCCAGCACCAAACCCGTAGTAGTGATGTCATAACCAGACATCGACCGCCCTTGTATACGACCCCATGAAGGATCCTATACAACCGATAGAGTACAAAGCTCCCCCAAGAAAACCTGTATCCGTGGTCTCTCATGTCGCAGACCACATCTATTAGTACCCATGGTACCCTGCATCCGCTCTGGTGGCACAGCAGAAGTCCACCTACCACCCCAGCCAAAACCCGTGTGAGTCTAGATGCCCCAGGCATCTGGCACAACGACTCGATGTTCACTCCGCCCTTCTCCAGGGTGAAGCTCGGATCGCCACACAATCGCATCATCGCGTGGCCCTGATTGGCCATGGGAGTGATCAGCCATCCTTGTATGGGGATCCTCAAAATCCTCCATACATCCTCCAAGTGTGGGAGTCATCTCCCCTGTCGGTAACCGAAAACAGGAAGAACCCGGATACCACCTCTCTGCTAGGGCTGTCAATAGCCCCATATCTGTAGAAACCTGTGGCATCTCTGCCACATGCTGCAGGCCAAGTCATCTCTTAGTCCACTGTATTTCCATTCTCTACCTGAGACAAGGTGGCCAAGTCATCTCTTAGTCCACTGTATTTCCATTCTCTGCTCTTTAGTAATCCTCTCTGCAACATAAACAAAATCAACAATAAAAATCATTAATTAAAAATGCAAGTCAAAATAAAGTTCAATTTCATAAATGATGATATCGTCCACAATTGGACTATATCATCCCAAATTTGAGCAAATTCGTCTCCGATTTCGCCAGCCGAAATCGTCCCCTTTTTGACGAAATCGTCCCCATTTCGTCGATTTTGCCTCTGAACGAAATCGACGATATCGAGACGATTTCGGCGAAATCGAGACGATTTCGTCTCGACGACGTCGACGGCCCAAAAATGGCCGTGATGCTCAAAAATCAATCAAATCTAATCTAAAAAGCATGAAATTCTAAATTAAAGCATTCTAAATTCAGTTTAGACCCTTACCCGTAGCCCGCGCCGGACCTCTGTTGATCTGTGCGCTGTCTCGACCATCTTGTCTCCAGAGCTCTAAAAACTAGAAAAATGAACAAGAATAATGAATTAGGGTTTTACCCTATTTTTCTTAATTTTATTCAAAAACACTTAACAACATTTTTTAAAAAAATTTGCTTTTTCGTGTTTTTACCTCAAACGTTCGATTTGGGTAAAAACACGGAGGGGGCACCATAGTAAGTTGTCGTACGATTCGACCTAGAATCGTCGCCTAAAAATGGGAATAATTTTTGCTTTCTCGTAGATCGAGAAGAACTCATATTTAACGCATTTTCCTCGAAAAATTTGCTAAAGAGGGGGCAAAATGTAGCACCCTAAAATTGGCATAGTAAAACCTTAAATAATTACAATTACTCTAGTAAATATTCAAATTCAAATTTTAACCCCCAAAACCGCTTCCAAACCACCGTTTAACCCGTTTCCTCCTTTCTCGTGCCATTTTTAGAGTTTGTTTTGACCGTTTGATGATATCGTCGCCGATCAGACGATATCGCCTCAGATCGGACGATTTCGTCTGGACTAGGACGTCCAGACGATCTTGTCCCAAAACTGATTTTTCTCAATTAGCCTCTGTTCCAACGACGTCTCTAATCCGGGCAGAAGCGTGTCTGCACCGTTAGAGACCCTCCCTATTGGAGATCTCCCAAATTGGGATGATCTCCAACCTCCTAACCTCCCTCCTAAGCCTATTTAAACTTAGGCCTCCCCCTTAACCTACCCTTGGCTGATATTTCCTGTAACTTGACTTTACATGCACTAAAACATCCTGAATTACCATCTGCACTTGTCCTATCCAAATTTTGTTGTAGGAACCTTAGTATTTTTCAGCTAGAGCAAGCTCAGTTCGTCGTGGACGATCCTGTTCAATTCGAGACGATTTCATACCAATCCGAGATGATTTCGACTGCAATCAACGTTGGGGGCAATCAGTGCCCAGAGTTTGCATTTTTCTCTTCTCATCTACTATTTTATTCTGCATCTAGTCAGTTTGTTCATTATTTTCTGTTATTCTGCATCTTGGAGTTCACCCATGTAGTTTAATTGCATAATGAAATCATGATTAACTATTAAAACATTGTAATTTGCTTGCATTCCTATTTAGGATTATCTTATTAACATTCCTATTATTGTTTCACATCATTGCCCTCTATTTGTATTGTTGTATTTTCTGTATTCTATGCCTATTTCTCTGTTTGTAGGTCTCTGACGAATTCGTCTGATGAATTCGTCAGATCTCAGACGATCCTGTAGGTCGGAGACGATCCCGTCAAATTCCAGATGATCTGGACTGCTTCAAAAATTAGAATCTCCATCAGACATCCGGATCAGGTATGGCTCTGTAATTTAGCTTTTTCTCTCTGTTTTCTGTTCAAATTTGCTTCTTGTATTTCATTTAGCCTGCATTTTCATAATAGAACAACTTAGATTCATTTGGCCAAACCTAGGACTCGAATGTTTAAAGATAAAACTGAACACATTAAACACATTCCCAACCTAGGCATGGAAACTGCCATTCAAACGTTTCCTGGTGAACCCACCATCCATCGAAAAATCACCATAATACACCTCCCCCGAGAGGCGGGACCTTCGCAAGGCCTCTCAGTCTGAGGTACCGCGCCATCCTTTTCCCATCCTCCTTCCGGGCATGGATCCTATAGCCTGAAGGTAAGGATGCGAAAAATTTGGAGCGATACATAGTCATACCCTTCGGTCTCACTAATACTCCATCAACTTTTCAAAGCCTCATGAACCATGTCTTTAGGCCTTATCTTTGTAATTTTTTCTTAGTTTTCTTTGATGATATTTTAATATACATCAAATCTTGGAAGGATCACCTAGCTCATGTTTATAAATTCCTTCATCTATTGAAAAAAGGAAAAACTCTTCGTTAAAAGATCCAAATGTGCATTTGGAGTCCAAGAGGTGGAATATCTGGTACATATAGTATCTCATGAAGGATTCAAAGTTGATCCTCATAAAATCAAATGTATTCAATATTGGCCTCTACCAAAATCACTCAAAAAAATTCGTGGTTTTCTAGAACTCACAAGATATTATAGAAAATTTCTCCGCAACTATGGTAAGATTGCAGCACCTCTCCCTGCTCTTACTAAAAAGTATGCTTCTATTTGGAATGAAGTTGCTTCTCAGGCCTTCCAATCCCTCAAAGAGGCTATGTTTTCCACTCTAGTTTTTTCCACCCCGGATTTTAGCAATCTCTTTTTCATTAAGTGTGATGCTTCTGGAATAGGCATTGGCATAATTTTAATGCAAGAAGGACATCCATTGGCTTTTGAAAGTAAGCAAATTTCAGGGAATAATTTAGGATGATCCACTTATGAAAAGGAAATGTTAGCTATTTTACATGCTATAGATAAATAGAGACATTATTTATTAAGTAGTCATTTCATCATCAAAACTAACCATAGTAGCCTTAAGCATTTATTAGAACAACATCTTTCATATCCTAAACAAAATAAATGGCTGACCAAACTCTTGGGTTATGATTTTTTCATTGAATACAAGAAAGGTAAATAAAATGTGGTAGTTGATCCGTTGTTTCACAAATAAGAAGATGATGTGACCATCAATGCCATCTTGGGTCCTTGTCCCCAATGGCTTTCCCAAATTCAAGAAGAATGGATGGCTAATTTAAAGACTTCCAAGTCATTCAAGATATAGAAATAGGATCATCCTTGCATTGTTACTTCTCTTATTCTGATGGAGTACTTCATAAGAAATATTCTATTTACCTTCCTAAATATTCTACTATTAAATCAATGAATCTCCAATTGATTCTTAAAAACATACCAACGGGAGAAGCATTCATTTTCCTAGAAAGGCTTAAATTTGGATGTCAAGATATTTGTGTATGAGTGTGAGGTATGTCAACATAACAAATGGAAAATAATTAAATCTCCTGGATTGTTATAATCCTTACCTATCCCTAATCGCCAATGGGAGCATATTTCCATGGACTTAATTAAGGGGCCTCCCAAATTAGAAGGTAAAATAGTGATTTGGTGGTAGTATATCATCTTCCCAAATGCCCACTCTTGTGCCCTACAACATCCCTATTTCGCAAGTGAGGTGGCCAAGGTATTCATTGATTCTATTTTTAAACTACACAGTATACCCAAAATAATTGTGAGTGATCATGATCCTATATTCACTAGTAACATTTGGAAGGAACTATTTTACCATAGTGGTGCCAAGTTGAGTATGTCTTCTGCATATCACCCCCAGTCGGATGATCCAATAGAGATTGTTAACAAATGTTTGGGTACTTACCTTTGTTGTTTTGATCAAGATAAGAAATACCACTAGACACAATGGCTTTCCTTAACAAAATGGTGGTATAATACTTCTTACCATTTTCCCTTAAGATGTCTATTGGACATTTTGAGTCCCTACGTCAAAGTTGTCATTGATGTCACCAGATGAAGTCATCATTAATACCAAATATTTCAGCAGGAAACAAAGGGGATACAATGGTTATTTGATATCCAGGAAGAAGGCCAAAGGTCAAGTGAAACAGTGCAAAAGATAGAAGTTAAAAGGATTTATAATATTTATTTTATAAATTATTTAAATTCAATGTGAATTTAAATTTTATAAATAAATATTAAAGGTACTTTATCAAATGATATAATATTATAATATGAGTTATTATAATATTAAGTAAGGTGGTGAAAAAGAGCCCAAAGTAAAATATTAATAATAATATTTTACTACACCCAAATATGGGTGTTAGAATTTAAATATTTGAAGCATGTTACAAAGGTTTATCCTCGCCGATGTCATGTGGTTTAATTGAATTTTGAAGTACCGACATTCTAAAGCAAAGGAGGAAGATTAATATTTAAACCTATGTCCAAAGGGCAGGAAGATTATCCTTGCTTGATTTAAAAGATAGCATACAAATTAATTAATGCAGAGCTCATGAAACAGATGTGCGAATTTTAAGTTTGAATTGCCAGCAAAAGAAACAAAAGGGACGGTGTCAAATAGTTGGAAGCCAACTAGGAACCTTGGCCTAGTGGCAATAGGGTTGTGGCTTATGTTTTGTGTGCAAGGAGGCCAGCGTTCAAGTCTCGACGGAAGTGCTTGGCAGGTGTGTTGAAAGCGCCAATTGTGATGTGCACGTTTTGTGAGACAAGAAGGGGATAAAGTTTTTGAAGCACGTGGTGCTTCACCTATATTCAACGAGTGTGTAGCTCGTTTGGTTGTTGGCACCGCAGTTGACATGTTAGAGTGGGCTGCATTAAGAGTTCGAAACTCTCCAAAGGCAAAGGTAATATTTTGATTTTAATTTTAATTAAATGCCTAAGTTGGAGGTATAAGGTTGCTTAGTGGTTGAGTTTGGAAAGGTTGCTTTGTAATAAAGTTTTTGGTAGTTGAGAATTACCTTTAGGAGTTATAAGGAGAATTCTATTTTTATTTTTAAAGTCTTAAATTGCTATTGTGGAATATTAGAAGATTAAGACTTTGTGGGTAGTATGTTATTTTGAATTAAGGGTTTTTGTGACTATTGTGAGGATATTTATTATTATTTAGGTTGGAGTGATAAGGTGTAATTTTGATATTATATTTGTAATATGTTTTGTTGAATAAAATTATCCTCTAACCCTTATTGATATTGGTAAAGTAATTGTGAGTGTGGTAGATTTGTGAGACCAACTACTTGTCAAAAAAAAGGTATGGGCAAATTCCTTCTTGGTTGAGTTGATTGATTGACTTTATTGAAAATTAATTTTGGAGTGAAAAGAACTTGATTAGGGTTTCCTTTTCGAAAGTGGTTGAGTTATTGCTTCAAGGTTTTCTGATTTGAGAGTTGAGATTAAAACTTTGTTTTATTAGCATTGTTGTTGAGATCATTGGTTGAGTGAAGTGTTTGACTTAATGTTTCAAGGTTTTCTTAAATTGAGAGTTGTGATTAAAACATTGTTTGATGAGCATGGTTGTTGAAGTGAGTTGTTATGCAAAGAACTTGAACTAGGGTTTGAAAATATCATGAATATCATTGTTATGTGAGATTTGTTGTTGAGCATTGTTGAAAATATTTTGAGTTGGATGATACATGCTTGGACTAGGGTTTGTGAGCAAGTGTTTTTTATTGAAGTGATTGGTTGAGTAGAGTTGATTGAGCCTAGTCAAGTGGATGTATGAAGTGATTGTTCAAGTTCCATAAAACAAACTATTCTATATTTTGATTTGAGTTGAGATTGAGTTTTTGAGAATAGAACATATTGAGTCTCTAATAATTCTCTTTATGATTATATGAGATTGATTTGATAAAGTGATTGAGTTTTTGAGTATAGAACATATTGAGTCTCTAAAAATTCTCTTTATGTTTCTATGAGATTGGACAAGTTCTGTGTGAGCTTGTTGAGTAGAGTTGTGCAGATTCTGTGTGGACCTATTGAGCAAATTTGGACAGGTTCTGTGTGGACCTGTTGATCAGATTTAAACAAGTTCTATATGGACCTGTTGAGCAGATTTAAACAAGTTCTATATGGACCTGTTGAGCAGATTTGGACAGGTTCTGAGTGGACCTATTGAGCAGATTTGAGCAGGTTCTATGTGGACCTATTGAGCAGATTTGGACAGGTTCTATGTGGACCTATTGAGCAGATTTAAGCAGGTTCTGAGTGGACTTATTGATCAGAGTTGTGCTAGACCGACTGGACTGTATTTAGTGCAGAATTGAGACAGAGCTTTGGAGGTGACAGAGCAGAGAGTATAGTAGTCTCTAGTGGATAGAGATCCATCAACCAGGGTAGTGAGGATAATTCTTCTAAGTGGGGAAAAGAGTCTTTAGTGGAGAAATATCCACAAGCCAGAGTAGTGGAAGTAGTAGTCTTCTAGAGGTTCATCAGCCAGAGCAAAGGATAATGAGTTCTCCTGTGGATAGAGATCCACAAACCAGATTTAGGGGATCAACATATCCTTTGGACATAGGTCCATAAAAATTATAATTGGGAAGGATTCCCAAAATATTATTTGAGAAATATTTATAAGAAATACTTTCTCCATGGAAGTAGCCATCTTTGGGTGAACTGTTGGCAATTTTGGGTACCTTGGGTACATTGCCTTTGCTCAAGTGTATAAGTTGTCATTGATGTCAAGAAGCTTTTGAAGGAATTTTATTTGATGTAAAATAATTTGTTTTGATGAAGGTTACAGCATGACAGGTTCGAAAGAAAGCAAGTTAGAAAAGTGTTACGATATCGCGACATGCCGCAGTTTCACGACTTAAAGAGGAGAGAGAATGTTCGAAGTTATAAATGTCATGATTTCGTGACATATTGCAAGGAAGGTTGAACAGACAAAAAAGTGTCACGATTTCGCGACATGTTGTAGGAGAGAGAGTCCGAAAGAAAAAGTGTCACGATTTCGCGACATAATGTAGGAGAGAGAGTCTAGGAGAAAAAGTGTCGTGATATCATGACATGTTGGGTTTTCGTGACCCGAAGAAAATAAAAGCGCTAAGGAGAAAAAGTGTCACGATTTCACGACAAGTCAGAAGACAAAGTGGAAGCAAGATAAAGTGTCATGATTTCGTGACATGCTACAGAACTTGAAGTGAGAACTGTCACGATTTCGTGACATGCAAAGAAAGGGAAGAGTCTGAAATGAGAAGCGTCGTGATTTCGTGATAGGTTGCAAAGAATACGTATGAAAGCTAAAAGTGTCACGATTTCATGACAAGTTGAAGAGAAATCTTACGGATGCAGAAAGTGTCACGATTTCGTGACTGATTGAGATGGCAGCATACGGTTGGAGAAAGTGCTGCGATTTCATGATAAAAACTGAAAGTAGGTCTTCTATAGGAGAAGTGTCGTGATTTCACGACAAAAGTAGAAAGAAGGTCGACGAAGGGAGAAGTGTCACGATATTGCGACAAAAGAAAAATTGATTCTAAAAAAGACAAAAGTGTCATGATATCGCGACAAGAGCTTGGTTGAAGTCGTCAAAGGCTGAAGTGTCACGATATCATGACAAAAGCCAAAAGAAAGTGTATGGTTGCAAAGGTGTCACGATATCGTGACATGTAGTTTCACAGCAGAAGCTATAGAAGAGTTACAGAGGCAATGAAGCCAACAAAGTTAAATTTTAGCCGATGAAAATTAGGGCTTGCATTCGACGTAGATTAGGGTTTTTTTTTGGTATAACAACCGACTAAGATTAAAGTTTTTATCATGAAAATTTTGTTATAAAAGGAGGGTTGTTTGGAGAGTTGAAGGACAAATGATGTTGCAAGTGTGAACAGGGTTCTCACTAAAAGTGGCTTAGAAAAATCTAGTTCTCTAGCCCTAAGTGTGAAAACCTAAAACAAATTGTCGGCACAATTTGTCGGCACACTTTGTCGACAGATTTTTGCTTCCTAACTCCCCTCCTATATTCCCTCCTCCATTTCCTCCTTATCCCTCCGTTATTCCTTCTTTCCCCTTATCCCTCCAACTCCATATTCCCTTATCCTTCTCCTATCCTCTTCGCCGACTATTTCCCTATCCCCTATCTATATATTCAATATAGTTTGCAATGTAATAGGGTTAGAGGGGTTCAATTAAATTATGATTTTCTGCTGCGTTAAATTTTTGTTTTGTATTGAATTTGTTTGACCCACGTCTACATCTGGTATCAGAGCCAGATTTTGGCAACAATCGGGCATGGTTCCCAAGGTGAGGCCAGGTGGGCACGTATCCCGAGGCAAGAGCTAGTAGGGCTCGAATCCCAAGGTATATTGCAAGCAGGATCGAGCATAGATCCTGAGGCTGATCATGCACAGGCTCGACATGGATCCCGAGGTGGCAACATACAGCAGGCTCGGTAGCAAGCACGGATTTTGAGGTGACACATTACGAATAGCATGGTGCTGACTAGGCAACACGTGGTTCAAGGCGAGTGACGTGGTAGCATGCATGGCAACGTGCGATTGGCTGACATGGCGACGATCGAGCTAATGTGGTGGCATGCGATTTGTCAAAAAGTGTGCCACGTGGCTACAAGTGGCAAGTGTGCATTGGTCAACGTGTCAGTTTGAGATTGGCTGCATGGGCGACAAAATAGCATGATTGACTTCCCAAAGGCAGTCGAGTTTCCTTTTGCGCCTTTGGGTTGATAAACCCTCGACGCGGTCGGCTCCCACTGCATGTGGGATAAAAACAACGAATTTAAAAAAAAAAAAAAAAAAATTGTCTGCCCCTATCTTTAAGTCTGCCCTCGTGCCTGTTACGACACGTCCAAGGGGTGTGCCTCAGCGGACAAGATGGTCCACTATCAGGGAGGCGGACCCGGGATCGAATCCCGCCAGTCGCAATAACAAATTTTTTTTTTTTTTTAAATCGCCGCCATCGAAGAATATAGGGATCGTGGTCCCTGTTTGTTTCAACCAAGCTGCTTGGCACAGCGGCAAAGCCCGTCCGCTACTAGTTTGGAGGTCGCGGGGTCGAATCGCCCACCCGCAAAAGGTAAACCTTTTTTGTTTAAAAAATATTAAAGGTTTTAAATTTTTTATTTAAAGTTTTTAAAATTATTTAATAAATTTAAATTATATTTTTATTTAAAATTATCTTTTTAATAATTAATTTAAAAGGTAATTTAAAAAATATATAAAAAATTTATTAAATGTTTTTTTAAAAGACTTTATAAAAATTTTAAAAAAGGAGAAATAATGTGCCCGTGAAATGTTAGATGATCCAGTCTGGGGGGTGTTATAATGCACTTATCTCGATTTTGAGACGAGAGACACCGGAATCCTTTGATGAAAGGGTTCGACGAACAAGTCTCCATACAATGTTTTGTCAGCTGGAAAATCAAGTGATTGATCATCTAAGGAAGCCGGATTCAGGGTACGAGGCAGATTCAGAAGACAACATTTTCGGACAAAGAATTGAAGAGTCCGAGACTGTGGAAGTTGTACCAGAGGAAGTTGTTCTAGAGGATCAAGCAAGTGCCAGTTATACACCTGGTGTACAGGTAGCAGAATCAAGTGAGAGCTATTCACCATGCTCTCCTGAACTCGAAGTAGCAGCAGAAGAAGAAGACAAAGAAGAAGAAGACGAAGAAGAAGCAGCAGAAGAAGAAGAAGCTGAAGAAGAAGAAGATCCAGAGGAAGTGGATCCTGAAGAACCCGAGGTCATTGTCATCAGCAGCAGTTTCGAAGCAGAACCTAAATGTACTAAAAAGGCAAGATTTGATTTGAATCATTAATCTCTTTGTACTATTTTATAGTACTTGTTTGCTTCAAATAAAGTTTGTTTTCTGAAATGGCATCCAATACTAGTCTGCCAATTCCTGAATTTAATGGAGGAGATTATGAATATTGGTCTATTAAAATGAAAACCCTTTTGATAGGAAAAGGTTTATGGGATGTAGTCGAAGAGGGCTATACTGAACCAACTACTGTTGAATGGAAAACTTTCTCTAATGCTGATAAAAAGGCTAGAAAAGAAGCACAAAAGAACAATGCTTTCGCCCTTTATCACATACATGCTGCCCTAGATAAAAGTATCTTCCCTAGAGTTGCCTCTTATTTAATTGCACAAGATGCCTGGAATGCCCTAAAAGAAAGCTATAGAGGTAGTGACCAAGTAAAACAAGTAAAACTGCAAACATTGAAACGAGATTTTGAAAATCTCAGGATGCAAGAAAATGAAAAAGTGGGAGATTACTGCGTGCGAGTGAAAGCCGTAGTTGATAAAATGGTCACACTAGGGGAAGATATTAAGCTAGAGGTTATGGTGAAGAAAGTGTTGAGAACACTTCTTCCTAAATGGAATTCTGTTGCAATAATTATTGAAGAATCCAAAGACTTAACCTCATTGTCTTTTGATGCACCAACTGGATCACTTCTCTCACATGAAGAGAGGTTACAGGAAACTCCTACCACCAGTTATGGAGGAGATGATAAAGCTTTTACCACACATGAAGGAAGAGGTAGAGGCCATGGCAGAGGACAACAAAGAGGCAGAGGTAGGAATAATCAAAGAGGGGGAACTCCTAACAGAGGAGGATCATCCAATAGAGGCGAAAATCAGAATAGAGGAGGACATCAACAAAATAGAGGGAAAAAATTTGGCAAAGGAAAAGGAGGAGATAAATCAAAACAAGTTTGCTACAATTGTGGCAAACCTGGCCATTATGCTCGAGATTGTTGGTCAAAGACTTCGCAAGGAAGCAACAGCAACCAGAGCAGTCAGTTTGGAAATTTTGGAGAAGAGGAAGAGTCCACAAATATCTTTCTTTCTTATGGCCAGACAGAGCAAAATATGAATGATATATGGATTTTGGACATAGGGTGTTCAAATCACATGAGTGGCAAAGAAGAACTCTTTGCTACTTTTGACTCCTCATACAAATCCAACATCCGATTGGGTGATGACAAGTCATTGGCAGTTGAAGGCATTGGAGCCATGAGGTTCCAACGAAAGAAGGCGTCAAGCAAGTAAGTGATATCTATTACACACCTCATCTTCAACACAATATTTTAAGTGTTGGTCAAATTCTAGAAAATAATTACAAGTTGATTTTTGATGAAGGTAAATGCACCATTTTTGACAAGAACAATAGTAATAGAATCATTACACAAGTGCCAATGTCAAAAAATAGATTATTCCCTTTAAAGTTTGGCTAGCCAGGAGGAAATAAGTTAGCAAATGTTTCTATTACCAATACAAGTGTCCTATGGCACTTGAGATATGGTCATTTGAATTTAGCAAGTTTGAAAATGCTAACTTCACAAGCAATGGTAACTGGACTTCCCAAAATTTGAGATAGTAAGGAAGTCTGTGAAGGGTGTGCCTTGGGCAAGCATGCCAGATCGAAATTTCCTCATGGACAAGCATGGCGGGCCAGCTATCCACTTCAGTTAGTACATTTAGACATCTATGGTCCGATGCAGACCAAGAGTCTAGGTAACCACTCTTACTTCCTACTTTTCATTGATGATTGCACAAGAATGTGTTGGATATATTTTTTGAAGCATAAGGATGAAGCATTTGCATGCTTTGTTGATTTTAAAGCAAAAATTGAAAGTGAGAGTGGATATTCTGTAAAATGTCTTAGATCAGATAGAGGAGGAGAATACTCCTCTAATCGGTTTTTGAATTTTTGTAAACATCATGGCATCAAGAGGCAGTTCACAATTGCCTACACTCTACAACAAAATGGTGCAGCAGAAAGGAAGAATCGCACCATTGTGGAGATGGCAATATCAATGCTTCAGACAAAGCATTTGAGTAATGCATATTGGGGAGATGCAACAAGGACTAGTGTTCACATCTTGAACAGAAGTCCTACTTCAAGTTTGAAATGGAAGACACCTTACCAAGCCTGGTATGGTAAGAAACCAAATGTGAAGTATTTCAGAGTATTTGGTTCATTGGCATATGCTCACATTCCTGATGAGCTGAGAAAGAAACTTGATCCAAAGAGTCAGGCATGCATTTTTGTAGGATATTGTGAAAACACAAAAGGTTATAGACTCTACAATCCTACGACTCGAAAGATAGTGATTTCAAGGGATGTGATTTTTGATGAAGGGGGAGAGTGGGGTAAGCCCCAAATATTTAGTGATGTTGAAGCCACTGATATAGTTACTCAACAGGTGCAACCGTAGCTCCCATAAAAATGAAAGCAGTCTCCTCCCACACATCCTCCAAGTACATCTTCTGATTCAACTTCTTCACCAAGTCCTTCTCCACAGCGATCAGTAAGTTCCTCACCAATGGACATTGATGTTCCATACAAAGGTAAGAGAACTCTACAATATCATCCATTATCTCAGATGTTGGATAAAGATTTTTCAAGAAGATACACTAGGAGTCAAGCTAGTGAAATGGAATCTGTTTTACACAGATTAGAAAGCATGCACTTGTATGGTGATGATGAATCCCAGCAGGAACCTAGGGGATATCAAGTTAACTATGCTTTTTTAACTAGTGCACAGCTTGAACCTTCTAGTTATGAGAAGGCATGTACTTAGAAGATTTGGCAAGATGCCATGAAAGAGGAGATAACCTCCATAAAAAACAATGACACTTGGGAGCTCGTGAAGCTTCCTAAAGGAAAGAAATGTGTTGGCTGTAAATGGATCTTCAAGACCAAGTTTAATGTTGATGGAAGCATTGAGAAGCATAAGGCAAGATTAGTGGCAAAGGGTTTTACTCAAAAATATGGAATAGATTATGAAGAGACTTTTGCTCCTGTAGCCAGACAGGAGACTATCAGAACAGTTCTTGCCTTAGTCGCACACAAAGGATGGAAAGTCCAACACATGGATGTCAAGAGTGCATTTCTCAATGGTTACTTGACAGAAGAAGTGTACGTTGAGCAACCACAGGGATTTGAAGTGTAAGGTAAAGAACACCTTGTTTACAGATTGAAGAAGGCACTCTATGGTCTTAAACAAGCACCAAGAGCTTGGTACTCATGCATTGATGGGTACTTCAAAGATTATGGGTTCACCAGGAGCAAAAATGAACCCACACTCTACTGTCTAAAGCAAGGTAAAGACATCCTCATAGTTTGCTTGTATGTGGATGATCTCATTTTTATGGGTAGTAATGAGAAAATTAATATGGAGTTCAAACACTCCATGATGACGCAATTTGAGATGAAGGATCTTGGATTAATGCACTACTACCTTGGAATGGAGGTTCATCAGTAAGATACAGGGATCTTCATCTGTCAACATAAGTATGCTCAAGACATGATCAAGAAGTTTGTTATGGAGCATTGCAAACCAGTTGCAACTCCAGTTGGACATGGGATCCAATTAAGCAAAGATGATGGAGCATCAAAAGTTGATGTGACCACTTTCAGAAGCATGGTTGGGAGTTTGATGTTTCTCACAAACACCAGACTAGATATTCAGTATGTTGTATCTCTTGTTTCTAGATTTATGTCTAACCCATCTGAGCTACATTTGCAGGTAGCTAAAAGAATTTTGAGATATGTGAAAGGTACATTGGATTTTGGAATCCAATACCATAAATGTAACACTATCAAGCTTGTAGGCTTCAATGATAGTGATTGGGGTAGCAATATTGATGACAGGAAGTCAACATCAGGAAACTATTTTAGTCTTGGATCAGGACTAATAACTTGGAGTTCAAAAAAATAGACAGTAGTAGCACTATCTTCAACAGAAGCTAAATATATAGCAATTACTTATGCAAGTACTCAAGCCTTGTGGCTAAGGAAAGTACTAGACGAGATTGGAGAACAGCAAAGTGGTCCGACCAGAATCTACTGCGACAACATCAATGCCATTCATTTGGCATATAATCTTGTCCACCATAGCAGAATGAAGCATTTTGATATGAAGTATCACTTCATCAGATATATGGTGGAACATAAAATTGTTGAGATTCATTACTGTCACACTTTGGAGAACGTCGCTGACATCTTCACCAAGGTGATGACTAAAGCTCAATTTGTAAAGCTGAGAGACTGTGTAGTCAGTCCTCTCAACTTTAAGGGGGAGAATGTTGCAAGTGTGAACAGGGTTCTCACTAAAAGTGGCTTAGAAAAATCTAGTTCTCTAGCCCTAAGTGTGAAAACCTAAAACACTTTGTCGGCAAATTTTTGCTTTCTAACTCCCCTCCTATATTCCCTCCTCCATTTCCTCCTTATCCCTCCGTTATTCCTTCTTTCCCCTTATCCCTCCAACTCCCTATTCCCTTATCCTTCTCCTATCCTCTTCGCCGACTATTTCCCTATCCCCTATCTATATATTCAATATAGTTTGCAATGTAATAGGGTTAGAGGGGTTCAATTAAATTATTATTTTCTGCTACGTTAAATTTTTGTTTTGTATTGAATTTGTTTGACCCACGTCTATAAATGAGTGGTCATAATGCGATGTTCGTAGATAGTGCACAGAGCAAGAAGTTCAATCGCCGAGAGTAGAGTGCAAAATTTGATCGTAGTGTGCAGAGTGCATTTCGTCGAATCATTCCAAGTGTGAAAGATCGCAAAGGAAGTAGAGTGTGCGAAGACGGTGCCACTATGATTACGCAAAGGTGCAAAGGTTGAAGTTTGATCAAATGCGGCTATGATTGCACAAAGAGAGTAGAGGGCGTAGAGAGAACAAGGGCAAAGACAAATGCAGAGTGTTGTTGCTTAAGGATAGAGGTGCAGTGGTTCTTTGAAAAGAACCTGAGGATAGATTTGGCAAGTCTTTGAGAAGGCTTGTGTGCAGAGGTTTGATCTATTCAAGTGTTGGATAGATCTGACAGATAGAGGAATACTTGTGCTAGATCGACTGACTATGTTTGGTACAGGTTGTTGAGCTGATGTGGATGCGATCATAGAAGGCAGAGGTCTCTTAGGCTAAGCATTGAGGACAGGAGGTCTTTGGTGGAAAGGAGTTCCACTTGCTGGCAAGAGGTAGAGATAGTTGATCTTCTGAGGGATCATTTCCAGAGCAGAGGGGAAGGCATCTCCTTTGAGTAGAGGCTCATAAATTCATATTGGGGGAAGGTATCTTCTTTGGTACGAGGCTCATAAACATTGTAATTGAGAAGGATTCCCAAAGAAATTTGAGATAACTTTTAGAGAAAATTTTTGTGGATGTAGCCCAGCCATTCTGGGTGAACCACATAAAAATTGGTGTCACTTTATGGATGATATTGTGCATTGTTTTGATATTGTTGTGGGTATATTGCTTTACTGTTTTGTAATATAAAGGAAAAATTAAAAAGAGGTCTTATACTGTTCACCTCCCCCCCTCTCAGTATAATCTTGTGTTCTTCATGATCCACATAAAAATGATCTCTCTCATGTGTGTGATTCTTACTATTTTATTAATGTTGATTCTACTATTTGGATTAAAAAGCAAAAAGTTTTATTGTATACTATTCACCCCCTCCTCTCAGTATAAGCACATGTTCTTCAATGTATCTCTTCGAAGCATTATATGGTCAGAAGCCACTAGCAATAATAGACTATGTTCCTGGTACTTCTAAGGTAGCCTAGGTAGATGACTAGTTACAAAAATGTCAAGTGATGCTTAAACTTATTAAATATAATTTGATCCAGGTACAGAACTGTATGAAGCAAAAACATGACCTACATCATTCAGAATGATAATTCAACATCATAGATATGTTTTTTTTGTGCTTACAACCTTATAAGTAGTGGTCATTGAAGATCAAGTCTAATCAAAATTTGTCTCCTCATTATTATGGTCCCTAAAATGTGGTTCATTGTATTGGTGAAATAGCATATCAATTAGAGCTTCCTTCATCATCTCGCATCCGTCTAGTTTTCCATGTGTCATGCCTCAAATACGTTATTGCCCAAAAGGTGCAATACCATATAGATATTCCACTACTTGATGAATAAGGTCATCTAACTCTCCAACTAGAAGCAATACTATGATCAAGAGTACATCATCTTCGATCACGCCAAATTCAAGAGTTCCTAATTAAGTGGTAAAACCTTCCAGAAGAAGGTACTACATGGGATCCTGAGAGTATTTTCCAGTATTTTTAAGCTTTGAGGACAAATATTTCTAAGGGGGGAGCCATGTAATGATCCCAAAGTAGATGTTTCGGTTCACCGATTGGTCATGTCGGTTCATTGATTTTTTCATCTATTTATAGGGAGAATGATTTATTTAATTTTTAATCATCAAACATTCATTTGAATTGTGTTTAACATAAGATACTTCACCCTCTCTAAGTGGCTATGATATCTACCCTCTCTAAGTGGTTGTATTCACCAGGCTATATTATATCTCATATTTGATTTGCATTGCAATTGAGAATCACTCCATTCTCCAAAGTTTCGCTTCAAATATTTTTTTATTTTCTTTGAAGGCTAGTAATAGAGTATGCAATCCTTTGATAAGTTTTCCATAAATCACCTATATAAATAATTCATTACCATGAAACTTTGAATTTCGAGCATATTAGTAGGTGTAGGCCAACTTAGTATGGCTTCAATTTTATTTAGATCAACAACAATCCCTTTTGCAAAAATAATATACCCTAAATACTGTACTTGTGAAACATAGAAGTCATACTTTGAAAACTTTCCATAAAGTTGATTCTTCCTCAATACCTCTAAAACCAATCTCAAATATTGATCATGTTCTTTTTTGGTGTGGGAATATATCAAGATATCATCAAAAAATATCAAAACAAAATAGTCTAGATATTTCCTAAACACATTGTTCATTAGGTTCATAAAGGTCATTGGTGTATTTGTCAATCCAAATGGTAGAACTGTAAATTCATAGTGTCCATATCTTGTCTTGAAAGTCATTTTGTGAGTGTCTTCCTCACGAATTCTCAAATGATGGTATCCTGATCTTAGGTCAATATTTGAGAAAATGATGGCATCTTTTAATTGATCAAAAAGATCATCAATTCTTGGTAAGGGATACTTATTTTTATTGTCACCTTGTTCAACATCCTATAATATATACATAAATTACCCATCCTTATTTTTTACAAATAACACCAAAGCACCCCAAGGTGACACACTAGGTTTAATCAAATATTTTTTCAAAAAATCTTGGAGTTGCACCTTTAACTCTTGCAACTCAATAGTGGTCATTCTATAGGGTGTACTAGTAATAGGTTTAGCTCCAGGTATTAATTCAATAATTAAATTGAATTCACGTTGAGGTGGAAGGCTAGGAATATATTCCAAAAACATATCCCTAAATTCATGCAATACTAAATGCTTCTTAAATAGTTTTTAATCTCCATTACTTACTTCCTTTCCATTTATTTTGACCACATTCAACATTCTACCTCTTTTAATTGCCTTATCAAGTTGTAAAGCTGACAATAAATGGGTTTGGAAAGACCCTTCCCTGCTTTGAGCCCTTAATATTGGTTTATGTTTATTAGTATAACCCATCCACCTTTCTTGGAAAGTTATTAGGACACCATGGGCTCTCAACCAACCCATCCCTAAAATTATATCAAAAGCATGTAGTGGTTCTACATATAAATTTCAAACAATTGATCCATTAGGTAAATAAATCTTGGCATTTGACAAGCATTGACTCACTAAATAGGTTTTACTAGAACCATACTCAATTTTCTACCCTTGCACCAAAGATCCAAGTTTTTCTAACATATCCTCAATAATACTAGCAAAAATAAAACTATATGTGGCTCCACAATCAATTAAAATATTTACAATTCTATTAAATAATTTACCATTTAATAGCATAGGAGTTGTCTAGTCATCCAAGTTCTAACATTTCATTGTTGTACAAATTTGATGTTGTTGTTCTTTTACTTTGCCACACTAATATGCCCATTGGGGACACTTGTTTGCATAATGAGGACCTCCGCAAATGAAATAACTTGTCTTCGGTGCATAAGACTTTTCTTGTCTTCTATCACTTGTATCCTCCTTCTGTGTTGAATAATTTTATTTTTTAGGATGGGGTTTTGGGTTATCCTTTCTCTAAAAGTTATTCTTCTACTTATCCTTGTTTTCATTATTCCTATTCCTAAATTTTGGTCCTTCTCTTGGGTTTCCTTTGATTTTCTTTTTTTTTTAATTAGATCATCTTGCAAACCCAAGGATTTTCCTCTTTCTAAGTTCTTGTCACTCTTCTTCCTTCAACTCTCCATAATTTATGGTCTATTTAGTGTGCTAATTTGTCTCCTCCTATGAATCTAAATCATGCACCTTCTATAGTGTTTTGGGCTTGAGTAAGTTGATCACCATTTGGATTTTAGGATCTATTCCTAAGATAAACTTTTGCACTTTTAAAATTTCCTTAGTCTTATATTCAAGAACATATTCAAAAAGTCTGATATTTTTTTATAATAAGCTTCCATGATGAAGGTGCCTTGTTGAAGTGTAGAAAATTCCTAAAAAATTTCTACATAAAATTATTTTATTAGGAATATTTTCTTAAATACCCTTACAAATCCATTCTATTTTATATCCATCATATGAATTCCTCTACCCATATTGAATGTATTCCACCATTCCAAGGCAAAATATTTTAGATGAAGGGTGACCCAAATAGTTTGTGTTTCAAGAAAGTAGTTATTCATGGAAAAGTAGGTCTCTAATTTATTCAACCAATATTTGATTGCATCACCCCATTCTTTTTAACTAAATTTAGGTACCCTAACATTCTTCAATTTATTGGAAATCTCAACCTCAATTTGAGATCTACCCTCTTGGATTTCTCTACCGAGATTTTCTTCTTATCTGCCCTCTAAATTTTGGTTATTGGATTTTTTGTTAAGAAGTGTTTCTAGCATTTTCTATTGTTCCTCCATATTCTCTTGTAGCAATGTAACTATTAATGTAATATTTTCCATCATTTTGTTGGAATCCCCTAAACTTCCATATTCCTTCTAGGGATGAGCTACAAATTATTCTTGTGTAGCTAGCCCTATATTCTTGGAATATCCCTCTCTCAAAATAGGTACCATTTCTTAGTCATAAAAAAGAGCTAGGTTAGGTTACGAAAGGTAATGATTCCCAATAAGAAGTTGTACTTTTTAGGATTTTTACTCCTTGGTCTGGCTGGTTAAGATGGTGTACGGTACCTGCTTGTCTCATATCAATTTAAGGTCCCTAAAAAAGTTTAGTCTTCTTAACCTTGGTACAATTAAGGAAATACCATTCTTGTTCTTTTCAAGGGAGCATTGAGTCCTATGACCTAGGCTTTGATACCAACTATAACAACCCTCTTTCTCAAGCCAAGAAAGAGAGCTAAATTTTTTCTACAATAATTAATTAACTCGCTAAGACGACACCATAATTCATAGTGTCAAGGCATAACCATCTCGAGTTCATTTTCATTGTATTCAATACTTAAGTGGATAGGAGTGGCCAAATTCTTGTAACTTTGGGGATTCACTTATTCTAACCTCACCATTAAAAAATACACCATTAGTGGTCCCCCCATTTCTCTACACTTCCCTATATGAGACAACTTGACCATAGCATAGGGATTACCCTTTAAGATCCATATGTTAGTATTACAATGGCACTGAGAGGGGGGGTGAATCAGTGTAGTTCTTTAAACTTAAATTCATAGCTCTTAAAACTGAAATAATGAAACCTTAAAACCATATAAAGCAAGTATCACAAGAGAACATCACACAACACAAGATTTAACGAGGTTCACCAATTTGGCTACTCCTCAAGAATGACTGCTTGGACTACCATCCAAATATAGCCTTTGCAAAGCACCAACTTTACAATCAATTTACCAAGACCCACCTGGAAGGACCACCAACCCCTTATTTATCTCGCACCAATAGAAAGGAGCACCAACCCCTGATTTACCAGTACCAACTAGAAGGAGCACCAACCCCTGATTTACCAGCACCAACTGGAAGGAGCACCAACCCCTGATTTACTAGCACCAACTAGAAGGAGCACCAACCCCTGATGCCAAGCTGCAACCTAGACTTCAATTTTGAACCTAGAAGTTTAACAGAAAAATACCTTCACTTTTACAAGACCCTAACTGGTCTATTGCTTACCCAATCTCTCTCATTATTTATGAAACAGACACATCTTCTGCGATCTACAACCACACTTTGCCTTCTTTGATTCGCTTCTCTATGCACCCTCTGCGCACTGTCTTCGTACACTCTATGTCCTTATAGCTGCACTTTGCATTCGTCTTCATCCTTTGCACTCTCTATGCCTTTTGCTTTCTCTATGCAATCACAGCTGCACTTGGTCGAATTTCAACCTCTTCGCTCTCTGCACACTTTGCTCTCTCTGCACACTCACAGACGCACTTAAAACAATTTGATACGACTCTTCACTCACTTTGCACACTTCGCCATCATCTCACCGCTTCTGCGCTCTTACGGCCACATTTGACACTTCGACATGCATTCGACCACATATTCAACAACTTAACAATTCTCTAAAAAGCCCTCCTTTTATAACAATATTTTCATGATGAAAACCCTAATCTTAGTTGGCTTGCATAACAAATGTAAACCCTAATCTTAGTTGGCTTTCATCAGTCTTAGTTGACTTCAACTCATGAAGATATTCGGTAAATCCATCGCTCGAAGATTCATTCGATAATAGTCCTTGTAGTCGTCGCACTGACTTTTGTTCACTCTTCATATTTTAGCTGCATAAATTCACTCTGTATCTGCCCCTGTAAATGCTATAGAGATTTCGTTCCATTGTCATACTTCTCATTTTAGTTGGGATCTTCTTCTTGTCTTGCGCACATATGAATTGTCATGAAATCGTGACATTTTTGCCTCTGAAGCTTCTTTTGTTGCTGTTGCCACGAGAACACAACATATCATGATATCACGACACTTTTTCTCCTTGCTCTTTCTCTTTGCATCAGACTATGAAAATACAACATGTCGTGATATCGCAACACTTTTTATCCTTGCTCTTTCTCTTAGCTTTGGCCCATGAGAATACATGTCACGATATCGTGACACTTTCACCTCCGTACGCTTTCTCTATTCTTTTTTCGTGATATCGCAACACTTCTGCTTCCAAAGACTTCGACTTTGATTTTGTTGTGATATCGTGACACTTCTGCCTCCATAGTCTTCAACTTAGCTTTTGTCATGAAATCATGACACTTCTACTTCCATACTTAGCTTCTTTGCTTTTGTCATGAAATTGTGACACTTTTGCTTCCAAAGTATTGCTTTCTGCTTTTGTCATGAAATCACGACAGTTCTGCTTCCATACGCTTCCTCTCTTTCTTTTGTTGTGAAAATGTGACATGTCGCGATATCGTGACACTTTTGTTTCTCTACCAACCTGCCCTTCTTGAGTCACAAAAATGTGACATGTCGCGATATCGTGACGCTTTTGTTTCTCTTCCTGCCTGGCCTTTTCGAGTCATGAAAATGCGACATGTCATGATGTCATGATACTTTTGTTTCTCTGCCAGCCTGCCCTTTTCGAGTCACAAAAATGCGACATGTCACGATATCGTGACACTTTTCAAACTTAATTTCTCTCTCCTATTTTAGTCACGAAAATGCGACATGTCGCGAAATCGCGACACTTTTCCAACTTACTTTCTCTCTCCTATTTTAGTCGTGAAAATGCGACATGTCACGAAATCATGACACTTTTCTTACTTATTCTCTTTCTTCGAACTTGTCACGAAATCGTGACACTTCTTCCTGCTTTCTCTTTCTCTTCCAACATGTCGCGAAATCGCGACAGTTTTTCCACTTACCTTTTTCTCTTCCAACATGTCGTGAAATCGTGATAGTTTTTCTTGTTTTTTCTCTCTCCTCCAACATGTCGCGAAATCACAATAGTTTTGCCTGCTTTTTCTCTCTCTTCCAACATGTCACAAAATCGCAATAGTTTTGCCTACTTTTTCTCTCTCTTCCAACATGTCACAAAATCGCGATAGTTTTTCTTGCTTTTTCTGTCTCTTCCAACATGTCACAAAATCACGACAGTTTTTCTTGCTTTTTCTCTCTCTTCCAACATGTGAAATCACGACAGCTTTTCTTGCCTACAGTATATGTCGCGATATCGCGACACTTTTCTTACTTGTCTTTTTCTTTGATCTTGTGCATATGGGCCACTTTGGTCTTCTTGGAAAATCACTGTACATACTCTGAATAACCTTTGAACTCCTGTCTTCTACATATGAATAGCTTTTGAACTTCCTATCCACTGCATCAACATATCTATCTGACTCTGTTGACAACAATGAAAATACTGTTGCTGCACCTTGCTCAACAATTAACTCGCTAAGATGACACCATAATTCATAGTGTCAAGGCATAACCATCTCAAGTTCATTTTCATTGTAGTCAATACTTAAGTGGATAGGAGTGGCCAACTTCTCGTAACTTTTGGGATTCACTTCTTCTAACCTCACCATTAGAAAAGACACCATTAGTGGTCCCCCCATTTCTCTACACTTCCCTATATGAGACAACTTAACCATAGCATATGGATTACCCTTTAAGATCCATATCATTTAAAGGTGATGTCTATTCCCCAACCCTGCATACTAATACCTATGTAGAATTACTATGGCATAATGCCTCAGTGATTAGTTAGTTTTATCTACCCATGGACTAATACCATTACCACTTACGTGATAATGATCATGGTCACACTTTCCTACCCATAAGGTACCAACACTATATTATCTTGGTTTGTGTAAAATGATCCAGTGGTTGTCCCATACCAATCCGTCGCTAAGATCACCCAAGCCTCACTACTAGGGTTTATCATTCACTCTCACCAAAATTACCTAGTTGATTTTTCTACCCATGAAATCAACTAGGTTTGGGTCCAACTTAATTCTAGGGATTACTAATGTGGTGCTAACATTCTTACCCATAATAAATCTAAGGGTTGTACTCAATCATTTTTATCTAACTCAAAAAAATAGAATGCTATAATAAATCATACCAAAATTCAATACGAACATCAATATATCATATTGATAAATACTAAATAATTTAGGTACTTCATTCCATATTAACACTAGAATTAGTTATTTCCTATATTTATATGAAATGAAGTAAACATTATCTAGAATATCATAACCAAATTCTTATTAATTACTCTCCCTATTATTCCATCATCTTCTTCAATAAATACAATTTATCTATCTTGCTGTCAACCATTTATTTCCAAAGAAACTTAACATAGAAGGAAAGCAATAATTTATATTTCATTATTGAACAAAATCCATGACAATATAGCAAGAATGTTTACAAGGATATCATAATCATTGCATAGTATAACATCCACACATGATACCCTTTTAAGTATTTTTTTTATTTGTGGAAAACATCCCAAAAGGGATGCCACTTTCGGGTAAGACCCAAGGAGGCAGGGGTATCCATTCCACCAAAAATGCCCAGGACTCGGACCTGGCCTACCACCTTTGACATACTCAAGGAGCAAACAAACACACAAAACCAATTTAAAAATAAGTAAATAAATAAGTAAATAACAACAAAAATAATAAAATAAAATAAAAAACATGCTCCTTGAGTGTGTCAAAAACAAAAGCACAACCAAACACACACACAATAAGATAAAAGAAACCACAACACGAACCACATAGAAAAACACAAGAACCACATAACAAAACACAAACAAGACAAAAACAACAGAACACTACAAAGACATAACCCAAAAAAACATGAAAAATAAACACAACCAAAACCTAAAATATTAAAAAAATAAAAATAAAAAAAAACAACAACAGACAATAAACAAAAACAAAAAACATAGAAAACACTCACACAAAAAACACGAATTAACACAAACAAAGAGAAACACAAGAACAAGAATGACAAAAACACAAGAACAATAACAAAAAACATAAAAAACACAAAACAACAAAAACACAAGAACAACAAAAAACAACACAAAGAACACAAAAACAAAACAAAACAAACACACACACCTTAAAAAACTAAACAAAAAAAAAAAAAAAAAAAATTGAACATAACAATGACCTATCTAGACCAGAAGACTATTAAGGCAAGAAACAACAAAGGAAACAAAAGAAAGAATAGAGTGAGCTAGGGAACTAAAAAACCTGAATGAACCAAAGAGAAGCAAAAAAAGCAAGAAGAAACTAGGTACCTTCAGAACTGGAGCCATCCAAAGAAATGATAGAAAGAAGAGCTTCCCTAATTTGCGAAGCCCACCATCTAGGAGGGTGGCCATAACAAGTAAGATCACCTTTGTCCAAAGCCCAATTAGCTAAAGCATCAACACTCTTGTTTTGATCTCTGACCACATGATTGTAATCAACTTTCAAAAATCCCATCTGGATTAATTGAATCTTCTCAATAATTATTTTTATTCTCCAATCAACCTTATGATTCTTGGAAGGAGTCTTCAAAAGATTAATCATAAGTTGAGAGTCAGACTCAACTAACACCTTTTCCCATCCAACCTTAGTAGCCTCTTGAAGGCCTCTGAGGATACCATACCCCTCAACAAGGTTATTGGAAAGAATACCCAAATTCTCAACAAAAGTAAAAACCAGGGAGCCATCTGAAAGTCTACCAATTCCTCCCACACTGGCTTTTCCAGGGTTCCCTCTAGAGGCTCCATCAGTATTGACTTTTCCAAAATCCTTAGGAGGAGGTTGCCAATTTCTTGTCCTATCCATCTTACTAATACTCACATTCCCTTTAAGTTGGTTGCCCTTAGAAGATTTAATCTTCAATATTTGCATCACTTGATCCCATCTTTGGTGGGAGTTTTGGGGGTGATTAAGGAGTTGATGGACTGATTCAACTAAGTTGGCTATGGTATTTTGCCAAATATAGTGAATATCCTTCCTATCTTGATTAAAAATTTGGTTGTTCCTTTCAATCCAAATATTCCAAAGAAGAATGGTAGAACCCATCCAAACTACTCGCCTAATAAAATGATCAACACCCTCTTGATTAGGCCAATCCCTCCAAAGTTGTTCAAAAGTAAAAAAATTGGACCACTGTAAGCCAAGTAAAGTGGCCATTCTCCTCCATAGCTCGGAGGCTAAAGTACACTCAATAAAAATATGGTTGAGAGTTTCTACATTCTCTTCACACATCTCACATCTAAAAGGGCCATGAAAACCATGCTTCATAAGTTGCTCACCAGTAAGCACCCTACGATGCAATAAAATCCAATTAAAGAACCTCACCTTAGGCCAGAGATTTTGAGCCCACAATTGAGAAAATATGTTAGAAGAATGGTTGGGATTATTATGGCATAAGGTCAAATAACCTTGAGCAACTGAATACTCACCCTTAGTAGTGTTGTTCCATCCAAAACAATCTTTTTCATGGGACCAAGAGAGAGATCTCATATGAAGGATGCCTTGGATATCTTGTCTTTGCCTTTCTGGGATTTGAATAGGCCAGTCCTCAATAGGGATCCAATATCTACCAACCTTTGAATTACCAATATGGTACCGACAGTAATTAGCCACCTTTATCCAGTTAGCTCGGTGAAGCTCCTCCATCCAAGGCCTCCAATCGGGAAACTGAGTTATCAAAGGCTTGTGACCATCCCAAGAATCTATCCAAAAAATTTCTTGTTGACCATTATGAATGATCCAAAATAAATTTTTCTTTATCAAATCCTCACCAGTCTTAAGAACTGCTAAAATGGGAGAACCTTTGGTAGGAAGTTGATAGCGAACAAGGTCTTCAGGACTTTTGTTCTCAGCATATTTAGCATGAAGATTATTGGCCCAAAGAGCATTGGGGTTATGCAACATCCTCCAATATAATTTAGCAGCTAAAGCTTTGTTGTTATTAATAGAAGACCGAATCCTAACCCCCTTTATTCTTAGGAAGACATAAAGTGTCCCATTTCACCAAGGCCCATTTTCTTTTCTCCTTAGTACCACTCCAAAGGAAACGATGACTGATTTGATCCAGTTCTCGAAGAACAACCTTTGGAATATTCAACATGGAAGATACATAAATAGGAATAGCTTGAAGGACTGATTTTACCAAGGTGATTCTACCCCTAAGAAAGCCACCTGTTGGTCCACTTTCCAATTTTCTTCTTGACTTTGTCCAACAACCAATTCCAATATTTATTTTTCTGCCTTTGAATATTTATGGGAATACCTAAATAAGTGATTGGAAGGGAGGTCTTCTTATATCTTAATTTATCCAAGACCATGGATTCCTGTCTAGCAGAGCAGTGAAAGAAAATAACTTTAGATTTGTCTTCATTGATCAACTCGCCAGTAGCCTTAGAAAAATAGCTAATGATTTGCTTAATATTAGAAGCTTCCTTAACTCGTAGCTTTACCTAAAAGAGTAGAGTCATCCACAAATTGAATATGAGAGATAGGTCTAGCTCCATGAGCAATGGTAACTCCCTCAAGGGTTTTGTTTTCCCTCTTTTTGGTTATAGTCCTACCCAAGCATTCAACAAGAATGATGAATAAATAAGGGGATAGCGGGTCACCTTGCCTAATACCTCTGGAAGCTGGGAATGACTGAGAAGGCCTGCCATTGATAAGAACTAAGTAGGAAACTGAAGAGATACATCCCATAATCCAATCCATCCAATCCTTAGAGAAACCAAATTGCCTCAAAACTTTGATAAGGAAGTGCCAATCCACTCTGTCATAAGCTTTGGATAAGTCTAACCGAATGAACATGGAAGGAGATTTTTGCATATCCATGGAATGGATGGCTTCCTGAGCAAGAACTATCTCATCTACTATTTGACGCCCTTCCACATAACCCCCTTGCTCTGGGGAAATAATCTTATGCAAAAGAGGCTTCAACCTTTCTGCCATGATTTTAGTAATGATTTTGAGAAGAACATTACATAAAGCAATAGGTCTAAAAGTTGAGATATGATCAACCTCTTGAGCTTTTGGAACAAGAGTAATATAAGTTTTATTGATAACCTTCAAAATTTCTTTGGCTTTCCTGGCTTCTTCCACCACCTCTAATAAATCAACATGAAGGATATCCCAGAACTCTTGGTAGAACTCAATGGGAAAACCATCAGACCTGGGGTTTTTCCTTTTTGCATTTTAAAAACTACTTGTTGAAGCTCATTGATAGTAACAGGAGCAGTCAAAATAGAGTTCTCCTCAGAAGTGATAAGAGAAGGGATTGCTTGAAGAACATTTTGTTGAGAAGCTGAGTCAAGAGGAGTAGCAACAAAAATATTGGAAAAGTAATCAACAACAATAGAGTTCATGCCATCCCAAGTATAAACAACATCTCCAGAATCTGATTTCAGGGAAGAAATAAAGTTGTGAGATCTTCGAGCTAGAAGAGATTTGTGGAAGAAATTTGTGTTTCGATCTCCTTCTTTGAGCCATTGAATTCTAGATTTTTGCTTCCATAAGATTTCTTCTCTTTTTTCCCATTCCTCTAACTGAGTTGTGAGTTTAATTTCATCTACACTTCTCTTCTCTGTGAGGCCATCTAAATGGATTTTCTTATTCAAATTTTCAATATGAGCAATAACTTCATGTTTTTTTATGAACATCCCCAAACTCTTTCCAGTTCCAAGTCTTGATTTTGGATTTAATGTATTGCAGTATTTTGGCAAAATAGAACATCTTAGTCCCATGCCTAGGTTTACCTTCCTTCCACCATTGTTGCACATGAGGTCTAAAGGAAATGTCTCTAAGCCACATTAATTGAAAATGAAAAGGAGAGAAACTCACATTGGTTTTCCACATTTCCACCATGACCGGCCAATGATCCGAACCAACATTATTAAGAGTCTTCACTTTAGGAATGTGACCATGGATTAAGAAATTTTCAGAGAGCAAAAACCTATCCAATCTCTCCATTATACAAGCTAAGCCTTGCCTTCTGTTAGACCAAGTCATAAGGCCATTATCTGGTTGGATGTCCACAAGATGGAGGTTTGCAATATATTCGCTCATGAGGTCAGTGCTTTTGTCCAAATTTCTATTTCCCCCCTTTTCTCATCCAGAGAGAGGATGGTATTGAAATCTCCTCCGATCAAGATCCAAGCTTCAGGAAAATGAGAGATAATATGAGTTATATCCTTCCACTGTCTTCTTTTTTCCTCCAAAGCAGTCAGAGCATAAACAGTAATGCAGAGCATAATTTGGTTGGAATGTCTACTTTGAATAGCTATAGCCAACAGACCCCAACTGCCAACCATATGGTGAATAACTACCTCTTTTGGGTCCCAAAGACAAGCAATGCCACCAGAAGTCCCCTGGGAACTGAGGGAAACCACTTTTCCAGCTGGCCAAATTTTACTGGCAATTGAGTCCATATCCTCCATTGACATCTTTGTTTCTTGAAGGAAAACAAGATGTGGATGATTTATCTGAATCATTCTTCTAATTTCATTTTGTTTTGAAAGACTCCCTTTGAGTCCTCTAATATTCCAAGTGATGATCTTCATTAATACCAGGGCTAAAAAATTGGGAAGGGCATTAATCTTACCTTCCTCTACAAGCTTTTCACCTTCTTTTACCATATGATATTGATTGGTCTTGCGACCTACTTTTTGATTAGAATCCATCTTCAGTTTTTTTCCCTATTTCTTGACTTATTCCAATTGAATCTGAGATGGCTTCTAACCTTGAAGAATGCTCGTACACAACCAAAATTTTACTAGAGGGTTCAACGGAGTCTATATTGGGACCTGTATTATTTGAAGTTTTGACATTTAAAAGATTGTTTTTCTTGTGTAAATTTTCTCCCTTTTTTTCTATTGAAAACCTTTGATTTGTTGGTTTGTCTCTGAGTTCTTCCCTTCATATTTAAATTGTGTTTCTAAGATTTTTGTTTCCATTATTTCCTCTTCCTCACTTGGGACATCATTTGTGGAAAGGATTTCAAACATATTAGCAGATGACTTTGATTGATCCTTCATAACTAGTTTTTTTTGAGTGTTCTTCTTCTTAGGCATTTGGAAACCTATTGAGTTTATATCTTCTTTCTTTTGATCAAGGAATTTTATTTGGGCAAGCACTGGCCAAATGACCATATTCATGGCAAATTCTACAATGAAAAGGAATGTTCTCATAGTCCACTACTTGCTCCCAAGTGTCTTCCCCAAATTGTAATGTGATATTTTTAGGTAGGGGTTTGTCAAAATCCATTAAAACACAAATCCGAGCATAAATAATATGTTCAAAATTTTGAGTACAATCAACAGTCATCATAAAAGTTCCTAAAGAGTTTCCAATTGAAGAAAAAATAGTAGGATTCCAAAATTCAATAGGGAGGCCAAAGAGTCTAACCCACACGGGAGCTATAGAAGGCATCTCTTCTTCGGCTTTAAATTTAGTATGCCAGGGCTTCATGAAAAGCCCTACCCTTCCAAAAACCAAGGACCCCCTTGAAAAGTTTTCTCTCTATCTTCATTATTAGCAAATAAAACAAGAAAATAACCATTTGGATAAATAGAGATTTGTAACTCACCTTTAGTTTTCCAGATTTTTGCAGCCCAGACTTTGAAAGCAGATAGGCTCGGACGAAAACCCACGAACCGACAAATTAGTCCTCTTTTTCCAAATCTTCAATGCCAGTCTAAATGTTACCCATATCAAGCTTAACAATAGGAGTTCCATCAGCTGCTTTAAGACATCCTGACTCCATTTTCCTGGGATCAATATTAGGCATTCTTAGAGGTTTATGGGAAGCCCTAAGATTGATATTAGCATTGGGCTGAGGCTGTCCACCATGGAGGGCATCCCTAAAATTCATTTTTGGGGCTGAGTTTTCAAAATTCTTACCCTTGATAGGGGTTTTCACAGTAGAATTATTTTGTGGGTGCACCTTAGCACCAGATTCACTTGAGATATGAGCCATTTTTTGATCAACTACTTGAAACTTGTTTTGTGATCTCTTTAATCCTTGCCCTAGACGTCGTGGAAAGGTATGGTTTTCACTTTTCTTTTGTGCAGCAAATTGGAAGCCGTTGTCACTCAAGTTCATAGTATGATCTATTGAAAGATAAATTTCTAACCCATATTGGATCCCCTGCAACATTTCCTGCTAAAATATTGAGCATAAACCACAAAAATATTGGCCTCTAGGGCCCGAAGGCCCTAAAAACCAACCTCTGGAGCTGCTTGCACTCAACCCAGATGAAACCCTCGCATAGCCGCTTGCCAAAAATCTCGTTCACACATAGGGATGCGCTAGGATCTGTGTTGCTCCAAATGATATGAAAATTGGTGGAGACGTTCTAGGGTTTTTCAGGCATCTACCCTCAAAATTTTAGCTCAATCCGAGTCCGGATGAGTGAGATATGGCCGAAACAAGTTTGATAGTTTGGGCAGTCCTGCGAAAAACGTCCCTCCTCTAAAGCGATTTTTTTTTTTTACTTCCCTTTTAAGTAATTTTTATATCCAAATATAATATTACATTTCAAAATTCTAATACATAATGGTCACTAGTCTCATCTTCCTTTTCAATATTTTCTATTTTATACTTTTTTCTTCATCGATCTTTTGAATTTCAATATAGATATTAAGACAACTCTTTGTATGAATATGCAAGCGTAACATGCAACATGTAAATAAATTCAAACAAGACAATGCAAGTTTGAGAGAGTCCCATACTTCTCACACTCAATCATTGATTCCTTAGCTACACAAGCCTCATCCATACCTTTGGTTAAACTTACTATTCAATCCTTCATGATTAAATAATAATTTTCTCATTTCTTAAATATAGAAATATTTTCAATACATTGTTCCAATATTATTTCTTACCATTCCTTATAACATGGGTTTAATACTCTTCTAAAAATTCTTTATATCTTTTCATATTTTATATTGATTACTAATCAACCTCATCAATAAATCAATATTAATAATACAAAGGTATTCAATCAATAAATAGATTCAACCCTATTATATGGGTTTATAAGACTATTATTACTGATTATTAAACAAACACATTGTCAAATCAAAAAATAAAAAATATTATAAAATTTCTACATAGTTATTACGAACTCGTTGGCTTAATCAATAGTCGCAGTTTAAACCTTGGACCCTCCAAAGAGAGGCCAAAGCCTTAACCGATTGTGTTATCCTTACCAGAATCAAAGTGAATGTAATTATCTACATGAAAATATTTAAAAATGAACCAATGAAATAAGTTTAAGTATCATCGTTCTTTATTTAAAAATACAGGTGTTGGTCACAAATCTGCCTAAGTACAAGATATGATCACTTGTGCACCCTAGACTCAGCCAACATTGAAATGCCAAAGGAAAGATATGTCCTCCGGACCAATCTCCAGAGAGGGATGGTTCCCTTACTAAATACTACATTTTTGAAGACTAAATTTGCGGGAAAGAAATTGGAAATAATCGAAAGAGATGGGAAATATGGCCACAGGTCAAAAATGTAATATTGGGGAAAGACTAACAGCATGAATTTCACTAAAGCACATGAATAGCATATAATAAAAGAGAGCAACATAATTTACTTACAACCTTGCACGGATAACCTCTAGGATTGCATTCCAAAACTCACTTCCTCACCAACAATATTTAAACTCAGATGCAGAATTTAAATCTAACTAGAAGATAAGAAATACGAGCATAAAAGAGAAATGTATAAAATAGAATTAAATCACACATAAAGTCACTTGCAAAATTAAAATCCAAATATCTCTTATTTACGCAGAGAACTTGATAATTTTTCTTGCAAAATGTCTCTCCTCTCTTACAATGGAAATTTGATTAGTATTTATAGAGGTTTTTGCCTTTTTCATTAGATAAATTTGGAGGCAAGGTTTCGGCAACTCAGACACCAATAGCAGTAACTCTCTCCTTGGCAACAACAATGAACCAATGAATAAATGCCAAAGAAAATATCTATTGATTTTATCACATGGCATATCAGGATTCAACAGGAATCAACGATCTAATTTCATTCTCTATGGGCGCATTGGAAATGCATACCCACAAAGTGGTTGGTGCCTCAAATAAACAATATTGCACTGGAGTCCAAAGCACCTACCATTTTTGGTGATAATATTGCCACAGGAATTAACTTCATCAATCTTAATCCTTTTTCAAAGAAGATGTTCATTGAAAACATGAAATTTCACCCAAAAAATGGGCCTTCATATTTAATTAGCCTGAAACAAGCTTTTGCTTGGAATGTGCACTTAATACTTTCCTCCTATGTGAAATGAAATTGTACCCCAATATTTGTCCTTTTATTTTGACTTTTTTTGGGAAAATATTCTACTGCCATAAGTGGGGCCAATCTTAGAAACTTGATTTTTTTGAAAATTAATGAGACCAAAGAAAACAAAAGGTCTTTCAGAAAGCAAAAGGTATTTCGAAAAGCGAAAAGGTCATTTCGAAAAGCAAAAAGGTCATTTTGGAAAAAAAGCATTTCGAAAAGCAAAAGGTATTTCGGAGAGCGAAAAGGCCATTTTGGAAAGCTAAAAGGCCATTTCGAAAAAAAAGCATTTCGTAAAGCAAAAGGTATTTCAAAGAGCGAAAAGGCCATTTTGGACAAAAGGCATTTTATTTTAATTACGCTCGAAATTACACTCAGAAAAAATGTTCAATGTGTGAAAACAATCAAAAAGCATTTGTAAGTTTTATTGGAAAATTTACAATAAAATTTCAATGTGGCAAAAATACCAACATTTTTTGCGGCTCGCGGGGTATTAAACTCACCTGAATTCGATTGATCCCAGGCCTTTATTCATTGGGCGTAGAGTCCCCGCTATCAATAGCATCTGATGGTTGGCTACTGGTACCAACTTCGTCTTGCTTTTTGAGATGTGCCACTATAAATTCATACACTGCAACTACATCAACCCATGCATCTACAGTAATTGCCTCACGAACATTGAATGTATCCACAAGATATTGAAAATTCTCCACCTTTTCTAGATCAATATATTTAGCATTTTGGCTAAGCTCCAGTAATCCAAACTCAATGCGAATGAATTTTCTCATCAATGGCAGTACATGCTCTTCGATGATGGGCTCCTCCAAGTTATCAATATCTAAGGTATCATCCATGAAAACAACCCATAATACATTCAAGTCTTTCTTTGCTAGAATATTCCCCTGATCATCAACAAAGCTAAGAAAACCATTAGCTACGATGGTTTCAAAGTGATCCAAGGAAATCTGCCTCTCATGCTCAAATGTCTCCTGTAGTCTACGGGCTTCTTTAAGCAATTCCATTTTGGAGAAAAAACTACACACATTAATCTTGGCACTTGCCCAATCATAGGATATTTCACTCATTGGACGAAACCAAATATCCATTTGAGTCATTTACTAGATCTTCGTGGCCATTTCCAACTTTGGCTCTAAATATTACTCTGTGTTGTCCATTATAGGCCCACCATATGAAACAACTGCTTGTACCTCCTGAAGAAACATGAGAACTATTGTAGCCTTGATTGCCATATTCCTATAATCAATCAATAGTTGACTGTGAGCTTCTTTAATTTTATCCTTGGTGAGGGTCACAGATTGTATAGCTTTTATCGCAAACTGATTCTACAAGTTCTGAAGCTAGTCCTACAAGGCTTGGATATTTAATTGTGCTTCTTGCTCTGTTGTCTAGAACTGAGAAGCTGCATGTTTGATCTTCATGATTTCACCCTCCAAACGTATTGCCTATTGCTACCATTGTTGAGATTCAGACTGTGCAGTATCTAGTTTTGTCTTTTGTGTAGCCAAGGCCTCCTCTAGCTCCTTGATATTTGCTTCAACTTGGATGAAACAATCCTTATAATGCTCAGCTTCTAGGTAAATTGAACTTGACACCACTTTTATGGTGCCCATTTGCTCTGCTGGATCTATCTTTGTGAGGTCCTCGATGACTGCTTGGTAGGAATAGTCAGTGGATGCCATTTCTCCTTGAGGTTTCTAAACCAGAGGAACCATTGTCACCGTGTACATATCCATTGTTGCTAGATCAAAAGTTAATTTTTTCATTGGTTTTGCCATAGCTAGTGCATCCTTTCTCTTGCGATTCTTCAACCATCTTGATGAAATTTGTCATGCCTTGTTGATTTTTTCCGCTATCAGGTGCTCAGGGAACAACTCCATCTCAAAAGCTAGTGGCTCTTGTACTACAAAAATTGGGGAGGATAGGAAAAGGGCTTGTTGAGTATTTTATTCAATCATAAGGATGGCAGTGGAGGGTGCTTCAGCCATGCTTACTCGAAGAGGGGCTTGTGTGGTTATAGAAGTAACAGGATGAGAAAGCATGGAAGATGAAACAGAGGGTAATGGAAGGGCAAATGGATTTGAGGTGGATGCGAATGAACTAAAAAAAAGAGAAAAGGATGAAATGGGTGAAACTGGGGAAGCACTGGTGACCTATAACTATGGGATAGAAACAAAAATGGAAGAGGTAGCTGTGACAAATGGAGGTGAAGTAGATACGGGAACTGTGGATGAAAATATAGTGGCCACCAAATGCTTGTCATAAAGAGAAGAAGAAAGAAAATGCATACCTGTGGGCTCTAAAATCATTTGAGCCGATGGTGAATTATTGTACTCTCCTTCTGATCTTGCCTTCTCCACATTCGAATTTACTTTTGTCGCCATTGGACCTGATTGTTCCAACTGAGCCAAAGAAGATATATCCGAAGAAATAATTGGCTCAATTGTTGGTGAAAGAAGCGATTTGGTGCTCAACACAGAAAGGGCTCCACTCTTGGGTTTCTTCACTATATTAGGGAAAGGGACTCTCATAGTTGCACTTCTCTTCTTTTGTGGAAGTTGCTCCTTCGACAAAAATTGCTCTTCTTATTCATCTTCAATAGTCATCCTCTCTTCTTTTGATGCTTCCTCTTGTCTCGGTATATATTCTTCTCTATCTGGACTGCTAATACTTCTAGGCACTAAATTAGCAAGGGATAGGGACAGGTAATTTCCATACTGTTCATCATAGATCATTGAAAATGCATCATCCATAACCAATGGATAATTTACCTTGGGCTTATTTCGGTTAATCCTCATGATCCACCAACTAGCAATCTTCTCATCAGACCAATCAAGCAATTTTGCAATCATTTTTTCAAATAGACCTGAAGGAGGAACTTGCTCTGGATGATTTTCTGGATCATATTCGACATCCATCTCATAAAAATAATGCTAGGGAGGAAGTGACATTATCTTCTCAACATTTCATTCAAGTTCATGACCTTTGGGATTATTCCTTTGTTGTACGATGTCTTCTCTAGGACGACAATGAAAAGTCTTGGCCTTGATGTGACTAGAAAAAATACCCAAAGGATCATACTTCCATCGTTGAGGAAGCTCAACCAATCTGTGATCATAGAGCATCTCAGTAATTAACTCATTATGCCCACTCTGAGTAACTATTATATCACCAAAATTTAAAGGCATAGCACATGTATTCTTCTTTCCCCGGCTTGACCCATAGGTATCATTGATGAAATCACTTTATCAGGCTACTTCCAAGGCAAAAAGGTGTTTGGTTGTAAAATATGCCAGCAAAAAATGTTTACCAGTAAAACCAAACATTCTAACCACCACACCTTATGTTAGTAAAAATACATCACCTCTTTTCTGATCAACCACTTCTGCTTGCAAGGCCCGAGGCACTCTTTTGCATACTCCATAAATTAACTCCCAGGAAGGTCCTAAAAATATCCTCTTGAAGTTATAATAGGACTTCTTCTTCGACAAACTTTGAGTCCATGAGTATACTGGAAATGTTTTTCCTACTTCATGTCTTATTTATTGCTATGAAGGCAAAGTGAGAGTGCATATGATAGAAAAAATACCATGCCAAAAGATAACAATGCCTGAAAGTAATGTCTTCTCCACTTTGTACCTTTTGCAATTGTGAGTGTATCCTCCATTCCAAAAAATCTGCCCAATCAAATAAAATCGGGTTTGAAGTTGTTGTCATGGAAGTCGGAGTATAAAACCCTACTTGTGATATGCGTTGCACCAATGATGCTTGCCACTTGTGCACTATGGAATCTGAAGATAGTCCCGTCAGCCATGCTATCATGGAATACAAATTTGGGCTCTTGAAATTCTTTAATGGCACTGGTAGTTTCAGCAACTCTCCAAATCATGGTGTCTTCAATAACTGGCTCTCCATGAATTGTCGCATGTGATTGGTGGATTGATACCTCTCTTCCTCTTCTTTAAAATTAAGCTTTTTGTGTGTGGCATAAGATGGAGGTTGCACACCACAAGCAAACAAATCCCGTATGGAATTAGCTGAAATACTAAATAAATCTTCTTCATGGGCATTTTGGATAGTTCTTGAATCAGCATTATAACATTGCACAATTGCCCAAATCAGCTCGGGACATGGGTGCACGGGTGTACACAAAAACTAGGAGAGATGATAATGAAACACTATAGTACGGGGACTCTTAGCAAACATCTTTTGTGTAACAAAATCGGCATCCAAACGCAATTTTTCCACTCCTTTGTTGGTGATATTGCAATCATTGATCTATGTTGTGGGCCAAACAAGGTTAACTTTTTCCTACTTTTGTCACATGCCCGTGCATTTAATTATCAACCCAGGGAGCTTCGTAAACTTGCAAAGAGTCTGAATAAGATTGCTTACAATACCACTTGAGATGAATCCGCTAATCCTACTATTGGGGGGTGTTTTCAAAATGGTTGTCAATCATTCGTGCACTCCTCAATAATTTACGTAAGAAGAAAATAATTAAATCTACGAAAATGAAACATTCACACATTCCTAAAAATGAATCTACTGCAAATACTGGGAATAGTAATGAGGTAAACGATCTTTCAAAAGCAATAGACTAATCTAGAAAATAGAAGTAAAGTGGGGAAGAAATATTGGCTTGGAGTGGGCCCAGGCTCCAGTAGCTTCCTCCCAGCTGAACACGCGCTAGAACTCTTAGAACTGTAATATATTTATCAAAGTGTTACAATATTTATCTATCTATGTATCTCTATATGAATCTATATCAATCTATATATCTTAGAACGGTCTACGTGCGTTTATATAACACACCCGTAGAACTTCTGTTACAAAGAGGTTACAACAGTCGATTCATCCCAGACTAAATTAAGACAGTCTAGTGAATGCAATCGACGTCTGCTTAAAATTGGCATTTGGTTCTAACGGTGGCGTGTTCGCTGATTGGTTCGTGCTTCGCCTGGCATTGGTAAGATGTTTTCATACGTTGGTGCGATCTCCGATTTAGCTCTACATGACGTAGAGTTGGAACTGCACCAGCCGCTGTTGTCCACGTCGTATAAATCTGGTCAATGGGCGAAGAACAGAGGTGCCTTCCTTATGAGGAAGGCGCCTAAGTATATCGGGCGCCTTCCCTATGCGAAAGGTATCTTATTGTCGTGGCGCCTTCCTGGAAGAGGAAGGCGCTTACCTTCTGTTGGTGCCTTCCTGTAGGAGGAAGGCGCTTGCCTTCTGTGAGGAAGGCACATCTTCTAGTGGCACCTTCCTTATGAGAGGAAGGCGCTTCCTTCCTTTTGGCGCCTTCCTGGAGGAGGAAGGCGCTTCTCTTTCCTTGGCGCCTTCCTAGAAGAGGAAGGCGCCTACGTTCTCTTGGCGCCTTCCTGGAAGAGGAAGGCACCTACTTTCTCTTGGCGCCTTCCTGGAAGAGGAAGGCGCCTATGTTCTCTGCATTGACCCCCAAAGAAACAAAGTGCCAGGTCCATCAAAAGACCTCGACTGATCCAAATCTAACTAAACCAACTGCAATTCCACAAAACACACTTGAAAACACACAAATTAGATAACACGCATAATTTCATCAAATATCTATATAATCATTTATAAAAGTATGCAATCCTTATTATACAGCCGCATAATGATCAAGAAAATGTGTACAAAATATGAGCATTTCTGGTGCTCATCATCCCCCCACGCCTAACATATGCCACGCCCTCGTGGCATCAAAACTGCAGGTAGCCCGGTTGATCCTTCATCGTTGCCATTTCTTGGAGGGTTCGGCTGCCCCTACGGCCCGAGTCTGTCTCTTCTACGTACTGGCATCTGAAGGTGTGGCTCACCTTTTCCTATGCGGAACTGAGGGTGCGGTTGTCGATTGTCCCTTTCTCATTCTGGCCACTACTGGCGGTGATCTAGCTAGCGTCGTCTCTGCTGACTGGAATGCAGCTTCGGTAGCTTGCCAGAGGTCAGCGTCTGGAGGTCTGACCACTGCTAGAGGGATATCTAAATTATCCCCCTGGAAGGCACTACTTGGGCCTTGTATAATCTGGCCACTTCAGGAGTAAGCCCTACGTTCTCCTTTGCAATGGCAGTGGCCTCCAATTGGGGGCCATATACCCCCCATCATTCCAAATACCTCCTCATCATGGAGGGCCATCCCCGGGATGAACCGTAAATATCCCAGAACTGGTTGTCCTCTGTCGGATTAACGCAGATGCCAGAGTCTCCTCTCATCCTCGAGGCTGCCTTCCTGGCCTCTTTGGCTGCTTTCATCTCCTTGAGCAGCCGTTCGAACTATTTTTGCCTTTCGATGAATGGCTGCATATCCCACTCGTCCTCTTCTGGCTCGACGAAGGTCACCTTCACCTTCTTTCGAGCCATCCTGGGCCTTTTTCCTCTGGCCTCTATAGAAAATGCGATGGCTCAAATAGGGGTCTTCTCTTTCTCCCTAGGGGACGTCTCCTCACTCCGAGGGGTCTGCTCTGGAGCGTTCTCATCATTCTGTGCTGCTATCTCTGGGGGTGATCCTTCGTTCTCCTGTCTGTCCGGTGTCGACCCCTCAGGCTCTTCTCCTTCTTCAGGTCTAGGGAGTTCCTCCTTATCCTCTGGTCCTGTCTCATGTTGGAGGCCCTCGCCCTACTCTGTATCACTTAGGATGATGACAGGGGGTATTGTGGGACTTCTCTCCCCCTCACTCCCAAAAATAGAGGAATTCTCCCCTGCCTTCGGGCTGCTCTATCGGGCATCCGATCGAATTTCCCCCGAAGAGAATACTCGTTCGACAGATGTGGGAGAATTCGTCGAGACTTCTTTCGCCCAATCAGTTTGAGTGTACGCATCCCTCCTTTCCGTTCCCCTATCCTGAAGCAGCTAGTTTTCCTCCCGCAACTACTGGACCAACTGCTCGAGTTGGGCGATCCGTCTATCTCATTCCTTCAACTCCCCTGCATGCTTGTTCTGGCAGTCCTCCAGAATTTGCTGGGTCATCCAGCAATTGGTTTGCCATTCGAGCGCCTCCTCCAAGGCCGCATCGACCTGGTCATTATTTCTGAAAGTCCCTGCATCTTGTGGGCTCTGGTTCATCAATTCCCGGAGGGTTTGGGCTGCAACATCTATTTTTGGGTCGCTCTGTTCTTCCTCTATCGAGAGGAGTCACCGTAGACGTTTCCTCCTGGGGATTGGTTCTATCGGGCGAGACTCGTCCTCGCCGCTAGCAAGCGGTGCTCCTTCTTCCTCTATGTTTTTGGGCACTGGTAACTGCCCTCTTTCCTCTATGAAATAGGGCAATGCCAATTGCCCGATGCTCGCTATGTCCTCTACAGGGCATCCCTCATCTTGCCCTACTTCGGCAATAGCATCGTGTCGCCTTTCCTGGCTGTCATCTCCCTCTACGTCGGGGTTCTGCCTCTAGGCTTCTGCATGGCGGGCAAGTGCCGATATTAGCCCATGGTGGGCTAAGGTGGATGGTGCCCCCTTCTGGTACCGAGCCGCTTCGTCCTTCAGGGCATTCGCCAAGTAGAAGGGCACGTTTAACTTCCTTCCATGCACCAGGTGATTGAGAAACTGCACATGATTAGCATGCAGATGGGTATATTTCCTGGTGCATGTGAAGAATCGAGCAACCTGCTCGAACATCTTCCATAGATTCATGGGGAGACTATTTTTGGGTAACCCCTCCTTGTCTATCTGCACGTTCTCTCCTGGCAGCAGCACCTCGGCGTACGGCTTTAACAGTCCACCCTTATATACACATTCCCCTGTGAGGGGCAATCCAGTTGCCTATGAGATGAACTCAGGGGTGACTGGAATTTCTACCCCATGTACTTGGGCCACATCGCCCCTCAAGGAGGCAGCGAACTCCTTGGCTACCTCCATGTCCTAGCCCTGACTGACCAGGGTACAGTATTCGAGCCATCCCTCGGCCTCGAACTATGTTTTCACCGCTCCTCTGATTCCGTCCGTATCACCTGGTTCATTCTTCTTCACTGCATGATTCTTAGACCTTCCTCCCATGGCGCCTTCCCTTACTACTGTATTTTTTTCTGTCCTTCCTTCCTCAGGAAGGCACCTTCTTATAGGGAAGGTGCCTAACCCTAGTAGTTATGGAAGGTACCATATCATTGGCATGCGGTTCCGGCTATGGGGGGATATGATCTTTATGACAGTGGTATCTTTTTTGGTACTACATATTTTATAAATAATTATATAAAAATTTGAATTAACATGCATGTACCTGATTCGATGTTTCAGGCATCGTGAAGGCCATCGATTCATCGATTTGTGACACGGGGGAGTGGTATGGTCATCTGGTGCCGCTCATTCGTGTGATGCTTCATTCCGCTCGAGGTGTCCAGGAGGCGTGAGTGCTGGCTGTACGTGGAAGGCATTCTTTGGTACCTTCCCCATGTGGAAGGTGCTGATGTGGCACCTTCCCGATGTTGTCGATGCTTTCTGAAAGGATGCACCTTTCGGTGATGGAAGGTGCCTCTGATTGGATGTGTCGTCCAGTGGTGGAAGGCGCCTTCTTGATGATGGCGCCTTCCTGCTACGGAAGGTGCTCCTGATTGGGTGCACCTTTCCGATGTGGAAGGCGCCTTGGCCTGCATGCACCTTCCCAATGATGGAAGGCGCTTCTATCTGCATGCGCCTTCCCGATGTGGAAGGCGCTCTGCATGCGCCTTCCCGATGTGGAAGGCGCCTCTGGTTGGATGCGCCTTCCTGATGTGGAAGGCGCCTTGGCTTTTTTTTTTTTTAGATATGGTGCCTTCCAGCCATGGAAGGTGCCTATATATATATATATATTTTTTAGAACTCTTACAACTGGGTTGGGCGCCTTCTTTATAAGGAAGGCGCCTTATTTTGTGGGGCGCCTTCTTTATAAGGAAGGCGCCTTATTCTGGTGGGCACCTTCTGGATGTGGAAGGTGCCTTCTTCTGGCTGGGTGCCTTCTTGATGTGGAAGGTGCCTTCTTCTGGTTGGGTGCCTTCTTGATGTGGAAGGCGCCTTCTTCTGGCTGGGTGCCTTCTGGATGTGGAAGGTGCCTTCTTCTGGCTGGGCACCTTCTTTATAAGGAAGGCGCCTTGTTCTCGGCAATCATGTTGCGATTGACTGGGAAAGGGTGATCAAGCCTTCCCAGTCTTGCTTCATGCTGCCTCAACTTCTACCTACGAGCCGGTGTCAGAATGTTGAGCCGAATCAGGCCTGGTTTCCCAAATACCTATCCCTCGTGTTGTCATGTCCTCCACCTACAAAAAGCAACCAAAAAAAAGGAAAATAAAGGCAGTTAGATGCATTCCATGCCTGTTAGGCCCTGGGTTAGGATGCCTATAGCTTGCATGCGGGCGTCGTCCCTGCAAAAACACATGATATATACAAAAAACTACATTAACTAATTTTGGGTGAGCACTTCCATGCCCACCATTTCACCTGAGAGAGTTCGGTCCAGATCTAGCAAGATGGGGTCTCCCCCATGCCTATTCTGGATTCTACCTGTAACGTTTTGGACGTATTATAGGGGCGTAGTCGGTGGCCATTGATCGTGAACATGGTGTTGCTGCCGTCAATTGTCTTAACGTGCACCACCCCATTCTTGATGAGCTCTACCACCTCATACGGCCCCATCCATCTCTCGCATTAATTTGCCCTTCCTCTCCTGGAACCGAGAATCGTACAATAGTACCCATTCCCCTTCTTGGAACTGCTTCAGCTTAATGTGGCTATCATGCCACCGCTTTCTTTGCTTTTGTATAATTTTTGTCCTCTGCAAAGCATCTAATCGGATTTCGTCCAGCTGATCTAGTTGTCGAATCCTTTGTTTTTGAGCTTCATCCAAGCTCAAATTCAATTCTAAAGCCGTTCTCAGGGTCTTGATTTCAAATTCGATGGGCATCATCGCATTTTTCCCATAGACCAGTTGGAAATGTGTAAATCCTATGGTGGATTTCCACGTGGTGTTATATGCCTAGACTGCCTCCGACAACCGTGTAGCCCAATATTTCCTATGTTGTTGCATGGTCTTCATCAGGATGTTCTCTATTTCTCTGTTTGTCACTTCCACTTGCCCGTTTGCCTACGGATGGTAGGGCATAGTTTTATTGTGCCAAACTCTGTATTGCTCCATCAGTTCCTCGATCAACTTGGAGGTAAATTGAGGCCCTTGGTCTGTTGTTATCTCCCGAGGGACCCCAAACCATGTAAAAATATGGGCAAATAAGAAATCGATGACCGTTCTTTCCTTTGAATCCCTCAATGCCTGTACTTCAACCCATTTGGTAACGTAATCCGTACAGACCAAAATAAACCTCCTCCCCATCGAAGGTGGATTAAACGGTCCCACGAAGTCCATGCCCCACTTATCAAAAGGTTCCAGGTGTACCTGAGGCTGGAGGGGCATTTCGTCTCGATGGGTTGGTCTACCCATCCTTTGGCATTCATCACACTTGCTGGCATACGCAGCCGCATCCTTAAACAGAGTGGGCCAAAAGTACCCAGCCTATAGGATTTTGTAGGTAGTTCATTTCCCTGCAAAGTGTCCTCCGCATGGCTCATCGTGACATGCTTTGAGTACTTCTGAGAACTCCTGTTCTGCTATGCATCTTCTTATAATTTGGTCACGTCCTATTTTAAATAGGAGACCATCCATCCATAGGAACGATGCACTTTTCTCTATGACCGCCTACTTTTCTCGGTAAGAGAGAGCAGGTGAGGTCCTTCCGGTGGCCAAGTAATTGGCTATATCTGCATACCATGGGATTTGCTCACTAATAGTGAACAAATGTTCATCCAAAAATTGGTCTTCCACTGCTTGATGGTCTACTGGTATCAATCTGGACAGAAAATCTGCCACGACGTTATCCTTGCCTGGTTTGTCGACTATGGTGATGTCGAATTCTTGTAGTAGCAACAGCCATCTGATAATTCTTTCACCAATGGCCGGCTTGCTCATTAGGTATCTGATAGCCGCATGGTCCGTATGGACAAAAACCTTATATCCGGTGATATAGTGGCAGAATTTGTTTATAGCATGGACAACTGCTAGGAATTCCTTCTCTGTCACTGTGTAGTTGAGCTCTGCTCTTGCCAAGTTTTTACTGACATAATAAATGGCATAAAATTCTTCGCCATATTTTTGTTCGAGGACTACTCCAATCGCACCGTTGGATGCGTCACAGTAGATATGGAATGGTATGGCCCAATTTGGTCCTCTTAAAACTGGTGCAGATATCAGTTTCTCCTTAAGCAATTGGAACGCTTCTTCGTAGTCTTCCGTCCAATTGAACTCCACATCCTTAGATAATAGAGTGTGCAGTGGTTTGGCAATTTCGCTAAATTCGACGATAAATCGTCGATAGTATCCGGCTGATCCAAGAAAACTTCTTACCTCCTTCTACGTTCTAGGGCTGGGTAGGTCTTTGATGACCTCAACCTTCCTTTTATCAACTTTTATTCCTTCTACAGAGAGGTGGTGCCCCAGCACGATGCCTTCTTGCATCATCATAAAGCATTTTTCATTACTTAGGGACAAATTATTTTCCTTGCTTCTGTCGAGCACTCTTTCCAAATTCGTCATTGCCTCCTCGAAGGTCTCTCCATAGACGGTGAAGTCATCCATGTATACCTCGACCCCGTCTCCCATCATGTCCGAGAAGATGCTAAGCACCGCCCTTTGAAAGGTGGCAGGTGTGTTGCACAGTCCGAAAGGCAATACCCTATAGGCAAACGTTCCCCATGGGCAGGTGAACGTTGTCTTATCCTGATCTTCTTCTCCTATCTGGATCTGGTTGTATCCACTGAATCCATCCAAAAAGGAGAAGTACTTCCTCCCCGAGAGTGTGTCCAAGACCTGATCAATGAACGGGAGCGGGAAGTGGTCTTTCTTGGTTGCTTTGTTCAATGCTCTGTAGTCCACATAGATTCACCACTTCCCATTCTTTTTAGGGACCACCACTAATGGTGATACCCACTCGCTATCAAAAATTGGATATATGAATCCGACAGCCAAGAGTTTGTGCAGTTCTTCCTTGACAATGTCTTTCATTGTCGGGTTCATTCTTCGTTGTGGCTGTCGGCTTGGAGTTTCCTGATCATCTAGATAAATCCGATGGGTACAGATCTCTGGGCTGATGCCCTGCATATCCGAGTAATCCCATGCAAACGCTTGTTGGTGCCTTACCAGGAGCTCTTCTAATTTTTTCAGTTGTGTGGGCGTCAACCTACTGCTGACATTTAATGTTCTTCTTGGCCCAACGTGTATCTGTCGAACGTGGTGATCTTGGGCGCCAGTCAATGGTGATCCAGGTGCGGAGATGGAGGGTTCTCCATGGAGAAACTCCACAATAGCACCATCTTCGTCCTCTTCTATCAACTCCTCCAATGTCATCACCAGCTGGATTATGGACAACTCCGTATTTCCATGCTCGGTGATCATGGGTTCTGCTACTGAGTCGACAGACTGTGCTGGAGGTGAAATGGTCAGCCTTTTAATGTTTCGCCCATCGGAGATGGTCATCAACCCATCCCGATAGCTGATGTAAGCATCAGCTGTTGCCAGCCATGGCCTCCCCAAGATGAGCGGGTAACCGCCCAACCTAGTTTTGGATTGCAAAACTAAAAAGTCGGTTGGGTATTCCCATGCACTGACCATTACTATCACGTCTTCCAACATCCCTTTCGGTGATACGGTCGATCGATCGGCTAGTTGCAGCACTATCATGGTGGGTTTCAGGTTCATGAGCTGTAGCCTCTACATGGTCTCCTGAGGCATTACGTTGATGGCTGCTCCGAGATCGACCAACGTATTGGACAGGGAATGTCCCTCGATTTTTACAGTCAGCACCGGGCTGCCTGGGTCTGCATACTTCGGATGGCATGTTCTGCCCATCATCAAATCTGCCAGTTTACCCACGACGTTGATAGTCTGGGTTGCTTTTCATCCCGGCTTCCTCAGACACATCTCTCTGATTGCCTTGGTATATATGGGAACATCTCGGATTGCTTGAAATAATGGAATTGTCACTGTGAGGTTCTTCAAGCTTGACAAGATGTCGAATTCTGGTTGTGTTACTTTTCTCTGTTCTTGCAACCGGCTAGGAAATGGAGCCTTCACTCTCTCAAGTGTTTCTTCCTCTTCTACCAAAGGTGTTTCTTCTACCTCTTCCTCCTCTTCTACCAGTGGAGGTGTTCCTACTCCTAGCTGCCTACCTGACCTAAGCTGAATATTGTACATAGGATACATCTCACCCTCCACGTTGTATGCTGGTTGGTTCACTCTGTTGTTCGGATTTGCCATCGGTTGTGTGGGTAGCTGCGCAGGTCTCACTACTGGCAATGCCGATAAATTTTGTTGGGGGTGAGCAGGTGCTACGTTCTATGGAGCTTGATTCCACGTAGTATGGCCTCTCCACTACTGCCCAGGATATGGATATGGCATCCATGGTTGCTGGTTCGGGAATGCTACTTGGGGTGCGTTAGACCAGGGTGATGGCCCCCACCACCCCATGTTAGGTGGTTGAGGTGGTCCTTGGTGCATGTATGTCCCTCCCCCATATGGCGGCATTCTGGTTGGCATATTCCCCATAGGGGGCTATGGCCAACTCTTCCTATTGCCTATGAAATAGGCATCCATGCTTTCAGCCTCCTCCTGATTACTGGGCAGTTGTGGGCACAATCGAGTTTTATGATTCAGCCTACAAACTGTGCATACTCTAACTTTGTTCTCCGGGCATGCATTCTTTGCATGCCTCCCTCTGCATTTTGGATAGAAATAAGCTAATGCTGCATCATTCTCTTGCTTCTTTTTCTCTAACAACAACGTATCCATCTGCAATGCTAGAGATGAGAGCATTTCGCTCTTTAAATCCTCCAGCATGTTACCTATTTCTATCTTTGTGACTAAAGCAGTCGCTTTCATGGTTCTGGAGGTGGCCTTGCCTCGCCTTCTTGAGTAGTTCCGGCATAGTTGTCGGATGTCTTCCATAGCATGCTGGTAGACATCACCTCCGAAGATCATGTTAAGAGCCTCCAGTGATTCATTGGTAAGTCCTCTCAAGAAGATGCTTTTGAGGGACTTATCAGATAGTCTCGCGTGAGGAGATCATTGAAGATTAAAGTTGAATCTCTCCCAATACTCTTTGAGAGACTCATCTTCTTTCTATGTCATGCTCAAGACCTCCTCCCTGGAGTCTCTTGCTCTCCCAAAATCTTGGTATTGCTCTAAAAAGAGCCTCTTCATCTGGTCCCAAGTGGCAATGTGTTTGTCTCCCAGACCGATGAACCATCATAGAGCTGCATCGTCTAATGTAGAAGGAAAGAGTTTCAGCTTCTTTGTATCGGATTTGTAGTCCACAGACCTGCATAAGACATCAAACTTAAATAAAAACAGGTCAGGGTCCTCAGTCGGGTATCCTCTGAAGGACGGAAGGTGAGCAGGGGATATATTTTTCATTTTAGCATCTCCTACTCCTTCCTCTATCGAGAAACTAAAGCCAGATGAGACCTCATCGTTATCAGCCATTTTTTTAGGAAATGTGGTTTCTAATGCAGTGCTTATGGCCTTACGGTCATTTAAGACTTTCTGAGTCAAAGCTCTAAGGTTGTCTGGTGAGATCGTCCGATCTTCTACAGCCTTCCACAATAGGGCTTCCTCTAAGGGAGTCCTATTAAATAGGGGATTTATGATGATTCGTTCTTCCCCACGTTGGTGGGATGAGGAGGCACTTTGCACAAAGTGTGGTTCCTCACTCCAATGGATTGTTGGTGGGTCGGGCGAGTCTAATTCAAATTCAGAATGCTCGGCTGACTCTGGTTCTGATGGATTGGTTCTTACAAACCGACCGTCCGGTCCTCTTCTTCTCGAAGAACTCATACAAGGTCAGATGGAAGGTTTTAGGGTATTGTAAATAATCTAGTTGAGACGCTTCCCCGAAAATGGTGCCAAAATGTTGCGGGCCAAACAAGGTTAACTTTTTCCTACTTTTGTCACATGCCCGTGCATTTAATTATCAACCCAGGGAGCTTCGTAAACTTGCAAAGAGTCTGAATAAGATTGCTTACAATACCACTTGAGATGAATCCGCTAATCCTACTATTGGGGGGTGTTTTCAAAATGGTTGTCAATCATTCGTGCACTCCTCAATAATTTACGTAAGAAGAAAATAATTAAATCTACGGAAATGAAACATTCACACATTCCTGAAAATGAATCTACTGCAAATACTGGGAATAGTAATGAGGTAAACGATCTTTCAAAAGCAATAGACTAATCTAGAAAATAGAAGTAAAGTGGGGAAGAAATACTGGCTTGGAGTGGGCCTAGGCTCCAACAGCTTCCTCCCAGCTGAACACGCGCTAGAACTCTTAGAACTTGTAATATATTTATCAAAGTGTTACAATATTTATCTATCTCTGTATCTCTATATGAATCTATATCAATCTATATATCTCAGAATGGTCTATGCACGTTTATATAACACACCCGTAGAACTTCTGTTACAAAGAGGTTACAACAGTTGATTCATCCCAGACTAAATTAAGACAGTCTGGTGAATGCAATCGATGTCTGCTTAAAACTGGCATTTGGTTCTAACGACGGCGTGTTCGCTGATTGGTTCGTGCTTCACCTGGCATTGGTAAGACATTTTCATACGTTGGTGCGATCTCCGATTTAGCTCTACATGACGTAGAGTTGGAACTGCACCAGCCGCTGCTATCCACATCGTATAAATCTGGTCAATGGGCGAAGAACAGAGGTGCCTTCCTTATGAGGAAGGTGCCTAAGTATATCGGGCGCCTTCCCTATGCGGAAGGTATCTTATTGTCGTGGCACCTTCCTGGAAGAGGAAGGCGCTTACCTTCTGTTGGCGCCTTCCTGGAGGAGGAAGGCACTCACCTTATGTGAGGAAGGTGCGTCTTCTAGTGGCGTGCCTTCCTTATGAGAGGAAGGCGCTTCCTTCCTTTTGGCGCCTTCCTGGAGGAGGAAGGCGCTTCTCTTTCCTTGGCGCCTTCCTGGAAGAGGAAGGCACCTACGTTCTCTTGGCGCCTTCCTGGAAGAGGAAGGCGCCTACTTTCTCTTGGCGCCTTCCTGGAAGAGGAAGGCGCCTATGTTCTCTGCATTGACCCCCAAAGAAACAAAGTGCCAGGTCCATCAAAAGACCTCGACTGATCCAAATCTAACTAAACCAACTGCAATTCCACAAAACACACCGAAAACACACAAATTAGATAACACGCATAATTTCATCAAATATCTATATAATCATTTATAAAAGTACGCAATCCTTATTATACAGCCGCATAATGATCAAGAAAATGTGTACAAAATATGAGCATTTCTGGTGCTCATCAATCCGCAACAGGTGATCATCATAAGGTTTTATAATAGGAAAGCGTGATGAGTGGGCGGAGTGTACAACGTGGGACAAAAAAATGGAAGTATGCGAGGATGATGGGTAGGATGGTATGGAAATGGAGTTTTGTGGAGAAAAAGAGGGGCATGAGCGTTTGAATGAAGGCGAGCGAGGTAGGAACGAAGTCGGTTTTTTTTTTTTTTTGTGCCTGAAATGGCATTTTCGGAGGCAAAATGGGTATGGCGGGACTCAAAAAGGGCAATTCAGGGTGGAAGCCAAAAATTTCAAAAAGCGAGTTAATGTGGGTTTTTTTTTTATCATAAATTTTCAGGCATAATGGTATTTTGGATCCGAAACAAGTGCTTCAGGATCCGAAAATGGTGTTTAGGATCGAGGAAGGGTTTTTTTTTTTTTTTTTTTTTTACACCTCCAAAATTTTGGATCCTCTAAACACATCATCACATTTGATTTTCTGGTTTCAATTTTTTCTAAGAACTACCTAGTTAAACATAACCCTCCTAGAGTAGCACTCAGATGGGTGTAACACATCATCCCATTTGATTTTTTGGTTTCAATTCTTTCTAAGAACTACCTAGTTAAGCATAACCTTCCTAGAGTAGCACTCGGATGGGTGACCTCCTGGGAAGTCTCGGGCTTTGACCACTTTTTCAAATTTTTTTTTTATTTTTAAATCAGAAGAAAGAAAAGACGTAAAAAGGAAAATATGTACATATTTACATCCACAATCTCTATTTTCGCTGATAATAGACCTTCAAATGAAGACCATTAACTGGAATTGACAATGCATTACCATCCATATCTTGCAAATAAAAAGAATTAGTTTAATTGGCACCTGTAATCTGAAATGGACCTTCCCATATTACCTCGAACTTGTGATGTTTGTCGGGCTTTGACTTCTTTTCATTCCACTTCAATACAAGGTCGCCAACCTTAAAGGTCCTTTCAAAAGCCTTTTTATTGAATCATATCTTCATCATATCAACATGCTCTATGAAGGCTTGGTACGATTTCTCCCTTTCTTCCTCCAACTGTAAAATTTGAGCCAACCTCATGCTCATGGGATCAGACTCATCATTTTCATCATCAACCAAATGCCAAGTTTGGAGGGCCGGTAATTCAATATGAATAGGCAAAACAACTTCTTTACCGTATACCAAGGAATAAGAGGATGTCTTGATGGATTTTTTTACCGAGATGTGATCAACCCATAATGCTTGGTTCAAAATCAAGTGCCATCTTCGCTTATTGTCGCCAAGGGTCCTCTTCAAAATTTTGAGTAGGTTCTTTTTTGTTGACTCAGCCATGCCATTCCCCTACGGATAGTAATTAGATGAAGTTTTCAAATAAATTCCTTACGTACCTACAAATTCACTAATTTTGAAACCTATGAAAGGAGTTCCATTATCTGTTATAATTGCATTTGGGACACCAAAGTGAGTGACCAATCCCTCGATAAAAGTAATGACCATGGCTTGATCCGCTTTCTTGGTTGGAATTACTTTAGTCCATCTGGTGAAGTAATCAGTCATAGTCAAGATTTAGTTGTGGCCATTAGATGAGTTAGGTTCAATAACTCCCACAAATTCAAGGTCCCACTACTAAAAAGGTGCTTCTACTTGAATCATGTGAAGAGGTAATGCTCCTTTTCTGACTCTACCAACATATCACTGACAACTGTCGCAATGAGTACTTACTTTGTGAGCATCAGCAAATAAAGTAGGTCAAAAATAGCCTGCTCAGATTATTTTTAAGGCCATAGGCCTTCCTGCATAATGACCACCTGATAGTATATAATGAAATTCTTCTAAAATATTTTCTTTTTCGGAGTCCCTCACACACCTGAGAAAAATTCGATCAATGTTTTTTGTAAAATAGCTCTTTAGGCAACAAAGTATATCTGAAAGCTTGCAACATGAATCTCTGATGTTGTGAAGCATCAAGGTGATATGGATATATGCCTGAGTTAAAATAATCGATTAGCTCTTTGGTCTAATTAAGATCATTTGCGGTATGGTTTGTACAAATTTTTTCGTCCAAACTATCCTCATGCATATTTAATTATTCAAAAGTTGCACTTTTGGCTAGCTCTTGATATAGAGCTCTCCCATGAACTAACTTGGTTTGTCGGATGTCTACATCATATTCTTGAATTTTTGAGACCCATCCTGCTCTCTTGTCTCCTAATTCTCCTTGGAGAATAAAATTCCTTACATCAGGGTGTATGACATGCACAACCGTTTTTCTCTGAGAAACGAAGTGTAAGAATTTATTCAATGCTTTCATTACTGCATGTACTTGTTTTTCAATAAAATTATATTTATCTTGATGAGGAGAAATAACCTGACTCAAAAAAGCAATTGGATTCTCACCTCCATCCTCTTGCGGTTGTGTCAAAACTGCAGCATAACTCTCTTGTTCGCCGACTGCATAGAGAATGAAATCTTTAGAATAATCAGGATTAATCAATACTAGAGCCTGAGTAATCCTCTCCTTAATTTCCTTGAAATCATGTTTTCTTGTTTCAGTCCATTTAAACTCAACACCTTTCTTCAAAATATTAGTCATGGGTTTCACCACTTAAGCGAAATCAACAATAAACTTATGAATGAAATTGATTTGGCCAAAGAAAGATTGCAAATATTTTTTATTGGACAAAAATGGTAGCCTCTGGAGGACTTTAGATATTGCAAGATCGATTGGTAATCCTTCTTGTGAGATTACATGGCCCAACAGATTCCCTTCTTTGACAGCAAATATGGACTTCTTAGGATTAATCAAGATTACAAACTCACGACACTTATCAAACACCTACCTCAAATGAGCAATGTGGTCTTCTATGTGACGTGAAAACACAATCATATCATCAAGATAGATTACAATAATCCTATTCAATAACTCACTAAAAGCAATGTCCATAGCCCTCTAAAAAGTGGCACCAGCATTTGAAAGTCCAAATGGCATCCGCTGGTAGGAAAAAGTACCCCACTTGGTGGTGAATGTTGTTTTATACTGATCCTCGTCTTTCACCCAAATTTTATTATACCTAGAGAAACCATCAAGCAATGAGAATATCTGGGTGCCAGCTACTACATGAAGTATTTGATCGATCTGAGGTAGAGGGTAATGGTATTTTAAAGATGTCTGGTTTAGATTGCGAAAGTCAACACACAACCGAATGTCTCCATTATTTTTCGTACTAGGACCAGGTTAGCCACCCATGTTGAGTGCTTGATTGGATAAATTATCTTGGCCTCTAGCATCTTCAACAACTCCGCTTTCATGAGGACTTCAATCTTGGGATTGATAGGCCATTGTTTATGACAAAAAGGTTTTACCCCTTCATGTAGTTCTACAGTATGTTGGATCATAGTCTTATCGTAACCCCTCAAATCGTGATAGCTCCAGGAAAAAATATCTAGATACTCGAAACACAATTTCTTGATATCTTCTAGTTATTCTGGGGTGCCATCTATTCCAACCTTGATGACTTTCTTAGGCTCCAAATTCAACTCTTTATAATCCTTTGCATATATTCTAAAATTGTGCTTCTCAACTTGATCACTCTGGTCAAAAATACTTTCAAGTGTAATTAGTCCCCTAGGGATGTGATTATTTTTCAATTTAATCATCCCTTCTCTCTCTTCTTTAGCAATAATTCTATCATCAGTGCTTGCAGTTTATTTAAGTAGGAAATTCACTATCTGCTCATCATTGTCAAACACTTGCCAATGAATATTTTTTGGGAGAGATCAACACAATGCTAGCTCCTACACCATTCTTGCATCTGGTTCCATCAAAATACATTCTTCATAACTGGTCGGTAACAGGATCAAGAGAATAAGGAACCTTCTCTTCAATCTAATCTGGCTTCATAATAGTATAGCAACCAATATCCGTTCCAACCATCGCATTGAAGTCCATGAGTGAAAACTCATCCTCAAGGTGAAGCTCATCAACGCCTCTTCCATTAAATCAACTTCTTCTAACTCCTCGGTCATCATGTTAACCACTCCTTGGGAACTTTCTTCTTCCTCCAACTTCTCAATATGAAAAGGTGAGGGCTTCTCATTATGAATGCGAATCTTCTTTCCCTTGAATGGTATCTCCAAATGCGAGTAGTCTAAGGAAATATATCCTCCCATATTAGTCGTGAACTCCCTCGAGAGGCACATGCTAAAGTATGGTTCCAGGTCAACTACTACCACTTCTTGGATGATCATGATTTGTGGCATACTGTGAAGGACAATGGGAATATCCTTGATCACACCTATTTTTTTCACAGGTGTCCCATCCAACTGCAATACTCCAAGGCTACTCCTTGTATACTCCATACCCATGACTTCACAAACTGCCTTGGCATGACAGATGTCGCAGCACCAGAATCAATCATACAGTTGTGCACTATCCAACCCTCCATCCTGAGTGACAAATAAAAAGGGGGTGGTCTATTCTTTCCAGTGGCTGAAGTAGTTAATGCTTGAGTGAAAATTGTTTGGGTAGGACTCTTCCTATTATCTTTCATAGACTTCAATGATTCTTGTAACAGATCAACTTGACCAGGTAATTGTAATGCATCATAAAGACTAACCTTAGTGGGAATCTTTTTCAACTCCTCAACAATGTTATATACGGATGTACCAGACTCCTTTTCATTAGTGGCCTCATATTTTCTCTGATATTGTTGTGTGGATTCTACCCTCTATCATTTAGTCAAAGATGGGTACTTGAGCTTTTCTCTGGCTTGTTCCTTTGTTTCAAATCTTTCCTGTGAAGTCGATGCTTTTTCTTATAATATGTCCTTTGCTTATGGTGGTAAAAAGTATTTCAATAGAACAGGTGAATTTGGATTTGGTTTTGAAGCAGGAGCTTTCATTTGTTTCTTCTCATCTTGAACCTTTGGGTCAGCAGGTACCCTTAACGGTTCCATTTCAGCTAGATCTACTATACCTGGATTCTTTCCAGCTCTTGTGAGAATTGAAACTTATTCTTCGGATGGAACAATGAAATTGTGATCCATTTCAGTAATCATATTAACCTGACCTCTAGAAGATCTTGTAGCTAATGTTTTCATGTAGTTCAAATGAGCCATACAAGTCTCCTCACCATGTGGATAATTACATGTAGAGCACCAGTATGTTTTATCTATGGGGCTAGCTTCCTCATTCATCGATACATTTGGGTTCCTTTCAGAGGCCTTGCTTGTTGAAGCCGCTTTTTCCTTGGTGACTGGAGGAGGTTGAGATCTCCTAGGTTGTAAATCTCTCTCAGCTTGCTTTATTTCAATAACAATGATTTTATTGCCCATTCCTCTTATAGTTGAATTAGCGAACTTTACTTCTTACAAAATTTTTGTATAAGGATCATGATTTGAGGTGGCAGGAGGTGTTTGTAAAGGTAGTGGTTTTGGTGGTGTAAGTAATGCAGGAAACATGACATATGGAGGACGTTGAGGAGCTAACAGGGCAGGTAATTGTGTAAAACTAGAAGTTGATTGTTGTGATACTAGGATAGGAGCGATCAGAGGGGGTGCCAAATTCCATGAGGGAATCAGATACATTATTGGCATTTGCTGTGAAAACACGCTATAATGAAGATATTGTGGGATATCAGGAACAATGGGCATGGTTACCTTCAAGGGAAGCCTACCTACAACAATCAAATTAGCTTTGAACTTTTGAGCTTGTGTATACAAATCTAGAAATGTGTTCACATTGGCCTGGTGCGCTACCATACCAATATCATTGCTAAACGCTCAAAGGTAATAGAACATCGCTTGTTCATGTGTAGGCCTCAAACCGTCTAGAACTCTTTGCCAAATTCACGCAAATCATACATTAAAATCTACAATCTCTTCTTGAGGATGCCTCTGAATGGTGGTAAATTGGTGCAACAAAGAATATGTATCAGCTTGCTCATGTAAATTCTTGATCAGCAACTTAGCCAACTGATCCCATGAAGTAATGGTGCAAGGCTCCAATGATCGGTATCAATAGAGCAATTTTCCTCTCAGTGACAAGACCAATAACTTAACCATCACATCCTCATCTAGAATGTCATGAATCATCGCAAAAACAACTACATATTGGATATGCTCATATGTAATTTTTCTAGTACCATCATAGGTCAAAAAAGCTTTTAATGTAGCTTGAGGAACCGAGTTCTATGCTTACAAATTAGAGGCTCCCGAGCTGTTCCATGTAGGGAACTACCTTGGTGGTTGTTGTTGTTGATGCATCTGTGCCATGTGAACTGGAATATGAGGTTGGGGTGGAGGAACACTGGTGGCAATACTAACTAGACTTGAAGAAACAAAAAATACATCAGCTATTTATGAGGATGTTGTGAATGACGTAAGTGACGGGGTGACCAACCTACGGCTTTCTCCTAATTTTTGGATATCGAGTTCAAAAAACTCAACGAGGTTTTCAAAATTTTCAGCCTTCGATATTATGATCATCAAGTATAGCTTTCACCGTCCCCACGTTCGAATATTTTTGGATATGATCGAGTGGCCAGATGTTCTAATTATTCAGCAAAAAAATGTGAACATCAAACCTAAATTCTACTAGGAATAGACTCTTTTAAGTCCCATTGGGCGTGACAAAAACTTTTGGTCACAAATTTTCCTAAGTACAAGATATGATCACTTGTGCGCCCTAGACTCGACCAACATTGAAAGACCAAAGGAAAGAGATGTCCTCCGAACCAATCTCCATAGAGGGTTGGTTCCCTTACTAAATCCTACACTGTTGAAGACTAAATTTGTGGGAAAGAAATTGGAAATAACCGAGAGAGATGGGAAATATGGCCACAGGACGAAAATGTAATATTGGGGAAGATTAATAGTAGGAATTTCACTAAAGTACATGAATAGCATATAATAAAATAGAGCAACATAATTTACTTACAACCTTGCATAGATAACCTCCAGGATTGCATTCCAAAACTCACTTCCTCACCAGCAATATTTAAACTCAGATGCAGAATTTAAATTTAACTAGTAGATAATAAATATGAGCATAAAAGAGAAATGCATAAAATAGAAGGAAATCACACATAAAGTCACTTGCAAAATCAGAAGCCAAATATCTATTATTTACACAGAGAACTTGATAAGTTTTCTTGTAAAATGTCTCTCCTCTATTACAATGGAAATTTGATTAGTATTTATAGATGTTTTCGCCTCTTTCATTAAATACATTTGGAGGCAAGGTGTCGGCCACTCTGACACCAATAGCAGCAACTCTCTCCTCGACAACAAAAATTAACCAATGAACAAATGCCAAAGAAAATATCTACTGATTTTATCACATAGCATATCAGGCTTCAACAAGAATCAACAATCTGATTTCATTCTCTATGGTGGCGCCTTGGAAATGCATACCCATGAAGTGGTCGGTGCCTAAAAAATGAACAATATTGCACTGGAGTCTAAAGCACTTGCCAGTTTTGGTGATAATATTGCCACAGGAATTAACTTCATCAATATTAATTATTTTTCAAAGAAGATGTTCATTGAAAACATGAAATTTCACCCAAAAAATGGCCCTTCATCTTTAATTAGCCTGAAATGAGCTTTTGCTTGGAATGTGCACTTAATACTTTCCTCCTATGTGAAATGAAATTGTACCCCAATCTTTGTCCTTTTATTTTGACTTTTTCTAGGAAAAAATTCTACTACCATAAGTGAGGCCAATCTTGGAAACTTGATTTTTTTGAAAATTAATGAGACAAAAGAAAGAAAAAGGCCTTTCGGAAAGCAAAAGGTATTTTGGAGAGCGAAAAGGCCATTTCAAAAAGTGAAAAGGCCATTTCGGACAAAAAGCATTTCGAAAAGCAAAAGGTATTTCGGAGAGCGAAAAAGCCATTTCGGAAAGCGAAAAGGCCATTTTGGACAAAAATCATTTCGAAAAGCAAAAGGCATTTCAGAGAGCGAAAAGGCCATTTTGGACAAAAGCATTTTAATTTAATTACGCCTGAAATTACACTCATCAAAAATGTTCAATGTGTGAAAACACTCAAAAAGCATTTGTAAGTTTTACTGGCAAATTTACAACAAAATTTCAATGTGGCAAAAATACCAACAATAAGGCAATCATTATAAATGCTTTGGCTTATTAAAAATTCTTAAGAAGAAAAGCAAAGGCACATTCTTCTTCATGAGTTCAAAACGTCTATTTAATAGTAAGCATAACAATATCTTCTTTAAGGATTTTAGGCACATTTATAACAAGTTTTTAATATAAAACTATGAGAGCTACTAAGGATAAAACTCATCAATGATAAAGTGGCATGCTTCAAAAATGAAGCAGCATTATCCATCCCTCTATCTTATTCATATACAAGAAACTCAAATCAACCAAAAACATTCTACCATATTTTTACATAATTGGACATCCGTTTTAGTAAGCTTGGATTGTTGTTAGAACTTTAAACTATAGGGTTCTTCTCATAATAATACAAAATCTTTTTCCTATTACATAAAACCTAAATAATGGAGATTCTTTCTTTTCGTAATTTAATGTTTCTCTTCATAAACTAGAATAATATAAAAATGACTACTTGACTATAATTTACTTACAATTCATACCTAAAATTCTTTAAATATGATCAATTTTTTGACAAAAACTTAATATACAACAATTTAATTGAAATGGGATTGAAAGGCGATCGCTCAACAATTTTTAGGAAAGAAAATTTTAAGAATAAAGAGCAAGCATGAGCATGAAAATAATAAAATATGACCTCTTCCACTTTTCTCCTCAATCCTTCACGCCTTCCAATTCCTTCCAGCCAACCCAAATTTCCCTCAAAAACTTGGCAACTTGAAGAATTAAATATCGATCGGAGGAGATCAAGCAAAGGAAGAATTTCAAAGGTCAGGGATTGTGTTCTCTTGATATGTTAAAAATTCCAATGCTTCTCACCATATTTAGAAAAATATAAACTTTATTTCTTTTAGTAATAATTAATCATTAAATGTGTACCTTAAATAAAGTATTACTTAATAATATTAACTAATACTTTCTTTTTAAAAAACAAAGGTATTAGTAATGAAATTAGTTACTCATTTTAAAGTATAATACTATTTCAAAGTTTTCTTGTCTAATTACATATTAATATTAGAATATATATATATATATCAAAAATATTAATAATAGTAACATTATTATTAATACCTTACTTGGTAATAATTGATCAATTAAGTTTTATACTTTGAAACACAATTATTAATGCATCCTAATAATAAAATAAGAGCCTAAGCAACACAAGGGCTCTTGCTAAAAGTTGTTCTTGCCCGAACCAAGATGCAATCAAAAATAACTAAGGATACGCACAATATTACTATTCTCTATGCAAGAGGTATTATGATAACTAAAATGTTATCAACCACCTACAAAGGACCCCTAAGCACAAGGGTAAGGGTTATTTTACCTTTATAGCAACCCCCATTTTTGATAAAGCATTTGCTTCTCTGTGATTGTTTTATCCCTGTGGTATATAAATTAAAAATAATCCATCATTTCCTTTTTCACACTTCTCTCAACTTTGATGGTTGTCCAATACCAATTCACCTACGTGAGTACCTAGTCTTACAACACAAAATTCATTAGTAGTACCATGTTCTAAAAATAACATAAAAACTCAAGTAAGAATGAAATGCAACTATCAACTCATCTTGATAGAACAAAATAGATTCATGCATTAATTATTAACACATCAATACATCAATCAAACAACAAGGGAAGTCCTACTAAGATGGGTCATTAAATCGTGCCTAGTATCTAGCCTTGCAAGCTCTTCCTTTCACCTCATTTATTTTTTATTGTAATAAGGGGAGCCCAAAACTTGACCCATTTCCTAAGGAGCATCAAACCCTCTAAGCCTCATTGTCTTGTAATCATTTCTAGGAAGTTAATAGAAGCCATGACTAATTTCACTCTATCCTCCTTTCTTTAACTTTTTTCTAATTCCTATCAATGTGTTTATTTGGTTATGTTCACTTAGTCATAGGATGGTGTGTTTCATGTTCATTATTACCACTTGTTATAGTTGAAAGTAGGGATTTAATTCTTTGGCACATCACCCTCGTAGCTTAAGTTTTAATTTTTTGCAAGTATATATTTTTCATGTTTTCTACTTTCATTGCAATTCCTTTTCTTGTAAACCCCTTGGCCTCAGCTCGTAGAGGTCTCTATACATTAAGAATAAGATTTGATAAGGATTCAACCTTGATTAAAAAACTTGGAGGTTTGCCTACATGTAGTATTCTATCAGTGTGATTCCTGTTGTTTCACTCTATGCAAAGTGTAGGTGCATCTGGTTCATTGAAGCTTCTGCCCAGACTGCTAGGTGCATTCAGAGATGACAATAGTTGCAATATATGAGCCATATGTCACAACACCTCAAGTACCACATACATGTTATAATGTATAACATAATAATGTATGGATGGTATCATTACATAAAGTTGTTAGGATGGGTTCCTAACAACTACTCTACAAGTGGTGCATTATCTCATAAATTTAACCCATTTAGTTTCATGTATACCACCTTGAAATAAAAATAGATTTTTACATCCATGAGGATAAAGCACAAAGTTAAGATATTTAGTCAAATACGTAACCTACTTTGGTTTATTTTCTTTGACATTGATGTCAAGCAACATGCAATGAAAATCTAGAGTAGGTATTGATGGTTCTTTAGGTAGTAATTTAATTTGGTAAAGTAATTCAAGTAAGTAGGAGCTCACCTTGGAGAATGATTACGATTTTTAAAATTTCTTAGTTCATGATGAGAGAGAAACTTACTTATTACACTTGTGTTGGAAATTAATTTAGATAAAATGATAATTAAAATCTTAGAGTTGATACTATGGTTCTTCAAGTGGAAAAGTTAATAACAATGGTTCAAAAAATAAGGATTTGAACTTGGTTGAATTTGGACACTAATTATAATATTAATTTTCAACTTATAATAAGAGGAATGATCATCCTAAGCATTTTTAATGAGAAATACAAATTCCCTATGGTTTTCAATGCTTGACCATGATGACCTTTACATTTATACATTATCTTAATCATGATTTGGGTTGCTTTTCTGACCAGGCACTTACCAAGAAGCCAGGTTCAAACTTTGGGGACACCTTGTTTGCAAATGTAGTAGTCTAATCTAAATCCTCTAAGTGTGTGTCAGACTGACGACGATGGTATGAATCTTGAGTGACCAGTGGTCTCCCTCATGTCGGGTCAACAAAAATGAAGTAGAATAGGTTTGGTGGAAGCAACCCTTGTGGTTTGAACCTTGTGCTTGACAGTTACTAAAAATAGTGTGGTTGTAACCAACTCTCCTATATATATATCCTATGGTTTTCAATACTTGACCATGATATTTTTTACTTTTATAAGTTGTCTTAATCATGATTTAGGTGCCCCATTTGATTTTCTTTCAAAATATTTTTACTTCAATAAAGAAGACTCTATTTTTACTTCTTAATATAAAAGATTGTTTTAAATGTAATTTTTATCCCATTGAAATATAAAATAATACAACCCCTTGAAAATATCTTTATACAAAGTTAAAAAATATAAAACAAATACTATTAAAAACCTAAAATCTATTTTTAAACTATTATTAAAATCAAATTTATACATACTTAAAAGTCAATACTGATGGAGCCTCTAGAGGGAACCCTGGAAAATCTAGTGCGAGGGGAATTGGTAGACTTTAAGATGGCTCCCTGGTTTTTACTTTTGCTGGGAATTTGGGTATTCTATCGAATAACCTTGCTTAGGAGTATGGTATCCTTAGAGAGGCCTTCAAGAGGCTGCTAAGGTTGGATGGGAGAAGGTACTAGTTGAGTCTGACTCTCAACTCATGATTAATAACTTGAAGACTCCTTTTAAGAATCATAAGGTTGATTGAAGAATAAAAATAATTATTGAGAAGATTCAGTTAATCCAGATGGAATTTTTGAAAGTTGATTACAATCATGTGATCAGAGATCAGAACAAGAGTGTTGATGTTTTAGTTAATTGGGCTTTGGACAAAGGTGATCTTACTTGCTATGGCCACCCTCCTAGATGGTGGGCTTCACAAATAAGGGAAACTCTTCTCTTTATCATTTCTTGGGATGGCTCCAGTTCTGAAGGTACGTAGTTTCTTCTTACTTTATTTTTGCTTCTCTTTAGTTTGGTTAGGGTATTTTAGTTCCCTTGCTCAAACTAATCTTTCTTTTGTTTCCTCTATTAATTCTTTCCTTAATAGTCTTTTGGTCGAGAAATGTCATTGTTGTGTTCTATTTTTTCTTTTCTTTTTTTCTATTTGTGTGTGTTATTTTTTTGTTTTTGTGTTTTTGTGTTGTTCTTGTGTTTTTTTTTGTGGTTCTTGTGTTTTTTACGTTCTTGTGCTTGTGTTTTTGTATGTTTGTGTTATTTGGTGTTTTGGTGTGTGAGTGTTTTCTATGTTCTTATTTTTCTCTCTTGTCTGTTGTTGGTTGTTTTCTTATTTTATTTTATTTTTTATTATTTTTTAGGTTTTGGTTGTTTTTTTTTTTCATGTTTTTGTCGGTTGTGTCTTTGAAGCATTTTATTTTTTTTGTTATGTTTGTGTTTTATTTTATTGTTCTTGTGTTTTATCTGTGTGGTTCGTGTTGTATTTTTTTTTATTTTATTATGGGTGTGTTTGGTTGTGCTTTATCTTTTTGACACACTCAAAGAGCATGCTTTTTTTATTTTTTATTTTTTTTAATATTTTTGTGTGTTTGTGTTTATGTTTGTATGTTCTTGTTTTTTGTTGTTTTAGGTTTACTACTTAAGTATATCAAAGGTGGTAGAGGCCAAATACGAACCCTAGACGATTTTGACGGAATAAATACCCCTACCTCCTTGAGTCTTACCCAAAAGTAGCATCCCTTCTGAAATGCTTTAAAAAAAAAAACTTTAAAACAATAAAAAAAATAACCTAAAAAACTTCTTAAAAAAATAATTCAAACCTGATCCCTCACTTTTTACAACCTTAAAAATGTAATGATAGATTTTAGTAGGCTAAAAATTAGAAATCATAACTTTTCATATCTTTAATTTATTAAAACATAAAATACAGTAATAAAAATCATTTGAAAAGAATAAAATTATACACCAGATTTTTATGATAAATATTTAACTTAAATTAAATATAGTTTGAAATATAATTGTATAACATATACGTCTTAAAAACTATTTTTTTAACTTTAAAACTATTTATTTGAAATAAAATAGGTAACACTAAGGAAAGATGATCGTTACAACCACCCCACTAAGAAAAATATATAAATAATCCTTTAGTGCCCTGACTGTACTTTGCTCCTACTTTAATTTTTTTTTTTTTTTTTTTAATTATAATAATAATCCCACTATACTATCTGCCCGAATACGGAAGGGCAGTTGAGCAAAAGCCCCGGTGATCTTGGCACATGCGTAAACTACCTATTTCCTCCTAATTTTATTCTCTGACACGTTCTACGGAAACTTTGAAATTTCCGCATATTTTGGCAGAAAGACGCACGAGATATGGATGTACACTTCCCAGTACTAAATTCCTTCTATTTAAATAATATTTTTAACTATATTATATCGAAGTTAGAAAATTCTATAATAAATTCAACCCTAAATTTGTTATTAACACTGGCAAGCGATCATTAACATAAACTTCATAATAAGGAATTAAATAAATAAACGTTCCCCACGCCCGTGGGTTGTTTATTACAGTGATTTAACTCTGGGAATTATGTTCCCAGGAGTGCATGGGTCACCATTGCCCACGCGGCCACGCCGCATTCATATTATTTACAGCAAGCGTTGACGTACATTCATATAAATTTACTTTACTTTCCTTCGCCAGCCAGACTGTCCTATTGAATTGTGCCCCATTATTCCTTTGTAATTAATTTTAGAGAGATTATTGCAATTGGCCAAAACATTTGCCAGTCTCGTGGCGCGCCTGATAATGTGAACATCACTTTTTGTAAAGCAGGAAACTTTCCATTTCCTAGAGTCTTCAAGCATTCGCACATCCTCGCACGGTCAATATTTATCCGAGCCATGAAGACTGTCGTTGGCAAGCTTTCTTTCCATTTCGGCATTCATGGATAGCCCCTCGTATTTGGTAACTAGTGTTGATTTCTTTAGAGGTGTATTGTCCGTGACGCCTGCTCTACTTCTCTTGTCAAGCCACGAGATGATGTCCGAGAACACCAATTCTGTATGTTGGGGGGTCTCACCAAAGGTCAAGCCATGCCACATATCGGGGTATAGCTTCAAAGTCTTATCATGGCTCTTCGCTGAACTATACAGCAATTTGCTAACAGAGGGGTCTGTTACCTTGTCATCTTCTCCATGGAGGACCAGGAAAGGCAACGTCACCTGCACCATTTGTGTTATATAACGTCAAGGCTTACAGTGCCGTACAGATTTTTTCTAAAAAACTAGAAAACGGGCGTTGTCGTCGTTCATGTTTCCTCCTAACAGAATCATTTAATGCAAGGCTTTACCTCATCCAGTCGTTTCTCTATGTCTATACTCGTCATGAGGAGCTCATATCCTGTCTTCAAACGAGGTTTGCCTTGATAAACATACGGATTTGTCCGAATCTGTATATAAATCATATCAGAGATCAGCGTAAAAAGACTTGATTTCTTTCACCTAAGAAATTCAACCCAAAAAAACAAAGTGGTGCAGAATTACGCCCTTCTTGTCCATATCACACAAGCGCATTTAATTTTCTCCAAACGAAAAAAATTGAATACACTTCATTCTTATCTTCTCTATATTTCACGGCAAGATGCTTTCTGATCCTAAAGTTAACGTATGTTCCAATCTAAACACAGCGTCGTGCCTATGCATCACCCCTATCTTCAAAATATCATGTATATGGGTTAGGATAACTCATACCTGTTGTCGTTTCTCTGGATCCTTAAACGCCACATCTATAATATCCTTTGTAGGTACAATCTTCCATGTGGGGATTATAACAGTCAGTTTCTTTAGTACGCTGATAACAAGGGGATGAGGTTTTAACTCGTTTGCTATCTGTCATCAAGAAGGCATAAAATATGAGTATAATCATGGGTTTAGTTCTTATTCCTGCAATTCCCATGGAATTCCTATGAGAAGTGGATAACAATACCTTGCACATGGGAGCAACGAGCACAGCACCATTCCAGAAGGTGGGTTGTTTTCGATGAATAAGAAGCGCCACAGCTCCGCCCATGGATTCCCCATAGACGAACCTTGCTTTCTTCTTATACTCTTCACGCTCTGGAAGCACCACATAATTCGCATCAGGAAACAAGGTGCATATATCTTAAAACACCAAAAATATTTAAGGAGTCTCTATGTTAAAATACCAGCAACGCTCTCGAAGAAAGTTGCGCAGTCCTTGACCACCTCGTCGAAGCTTTGTACATAACCGCTCAATCCAGCGGACTTTCCATGCCCTTCATAGTCTATGCCAAACACTGCATATCCCGCCTTCGCAAACCTAACTCCCGTTTCTGAAAAAAAAGGCAGAGGACTCTGAAATTACTCTCCGAACAACTAACTCCAAATTTCTAAAAATTCTAGAGTTTTCATTAGGCGAAACAAAACGAAGAAAGGCGAAGACCACTACCTTGCATGAAAACGCTGCACTCCATGCCATACCCTACAACCAGCAGACGAGCGGTAAGCGGAATATAACAGAGAATCCACAAAGTCGGCAACAACATGAAACCCCGGTAAAAATCTACACTCACCATGGCAAAAAAAAATAAGAGCCTTGGCCTCTCGATCTGCGGGAAGCCATCTGCATGTGAACAGCTTTAATCCCCGGGAGTTTAGAATGAATTCCTGCATCATCATTGCCGTTAAGTAACCCAACCTTTAGAGATCATCCAGCACCTCTCTGAAAAATGATTTTTTTAAACATATTCAACATTTACCTCTTCATATTTGACATCCCGCTCTCTCTGCTCTACCTTCTCTGTCGCCTGAAAACAAACAGCAGATCCAAAATCTCGCTTAGAAATAGATGTTACGAAAATTCAAGCACCAAAAAATAAACTTCCCAATGAAATCTACGCTCAAAATCAGAAATAAACTTATTCATCCCCACTCCACAACGCAGTCGCACACAACTCTTACCATTCTCAACGGCTCTGTCACGTCTTTGATACCGCGGAAAGCCAAAGGTGCACCAGAAGTCTCAGCTCTTGAACCGCTATCAGAGTTCCAATGGACCCAACTTCACCTCCCCCACACGCAATTTCAAAAATATATAGCGAGAGAGAGGGGTATGACGTCATGCCCACCTCCCGCGCCTTTTCGAGAAGAGCAATTTAATCCGCGACTTCCCACGCCTTCAACGGAAAAAATTATAGGGATATTGTGGACAATGTTTTCACCTCGTTTTTCAAGGGTCCAAATCTCTAGAATGGCTATAGGACGGTACGTCGAATCATTCCAGTCAAATCGTAATACCGACCACGGAATTCTGGAACGCGCTCTTACTGCCTAAAAGTCAAACCGTGTCAGGGAACCTTCCATCTTAATGACTATTACCAACTAATTTTCTTAACCATTTTTTTTTCATTTCCTATTCTATGACTACCAACCACCAATTTATCTCTTTATCTAATCTCGATGACTAAATACCAACCCATTTATCTTTTTCTAAACAATTTTCTAATTCTCTTAATGGGGAGTGCCCCATAAGCTTCAAGAAATATCTATTTCTTCCACAAGAGTTTTACCATGAATTTTCAAAATATCTATTTCTTCCACAAGAGTTTTACCATGAATTTTCACGCGGTTGTTCTTTTGATATCAACTTTGACCTTTTACATTTACCATGAATTTTCACGCACTTTGTTCTTTCCATATCTACTTTGGCCCTTTCCATATCTACTTTGGCCTTTTACACTTACCACGGATCCACTTGCGTTCATTCACACTCTTTATATCACACATAAATGTTATTCTACTTGTTTTGCGCTTGTATGCCATGAAATGTGACTCTCATTAATGTTGAAGGCAACTTCACTTCAAGCTTTGGGCGTCAATCCATATCGAGCTAACCTTTCATCTTTATCAACTTGGCAATGCAAATAGATAGACAACACCGGCTTTCGGGCGTCAATCCATCTCAAGCCAACCTCTCATCTTTATTGAGATGGCAATGCAAGATAGACAACACGAGCAAAGATTCTCACTCTTAGGATCTTAGATTTAAGTTTCTTTTGAAAATGAACTTAACATATTCGATAAGTTTTTGTTTTTTAATATATAAAAGAATTGGTTACATTTACATATTTTTTAGTGATTTTTTTTTTAATATATAAGAGAATTGGTTACATCTACATAATTTTTAGTGCCTTGTTTTTTTAATATATAAGAGAATTGGTTACATCTACAATGTTCAAATCATAGGACTGCTCCCAACAAGCCTATACCACCTCGTTGTTGTTTGACCTGTCATGAGGGGAACTACGGGTGGATGGGGTTCATATCGTTGTCATGATTTTGGCGTGCACTCATAGAATTTAAATCAGACTACTACCTTTGGAACAAGCATGCCCCTAAGGTTTAAACCTATCTTGACAAGTGTTTGGCATGCCCCTAAGATTTAAACCTATCTTGGCAAGTGTCTCACAAGTCAAACAATTACCAATCCACCTAATCCTTGGAAACACATATTTGATAAAATAGTGTTATCATTTTTGCCCTTCAAACCTACTTTAACCTTTATTTTTTATTTTTTGATATTTTATTTTTTCCTATTCCTATTTGAAAATAAACTTATATATCTCATATAGTCATCCTTTTTGCCTTTCAAATCTTCTCTAATCCTTGTTATTCTAATATTTGTTCTTTCTCTTTCAAATTTAAAATTTAAAGTTTAGACAATGTATATAAGTTTAAGATATCTTATCTCTCTATATGTTTTTGAAGACGAGGTTATATATTTCATAAATTATAGTCATCCTTTTCACCTTCAAACCTATTTTAATCTTTGTTTTTTCTCTTTCAAATTTAAATTCAATTAATAATATATATAAATTTAAAATATTTTATTTTTTCTTACATAAACTTTTAAAGATGACTTTTTATATCCCATGAGTTATGGTCATCCTTTTTACTTTAAATCTATAAGATATGTCATTATTTTCACCTTTAAATCTATAAGATATGATCATCCTTTTCACCCTTCAAATCTACTTTAATTCTTGTTTTTTTTCTTTCAAATTAAATTAAATTCAATTCAATTTATATATATATATATATATCTTATTTTTTTTTGTTACATAGACTCTAGGCTTTTGAAGATGAACTTATACATGGCATAGGTTTTAGGTTTTTGAAGATGAACTTATATTTATACATTCCATAACATAGGCTTTAACTTTTAGAAGATGAACTTATACATTATCATTCTTTTCTCCCTTCAAATCTACTCTACTCCTTAATTTTTTCTTTCAAACTTAAATTAAATAATAATTTATAAGAGATCTTATCTTTTCCTTATGTAGACTTTTTGAAGATGAATTTATGATGCTCATCTAATCCCTGATCTTTCTCTTTCAAATTTAAATTTAATGAACAATATTTATGCGTTTAAGAGAATGGGACCTTCTTATGTATTTTAAAAAGAAAAACGTATACAAATCCCACTTGATATATTTATACATCGTCACACAAATAATGAGGTAGCCTTACGCTTGGTCACTTGTCTGTTAGCTTTGTCTTTTATTTTTAACCCCATCTCGTACGGCATACTTATAATTTTTCTTCAAAAATTAACGTCCCTTGACTCATGACTAAACTGCTTAATAAGCCAAAAACACAAAACAATTTCGTGGAATCTCATCTTGTGAAGCTCCATACTTTTACCCGGAACTATGGAACATTGAAAATGACAATAAGAGAAACGAAGACCATTCAGAGCCAAAAACGTTAGACAAGTAACTTATAAGCATAGATTTCAGTAATAATATATTAAACTAAGGACGGCAATGACATAGATTTATTAGTATCATATACAATTCTCTAAGTCGGATAGAACAATAAAAATAATTAATTAAGACGTTATATCAAAGACGCATAAATAATCCAAACATATAAAGTCCAATCCTCTATGTAATTGACATTTATACCAACAATGTGTACCAAAAATCACTTTTTAGATTACCATATCTTAAGATGCGCCTTATTAAACATCAAAGTCACAAATTCAAGCAAATATTATTTCCCCTCCATAATGATTTATACTAAGCCGGTAATCTCATCAAGCAACCTGGGGGCCGCGTTAGGTGCTTCATCAGTTGTTGATTCCAATTCAAGCAAAAATTATTTCCCTTTCATAATGATCTCTATCAATCCGGTAATCTCATCGAGAAACTTGGGGCACGTTAGTAACTTCATTAGTTGTTGATGATTCCATCATCTTACGTCATTTATAGGTATTGACATTAATAAAAAATGGGTGAGATGCAGACAACATTAAAAATTTGGAGCCTTGACCTTATCAACCTACCCCACTATACACGCAAAAGATTATATTGAACGACTTTATGACCAATTCCATTTCCTAATGGACACAACGTACCATCACTAAAGCGATTTGTTAAGAATCAATGGCGTAATCATAAGACTAAAGCAATTTGTTAAAAGTCAATGGCGTAATTATAAGACTAAATATTCTCCTCAATTGATTTTTTTGGTTGCATAGAACTTCTATAGAATCTTTAGTTTGTTGGGTAAAAATGAAGTCAATAGAATTTTTAGATCCTCTAAGGAGTCTAAATGCATAGAAAACTTCTATAATCCTTAGCCTGCTGGATAAATATGAAGTCAATGGGACCCCTCAACCCTCCAAGGAATCAAAATGAGGCAGCCCATCGGCTATAAAATCTAACATGTATCAATCAAAGCAAGTCGACTATGAAATTTAACATGTACTAAAGCGAGTGTAAATTTTTATTGCGAAATTGCTTCTAATTATAATTAATTTCTTCATCCCAAGGATAACTTTGGTTGGAGCAAGCTAAGAAGAATTTTTTTTTAAGGTTGACATCTAGATAACAATAAGGGCTTTATGATAAAACCTTAGGCGGATTTGCATCAAAGGATCTTATTGGGATTAGTAAATTTACTCCAAGAGAAACATTTATTGACAACTTTTTTTTTTTTTTCTCTTATTGGTATTCATTTCTTTTTAATCATATATAACCGTGTAAATGCCCTAGTTTTAAGATTGAGTTTGTTGAAGTTTTTTAAAAATCTCATTTGTTTTTTATGATTTTTTCTAAAAATCCATTTTCTTTTCTCTTCCAACTTTTTTGTCCAATAGTAATAAAGATGAAAGGATAGATTGTTTGACCTTCATAAAAAAGAAAAGAACCTAAACTTTTTTAGACAAAACCCTAATGCCAAAGAAGCCATGGGCAAGCTTTTGTGCTTAGCAAAGACCTTCAAGTTACTTCACAAAGTTACAAAAATGGTCCAATAATGTATCTACTACATAGGCATGAGAGGATGTCTTGAATGGTTGTGTTTGACAAAAGGGTTATGTAGAGCAAGCTGTGATAGATACAAATGAACTATTAGTGTTTCTAGATTCTTTACAAAATTTCAACGGGCTCTTAGTTTAGCACTTCATTCTTTTTACCTCTAGGTGCCTCAATTTTATTTTTTAAATAACTTTTTCCTTCAAATTTAAAAATTTTAATTTCAAATCGAGGAAATGCCATGGAGTATTCCCTAGCCTAGTAGGTAGAGTAGTGCACATGGGTAGCGCTTTTGTCAACATGAAATAGGGTTGCATTAGTAATGAGGAATAAGGGGACACCAATTGTTTGTTTGATTTTAAGTCTAATCTTTGCCCTCCATCTCCCAAGCAAAGCACTTGGAAATATGGCTAGCCCATTATATAACAACTAAGAGGATTTTTATCTACATTCAAGGAACCTATAGAATGGGTATTTACTACTCCATTGCCTTCCCTCTAATTTTGAAAAGAGTTTTAGATGTTTATTGGGATGGTGACTTGGATGAGAGGTAATCCACCATAGGCTTTGTGTTCTATTTGATATTTAGCCTGGTTTCTTGGTAATCTAGACACTAATCCACAATTTTTTAGTCTTTTATAGAGGCTAAATTTTGTGCTTCCAATGAGGTAGCTAAGCATATTAGGTGGATGCTCATGATTTTTGAGGAGATTGACATTTATAGAGTTTTTCAATCACTCTTTGACATGAAAATTAGAGCATCATCTAGCTTTTTTACAATCTAGTGTTCTATCAGTGGGAAAAGTACATCAAGATATGAATGAACTTTGTGATATGGGTTCATGCACATGAGATTCTTGATATAGTTTTTGTGCATTTATTAGAGTAAGTTGCGGATATTTTAACCTTGGTCATCTCTAATAATACTTTTGTGTGCATGTGAGGGATTCTTCGAGTTGGAAAGTATCCCTTAAGAGGGGATGACAAGTAAGAGTCTCCTTCCATGTCACCTATTTAATATAAGGAGGGATGTTGGAATATGTGGTGGTAAAAATTCTCTTAAGGCCATGACCAACTTTGGTTCTTGTATTATTCATATTTACCCTTTGGGCCCATATAAACCTTGAAAAAGTTAATTTTATAATTTTTTGTAATATCTTATTCCTAATGATTGGTGTCATAACCTTGACCTAAAGGTAACTCATATTTGGATATAAATATCCCCTCATACCAACCATTTTTCTTGTCAATTGGAGTGTAATTTCATTTCCATTTAGTGAGAGTTTTTGATGTCCATGAACACCCCCAATATACTATGTATTCCTCATTCTTAATTTTGTGTATTTCTTTTCAAGAAAACACTATATAATATTTTATTCCATTTTTTTTTAGAAAATAATTTAAATTCTAGCAATAAATTGATAGGGTATTAAACTTTCAAGAAAAATTAAACCATTTGTGTACTATAGCTTTATAAAAATTTTCCTACCATACTTTATTAGAAATAATATAATCACATTCACATCATAAGAACCCTCTACTAATGAAGAAGCTAACAATTTTTACATACTTTGCTCTTGATATTTATTTAAATCCATAAAGAGACTTTTCAATCTATCTAGACTAGAGATAGATCACTTCTTTTGACAAATTCAAATGGCTACTCCATGTACATTAAATGTAAATCACATACATGAAGGTAATATTAATGTTCATATATCCAATATCTTATCTATAATAGTGGCTAGGGATAGGGTGGTCATAATAGTGCTTCTCTTTATCATTAGTGGAAAAATTTCTCATAGCCAATTACTTTTTGTTGAAAGAATACTTTAGCAACTGACCTAGATTTGCATAAATCTATTTGTACTTCTAATTTTATATAATTTAATCTTATAGATCCATTTATACTTGATGGTGCTTTAATATTTAGATTAGAAATCAATCCCTAATATTGGTTTTACATAAAGAATTATTTCATCATTTATGGCATCCTTACATAAGCATTTGTTCTTTTAATTGTCGTGTAAGTCTAGGGATCAATGATGAGTGTTCTTGATCATAAGTTCACAATGTCCTTAATTATAAAACATGTCAACTTTTCATATGAGTATTCTATTTATATCAACCACATGATTATTTAATGAAGTATTTTATTCTAAATAAAACATATCTTTAGCCAAATTTCTTTATTGTCTCAATTCCATCATTGATGTTAGTTTTAAAATGTAGTGTTTGACCTTATGTAGATATTGTATATCCCCTATGTAGTATGTACCTAAATAAAATAGTATATTGATGATGTTATGTTAAAAAAAACTAATCTAACCCACTTTCAAACAATCCATGTTCCTAGTGTTTAAATAAATTGGTTCCTATATAACTTAGCAAGTCTTCTATTCTAATAATCCTCATCTTTAATACTTGAACAAAATGATATTCAAATTATCCCTTATTCTCTACTTTTAATTATTTGGAGGTTTTATGGCCTTATTCTCAAATAATCATCTTTCCAATCATCCATCTTGTTATGTTTTTAAAGGGCCTTACCGTAGGTCACCTATTGCTTGAACAACTAATAAAAGGGAAGATTTGGTATTTAAATGTTTTTTTCCATTGCACATGTATGGATGGCAATAGAACAAATCTTTAATATCTATACAACTTGATTTCTTATCCTTGGATTACTTGGTAAATGTTCATACTCAAGTAATCTAGCACTTGATTTCTATCATGTTCATACTTAAATAACCCTATGTTGACTCTATTGGATAGATTTGTGGCATATCCATAAAATAACCTTATTTTCCTCAAATATACTTGTTGTCCTCTTCAATTTTCATAATCATCAGATGCAAGTATCAGATGATTGAACTATTGTGACTTGTGTGGAGTGACACACCAGGGTAGCTTTGAGAGCACAATAAGTAGCTCAATCAAACTACCTCCAAGAATTTTTAAAAGGTCAAATCCTTTTAAGATATGGTATTTAGCACTCTTGCCACTCTATCTTAGTCTAACCAGCTTTAAGGGAAAAGGGAAAGAGAAACCATAGAAAACAAAGATAGCGAAAAGGAAAAATATCTTAAGCTAACATAAGTCAACAAGGGGCAATGTGCCAAGATCATAATATTCCTCTACATAACAGTAAGACACATAAAAGCATGAGTGTAATGTGTTGACAACTCAAAGTTGAACACTCCCTTCTCTTAGCATGCTCAATTACACATATATTTCATACATAAGAAATAATATAGAAATTAGATAGTCATAACCTATTATACATGTGCATAAACATATATACATGCAATAATTTTAATAGAAAAATCCCACTAGTCATGGCTTCCAATATATATGTGTGTGTATCTGTGTAAAAATTACAATTTATGCCAAAAGTGAGGGCTCAAAAGCTTTCCTACAAGACCACTAAGGGTTTAGGTACTACTATATAAAATAAAATGAAAGAAAAATTACATATGAATCTTAAGGCTCGAATAAGAAACTCATTGATCCTTTAAAATTCCTAGATGACTACTATTTATAGGTCAAATAGGAAGATTTCCCCTCCAAAACTATGCAAGAATTTTAAAATGACTACTCTTATACATGTCAGGTCATGTCTTCATTCAAGTTATTGGTTCCTTCGAGGTCTCTAGATCTAGAATCATTAAGTTTTAAGGGTTTTGGAACTTTGGAAGTGCAATTTCCATCGTTATTTCCATCTATATTTTTTAAGGAATCCCAAAGCCTAAGCATGATCTTAAAATTAATAGGTCATTATTTTTGTCTTAAGGATTTTACCCCTTCTTGCAACTCGATGGTATGCTCGATCACATATTTGTTGTAGCCTTTCAGATCATGATAGCTCCAGGAAACCATATTTGGGAACTCAAAACATAACACCTTAATTTGTTCGAGCTCCTCTAGAGAGCAATTTATTTTGACTTTGATTATCTTATCAGGTTTCGACTTCAGCTCAATATACTCTTTCTTGTCCACTTTGATTTTGTGCTTTTATGCTCTATCATTATGATCAAAGAGATTCTCAAGAGTAATCAATCCTTTTGGGATATGATTATTTTTAAGTTGGATCAAACCCTCAGCTTCATATTCATCCAGCATTCTTACCTCCACATTATCGACTTCTTTAATAAAAAATCACAATTTGCTCACCATTATCAAAAACTTTCTAGTAGATATTTTTGTTAGGGATTGAAGATCTATAGATTAACCTTACATTCTTGGGTTTTTTTAACACATGCTCCATAGGAGAGAAGTTCGCACCAAGGGATGATTTAAGATATGCATGTTTATTTTGTTCTCTTGAAACCGCTTGAACAGTTAATGCGATAAATGACTCAAATAGATCTCATACCTTGTTATGGTATGCCTTTAGGTAGTGCTACTTTGAAATGCACTTGTTGGTCACCTGGTTGACAATTAACTCAAAATATCCAAAAAATTGCAGTTGTTTGATCTCAAGTTTTTTTGCTTTCTTTAGGCCTAAGCACAGTGCTTCGTACTCGATGGCATTGTTTGTACAACTCCACATAAATCGGTATGAATATGTATTTTTAATTCCAAAAGTAGAGATAAATATTACTCCAGCTCTAACACCATTCTTGCATCTAGCACCATCAAAGTACATTTTCCACAATTGATCAGGGATGAAACCTAGATTGTCAAACACCTTTGCTTCAACCTTCTCAGGCTTATTAATGGTGTAATAGCCTATTTCAATCTCCATCATTGTGTTGAAATTGAGCATTGAAAATTTGTCCTCTAAACTAAGATCATCTAGAGCTTCCTCCATCATATCCATCTCCTCTAGTTCTTCAATCACCATATTGATCGAATCTACAACTTTATCTTCTTAAATATTTTCAATATGATATGTAGAGGGCTTCTCATTGTAAATTTATATTCTTCTCCCTTTGAATGGGATATCCAGGTGAGAATAGTCCAAAGATAAATAGCCTCCTAACTTGGCTATGAACTCCCTTGATAAGCACATGCTGAAGTACAAATCCAAATCTACCACGACAACTTCTTGAATTAAAGTTATCTAGGGCATGTTGTGTAAGACAATCGGGATATCTTTTATCACCCCCACCATTTTTATAGGAGTGCCATCCAACTGCAATATGCCTAGACTTCTTGTATTCCATATCCATGATTTCACAAACTACCTTTGGCATGACAATTGTCGCTACGCCAAATTCAATCATACAATTGTGCATGATCTAACCCTCTATCCTTAGAGATAGATAGAATGAGGGAGGTCTATTTTTTCCATGGAAAAAGTAGGCAGTGTTTGAGCTAGCACTATAGGCATAGGGTTTTTCCTCTTAACTTCATAAATTTCAACAATTCTTGCAATAGGTCTACTTTTCTAGGCAATTGCAGCGCATCATAGAGGCCCACCTTAGCAGGAATCCTCTTCAATTCTTTGACAATATTGTATGATTACATGTTAAGCTCCATTCCTTCACTAGCAGCTTTTTACTTTCTTATATACTATTGTGTAGCTTCTACCCTATGATGCTTGGTTAAGGATGAGTGTTTGAGCCTCTCCTTTGCCCGCTCTTTCATTTTTGTCTATGCTTGTGTAGTCAAAGGTTGCAAATTTGATAGTTTTACTTGCAATCTATCCTTTGTTGGTGTAGGTAAAATATCCTTCAACAAGATGGGCTCATCTACTTGAGGTGCCGACACAGGCACTTTCGCTTGAGATTGTCTCTTTTCGTTATACATCTTCTACTCAACATGTATATTTAATGGCTCCATTTAAGCTGGATCTATAGTGACAAGCTTTTTTCTAGTTCTTATGAGAACTAAAACTTGTTCAATAGATGAGACCATGAAGTTATTGATCAAATTCTATGATCATGTTGAATTGATAATTGAAAGAGCTATCCGCCAGTGTCTACACATAGTTTAAATCAACCATGCAGGTGTCTTCACCATGTGGATCATTACAGGTAGAACACCAGAATGTTCTCTCTGATGAGCTAACTTCCTTATTTGTAAGCATAGTAGTACCCCTTTCAGGAGCTTTACTGGGAGAAGATGCTTGTTCTCTAGTGATCGATGGCGGTTGAAATCTCCTTGGTCTAAAATTACTTTCATCCTGCTTTCTTTTGATCACTATAATTTCGTTACACATCACCCTTATGGACGAATTCATAGACTACAACTAATTTAGCACCTTGTCTTATGGACCAAGGTTTGAGGGTGTTGGGGGAGTTGGTAATGGTAATGGAATAGGTGGAGATGGTAGTGTAGGAAATGGAACTATGACTAGTAACTATGGAATGGATGGAGTAGGGAGTTGAGAAATAGAAACTATCACTATGGTTTGGGATGTACTTGGATTTCATGAATTGATACACGAGTGATATGGGAAAAGGCTAGGAAGATGCATTAGCATAAAAATACTGTGAAAGTTTAGGAAAAATGGGCATGGCCATTTTTTACAGAAGCTTACCAATAGAAATTAGATAAGCTTTAGCCTTTTGTGTTACAGAATATAGATTAGGTAACGTATTGGCATTGGACTATCAAAAGGCCATACTAATGTTGGAGTTGAAAGATTGAAGGTATTAAAAGGCTGCTTGTTTGAGAGTTAGCTAGAGACCATCAGGAACCCTATGCCAAGTTTAGGAAAACCTGACATTGAAGTCCACGATTTTCTCCTATGGATACCTCTAAATAGTAGTGAATTGATGCAGTAGGGAGAACGAATTTGCTTGTTCATTGAATCATTTGATTAGTAGTTCAACCAAATGATCCTAGGTGGTGATGATGGCTGGTTGTAATGATCAATACCAGTAAAGTAATTTTCCTCAGAGAGATAGTTCAATTAATATTACCATTATATCCTTGTTTATGATGCCATGAATTGTCACCAAAGTAGCTACATCTTGAAAATGCTCGTAGGCAAATTTAGAGGTCCAAAGTGATTCCATGCTGAAAACTACCTTGGTGGCTATGGTAGTGTATTTTGAGCCATGTGAACTGGTGTGTGTCGTTGGGGAGGTGGAAAACTAGTGGATGTACTAGCAGGACTCAAAGGAAAAGAAAACACAACAGCTAACTATAAATATGTTACACTTGATGGGACAGTTGGAATAATTAACCTAGGGTGTTCTTCTAGCACTTGGATTTCAAGTTCATAAAATTCAATGGGATCTTTTGGATTTTTGGCCTTCGATCTTGTGATCATGAAGAAATATTTCACTCACTTCACGTTCGGAGGCTTCTAGGTAGAGCTAAGTCACCATATGTTCTAATCATACAGTACAAAGGTGAACATCAAACCTCAATACTATTGAAAGTAGAACCTTTTAAGAGTCCCACCAGGTGTGCCAAAAACTATTGATCACAAATCTGTATAGTATAAAATCTACATTTTGTGCACCTTGGACCTGTGCAACATTGAAAGATCGAAGGAAAGAAATGTCCTCTAGGTCAATCTCTAGAGAGGTATGGCTCCCTTTATAATATACTATGGTTTAAATCTAGGGTAATAGGAAAGAAATGAGGAAATATAGCTATAAGCTAGAAGTGTAGGATGGGGATAGACTAATAGCCGAAATTCAAATCAAACAACGATTAGCATACAATAGAAATGAAAGCACATGAACTACTTACAGTTTTGCAAAGACAACCTCCAAAGAGCATCTCAATATTAATTTCCTCACCCATAAAGATTAATTTCAAATGTAGAATTTAAAAGCATCAAATAACGAAGATGAATATATTCAAAAATGACATACAAAAAATCATCAAATGCAACATTTAGAGAACTAGAAGTCGAAGTATTTATATTGATGCAGAAAAATTGAAGTGTTTTTTTGCAGAGTGTCCATACTCCTTCTTACATGAAAATGCTTAGTATTTATAGAGGATTGTGCCTCTTTCATTTAATGCACATACAAACAAAATGCTAGTAGATCAAAAACTAGTGTGCATAATTTCCTTCTTGGTATCAGTGATGTTCCAATAAAAATATTCTTCATGGAAATAATGATCTTGCTTTGGTGGGAGAATCATATGAGAAATCAGTATGATTAAATTATGGAAAATAGCCTTGAGCATCGGTGCATTGGGATCCAACGAAGTTACCTGAAAATCGGGAGCTTGGTTGTTGAACCCGTGTTACCCCTATGTTTTGGAAATTTACACCTACCAAGAAATTCCACTGAATATTAATGTTGCTTTGAGAAGGGGTGAGAAGTCAGTGGATGGCGCCTTGAAAATGACCAAAACTCACCCTTTGGTTTTTAATCTTGCAGTAATCCGAAAAGCGCAGCTTACTTTGCTTCAAAATTTAAATTTTTTTGTTCCTTGGTCCTTTTCGAGAAAATATTTTTGGAACAAGGGTGGGTGAAAATGCCATCTTCATATTTTCCTTTGACATAAATTTACCCGAAATGTTATTCCTTTTTATTTCTTATCCACCCATAACTTCATGCCTTTCTATTTGTTGAAGTACCTCCCTCATCCATGTGTGCATTCAAAATAGTGTGCCCATATTTGAATCCCACCCATAATTATCATCGGGAGACTTTGGCATTAAATCCCATGCCTACTTGAAAGAAGTATCAAGAACATATTCCCATCCACGAGAAAATAGATCCTCATTGATAGCAAACATCGTAGCACCCAACTTATCCCAAGTGTCTTGCTGAGGAGCCAAGGCAGAGAGAGGACCAGTCAGGTTACCAAGGCCAACTCTGTAATGAGGGGACCTTGAGTTGGGATAGGAGTGTCATTTGAGTTTGAGTGACAATGTTGTCTAGACCTACATTGGCTTCGAGGATAATCTTGCTTAGGAGGAACCTAACTAACTATGCACAGAGTGTTCCCCCAATGATCAATCAACTCTTAAATATGAGAGACCCTTAGCTACCTTATTTGCCTGAACCACAATCTAAAAAATACACAGATAAAATAATATTAAATTTCTCAAAAGTAGATATGTAAAGAGAGGAATAACACTTACCAAAGATATCATTTTTAGCTTTCCATATGTTGTGTAGGGCCACCATACAAAATAAGTGCCACACTTCAAATAAAATAATTGGTAAGGATGAGGAGTCTCCAAAAATAATATGCTTCCACTCAAATGTAGTATAGGAATAGGGTCTTAAAAAAGGAAAAAATCCACTCCCAAAGGGAATGAGAATGAGTACAAACCCAAAAAATATGGAAAATATCCTCAAAATGAAGACAAAAAGGACAAGAAGGGTTTGGGATTCCTAAATATCGAAGGTACTCTCCAGTAGGAATCCCTTGGTGAATAAGACTCCAAGAAAAATAGGAAAGCTTGGGCTCCAAGAAAGAAGCCCAGGCAGTATGGAACCTGCGCATCCAAACAGGTCGAGGGGAAAAGACTTTCCACCATTGATTGATATTATCAATCATGGGAAGGCAAGGAGAGAACCAACCATACCCCAAACGAGCCTTGTAATTTCATAGAGGAGTGTCTAGATACCACTTCCAGTCCTTCCACCAAGGTCATTGTGAAAACACAAAAAATTTGTGAAACATGGAGTCAGGGAGAGCAACCTTGACGGACTCAAAAGTGTCCTTGTTAGAGTGCCTGAGCCCAAATTTGACTCTAAAGTCATCCCAAGGGAGCCAATCCTTGGTAGGACAAGAAAAGAAATTGGTGATGCACCACACACTTTTGTAAAAAAATCTAAACACATGAACTCAAGGAATCTATGCAAGTAGAGAACCCTAGTAGGTGATGATAGACGACCACCAAATATTCATCCGGTTGATGGAGAGGTTGTGCTAGAATATTTGACCATTCCATCTCAACCAAGGCTTAACACTCTCCCAAGATTTTCAAAAGCTCATAATTACAAAGGATCCTATCACTTTGATAGATATAAGAGCAATAAGGAGGGAAGGGAAGCCCATGCCTCTCCAACTCTTATATCCAAAATGGGAACCTTCATAGATACAATAATAGATGAGAATCATTTAGGGCTGATTGCACGTAGGGCTCTGATGACCCACTTAACACAAAGGAACCAACCTTGATACTAGGTATTGAGAATGCCAAGCCTACCATATCTTCAACAATACTCCCAGGCAACACGGTGAAATCCTGAAGCATTACTAGAAGAGGACCATAAAAAGTCCTGTAGAAGCTTATAAAGCTTCTTATAGCAATTTTTAGATGGGACTTAGTAGGAAGAATAATAAACATAGGTGGACACAAGGACTTTTGAGAAAATTTGGAATTTACCAGCAAGGGAGAGCTTCTTGGTGGACCAGTAGGTAAGTTTATGTTCCACCCTGTTAATGACATACTTCCACAACTTTGACTCTAAATTGTTAAAGGTAAAAGGAATATCTAAAAAGTAAAATATTTCCCCCTCCTATATGATCCTCCATTGATATTGACTAAGCCAATGGGGCATCAAGTTAGGAGATTACTAGTAAAATTGAGTCTTTCTCCATTTAATGGAGGATCCTAAAGCCAACCAAAAATTTTCTAGGTAGGCAAGAATCTATTTAATAACACCTTCATCCTCAATAAGATTGAGGAAATAATAATCAACAAAATGATCATTGATCAACCGAGACTCGTCTCTAGGGAGATAAATTACCCAAATCGAACCCTAAGTGGTATGGTGAGCTAGTACATAGCCAAACGCCTCAACAATAAGGACATACAAGGATGACGCAAATGGGCAGCCTTTTCGAATGGAATGAAAGAGACCAATGGTCAAGGACTTGTGCCTATTAATGGATAAATTAATCAAATCCTCAACAAACAACATCTTCATAGAGATAATGAAGCAGGGTCCAAAACCAAGAGCTTTAAGCATGGATAAAATGAACTACCAATCAATTCTATCGTAAGCCTTCTCAAAATAAATTTTGATAAATAGGGATTATTGGCTGGAATTACGAGCCCACTCTATGCCTTCCTAGACAACAATAATGTTGTCAAATATGAACCTACCTCGAATAAAGCTAGTTTTCTCTGGATACATGATGATGGAAAGAATATGGTGGATGCACAAATATAGGGCTTTGGCAATTATCTTATAGGAAACATTAAGGAGAGTAATAGGCCCTCAATTGTTGATGATTTTCACATCACTAACCTTGGGGTTAAATTTAATAATCCCTTTATTAAAAATAAGACCCAAAGAACCCCTAGAGAATGCCTCCTAATAAACTTTAATAAGATTAGATCTGAAAATTTCCCAAAGGGACTTGTAGAACTCATAGGGGAAGCCATAAAGACCAAGGGATTAATTATCGACCATTTGAGAAAGAGATTCCTACATATGCTTCAAATATAGGGCTTTTTCATAGGCATCTCTTTGAGACTTACAAAACAATACCGAGACAACAAAGAGGTAGGAGTTAATAGTATGGTCATGGTGAAGGGAGCGGGTTTGAGCCATGAGCATAGTCTAATATTGTTCTTCAAAAGCAAAGAGAACATGAGGAATATTAGAAACACACTCTTCATTAATGTTAATGAATTCAATGCTCAAAAATTGATTATGAGGATGTAGGCACTGGAATAATTCCTTGTTTACCCTCTCACCAATTTTAAGCCAATACTGCAACCTCACCTTGATTTGTGTCCCTATAGCATCATAGTTCTTTGCCTTTAGACATTTGTGTTTGACAACCGTTAGATACCTCTAAAGCTCCTCATTAAAAGGATTGGATTACAATTGAGTTGAGGCCACATCCAACTCCCTCTTGAGAGAAATCTTGGAGTGATAATGAAGCTTGACAATATTATGCCCAAGTGAGCATAGGAAGTTGATAGTGCACTGGATAACAATGTTCCACCAATCAATCCAGCCAGAGGCCCCTTATTGTTTTGGGATCAGGTTCTAAATTTTGATGACATATGCTCTCAACATGAGGTGGTGTAGAATAAAAGTATTAATATGGAATTGTGACTAATAAATAGGAGGGGGGGTAGAAGAAACCAATATGGAAAAGGAAATGGGAGAATGGTCAAACAAACAGAGCTTGACGTGGATAGAGATAAAGGGGGAAGAGAAGAAGGGTTGCTCAAATAAGAAAATATTATAATCTTAGAGCATGGCTTTGTCTAATATTTTTAGTACACAACTCTCACCCTATTGGTTGTTAGACCATGTGAACCATAAATTAGAAGGGAACAAAGAGGGTAAGAAGAAGTTATTGGGGTTAGAGAGCCCCAAATTTTCTTTTATGAAAAGCCACACTTCTCTTTCCCCGATGACCCACCACATGGGAAGAAGACCCACCTTGTCATGCATGAATTCAATCATATTGAAGTCCCTATAGAGCAACCAAATAGTAAGGGGGAGAGAGCATTACCCATCACCAAAGTGCACAATGATCATTAGCATTTTTGGGAACATAGATGTTGAGCACATCAAGGAGATGGCCATCAATCTCCATCACAACCTAGATGGCATGATTGAAAGGGTCACATCCCCAATATATCATCTTGGAATGGTCAATTTTTGAAAAATAAATGATTGCTCCTCCTTTGCTTGTGTCATGTATAGTATGAAAGGTGTGGCCCCAGGGCCAAAGAAAATATCAAGTATTTTACAGTATGAAGTTAGTGATTTTGACTTCTTGAAGGTATAAAATATCGATATTGTCAAATATGATCTTGAAGTCATCCAAACCCTGATGCACATGGTAATTACGCATAGGATATATCAAACCCCTAACATTCCAAGACATGCACTTCATGAGACATGATCAAGGAGCATATTTCCTTCAATGACCTCAAAGTCCTTGAAATCTACCAAAGATTTAAATGTGTTTGTGAGAAACCTATTATGGTTTTCTTGAAAAAAAAATTATATTTACTTCTCCAAAGGTATGCTTGAGGACTCCCTAGCTGAATTGTAAAAGTGATGAGTATTTCATAAAGGAAATTTGCTAAATGGACTAGGAGGAGAGACAAAGCAACCGCTTGAGGGGATGAACTATGACATAGTCGATGATTGAGTGATATGGGATCCTTGAGGAGTTGAGGAGTATTTTTGGGTACTACCATTATAGGTACCTATAGGAGGAGAAACAAAAGTTCCTTTTATAGTAGCTGCATGAGAGCTCCCTAGTTGAGAGCCCGATTAAGACTCCTTTTTACCAATTTTTGCAGAAGATTGTGATTAGTTGCCTTTACCATTTTCTTGGTGACAAACATCCATTCTTCCCCTCCATGAGTGAGAGGGGCATATTAAACTATGGACAAAGGCATTGACGCTTCTACTAGAGCTTGATTTTTGAACCGACCCTCCATAAGAGGGCTATTTTTATGGAATTTGGAAAATAGAAAGATTAATTATTAACTTTGTTAATTGTTATATTATATTTTTATCATATTAATTAAATTTGAATAAATATAATTAAAAATTTATACATTTTAATGAATAATTTTAATTGTGTATTTTATAATTTATATTAAATTATAATTAATTCAAAAAAAATAAAATTTTAATATTATAGGAGCGAATACAAGTTAGAAGCAAGCTTAACATTTTTGTTTTTGGAAAACAAGTGTTGCAAGTGCAAACATGAAGTGTGGGTAGAAAGTAAGTGCAAGGAAGGAGCAAGCTTCACCTTTTCTTGTTACAATTCTTTGGAAAATTTCAAAATATAAAGAATTCTTGTGAGGGAAATCTAGGTAGTATGGCAAGCAAGTCATTTTTAAAAGTCCTAACTAGAAGTATTTCCTAGTTGGAAGTATATATTCCCTAGTTGAGGATAAGATAAATTTTGAATCTATGGCAAACCTTATCAAGGTAGAAAATGGCACACCATGTGACTATCAATGATATGATCAAGTATAACATAACAATTCTTAAAAATAGAGGGTTAACATAAGTTTTGCATATACTAGTTAGGTTTTTTAGATGTTCAAAATTGGATCAAGTGGAAGTGGGGATTGAATTTAAATTATTCCATGAATTTTATTCCAAAAGAATTTTTCCTCATCATCTTCATTAGTTTGGAAATCAAGGATAAAATAATGGGCGATGACCCATGGTTTATGAAGAGAGATGCATTATATTTTAGACCATGGAATGATAATTTTTCTATGGAGACAAAAACTATTTAAAATGCTCCTAGTGTGGGTTAGGCATTTGAACTTCCATATTAGCTTATTAATAAGTTTTAAAAAGGCTCCTAGTGTGGGTTAGGCATTTGGACTTCTATATTAGCTTATCAATAAGTTTTAAAAAATATTGATGATACTCTAGGGGAATTCATCCAAGAGGAACTAAATACTAAGAATCAAATGCAAACCATATACACTTGGATGTATGTTGTAAATATTTCAAACTATTTGTCATAATACTCAAAGATTAAATTGAAATTAAAAGAATATGATAAAAAAGTGGATTATAAAAACATTATTATTTTTTATGTTGTAAATATTATAAGGCTAAACACATAGAAAGAGTTTATTCAAATTGAATGATTGATAAAGAGATAAAAAAAATTGGGCATGAGATAAAATCCAATAGAAATCAAGGAGATTATTCCATAATAGAATTAGATCAATGATTTTCCACTCCCATGAAAGTGGTAAAACAAGTTCATCTAACTCATCAAATAGCAAAGGCCATTATATTTAATCAAATCAGTCATTAGAAGAAACAAAGGTTACACGATATTAGGAAGTACACTGTGCAAGTTCAAATTCACAAGGAATTAAAGGTGTGAAGAAAAATGAGGATGCAAATTCTGAAACAAAGGTGAAAGAGGTCAAAATTGATCTAGGTAAATCATCTTTATTTTACTCAACTAGTGTAAACATATTGCATATTTAATACAATAGATAAATTATAGGAAATAACAAATCCATATCAAGATAGATGACTATTGTATCCTCTATGTAACCTCCAATGAGTTATAATATTTATCTATATTAAATAATGTAATAATTTTATCTAACACCCCCCCTTATTATATTATTTAATTTAAATAAAATAGAGAGACCAAAGTCGATGGCTTTAAAGGGAGCACAACGATGGATGTACGATGACCTTATTATTACTATGACTTTGATTGTGATTATGGTTGTTTATCAATATCATAGGGTTCATAAATGTGGGGAAGTGCATGTTGGCTCTTGTATATGGCTTTGGCTCTGGTTCTTCTCATTTTCATATTCACTTCCATCAAAAGATACTTTATGGTTTAGCATGTATAAATATGTATATATAGCCATATTGAGTGAGGGACTATAAATTACAGTGAACAATGATATCAAAAAATATGTGTCCTCCTTGGTGTTACCCTTCTGTACATCCACAACACACGACTCGACCATGATGGTGTAGCACTTGTTGTCCTCCTTAATAAACTTGCTTAAGGTAGTGATGGAACAATAATTCTTAAGTCTATGCTTGATTTCCAAGATATTGAAATTGATTATTTGGCTCTTATTTTCTAAGATCTCTAGGTTCTCCATGCTGATCATGGTCGATCTCTAGGAGCACCCACTTTTTTTCACACTCTATATACATAAGGCCACAAGGTCTTGCCCACATAGGAGTAAAAAATGTTGCACTAGTACTTGTCATCATACCACTTAACAACCTCCATGTCATGTTGGATGTCTAACAGGGCCTTAGATCGACTACAATATACAATTTTCTCCATGTAATACTCCTCGTTCATGGCCACCCCTAGGTAGAAGGGCACATATTTGACCAAGAAATTATGGATGGTGTTGTTTCCATGGAGTCACGCTACCTCCTATCAGATGTTCTAGTCACTTGGTTGCCACTTGTCATTCTTCAAAACCTCTACTATCATTTCCTACAGGGGTTTCAAGGGGTCTACAAAACTTTTTTGGATTCCACTATGGTGAAAAGAATGTTGAGATTTTTTGCATGGATAATGAGCTTTCTCACCTTCTTGTGTAGTAACAACACCTATGATATTATTTATCTTGTTAGGGCCATTGTGGATGCAAAAAATGATAGGGTTTGGGGGGATTTGGGTTCAGGTGGATTTTTAGTATGACCCCTATAATCATCTTCTTAAGTCCCTACATAACCTCATAGCATGATCAATGTCCCAATTATGCACCTTCCTATGAGGTATTGATATAATACCAATACTGGTTTAACCAAAAGAACACATTATTCAGTTATTTCAACATTACATATTTAATACAAAAAATCAATTATAAAAAGTTATAACAAATCAAGATCAAGATAGATAATTGTTGTATCCTCCATGTAACCTCCCATGAGGTGTAATATTTACCTATCATTAAATAATGTAATAGATTTACCTAATATAAAATCCTCTTCTTGTAATAAAAATGAAAGTAGTGTAGAGTTTATCCCTTACATCTTAAGGTTTTAAGATCAACATAATAAAAAAATAAGTGTGGAGACTATCTATAAAAATTTGGGGTTTTCAAGGAATAAGAAGAAAGTAATTACTATGGAGGATCTCCCTGAAATTTAAGGTTTTCAAGGCAATATTTAAGGTTCTCATAAAAGCATAAGAAAGTAATTACTATTGATAATTATCCTTGCACTTTAGGGTTTATGGGGCAATATAAAGAAGAAAGTGTTTGTGAGTGTATTCCTTGCACTTTTAATTCTCCATGGAAGCATAAACCTTTAGATGAGTCTCATCACAAATACTATAGAAAAATAGAAGAAATAAATGAAGATGAAAGTGTTGGTGGGATATCAATTTGGAAAACTATAAACAAATATCATAAGTGCTAGTAAGAAGTGGGGCTAAACCCATAAAAATAAATAAAAAGTGATAATAAAAATGGTATCATGGAATATTAGGGGTATTAATAAGACCCCTAAAAAAGAAGTTATTAATTGGTTCTCATCTTGATATTATTCTAATATAAGAAACAAAATTAAGTAGTGAGGAATATAAGGATGCATTTAAAAATATTTGCAAGAAAGAGGATTGTCTAGTAATTTGTTCTAGGAGATTCTATAAGTATTGCAACAACATGAACACAAATAAATGGGATGGACATATGCTAGAAGAAAAATTTTATTCGGTTGTTAGTCTATTTTATGAGGAAAGAGGAAAATATAAAAGTTGGGATTATAAATATATATGCACCAAATATAGTTTCTTATTGTGAAATATGTTGAAAGGACTTCAACTTTATTTTTTTCAAATACAATGATGAGTCATTATTTTTGTTTATGAAATCTTGGGGGCTTCACCAAAATTCTATCTCCTTTAAAAGATAAAGGTGATATTCAGGGATGATCTAAATCAATGGGGTATTTTACTTCATTTTTCAATTGAAATAGCCTTTGGGATGTCATTCCTTAAATATTTTAATATACATGAGATAATATATGCATTGGGAAAACCAATAAAGTAGAAAGACTCAATAAATTTTTGTAAATAAAATTTACAATCTCTTTAGAAATTTTGTTACAAGGAGAATCAATCATAAACTCATTCTCTTGAGATGTGATCTGCTCAATAAATGTTGTCCAAAGTCATTTCAATTTTAGTGTATGTGGCTCTAAAATCCTATATTTTCCAAATGGTTATGTTATGGTGGGATGAATCAAGATTTGAAGGATTGTATATTTAAAAGTTTGTACAAAGAATAAAAAATCTACAGGGACAAATGAAGATCTTGAATGCCAAATCTTTTGGTAATATATCTAAAATAATAGAGGAAATTAAATTTACAATCAACAATCTACAAGAGATAGTAGAGATCAATGGAATGGACCAAGATACTTGCGTAAGAAAATAATTACTTTTTGGTTATCATAATATATTAAAAAATAAAGTCATATTGGTCCCAAAAATATAGGGGGATATGGCTTAAGGAAGAAAATAAAAATAACAATTTTTTAATGCAACAACTAAAACATATTTGTTGTTCCATCAAAATAAAAAAATTTCAACTCTAAATGGAAGAAATATTGAGGAAGAAGAAGATATTATGAACAAAGCAGTTAATTATTTCACATATATATTGTCAAAAGTTGGGCAATCCAAGGAGGCTCAAGATAAGATTTTGTAAAATATTTCATCAAATATCATGCAAGGACATAACAAAATCTTGATAACAAATATCTCTCCAAAGGAGTTATAAGAGTCAGTTTTCTCATTCTATTCTAATAAAGTAACTACAAATTAAAAAAAAAAAAGGATTTGTTAAATTATGACATGGTGGATGCAACTGAAGAGACCAACAACATTTAAGTTACAATAAGTGAAATCAATGCCACCTTGATTGCATTAGTTCCCAGTGAAGACAACACAAACATTTTTATAATTTTCATCCAATAAGCCTTTGTAATATAATTTCTAAAATTATGATAAATAGACTAAAAAACATTTTAGATTATGTTATCTTAGAGGAACAAAGTGATTTTGTTCATAGTTAGCAAGTTCCTAATGGTTTAATCATGTAATAGGGTTTACTAGAGTTTTCTACATGATATCCTTAAAACTACCAGGTGTGTTTATCAAATTAGATATGAGCAAATCATGTGATAGGGTTTACTAGAGTTTTATACACGATATCCTAAAAAATATTTTGATTAAGAAAAATGTGAATGGATTAGATGTTGTCATGGCACTCCAAAATATTCTATTTTAATCAATAGGTTCCTTTTTGGATACTTTAAATAATAGCATGGAGTCCTCTAGGGTGACCCACTATCTTCTTATCTATTTATAATTATTGCAAAGGCATTACAAAGAGCTTTCTAAAAGGAAAAAATGAAAGGAAAAATCAAAATATTTTCAATTTATAATAAATGGTCCCTTTGAATCATGTATCCCTCACTTGGTACTACCAGCTAACACTACAACAAGTACAAACAATATTTTTATTATATATATAATGAGTTAGTATACTATGGTGTATCCATGTTTTTTAATTCCTCCCTAAGAGGTGGCATCATCCATAATAATATCCTATAATATATCGAACATATGCCCATGGCCACAGGTCTTAAATAAGCAACATAACAAGTAATAAGCCATGTCCATAACCATCACATAAATATCCATTCTATACATCCTTACATAAAGAGGTCCCCTTAGCATTCTATTTATAATATCTAAATAAATCCATGTCCCTTTCATAGGGCACCTAAAACATGTATATATGGAAGAATCAAAGGAGGTACCCCCACCGTCCTATATTCATAAGCTACCAATATAGTCATGTTTTTCTGGTGGGGCACTTGAATTGTGTATCTCTATGGTGTATGGGGAGATAATATGTCTCATTCATCTTGGGGTGGACATGCTATAAACCTCTAGTCTCTATATCACCACCACCCCTCTATAAAAACACCCAAGCCATAGACCATTAGGTAAAATTACTAAAAGACATCCACAACGGTCCAATATATAGCCACAAAAATAAAATATAACCCAATAGATAATGTAATAGCACTCTTCTTTCTCCCATTTTTCCAAAAAATTTCCAACTTGATTAGGCCTATAATAGTTGAAATACTAATGTTCTTCTTTCTTTATTTCCAAAAGTTCTTCAACTTGGTTTTGGAATGCAAACAAGGAATACAATTATATAGACAAAGCGAGGAAGAGAGTGAAAGCCCTTTATAATCAAGAAAGAATGGATGAGCTTCCTTCATCTGCCTATTTCTTTTCTAACTTCATCTATATTTATCCATGAAAAATACCTCATGTTTATATTTAGGTTTCATTTTCATATAAAAGTACTTGATATTTAAAAAGTGTTTATATATAACTATTTAATTATTATTATTTATTTTATTTTTTATTCCATAAAGAAAAGTATTATTTTTATTTTAAATTAGTTTATTGTTATAACATCACCAAATACAAAGTCACACACACATATATATAACCACAAGAATTTTATAGCATGTCCACCCCAAGATGAAGGAGACTAGAGGCCTCAAGAAGAGCCTCTAGTGACCAAACATTCTCGCAAAGAAAATATTTGGGAGTACATAACTTTGATTAATCTAAATTCTCATATTCTGACTTGAAGGAGTACCCACCAACTTTTGATAGATTTTAAACCAACTCATCCTTTTGTGCAACAATAAATAAATAAAACTCTTGAAGCCTCTTTTGAATCTCATCTATAATTTATTTGATTTCTTCTCCTTTAACCAAGTTACTAATAAAAATCCATGATCTGGAGTTATTTATCACAATAATATAATCTTTGAGCTTTGGACATTTACAAGCTCGACATGTTTGAGCCAATAATTTTTATTTTGAATTATAGATAAGATGATAAGCTTAAACCAGACATCAAACCCAAAATTTGCATAATTCCCCTCATCGAATGACCATATAACGTGTTTCTTAATCAATTGTAAACTATCTAATATGAAGTTCCATGTTGGTGATACTTTGGGTAGGGTCATTTTCACAAATAATTTCATTGCATCAAGAGAACATATATATTTTTGTTGTAAAAATTTTTCCCTAGTCTTTACATGATATTTCAATAATCTTCAACCAAATTTTTCCTCTAAGGCCAAGCTCATAAGTATGTAATTTTACAAACCTAATACCTTTTTTTCCTTCCACTTTTACCAATAATAAATCTCTCCTTAATTCCTTCAAAATAATAATAAATAGTTAAGGAGATAGTGGATCATCTTTTTGGAGTCCATAGGATGACTTCAAGTAATAAGTAAAATAATTGATCAAAATAAAATATTTGAAGTTTTATAATGGCATTTAATCCACTAGCATCAACCTTGATCAAAACCAATATTTTTAAGAATATAATGTATAAAACTTCAATAGAACCTATTATGTGCTTTGTTCATATATTATTTTATAAGCATACTTCGTTTTTTCATTGAATGAAGAGAATGCAGGGCCTTTTGTGCAATGATACACCATCAAAAAACAATTTACCACAAATAAAACCACTTGTTTCTTTGAGATAACATAATCTATAATATTTTTCAACCTATTTTCTATAATATTTAAAATATTCTTATAAATAATATTACAAAGGCTTAATGAACATAATCATAAAAATATTGTCTCATCTTTCATGGGAACCAGTGTAATAAAAGTGGTAATGATATCACTTATTGTAGCCTTCCTTTTTTGGGATTCTTCAACCATAACCAAAATATCACTCTTCAATAAATCCCAAAAATTGAAATAAATTTATAGGATATCCATTCAGGATAGGTGCCTTGTTAGGATGCAAAGAGAAAATTTCCTCACGTAGCTCTTCCATAGGTATCTACTTCATCAATATTTTATTTTCTTTGTGTGATAATGATGGAATATTATGCAAAAGCTTACTTGTGCCTCCTTATCTTTCCAAACATCTAACAAAATATTTTTAATGTAATTAATTGCCTCCTTATTGATATCTTCTTCTTCCTTAGTATTTCTTCCATCTAGAGTTCAATTATTTTTTATGTGATAAAAATATTTTTTCATGATTTTTTATATATTTCTATCTCCTTGATCCATTATTCCCTAGATATTTGGAACCAATATGACTCATTTTTTAGTTTATTATGACAATCATAAAGTAAATGTTTTTATTACACACAAGAATCCTAGTCTATTCCATTGATTTCTACTACCTCTTGTAATTTTTTGAGTTTAAATTCAATTTCCATTTTTTTTTTTTTTTGTGGAAAACATCCCAAAAGGGATGCCACTTTCGGGTAAGACCCAAGGAGGCAGGGGTATCCATTCCGCCAAAAATGCCCAGGACTCGGACCTGGCCTACCACCTTTGACATACTCAAGGAGCAAACAAACACACAAAACCAATTTAAAAATAAGTAAATAAATAAGTAAATAACAACAAAAATAATAATAATAAATAAAAATAAAACATGCTCCTTGAGTGTGTCAAAAACAAAAGCACAACCAAACACACACACAATAAGATAAAAGAAACCACAACATGAACCACATAGAAAAACACAAGAACCACATAACAAAACACAAACAAGACAAAAACAACATAACACTACAAAGACATAACCCAAAAAAAACATGAAAAATAAACACAACCAAAACCTAAAATATTAAAAAAATAAAATAAAAATAAAAAACAACCAACAACAGACAATAAACAAAAACAAAAAACATAGAAAACACTCACACAAAAAACACGAATTAACACAAACAAAGAGAAACACAAGAACAAGAATGACAAAAACACAAGAACAATAACAAAAAACATAAAAAAACACAAAACAACAAAAACACAAGAACAACAAAAAACAACACAAAGAACACAAAAACAAAACAAAACAAAAGAACACACACACCTTAAAAAACTAAACAAAAAAAAAGAAAAAAGAAAAAAATTGAACATAACAATGACCTATCTAGACCAGAAGACTATTAAGGCAAGAAACAACAAAGGAAACAAAAGAAAGAAAAGAGTGAGCTAGGGAACTAAAAAAACTTGAATGAACCAAAGAGAAGCAAAAAAAAACAAGAAGAAACTAGGTACCTTCAGAACTGGAGCCATCCAAAGAAATGATAGAAAGAAGAGCTTCCCTAATTTGCGAAGCCCACCATCTAGGAGGGTGGCCATAACAAGTAAGATCACCTTTGTCCAAAGCCCAATTAGCTAAAGCATCAACACTCTTGTTTTGATCTCTCGACCACATGATTGTAATCAACTTTCAAAAATCCCATCTGGATTAATTGAATCTTCTCAATAATTCTTTTTATTCTCCAATCAACCTTATGATTCTTGGAAGGAGTCTTCAAAATATTAATCATAAGTTGAGAGTCAGACTCAACTAACACCTTTTCCCATCCAACCTTAGTAGCCTCCTGAAGGCCTCTCGAGGATACCATACCCCTCAACAAGGTTATTGGAAAGAATACCCAAATTCTCAGCAAAAGTAAAAACCAGGGAGCCATCTGAAAGTCTACCAATTCCTCCCACACTGGCTTTTCCAGGGTTCCCTCTAGAGGCTCCATCAGTATTGACTTTTCCAAAATCCTTAGGAGGAGGTTGCCAATTTCTTGTCCTATCCATCTTACTAATACTCACATTCCCTTTAAGTTGGTTGCCCTTAGAAGATTTAATCTTCAATCTTTGCATCACTTGATCCCATCTTTGGTGGGAGTTTTGGGGGTGATTAAGGAGTTGATGGACTGATTCAACTAAGTTGGCTATGGTCTTTTGCCAAATATAGTGAATATCCTTCCTATCTTGATTAAAAATTTGGTTGTTCCTTTCAATCCAAATATTCCAAAGAAGAATGGTAGAACCCATCCAAACTAACCGCCTAATAAAATGATCAACACCCTCTTGATTAGGCCAATCCCTCCAAAGTTGTTCAAAAGTAAAAAAATTGGACCACTGTAAGCCAAGTAAAGTGGCCATTCTCCTCCATAGCTCGGAGGCTAAAGTACACTCAATAAAAATATGGTTGAGAGTTTCTACATTCTCTTCACACATCTCACATCTAAAAGGGCCATGAAAACCACGCTTCGCAAGTAAGCACCCTACGATGCAATAAAAGCCAATTAAAGAACCTCACCTTAGGCCAGAGCTTTTGAGCCCACAATTGAGAAAATATGTCAGAAGAATGGTTGGGATTATTATGGCATAAGGTCAAATAACCTTGAGCAACTGAATACTCACCCTTAGTAGTGTTGTTCCATCCAAAACAATATTTTTCATGGGACCAAGAGAGAGATCTCATATGAAGGATGCCTTGGATATCTTGTCTTTGCCTTTCTGGGATTTGAATAGGCCAGTCCTCAATAGGGATCCAATATCTACCAACCTTTGAATTACCAGTATGGTACCGATAGTAATTAGCCACCTTTATCCAGTTAGCTCGGTGAAGCTCCTCCATCCAAGGCCTCCAATCGGGAAACTGAGTTATCAAAGGCTTGTGACCATCCCAAGAATCTGTCCAAAAATTTACTTGTTGACCATTATGAATGATCCAAAATAAATTTTTCTTTATCAAATCCTCACCAGTCTTAAGAACTGCTAAAATGGGAGAACCTTTGGTAGGAAGTTGATAGCGAACAAGGTCTTCAGGACTTTTGTTCTCAACATATTTAGCACGAAGATTATTGGCCCAAAGAGCATTGGGGTTATGCAACATCCTCCAATATAATTTAGCAGCTAAAGCTTTGTTGTTATTAATAGAAGACCAGAATCCTAACCCCCCTTTATTCTTAGGAAGACATAAAGTGTCCCATTTCACCAAGGCCCATTTTATTTTCTCCTTAGTACCACTCCAAAGGAAACGATGACTGATTTGATCCAGTTCTCGAAGAACAACCTTTGGAATATTCAACACGGAAGATACATAAATAGGAATAGCTTGAAGGACTGATTTTACCAAGGTGATTCTACCCCCAGAAGAAAGCCACCTGTTGGTCCACTTTCCAATTTTCTTCTTGACTTTGTCCAACAACCAATTCCAATATTTATTTTTCTGCCTTTGAATATTTATGGGAATACCTAAATAAGTGATTGGAAGGGAGGTCTTCTTATATCTTAATTTATCCAAGACCATGGATTCTCGTCTAGCAGAGCAGTGAAAGAAAATAACTTTAGATTTGTCTTCATTGATCAACTGCCCAAGTAGCCTTAGAAAAATAGCTAATGATTTGCTTAATATTAGAAGCTTCCTTAATTGTAGCTTTACCTAAAAGAGTAGAGTCATCCACAAATTGAAGATGAGAGATAGGTCTAGCTCCATGAGCAATGGTAACTCCCTCAAGGGTTTTGTTTTCCCTCTTTTTGGTTATAGTCCTACCCAAGCATTCAACAAGAATGATGAATAAATAAGGGGATAGCGGGTCACCTTGCCTAATACCTCTGGAAGCTGGGAATGACTGAGAAGGCCTGCCATTGATAAGAACTAAGTAGGAAACTGAAGAGATACATCCCATAATCCAATCCATCCAATCCTTAGAGAAACCAAATTGCCTCAAAACTTTGATAAGGAAGTGCCAATCCACTCTGTCATAAGCTTTGGATAAGTCTAACCGAATGAACATGGAAGGAGATTTTTGCATATCCATGGAATGGATGGCTTCCTGAGCAAGAACTATCTCATCTACTATTTGACGCCCTTCCACATAACCCCCTTGCTCTGGGGAAATAATCTTATGCAAAAGAGGCTTCAACCTTTCTGCCATGATTTTAGTAATGATTTTGAGAAGAACATTACATAAAGCAATAGGTCTAAAAGCTGAGATATGATCAACCTCTTGAGCTTTTGGAACAAGAGTAATATAAGTTTTATTGATAACCTTCAAAATTTCTTTGGCTTTCCTGGCTTCTTCCACCACCTCTAATAAATCAACATGAAGGATATCCCAGAACTCTTGGTAGAACTCAATGGGAAAACCATCAGGACCTTGGGTTTTCCCTTTTTGCATTTTAAAAACTACCTGTTGAAGCTCATTGATAGTAACAGGAGCAAGTCAAAATAGAGTTTTCCTCAGAAGTGATAAGAGAAGGGATTGCTTGAAGAACATTTTGTTGAGAAGTTGAGTCAAGAGGAGTAGCAACAAAAATATTGGAAAAGTAATCAACAACAATAGAGTTCATGCCATCCCAAGTATAAACAACATCTCCAGAATCTGATTTCAGGGAAGAAATAAAGTTGTGAGATCTTCGAGCTAGAAGAGATTTGTGGAAGAAATTTGTGTTTCGATCTCCTTCTTTGAGCCATTGAATTCTAGATTTTTGCTTCCATAAGATTTCTTCTCTTTTTTCCCATTCCTCTAACCGAGTTGTGAGTTTAATTTCATCTGCACTTCTCTTCTCTGTGAGGCCATCTAAACGGATTTTCTTATTCAAATTTTCAAGATGAGCAATAACTTCATGTTTTTTTATGAACATCCCCAAACTCTTTCCAGTTCCAAGTCTTGATTTTGGATTTAATGTATTGCAGTATTTTGGCAAAACAGAACATCTTAGTCCCATGCCTAGGTTTACCTTCCTTCCACCATTGTTGCACACGAGGTCTAAAGGAAATGTCTCTAAGCCACATTAATTGAAAATGAAAAGGAGAGAAACTCACATTGGTTTTCCACATTTCCACCATGATCGGCCAATGATCCGAACCAACATTATTAAGAGTCTTCACTTTAGGAATGTGACCATGGATTAAGAAATTTTCAGAGAGCAAAAACCTATCCAATCTCTCCATTATACAAGCTAAGCCTTGCCTTCTGTTAGACCAAGTCATAAGGCCATTATCTCGGTTGGATGTCCACAAGATGGAGGTTTGCAATATATTCGCTCATGAGGTCGGTGCTTTTGTCCAAATTTCTATTTCCCCCCTTTTCTCATCCAGAGAGAGGATGGTATTGAAATCTCCTCCGATCAAGATCCAAGCTTCAGGAAAATGAGAGATAATATGAGTTATATCCTTCCACTGTCTTCTTTTTTCCTCCAAAGCAGTCGGAGCATAAATAGTAATGCAGAGCATAATTTGGTTGGAATGTCTACTTTGAATAGCTATAGCCAACAGACCCCAACCGCCAACCATATGGTGAATAACTACCTCTTTTGGGTCCCAAAGACAAGCAATGCCACCATAAGTCCCCCGGGAACTGAGGGAAACCACTTTTCCAACTGGCCAAATTTTACCGGCAATTGAGTCCATATCCTCCATTGACATCTTTGTTTCTTGAAGGAAAACAAGATGTGGATGATTTATCTGAATCATTCTTCTAATTTCATTTTGTTTTGAAAGACTCCCTTTGAGTCCTCTAATATTCCAAGTGATGATCTTCATTAATACCAGGGCTAAAAAATTTGGGAAGGGCATTAATCTTACCTTCCTCTACAAGCTTTTCACCTTCTTTTACCATATGATATTGATTGGTCTTGCGACCTACTTTTTTATTAGAATCCATCTTCAATTTTTTTTCCTATTTCTTGACTTATTCCAATTGAATCTGAGATGGCTTCTAACCTTGAAGAATGCTCGTACACAACCAAAATTTTACTAGAGGGTTCAACGGAGTCTATATTGGGACTTGTATTATTTGAAGTTTTGACATTTAAAAGATTGTTTTTCTTGTGTAAATTTTCTCCCTTTTTTTTCTGTTGAAAACCTTTGATTTGTTGGTTTGTCTCTGAGTTCTTCCCTTCATATTTAAATTGTGTTTCTAAGATTTATGTTTCCATTATTTCCTCTTCCTCACTTGGGACATCATTTGTGGAAAGGATTTCAAACATATTAGGAGATGACTTTGATTGATCCTTCATAACTGGTTTTTTTTAAGTGTTCTTCTTCTTAGGCATTTGGAAACCTCGTTGAGTTTATATCTTCTTTCTTTTGATCAAGAATTTTATTTGGGCAAGCACTAGCCAAATGACCATATTCATGGCAAATTCTACAATGAAAAGGAATGTTCTCATAGTCCACTACTTGCTCCCAAGTGTCTTCCCCAAATTGTAATGTGATATTTTTAGGTAGGGGTTTGTCAAAATCCATTAAAACACAAATCCGAGCATAAATAATATGTTCAAAATTTTGAGTACAATCAGCATTCATCATAAAAGTTCCTAAAGAGTTTCCAATTGAAGAAAAAATAGTAGGATTCCAAAATTCAATAGGGAGGCCAAAGAGTCTAACCCACACGGGAGCTATAGAAGGCATCTCTTCTTCGACTTTAAATTTAGTATGCTAGGGCTTCATGAAAAGCCCCGCCCTTCCAAAAAACCAAGGACCCCCTTGAAAAGTTTTCTCTCTATCTTCATTATTAGCAAATAAAACAAGAAAATAACCATTTGGATAAATAGAGATTTGTAACTCACCTTTAGTTTTCCAGCTTTTTGCAGCCCAGACTTTGAAAGCAGATAGGCTCGGACGAAAACCCACGAACCGAAAAATTAGTCCTCTTTTTTCCAAATCTTCAATGCAATCCTGAATGTTACCCATATCAAGCTTAACAATAGGAGTTCCATCAACTGCTTTAAGACATCCTGACTCCATTTTCCTGGGATCAATCTTAGGCATTCTTAGAGGTTTATGGGAAGCCCTAAGATTGATATTAGCATTGGGCTGAGGCTGTCCACCACGGAGGGCATCCCTAAAATTCATTTTTGGGGCTGAGTTTTCAAAATTCTTACCCTTGACAGGGGTTTTCACAATAGAATTATTTTGTGGGTGCACCTTAGCACCAGATTCACTTGAGATATGAGCCATTTTTTGATCAACTGCTTGAAACTTGTTTCGTGATCTCTTTAATCCTTGCCCTAGACGTCGTGGAAAGGTATGGTTTTCACTTTTCTTTTGTGCAGCAAATTGGAAGTCGTTGTCACTCAAGTTCACAGTATGATCTATTGAAAGACAAATTTCTAACCCATATTGGATCCCCTACAACATTTCCTGCTAAAATATTGAGCATAAACCACAAAAATATTGGCCGCTAGGGCCCGAAGGCCCTAAAAACCAACCTCTGGAGCTGCTTGCACTCAACCCGGATGAAACCCTCGCATAGCCGCTTGCCAAAAATCTCGTTCACACATAGGGATGCGCTAGGATCTGTGTTGCTCCAAATGATATGAAAATTGGTGGAGACGTTCTAGGGTTTTTCAGGCATCTACCCTCAAAATTTTAGCTCAATCCGAGTCCGGATGAGTGAGATATGGCCAAAACAAGTTCGATAGTTTGGGCAGTCCTACGAAAAATGTCCCTCCTCAATTGCTCAATTCAATTTCCATCTATTTTTAAAAAATGTTACCAAAATATTTGGTATTCCAAGTCTTCATTTTCCCTTTTAGGTATTTTATCTTTTGAATTATTTTGTGCATATTTGATCCTTTAAATTTTGTTTCATCCCACCATAACATAATCATCTAGAAGAAATTAAGGTCTTGAAAATAGAAACTAGAAGTGAAATGGATTTAGATGACCATTTTTGAGTAAAATATAAGTCAAAAGAATAGGTCTATGATCTGATCCTACTCACAATAAAATATCTAAAGATATTGTATACTCTATTTGTAACCATGTGTTAGATAACAAGAATTTATCCAATATTTCTTCTAAATTAGTTTAACCAATGTATATATTATCCCATGTATATTAAAAACTTGAAAGAATAAAATCCCAAAGACCATTTGAATTGACAAATGAATCAAACTCTTTCATTGATTTAGACCATCCAGGAGTACTACCCTTTTTTCTAAAGGATATAGAATTGTGTTAAAGTCACCACAAGAATCCATAGATCATGATTATGAATCATAATTGCATTTGAAAAAAAATATGCTAAGGTCATTCTAACATCTTTCGCAAGAAGTAATTATAGTTGGAGCATATAAAATTATAACCCTAACTTTAATGTTTTCCTATTTTCCACAAGATAATCAAGGAACCCAAATATTGTTTGCTTTTAACAAATGTCCATACCATTGGTGTTTATCTCATATTGTTGCAATACTACTAGAAGCTCCTATAGAAGAAACTTCCAAACAATCCCTCATCTTCCAAATATTTTTAAAAGCATCCTTACATTCCTCATTACTTAATTTTTTCTTGTAGTAAACTAAATTGAATACTATAACAACTATTAATTTCTTAATAACTCATATATAGGGGTTTTCATTCATACCCCTAATAATCTATGATAATGTTTTGATAATCACTTTTTGTTTTTATTAGTGAGCACTTCTTGTTAACACTTGTGATAATTTTATTTGGCTTTCCAAATCGATATTGTTTTAGGTTTTTTTTTCTCATTGTTCATGCTTTGATGACCTTCCTCTCCTTTTCCATTCCCATTGACACTTTTATCTTTATCAATCTCTTTTATTTTTACCTATTTTTCATAATGAGACTTATCTTTTAAAGACTTATAGGAATAACCTCATAAACACTTTTTTTTATGTTGCCTTAGAAATCTTAAAATACAAGGATGATCTTCTGTAGTAATTACTTTCTTATTCTATGCTAGAATCTTTAAGATTCCACGGATATCCTTCATATGTATTTATTTATTATTTTGCATTTGAAACCCAAAAGTGTAACAAATACACTCTATGCTACTATTGTTTTTATTGTAAGAAGAGTATTTTATGCTAATTGAGTAAAATGAAGATGATTTACCAAGATTAACCTTGACCTCCCTTACGCCATTCACTTTAACGTTTGCCAACCCATCTTCCTTTGTTTCTTGAACATCGTTCTTCCTCATTCCTTGTATCATTTTTTCTTCTAATTTTTGATCCAAGTAAACTATAAAGACCTTTGCCTTTTGACGATGCATAGGGTTTTTTTATCATTTTATAGGAGTGGAAAATATTTTATTTGGACTAGATTCTATCATGATATGATCTCCTTGATTCATATTGAATTTTGCCTCATGTCCAAAATTGTATCTCTTTCTCCATTGTTTTCTCTTTGCAATATCTTACCATGTGTTCGGTCTTATAACATTTGTAACATTAGAATGCAATATTTTTATAGATACCATTCTCTTGATTTAGACTTAATATTAATGGATTAAGGTTTTAAAATATTCATGGCAACACATATTCGAGTATATACAACATACCTTCTCTCCTTAGTAGTTGGTCCTTCTTGGATGAACTCCCCTAGAGTATTATTGATGTTCTTCAAAACCTCCTTATTGATGAGCTAATAAGGAAGTCCAAAAAGGCTAATCCACACAGAAATTCTTTTAATAGTCTTTGCCTCCATAGAAAAATTATCACTTCATGGTGTTAAATATAATGCATCTTTACCCTAAACTAAGGGTCAATATCCTTTATTTTACCTTGATTTATAAACTAGAGAAGATAATAATGAAAATTATTTTTGGAAGAAAAGTAATGAAGTAATTTGAATTCAATCCCCACTTCCACTTGAACCAATTTTGAGTCTTTGGAAATGTTGGCCACTATCCATGGAACTTACATATTAACCCTAAACTTTTAAGAACTATTATATCATGCTCAATCACCTCACCCTTATAGGAACTTCTAGTTTAGTATCTACTACCTAGATAGGATTTCCAATAGATTTACTCTTCCTTTTATTGCTAACTAGAGCATCATTACTTCTAATAAGGAAAATGACTTTCCTACCATGTTACCTAGATTTTGCTCATTGAATCTGTTGGAAATTTTGAGTAAGTTGTGTTGTCATTGATGTCAAAAGGTTTAATGTCAAAAGGTTTGATGTCAAAAGGTTTGATTTCAAAAGGTTTGATGTCAAAAGATTGAAGGCCAAGTTTGAAGACTATGTGCAAAAAGAGAGCAAGTGAAAAGACTAATATTTTAATATTATAATATCCAGCCAACAGGGTTTTTCAAAAGGAAAAGAAAGCAAGCTTAAAAAGAAATAATAATATTATAATATTTGGGCAAAAGGAAGAGGTGAAAAATAACAAGGTTCTAAATTATAAAAAAAATAATATCCCTGACAAGGTCCATTGAGCAAGTTATAAAGGTTGGCAAATGTTTTAATTTATTTAAATTAAAATATTTTAACCTAAGGTTAAAATTTTAATTTTAATATTTATGGCACCAAAAATCGATTTCAAAATGGTGCAAATGAAAAAGGGCCGATGTTTTTAATTTTGTTGGAATGCATATAAAAGGAGAGATGTTTTCCAAAGTCTAGTGAAACAAAGGAAGAGTGTGCATCGTTCGTGAGGAGCAGAGACCAAGCATAAGCCAAGCAAATTATTCGAGGAAGATTTCATTGAAAATCGTGGAGAGTGCAAAGATAATTCCAAAGTGTTGGCTAGTGCAAATGATAGTTGAGATGTGGCTAAGGCACTTGCGAAGGGTTGGTCATGGTTTCAAATCCCATGCAGTTGATTTTTGTGAAGGAGGAAAGAGTTTTTTGTTTTCGCCAAAATTCATGAGGAGAAGACGTTGTATAGGACAGAGTGTCCTTTGGTTCTCATGTGGGTGTGTAGCCCTAGCAGCAGCCTAGCCTTAGGCTAGGGCATTATGGTGGCTTAGGTCTCGGGTTCAAGCTTGAGTGCTGGTCATTGAGACTTGTGCAATATTTTTGCAGGCAGAATATTAAAGGTATGCTTTTTAATTAATGTGCTTCTTGAAAATACATGATTTGACTTTGAGGCTTTGAAATCATGAAAAGAAAATAAGTGAAATTGATTAGGGAGTCATAAGGGGTGTTAATTAAATATTTTATTTTGGGTGCTTAGAAATTAAACCAAGTATTGGAGATTATAAGGTGTAAACAAAAGGATTTTATTTTGATATGTGTTGAATATTATTTTGAAAGAGAAGGAGATTATAAGGTGTAAACAAGGAACTTTATTTTGATATGTGTTGAATATTATTTTGAAAGAGGAGATTATAAGGTGTAAACAAGGAAATTTATTTTTGATATGTGTTGAATATTATTTTGAAAGTGAAGGAGTGATAAGGTGTATTTGTGACTTGACATTTTATTGTAATTCTTGTATGGTGAAATATTTATTGAGGTAAATATTCTTGTGGATATTTTTTATATAGACTGTTGCTATCTAACCTAGAATTAGAAAAAGGATTTGATTGTGAGTAAACAGATTTTGAAGACATATCTCCATCAAAGCAAAGAGGTATGGGCACATCATATTTTGTTTGAAATATTGGAATGAATGTTGCAAAATATAAGGTGGATTGCAAAGGATTATTTGATGAGCATTGTTGGAAATATTTGAGTGAATTATTATATGCATCATTGGTGAATTATTATAGAACATTTGAGGTAGATATTGAGGATTATTTGAGTTAGGGTTTGAGACCCACATTGTTCTCTTTGTTTGAAGAAGTATGAAAACACTTGTTTAATATTTGTGAGAAAGTTGTGTTTCATTGATTGAATGATTAAGTGAAATTCTTGAGCATTGGCTTTGAGTGATATTGGAAGTGAATGTGCAAACATTAGAAACCAGATTTGTGAAAGCAATAGACTTAATGATTGAGTAGAACATATTAAGTTTTTGATAGAGTACATCATTATCTATATGTTCCAAAGGTTAAACGAATTCTAAATAGAATATGTTTAAACTACTTCAAGTTAAAGGAATTACTTTGAATATTAGACAAAGCATTTGATAGCATTGTGTGCAAGATTTGAGATTGATTAAGCATATTTTGTGAGTTTTCTTGAGAGGACTTGAAGGTAGATTTGAGGTAAGTCTTGGTGAAGACTTGAGAGCAGAGTGAGCAAGTTCTTGAGAGGACTTGAAGGCAGATTTGAGGTAAGTCTTGGTGAAGACTTGTAGGTATACTTGAGCAAGTCTTAGTGAAGACTTGAGAGCAAGTTGAGCAAGTTTTTGAGAGGACTTGAAGGCAGATTTGAAGCAAGTCTTTGGAAGACTTGAGAGAAGATTTGATTGATATATTTGTTCAAGCTTTGTGTTAAGACTTGGGGAAATTTAAGCAGAGTTGATTTGTGATTGGATCAAGCTTTGTGTTAAGACTTAAGGATAGATTTGAGGATAGAGTTTGGTATAGATGTGTGAGTAGATTTGTGCTAGACCTAAGATAGATTTAGAGTATATTTGCACTACACTTGGGCTAGAGTTTGGTGCAGATTTGAGATAGAGTTGAGAGTAAGCTTTGGAGGTGATAAAGCGGAGGAAAAATGTATCCAATGGATATAGATCCATTAGCCAGGGCAATGAGGATAAAGTTCTTCTATGGAGAGAGATCCAAAATCCACAGTAGTGAGGGTAAAAGTCTTCTAGAAGATCATCAGCTAGAGCAGAGGGGAAAGAGTTCTCCTATGGATAGAGATCCATGAACCAGAGTAGAGAGGAAATATTTCTCCTATGGATAGAGATCCACAAACTAGAGCAAAGGGAAAGAGTTCTCCTATGGAGTGTGATCCATGAACCATCTGGGAAGATAGATTTCTTTTATGGAGAGAGATCCACGAACCATTTGAGGAGATAGAAGTCTCCTAGATCAAGTTCCACGAACCAAATAAAATGGGAAAGAGTTCTCCTATGGAGAGAGATCCATAAATTAAAGCATAGAGAATTGGTGTCTTCTTTGGATAGAGATCCATAAACATTGTAATAGGGAATTGATTGCCAAGAAGATTTGTTGAGAAAATTTAGTAGAAATATTTTCTATGTGGAGTAGCCCACATTGGGTAAACCACGTTAAATTTGTGTCTCTATTGTGTGTGATGATTTATGCATTGCTTTTATTACTTGTATTGGTATTGCCATTGATAATATTGGATAATATTGTTTTGGAAAGAAAAGTAAAAGTTGGTCTTATACTATTCACCCCCCCTCTCAGTATACCCTTGTGTTCTTCAGAAGCCTTAAGTTTTTGGGTTTCTACTAAGATCTAGAATAAGGTGTGGAACTCACTCCTTCCTCTCACTTTTATTCCTTACTAATACTTGCTTCCTACTCTCACTCCCAACACTTCCATGAATTCTAAAAAAAAAAAATGAGGCTCTCTCCTAGCTTGCATTTGCTCTTGGCTTACACTTATTATTATTATTACTATTAATGGAAAACTATAATATTTATTCAACATAAAATTTATATTTATATTAATAGATATATTATAACAATTATTTTTTTGATGGATTTAACAAAGAATATACATAAAAAAATATGAACTAATTGAGAAATCATAAGGTCAACTTTAGAAGGCCATATCTCCTTCAATACTTATCAGAATATTTCATATGACCAATCGATGATATAGTACACAAAACAAGAAATCCAATGATGTAAGCAAGTTATAAAAGATATATCTTATAAAATAAAATATTTTTTTATCACAAGTTATGCTCCTATTTTAGTCACTCATTTATTATTAATATAATATACATGTATGTTCCATATATGTGTGTGTGTGTGTGTTGGATATTTTGGACATACATACATACATACATACATACATACATACATACATATATATATATAGATATGTATGTATGTATGTATGTATGTCCAAAATATCCATATCCATGGGCCATTTCATTAAAAATAATTAGAATTATAGTTGGACATAAATAATAAATTATCCCATCTATATCTTCTAATATTTATGATAGCCAAAAGTGTAAATTTTATTCAAACATAACTTAAAATATCTATATATCTATTTGAAGAGTGAAATAAAATTAAAAATATTTTACTTTATTACCCCTAGGAGGAGTAAAAAATGAGGTATAACAAATCTCATATATAATTTGTGGATGATACATTTCTTGTGGTCATCTGTCAGTTAGTGATAACATGGAGTTTAAATCAATATTATCATGTTATGAAAAGGTGGTTGGACAAGTGGTTAATATTACAAATTCTAGGATCATTTGTTATTAATAATACCCTAGAGTCATAATGGATTATTATGGATATTTTAGGGTTTATAGTTCAAAATTGCAATCAATATTTTTGGGTATTTCTTTGTATGATAAAGGAAAGAAGAAACATCTTTGGACTCAATTTTTAATAGAATAAATTATTGTTTGGTAGGTTAAGAAGGTAAGTTCTTAACCATGGAGAGAAGTCTACAACTCATAAAAACTACATTATAATCTATTCCTTTATACATGATTTCACATTCAAGATTTTCAATAGGTATAACATCCAATTTTGAAAAAATCAAAGAGATTTTCTTTGAAAAGGATGTGACAAAACATTTAAGGTTCCTCTTTACAATTGGGATATTGTTTTTAAATAAATGATATTTAATGGGAAGACTTGCATGATTATAGACTTCTAAGTTTGGCATTAAGGGAAAAACTTGGCTAGAGATTATTCAAATATCAAGCAAAGATCAAGTAAATTTCGACAAAAATATTAATTTAGAAATATATAGGTTCTTTTGGTGTAATGTAATTATTTAGGAATCAAACCCTACCTAGAGTATTGACAACATAGAAATCCATATGAGATAGTTATCATTTGATCAAGAAACATATCAGAGCATTAGTCAATGGAGAGGATTCTATAAATTTTTGGTTTGATGTTTGGTTGAATTCTTATTCTCTTATTTATTATCGAAAATAAAAATTGTTAGCTCAAACATGTCTACCTTATAAAGGTCCAAATATAAGAAATTATATTAATATGAGAAACAACTCTAGGTCATGGATTTTTATTAGTAACCTGGTTAAAGGAAAGGAACTCATACAAATAGTGGATGAGCCTTAAAATATGCTTTAAGGGTTCTATTTGCCTATTTTTACATAGAAGGATAAGTTGGTTTGGAATCTATAGGAAGATCATGGATACACGATCAAGTTTGAATATAAGAATTTAGAGCAATCAAAATGTCCTAGTGCTAGTGATTTTCTTTCAAAGAATATTTAGTCATTAGAGGCCCTCTCAAAGGCCTCAATATTTCTTTGGTCACTATTCTAAGAAATATTTTTAGAATAAAGAATCTACAAAGAAGAGAATATTCTTAGAGTAAAGAATCTACAAAGAAGAGAATATTTTGAGAGTAAAGAATCTACAAAGAAGAGAATATTCTTAGAGTAAAGAATCTACAAAGAAGAGGATATCATGGATCTTTGTGGTGTGGCTTGTGTGATAAGTATCTAGAAATAACATATTATTTACTTCTCATTGTCCCTTACACCATTTGAGACCACTTTTTCAAAAATATGAAAATATATTGTGTACCTTCATTAGCATTCAATGAATTATTGGATTAATTGTTTTAAAGCTAAAGCATTACACTATAGAGGATTAGTCCTATATTTTTTTATTGTAATTTATGGTTTGAAAGGAATAATATAACTTTTAAAAATAAATCTTAAAATCATACCCAAGTTTGAACCATATTATTACCTCTCGTGTATAATGTTTATAAACTAGTGCTCATCATGGGAAGTCTCAAGTGAAGAAAAATAAGTGCTAGCATCTTGGTTATAGGATTTGAATATAAAAAGAAAGGTCATCTGCAACAAGGAGTTAACACAAAGAATCTACTTCAATTTGAGGTAAAATGAAAATTTTCAAAAATATATTTATCAAAATTAATTTTTGATGGTGATTCCAAACAAAATCCAATAAAAACTAATGGAAGTGATTTTTTTAAAAATGATGAAGGTAAAATTGCCTTCACTTAAATCAAACGAAATCCAATAAAAACTAGTGGAAGTGATATTTTTCAAAATAATCAAGGTAAAATTGCCTTCACTTACTTAAATCAAATGAAACTTAAACTAATAACTATGGAGATGTTATCTTCTTATAGGCATCAAGATTGCTATTTAAGAAGAATAAAGATATATTTCAATTGAGGAGGGTACACAAATTATTATTAATGTTATAAAAAAATGGATTTGAAGATTAAATAAAAAATAACATTCTTGCTATTAATACAAATAATTAAAATATACAGTATTACTAAAAAAATTATAAAATAATATTTTATATAATAAAATATTTTAATATAAAAAACTATATTTAAGTTTGATGCCTTTATATTTGATAGAAGTATTAGGAGAAAACGACGCCAAAGACGGACACCGACATAACACCTTTAAAATAATTAAATTTGATGCTATATCTACATGCAAACCAGAGATCATAAAGTTTTTATGGAATAGTAAGTGAAATGTCCCCGTTAAAATTATTAAATTTAATATTATATAAACAAGATCACAAAGTTTAGGTAAAATAGTAAGTAAATTATATACACAAAATCACAAAGTTTAGGTGAAATAGTAAGTAAGATGTTCACAAAAAGTCAAAGATTTAAATTCTCTACACACAATATATTATTTTTTTAATAATAAGTTTTTAAATGTTTTTTTTAAGGTTGTTAGATAGGTAAGTTTTGGTGTTTATTATAAAGAGATTTAGCTTTAAATTTTAAAGGCTTGTTCATTTAAGCAAAAGTAGTAGTCCTCAGCTATAGGTGGTCTCCATCAAGAAGATATATAGGTTATAGTGACAACTTCAAAATTTAAATATAGATGAATAGTTACCGAGTTCCTAAGGGTTACGTAGATTGGTAAGACTTTGGGCATTTACTAAGAGGAGATCTAGGTTCAAACTTTGGGGACATATCCAATAAAGGGTAAAGGGAGTGGTCTGACTTGAGTCTTTTGAGTGTGCGCAGCTTGACGACCACGATACCAACCTTGAGCCATCAAGGGTCTCCCTCACTTCGGGTCATTAAACTTTGGGTCGCGTTTAATGAGGAGAGACAGGGGTTATAGAAACAACTTTAATGATTTGACCTATGTTTGGAGGCAAAAACTTGGGAAAAATGTTTGAACCCGTGCCAAATGATTTGACCTATGTTCCGAGGCAGAAACTTGGGAAGAATGTTTGACCCCGTGCCGTGTTGATAAGGATGAAAAGATGTTTAATCCCCACGGTAAATGTATATTAAAAATATTACTCAAAAAAAGGAAAAAATATTACCTATTCTCTTAATATAAAAAAAAATTACGAATTTTATGGGGGTTATGTTTTACAGAAGCTTTTATATATACAAGACAAAATTAGTCACTTTGATTTGTTACAAAATAATATAATTAAATTATATCATGCACCGTCCATGCCTTGAAATTTTTTTAAGGCTGGTTATTGTGTATTATTTACGAAAACTAATATTAAACAATATATTTGCTTTTAACCTTTGGAGGATTTTTTTTTAATAATAAATTTAATAGATAAATATTAAGGGAGGATGTCAATATAATGAAAACGTTTAAAATATTAAAAACAAACAAATATATAAAGATGTATATTATAATGGACAAACCCTCTATTCCTGTTTATACTTTAAACAACTAATGCCAAAATAAAGGACTCATGATAAAACAAATGTTCTATTTTGTGGATGATTGGAAATGACAATTTTTGTAAAGAGTTATATAGGATTGGGATAAATATTATTTGTAATGTATTATCGGTAGAATAATAATATATTAATTATTATTTTTATTTATTCGATAAAATATATCAATAAATTAATTTTTAAATATTTATTTAAAAATTATATAGTATCTGTTTTTGTAGAGGAGTTGGAGAGCAAGTGGGTAGTTAAAACTCTCTAGTTATCGAGAGGCTCAGGTTCAAATCTCTCCCCTCACATGTTGCGGATATGTTGTATATAAAAGGTTCCTTGTCAAAAAAAAAAAAAAAATCATATAGCATTTTTTTATTTTTAGGTTTAAAAGTTTTTAAGCCAAGTTTTTATAGAAGACGTGGGATTTCTTCATACCTAATTTATCACAATTATTTATGCATAAGAGTAATTATGTAAAGCGAGGATAGGTAAATCTAGATAAAACAGACAATACTATAATCAATGGTAAAAATGAAAGAAAAAAGCTTCCTTAATACGTTGAGCGCACTATCTAGGAGAAAATACATAGCAAGCAAGATCTTCTCAATCAAGAGCCCAACTAACCAATGCATTTGTCATCCTATTATGATCTCTAAAGATGTGTATGAATTCCACTATCTCAAAGCACTGCATTTGCTCAATTATTCTCTATATGCTCTAATCTGAGTTCTTTTGCTTACTTGGTCCTTGTAAGTGGTTAATCAAAATTTGGGAGAGTGATTCACCTGAATTTTCCTCCATCCCACTTTTAGAACCTCTTATAATCCCTTTAAGATGGCATATCCCTCTCCCAAGTTATTGGATAAGATACCTAGGTTTTTTGCAAAGACAAAAGCAAGGGTGTCATTTAAGAGGCGATCTATTCTCTCCATTCTCGCTCTTTCTAGATTTTTCCTTGAGGTTCCATTCAAATTAATCTTACCCAATCTCTAGACGAGGTTTCCAATTGCCAGTTTAAATTACTTGTGTGGTTTCGGGTTACCCTTTTTTATGTTACCACCTTTGGAGACACTTGTAATATGGAATTATTTGAATCCACTTCTACTTAGGATTCTAGGGCCCTTTTAAAAGGTATTGGATTGACTCCATCACATAGGTTGTGACCCTTTTCCAGACAAAGTGGTTGTCTCGATAATTTTAGTTGATGATACAATTATTTCTCCTTCAACAAATTCCACATAAGGAGAGTCATTCCCACCCAAAACAATTAATGATGGGGTTGGTCTATTTCCTCCTATTTAGACCACTCCTTCCAAAGTTGTTCTATAGATGGTATCCTAGACTAATGGATGCCTAATAGAGCTACCATTTGTTTTCACAAATTGATTATGATAAGGCATTCTATGAAGAAGTGAGAGATTGTTTCCTCATTCTCCCAACACATCTCACATCTAAAAGGTCTATGTAACCCTATTTTCATGAAATGTTTCCTATCAACACCCTTCTATGAAGTAGAAGCGAAATGAAAAATCTTACTTTGGATTAAAGGTTTTATGCCCACAGCTGCGTGAATATCTCTTAATGGGCTTGTGAAAATCTGATAGAGGGCTAAGTATCCAGAGGCAACTATATATTCACTTTGTTTTTCCTACCCCATCTAATAGTATCCTTCTCTTTTTTAGAAATAGAGTCTACTCCATCATTTGGGCTATGTAAATGTATCTTCCAGGGTACATACTTAGATTACTTTAGGGGCAAATTATCTAGTTACTTCATGCAATGTAATAAATGCACAAGTGTTAATGTGCAAGTTGTACATGTGTAAGTTATCCCTTGCACAACTAGATAGAGTGTTGGCCAAGTATCCTATTTTACCTATATAAGGATGGCTTCATAGATAGATAGATACATATAGAGTCATAGATACAGATAGAGTCGAGGGATATAGTGTAGCTTAGTTCTGTGTGTAACACCATCCATTGGTGATGGGTGCAATGTAGTTTAGTAACTTTATAATGGAGTGTTTATTTCTTCCATAGCTACATTGTAATATTTTATATCATTTCTATTTATTGCATATTTTAGTCATCTAGTAGATTTACTTTCTTTCATATTATTTTGCATCTTGTGATTTCTATCTTTCACTGCTCATTACATCAAAAGCTAATAGTGGTATCAGAGATATATAGATCTAGTCTATGTAGGTCAATAAAGAAGCCACTGGTATCATTGAGCCTGAGTGTTTTGACAAACGGATACGTTGTTGGACCAACCACTATCAAAAGCTCTCAGAAGAATCTAGGTGGTAGAATTAGGGAGAGTCACGAGTGAGAACTGGAAAAAATATCAATTTCAAAAATACTGAGATTGCATGTGTCTAGAGTATTTCCACAGAGTTTCAAAAAAAACTTGTGAAGACTAGGACTCAACATTCAAAGCCACTGGATTGAAAAATCATCCAGTGAGGATCATCCAAGAAATCTGGAATTTGCTAAATAGTGCCTAAAGTTTCTTTTGTTTGTAGAAAACTAATTCTTAAAGGATTGGAACTCCTCCTACGATATAAATCTAGGAGACTCCAACTTCGTTGCCTAAATTTTGGTGTGCCCTTAGTGTAGATATTGGTTCCTTATGCAATAATACTGTGAAAGAAGACTTCTTGTGAAGATTTGTGGTGAAGTCAGGAGACTAAAGATCTCAATTGTTGAATCAAAGAAATTCACAAGTTCAAGAATAGGCCATAGAATACTTGACATAAAAAGGCCATAGAAACCCTAGAGAAAATGTCATAGGAGCCTTGAACGAGAAGCCACATAAGTCTTGATAACAAAAAGGCCATAGAAGCCTTGGTACTGAAAAAGGCCACATAAGCCTTGATACTGAAAAATACCATAGAAACCTTGGTACTGAAAAAAGACCACATAAGCCTTAATACTAAAAATGCCATAGAAGATTTGATCCTGAAGAAGAATTCAAAGAGAATAGTTGAATCAGAAGCAGACTAAATATTTCAATACTAATACTTTGTTGTAGGGAAAGAAGATTCAGTGAGTTGTAAAACTTCCTACAAGAAAGTTATGAAGGGTATCTTCTTCAGAATCAATTCATCACCTGAAGCAGCATCAAAGAGATCAGGCGAAGGTCTCATTGCAAAAATTCTAGTCAATAAAGGAGAAGGAGAATAAGGACTAGGCAAGTCCTGCTTGAATCTAGAAGCAACAGAATCAGAGATCCAAAAGTAAATCTCACCACCAACACTTCCAGGAGTAGAAGGTTGAAGAAAAAGTCTCAAGGAATACCATCAAAATATGTAAGATCAGATACCTTGGGAAGGTCTTATCGAGAATATAGAAAAAGGCTAGGAGAGCCTTACTAAAGATATTCTCAAAGGATAAATCATTGGAGAAATACACTACCAAGGAGAAGCCCTTGATAGTGAAGGACTTGGGATAATTGTTGCCATCCGACAACAAGCCCAAGAGAAGAAGAATTTGGCAAGGAGTGCCAAATCCCATAAGAAGAATTTGGCAAGGAGTGCCAAATCCGAGAAGAAGAATTTGACAAGGAGTACCAAATTCATGAAGAAAAATTTAGCAAGGAATGCCAAATCTCATAAGATCCTTCTTGAATTTAGAACTCGACGAGAAGGCTTGAAGATAGAAGAAGCTCACAAAATCTTGAATATTTGAAGATTTTCTCTCATAGAAAGAAGGCATCGCTTGAGAGAAAAATAATTCTACAAATATGCAGCAGAAGGAGGAGAACAAAAGAGGATAAAAATCCATCAAATCCAAGGCTCGTGAAAGAAAGGTCGAGACCATAATTTGGTGAAGAAGGAGCTATTTAGGATAATCTACAAAGAGCTACAAGGACATACTCATAGCAGCATCTTGGTGATCCTAGACACCAAGATCTACATCCTCTACACAAGGGATAAAAAAGCTACTACACAAAGGTATGCAACTATTTGGTGCAAGTAGGTTCATTAATTCATTTACCTATCAAATTTGTTAGAAGCATCTAAATTTGGATTAAAGTTGCAAATAGAAAATTGGATTACAGTATTCGAAAGCGCAAAAAATAAAAAGTTCTTTATAAGGTTCATTTGCACATTAATTAGGAGTTGATTAGATTTCAAATTTACTTCTATCAACTACCAATTATCTATTTTGGAAAAAAAAAACACTAAGTCCTACAATAATAGTTGTAGTGAAATTACAAAATAACTCTTAAAGATTCATTTTAGGTTATTCTTGATTAGTTGCAGTAAATTGTTAGTGCATTAATTTGAGATTTTATTGGAGTGATAAGGTGTAATCTTAGTGCATTAAAAGTAAAATACTTGCACTATTATACTACTCTCAAAAGAAATTAGTTTTGTGTTCTTGAAGGGCACAAAATTGGATTTGTATCAAGTGTCTAAAGACACTATTGAAGCATAGAAATCTGCAACTCGTAGTGGCCAAAATAAGCCAACCAAAAAATGTTTGAATCCTACAAAACTTGGAGAAGAACACAACTTACCAAAAACAAAAATAGAAGCTTCAAATATTGAGACTTGGTGAGTCAAATCCAAAGCATTACAAGATTGAATGCAAGAAAATAAAGTGCAAAAAAATGCATAATTTTAAGAAGCTTCTATCTATTGTTATCTAAGATTGGATTTGTTATCAAAGTGTCCAAGAAAAAAGAGGAAGGTGTCTACTCATAAAATACAACCTCAAAACCCTTGTATTGCAAGAGAAAAATCTGCCATAAAACCATAATTTCAGATCTGAAATAAGAGTGCAAAATAAGGTGCATCAAAGGAGGTTTATGTACATTCTATTGCACTACTTTAATATAGTTTTTTACATCCTAAGAGCAGATTTGAATGTGCCCCACAAAGGTACAATATCTACAGGAAAAAGCAGCCAAGAAAGGCTGAACTTGTAGAAGATAAGGCATATGGGAAGATCAAGCAGTGTATAAAGAAAAATATGAAGCATATATCAAAGCAAAGGAGCATCTTGATCAAAGCAAGCAGACGTCAAAGCAAAGGAGCACTCCTATCAAAGAAAGAAAAGGAGCATTTCTACCATAAGTGAAAGCTAAGTGAATCATCAAGGAGTCTTCATCCAAGTGCTCATACTCCATTCAAGGGCCACCAAAGCTTCACCAAATATCCTCCATGTCTCCACCAAATCTCTGCATATCTCCACCGCAACTCAACCATTAGCATTGCTTGCCTAGATACATTTCAATATTTATGTAAAAAAACAAAGAACAAGGTGAAAAACTCGTTGGAGAGTCTTCAAGTAAACATTGATAAAGAGAATGGCATGCAGCTACCACTGGTCATTCTATGAGAGATCCTCTATAATGCTCACAATTAAGATGTTACATTTCTTGGTTCTCATACTCCATGCAAAAGAGGAGTTACATATAGCTAATAGCTTGATATTTGTTACAAAAAAGAAGTCTCATAGACATTGAAGAAGAAGCGTTTCTTGGACAACGCTCAAAGGAGAATCAAAACATCTCAATCCAAATGTGAAATTTGTCACAAGTCATGGAGTGAGTTCGAAACCTCCACCAACCAGTCAAAGCTTCCATGTGCATTTAAAACTTTTGTCGTGACACTTGTCACTCATCCTATCATATATTAAAGGTGCATTGGACCTTGGAGAGGAAGCGTAGTAGGTTGAAAGAAATACAAGCATCAACTTGGAAGCTACTCGATAGTGGATTGATAGCACTTCAGTATATAGACGATAGATGCTTGAGGGTAGTTCGACTATGATTCGACAACGATCCGGAGCAAGTCAGGTGCAGTAGAAAACACTCTCGGTCAACCAACATTTAATAAGAGCATTAAAGCCACATATTACCTTGGAAAATTCATGCTCAAGAAGGAGAGTTTACTACCATATTCATCCAACTTCATAAAGGTACAAAGCCTTAATAAAATTCCCTCATCTAGTTTACTTTCATTTTAAAAGGGATTTATAAGGTTATAATATAAGGTTGAGATATTAATTGAGATCAATATTTGTTTGAAAGAAAAACTTAGGGAATTGCAAAATATAACTTAGGAGAAATATAGGATAATATTTGGAATTAGTCCATTTAAAGTTTACAAATATTAATGTGTTCTAGTTTTTCAAATTTGGGAGTGATAAGGGTTACAACATCAAACTAGTTTTTTGGAAATTAGAAACAATTGAATAAAATCCTAAGGGTGACAAAAATGGGTTATTAAAATATTTTATTAAAGTTGGAAATTTATATTCTTGTCTCAAAAAAATTTCTCAAAATGGAAAAAAGGAATCCAACATTAAAACCTATTCAAAAATTGAAAAGTGCTTAGTTCAATAGGAGTATTAAGGAGTTAAGAAGTTGATTTTTGATCTTTACAAAAATTATACAAAATCAACCAAAAATTGAACAATATTTGTTTTTGGTCAGTTAAATTAGATTAAAAATGGGTTTTTATCAAGGATCCCAAAACCTTATTACAATAAGTCATAAGACTAAAAGCAAGGCCCCAATGCCAAATAAAAGGACACCAAAATCCAGATGAAAGACTAAAAGGATACCATTCAGGACAAGCTAAGGATAGCCTTATAGGAAAGGCTAGAGGATAGCCTTAAAGGACAATTAATTTTTTAATTTTTTTTTTAATATTTACATTGAATTTTGGGACAATACCATCCCACCCATAACATCCAAAAAACACACATGCAAGAGGACCACCTAAGAAGCACATGGTAGGGAAATTGAAAAAAGGTAATCCCACCCAAAAAAATTGAAACAGGGTTATCCCACCCATTACAATTTGAAACATTCAAATTTGAACTTAAAGTGGGAAACACAAAAAATTCCTGCCTGAGGATATACAGGGATGCAATAGCAGGGACCAACATCCCAAATAGGCCTACAAAAGGAATAACAACCATGGGACTCTAGAGACCATGAAATCCCATTGTAGCAGGGAAACTACTAAGAGGCAAAGGGAGACAGGAAATAACAATACAAAAATGATATCCAAGTAAAATTGTGGGGAGATCCCAGGAGACCTCAATAGAGGAACTATGAAGCATGAGCTACCACCTGAAAATGCAAAGCCTTGAAGACCAGAAAAAAAGTAGCAAAATCTCCACAGCAACCTCTAACGCCATCGTTGAGCAGTTTCAAGGAACCATAAGAGGATGACCTATAGGAACACAACATCAAACAACACAGGCCCCCCAAAACCATGAAAATCTAAGACCTGCCATCAAAACTACAATCGAAGACCCAAAGAGCAACACCACAGGAATAAGCACAAGGCCCCTTCTAAGCCAAAAGATACTGTGAAGAGTTGCTCATGAAACCAAAATACCCTAGCCACAACACTCTGCACTAGAAGAACCTCTGATACTTAGCACCAAATAGGACCCTACAAGAAAAAAGGAAAAAGGTTTCTGAAGGAACTCAAAAAACCCAAAGGACAACCCAAGAAAAACTAGGGACATCCCAAAAAATCCTAGGGATGTCCCAGTTCATAGGCACCAAAAGGAAAACCCTGCTTGAAGGTAGGGAATGGGGCAGATAAGAGAATAAGGGATCTCCCAAAACAATGATATCATCTGCAATGCTAGAAAACCAAGGAGGAGGGCAAAGGGGTGCCAAGGAATCAAAATAGGACCCAAGGACATCCTATAAAAACCTAGGGATATCCTATATCACAGGCACCAGAAGAAAACCCCATTAAATAGTAAGGAAAGGGGTAGACAAATGGAACAGTGATCTCCCACCCCAAGGAGACCGTCTGCAGCGCCTACCATCCAAGGAAAATGGCAAAGGATGTGTCAGGGATCCAAGACAAGGCCAGATATCTAGGACATGGCCTATAAAAGCACTATATCATAATCCAAAAACATTAGGTATTCATAAGGGATTCTACACAACTTAATAATAATATTCATAAAATATTGTCAAGTTGGAAAGATATAAGCTTTCTTAAAAAGCCTAGAATTAGGTATTCATACCTAGGGAGACATAAGGAAGCCTATAGGACTAATAAAGGTTTTATCAAATCAAGATTATATACTTCAATTAAGGAGCTAAAATTATATCTTATTTATTATTCAAATGGGTAAAGGAATGTCATACAATCATGAACACATGTGGTATATTGAATCAGGAGCCAGTCATCACGAGATAGGAAACATACAATGGTTTGACTATCTTGAAATTGCTAAAGGTTACAGACTAAAAATTTTAGACAATCAAACGTATCTTATAAATGGATATGGATGTGTAACACCAAGCAAATCATTTCTAAATATTCTACTGCATAAAGTATTGTATGTTCCTGGATTAACACTCAATCTCATCTCAGTAAGCAAGTTAGTAGAAAACAACTATGTGATTAAATTTGGATATATGTATGGGATCAATACTTGTATCATTATGAATCAATATGGCATAAAATTAACAGGTTCAATTCATGAAAATATATACATTCTGGACTCAATGGAAATCTCACAAGACATTGTTTTGTTTCAAAAAGATGCTAACATATTTACAAAGGAACAAGTTAAAGAAAATGAAGAACCAATACACCAAAAAGGTAAGCATAACAAAAAAAAAATATGAGAGGACAATTGCATCATGCCCTTCTCATTCATCAACAATCAGAACTAGATGGAGATACTTGCAAGGAGAACTATAAAGGTGGCTAGATAGAAGACAAGGAATATGAATCTGAACAAGTCAAGGACCACCCAATGAAAGAAGAAGCCTAAGTTGTAGCTTACTCTACATCATATGAAGACACAAATTACCTACCGAACCTGAACACTAAGAATACAGAGGAATAATACAAAGTTCAGGATGATGAAGAAGAAGATCCATATTGAATACTAAAGTCTTCTATACCCAAATAATGTAATACAAGGGGGTGTTAGAAAAAAAATTTATTCCATAATTTCGGTTATGTAAATATATCTTCCAAGATACATACTTAGATTACTTTAGGGGAAAGTTATATAGTTACTTCATGCAATGTAATAAATGCACAAGTATTAATGTGCAAGTTGTACATGTGCAAGTTGTCCCTTGCACAACTAGATAGAGTGTTGACCAAGTATCCTATTTTACCTATATCAGGATGGCCTTATAGATAGATAGGTATAGAGTCATAGATACAAATAGAGTCGAGGGACATAGTGTAGCTTAGTTCTATGTGTAACACCATCCATTGGTGATGGATGCAATGTAGTTCAATAGCTTTATAATGGAGTGTTCATTTCCTCCATAACTACATTGTAATATTTTATATCATTTCTATTTATTGCATATTTTAGTCATCTAGCAAATTTACTTTCTTTCATATTATTTTGCATCTTGTGATTGCTATCTCCCAGTGCTCATTACATCAAAAGCTAACACTCTTGAGACCATGAGAGTGATCTTGTATGTATGGTCTTGTAGATTTTTTTCTGTGATCCTTCAAAACTTGAATTGGTCATTCCTCTATTGGGATCCATTGCCTTCCTTCCTCCTAACTTCTACTTTGAAGATTACATTAATTGGTTATCTTCACCCAATTGTTTTTATGTATATTCTCCATCAACGATATTCAAGTTGATAATTGTGTTATTATAGGATTACCATCCCACAAATCTATCCAAAATTTAGCCTTCTATCCATTATGGATAATCTAGAATAATATTTTCTTTATCATATCCTCTCCTATTTCGAGTCCCATTAATATGGAAAATCCTTTGCTAGGAAGTGAAATTGGATAAGCTCTAATGAGATTTTATTCTTTCTATATTTGACCCTCAAAATTAGAATCCATAATTCCTTAAGATATTTTAGAATTCTCCAACATAAATTATCCATCAATATCTTGTTATTCTTTACTACGAATCTAATTCTCAGCCCTCCATTCTTTTTTTAAAGGTATAAAGTATCCCATTTCACTAGAACCCATTTATGTTCTTCCTTGACTCCATTCCAAAGGAATCTATAGCTTATTTGATCCAATTATTTAAGAATTACCTTAGGGATGTCTAGCATTGAAGAGACAAAAAAAAGGTATGGCATGGAGAACTGCTTTTATAAGGGTCATCTAACCTTCCATAGAAAGCCATATATTATCCCCTTTCTCTAATTTGGCTTTCGCTCTCTCTAACAGTAAATTCTATTCCTCATTTTTTTTGCCTCTTAGCTATAAGTGGAATTCCCATGTAGGTAGTTAGAAGAGATACCTTATTGTATCTCAATTTATCCAACAACATCATCTCCTACCTAGGTGAGCAATGAAAAAATATGTTGCAGTCCAAACATAGCAGCGTCGGCTATGTTTCTCCAAGAGATAGATATTTAGTATATATATTCACCGTAGTTGGTTTAAATAAAAAATCATCTTATCTTTTATATTTTTTCATCTGCGTCTGTGCAAAAGGGTGTGCCCACCTTAAGTGGCCATTGTTTTATTCCATTCGTTCATTAATTTCTGCATTTCGTAATTATTTCGTCTTTCCGTCCTTCGATCTCTGCATTATATTTAAATTGTGAAATTTCATTGAGGAAAAGGTAGAAATACCTTTCAAGTGGTATCAAATTCGGCGATTCACGGGATTTTATTTCAACTCCGCCATCCGACTGCGCCATAACGGGTCAGTTCGCATCGCGTCACAAATTTTACAGTGTTGCAAACAAAAAATAATAATAATAATACAGCTCGGTGGAAATTTCAGGCGATTCGACGTTTCGATTCGTTCGTTTCGATGATCCCAGTCTCGATTTGCAACTGATTTGGTGTTTGGGGTGATTTGTTTTTCCGTTACAGTCTTTTCGATTCATTCGCGGTCCTGTATCCGAAAGCCAGAACATCAGACGCGGAGTTTTCCTTCATCAACAGCGACGTCCAATAAGAATTCGTGAAATTGGGTTGATTAAACAGTGCCTAAGGTTTTTAAAAATTAAAATTGTCGGCTGACGTCAGCGCAAAGCTTATTGCGGGTGTGGGTTTATACGATTTATCCCACATTTTGTGTAGGATGGGCGTTTAAGCATTTATAAAGAATTAGTCGCCTCTTCTTGTTTGTGACTTCGGTCACATCCTCCGTTGTCCTTGCACACGCGTGTCGTAAGCGTTGGTCATCCTCCGTTGATTGTTGTGTCTTTGGTGGTCGCGTCTGTGTCGTTCGATTCCCGCGTCCTCCGTTCGCTCGTCTCTTCCGTCTCGCGTCCGTGTCGTTCGATTCCCGCGTCCTCCGTTCACTCGTCACTTCCGTCTCGTCGCACGTGTCAGTCAGTCTTCGGGTCGCGTCTGTCGCATTGTCCGTGTCAGGTTCGGTCGTCGCAGGTGTCGCTGTGTCTGTGTCCGGTTCTGTCATAGTTTTCGTGTCCGGTTCGGTTGTCGCAGGTGTCGCAGTTCAGTTGTCGTTTCCTAGTGTCGCCGTGTCGTTTCGAGTTCCGTCCGTTCGTTGGGATGCTCGTCCGGGTCTTGTCCGATTCTGTCGTTTCCTAGTGTCGGGTCGCCGTGTCGTTTAAAGTTTCATCCGTTCGTTGGGTTGCTCGTCCGGGTCTTGTCCGATTCTGTCGTTTCCTAGTGTCGAGTCGCCGTGGTCATTGGTTGGTTCTTGCAGTCGTTTCCTAGTGTCGGGTCGCCGTGTGTCATTGGTTAGTTCTTGCAGTCATTGGTCCCTGTGTCTAAATCAAGTCGCGTTGTATCTGATCTGAAGTGTTCTCACGGAGCCCACAACATCCTCTTCCGTGCCACAGTTGGAGTGGCAATAAGGCGGACAACAAATTTTTGCAAAAATTTTGAAGATCAAGAGCTAACCAGCAAACAAATTTTGAGCGGTGCATGAACAAAAGTTGGATCAAAGGTCCTAACGGTCGATTATCAAGCTCGAAAACGACCAATACCTACATAAGAAGAGCTAACCGCAGCCCAGGTACTAAAAATTCTCCTTCTCCTTTTAAAATTGGTAGTTATAATCCACATCATCCCCTAGTAGATCCTATGGCTACTAATCCTTCCCCAACTCATGAAAACATCACACAAGGAGACTCAAGTAATTCCGCCATATCCGATAAGGAGTCTCTTCACAACATACTACAGAGTCTTCACGACATGGGTCTCACCCTAAAAGAACTTGTGCAAGCACAAAAACAACCTAATCCCAATACTAATCCCCAAAATCACTCCCATGCCCAACATAATGTAGAAATTGTCGATCCTAATGATGATTGGCAACAACAACGAGGTGATGCAAATAATTACAAGGATCCCTATCAAAGACAACGGTATAACCAAAATCAAGAAAGGGACACGGGTTATCACCAACCAAGAGGCCCTAATATTAACTTTCCACGAATTGATATGCCCACTTTTGAAGGTCATGATCCTCGTGGTTGGTTAGCCAAAATGGAAGGCAGCCTTGACTTATATCAAATCAGGGAAATTGATAGAGTTCCTTTTGCTGCCTCAAAATTAGGCACTGAGGCCTACCAATGGTTTGTATGGCTTAAACAAGAGAATGGAGCCATTATTACTTGGCAAAAATTCGCTACCTCTTTTTTAGAAAGATTTGATGACGGAGCTACATCATCCTACACAGTAAGATTGTTATCTCTTAAACAAAAAGGGTCAGTTAGTGAATTTGTTTCGGAGTTTACCAGCTTTACTACCATACACTTCAGACCTTAGTCCCGACACAGTGGTAGGTGCCTTTCGCAATGGGTTGAAAGAAAGTATTCGAGTAGAGGTAGACATGCACGATCCAACCTTGTTAAACAGTTGTATAAGAATAGCCAAGTTGGCCGAGAAGAGACACCAGTTGTCTGCACAGCGGGAAACATATAATCGTCCTTCATACCGCAACCATTCCTTTCGTAGAAATGATCAACCATCAAGATATTTTTGTTATAAATGTCGTACTAATCACCCCAGGGAACAAGCTTGTGCCCAAAAACAAAACTTTCATATTGAAGGTGATCAAGGTGAAGGGGAAGAGGATGAACCTTACCAATCGAAGAACCTATGCCGAAGACCTACCAAGTACTATAGACGAAAAAGAAGAGGATACAATGGCGATTTCAGTGCATGCTCTCATGGGTTTAACCGCCCACCATACCATCAAGGTACCAGGTTTTCTCCGCCGTAAAAAGGTGAATGTGCTAATTGATTCGGGTAGCACCCACAATTTTATCGACATCAAAACAGCAAAAGCCTTGAATTTATTCATTAACTCTTCCAACAAAGACAAATTCCAGGTTTTAGTGGCCAACGGGGTGAACGCACAATGCGTGGGTCGCACATCTCAAGTTTCCATAAAGATGGGAACTTATACCTGGTTAGGTTCCCTTTTTGTCATGAATTTGGGAAATTCTGATGTCATTTTGGGGGTTGAATGGTTGGAAACATTAGACACAGTTAGCTTCAACTTCAAAAAATTATTTGTGGAATGGAAGGAAAATGGACGAGTCATTCACTTACAAGGCATTACTACTCCTCCAACACAAATGGTGAGCTCTCATAGTATGGAAAAGATGTTAAAAAAGGGTGGATATGGGTTTATAGCTCAAATTAATTGTTTGGAAAAACAATCGGCAGCAACTTCGGATATTATTGCACCTGAGTTACAAGATATCATCACACATTACGACGAGGTTTTCCAAGAACCTCAAGGATTACCACCTAAACGATCTCATGATCATGCCATCCATTTGATGCCAGGAAGTGTCCCACCTAACAATCGTCCTTATCGCTATCCTCAGCCACAAAAGACAGAAATTGAACAGATCGTTCAGGATTTGTTGGATCATGGAGTCATTCGTCACAAAGACTAGTCCTTATTCCTCACCCGTAGTCCTGGCTAGACGAAAAGATAACTCTTGGCGTATGTGTCCTGACTTTCATTCTCTCAATAAACTCACTATCAAGGACAAATTTCCTATCCCTGTCATAGATGACCTATTAGATGAGTTGCATGGTGCAAATTTTTTTACAAAATTAGACCTTCGCTCTGGCTTTCACCAAATCCGTGTTAGAGAAGAAGATATTCCCAAAACAGCCTTTCGTACTCATGAGGGTCATTACGAATTTTTGGTCATGCCTTTTGGTCTCACTAATGCACCATCCACATTCCAAAGTCTCATGAACCAAGTGTTTCGTCCACTCCTCCGTAAGTTTGTGTTAGTTTTTTTTGATGATATTCTCATATACAACGAAAACTTGGGCGGACCATTTACATCATGTGGATAAAGCCCTTCACATCCTACACAAAGAAAAATTATTTGTTAAACGCTCCAAATGCTCATTTGGTGTTCAAGAAGTCGAGTATCTTGGTCATATAGTTTCACATGAGGGTGTCAAAGTCGATCCCAATAAGATTAAGGCAATTCAAGAGTGGCCTTTACCTAAAACCATCAAGAAACTTCGTGGTTTTTTGGGTCTCACAGGCTACTATCGCAAGTTTGTACATAATTATGGTAAGATTGCAAGCACCTCTCACAACACTCACAAAAAAGGATGCTTTTCGTTGGTCGGAAGAGGCTACTGTAGCTTTTGAAGCTCTTAAGCGAGCCATGTGTACAACTCCGGTCTTAGCAACTCCCAACTTTCACAAACCATTTATTATCGAATGTGATGCATCAGGAACAGGAATTGGGGCTATATTAATGCAAGAAGGTCATCCTTTGGCATTTGAAAGTAAACAGCTTTCCGGAAAAAATTTGGGAAGATCAACATATGAAAAAGAAATGTTGGCTATTCTTCATGCAATAGAAAAATGGAGACACTACCTAATCAGTAGCCGCTTCATTATCAAAACAGATCATAGTAGCCTCAAGCATTTTTTGGAGCAAAGGTTTTCTTATCCAGAATAGAATAAGTGGTTAACCAAACTTCTAGGCTATGATTTCGTTATTGAATATAAGAAAGGGAAGGAAAATATAGCTGCCGATGCACTGTCCAGAAAATATGAAGATGAAGTAGTCATCAATGCTATTTCAGGTCCTTGTTCCCAATGGGTGACTCAATTACAAATTGAATGGTTGTCCAATAGTGAAACTGCCCAGATAATTCATGAATTATCTATAGGGTCTTCCAAACACCCTGGGTTCTCTTATGAAGATAACATCCTCCGGAAGAAGAACCGCATTTACATTCCACATAATTCAGAACTCAAATCAAAAATCCTCGACGAATCACACGCTTCTCCATCAACAGGACATTCAGGATTTTTGAAGACATATTTAAGGGTCAAACAATCATTTTGTTGGAAAGGATTAAAAGCGGAAGTCAAACAATGGGTAGCAGAATGTGAAGTTTGCCAGTGCAATAAAGGAGAAACAGTCAAATCACCAGGATTATTACAACCATTACCCATCCCTGAACGACAGTGGGAACATATATCCATGGATTTCATTGAAGGTCTTCCAAAATCAGAAGGCAGGACAGTAATCTTCGTCGTCGTAGACCGGTTATCCAAATATGCTCACTTTCAGGCTTTACAACATCCATTTTCCGCAAGCAAGGTGGCAAAGGTATTTATGGATTCAATTTTCAAATTACATGGTATGCCAAAGAATATTGTAAGTGATAGAGATCCCATTTTCACTAGTAACTTTTGGCGGGAATTATTTCGACTTAGTGGTACCAAATTGAACATGTCTTCAGCATACCATCCACAAACAGAAGTAGTTAACAAATGTTTGGGTACATACTTAAGATGTTTTGCTCAAGATAAACAATACCAATGGAGCCATTGGTTGGCATTAGCGGAATGGTGGTACAACACTTCTTACCATTACTCAATTAAGATGTCTCCATTCGAAGCATTGTATGGCACCAAACCTCCAAAAGTTGCAGATTACGTACAGGGATCATCTAAAGTAGCTAAAGTGGATGATTGGTTCCAACAAAGGCAGTCTACGCTTACCATCCTCAAAGAGAATTTGGCCCAAGCACATAATCGTATGAAACAACAACAAGACTTGCACCGATCAGAGAGAACTTTTAATATAGGAGATTGGGTGTTCCTCAAGTTGCAACCTTACAAACAAGCCTCATTAAAGATAAAGTCCAGCCATAAGTTGGCCCCACGATTCTATGGTCCCTACAAAATTGTGCGCCGCATTGGAGAAGTAGCCTATCAATTAGAGCTACCGACATCTTCACGAATACACCCGGTATTTCATGTTTCTTGTCTCAAAAAAGTAATTGGTCAAAAAGTACAAAGTCAATCAGAATTACCAGTGCTCGATGAGGAAGGACGCATACATCTCCAACCAGAAGATATACTACAACATAGAGTCCGCAAACTGAGATCACGTCAGATTCATGAATTTCTCATTAAATGGCAAGATTTATCAGAGGAAGATGCAACATGGGAACCTGAAAGTATCTTCCAGACATTTCCAGCTTTGAGGACAAAGCTTTCCGAGGAGGGGAGTCATGTTGCAGTCCAAACATAGCAACGTTGGCTATGTTTCTCCAAGAGATAGATATTTAGTATATATATTCACCGTAGTTGGTTTAAATAAAAAATCATCTTATCTTTTATATTTTTTCATCTGCGTCTGCGCAAAAGGGTGTGCCCACCTTAAGTGGCCATTGTTTTATTCCATTCGTTCATTAATTTCTGCATTTCGTAATTATTTCGTCTTTCCGTCCTTCGATCTCTGCATTATATTTAAATTGTGAAATTTCATTGAGGAAAAGGTAGAAATACCTTTCAAAATATGACCTTAGACTTTTCTTCATTTATAAATTTTCCAGTAGCATTTGTAAGTAGTCCTCGAATCATTTTAAGTCTTGAGGCCTCCCTTGCTATTGTTTTTTCTAATAAAGTAGTGTCATCAACAAATTGTAGATGAGTAATTAGTTTCGCTTCATTTGTTAATATTTTTCTCTCTAAATTTATGGTTTCCCTATCCTTAGCTAATCTTTTGCTCATACATTCAACCAATATGATGAATAGGTATGGGGATAAGGGGTATCCCCACCTGATACCTCTAGAGGTTGTAAATAGTCAGGTAGAAGATACATTTGCTTGAACCAAATAGGATACCAAGGAAATACATCCCTTGATCTGCTCTACCTATTCCATTAAGAATCCAAATTATCTCAACACCTTTAGGTGTAAGTACCAATCAACTCTATCATATGCTTTGGAGAGGTCTAGCCTAATAAACATGGAGGGTATTTTTAAACCTACATAGAGTGGATGGCTTACTGAGCTAATAATATCTCATCCAAGATCTTTCTTCCTTCCAAATAATGACCTTGTTTTGGAGAAATAATTTTGTGAAGAAGAGGTTGACCCTTTCTTCCATGATCTTAGTGATAATTTTATATAGAACATTACAAAGGGCTATTGGTCAGAAGCCAAATATATGTTTAGACTCTTGGATTTTAGAACCAAAGCTATATATATGTCTTGTTCACCTCTTTAAGCACTACTTTGGCTATCCTAGCCTCTTCTACCACTTCCAAAAATTCTTCCTTATGAAGTAAATGACCCAAAAATGAAGAGCAGCAAAGTGCAACAAAAAAGTAGAAACAAAAGAATCACAAGATAAAAAATGTAGCAAAAATTGTAGAAGCATACAACAATCTAAATTTGAGGGATAAAAAATGCTCAGAATTTGATGAAAATTTGGGAGTAAATTCTACACAAAATACCTTTCCAACGATGTATCACACATGCAAAAATGAGCTATAAAACAAAAGTTATGGGCTTTGAAAGTTGACTTCAGGTTTTAAAAAAGGGAAAACAAGCATGTTTTTCAAAAAATGAATAGAATTGTAGACACCAAAATCTAACCACTTGTCATCCATCCAGGTCTTCCCGCCATTTTTACCCATTATTTACATATATTTATATATATATTTTTTAATATATATTTAAATAATAATATTTTATATTATATTTTTATATATATTTAATAAATGTGTATACATATGTGTAAATGAATCCTAGTCATCCATCTTGGTCTAATCCTAGCCATTCATTTACCTTAATCCATGCCACCTGCCCAGATCTAATCTCCACCCTCCATCATATTTTAATCTTTACCACACAAATTATGTCGTTGAAACCCTAATGTGCCCTAGGAAATATTATAAATAGGGGTCATTTTGATGATTCAACCCCTAAGCAATTCACGACTTGAGATTTTAGAAGTCCCCTTTTGCATCCACCGTCATAGCCCTCACCCAAAGTAGATCTACTTCTGTAGACCTTACCTCAATTCCTGAATTCCTTGCTGCTACCCTCGAGCACCCCTCTGCTACTCATGAGCACCTATGGGTGCTTTCCACCATCCACGAGCATCCACGGGTGTTTCTTGCCATCGTCGAGCACCCGTGGGTGTTTCAAACCCTAGGCCTATAGACCAACAAACCCTCAGGTGTCGCTAGGGCATCTGCATACCTATTTTCCTACAATGATGACAATGATAGATCAAAAAGTGATAAGTTTACAAGGTAAATCTTCCATTATTGTATTGATTTTATTATTTCCATATTTGCTTGCAGTATTGTTATTTGATAGCTAAGGTTTTTATTTATTTTTAGGGTCTCACACAGTGGAGCCCTCATAGATTATTACTAACCCTCTTTTATCATTTTTTGTGTGCATATCTAGAGATATACAGGCATTGGGTAGCTGTTTAAGCTGGAGTGGTCCGGTCAATGGATATCTGAAGCCCACTCACCTTTTTTGGGAGTAAATATGAGCTTTGAAGACACCACAAGCATTATTGACTAGGGTTTTGGAGAACCCTAGTATATTGTATTAATTGTATCAAAATAGATAATGTAAATTGGGGTACATTTGATTGTATTAAGATCCACCGACATTAATGATATAAGATCTATTTTATTATGCAATCTCTTGTATCATTGTTTGTTCATTTTTTGTTTATCTATATTTGGTGTTTCATTTTTATCTTCAAAAAAGATGATCACGGTGGGACCCCCTAAGGGTTTATTACTTTAATTTATCTTACTATCTAACGGTGGGCCCCCTAAGGGTTTCTTTCTGTCTTATCTAGCAGTGTTTTTGAAAACCAAATCGTGCAGATTTCACAAAATCAAGGTTTTTGTAAAAAGGTATAAGTTGCAGAAAGATGCACAGACACCCTGCGGTGCTTGATGGATATTAAAATACCCTGTGGCATTTCAGGAACACAGTGCGACATTTCACAGAGAGAGCGACAATACATAGGCTTCTTTGTAAGTCTACTGTAAAATCCTAACCTTTATTTTACGCATTTTTACATTTTATATTTTCTATTTTTTTAAGATATTGGATTAAAAAAAACATCATAACATATATATTAAAGCAATAATTCTAATGTGCATTTAGGCATATTTATATTCATATGAATTTGCATATTACACATTTCCTTTTTAAAAGGTTTCATGCTTTTTGGTTTGCTGCACTTACTATTTGCATATGAATCATTAAATACATAAAATAGTTTGCATCCTAGGGTTAGGAATTTCTATTTTTGTAGATCTAAGTAGGAACAATATCAAAGTACCAAAAGTACCCCCACATTTGGTGTTTCAAGGCGGAGGAATACATGAAACCTCGACTATTTAGGGAGGGCTTTAAGTAGTGTACTCTACATCCTTTGGGAAAATTGGTATCTTTGATGTTGGATTCTGATTTAGAGTGTCAAAAGTAGTTATTTTCTAACATTATATGTGCACAATAGAAAATTGAAAAAACTTAAAAGGAATCACACACATTGCACGTTTCATTTTTAACAGTAATGGTTGGACTTCATCACCAATCATTGCTTGAGATCTGGTGGCGATGGTTTTCATCTCCATTCATAAATATTTGTCCATATACACCATAGGTTACCCTTGAGCAAACTTGCTAGATTTCATCACCAATAATAATCTCATTGCCCATCATAGCCATAGTTTTCACCCATTTTAATTTAGATTAGTGTGTTTGAAACACTCAAAAAAATGAACTAAAATTAACATGAGATAATCAATGAATCAGGTAAAAAATTTATTGCATAAACATAGATTGGGATTACCTATTTTTATTGTGTGAATATTTTCATTTTGCATTTCATTTCCAGCATATTTTATATTTTGTTAGTTGGTGTATGGCAGTAACTAGAAATCAAAAGAAAATTTTAAATCAAATTTCAACCAACTCATCCACCTCATCCATGGACTGTCCATCCTCATTCCCTACTACATATGTGGCAAAACCCATCAGTTTGATTCAAAAAAATTGCACAAATTGTTTTGTGGGTCCATCATACGCTGTGCAGACTACTAATGTCTTACATGGATCTACCTACCCATCCCTTCCATAAACTGAATTAGTTTCACCTACCCATACCTACTAATTTTGTGGCTAATTATGTCTTGCAACCCATCTATATCTCCCCTGATCAATATCCTTCTTTACAGGAGGAACTTGTTCCTTCCAAGCCATCCAGATTCACCCAGGTATACACCAATCCTCTTTTTGAGGCATCAATTACAACTTTCCCTCATGACTCCATCACTCACTAACCAAGTGTTCCTAACAATTCCATCCCATACTCCTACACATCTACCTATACCAACCCCTGGTATGAAGCACAGGTCACTATTGCTTCCTAAGTACTTGTTTCCTCCCATCAAGTTGCAATTCCCATTGTAACTTATCCCTCACCTACATCATCCATTCCATCTACATATATGCCTTCCACTGATGATATGGAAATTCATGAAGCATGGGAGCATTTGAACAAATTGCTTAAGAAGTGATAGAATGCTCAACAATGAGTTCAAGTGAACCCTAAGCCTCAACCAATTTCCACTCAACCCACCTTCATCACCCAAAGTCCATCATGGGCACCACAATATCTTGTGGTTTCTAGTCCCATACCTCCATCAACCTATTCCATTCCCATGAGTCAACCCATCCATAGTCCTCACACATCATCTCCTTTTCTTCATTCACAATCATTTCTTCACCAACCTCATCATCATCAATTTCACTCCATGCCCCCCAATTCATCACATCACCAACAATACACTCAATATTATTCATTCATCAATCCATTCACCACATCTCAATACATTCAACAAGCAAACCAGGGCTTACAATTAGATTGTCAACATACTAAAATTTTATAACAAATTTTAACTTGACTCACTAACATTACGTTGTAATTGAGTCATCATCATTCATGTCAACAATCATAGTAGTGACAACATCTAGTTCCACAATCCACATCTCAGGTTATGATACCTGTACCACAATTTCAAAATCCAAAACAATTAGACAAACACACCAAGCATCCTACAAAGCCCCCTCACAACTACACGATGCTTTCAAAATATTATGCAACCATTTTTTGAAGGCTTTATGAAGCACAAGAGATTTCACTTCCATAAATCAAACCAAGAGACCCAACCAAACAAAGCAAACACTTTAAGGAGCACTTGTTCTATCCTTACCATCAACAAGTGGGCCATGACATCAACAACTATCGTGTATTTAAAGACATTATCCAAGATCTTATTGATATGAAAGTTTTTTCCACAAACAATCCATCCAACCTATCTGATCAAGACATTGGTATCAACTCAATCATCAATCATACTAGGTATTCTCAAGATATCACATCCTCCCAGTAACTTACACCATCAATCATCAAGTAATTCAAGGATGCTTAAGGTATCACACCTTCCTTACAAAAAAACCAAAGGAATCAAATCCCTTTGGTCACATTTCATTTCCAAAAAGCTCCAAAGGAACCAAAACCCTTTGGTCACATCTCAATTTCAAAAAGGCTCCAAAGGAATCAAATATCTTTGGTCACATTTCATTTCCAAAAAGCTCCAAAGGAATCGAATCCTTTGGTCACATCTCATTTCCAAAATCTCCAAAGGTACCAAATCCCTTTGGTCACATCTCAATTTCAAAAAGGCTCCAAAGGTACCAAATCCCTTTGGTCACATCTCATTTCCAAAAATCTCCAAAGGTACCAAATCCCTTTGGTCACATCTCAATTTTAAAAGGCTCCAAAGGTACCAAATCCCTTTGGTCACATCTCAATTTCAAAAAGCTCCAAAGGTACCTAATCCCTTTGGTCATGTTTCAATTTCAAAAGGGCTCCAAAGGCATTTAACACCTTTTGGTCACACATCAACTCAAATTCATTTGCATCTATACATGTTGCTTGTTGATATCTGAGTTCACAATATTCAAGGAGCACATCAACTTACCAGGCTAGGGGTAGTTGAAGAGCCAGAACCACTTAATGTTATACGATTGATAGCATTCTATGCTTAATCTGAGTTATATATGTATATATACATGGCTATTACACACAAAAAAACTTCATTTCATACATTGCATTTCACACATGGCATTTCATACATTTCATTTGCATACATTTAATTTCATAACTTACTCTTCATTCATTGCATTTGCATCATCATTCCCACATTCAAATTTCATATTAGGGTCATTCATTCAGTTCAAGATATTAATTGACCCAATAAAAGTCATATTGCCTTAATCAGGGGCACCTTCAAAACATCATCCATTTCATTGCATCATTCTATAAAGCCAAATTATCATTTGCAAACCACATGTCTATATTTCCTAGGTGTTTTAGGTCACTCAACCACTCCTAGTGTTTTAAGTAAACCACAAATACATGTCAAGTTTTCTGTAGGACCCATACATATTTTTCACTAATATAATCTTGAGTTCTGGGAATTGACTCCAAAATATTCTTGAACCAAACACAATTACACATCTTAAAAACATATTGTGTCAAAGAGAGATAACACCATACTTGGGTTGTATCTCAAAGTGAATAGGGTATTCCTTGCTTGTCCCATCATGCAACATAGTCCACAAAAATAATGGTTTTCACCACTATCACAATATCAAAATAAAAGAAAGAGTAGGAAAAAATACCTAAAAACTCTAAATATTTTACACATCACACACCATTGATCCTCAAGTTGTATGGATAGTACTACATTTCTAGTTAGATGATTAGGTAGCCATTCCCAAAACTTAGAGATCAAAACTCTTGGACTATAGAGCTCTATAGTCACCTAATTTACTCAAGATGGGTTAATGAACTCACTTGCACACAAATTGGTTCTTGATTACCTCGATTCATTTCCATGATCATGATTCGGTAAATGAATTAACTGCACACACATTTGATCCTAGAGGAATTAGGCAATTTTTATTGTGTTTGTTAGATATCACTAGTATGTTTGAGTCTACAAAACAATTAGTTCTTCCATGTCAACATCCATGTCTTCTTCCATGTCATTGCATGAGTCTTCCATTTCACATACTAGAAGTATGATTCCCTTGATTAAACAACAATGCTAAAAATGACCAAGCAAAATCTAAACTATGAATGGTCATTAGAATATTTGCATTCATCCACATTATAATTACATTAATCATCCATGTATTTGCATCCACAACAAGCATTCACATAAAAGCATAACACAAAAAGTATATGCCATGTATATATGTGTGTGTGTGTGTGTGTGTGTGTGTGTGTATAATTTGCATATGCAAATATCGCTAGAAAGTTCAAACAACATCACAACTTGGGGGTATTCAAGGTATCACACCTTCCCCCTAATCAAACAAACACAAAAATAAAACTTGGTGGTGTTCAAGGTATCACACCTTCCCCCTAATCAAACAAACACAAAAACAAAACTTGGGGGTGTTCAAGGTGTCACACCCTCCCCCCAATCAAGCAAACAAGCACATAACATGGGGGTGCTCAAGGTATCACACCAATTCAACAAATAATTCAATCACGCATACTCATCACATCAACAATAAGTTAATTTCTAGGTTCAAAAAGTTGCATCATTTTTCAAATGTTGTGCCCTTTGCCTTGCATTCACATCATCCACATCCATTGCTAGATTCAAAATGTTGCATCCTTTTGTAAAAGGTTACACCCTTTCCCGTGCATTCATATACATTGTCAAAAACCCCTTCATCTATTGGGGAAAAAATAGAATCATTCATTGCACATTCACATTCAATATCATCAATTTCATTTATCATTATACCTTCATTCAACATTTACCAAATACATTCACAAGTACAAGTGAACCTCGTATTTAGTAGTTTATCCTAGTCACCTGGAGTTTGCAACGACTGGTTATCCATGCAATATGGTAGGATGGAAAAATCACCATAAGGACACTTACATTGTCAAAAACCCCTTCATCTATTAGGGCAAAAATAGACACAGTCATGCATTTTTCCAATTTCAAAAATCCCTTCATCTATTAGGGCAAAAATAGACACAATTATCATATTATTCCCATTTCAAAAATCCCTTTATTTGTTAGAGAAAAAATAGACACAGTCATCACATTTTTCCCATTTAAAAAACCCCTTCATCTATTAGGGCAAAAAAATACGGTCCTCACATTTTTTCCATTTCAAAAACCCCTTCATATGTTAAGGAAAAAATAGATACAGTCATCGTATTTTACCCATTTCAAAAATCCCTTCATCTGTTAGAGCAAAAATAGACACAATCATTGAATTTTCTCATGTCAAAAATCCCTTCATCTATTAGGACAAAAATAGACTCAATTCCTTGCATGTTCACAAATCACTCATCTATTAGGGCAAAAATAGATCACATTTACAATCAACATCATCCATTTCATTCATTATTACACCTCCATTATTTTACAAGTACAAGTGAACCTCGTATTTAGTGGTTTATCCTAGTCACCTAGTGGTTTCAGTGACTGGTTATCCATGTAATTTGGTAGGATGGACAAATCACCATAAGGACACTTACATTTTCAAAAACCCTTCATATGTTAGGGCAAAAATAGACACAATCATCACATTTTTCCCATTTCAAAAACCCCTTCATCTATTAGGGCAAAAACAAACACATTCATCGCATTTTATCCATTTTAAAAACCCCTTCATCTGTTAGGGCAAAAATAGACATAATCATCATATTATTCCTAATTCAAAAATCCCTTCATATGTTAGGGAAGAAACAGACACAATCATCGCATTTTCTCTATTTCAAAAACCCCTTCATGTGTTAGGGCAAAAATAGACATAGTCATCACATTTTCTCCATTTCAAAAATCCCTTCATTTTTTAGGGAAAAAATAGACACAGTCATTGCATTTTCCCCATTTCAAAAACCCCTTCATCTGTTAGGGAAAAAATAGACACATTCATTGCATTTTCTCATGTCAAAAACTTCTTCATCTATTAGGGAAAAAACATACTCTATTCCTTATATTTTCACAAACCCCTTCATATGTTAGGGAAAAATAGAATCAATCATACAACTATCAAAACCCCCTTCATTTGTTAGGGCAAAAAAAAAATCAATCATTGCAATTTTTAGTCATCATATTTTCCCATTTCAAAAACCCCCTCATCTATTGGGGCAACAACAAAATTATTCATTGCATTCAACGCCATTAATTTCACTCATCATTGCATTTATCAAATTCCTTGGCACTTTCCAAGTGAACCTTGTATTTAGTGATTTATCCTCATCACCTAGCAGTTGCAGTGACTCGTTATCCATGCAATTCGGTAGGACAGATAAATCACCATAATAACACTTACATTATCAAAACCCCTTCATCTGTTGGGGTAAAACAAAAGACTTGATAACTTGCATCCATATATGAAAAAATGCATCTTACCTCCATAAAATCACTCCATATTGCATACATAAATACATTTATTATCATTACATATTGATTCTCATTCATTAAATCCATTAACAATTGCATTTACATTCAATATTTACCAAGTTTATATATAATTTCAAGTGAACCTAGTATCTAGTGGTTTATTCTATCTCCTTGGCGATTGCAATGATTTGCATCCATGCAATTCGGTAAGATGAATAAATCACCATAAGGACACTTGGCCATCTTCATCATCACATATTTCATTGTTAAAAAACAAAATCACTTTTGGTACTTCATCTTTAGAGTGAGACTATGCCAAGACCAATTTGCTCAAAAGTTGTCATTGATGGCCTTGTTCGTGGGGCTTGAAACACGGATAAAATCATAACTTTCATCATTTACTTTGCAATTACACCAGTCTTTAAGGATATAGACTGGGTAAATTTATTGAGAAACCATTTAGGGATTCCATGTAGGAATTGCTGCAATCATGAGTGGCTCCGAGGGAAAGACTATTTTTTCTTTTCTTTTTGTATTTGCATACTTGCATTTCAATGATGTCGAAAGGCACATTCTTAAATAGAATCGAATTACCCCAAATTTGGTTTAACCATATTGGATTTTGATTTTCCCATAATGGAATACATATTACATGACCATGGCATATACACTTGGCAAACACCCTTTTTTATTTTAGGGCAAAAATAGATTCAATCATATGCATTTCCATCAACCCCCTCTCACCATTGAGGCAAAAGCAGTATCACATTTACATCATTCATATCGTCCACAATCACATTATTCTCTTGCATAATAATTTGTATTTATCTATCAATTGGCTCATGATATTCATCCACAACTCATTATTTAGAGGGTAAGCTACGCAATCAAAATTCTTTTATCTCCAAGTTCATGTCGCATCCCAACTTAGCTACTTCTACATCAAGATAAAATAGGTGTCTCATATTTTTGCACCGCATTGTGTTTCACGTAACATGGTACAAAAAGAGGTATTTGTAGACACCAAAATCTAGCCACTTGTCATCCATCCAGGTCTTCCCACTATTTTTACCCATTATTTACATATATTTATATATATTTGTTTAATATATATTTAAATATTAATATTTTATATTATATTTCTATATATATTTAATAAATGTGTATACATATGTGTGAATGAATCTCAACCATCCATCTTGGTCTAATCCTAGCCATTCATTTGCCTTAATCCATGCCACCTACCCAGATCTAATCTCCATCCTCCATCACATTTTAATCTTGATCGCACAAATTATGTCGTTGAAACCCTAATGTGCCCTAGGAAAGATTATAAATAGGAGTCATTTTGATGACTCAACCCCTAATCAATTCATGACCTAAGATTTTAGAAGTACCCTTTTGCATTCCTTGTCTTTGCCTCCACATCCACCACCGTAGACCTCGCCTGAAGAAGATCTGCTTCTATAGACCTTACCTTAATCTTTGAATGCTTCGTTGCTACCCCTAAGTGCCTCTCTGCTACTCTTGAGAACCTCTGAGAACTTTCCACCATCCTTGAGTTCCCACGAGTATTTACTACTACCATCAAGTGCTCATGGGCATCTCAAACCCTAGATCTACAGACCAATGAACCCTCAAGTGTTGCTAAGGCATCTGCGTATCAGTTTTCCTGCAACAACGATAATGACAGATCAAAAGTAATGAGTTCACAAGGTAAATCACTTTTGTTTAATATTAATTTTATTATTTCTATATTTTCTCATAGAATTGTTATTTGATAGCTAGGGTTTTTATTGATTTATGAGGGTCTCACATAGTGGAGCCCTCATAGTTGCTATTAACCCTCTTTTGTCATTTTTTGTGTGTAAATATAGAGATATGTAGGTATTTGGCAATTGCTTAAGTTAGAGTGGTCTAGTCAATGGATAGCTAAAACCCACTCACCTTTGTTGGGATCAAAGACGAGCTTTGAAGACACCACAAGCATTGTTGACTAGGGTTTTGGATAACCCTAGTATATTGTATTAATTGTATCAAAATAAATAATGTAAACCCCTATTTGGGGCACATTTGATTGTATTGAGATCCACCGACATTAATAATATAAGATCTATTTTATTGTGCAATCTCTTGTATCACTATTTGTTCATTTTATATTATCTATATTTGGTGTTTTATTTTTGTCTTCACCAAATATAGATTGCACAATAAAACAAATCTTATATTATTAATGCCAATGGATCTCAATACAATCAAATGTGCCTCAAATAGGGGTTTACACTATTTATTTTGATAAAATTAATACAATATACTAGGGTTCTTTGAAACCCTAGTCAACAATACTTGTGTCTTCAAAGCTCATATTTACTCCCAATAGAGGTGAGTGGGCTTTAGCTATCCATTGACCAGACCACTCCAACTTAAGCAGTTGCTAAATACCTGTATATCTCCATATTTACACACAAAAAATGACAAAAGAGGGTTAATAGCAACTATGAGGGCTCCACTATGTGAGAACCTAAAAAATCAATAAAAACCCTAGCTATAAAATAATAATTCTATGAGAAAATATAGAAATAATGAAATTAATATTAGACAAAAGTGATTTACCTTGTGAAATCATTGCCTTCTAATCTATCATTATTATTGTTGCAGGAAAACTGGTATGTAGATGCCCTAGCGACACCCGAGGGTTCGCTGGTCTGCATATCTAGGGTTTGAGATACCCACGAGTGCTCAACGATAGTAGGAAATGCCTGTGGGTGCTCGAGGATGGTGGAAAGCACCTAGAGGTGCTCGAGAGTAGTAGAGGGGTGCTCGGGAGTAGTAGTGAGGCATTCAATGATTGAGGTAAGGTTTGTAGAAGTAGATCTACTTTGGATGAGGGCTACAATGGTGAATGTGGAGGTGAAGGTGAGGGATGCGAAAGGGGACTTTTGAAATCTTAGGTCATGAATTGCTTAGGTATTGAGTCATCAAAATAACTCCTATTTATAATCTTCCCTAGGGCACGTTAGGGTTTCAACAACACAATTTGTGTGGTCAATATTAAAACATGATGGAGGGTGGAGATTAGATCTGGGTAGGTGGCATGGATTAAGGTGGATGAATGGATAGTATTAGACCAAGCTATATATGGATGGGATTCATTCACACATATGTATACACATTTATTAAATATATATAAAAATATAATATAAAATATTAATATTTAAATATATATTAAAAATATATATATAAATATACGTAAATAATAGGTAAAAAATGTGGGAAGACCTGGATGGATGATAAGTGACTAGATTTTGGTGTCTATAGATACCCCTTTTTATACCGTGTTGCATGAAACACAATGCGGTACAAAAATATGAGACACTTGTTTTGGCTTGATGCAGAAGCAGCTAAGTTAGGATGCAAACATAAAATTGGAGACAAAAGAATTTGATTGCATAGCTTACCACCTCAATTGGTTAATGAGTTACATATGAATCTCACAAGCCAATTGATAGGCCAGGTAAAGTGATTGAGCAACCGTTTAGGGATTCCGTGTAGGAATTGCTGCAATCATGAGTGGCTCCGAGGGAAAGACTATTTTTATTTTATTTTTGCATTTGCATACTTGCATTTCAATGATGTCGAAAGGCATATTCTTCAACAACATCAAATCACCCCAAATTTGGGATAGCCATATTGTATTTTGATTTTCCCACAATGGGATACATCTTACATGATCATGGCATCTACACTTGGCAAAAATCCCTTTTTCTGTTAGTGCAAAAATAAAGTCAATCACGTGCATTTCCATCAACTCCCTCTCATCGTTGGGGTAAAAGTGATATCATATTTACATCATCCATATCATCCACAATCACATCATTCTCTTACACAATCATTTGCAGTCATCTATCAATTGGCTCGTGAGATTCATCCGCAACTCATTTTCTAATTGAGGAGGCGAGCTATGCTATAAAAATTCTTTTATCTCCAAGTTCATGTTCACATCACAAATTAGTTGCTTCTACATCAAGCCAATATAGGTGTCTTGTATTTTTGCACCGCATTGTATTTCATGCAATGCGGTACAAAAAGGGGCATTTGTAGACACAAAAATATAGCCACTTATCGTCCATCCAAGTCTTCCCATATATTTTACCCATAATGTACATATATTTTTTAATATATATTTAAATATTAATATTTTATATTATATTTCTATATATATTTAATAAATGTGTATACATATGTGTGAATGAATCCAAACCATCCAGCTTGGTCTAATCCTAGCCATTCATCCACCTTAATCCATGCCACTTGTCCAGATCTAATCTCCACCCTTCGTCACATTTTAATCTTGACCACAAAAATTGTGTCATTGAAACCCTAATGTGCCCTAGGGAATATTATAAATAGGAGTTATTTTGATGACTCAACCCCTAAGCAATTCACATCTTGAGCTTTCAGAAGTCCCCTTTTGCATCCCTCACCTTCGCCTCCACATCTGCCATCGTAGCCCTCACTCGAAGTAGATATGCTTCTACAAACCTTACCTCAATTCCCAAATGCCTTGTTGCTACCCCAAGCACCCCTCTACTACTCCTAAGTGCCTCTGGGTGCTTTCCACCATCCTCGATAATCCATGAGCATTTCCTTCTACTTTCGAGAGCCCACGAGCATTTCAAACCCTAGGCTTGTAGATGAGTGAACCCTCAGGTGTTGCTAGGGCATCTGCAAACCTATTTTCCTACAACAAAGACAATGAAATATCAGAAATTTACAAGTTTATAAGGTAAGTCTTCCATTATTGTATTTATTTTATTATTTCCACATTTTCTTGTAATACTATTATTTGATAGCTAGGGTTTTTATTTATTTCTAAGGGTCTCACATAGAAGAGCCCTCATAGTTGCTATTAAACCTCTTTTGTCATTTTATGTGTGCAAATATAGATATATACAGGCAATGGGTAGATTTTTAAGCTAGAGTGGTTCTATTAATGGATATCTGAAGACCACTTACTTTTGTTGGGAGAAAATATGAGCTTTGAAGACACCAAAAGCATTGTTGGCTAGGGTTTAGAAGAACCCTAGTATATTGTATTAATTGTATCAAAATAAACAATGTAAACCCCTATTTGGGACACATTTGCTTGTATTAAGATACACCGACATTAATAATATAAGATATGTTTTATTGTGCAATATCTTGTATCACAGTTTGTTAATTTTCAGTTATCTATATTTGGTGTTTCATTTTTTTCTTCACATGAATAGAATGTTGTTTTTCATTCTAAACAAACTCAAAATTATTACAAAGATTTTTCACAATATTCTACAACTATAATACTCTATTTTACATTTACAAGAGAGAAAATGATGTTACAACACTTCATTTCACATTATAGGAAGTCCAACAATCATGGTGACTCTTCAAGGCCTATAGAAATTTTTGGGCTTCTTCAAATTCATGGAAGAATTTTTGGTTTTCTCATTCTTAGTTAGAATCAATCTCCACCATAATCCCCCTTGATGTTAAGTGGTGAGACAATTTTATCTCTAAATATCAAAAATTATCTTTTATTGACACCTTTGGTAAACAGGTATGTAAATTGTTGTTTGGTGCTACAATATTTCAAATCTACAATATTTCTTTCCACCATGTCTCTTATGAAATGAATTTTTAAATAAATATGTTTAGTTTTACTATGATGGACTAGATTTTTTATAATCTTGATTGCACTTGTGTTACAAAAAATTGTTGTTGAACTATTTTGAACTTCAACAATCTCTTCAAGTAATTTTCTCAATCAAAGTGCTTGTGTAATTTCTACAATAGCTAAAACATATTTTGCCTCTGTAGAAGATAAAACAAAAATACTTTGCTTCTTTGAGATCCATGTTATCACTCCTAAACCAAGTGAAAAATAATTTTTAAAAGTAATTTTCTATCATCCAAGAAACTTCCCTAATATGAGTTATTGTATCAAACAAGATTCATTTTGTTGTTAGCATCATAATGTATGCCAAAATTTAAGGTTCCTTTGACATACCTCAAGATTCTCTTGGCTACTCTCATGTGGTTTTGTGAAGGTTCATTCATGTACCTTGATACAAGTGAATCTGTAGATGAAATATCAAGTCTTGTTGTAGTAAGGAACATTAAGCTCCCAACAATACTTCTAAAAATTTTTTATTAGCTTTATCTTCTCCATCATATTTACACAAGACTTATCTGTGCCACAGGTGTTCAAAACGGTTTGGAATTTTCCATGCCATATTTCTTCAACATATATTTTGCATATTTTTATTGAGAAATAAAAAATTTGCTATCACCTTGATGTACTTCCACACCAAGAAAGTATTACTTTAGTCCTAAATCTTTCATATCAAATTCCTTCTTCATAGCATGCTTAAAATAATTCGTCATATTTGAACTACTTACCATGTAGATCAAATCATCAACATATAGTCATACAAAAAGAATATCATCACCTTCATTATCGAAATAGAATGTGGGGTCATACTTACTTTTTTTGAAACCATAATCTTGGAAGTACCCATAAATTCTTGAATACCATGCTCTAGGTGCTTGCTTCAGTCCATACAATGCTTTCTTCAATTTGTAAATATGGTTCCTTTACTTCCACTTCAAATCCTTGAGGTTGCTGAACATAAACCTCCTCATTTAGATACCCATTCAAGAATGCACTTTTCACATCCATGTGATAAAATTTCACTGTTTATTAGCTACAAATAAAAGAGCCATCCAGATTGTCTCTTGTCTTGCAATAGGGGAAAATGTTTCTTCATAATCCATACCATATCAATACTTTGCAACTAGCCTTGCTTTGTATTTTACTATGCTTCCATGATTATTAAATTTTGTTTTATAGACCCACTTGGATACAACAATATTCTTTTCCTTGAGTAATTCCACAAGTTCCCAAGTATCATAATGGACTCAATTTATTCTTTCATTAAACATCATTAATACAAGCAAATTCATAACATGAAATTTCCAAATCAACTTAAAAAATAGAGCATAATTCAACAAATCACCTTTTGGTTCTTCTTCATCATCACCATACATTTGGAGCTTTTCCAATATTGAAACAACTTGGTCCAACTCTTGTAATTGGCTTCTTTTTAAACTCATTTAAAAGTTCTTGTCCATCATTTGGCTGGTTAGATGTGCTTTGAGTATTCTCTTTCCTTTATTTGTATTCTAGGTGGGACTTGTAGATGAGTTGCTTGTGCTTGAACTTGGTGTAGTCTCCTTTGAACTTGTTGATGAGCTGTTAGATGGTCTTGGAGGAGTAGAGGGAACATTTTAAGGTTGTAACCCAACTATATTATCTTCTTCAACATAAAATGTTTTTTTATAGAGTTTTGATGACTGTACACTCCCCCTTTATAAAGAATTACATCTCTAGAGACTACAAAATTGTGAGTTTTTGTATTATATAGTCTATGTGCCTTACTTGTTTTATAATATCCCACAAGATTACATGGATCACTCTTGGGGTCCAACTTATTTCTCACTTCATCATTCACATGTGCATATGCAAGACAACCAAAAACTCTCAAATGACTTACAATGGGTTTTATGCCATACCATACTTCATGTGGAGTTTTCTTGTGTAGTGCTCTTATGGAGCATCTATTGAGAATGTACATTAGTGTATCAACTACATAAGACCAATAAGAACTGCTCAAAACTTTTGTCTTCAACATGCTTCTTGCAATTTCTACAATGGTTCTATTTTTATCTTAGCTACTCCATTTTGTTGTGGTGTATAGGCAGTAGTGAGTTACCTCTTGATGCCACATTGTTTACAAAAAATATTGAACTTATTTGAACAAAATACTTATCCATGATTAGTTCTCAAATAATTTATTTTATATCCACTTTCATTCTCAACCAATGCTTTGAAAATCTTGAACATGCCAAAAGCTTTATCCTTATATTTTAAAAAATACACCCACCACTTTCTTGAAAATTCATGAATGAATATGAAAAAATATGAAGACTTGCCCAAAGTTTGTGTTTGCATAGGTCCAAAAATATCAGATTGTACAAGTTGGAGTGGGTATGAGGCCTTCCATGCTTTTCCTTTTTGGAAACTCCTTCCTTGCATGCTTTCCAATCACACATGATTCACACAGATCCTTGTGCTTTCCAAGCTTAGGTAGTCCATTTATCATGTCTTGTGAAGACAAAAATTCCTGACATTTAAAATTAAAGTATCCAAATCTAAGATGTCAATTCCAACTCTTATCTTCAAGTACCATGTGTGCCATGTTCATACTCCCTTTTCCTCAAAAATTCAAAGGAAAAATATGATTCTTTGTTATAGGAACAATGGTGACCATACAATTCATATTATTCTTATCATAAATTAAACATTCATTGCTATCAAAAATAACTTTATAGTTTTTTCTACAAAGTTTCCAACACTCAACAAACTATTCTTCAAATGATAAGCATAATAGATATCATGAATTTTATTTATACCTTATTTAGTTCCAACCTCTATGGTGCCTTTTGTAGCCACATCCAAAGCATTATTGTTACCAAGAATGATCTTGATCTTGAAATTTATATTCACATTAGTAAACAACTTTTTCTTTCCATTCATGTGGTTATAACAACCAAAATCTAGATATTGAACTTCTTGACTAGTTTTTTCAGCCATATCACTAGTCAAAAACAAATTATCCTGTGTAGCTTCATCCTCACATACATAGTGGACTCTTCTATCTCCTTTTGTGGTCTTCACTCTACAATATCGTGCAATGTGATCTATTTTATGACAATTGTAGTATTCAACTCTTTTTTAATCAACCCTTTCATGTCCTCTTCCAACAACAACTCCTCTTCCTCTTCCTCTTCCTCCTATATATTTTGAGTAATTCTGAATTTTTTCTCTTCCATGTGCTTTTTTACTTGTGCTTGGACCAGCTTCATCATTGTCAAAAAATTTCAATTTAAAATTAAAAGCATTCTTCTCATTTTATTTACTGGTTTCTCTTAGTCTTTCCTCATGTGACATAAGAGAACCAACTAGACAATCAAATTTAATTGTAAACAAATCTTTACTCTTCTCACATTTTATTGTAACATGATTCCACTTAGGGTTAAGAGATATCAATACCTTCTTCATAATGACCTCTTTCTTCAAGGTCTCTCCAAGGATGGCCATATTGTTCACCACATCCTTCACTCTAACACAATAATCACCCACACTTTCAACCTCTTTCATTTGTATATTCTCAAACTCTTTCTTTATGGTTTACAATTTAACCATTCTTACTTTATCACTTCATTGGTAAGCCTCTTGAAGAGACTTCCAAGTCTCCTTGGCTTATGTAGTAGTAACAATACATGGAAATAAACTCTTGTCAAGAGCATACTGAATATGGTAGAGGGTTAATGAACTCTTCTTATTTGTTTCCTTTTTGTTGTCCTATAATTTCCTTGTAATGTATTCCAATTAGGTGGTTCTTCCTAACCACTCTCCACTACCTCGTAAATATATTTTCCAATTAACAATATTCTCATATTTATGTTTCAATAATTTTAATCTTACCCGTTAAATTTTGGAATGGGTAATGAATTGTTGAAGTTGGCCATTAGACTCAAGCAACAATAAATAAAGTTTTTCTTAATGAACTTGTCCAAGAACTTGATAAATTATTTGACTAACCATAAATCTAGCTTAAATAAAATCCAAAAACAAACAAAAATTTGATACCAAATGAAGTAAATGATCCAAAAATGAAGAGCACCAAAGTGCAACGATAAAAAAATCCCAACAAAAACACAACAAAAGTTTTAGCAATGAATGATAGTCTAAAGTTGAGGGGACCAAAAGTGATAAAAATTTTATGAAATTTTGGGAGTGAATTCTACACAAAATACCTTTCCAATGATGTGTCACACATGAAAAGAAATTTATAAAACAAAAATTATGAGCTTTGAAATTTGATTGCAAGTTTTAGAAAACAAGGACAACAAGCATGATTTTCACAAAATAAATGGAATAGAATGTTGTTTTTCATTTAAAATGAACTTAGAAGTATTAAAAATATTTTTCCATAATATTCTATAGCTATAATACTCTATTTTATATTTACAAGAGAGAAAATTATGTTACAACACTTCATTTCACATTTTAGGAAGTGCAACAGTCATAGCGACTCTTCATTTCCTATAGAAAATTTTAGGCTTCTTCAAAATCATGGGAGAAATTTTGGTATTCTATTTATTAGTTAGCATAAATATCCAACACCTTAAGGATATCATAAAATTCTTGGTAAAATTCTATGGGAAATCCATTTGGGCCTGGAGTTTTTCCTTTTCGAATCTTGAAAATTAACCTTTGCAGTTCTTCAATAGTAATTGGGAAAGTCAAAGTTACATTATTTTCCTCTATGATGGGAGAAGAAATATCTTGGATTACTTCCTACTAGGCCTCCTAGTTCAATGTTTTAATCATAAATATTTGGAAATTGTATTCTCCCACTATATCTTTCATCTCATCCCATATGTGTAGTGAATCACCTACTGCTATTTTCAAGTATGAGATGAAATTACGTGACTACCTTGCTAGGAGAGATTTATGGAATAAGCTAGTGGTCCTATATCTCTCTTAGAGCTATTGGATCCTAGATTTTTGTTTCCATGAGATCTCTTCTCTTTTATACCATTACTCTAGCTGAGCAATAAGCTTAGCCTCCTCCTTGTTTTAAATCTTAGTAGTGCCATACGTTCATATTTGCTTATTTAGTTCATTGAGTTTGGTTAAAATATTTTATTTATTTTCCTTTATGTCACAAAACTCCTCCTACTTCAATTTTCTCAATTTATACTTGATGTATTATAGCCTTTTAAAAATGTTGTACATCTTCATACCATGTCTAGATTTACCCTTATGCCACCATTGTTGAACCTTATCTCAAAAACTATCTCAAAACCATATTAGCTAGAGTCTAAAAGGAGCATGACTGGGTTTGATCCTCCACACTTCTACCAAAATTGGATGATGATTTGATCCTACATTGTTAAAAAAAAATTGCTCTTGGAATGTATCCATTGCTCAAAAAATCTCTAATAATAGAAACCTGTATAGTCTTTCTAGAATGCATATTGGGCCCCACCTTTGTTATACTAGGTCATCATATTGTTATCTAGTTTGATGTCTACCATATAAAGAGATATAAAATGTTCATCATGAGCTCAATGAAACCATCTAGATTGTAATTTCCTCCTATATTCTCTTCTAATGAGAGGATGGTGTTGAAATATCCACCTCTAAGCGACCAAGCTCTAGGGAAATGATTGATAATATAAGTTACATTCCTCCATTATTGTCGTATTCCATCCAGGTTTTGTGTATATATTGAGACATAACCAATGTTTAGGTGAATGTCTACTTTGGTCTAGTAAAATTAGAATCCCGCAGATTCCCATTGTTTTGTGTATTACTAGTTCTTTTGGATCCCATAGACAAACCACTCCTCCTTGGAAACATAGGGATTACACTCTACACGTAGGCTATATGCTTTTTTTTTGTAAATATATCTATCTCTTCTATTGAGACTTTCATTTCTTGGATGAAAACCATTTGTGGATGATGTTGTTGTATCATTTTTTTTACTTTATTATACCTTTTCAAGCTACCCTTAAATCCTCGTATATTCCAAGTGATGCACTTTATCAAGCATGGTGACTAAATATGTGGGTAAGATCCTTGGCCTTACCCATTGCTATTGGCTTGACACCTTCTTTCCATACTTGATGTTGAGTAGTATTTCTTCGTGCTCTTTTGTTTGTGTCTAGATTCATCTTTTTAGTAGACTCCTAACTCACTCATGTTGGTTTTGGTTTTGGTATGGACTCCAAACTTGGTGTAGGTGAATATATCATCATGGCCTTGTCAAAATATTTTTGGGTGCCATCTCCACTATCTATTCCTTTATGAGTTCCTTCATTTGATTAGTTAGAGTTATTATCTTTCGCTTCTCTTCTTTTTCCTTTGGGATATCTTTGATTGTTGGGTTGGGTTCTCTTGTGGGACTAAGGTTGATTATTATACACATTTCACTTGATAGAATTGAAACTTGGGTATCCTTACTAAAAGTCAAGAAATATAATTAGTTGAGCAAATACCATTTGATCATATGATAATAAGGTTATATGGTATCAATGCAGACCATAAACTTATAGATAACATGTTTATAATGTTTGTTTTATTATATATTTAATTCTAATGCTCTTAAATGATAATAAATGATTATTGTAGACTTAGTTTTTAAAAAAGTGTTACAAATTAATTGAATTTTTTTAAAATACACATCTTAAAAATTATATGTATTTTCACCAAAAACTATATATTTTATATAAAAATGGATATAACTTCATAAAATTTTATATAGTTTTAAATGAGTACAACTTGAACATTTTAAAACTAATGTAGAATTAATAAATATATACCAATATTATACTAATGTAGAATTAATAAAGATAATATATTATGCAATAATTTTTTATTCACCAAAATGAAAAATATATAATGGTACATATAAAATAATTAATGTATAACATGGTACCTCTACCATGGTATCATGACTATCTTAAAATATTCTTTTCTTCTACCAGTGATAATGCAAGATTTAAATGATTTTATTCAGAACAATAAGCTGATTGACTTGGATATTTTTAAAGGTAAGTTTACATGGATAAATAGGACAGGAGATAATCACATTCAAATGCGCCTAGATAGAGTTCTTATTTATTATATTTGGCTAAGCATAATCAATATTCATAGACTTACGTGTATGCCCAGAATAGGATTAGATCACAATACTCTTTTGTTGGATATGGAAAAGGAGGAGACGCAGGGAGGAGAACCCTTTAGGTATGAGCTCATGTGGAATATGCACCCAGATATTACAAATAAAATTAAATCTTTGTGGTAGGAGGAGGTTCAAGAATTAGCTATGTACAAAGTTACCCAGAAATTAAAAAACATCAAGTATCGAATCAAAATTTAGAATAAAGATGTTTTTGGTATCATAAATTTAAGAAACCAACTTAAAAAGGATATCCAAGATATAGAGAAAAAATGGAGAGGGAAGGTAGAAAACCAGAGTGGCACAAAAGGGAAAAACAACTCCTCATGGAGTATCATAATACCATTGCCCAAGAAGAAATTCATTGGAAACAGAAATCCAAAATATTGTGGCTCAAGGAAGGTGACAGAAACACTAAATTATTCCATGTTTTGACTATGAAACATAGGAACAATAATAAAATCCTCTACCTTATGGGGGAATATGGAAGAAAGTATGAGGATTTAAATGATATTAAAAATTTGACCATTACTTTCTTTCAAAACCTTCTTAGCAAAGAAAAATAGAGTACAACATGGAAATAAAAAGCATCATTAACAATGTACCCAAGGGAGTTAATGATAGCATGAATGGACATCTATGCATGGTAATATTTAAGGAGGGAATTAAAAGAGTTGTGTTCTCTATGGAAGCATACAAGGCTCTAGGACTGAATGGTTTCCCATTGGGTTTTTTCAACATCATTGGGATATTGTTGGAGAAGATGTAGTTAATGAAATCCAAGAAGCCTAGGAATCTAGTAAGTTATTGAAATAATGGAATAATACCTTCCTTGCTATGATTCCCAAGAAATATGGAGTGGATACAATTTAGGAATTTAGACAAATTAGCCTATGTAATACAATTTATAAAATTTTACTAAAGTGTTGGCCAATCAATTGAAAAATATCATCCCCTCAATCATTAATGAAGATCAAGGAGGTTATGTGGCATGTAGGTAGATTATTGAAATCATAATTACCATTTATGAAACAACACACTCTCTTCAAAGGAGGAAAGGATCAGCTTTGTTCCTTAATTTGGACATGAAAAAAGACTATGACAGGGTTTCCTGGTCTTTCTTAGATAAAATAATGGAGCGAATGGGTTTTAGTGAAAAATGCAAGGCATGGGTTGGTATGTGTATTTCTAATCCTCACTTTTTGATCCTTATCAAAGGATAACTTATTGGATTCTTTCCTTCTACTAGAAGAATCAGGTAGGGGGATATGTTGTCTCCATATTTCTTTATCATTATGGTAGATGCACTAGGAAGAACTTTGGAAATAAAGCGAAAGGATGGTAATATCAAAGGTCTACAACATTCATCCATTGTTGAAGCTTTGCCCCATTAATAGTTTATGAATGATACTTTCTTGCTTGGGGAAGATATAGAGGAAGAAGCTTTGGAGTTTAATTTTTTTTTTTATTCTTATGAAAAAAATACGAGCCAAAAAATAAATTATGAAAAAAGTAGGATTATCTGTTTAAACACGGAAGAAAGTATAAGAACAAATAAGTAAAGTATTAGGCTATCTAGAGAAAATTTCTCTATCACCTATCTTGGTTTACCTTTGTTTATAAGCAAAATGAAAGATGAACTTTAGAATCTGATTATTGATGAATTTAATAGGAAACTTCAAGGTTGGAAGGGATCTTTGTTATCCTCTGTGGGTAAAGTTTAGCTTATTAAACACACCCTTAAAAGCATCTTTATTTACTTCATGTATTTCCTAAGGATGTCAAATAAAGTGGAAGAGGTTTTAGAAAGACTACAAAAAAAAAATTATGGGATGACACTAAATGCAAAAAATGTTACATCTGGTAGCCTGGGATACCTGCTACTAGTATGTACATAATGGGGGTCTTGGATTGATGAAGTTGAGAGATGTAAATATAGCCCTTCTATATAAACATGGTTGGAGGCTTTGCACTGGAGCATCAAAGAAATGGGCTAGCATTATCCAAAATAAATACTTGGAGGGTAGAAACCACTTTATCATTTGTTCTAATCCTCCACATGTGTCTATTTTTTGGAAAAATATTATTAATAGTAGAAAATTTCTATGGCAAGGTCTAAATTGGAGAGTAAGCAAGGAGACAAAATTAACTTTTGGAAAGACCCTTGGATTCAAGAGTAGGAGCCTTTAGTGAACTACAAAAAGTTGAAAGATATTAAAGAACATTTAACCAAAACCTATGATAAGAAAATCAATGGTTACATTTATAGGGTGGATGATTTTCAAGATTGGAAAATTCTGCAAGAAGATATGGAAGGCTCGGGATAAATATCTAAAAAATATTTTAAGGAGTTATTATTTAGGAAGAGGTTCAAATAAGTATCGTATAATTTGAGAAAGAAACCAGCAAGGCCAGTACTTGGTGAAGGATGGATATAGAGTTTTTGGTAAAGTAATCTCAGAGAAACCCGAGCTTAAAAGAATTTGGAAGCTAAACATCATCCCTAAGGTTACCATGTTTTTTTGGACCGCCATTCTAAATAATATCCTCACAAAAGACAATATGTTCAAAAGAGGTATTGTGGTTCCAATTGTTTGTGTGTTGTGTAACAAAGAGGATGAGTGCATGGACCACCTATTTGGAACTTGTAATTTTTTTGTGATATCCTAAATATGTTATTGAGAGAATTTAATGTTGCTTGGGTCATTCAAGATTATCTAATTAGGATTTAGGAACAGTTGCCCTTAGGAAGCAATATTTTATGGTAAAAATACATTCCACATATTTTCTAGGGGATTTGGTTGGAAAGAAATAGATGAGTGTTAAAAAATAAAACCAAATGAATAATTGGGATTTATGCCAGGATAAAAACAACCCTCTTAGAGGATTGTATTACAAACATTATCGATTAAGAAAATCTTGCAATGATCCTCTCTAGAGAAAAATATATCTTAAATATGAAAAAAATCAATAAGGTGAGACTAGATACTAGATGGGAATGTCCTCACAAATATTGGGTAAAAATTAACTTTGATGGGGTTGTGAAAGGTAACCCAAGTCATGTTGGTGGTGGGGGCCTCATTAGGAATGACAGAGGTCAAGTAGTGGTTGCATATGCTAAGGATATAGGAATTACCATAAATCACCAATCTGAAGCAAGGACGATGCTTATGGGCCTTTGAATTACGGTGAATTTGGGTTTTAGGAGAATTATTCTCAAGGGGGATTCCAAGAATATTATAACTTCCCTTCAAAATAGGGAGCTAAATAATTCTAGCATTTTTCAAATAATTATAGATGTGAGGACTATTTTGGAAAACCTAGAAAAAATTTAAATTAAACATATTTATAAACAGTGAAACAAAGCTATCGGTAAAATGATGAATATGGTAGTTAGATCTAAGAATTTCAAGGTCTGATCATACGCCCCCATGGAATTAAAAGAGATTATAAGAATTGATAATGAAGCTAGCATATTAAGAGGGTGGAGCAAAGTAAAATACTTATTGGGATCATGCGATAAAGGATTTGAGCACACTAAATTACATTTTTGTCAGTGGTTTCTTTATCAGTTATGTAAAGCACTAAGCACTATATAAGCCTTGTCAAATAAAAGGATAGCGGGAGGGATATTATTTTAGCTTCTCCATAAGCAAGTTTAGCCTAGGTTTGTTTGTTTTACCAAGATAGAGTTATCTTGTATTTGTGTGATTTTCTATTATTTTTTCTTGTACATATTTTGAGCTCTTTGTAAAGGATCAGGACCCTTCAACCCCCTTTTTTATTAATACCAAAAAAATAATTGCACATCCATTTTTTTAATATAATAATCGAACAACTTTTGAGTTTTTTTTATTTACTATTAGAGTGTGTTACCTTTATGACTAAATAATTTTATCTATGTATTTTGAAACAATATATTAAAAAGATGATATTGTACAAGAGTTTGGAAAATAATGAAGATGGTGGCTTTTAAAAATAAAGGTATTGTTTAATATATTTTTATTTGGTTATGTAAAATTAAAACATTTTTTCTTTTTAAATATCATGATTGTAGTATAATATCATGAATAGAAGAAGAATGTCAACCAAATTATGATTTTTTCATCAAAAAAGAAGAAGCAACAACTCAAATTTCAGTTTGCAGGAGAACCGCTTGATGTAGTAGTAGAATACAAATACCTGGGCATAGACTTTCATGACAAACTTAATTGTAATACATGTAGGATGAAAAGAACTCAAAGTGGCTGGAGAGCACTATATGCACTTCAAAACAGGTGTAGGAATGCTGAGTTGTGGGACTGGAAGACCACCAATGTCTTATTTGGCCTACTTGTTACACCGGTTCTGTTGTATGGTTGCAAGGTGTGGGCTAGTGGCACAAAAAATGCAAAATGGAGGCAAATAGAAAGGATTCAAAAATATCTAATCACAAACTTTCTCAAAATTAAGGCCACAACCCCTTATGAAATTATTCTAGCTGAAACTGGAATGTTCCCTTTAGAAGCAATTGCTATGACCAAGCTGTTATGTTACTTGAAAAAAATAGAAAACATGACAAATGATAGATGGCCTAGAGCAGTTAGGGACGAAGAGTTGCATAGGCGAAAGAATACGTGGATGAAACAAAATCAGAAATGGATGAAACGTTGGGAAATCAACATAAATGAATGCCCAAATGTCAACAAAGACATTAAAAATTATGTGAATGAAAAGTTCGGAAGTGGAATGTGGAAAAATGCAAGCGAGGAAAAGACAATATTATATTGCAAATTTTAACCCAAAGTATGACCACAAGGAAAAAGCGTATATAGGCGTTGAAATCAAGTGGAAGGAAAAAATACTCATTGCTCAGATAAGGACTAGCTCTCATAGGCTTAGATGTGAAAGAGGGAGATGGACAATGCCCAAAGAACACTGGGAAGAAAGGATATGTACTCTATGCGGCACGAGGGCGGTAGAGACAGAGGAACACTTCATCTATAAATGCCCGAGTTTTTCGGATATCCGTGACAAATACAAAGAAAAACTTGGGAATGAGTTTATTACAGATTTATTTGAAGACAGGAAAATAAAAAAAGTTGGAGAATTGCTAACACAAATCAGCGGGAGAAGGAACAACCTTCTCAAAGATATTAAAGATCATATGATATGATTTGAGTAATTGTACTTCCATATTTGAGGTCCCATAGACCATATTTGGGTCTCGCGGACGTAATTAAAATATTTCATTCATTCATTCAATGAGGGTAATGCACTGTAGCTGGTCCCAATCTCTATCTAGGGGGATTAATAAACTCTAGTTAAAATAAGCACAAATAAAGCAACTTTAGAAAAAAAACTCAAAAGTTACTGATTTAAAGTATATTGTTTGATAAATTGAGAAGGTGTCTAAGGATAGAACTTAGCATGATAGAGATAGCTAGTTATGATGTATAAACTACCTGACTTATTGAAAATTTGAAAAATTCCAAAGAGGTATTTGAAGAATGTAATTTCATATTTACTTAATAAAAAATACAATTTTTTTTAAAGAAAAAAATATTAATGAATAATATTTTATAATATAATGATAAATTGAAGTATCATAATTTCATTATGATCAGAGTATCCATCGAGTCCCGAGAGGATAACACAATGGTTTGAGATTTAACTCTTCTTTAAGAGGTCTAAAGTTCAAACTGTAGTATGTGTGTGATTGTGTGTTAAAATCCCTATTGATAAGCTCAACTCTCCCCCTTACAAAAGGTCATGGTGGGATGAGAATGCCCAGTCCTGAATGTTGGTCACAAGGGTTTCTCACCATAAGCAAATCCAAAAAAAAATGTACATCACTGTGGGATTTCAATTGTGATTTATGTATATAATTTTATCTCATTTATCATTGTTATATAATGCCTTAGACTTAAATTTAACTTCTAGAAAAATCTTATAGAGAACACAAGGATAGGTGGACAAAGCTTATAGAGAACACAAGGATAGACTTGGATATGTAGTGTGGTTACACTTAAACTTAGGTCCATGCATTATCATGAGATCAATCCTTACCTTCAAGTATCATCATAGATAGATAGATATGTCCAAAATATTAATGTGTCATTTCATTAAAAATAGTTAGTACCATAGTTGAATGTAAATAATAAATTATCTTATCTATGTCTTCTAATATTTATAAGAGCCAAAAGTATAAATATTAGTCATACATAATGTAAAATATTTATATATATATTTGAAGAGTAGAATAAAATTAAAAATATTATATGGTCTTGCCCTTAGGACGAGTGAATTATAAGGCATAACAAATCTCTATAATTTGCTTATGACACATTTCTTCAAGTTATCCGTCAATTATTGATAACATGAAGTTTAAATCAATATTTTCATGTTATGCAAAGGTTGTTGGATAATTGGTTAATGTTACAAAATCTAGGATTGTTTTTTATTAAAACTGCCCTAAGTCACAATGGATTATTATGGATATTTTAGGGTTTATAGTTGGAAGTTTTCGTCAAGATATTTGTGTATTTCTTTGTATGATTAAAAAAAAGCACCTTTGAACTCAATTTTCAATATAATAATTTTTTTTTTGGTAAGTTATTAACCATGGCGAGAAGGCTACAACATATAAAACCTACATTATAGTTTATTCATTTATATATGATGTCACTTTGAAGATTGTCAATAGGTAAAACATCAAATTTTGAAAAAAAATCAAAGATATTTTCTTTGAAAAGGATATGATAAAAATTTAGGGTTCCTCTTCATACAATTGGGATATGGTTTATAAATGGATGATATTTAAGAGGAAGGTTTGCAATATTATAGACTTATGAATTTGGTATTAAAAGAAAAAATTGGGTGGAGATTATTCAAACACCAAGGAAAGAGTTCAACAAAAATGTTACTTTAAAAATATATAGGTTCTCTTAGAGTAATACAATTATTTGGGTATCGAGCCCTACCTAGAGTATTGACAACATGAAAATAGTTTTCATTTGAAGAAGAAACATATTAGATCATTAGTCAATGAAGGGGATTCTATAAATTTTTGGTTTGATGCTTGGTTGAAGTCTTCTTCTCTTATTTATTATCTAAAATGAAAATTGTTGGGTGAAGCATGTCTAGCTTGTAAAGATCCAAAGGTAAAATTATATTAATATGAGCAACAACTCTAAGTTATGGATTTTTGTTTGTAACTTGGTTAAAGAAAAGGAACTCATACAAATAGTGGATGAGCATCAAAAGATGATTTAAGGGTTCTATTTGTCTATTTTTACATGGAAGGATAAGTTGGTTTGGAATTTGTGGGAAGATGGTGGATACTCGATTAAGTTGAGATATAAGAATTGAGAGAAATCAAAATATTCTACTACTAGTGATTTATTTTGAAAAATATTTAGTCATTAGAGGCCTTCTCAAAGGCCTCAATATTTCTTTGGTTAGTAGTCTAAAGCAATATTCTTAGAAAAATAATTTACAAAGAAGAGGATATCATAGACCTTTGAGGTGTGCCTTGTGTGAAAATTTTCTATAAATGTTAGATTATTTACTTATTCATCGTTATTTTTTTTATTTGGTAAACAAAGGGGTTTTGAGGTTACCAAATCTATTACAATAGGCTAAGACAGGGCATGAGAATGTACTAAACTACAACACTAAATCAAAACCATCCAAGGGGCAAGAATAACAAGACACCCTCAACAAGGAAAAATAGAGAGGGCTCCATACAAACAACATACCATAAAATCCGGGTAACAACAGTTAAAGGAACCAAGCCTCTCTCAACAAAAAAAATAGAGAGGGTCCCATACAACCAACATAAAATATAACCTGATATCAAATACCAAAAGAACAACTGATATCAATTTATTCATCGTTATTCTACTTATACCATTTGAGACTTTGTTTAATATTAAAAATATTGTGTAACTTCATTAACATTCAAAGAGTTAATTAATTATTGGATTAATTGTTTAAAAGCTAAAGCACTATGCTATGGAGGTCTGTCATTATTTGTTGTAATTTATGGCTTGAAAGGAATAATAGAACTTTTAAAAATAAATCTTAAATCATACCCAAGTTTGAACCATATTATTATCTCTCTTGTATAATGTTTATAGACATGGTGTTCATCATGAGAAGTCTTAAGTGTAGAAAAATAAGTGCTAGCATTTTGGTAAAAGGATTTGAATATAGATAGAAGGGTTATCTACAAGGAAATCAACACAAAGGATCTATATCAATCTATGGTAAAATGAAAATGCTCATTAATAGATTTATCAAAATTAATTCTAATGGTTATTCTAAAGGAAATCCAAGAAAAATTAGTGGTGGTGTTTTTCAAAATGACAGGTAAAATTTCTTTCACTTACTCATAATCATATGAAACTTCAACTAACTATGCAAAGTCTATCTTCTTATAGAGATCAAAATTGCTATTAAAAATAATAAATTTATATTTCAACTTAGGGGAATATACAAATTATTATTAATTAACAAAAATATATATGGGGATAAAATTAAAATTAACATTATTGCTAATGTTGATGATCTATTATTGGAAATAATATCTTAGAAATGTGATCATGTCTATGGAGAAGGAAACTAGATAGCAGATAATTTAGCGAATCATGGTGTTGATCTTCATCTAATGCATAGCTTTATGCTTGCATTAGTAAACCTTTATTCAATAGCATTATCAATATTTTTATGTGCAATATTATGAGCATTTCTATATGATTATTCTGTGAGTATTATTATGAGTTATTCTATTTTAATATTATATTTTGATTTATTATTTTATTCATCATATTGCAACTTCAATATATTAGATCTTGTGATCATTTTCCTATGAGATTTACATTAGTTTTAAAGCCTCAAAAGCTAACAAAAATGCCATGGTACGTACCAAATATTAATCATTATTTATGTTGATATTAAATGTTAGTATAGTGAATTAAAAGATATTTTTAATTTAGATATTTTGAATTTATTTAAGGACTAATTACATGGTTTCTTCTTATTAAAATATAGAATAAAGTGGAGAGGAAAATTGTGAGGGACGTTTTTCGTAGGACTGCCCAAAATATCGAACTTGTTTCGGCCATATCTCACTCATCCAGACTCAGATTGAGCTAAAATTTTGAGGGTAGATGCCTAAAAAACCCTAGAATATCTCCACCAATTTTTAGATCATTTGGAGCAACACAGATCCTAGCGTATCCCAATGTGTGAACAAGATTTTTGGCAAGCGACTGTGCGAGGGTTTCATCTGGGTTGAGCAATAGCGGAGGTGATGGCGAGTGAACGAGTGGTTTTAGGTGATCAGATGGCTTTAGGGGAGTGAGGGGAAGGTAGGAATACAAATTTTCAAATATCTACAGGTGGATCTACCCCTCAAAACTCATCAGAGATAGGTAATGCATGCGACAGTGAGAAAGCAGGCCCTAATTCAGAACCAGATGGTAAGGATCCTCCCGATAAGGGACACATGTTCAATGGGTCCCTCTCTCAAGACTATGATTCCTCTCCTCGGTATTATGCTAAGAAATTAAAAGGGTCTACGAAACCTCCTTCGGGTAGTGGAACCCTCTTACTCCCAGCGGGTGAAGACCTGGTAATTCTTGAAACCCTAATGGTGGATTACATTTCTGTTGAATCCCATAATATGGTGGGGAAATTTATTGGAGGATGGCTAGATATGGAATCTATTCGGTGGTGGGCCTATACCAAATGGAAAACCCTAGGCAATATGGAGTTGGTTGCCCTTTCAAAGGGCTTTTTCCTCATTCAACTCAACAATGAAGAAGATGCCTCTCGAATTCTTACTAGGGGTCCTTGGTTCTTCGATCGAAAGAGTCTCTTTCTTCGAAGGTGGGGTGAAGATTTCAACCCTAAGATGTAGAGCATAAATTTTGCACCAATCTAGGTTCGGTTGCTAGATCTTCCTGCCCATTTTTGGCATGAAGATATTTTAAAGGGTATTGGAAAATATATAGGTGAGCTAGTTGCAATCGACTCGATGACCAGAGCACGCACTCGCATGGTACATGCTAGAATTTGTGTTAACACCAATCTAGATTCCCAGCTTCCCACTCAGATAAATTTGGTTTATGGCTCCTATCGTAGATGTCAGGCCATAGAATATGAGAATAAGCCTGCATTCTACATTGAATGCAAGGCTTAGGGCCATCTCAAAACCCAATACCCATTGCTAAGAAACTCAAAGGAGATGAAATTCCCCAATACCTCTCAAAGTGGGTTGCATATTGGGTAACAACAAGGTAGACCCCTATAGGGCAAGCAACAAAGCAACTACTACCAGAAGAAGGATCAAATTCCAAAAAATTCCAAAGGAAAGCAGATTGAAATCCAAGATTCAAAGAATGATCATCCAAAGGTGAGTTCCATTTTTGCCTTCCAAAATCATTTTGATGTTTTAAAAGGAACTACTTTTCATAGGCCTAAACCTAGTGAGGATGACATTACCTCACATCTAGCTGAAACCCTAGTTTCTGACCAAGATGAGCCTCAATCCTTGACCAGATCTGGGCCCTCCAATACTATCTCAAAACCTCCATCCACCCTTGAGGGGCATATAGAAATTGGTAGTCCCATCTCAGACAAAGTGGAGAAAGAAGATAAATATGATTTCAGCCCCATTAACACTAGAAGTCTCAAGAAATATTCTGTTGACATCGATAGTGAAAAGAAAAAAGGGAAGACCCTCTATAAATGATCAAAAGAAAAAGGAAATATAAAATGATATTGCAAATGGTACCCAGAAAACCCTATTCCAAGATCTTCTCGGATAGGAGAAGGATGAATCAAAAATACCCAAACCTCCCTTGCAGCAATCTAAGGGAGGCCAAAAACTTTCCAAAAATTCTAAATGAGGATCCTCTCATGGAATGTGAGAGGCCTCAATAGTGTTGTCAAGCAAAGGCTTGTTTGCACTCTGAGGAAAGAACATAGACCCACTATCATAGTTCTACAAGAAATGAAGATTGACCAAAATAAAATCCAGAAAATCACAAATTCTATCTAGAAAAATGGTGAGTTTGCTTTTTGCCCCACTCAAGGTACGTCTAGGGGACTTCTCTATATTTGGGACTCAAACAAGTTAGAAGGTAGAATCATTTCCTCTTCCGATAGGGTCCTCAATATGATGTTCTTCTATAAAAGTAATAATTTCTCTTGGGTTCTATCCAATGTCTATACCCCTAACAATCCTCTCAACCATAGGGGCCTATGGGATACTTTGAGTCATATGAGAAGTGCTTTCTTAAACCTTCCATGGATTATCATTGGAGATTTCAACTCTCCCCTTTTTCCTTCTAACAAGCAAGGAGGGAACCTGATGCCCTCCAAAAGCATTGAGGATTTTCATAACTTTGTCACTGATTGTGAGTTGATGGATGTTCAGACTAAAGGGGAAAAATACACCTAGAGCAATAGGAGAATTGGGGATCAACACATTCAAGTTAAACTTGATAGGGTTTTTTTTCTCAAGAAGCTATACCGATGATGGGTGATGGCACTCTTATCTATCTTCCCAGAGTTGGATCTGATCATTGTCCTTTACTGTTTGAAGTCGATAAAGGTCCTTGTTTCAAAATCCCCTTCAGATTTGAAGCTATGTGGACTCAACACCCAGATTTATGGATGCAAATTGTTGACTGGTGGTAATTTGACTATCATGGGTCCTTTATTTTTAGGGTTTCTCAAAAACTTAAGTGTGTCAAAGAAAATATTTGAGTCTAGAACAGAGAAGTTTTTGGTAACATATTTGAAAATAAGGAGAAGATTTTGCAAAAGCTAAAAAGTATTGAACTCCAAATTCAGAATGGGTAGCTCAATGAACAACTCAAAAATGAAGAGAGACAGGTTCTTGCAGACTATCATAATGTACTAGCTAAAGAGGAGACTTTCTGGAGGCAAAAATCAAGGGCCCTTTGGCTCAAAGAGGGGGACTCTAACACAAAATTCTTTCATGCCACTACCCTTAGGCATCGAAGTTCGAACAAAATTAAAGAATTAACTAGAAGTGATGGCACCATCATCAAGGATATTTTTGAGATCCGAAATGAAGCTTCATCTTTCTTTGAAGGCCTTTTGGGAGCCAACCCCCAAAATACTACCTAGGCTGGTAGACAATTGCTCCACCATATTCCCATCCTGGTCACTTCAGATATGAATTTGACTCTTATCAAACCCCTCACCCCTGATGAAATTAAAGAGGCCCTTTTTTCTATGCACCCTGATAAAACCCCAGGCCCTGATGGGTTTTCCCCTGGTTCTACCAGACCTTTTGGGACATCATTGGGCCTGACATTTGTAATGCCATCATTGAACTTCAACAAACTAAATCTATACCCATAAGTATCAACTCCACTTTCATTGCCTTGGTTCCCAAAGGGCCTATTTGCAAATCTATGTCATATTTCAGACCCATTAGTCTCTACAATGTTCTTTACAAAACTCTCACTAAATCCATGGCTACAAGACTCAAGGAGATCCTTCCTCAGATCATAGACCCTTGTCAAGGTAGCTCTATCAAAGGAAGAAATATTACTGATGGTGTTATCACGTTACATGAAGTCCTTCATTCTACCAGCCTTAACAAAAAAGTTGCCATGTTTTTCAAAATTGATATGAATAAGGTATTTGATAGAGTTAACAGATATTTCCTGATTGTTGTCCTTCTCAAATTTGGATTTCATAGGGAATGGGTTGATCTTGTTCACAATTGCATCTCTAATCCTTGGTTTTCAGTCTTGGTAAATGGATCTGTAGTAGGGTTTTTCCCTAGTAATAGGGGCCTCAGATAGGGAGATCCTCTCTCCCCCATCCTTTTTATCATTCTTATTGAATCCTTGGGTAGAGCACTCAAAAATTCCTGCTCCAATAACATAATTTTAGGCATTAAGGTTGCATCCAATTTAAGAGCCCTATCTCACCAATAGTTCATTGATGATACCATCATTGCTACTCATGCTTCTATGTGGGAAGCAAAAGCTATTAAGAGTATTCTTGATACTTATGAGGAGGTTGTAGGTCAGAAAATAAATTATATTAAAAGCAAAATCTATTTCATCAACACTCCCCAAGAGAGACAAGCAAATATTGCACATATTTTTCAATGTGTTATATCTCAGTTACCTACTCAATATTTGGGCCTCCCTCTTTTCACCAGTGCTCCAAAGGAATCCATGTGGAGTAATGTTATTGAGAGGATTAACAAAAAACTTGTAGGTTGGAAAGGGACCCTCCTCTCTCAAGCAGCCAAAGCCACCCTGACAATGGCTTATCTCCAAAGTGTTCCTATTTATTTCATGTCCATATTCAAAGTTCCTGCTGCTATCTACATGAAAATTGAGCAAATCCAAAAGATATTTTTGTGGGCAGGTGTCGAGGATAGGAAAATATTTCATCTGGTCAGTTGGGACAAGGTGTGCTCCCCAAAAATTTAGGGGGATTGGGGCTCTAAAGAGTTTTTAATATGAACACAACCTTGTTAGCCAAGCAAGCATGGAAGGTTTTCACCAACAACAACCTTGAATGGGTCTCAATTGTCAACATAAAATATCTTCAAAATCATTGTTTCCTGGATGATGATATTCCCAGAGATGGGTCCACTTTCTGGAAATCAATTATCCAAACCAGATCTCTTATTCAGAAGGGGATAAGGTGGCAACTAGGCACAGGGAGAAAAATTAATTTTTGGACTGACAGGTGGATTTCTAATCAACCACTTTCAGAGAACAATAAAATTGTTGTCTTACAACCTTTCTTGGACACTTTAATTGGTAGCAAGGTTGAATATTTCATTGACATTTCATCAGATTCCAAGTGTTGGAAATATTTTCATATTCCATGTGCTAATGGTCAAATCTCTGCTACCTCAGAAGTTCTCAAAACCATCCTAAATGCAATAGTCATCCCCACTGGTAATTCCCCTGACTCTCCTTTTTGGAAAGAAACTGATTCTGGGTTGTTCACTATTAAATCTGCTCATGATCTGACTATTGATTATCAAGTGGTCCATATCCCTTATGATCGAGTGTGGATTAAATACCTCATTCTAAAATTTGCTCATTTCAGCTGGTTGGCCATTCAAAATAAGATTCTAACGATTGATAACATTATGAAAAGGGGTATGTCTATCCCCAATAGATGCTATTTGTGCATGAATGCCTAGGAATCTACCAATCACCTCCTTCTAGAGTGCCCTTTCTCCAAGATATCTTTGGATCACCTTATGTCCACTTTTCATATCTCTTGGGTTCCTCCTAATTCGTTGAGTCACCTTTTCACCCAATGGCCTACTCCATTCAAAAATCTTAGATTATCTTCTTTATGGAAAGTGAGCCTTCATCATATCTTATGGCAATTATGGCTTGAAAGAAATAGTAGGGTTTTCTCTTCCTCCTCTAAGGATCCCATATCTGTAGCCAACAAAGCTATTGCCTTTGCTATCAAGAATTCCCAGCTCTTCCCTTGTCCCAAACCACCTGATTCTAGATTGGAGTCTATTCTGTTCTCTTCTTTAAATATTCCTTGCAACTCCAGTTCTAGTTTACCAGCCCCCCATCCTAGAGTGGGTGCCCATTGGATTCCTCCCCCAAGTGAGTGGCTGAAACTTAATTTTTATGGTGCCTCCAAAGGAAACCCAAGGGATGTTGGTGTAGGTGGCCTAGTCAGAGATAGCAGTGGTCAAGTTATTATGGCTTATGTTGAGTATCTAGGGTGCCAAACAAATCATTTTGTTGAAGGTCGTGCACTATGGAGAGGGCTAGATCTTCTCAAGGATTATAAAGGCAACCTTTTTATTGAGGGAGATTCTTTGAACATTATAAATGCTCTTAAAAACAATAGGGTGTCCTCTTGGAATGTCAGAACTATTGTTCAGGAAGCTAAGAAGTTATCCCAAAATTTCAATGATATCTCTATCAACCATGTGTACCATGAAGCTAACAGACCTACAGATATTCTTGCCAATTGGGGAGTTACCCATAAATCTCTATCCATTTGGAAAGAAATCTTTCCCCAAGAAGTTTTAAATGCTACTAATAATGATTTGGTTTGAAAGTTGTGGTCACAGGTTTTGGTGGGTCAACTTCTCCAATGCTGACTCTACCCTTTTCAGCATGATGTGTTTCTTTGGTTCCAATTCTTATGGTGAAAGTTTTTTGATTAGCGTGACTCTCTGCCTTGCTATCAGTGTTGGCATTTGGTTCTCCCGTTTCCCTTCCGTGAAGTATGCAATGTCCCAAGATAGGCCCTGTCAGTGGGTTTACCTCGTGGTTGTCTTCTCCAAGCATGTCAAGTCCTTGAGTAGGTCTAGGTTGTGCAATTGGATGTTATCAAACAATGTCAATATGCGTCAAGTCTTGAGATGCTTAATTTTATGTCTTGTGAATTTTGAGATTCATTATTTCAGTCATTTGGCACTCCCAATCCTATCCCAGCCCTATCATGTGCGAAGTCTATCCTGTGCCATGTCTATTTTTTTTAGTGTCGGTTCCCTATGGAGAATTATTATGTGGTCTACCAATCACACCAACTCAGCTTTCAAAAAGGGCATCTATTGTACCAAAAATTTCTATATTTACATCCTTGGTCTGTGTCAGTCCATTGTCATCTAGTTTTGTTCATCGTTGTGTGTCCTAGGTAGTAAGAAGCTTTTGTGGTCTTCCTTTCTCCTCAGTCTTGCCAATATGGCCCTGCTTGAGCCATCTACCCTTCAACTTGATCCCCTATCTCACACCTTTCTGGAAGCTCATGGTCTCATTCCATTTCTAAGCAAGTTCAAAGGGGTTGAGCAAGATATCACTGAAGCCTTTGTCATTTCATGGAATAATGGTTATGTTGTTGTGCGTAACCTCCATTTTAGAGTTACTATTAAGTTGATGGTTGAGGTGATAGAACTACTAGTGAAAGGGTGAGCGGTGCGAAGAGATCATCATAATTGGGAACTTGAGCTCCAGGGTTTCCCAAATCATTCAAATATTTTCAAGTGGAAGGGTGTTGTTGTTGATCGTGAGTCACTGCCTACGCCCTGGCCCATGGTGTCTATTATAGTTTTTATGGATCTTTTGCGAGCTTCCCCTACACGGGTTTTTGTCATAGCTCCTTTACAGGTTTTTTAGATAGTTACTTCTCTTAAGCAACCCCTACGTGGGTATTGCTCGGACTGCATTTTTGTTTTTCTGACGTCAGGCGTCCATCCAACCTTCTCTGCTATTGTTTGGACCTTTTTCTTCAGGTTGTTGTTGGCCAATATGCAGGCCTGTGTCATCTTATGCTATTGGTTTAGCTACCAATTTATGTACTTGGGTTTGGGGCCCATTTAAACCCCGCACTTAATCAATTTTACCTACCAAAAAAAGATAGAATAAAGTATTAATAATGTTAACTAAGTTTTAATAATAAGATCTATTAATTTAAAGTGATTGGTGGATCATCGTTTTGGAGTGCATTTGAACATTATCATACTTAAGCAATAATATGGTGCTAGCTATGTGCTAGCTGGGTGCTAGAATACCCAAAGTGTCAGAATAATAGGACCTAGAAAAGCACCAAAATAATAGGACCTAGGAAAAGCATCAAAATAACAGGACATGGAGCACTCTGGAATATCTATGCATGGAAAGAAAAGATAAATGAAGTGGTCAACTTACCTTAGAAGCATCTGATCAAAGTGAGGAGTCATGCTTTTAAAGTTAGTATTGACCAATAAGCATATGCATGAATCTAAATTTATGTGCATGAAAGTGGGAGTTGACTTTTTTCTTATTCTAGAGAAGTTGTTGCTATACTTGTGCTAGAATAAAATAAAACTGCATGATGATATAATATTGTTGCACATAGATCGAAGCTAGGAAAACATGTTGGATATTTTAGATTGCTTTAGATTTATTCCAATGTAGTCAATAGCCAATGAGAGTGCAAAAATAAGACTTATCCAACTCAACCTGCTATTTTAATCTGATTGGTTAGATTTAACATGCAGCCTTATGTATTCAATTAAGAGATAGGTTATTCTCTAAATAAACCTTGTTCACCATTTTCATAGGTTTAACAGTTGGAAATTAAGTTATAAATAATATTGTATGCTCAATGGGCATAGTTAGTAGTTAGAATGAATAAATGATTGAATTGAAATGATTTGACCTTTTGTACATTGTATTAAGTCTAAATTGTTCAACTCTCTTGTCTATGATATTTTGACTTATTTAGACTAGTTTTCTGCTGAAACTTTCTTCCTCCTACTAAACCTCGAAGTAAGGGCCCACTCTTTGGAATAGTGGAAGGACCATTAGTGTAACTACATGTTTTTAATATTAATTTCCTTTGTTATTTATTTCAGCAATCAAGATAGCATGGTCAAAGTTGATAAGTTTGCTTGCGCTAATTTTTGTTTTCTAGCATAGCATAATTTTCTTTGCTTTACTTTATTGCAAGTGTGTGTTGTTCTTTCCATTTAATTTTTGCAGTATGATTTTTATTAATTCTAGTTTTATTTTAGCTTGTTATTCTAGTTAATTTTTATAGTATGATTTTTGATAGACTCGGTTTTATTTCAGCATTAAATTCTATTCTCCTTTAGTAATGGCTTGTGTTTCGTTTGAGTTTGAATTAGCTTAGTTATTTTTAATTGAAGTATGAGTTATTAGTTTATTTATTTATATATTTAAATAGGACTTGTTTAATTTCCTTTATCATCTATTTCAAATTTAATTTGCTTGTGCTAATTTTTATTTTCTAGCATAGTGTAATTTGCTTTATTTTATTGCAAGTGTGTTGTTCTTTCCATTTAATTTTTATAGTATGATTTTTGTTAATTCTAATTTTATTTTAGCTTGTTATTTCTAGTTAATTTTTGCAGTATGTATTTTGTTAGACTCAGTTTCATTTCAGCATTAAATTCTATTTTCCTTTAGTAATGGATTGTGTTTCATTTCAGTTTGAATTAGCTTAGTTCTTTTCAATTGAAGTATGAGTTATTAGTTGATTTATTTATACATTTAAATATGATTTATTTTAGTAACAAAGTGTGAGATTTAGTATAGTTTTATTTATGAATGCTACAAAGACATTATGATTCTTAGTTTTCATAGGCTAGTCTAGAACCCTGATATCCAATATGTAATTCTAAGACCTTTATCACATACAACCTTAGGATGTCACCCTAGATTGACAAAAGAATTAAAGTGAGAGCATTAATGACACTCATCACTTTTTAGTGCCATTTTTGGGGAACACATTGGTGTTGTTAGAGAACAAATAAGTCATTCAAAATTAATTGTTTTGTTGTAAAGTTGTGTAGATTTCTATGGCATTTAATTAAAAAAATAACTTTGCATGAAGATAGTTGCATTGCCTAGAATTTCTTTTAATACATTGGGACACTAGAATAGGAGATTTTAAAAATATGATGTATGAATAGACTTAGAGATGAAAGAGGTAGATTTATTAGAGAAAACTTCCCATGAGCCACAAGAAGAAAAAATCCACTATGAGAGGTTGAACCTATATCAACTCTAGAGTTTCTTGAATTAGTGATTCCCAAAAACACTAAAATTTTAGAAGAATCACAATGATAAACTTTAGGAAGTGTATGATCCCTTGAGAGAGAATTACAAGGAAAACAAATTGGTAGTTCAACACAACCTACCCCTAACAAATCTATATGATCAAGACATGTCAAAAGGATTTATGCTTATTATTAGAAACATATAATGGTAGACTTACAATACTGCAAAAAGAGCTAATAATGTATTTCAAACTAGTGAAACTAGCAACACTACCAGAACCTTCCAATATCTCATTCAATTAACTCCTAATCAAAACTCTCCCATGAAATTTATTTCACCTTTCTTATTTCCAAATTTTAGGGTAATCATGTTAGAAGATCCTGATCAATTTTTATTTGAGTTTAAGGTTGTATGCCAAACTTATAATTATACAAATGACAATAAAAAACACAAACAATCTTCTTCCACTAAAATAATCTACCCTATGATGGTTCATGAAATTAACACCTAATTCGATCCAAACTTGGGATAAAATGGAAAGAGTATTTTTTAAAAAATACCAAGAATATTGTAGAGTAAAGAATCAAAAGGCCAAATTGTTTAGGATGAAATAGGAAGAAGATGAAACTTTGAAAGATTATCTAGATAGATTTGCCTTCGTTCATAAGAGATGTGGAGTTGTAGAAGTAGAACTAAGTAAAACCATATTCTTGAGATGATTATAGGAAGAATAAAGAGACACATTGGATATTATGGGAAAGGGAGACACAAATAAGCTTTAGTTTCAAGAAATTATTGAACTCTATAAGAATTATTCTCATACAAGACATAGAACACGTAAAACGATAACAATGGAAATGACCTAAAAGAATTAATGGAAGAGTTGACTATTCTAAAAAATAATATTTTAGTACATATTAGTGTTACATTAGATGATCAAGTGGTATTAGCTCAACCATTTAGATTCCTCAACATTTAATGAGGAGACCAAGATTCAAATCTTACTACATGATACATGGATAAAATATAAGCTTTTTTGTAATACCACTATGTGGTGATGATGTAATATGGGTGGGACCCATTCCAATCCATATAACCAATTGAAAAATATGATATTATATGAAATTAATGCAAAGAATAGGTCTATTAAACCTTTAACTATTTATTATCCAAGATGTAGTAAGAAATATGCTCTTCATGAGTATCTCTTGAATAAGACTTTTATAGCTGCTATAAGTAGTATTTTTGAAAAGGGATATCCTACAAACCAATGTCATTTGTTACCTATATTAAAAAACATCATGGAAAATCAATATCAACCTACACAAGAACTTAATTTTATAGGACAAATACAAGGGAGTAATTTTCCTCAATATCCATTCCAAAATGCTTCTTGATTTTCTATGAATTGGGAAACAATCCTTGGTCCATACCATGGTCTACTTCAAAACTACCTAGACAACCTTGGAGTCAAACACCATGGGCACAATCCTAATAATGGTCTCAACATGGATGGATGAATCAACACTGTAATCAACAAAACCCACCATGGTTACATCCATAAATACAAGATCATCAATGGGTACAAAAAAAACAACCATACCAAGGATAATTCTAGTATCAAAACAAAATACAAGGTTTGTTGTCTAGACCTACCTATAATCTCCCTTGGGGACAACAAAAACAACAAAAACAAGTAAACCAACCTCCACTTTCAGCTCAACCTATGGTCAACCCCAATAATACTAGACATGGAACCCCTATTTATATGGCTAAATCAGAAGATACAACCATGTTAAATATCATTGACTATGATGACATCCAATTGAATTCAAGAAGAACACTTCCTGAAATTGCTCCACCTATCATTGTAGAAATGGAAGTTGATAATAATAAACAAGAAGAACAACAACATAAACAAGAAAAAGAAAAAGAAAAAGATAACCTCCCTCAAGATAATTTTCCATCTTCATCAGAGAAAGTACTATATCTTGAGTGATTTGAAATGTTATGAACCTCTCTTCTCATCAAAAATAAATCATTCACCAATATGTAAAAATATACAACATGCATCTACAACTAAACTCAATAATAACAATCCATACAATAAAATAAAGATTGATAATACCCTTGAGGTAGGGCAACAACATACAATTCTCCTTATTTGAATGAATACACTCCACAAGATCTCTATCTCCACGAGCTAATACTTCTATAAGGAATACTTGATATATGACTCTTTTACAAAGGGAGTACATATCTCTTTATACAAGAGTGTGATGGTTCACCTTCCATGAGATACAAGATCACCCATGTGGTGGTTCACCTTCGATGAGTTACAAAGTGCATAATAATATGACAATACTCCTTGATGGTTATATATGATTCTATGGTATTATTCTCCTACCTATCTATAATTTGACATGTGGCCTTCCTATTATGGCTCATATAATTATATAATACAATATTAAATTATTAAGTGCCTATCTAGGGTACCTAACATTTCATCCCACTTACAAAATATTTTCATCCTCAAAATATTAGAAGAGGATAAATAATATGATCTTCTGAGTCATGTTGAGTACTGGTACTAATCACGATCATCCATCCATCCTAGTGAAACTTTTACTGGTAGTGCTCCTTGTTGATTTTGATATGCCCTTATTCCACTTGAATATCTATAATTAACCCTTGGGTTCCATGTATGTCTATCATAGCTTCTTTGTTGCTTTATACCCAATATCTATGATTGTTACCTCTCATGGTGATGTGGATGGCGATATGATCCAACCTTAGCCATATATGCTACTTTCCTTAACTCTTCAATATTTTGTTCCTCTATTGTGTGCTCTTTTGTTATGCTCCCATACATTTATTTTTCCCTTACTTTTACTTCCTTTATTTTTGCTACTGCTTCCTCCTAAGATTCTATTTTAGTTCCTTTTGTTTGTTTTTCACTTTGTTCCCTTGCAATAGCTACATGTTTTTCCTTACACTAAAAATGTCTTGTAATGTTATCTTCTTCTTTTGGTACCATAAATTCCTGAATTTATTTTGTACATTAATATTAATAGTACCCAAAGAATACAACCAAGGATAACCAAGAATAATATCTACAGTATGCTTTATAGAAGGTGGTACTAAAGAGTCATTGATGTGTTTTTATGGGGTATTCTAATACTTCCAAGGCTTCATATCTAGGATCCTAAAATATAAGATGTCCTCATTTGACCAAATGTGATTTTTGATGAGGTTCTTCAGGTAGCTCCTTTAGGTCCTCTTATTTCTCTTTTATATGAGGATTCCTCTCTTGTAGTTTCTATAAAGGTTCTTAGTACTCCCTCAAATATTCTCATTGGTACCATCCCTATTGTTCCAACTTCATATTTTAGTGGATATCCTTCAGTAATATATTATATTTTGACTCCTCTTCCTCTAACAAAATCTCATTTAAATATAATTTTGGATCCTTGAGTAGATTATCTTGACCCCCCATGCCTTGTAATATGGTGATCAATGCTAAGGTAAATGGTCATTTTGTTTTTGATGCTTTAGTTTTGGATTTTGATGTTGCTTCTCTATAGGATGTGTTGTAGTCTTCCATAGTTAGTCCAAAACCCAAGTGGGTTTGGAATCTCCTTCAAGATCCTCATCTTATTCCCTATTAGGATCATCCTTAGAAGTATACTCCTTTGCCCTTGCCCTTGAAGGTTGATTACTTTAGATATCCCCTCACCTATTCCTAGGACAAGTTTTATGTAAAGTGAGAAGATACTAACTTATTGAGTGTGTCTTTGATGAAGAATTAGACATGGAATCTTGTTCCTCTTCTAGAAGAGATGAATGTGGTAGGGTGTAAATGGCTCTATAAGACTAAGTATACTTCTAATGATCAAGTGAAAAGTATAAGGAACACATTTTTGTTAAAAGATTATCTCACAAAGAAGGAATTGACTACTTGGATATCTTTCCCTAGTGATTCCTTTCAATTGATTATTTTCATAGTTGCTTCCTATGGTTGAAAGACATATTAGAGTTTATTGGATTGACCCATTGGTGTGTCATTATACCAAGTCATTATATGAGATTAATCATGTGCCCATACATGGTATGAGAAGATCCATTCCTTATTTTTTAGTTATAGGTTCTAGTGTTGTGAGGAAGAGCATGATGTCTACATCAAACATCAAGATGGTAGAAAATTATTGGTTTTATTATATCTTGAAGATTTTATCACTATAGAAATTTCACCCTATTTTATTCAAGAGATGAATTAACAACTTCATGACACTTTTTAGATGATAGACTTGGGGATCTTATCTTTTAACCAAATATCCTCTAGGACCACCATCGCCTAGCCTAAATATGCCTTGTATCTTGTACATAATTTTAGGTTAAGGATTACAACTTTGATTGGCTACCTTTAATTTTAAATTTTAGTTACAATTAGATTGCACTACTACTTTGGTAGATGCTACTTTGTGATCACTTATGGAGGGTATTCTTCACCTTACTCAAACTTAGTTGGATATTGAATTTATCATAAATTATTGTTCTAGATGCATGTAGACACCTTGTGAGGATCATTAGACAATAACCAAGTGGATCCTTCAGTACATGAAAGGTACATACCATATGGGTACTCACTACTTAATTGGAAAACCTTCTATTATAATAGGATTTTTAGATGTAGATTGGATCTATGATTTGGACCAATGACACTTAAGTATAGGATTTTATTTCTATGTTATTTCTAACCTAGTATCTAGTGTGGTAGATGGTAGTCCACTACATCTTAGTCTTCTATGGAGGTAAAATATTGTATTTCAAATAAGGCTACCAAACACCTTCAATGGATGTTCATGAGTTTGAAGCAGATAGATATTCCTCACTAGTTTCTAGTCACTCTTCATTGTGATAATCAAAGATCCATTAAGATTATTTACAATCTAGTGTTTGATTAGTAGACCAAGCATATTAAGATATCCATACACTGTGTGATGGATTTACACCCATGGGATGCTCGATCTAGTTTATGTACCATCAACAAAACAAGTAATGAATATCTTGACTAAGATCATGTCCAAGGCTCCTTCTGTATGTTGTGTGGGAGTGTCTTGGAGTAGGAGAGCATCTATTAAGGGCTATGTTCAAATATATGATGTTAAGCTTCACTTGAGGTCACGACTGAATTTTATATTATATTATTTGTATAGTTATTTTGGCCCTTATACACCTTGTATAAGTGAAGTTATTATAATATTTATTATGTAACCTAAAGGTTAATTCTTTAACCTTTACCTAAAGGTCTCTTGTAGTTAGGTATTTATAACCCTTCTACCAACCATTTATTTATTAGTTAGAGTGTAATTCTACTCCTTTAATGATATATTTTGGTGTCTATGAACCTCCTTCATATTGTGTGTATTATTTTTTTGAGTTATTTTTAATTATCTGGGTAATGTGTTGATTCCATTCATTTTTGGAAAGTATTGTGAAATCCAAAAATACCTACTATTAATATTAAAGTGACATTATATATATAGGAAGAGATTGTAGTGTAACCTTTCTGATTTGTAATCTTCCAGCCATGGTCGCTAACTTATCTTTCCAATAAGCGAGATAAGATTTTATTCTATCTATAATCGAGTCCTAAAGATACTTGTTTATTTTATTAAAAAATGGAATAATTAAATATAATTATGATTTTTTCAATTTATTTTAAATCTAAAATGTTCATAATAATATATTTAAACCAAGATCAATGTTGATAAAAAAGATCTTTGATTTTCTCATATTAATCAACTTTCTAGTACAATTCTCATAGAATCATAGTATTGATATACATACCATGGCCCCATTGAATAAATAATTAAAATAAAGAAAAGTGTGATTAAACCTGGGATGAGATTCAAAGGGACCATTTATTGTCATATTTTTTTCACTTTGAAACAACTCTTCCAAATGCTTCAACAAGATTCTCATATACAATTCTCATAATATTAGGCTTCCATAGTTTAGTTTGGCTGTATTCTGATGGAAGAGTAGGTCTTGGCCCTTTTTGTTGTCAGTTTAAACTTTTAGGGCTTGGCCTTTGTCCAGTTGGTCGGTGGACCCTATTTTGTAAAATGGTTTTGGGTCAACCAGTTAAAACCCGATGTTAATTATAATATTTTCTTACTTACCAAAAAAAAAATATACAATTCTCATAGAATCATAATATTGATATAAATACCATGGCCTCATTGGCTAAATAATTAAAATAAAGAAAAGTGTGATTAAACCTGGTATGAGATTCAAAGGGACCATTTTTCATAACCTAATTTTAAAAAGCAATTGGTCAAGTGAGATTTTACCTCTTAATGAAAATGATATCAAGGAGTGACTATGGAAACATGATTGTTGAAAAAGATAAAAAGTATACCGGATAGAAAGGGAATGAAAAAGATATTTGATAAAAATATGTGCTAGACATGGTTTTATTGCCTTGACAACAAATGTAATATTTTTAAAATTTTAATGGGAGTGGCAACCAATAGAAGTTGTACAAAGCTTATTGGAAAATTTAATAATATAACTATAATTGATAGCACAATTCTAAAACCTCCTCATAGGTATAATGAATGTACAATGGATCTTTAAAAATTGGTTACATTTTTATTATATTTAAGTAATTATTTTCTAATATAGATATAAAAAATATAATTAATATTAAATGGCATGAGATCAACCATATTGACTTTCAAGAAGGATACTTAGGTTCAAATCTATCTATCTATTTCTATGTATAATTTCAAAAAATATTATCTTATTGTGTGGTATGATGTAATACAAGTGGGATCCATTTCAATCCCATGTAATATATATATATATATATATATATATATATATATATATATATATATATATATATATATATATATATATATATATATATATATATATATATATATATAATGGGTTATGTGGATTGAAACAATCCCACCCCTATTACATCATTACCATATACAAGTATTATAATTAACTTAAAATTCGAAAGGGTTATATGGATTGAAACAACCCCCACCCTTATTACATCATTACCACATATAGGTATTATAATAAATTCCTCAAAATTCGAAGTATTTAATCAATTGAACTTATAACATTTGATAATTAAAAATTGTATATGTGACTTCTATTGGGGCCACTCCCATCAAAATACCAAAATATTAAGTTTGCTATTATGTCAATTAAATCATATCCAACATGTCTTTTTATCACAATTTTATTTTTCATTTTTTTCCTATTAAATATATTCTTCAACTTCCTTGAAGTGTTATGTTTCCACAATCAACTCCTTGACATCACTTTGATTAAGAGATGAAATCTCACTTGGCCAGTTGCCTAAATTTCACCAAGATGATGATCAACACCATTATTGGCTAAATTATCTACTACAAGAGTTCCTTATCTAAAAATATGCTCACACTTCCAAGAGATTAGCTCTAGAAATAGGTGATGAACACCAACAATACTATTATTTTTTATCCAGTCTCCACATCCATTTTTATTAATAGCATTGATGATAATTTGTGAATTCCCCTCAAATAAAATATATTGTCATCCTTTTTGTATTGTAATTTATATCCCTGTAAGAAGTGCCCTAGCCTCTACATAGTTGTTAGTTGAAAATCCATATGATTATAAGTAAATGAAGATTATTTTTCCTTCACTCTTTCTAAAAACACCACCTCCACTAGATTTTTGTAGATTTCCTTTAGAAGCACCATCAAAATTAATTTTGATGAATCTAATTTTTAGACATTTCTATTTTACCCTGGATCGAAGTAGATCCTTTGTTTTAATCCCATTATCGCAGATGACTCTTCCATGTATGTTCAAATACTGTAGCCAAATTATTAGCACGTCCTTTTATACACTTGATACTTCCCATGATGATCATAAAATTTATAGAAATTTTGCAAGAGAGGCAATAATACGGTTCCAAACTTGGGCATGATTTTGAAATTTATTTTTTAAAATTTTATCATTCATTTTCAATCCATAAATTTCAACAAACAATGACAAGGTCAATCCTCCACAAAATACATAATGATTTAACTTTGAGATAATTAATCCAAAATTTCATCAACTCTTTCAATGTTGACAGAGCTACCCAATATAATTTCATGTTTTTAGAAAAGTAGCCCCAAATGGTGTGTGCAAAGGGATAATAAAGAATTAAATGGTCTAATATTTCTAAATTCTTCTCACACAAGGTACATCTAAAATGTCTATAATATCCTCTTCTTTGTATACTTTCTCTTGTAAGAATCTTGTTATGAACTACTAACTAAAGGAATGTTGGGGCCTTAGGGAGAGCTTCTAATGACCATATATTCTTCCAAGGAAAATATTTGAGAGAAGGAAATTTTGATTGCTCTAAATTCTCATATCCCAACTTGACCAAGTATCCACCATACTTTGATAAATTCTAAACTACTCTTCCTTTCATGTAAAAATTGGTGAATAACTCTTTAAGCATCTTTTAAATTTCATCTACAATTTATCTGAGTTCTTCTCCTTCAATCAGGTTGCTAAGAGAAATCCATGATCTAGAGATGTTGCTCATATTAATAGTTTTTGACATTTAAACCTATACATGCTAGGTATGCTTAAGCCAATGATTATCATTTTAAGTCAGATATAAAAGGATAAAGCTTTAACCAAGCATCATACCAAAAATTTGCGTAACTCCCCTAATTGACTAACCATCTAATATATTTATTTATCAATTACAAACTATCTGATATGAAGTTCCATGTTGACAATCCTTTGTCTAGGGTTATTTTCTTAAATAATTTCATTGCATCAAGAGCACCTATATATTTTTGAAGTAATATGTTTACCCAATTCTTTCCTTGATATTTGAATAATCTCCACCCAAGATTTGCTCTTAATACCAAATTTATGAGTATACAATTTCGCAAGCCTGCTCCTCTAATATTATTCTTTCCTCTGTAAACCCTATCCACTTACAAAGAGAAAACCTAAATTTTACCTCACAACATTTCCGTAGAAAGTCTCTTTAAATTTTATCAAATTTTGATGCTATACCTATTGGCAATATTGAAAGTGACATCATATAAATAGGGATGGATTGCAATGTAGTCTTTATGAGTTGTAGTCTTCCTGCCATGGTTAAGAACTTGCTTATCCAACCTTACAAACAAGATTTCATTCCATCCAAAAAAGATATCCAAAGCTCCTTTTTAATCCCTTTATGAGATAAAGGAATGCCCAAGTAGGTTGAAGAAAAATCTTCAATTTTAAGTCTTAAAATATTCACAATAATTTATTATTAAATCTAGGCCAATACTAATGAAAAAATATTGGATTTTATAGTATTAACCAATTTTCTAGTAGTCTTCTCATAGCATCTCAACCTTTTATTTTTACATTTGACAAAGCTCTCTCTAATGCTTCTATAAGAATAATTATTAGATAAGGAGATAGTGAATCGCCTTGACGAAGTCCACAAGATGACTTTAAGTAACCAACAAGAGAACCATTTATAAAAATAGAAAATTTTGCGGTGCTATAACAATATTTAATCCATTCTCTCTAACTATAATTGTTTGGCACCGAATCGACATCAATTTTTACTCAACACTAGAACTATCTATCTTCCAATTTTTTGTCCAAACATGCACCTAATAGTCGTAGCTCGACACTCAAGCATTAGATGGACCAAAGACAACTTCAATCCAACCTCTAGAGTAGGTTGGTTCCTTGTCAACTTAAAATGGTGTTGACTCAATTAAAGCTCAAATAGGGTTTTGAGATAAGGGTTAGAAAAGGTTTAGGGTTAGAGGTATTATGAAAAATAGTGGTTCCCACAAGTTATTTCTAGTGTTCCATCACTCAATATTAGGAGCACCCAAACCATGAAATATTCATATATTAAAATATAAACAAATATATATTGCAAAAAGCAATTTCAACATCTAATATTGATAATCCAAATAGCAGAATAGAACAATAGTTAGATTTAATAGAAATAAACTTTCTAACAATACAGATCTAACCAAGAACAGATTTCAACTACTCTCACAACTAGTAATCCAATAAGTTGGAATGAACTAACCATTCAAGTATTAAAAAAATGCAACTCAAAGCTTTGAACCTCTTTCACAAGATGATGAAGATGATAAATTTGAGTAAAAAATTAGGGTAATGCTCCTTCCATTAGCTCATAGGAATATTTATAGTAGTGCATGAAAATGCACTAGAGCCGACCCTAAAAATGAGGTTTTGGCCTCTATTTATAGTTTGTAAATGAAAATAATATTGAGGAGACATTACAAAGATGATATTTTTACAGATTAGCGGAGAGTTATTATTGATACTATCTTACTAGTTCAGTCTCTGGGAAATTTGCTATGAGAAAATTTCCATGGCAGCTTGGATCTCTACAACTTGCTGGTTTGTTGGTGGTAGTTGATATTCAAGCCATTAAAGACCGCATCTGATCCATAGATCATTCTTGGAAGCTCGCTTCATTTTCGATCTGCAACTGCCTATGGTTATTGTTATTTAAACCCTTAAGATGCTTTGTCTTCCTTCCCTCCAACTAACTACGCTCTGATACCACGAGAAAATGCTTTTAAATACCTTAATAGTGTTGACAAACTCTTGATCGTCGATCTTCATCGTGAACGACTACAATCAAAAATTTGAGAACACTCTACAAATTAGCAAGGAAAAACCAGAGCACCATTTTGCACTTTTGATTTTTGACATCATCATCTATGGCTTCAACTCTATGGAATCGAATTATAGAATAAAATGTATTATAGAGCGAGCGGGATGCATTATGTTATCAATCGACTTATTATCTTTTATTTGAATCCCAGTAGAAAACAATCTACACAAAAGTATGGTGGTGTCAGCATTGCCTTGGTCAAAATGTGGAATCGTCAATCCAGACCGAAGTTAGTGTAAATAAGACTTCATCTCTAATCCACACCCTTTGCAGTGTAAAATTGTCTTTGTCACCATTCTGCTCTAGAGTTGGTGTAAAATTATCTTTTTTTACCAATCCACACCTTATGTAGTATGTTTTGCCTCTTTGTCACCAATCCGCACCAAAATACTCTTGAGACTAGGTGGAATTGACCTTACCGACACTTAGTCGCTCAAAGCATGAAAAAAAATACACTTCTTTTTGCGCTGATGTAATCATCACCAAAAACTTGTATGGAATCAAGACCTATCACCAATCCATATTAAAATACATTATAAACTGAGTGGAATTGCTCAAGGAAAAAATTGCACTAAGTGTTGGGCGGATTAGGAAACTCATGTTGTGGATCCACTCTAAAATATACTAGAAAATGTGCGGAATGGAAACTTCATAGCTTAGAATAAAAATTTTAATGCTTTATAAGGATGTGGCCATTTTGGGCCTACATTCTGGTGCCTCCTAGGTGGATTTTCTCACAAAGCCATTGAACTCAGAGTCTTATCCATTGGGCATCAGGAGTCAAAAATACTTTTCTTCAAAAATACTTTAAATAATAACTTCCATATGAACACTACCCTCTAAAAACTTTATGGTCATCTTCGATGATAAACATTCATATGGATACCATTCTTCAAACATCCTAGAGGATAATTATTCACATGGAGACTATGCCTTAAATATTAATATCTATGCCATTCCAACAAAACTGTTTCACTGCTCTAGTAAAAACACAGCTATGTTATGCTTATAAAGCCTTCTTACAATACATGATAAAAATACCTTCACACAAAACTTGATATTTTTTGTCTCTCTGGACTCATGCTTTTATTGTTTTTTCTAACCACGTTAGAGTAAAAATAAACTAGACAAAAATACAAAACTTATGACTATATATGTACAAAACAAAAAATTGCTAAGCTAGTGCCCCTTCAAGGTCCGCAACTCTATATGGCTCCTCTTCCTATTGGGTCTCTTCTTCAACATTATCTTCTTCATCTTACTCAGCTTCTTCCTCTGGAGAAGAAAACTCTTTATTTTTCTCTTCAACATTATCACCAAAAAGTTGTACCATTAGTTTCAAAGTCTGCAGGGCTTATTTCCAGGTTGCTTCTAAGGGGTTGGAAGTCTCCTTCAGCTTCTTATAAATATACTGGAGTTCACAAATATCTTCATAATTAGTAACACTTCCTCTATTTACCAAGTCTTCCATGAGATCTCTGAGCTTGGTAAAATAAATAATTATTTGTGAAGCTTGCTCTTGGTCAATTGGTTCTTCTAGAGTATAAATTTTATACTCATCGTGTAAGCTCTCACTAGTACTTTTCTTGATTTCTTCAACTGACAACAAACTATGATCTTCCATCCATAACCCTCTAAAACCAATTTGGATCATTTTCTTATTAACATCCACTACATCCTTTATTACTCCTTAAATATTTTCATACAATAGCCAAGCCTTTTGGATTGCTCGGTGTCCTTATTAGGGATTGGATTAGCAGAATTACTGAGTCTACTATCCACCAACCTGTAAATTTTCTCAGCTAAAATTACCATAGGTTGTAGCTCTCCAATTATTTTATCCAGATCCTTCTAAATTCTTTGGAGTAGACGACTAGCATCATCTAAATATTCAATAATAAGTTGTAACCCTGAGCATTTATCTAGAACTTCAGAGAGCAATTCCTTTCTTACTTTCTTTAGTCCAGCCTGGGAAAAACTAGAATATTTAGCCTTTTCAATCTAAAGTTGCTACTTCAAACTTTTTATATCCTTAGCTTGTTCTTCACTTTTCTTATTTTGTTCTTCTATCTACTCCTGGAGATTATTAGACTCTTGAAACTTATATTTCCAACTCTTAGCTTCTTTTCTCATAGATTTTGCCACTTATTTCTGATTGTTGATAATTTTTTGAAGCTTTTAAATTTTCTTTTCCAACTTACACATCTTTTCTTTGAATATATCATTTTTTACATAAAAAATTTCTAAGTGGGATTTGGCTATGACCATTTCATCTTCATGAGGTAGCTTCTTAATATATTTTTTATGCTCTTCTATATGATAATATTGGGCAATCATCTTAGTTTTAGGCTTACTTACAAGGGGAATCATGGATCTAGACATCCTTTTCCTTGACACCGGATCAACAAACATGCTTCTCCTCTTGGTGGCCATCCTATTAGAAGGCTTGGACAACTTTTATACCTAGAAATCATTGATTTTATATGTACCTTCTTGCTCCTTATGCAAAATTACTTGAGTAGGATAACTTGTAGCAAGAGGAGAAGAAGACACAAGGTATGCAAGCACAAAATCAATAGGTGACAATAGCTGTGCAGAAGTAGTTATAGCAGAATCTATGACCATAGTGGAATATGTGACCACTACCATTGTTGCAATTGGTAGACTCATGGAGACTGAAGTAAGACTCATATATAGGTGAATGGGTGAACTTGAAGTAGTTTGCTTCTCATATGAGGGTGGTGGTTGTAATGGCAAACATGTAACTATGGGAGATGATGAAAGGGGAATCTCAGATGATGAAGGTGGAACTTGAGGTGACCTTGGAGGAGATGGGTTGGTTTGTACCTCAGTAGTGACTGATAAAATAGGTGATGGACTATGAGGTGGGGAAGGTACTTTTGTTACAACTTCTTTATCAGAAAGAGAGGGAGATTTCTTTAGGGAATTTGGAGGAGGAATAGGAGAAAAGGGATTAGAGAACATACCTTCACCTACTAATGTAGGGTTTTGTGGAGTTGTCTCTGTAATCTGATATTGTTCTTGTTGTATCAATTATTTCACAACTGAAATAATTATTTTCTCAACTATATCCTCTTTATCCAACCTCTACTTCTTTGAAATATCTTTCTCAGTTCTTTCTGGTACCATTTTGGCTTTTCTCTGAAAAAATTGAAAGGTAAATTTCTCACTTTCTATCTCTTCCTCAGATAATCCTTCCTATGTTATTTCCTCTAGCAATATCTGCTCAGAAATAGGATTTAATTATACTGTTGCTATAGTGGTGAAACTCAAAGGTGTAAACCTAAAATTCTTGTCCTTTTCATTCCAGTCTATATCTATATCTGGAGGTTGTCCATCTAGGGCTAGGTGCATAGGCCTTTTAAATATTTCTATGACTGGTGCACTGGTAGCCCTTTCATCAGAATAGTGCATTTTACTCATCAACTATGCTCCTTTTGTAAATTACTCTATTTGCTCAGTTGAAGGCTGAAAAGTCTTTAGAACTTCGGTAGTAGTCAATGGAGTATCAATTTCCTCTTCCTAAACTTCTTCTTTTGAATATGGGGATGGGGAATCAGATCCAGTTTATGTCATTTTGTATATTAGCACTATATTCCTTAGGTCTTTGGGCCTCCAAATTTTAACATTATTGTCATACCTTTTAGAAAATTCACCATCAATTTTTATCCCAAACTTGGATTTTTCTTTACCAGTCTCAATTCTCATCTCCACCAGTCTAAAATTTTGGCTTCGTTACATTTCCCTTTTTTCTTTGCTTCCTCACCAATAGGTTCTTGAGACTGAGGGTCCTCTTTCTTTTCTATTTTTTCCTCAATATATTTGATGGTAGAATCCTTCAACCAATATTTTATATTGTTGTCTGGGTCAAAATCCACAATTTGTTCATAAAAGTATAACCATGGAGGAAGTTGATCCATCATAGAAATATTCCACTCCAAAAGAGCATTTTTCTTTGTTATTTCTTCCTTGTTCAAAATGGGGCCTGGATATCTTTTCAAATTTATAGGCCTTTTTTCCATTTAATGCTATATTTATTTTATAGAATATATCATCTGGATCATAATTCCATCTCTATGGAATGTAAAACAAATCAAACCTATCCAGGTATTGGTCAATTTGTTCACCTTGTTGCTTCTTAGTAATAGTTATATCATCAACACTTCGGTAGGTCAACATCGATCTCCTCTTTCTCCTAGAGCTATAGTTTAAATCTATAAATTCTTCTTACCTCAAGTATTCTAAGGCAAATAACCTCTCTGTAACAACATGGGGTAGCGTAAAGGGCTTACCCATAAATCCATACAGTCTAATGACTATGCCCTATATTAGGAGATACTAGTCTCCTTCCTTTGCACCTTTTGTTCTCAATATTTTCTCAGCTAGAGGTGGTAACCTAGGGCATTCTCCATACATTATTTTCAATGTTGGCTCTAATAATTCTAAGTTAAATTTGTAAAAAGACTTAGTACTTCTCAGATGATTAGTCCAGTAATAAACCGGAATGGTTCTCCTTCACTGGTATTGTCCTTGATTGGAATCTAGGGTATCATATCTCTTACAACAATGAAGAACATCAATATCAAGCTTGAGCAATGCCTAAAATAAGGTGCATCAGAGCTTCTTTTCATTCTTACCAATTATTCATGTATTCTTTGGGTAAGAAAAGTAGACCAATCAAAATAGATAACCCTAATACCCTTTTTCTCTATGCCTTCCTCATACATCCTTTCATTGGAAATGCAATACTCAGTGGCTATTTGCCAACCATTCATCATTTTATCAAACTCTAAACCCTTCTTACAAGCTAACATAGGGTATAGCTCAAGGTGTTCAAGTTGTTCAATAGGAATTGGGACCTGGGGTAATCCCTTCCTGGACCTAGTGTCCTTGAGTTGTGTATATACCTATTTTTTGAATGACTCACCATCATTAGCTTACTTCTCTAGAGAGTAATACCCGACCTGGTGGTTGTTTTAAATTATTTTGGCCTTACATGTGGTTTTGATCCTAGGGCAAAAAACTTGTGATAGTTTGCAGTAGTGAGGTTAAATAGGGTTTTGCCTTTAGCAGTTTTTACTGCTTTTGTCATTGGGTCATAAAACTTAATGATATTCATTATATAACTTCGGACAAGGATGAACGGAATTGCAAATGTAAAAATACAATAAATAGAGTACATCACATCTACCTTCAATTGATAGGGCTGCTCCTTTCTTATATTTGTTTTTGATGTTTCTCCTGAGCTTCATTCTCTCCGTGAGGACCAGCTCAGTATCTGCTACAACTTCTACTTTGTCAATATAATGGCCCACTATATTTTTTGTCGATGTTCCAGCTTCTTGAGTATCTTCAAAAGCCATTTTCATCAGCAACTATTTAAATTTTCTATAGAATTTATACGTACTATTCTCAAGTATCGTTCTACTCTTCTCTGCTCAGTGAACATTGCTCTTTGTCAAATGAGTGGAATTCTATGTTTTGGCAATTTTAATATCTATTGCATGCATGTCCTCCACCATCAATGTAACTACCACATGAATTGCCCACTGGAATACTTCTCAAATTACATTCATTCCTTTTGACGGCTTGGAGGTGGTGTTCTGACCTCTGATTGGTTGAAATTTAAATGTGCTTCAACCCTTGTAGTGTTGCTTTGTCCTTTCCTCCTTTGAGTGCAGGAAAATTTTAGAATTTATTGCAGACATCCCTTTTCCTTTTTCCAAGTGGTACGATGTGAAATTGTTGCCCATTCAAAAATAAACCTGAAACCAGCGGATTAGAAGCCTCCTTTATTCTGCACATTATGTCTCAAAATCTGGTGGATTAGAATTCTCTTTTATTCTACTTCCACTTTGTTGGACATTTTGAGCTCATTTAGTTGTCATTGATGTCAAGGTGAGAAGTTGTCATTGATGTCAAGTGAACACATGAAGTTGTCATTAACACCATGGAGTACACCATCATTGAAGCCAGGAGAAATGCAAAGAGTTGAAGAAAAGTTATCAAAATATTGTTTTATAAGGGTTTTTGTTAATACCATGGTGACAAATTAAAAGGGTTCTATTAAAAACATTATGAGGATATAAAGGCTTCATTAAAAATCATAATGGCAAAATTAAGGTTTTTATTAAAAACCATGGTGGCAAAATAATTTTCATCAAATCAGTGAAGAAAAATGAAACTTTTAATTTTACCTAAATAAGGCTTTAATTTTTATTAAAGTCAAAGGTTTATAAATATAATTTATAAAATTTAAATTCTTTTAGAATTTAAATAATTTATAAATTATAAAGGTTGTAAGAAGCACCGACATCATAGAATATTATGGAGCGCCAACGTCTAAGCCATATGGTGAATTCGTGTATAAATAATATGCCAAAGGGGCATTCAAACTTACCCCTCTTCGATTTATTTTTCATGCGACCAAGCTAAAAGTAATTCGTGCAATCGTTGATCATTGAGGAAGAAGACAAAGAGTTTTTTTGTATTTTAGCGCTAGGAAGAACACGAAAAGGGAGAGTGAAAGGTCTAACCCAAATTGGACAGAGTGGTCCATTGGCAGTGCATATTTTGTGAGAGCATTGGGAGTGGAAGAGTCCACGATCGATTCATGTGGAGTTGGTGTGTTTGTCTTGAGTGCCAAGGGGAAAGGTTTTTGGCATGCACTTGTTTTGAGCACCAAACTTAGGAAAAAGAGCATGAAGTGCTCTTAATATTTTAGACGTGCGTCTAGCACACGCGGTGGGCAAGCTCGGAGCTAGGGCACATGAGGAGGTAGTGATTGGGAGTTCGAATCCCATAAGTGGCAAAGGTATTTTTGATTAAAATAAATTTTATTTGCCTAAAGTTTTTCCTAAAGTATTATTTGGAGTTATAAGGGTATGTGAAAGGTTGTTTGCTTGGTTCATGTTGTTGGAGTTATAAGGAAAGTTAATTTAATTTTTGTCTAAGTCTTTCTTGCCATTAAATTTAATTAAAGAGGTTTTGAGTTAATTTTTGGTGGATGATATATTTATTTTAGTTGGGAGATTATAAGGTGTTAATTGAAAAATATTTTATGTATGATGATGGTTGTTTTTATAGTTGGAGTGAGAAGGTGTAATTGAGTTTTTACATTACATTGTGAGAAAGATTTATTCTCTAACCTCCTTGAGATTGGCATAGAAGTGTTTGTGGTTGTGGCAGATTTATGAGATCCTTTCATCATCAATAAAAAAGTATGAGCACATTATTCCATAGTTGAGTTGATTGATTGGTTTTCTAGAAAATAAGTTTGGAGTGAAAAGGACTTGATTAAGGTTTTCCTATTGAGTGTGTTGAGTTAATGCTTCAAGGTTTTCTGGAATAAAGAGTTGTTATTAAAACCTTGTTTTATAAGCATTGTTGTTGAAGCCATTGGTTGTGTGAAGAACTTGAACTAGGGCATGAGTATCATTGTTATGTGAGTTATTTTATAAGCATTATTTTTGAAGTGAGTTATTGAGTGAAGAACTTGAACTAGGGTTTGAAAATATCATGAGTATCATTGTTATGTGATATTTGTTGTTGAGCATTATTGGAAATATTTTGAGTTGGTGTTTATAAGCTTGGACTAGGGTTTGAGAGAGAGGATTATTTCATTGAGTGATTGGTTGAGTAGAGTTGATTTAGCCTAGTCAAGTGGGAGTGTGAAGTGATTATTCAAGTTTCATAAAACAAACTATTCTATATTCTGAATTGAGTTGAGAAAGTGATTGAGCATTGAGTTGAAATTGAAGCATATTGAGTCTCTAACAATTCTCCTTATATTTTTAAAAGAGTGATTGTAAGTGATTGAGCATTGTGATAAGTGTAGAACATATTGAGTCTCTAATAATTCTTTTTATGTGTCTATGATATTGGACAAGTTCTGTGTGGACTTGTTGAGCTTATTTGAGGTAAGTCTTTGACAAGACTTGTCGATAGATTTGGTGTGAGCTTTTGTGAAAGCTTACAATAGAGATATTGAGTAGATTTGGATAAGTTATTGAGATGACTTATTGAGCATATTGGGCAAGTTCTTGAGAGGACTTGTAGAGCATATTTGGATAAGTTCTTGAGAGGACTTATTGAGCAAATTGGGCAAGTTCTAGAGAGGACTTGTAGAGCATATTTAAGCAAGTTCTAGAGAGGACTTGTAGAGCATATTTGAGAAAGTTCTAGAGAGGACTTGTAGAGCATATTTGACCAAGTTCTAGAGAGGACTTGTGGATAGATTAGTGTGAGCTTTTGTGGAAGCTTACAAAGTAGACTTGAGATAAGTATTTGAGAAGACTTGAGAATAGAGTTGGTGTAGATTTGAGAATAGAGTTGGTGTAGATTTGAGAATAGATTAGTACCAGAACAAAGATAGAGATTGAGCAGATTTGTGCTAGACTAAAGGACTATGTTTAGTGCAGATTTGAGGATAGAGTTTCAGAATAGTTGTACTAGACTGAAGGACTGTGTTTAGTGCAGTTTTGAGACAGCTTTGGAGGTGATATAGTAGAGAGGATAGTAGTCTCCAGTGGATAGAGATCCATCAGCAAGGGCAGTGAGAAAAGATCTTCTGAGTGGGGACAAGAGTCTTCGATGGAGAGAGATCCACAAGCCAGTGCAGTGGAGGCAATAGTCTTCTAGAGGATCACCAGACAGAGTAGAGGAGGAGTTCTCCTATGGATAGAGATCCATAAACTTGATTTAGGGGATTGGTGTCTCCTTTGGACAAAGGTCCATAAATATTGTAAGATGGAAAGGATTTCCAAGATATTAATTGAGAAAATTTTAGTGAAAATTTTTCTCTGTGGAGTAGCCCACATTGGGTGAACCACATAAATTGTGGTGTCTCTATTATATGTGGTTATTTGTGCATTACTTTGATTATTTTTGTTGATATTGCTATATTTACATTGCATAATATTGATTGGGAAAGAAAAGTAAAAAGTGGTCTTATACTATTCACCCCCCTCTCAGTATAAGCTTGTGTTCTTCACACTTAGTCTTCTTGAGTGCGAAAAATAACACGCATGCAATGTTTTACTAATTTTTTGTTCATTTAGGTGCGAATTAGGATTTTCTGGTCATTCCGCTTCACTATTAAAGAATTTGAGTGCGGAATAGGAACTTGCTGCATCTTTTGGGAACACTTAGTCAATTTTACAAAATTTTCTCTTCTTTTTTTAATTTTTTTATACAACTTGCTGTTAAAAAAAAACTTGATACAAAGTGCAAAAATAAAGGAAATATGATACAATGTATGTACATATATTTAAATGAGCTTATATTTCAATCAAAGTAGAGTTTAAGATGAAAAACATTAACCAGAATCGGCTGTATGTTCCCCTTTAGATCTTCAAGCTATAAAACATTGGTCTCTTTAACATCTACTATCTTGAAAGGGCCATCCTAGAAGGAGTTAAAATTTTGATGATGTCCTGGTTTTGCTCTTTCGACATTCCACCTAAGAACCAAGTCTCCAACCTAGAATTTTTTAAACCTTACATTTTTATCGAACCATACCTTGATGTCCACATAATGCTTCTAAAAGTTCTCATAGGTCTGAGCTCTTTTCTCTTCCAACTGTAGCAGGTGTATCAGCCTTGTTCCCACTAGTTTTTCCTTTGATTCTTCTTTTGTAATTATCAGTTTGAGTGCTAGAATTTCCAAATGGATAGGTAAAACTGCCTCCTTTCCATATACCAAAGAATAAGTAGAAGTCTTGATGGGATTCTTAATAGTAATTCTTTTTTCCCATAAAACTCGCTCTAGCATTAGGTGCTAAATTTTTTTATTCCCTTCTAGTGATCTCCTCAAAATATTAAAGAGGTTCTTGTTGGTAGACCCTACAAGTCCATTTCCTTAAGGGTAATAATTTGAATTATTCTTAATTTTTATGCCATACTTGCTAATAAATTCAATATATTTGGATTCTATAAAGTTTGGCCCATTGCCACTCACCAAGGCTTCTGGAACTCCCAACCTTGAAATTAAACTTTCCATAAAATTGATCACAACTTTTTGATCTGATTTCTTGGTAGGAATAGCCTCCACCTATCTGGTGAGGTAGTCTATGATAGTTAGACTATACTTGTGCTCTGCTAAATAATAAGGGTTGATAAACCCTATAAAGTATAACCCCTACTGTTGAAAAGGCTCTTCAACTTGTATTGTCTTGAGGGAGAATGAAGCATTTCTTGTCCTCCCTATACGTCTCTAACATTTATCACAAGCTCTAGTGACTTTAAAGGTGTCATCAGATATAGTAGGCCAATAGTAACCTACTCTTATGATTTTCAAAGTTGTAAATCTACTTGAGAAATGTCCTCCATATGGCCCTCCATGTAACTCCTCAATGACCTTTTGTTGTTGATCATATTTTAAGCACTTAAGGAGAACTCCATCAAGGTTCATTTTGTATAGCCCTTCTAGTAGTAAGACATACTTCAAATCTTGAAGTCTATATCTTCTTATTTGTGATGCATTAAGATCAGGAGGGCATAATCCAATTTGAAAGTAATTGATCATCTAGTCTACCCAGTCAGGGTCACCTAGTTGTACTCCTTCAATCTGATCATCTTCTATTATCTAGAAAGCTATTATTTCAGTTGATACTGCTACATGTTTTAGACCTTGGTATAAGTCCCTACCTCTTACCAACTTGTTGGGATGTATCTCCATATAATATTCTTATTTACAGGTAGTGGAAGAGTAAGAATGGACTGGATTCTTTCTGGATCTATGGCCATACCATATTTTAAGACCAAATGACCTATCAACTTTACCTCATGTACTGCAAAAAATGACTTCTTAATATTAAGGGAAATACCTCATTCTCTACACTTTTGAAATACTTGCTTAAGGTGTGCTAAGTGGTCATGCTTGTTATGGGATAAAACAGTCATGTCATCCAAATAGATCATAATGACCTTATTGATAAGTTCCCCAAAGGCATAATCCATGGATCTCTGAAATGTGGCCCCCACATTGGACAACCCAAAAGGTATTCTCTGGTAGGTAAATGTGCCCCATTTTATGGTGAATGTTGTTTTATACTAATCTTCATTTTTCATCCAAATCTGGTTATAACCAAAGAAGCCATCCAATAGTGAGAACCTTTCTGCCCCTACCACTATCTATAATATTTTATCAATCTGTGGAAGGAGTAGTGATCCTTAAGATACACTTGGTTAAGATTTTTGGAATGTGTAAATTTTGTCATTCTTTTTCCTCACAGGTACCAAGTTAGCTACCTAGGTTGAATGTTTAATTGGATAGATGATCTTAGCCTTTAATAACTTTAATATTTATTCCCTCATTATGGCTTTAATCCTTAGATTTATAGGCCTTTGCTTCTGTCTAAAAGGCTTTGCATCAGGGTCAAGCTCAATGGTGTGTTGGATAATCCTTTTATCATATACCTTGAGGTCTTCATATGACCAAGCCACAATGTCTTGGTACTTTATACATAAAGCTTTAATATCCTCTTCTTCCTCTGGTGAACATCAGATTCCAACCTTGAGCTTCTTTTCTTTTTCTAATTCAACTTCTTTATATATTTTGTCATTGAATTCCATGGATTTGATTCTTTTCTATCTTCATTATCAAACAGGCTCTCTAGAGTGACCAACCCTCTAGGTATATGATTATTCCTAAGTTGAATAACATCCTGTTGATCAATTTCCTCTTGATTTTCTTCTTGGATAGTGGAAATATAGACTTCTCTTACTAGAAAATCAATGATATGTTCACCACTCTCAAAAATATGCCAGAAAATCTACTTATATGGTACTGCAAGCCTGCAGATCATTTTGATTTCCTTATATTTCTTGACTCCAATGTATGCAGAAGGGTTGAAGTTAGCTCCCATTGCTTCTAAGGATTCTACAAAAGTATTCTTTTCTCTAGGAATAAAATTTATATTTAGGGCATCAAAGGATTCCATCAAATCCCATACCCTATTTATGTATTCTTTTAGGTAATTGTGCTTACTGCTACATCTTTCTCTTACCTAATGGACGATTAACTTAGAGTCACCATATATGCTTAATACCTTAATACTCATATTTTCTACTTGCATTAGTCTGAGTTATAGAGCCTCATACTCTGCAACATTATTAGTACATGACCATGTTAATCTATAGGCAAAAATATTTGTCCCTTTTTATTGGTACTGTAGTACCACACCAACACCAGCTCCATTTTTGCATCTAGCACTGTCAAAGTGCATGGTCCATAACTCTATCTCTCTCAAATACTGATTAGATATAGTAGGAATTTTCTTCTCTAATTTTGCAAAAATACTATATGTGCCCATGCCTATCCCAAACTGATTGTAATCCTCTCTAAAAGGTAATTCATATTCTAGTTCCAGTTCTTCAAATGTATCCACAATTTCAAAATCTTTAAGAGGAGTGAGGTTGCACATGTCTTCTTCAAATTTTTCTATGTGATAAGACACAATCTTTTCAGGTGTTATCCTTATCCTCTTCCCTTTGAATGGAATGACCATGCTGGAATAATCCATGTACATGCATCCACCTAATTTCGCAGTGAACTCCCTTGAGAGGCATAAGCCAAAGTAGGGCTCAAGATCAACCACTACTATTTATTGTACTATTGTCACCTCAAGGGCTCTATGTAATCTCATTAAAACATCCTTTATTACTCCCAATGTTTTTGTAGGTGTTCCATCCAATTGTAGTACTCCATAGCAATATCATGTATACTCCATACCCATCTCTTCACAGACTGCTTTAGGCATAACTTTAGTTAATGCTCCTGAATCTATCATACAATTTCAGACTATCCAACCTTCCATCCTTAAAGAGATATAGAAAGAAGGAGATTTATTCTTAAAAATAGTAGGGGATATTTCTTTCTTTTTTGAGGGTATACTAGGATTGTTGTGGCCTACCTATCTTATGAATATTTGTTGAGAGAAGCTTTAAGCAATTTTATTTGACCAGGAATGAAAAGGGCATCATATAAAATAGATTTTGATGGGATACTTTTCATCTCTTCCATGATGTTGTATTCAAAATTAACCAAAGTGGTCCTCTCAGGCCTTCTTTCTGGCTCACCATATTTTATTTTATATTGTTGAGTGGCTTCTATTCTTTATCTTTTGGTAATAGAAGGGAATCTAAGCCTCTCTTGAGCCTCATCTTTAGACCTCATTCTGTCTCCCTTGGTTTCTTTCTCGAGTCTCTTTGGGAGACTGTCTGTCTTCTCTTTCCATTTAGCTTGGGGGATAGGAAAAGTATCATTGCTTTGGGGAGGTGGGTCATTATTTTTCTGAGAAGGAACCTGGAATTGTCCCATCTTCTGTGGATCTACTTGCAAGGTTTTCTTCCCTGACCATGTCATAACAACAATTGGGTCATACTCATCTAGCTCTTTCTCAACTATGATCTAGTCAGCTTGCCATAGCATATTTACTCATCCATTTTGATTCCTTTCTACTTGATCCATAGCTTGCTAAACATGATTTTAGTACATGACACAAGATTGAGAGTCATGCGGATCATTACATACCAAACACCAAATATTTACTAGAATTATCTTTGAATAACACTTAGGCTTTTCATATGCTGCATTTACTCTGATCCCAGTACTATTAATAGGGCCAGGCCTTTGATCTTTGTTCACATATGGAAATATCCTTTGTTGATACATTTACATATCTTTCTTTTCCATCGAATTCATTCTGTTACTTAGAGTTTTCAAAGTGTTTTGTATATCAAGAATGATAGAAAACTCTTGAGGAGTCTGATAAGGAAGGGGAGGAAAAGGGACTATAGAAAAATATGCTTTTCGCTGAGGAATGGGATTCATTTACAAATATGGGGATGATAAGGAAAGGGGGTCCATATAATATTAATTAGTAGCTTGGATTTGGATGTTTGTGTTTTCTAGATTGTAAGCTAGTACAACTTTGGAAGGTAATCTCCCTACATTTATTAACACATTTTTTGCATGAACTGTTGCATTATAACTTGTGGAAAATTTTATACCCTAGATTGTTGGGTTTTTAAGCCTAGATATGATCCAAGAGCTCTGATATAATACATATAATCAAGGCATGAAGCTGGTCTAGCTTCAAGGGGGATTCTTTTCCAGGTTCTACTAAACCTTAATTAAAATCTAAGACAGTCTCTTGCTAAGATTTTTGCATGGGCATAAACTAATTAAGCAAGGAGAAAGGGTCCACAGATTCATTAAATTCTTCCACAAAAGGCTTAGCCAATGCTACCCATGAAGTGATGGTGTTATCTTCAAGAGTCCTAAACCAATGCAAGATATTTCCTCTGAAGGATAGGGCTAGGATTCTCACAATAACATCCTCATCCTTTATGTTGTGGATTGTTGCCAGATTCAAAATATCTTGACAGTGCTCATATGTCATCTATCGAGATCCATCATAAGTAGGAATAGCCTTAGACATAGCCTAGAGAATGGTATTCATATGGACTAATCTAAGGGGACCAGCTGTGTTCCAACTAGGGTTTTTTTTGTAAAGGCTGAATTGGGGGTACATTTCCCTGATTTGTTGTTGCATTTCTAGCCACATTTCTAGGTGTAGGTCCTACTGGAGGGGCTGTTGGATTAACTACAAGTATTTTCTCAAGGAGTTCTTCTGAGTGAAAATCTTGGTTTAAATTCCTTATAATAGTGGATCCTCTATAAGGCAGCTCAGTAAAAATATGAATCAAGGTTATTCCTTTTGAAAGACCTATTATACATGAAAGGAAACTAATCTATAGGGGCAATTATTTTCTAGGTTTAAATACTAGGGAGTCGCCAGGTGAATTTTCTATTCTCCACTTAGCAAGGTCAAGATAATTTACCAAGTCTTGATTCCTCTGGGTAGAGATAAAGCAATATGGGTTTTCGTGTTCCTTATGAACTGGTCCCATTGGGCATGCCAAAAACTGTTGGGCACTGAATTAACATCAAGTTTTACTCGACACTACAACATTTTATCTTCCAATTTTATGTCCAAGCATGCACCCAATAGTTGCAACTTGGAACTCAAGCATTGGATGGACCAAAGACAACTTCAATCCAACCTCTAGAGTAGGTTGGTTCCTTGTCAACTTAAAATGGTGTTGACTCAAATAAAGCTCAAATAGGGTTTTGAGATAAGGGTTAAAAAATATTTAGGATTAGAGGTATTATGAAAAATAGTGGCCAGATAGGCTAACAACATAGGAAACTACAACAAAAGACTCCCACAAGCTATTTCCAGTGTTCCATAACTCAAGATTAGCAGCACCCAAACCATGAAATCTTCATATATTAAAATATAAATAGAGATATATTACAAAAAGCAATTCCAACATCCAATATTGATATTCCAAAAAACAGAATAAATCAATAGTTAGATTTAACATAAATAAACTTCCTAACAATACAAATCTAACCAAGAAAATATTTCAACTACTCTCACAACTAGTAATCCAATAAGCTGGAATGAACTAACCATTCAAGTATTAATATAAATGCAGCTCAAAGCTTCGAACCTCTTTTACAATAGGATGAATATGAAATATTTGAGTCAAAATTTAGGGTAATGCTCCTTCCATTAGCTCACAAGAATATTTACAGTAGCGTAAGCAAATGCACTAGAGACGATCCTAAAAATTGAGGGTTTGACCTCTATAGTTTGTAAATGAAAATAATGTTGAGGAGACATTACAAAGATTATATTTTTATAGCTCAATAGAAAGTTATTGTTGGCACTATCTTACTAGTTCGATCTCTGAAAAATCTGTTGTGAGAAAATCGTCATGGCAACTTATCTCTCTACAACTTGTTGGTTTGTTGATGGTAGTTGATATTCAAGCTGTTAGAGACTGCATCTAATCCATAGATTATTCTTGGAAGCTCGCTTTGTCATCAATCTACAACTGCCTCTGGTTCTTGTTTTTTAAACCCTTACGACGCTTCATATTCCTGCCCTCCAACTAACTACTCTCTAATCCGATAAGAAAATACTTTTAAATACCTCAAAAATGTTGACAAACTCTCGACCATCGATCTTCATTGTGAACATTTATGATAAAAACATTGAGAATACTTTGTAGATTGGCAGGGAAAATCCAAAGCACCATTCCATACTTTTTATTACTGACATCATCATTTGTGGCTTCAACTCTACGGAATCAAATTTCAGAATAAAACACATTAGAGAGCAAGCAGGATGTATTCCGCTATCAATCGGCTTATTATATTTCCTTCGGCTCCCAACATAACACAATACACACAAACATTATGGTGATGTCAGCATTACCTTGGTCAAAATGCGGAACCATCAATCTGGATCAAAGTTAGTGTAAACAAGACTTCATCACTAATCCGCACCCTTTGTAGTGTAAAATCAGCTTTGTCACCATTTTGCTCTGGAGTTGGTGTAAAATTGCCCTTTATTGCCAATCCGCACATTATGTAGTATTTTTTACCTCTTTGTCGCCAATCCACACCAAAATACTCTTGAGACTTGGTGAAATTGACCTTACTGACACTTAGCCACTCGGAGCATGCAAAAAACTATTCTCAATCGTCATTCCGCACTTCTTTTTGCACTGACGTCATCATCACCAAAAACTTTTATGGAATAAGGACCCGTCGTCAATCCGCATTAAAATACATTATAAACTGAGTGAAATTTCTCGAGGTAAAAATTACACTAAGTGTTGGGTGGATTAGGAAACTCATGTTGTGAATCCGATCCAAAATACACTGGAAAATGTGTGGAATGGAAACTTCATACCTTATAATAAAATTTTCAATGCTTTCTAAGGATGTGGCCATTTTGGGCCTACAATAATGAAATCTAAACTTCATAAAAATAGAATGTAGACAATTCCAAGAAACCCTATCATATGCTTTGTTCATGTCTAGTTTCATAAGCATACCTGGTTGTTTCATGAAATGAAGAGAATGTATAGACTCTTATACAATAATTATACAATCAAGAATTTGTTTACCACAAACAAAAGCACCTTATTCCTTTGAGATAACATAACCTAGAATGCATTTATATTACAAAGGCTTATTGGACAAAAATTATCAAAATATTTTCTCACCTTTCTTAGGAACCAATGTAATAAAAGTGGCATTGATCTCACTTATTATAGCCTTCCTTTTTCGGACATCTTCAATAACAACTAACATATCACTCTTTGATAAATCCCAAAAAATTAATTGATTTTTATAGGAAATCCATCAGGGCCAGGTGCCTTGTTAGAATGGAAAGAGAAAACTACTTAATGAATCTCCTTCATAGATATCATCTTCATCAAGCTTTTATTTTATCCTTGTGTGATAGTTGATGGAATATTTTGTTAAAGCTTATTTTGTGCCTTCTTATCTTGCCTAGTATTTGATAAAATATTTTTTGAAATAAAAAATTGCTTCCTTCATTATATCTTCTTCATCAATATTTCTTCCATATAGAGTTAAAATATTTTTGATGCAATGAAAAGAATTAATTGATTTCATTGTAAAATGATTTTTATATGTATTTTTATCTCCTTCCTTAGCCATTTCTCTTTAGATTTTTGGAACCAATATGACTCCTCATTTTTCAAAGTATTATGATAATAAAAAATTAATTGATTTTCTTTAACATAAGAATCCTGATCCATTCCATTACATTTTTCTATCTATTGTAACTTTTTGATCTTGGATTCAATTTCTTTCTTTTCTTTAAAAATGTTATTAAAATATTTGGCATTCCAAACCTTCATTTGCTATTTTAAATATTTCATTTTTTGAACAAACTTGTACATACATGATCCTTCAAATTTTAATTCATCCCACCATAATTTAACCATATAAAAAAATCAAGGTCTTTGAGCCACATATATTGGAAGCGAATTGGTTTTGGATGATCATTGTTATGTAAATCACAAGTCAAAAGAATCAGTTTGTGATCTGATTTTGCTTGCAATAGAATGTTCGAAGAGATATACTTTGTTTGAAACTATTTATTGGATAAAAAGAACCTATCCAAACTTTTTGCTATATGAGTTTACCCAATGCATCTATTATCCCATGTATATTGAAAACTTGAAGGACTAACATCCCAAAGGTCATTTGAATTGACAAATGAGGTGAAAAATTCCATTGATTTAGACCATCCTAGAATACCATCCTTATTTTCTAAAGGATATGTAACGATGTTAAAATAACTCCCAAAAATCCATAGATCATAATGAATCATCATTGTATTTGACAAATATATGTTATGGTCCTTCCAACATCTTTCATGAGAACTAACTATAATTGGAGCATATACATTTATAACCTGAACTTTGATATTTTTTGCTTTTTTGTAAAATAATCTAGTAATCCAGTTACTATTTACTTCAAATAATTGTCCATCCCATTTGCATTTATCCCATATTATTGCAATATCACCTGAAGATCCTATAGAAGAAATTTCTAGATAATCATCCATCTTCCAAATCTTATAAAAACCTTTACATTCCTCTCTACTTAATTTTGTTTCTTGTATTAAAATAAACTCAGGACTACAAAATATTAATTTCTTAATAAATATTTTTTAGGGGTCTTATTCATACCCCTAATATTCTATGATATCATTTTCATCATCAACACTTTTTATTTTTATTAGTGGGCTTAGCCCCGCTTCTTGTTAACACCTATGATATTTTTATTTGGCTTTCCAAATAAATATCCTTTTGAGTTTCTTTTTCCTTTTGTTCCTACTTTGATGGCCTTCTTCTTCTTATTTTTTCATTCCCACCAACACTCTAATCTTCATCAATATCTTATATTTTTTCATATTGTTTATAATGAGACTTATCTTCTAAATATTTATGTTGCCCGAAAGAATCTAAAGTGCAAGGAATAGCCTCATTAATATTTTCTTCTTTATGTTGCCCTAAAAATACTAAAGTGCATATATGATCCTCCATAGTCATTAATTTCTTATGTTGGCCTAGTATCCCTAAAATTCCTTGGATATCCTCCATATGTTTTTCTTTATTTTATGGTTTTTGAAACCCTAAAGTGCAACGAATAAACTTTGTCCTAATTTCATTTTTATTGTAATAATAATATTTTATGCTACTTGAGAAAAATAAAGATGATTTTCCTAGATTAAGTTTGACCTCCTTCACTTGATTTGCTTTAAAATTTGCCTCTCCATATTCCTATTCTTTAAAAAATACCTTCCTTTCTTCCTTCACAGCTCCTTCTATATTTGAACTTCCATAATATAATTCCTCATCCTTCATGTCATTTTTTCTTCTAATGGTTGATTCAAGTGAACTATAATGGTCTTTTCTAATTGATGATGTAGAGTGTTTTTTGTTGCAACATTCCTAGGAGTGGAAAATCCTTGATTTTATTTAGCTTCTCCTATGATATGATCTCCTTGTTTCATCTTGAAGCCACCCTCATACCCAAAAATATCCATATCTTTCTCCATCATTTTCACTTTGTAGTCTCTTGCCATGTGTCTGGTTTCATGAAATTTGTGACATGAGAATGTAATAATTTCATAATTCACTTGTTGATCCCATTCTCTTGATTCATATTTAAACCTAATGTATTGTGGTAAAGGTTTTAAAATATCCATGGCAACACATATTCAAGTGTATACAACATGTCTTCTCTCCTTAGTAGTTGGTCCCTCCTAGATGAATTAACCTAGAGTATTACCAATATTCTTCAAAACCTCCTTCTTGATGAGTTTAAGTCCAAAAAGCATAATTTGTACCATAATCCTTTTAATAATCTCTATCTCCACAAAAAATTCTCACTTCAAGGTCTTAAATATAATGCATATCTACCTCTAAACTAAGGGTCTCCATGCATTATTTTATCCCTTATTTTTGAACTCAAGAAAATAATGAGGAAAAATATTTTTGAAAAAAAAGTCATGGAGTAATTTAATTTCAATCCCCACTTCCATTTGATCCAATTTTGAATCTCATAAAAACCTATCCAATATCCATGAAACTTACATATTAACCTTCTAGTTTTAAGAACCATTATATCATACTTAATCATCTCATCCTTAATAATCATTTTTTGTGTAGTATCTGCTACCTAGAATCTCACTCTTCTTTTTATTGCTAACTAAGGCATCCATATTTCTAAGTAAGGCATCCTTACTTCCAACTAGGTCATCCTTATTTTTAGTAAGGACTTGCAAAAATGAATTTTTTGCCATGTTACCTAGATTTTATTCACATGAATCCTTTAAAGTTTCTCATAATATTTGGAACAAGAAGTGACACTTGTTCCTTGATCACACTTTGTTTTCTACTTGCTACTTCTTCCTACTCGCTCCCAACTCGCACTTGCTCCAAATATATATTATTATTAATAATACCATAAATAATATTTCAAATAATTAAAAATATTAAATTTTTAATATAAAAACCTATTAAATTTTATTAAATAATATATACATAAATTTTCACTATATACAAATAAATAGTTTGTTCTAAACTTATATAACCAATTGTTATTATTGTTTTGTTGTTAAGAAATTTAAAACTCAAAGAAATATGGTAGAAAAACCCAACTCTTATTCTTGTACAACTTGAGGAACTTAATGGTGGAGACTTTGGAACTTTGAATAGAGGTCAAAGGTTTTGTATTCTAAAGGGCATAGGGTTGTATAGTATATTTTGGTAATCGAAATATGGTATGGGATAACCATATATTGGATAAACAAAATTCATTTCATATGACCTCTATTAGGGATAACTATATATTAAATAATAATACCCATCCCATATAACCTATGACCTAGCAAAAATGAAAAACTACTTTACCTTTTAATCTAAAGGGTTAATTAAATGATCCTTGGTTTGATTTATTTTTTTATTTACATTTCATCATTATCTCAAATTCAATTGCATTAAAGGGTCAATACGCATGTCCAACAAGGATAGTGTAATGGTAAGGGCTTTGGCCTCTCTTTAAGGAGGTCCAAGGTTCAAACCACGATGTACCTAGAAGGGGATAGGCTAGATGACAACAGTCGAGTGTTTGTTGGTTGGCTGCCCTAGCTCGATGCCCTAGAGGGTTGAGGTTTCATTGCCTTATCTAACCCAATAAGCCTTAGATATGAAAAGTGCACCATTGCAATGAAAATAAGTAAATACACGATGTTAAAATTGAGTCATTTTTTATATAATGAAACCCATTTGTAGGGTATTTTTACAAAAGAAAAATATGTTAATAAGGGAATAATCCCTCTTATAAAATGAAATGGTGCATCTTCTTTTCTATGCCACAAGCAAGTGCATGGTGGGTTTGTTGTGACAATAATTTCAAATTGTTTTCAGCCCTTTTGAATATCTACACACAAGTAAGCAACAATATGTTAGTAGCACCTGTGTGAAGCATATTAAACAAATTAAAAAACAAAAACAAGTTGAAATGTAAATGTGCATACTTGAGTCTATGGAAATTTTGGCATTATCTGGGTATGGCTAATGTGTCTCTATGAAAATTATGAAAATGGAAGGGTACTTATAGAACTTTGAGCAAGGTGAGGGGGGATGACATGGAGGTGAGGTGGAGGTGACTTGGCACCAAGTGGCATGGGGGAAATCCAAGGCAAATCTTGGGGAGGACACATAGAGGAATGTGCACCCTCCCCATTTAATAGCCTTGGGTGGGGTGAATCCTCACCCATCCAAGTGCCATAAATTGGCCTAGAGGGATGTGAGATGTGCATAGGGTGATGCCCATGGAATTTAAAATTGCCAAAAAGGTGACATGGAGGGTGAGGAGGACTAACCCATTAAATATACCAATTTAATTCCTTTTGAATTGGGGCTTTTCATTGCATTTTTAAATCATCCACAATTTGGAGGGAAAGTGGGTGGGAAGACAAGGTGGATTAAATGAGGGATTTATGTGGGGATTTGGGGAGATCTAGGGATTTGATGAGGATTTTTAAAGTAGTGTGCATATCTCCTAGGGATTTGGATGAGGGTTGCCTTGGATTTTGGGGATTTGATTGGTATTTTAAAAAAAAAATTTGCATTGCCCTTGGGATTGGGTCATGGATTGGAAGGGTGATTAGGTGGATAAGATGGATTGTAGGACTTTTTGAGGAAATAGAGGAATAAATGAGGGAGATTATGTGTAAATTAAGATATTGGAGAGGTTAAGAGAGAATTAGAAGAACTAAATGAAGTAGGAGGAAATTAAAGGAAGAGATTAGGGAGAATTTAGAAGAATTTAAGAAATTAGGGGAAAATGGAATTAAGAGGAAAATAGGAGACTTAGGGAGACCTTAGAAGAATTAAAAGAAATAGATGAAATTGAAATAGAATTAGAAAAGCTTAGAGGGGATTTAGAAGAATTTAGGGAAATTAAGAGGAGTTAGAGGGAAAGAAAGATAAATTAGAAGAATTTAGGAGGAATTAGAAGGATTAAGGAGGGAATTAGAAGAGATTGCTAGAAATTAGAGGAATTGGGAGGAATTTGACAAGATTGAAAATTAGAAAGAGAATGGAAGAATTTGGAGAAATTTAGACAAATTAAAGAGGAGACTAGAATTTTGGAAGGCTTTGAGTGAATTTGGGCCATAATGATGGTTTTGTGGCAATTTGGAGGTTTTGGTAAATTCGTAGAAATTTGAGTGACTACAAATGACTAAAATTTGATGTCTATACAAGCTAGGGTTTATAATGATAACGTGTACCCATAAGAGAATAGACTAAATAATAGCAATTGAATGCTTGTTGGTTGGCTATTCCAATCCGATGCCCTAGAGGGTTGGGGTCGAGGTCCCGTTGAATTCGTCTAACCCAACAACCTAGGGTTTATAATGGTAACACCTAATGGTGTTACCAATTTTCCTATGTATATAAAAAAAGGGTCAACAAGCATAAGACCAAACTAGATTATGAATACTCACATAAAAAAGGCTTTGTCTAAAAAAATTAAAATTTATAATAATAATACCTAATAATGTTATGCACATAAAACCAAACTAGGTTTTATATCCTCGCATTAGAAGGAAACTATAATTTCATTATTAATTATAGTAACGTTCTACTAGAATTTAAAGAAAAAAATCCAAGTCTGCTGCATTTAAAAATTAGAGTACTTTCAGCCTTTATATTTCATGGAAGTATTAGGAGAAAACGATGCCAAAGAAAGACACCTCCATAGAGATCACAAAGTTTTTGGTGGAATAGTAAGTGAGATGTCCTTTTTAAAATTATTAAATTTAATATTATATACACATGTGGATTAGAGATCACAAAGTTTAGGTGAAATGGTCGTATTTAAATTCTCTAGGCACTTAACAGTATCCTTCAATAATAATTTTTTAATGACACGCACATCAAAGGTTTAGTTTTTGTTGTATAAATTTTTTAAATAAAAAATAAATTAACAAGTTAGAAAATTCAATCAGGACAATTTACGGACAAATATCAACTGATGTTTATGTTTTAAAGATATTGTTCAGGGAAGAAGCTTTTCTAAATAAAAAACAAAACTAGTCTCTTTCATTGGTTATAAAATAATATAATTTAATTATATTATGCACCGTCCATGCGTTGAAATTTTTCTATAAACCTGGTCGTTGTATTCTTTACTAATACTAATATTAATCAATATATTTGCTTTCAAGCTTAGGACACTATATTTCACAAGCTTTTTTTAATAATTCATTTAAATAAGGATGGATGTAACAGGATTTTGGACTTTCTTAAACTAAGGGAGGATGTCAGAGCAAAGTGAAACATTTTTTTTTCTCTAAGATAAAAAACAAAAAGAAAAAATAAACAAAAACTTTATGCATATACAACATTTATGGTTTGACCAACTTATGAAGAACGTTTAAGAGATTAAAAACAAAATAAATTGTTTGTCACATATTTTAACTATACGTTGTTAAAATGGTGGTGTATTCTATTTTGATTACCTCAGTTTGACTTACAGCTAAAAAAAAAAAAAGCCAAAATAAACATTTTAGATAGTCTACCAAAAATTCATTAAAACAATTAGTATTGGTATTACGTCATTGTTAAATAATAGTAATAAAAAAAACAAGTTAATGCATGTTTTATGTGACAGAATTGAAACCTGTATTTTTTTCGAAAAATAATTGATTGAACTAATGTTATTTGATCATATAATAATAAGGTTATATATATTTTTAAAAGGGTTAATATTATTATGTGGTCACGATATAACCATTAGTATATTCCCAACAACATGTGAGGTGTGAGATTTAAACATGGACCTCTTGATTTACCCACTTGCTCTGCAACTCCTCTACATAAACTTATAATAATAATAAGGTTATATGATATCATTGTAGACCATAAATTTTTTTATTTATTGAATAAATACTTCTTATGCACATCCACCATGGGGATTGAACCCGGGTCACATCACCAATAATGCAAAGTGGCATCCTTATCGATAAACCACACTCAAGAAGATACACCATAAATTTTATAAATAACATATTTGTAATATTTATTTTTATTATATTTCATTTTTTAATATAATTAAAAAATATAAATGATTATTATAAACTTAATTTTAAAAAAATTAAAAACTAAACATTATATTTATTTTTCAAATACACATTTTCAAAAGCTATATGTATTTTTATCAAAAATTACATAGTTTAAATGATATAACTTCTTTGTGAATATAACTTTAACATTCTAAAATTTACATAGAATTAAAAAAATATAATTATATTATATTATTTTTTAAATACTTTAATATTTATAATATATTATATTTGATTAAAATGAAAAATATAATAATACATATAAAATTATTATTATATTTATTTATTTTATTTAAAAATATTTAATTTATTCAAGAAGTAGTTATAATATGGTCCTCACCCTAGTATCAATACTAATTTAAAAATATTCTATTCTCTGTGGATAATTGTGCATTAATATTTTAAATATATAATAATGGAACAACTTTTGAGTTATTGTTACTTATTTTTAGAGGGTGTTATCTTGAGATTAAATAATTTTACATATGCATTTTGAAATAATATATTAAATAGGATGATAGTGTACAAGAGTTCAAAAATAATGAAGATATTGGCTTTTAAAAATAAAGGTAGAATTATTCACAGGGTAAGTTTTCTCAATTTTTGGAAGGAGGTCTGGGGTTCAAGTCTGGCAATTTGTGTCAGATACCAAAAACTCCTCGACTAGCCTGAGGGGTAATGGGTATACCCGGATGGGACAGACCTTGTAAAATGAAAAATCCTGGCTCCTAGGGGATACGGGAAACACTTTCTTTAACATAAGGTTTTCAATAACTAAGAAACTCAAACAACTTAGCATTGTGGTGTGATAGCTAGGTTGTGAAGCATATCTATGCAGACAAGTGTTGTGTTAGGGTTGTGGAGGCCACATAACAGATCTGTGTGGATAGACAATAAAAAATTGTGGGTAGGGTTGTGCAGGCCAAGTTGTGAAGCGAATCTGTGCAACACTGTGCTACGACAACTAAGTTTTGAAGCAGATCTGCGCAAACGGGTGTTGTGCTAGGGTTGTGGAGGTCACATAACAAATCTATGTGGATTGAAAATAAAAAATTACAGGTGTTGTATTAGGGTTGCAGAGGTCAAGTTGTGAAGCGAATTTGTGCAACACTGTGCTACGACAACTAGGTTGTGAAGCATATTTGTGAAGATGAGTATTGTGCTAGGTTGTGAAGCAGATTTGTGCAGATGAGTGTTGTGCTAGGGTTATGGAGACCATATAACGGATTTGTGTGGGTGGATAATAAAAAATTACGGGTGTTGTATTAGGGTTGTGGATGCCAAGTTGTGAAGCGAATTTGTGCAACACTGTGTTACAACAACTAGGTTCTGAAGTAGATTTGTGCAAATGGGTGTTGTTCTAGGTTTATGGAGATCACATAACAGATCTGTGTGGATAAACAATAAAAAATTACTAGTGTTGTATTAGGGTTGTGGAATCCAAGTTGTAAAGCAGATCTATGAAGCATTATGCTACAATAGCTAGGTTGTGAAGCAGATCAATGTAGTTTTTTAGGTTTCAGAGGAGCATTGCAAAGGAGGTAGATGAGCATTGTAGAGAAGGTGGATTCCTGGTTGGGTAAATTCGATCCCATTGCTGAAGAAGCTAAGTTCATGAAGGCAGATCTATTTGACTCTCATGACCCCTCATTTTTCATTTGAATGAGAGGAGTGGGATCCTATTAAGCTCAGAGGTGGGACCAATAGAACCTATGGTGAGGACCCCATCCCCCCTAGTGTACCTTCATATGTAAAAGTGGCCACTAGTGTTAATGAAGGACTTGACACCCTCTTTATCATTTCTTCTAGGTCGAACTAGATCCATATCCTCGATAGCTTGATTGATAATATCCTGAAATATGGGTTGTGGAATCTCATGGGAAAATTCTAAGGTAGGAGGCTAGATATTGATGCTCTGAGGAGATGGACTTTGGAAATATGGAGACCTATCGGTTCTCTTGAAATTATGGCCATCCCAAGAAATTTCTTCTTTATCAGGCTCAACTGTGAGGAGGATTCCAAGCGGATCTTGGAAGGGGGCCCATGGTTTTTGGCAAACTAGATTTATTTTTGCATAAATGGGCCCCATATTTTAATCCCCTAACGTAGAGCATTAATCTTGTCCCACTATGGGTCAAGCTACCAGACTTCCCACTTCATCTTTGGCATGAGAGCATCTTCCAATATATTGCCAAGATGATCGAGGATTTGATTTCCTTTGATCAGACTACTAGTTCCAAATATCGAATGCTCTATGCTATAATGTGTGTGATAGTAGATATCGAGAATGTTGATTGTGGAGCCTGATTAATTCAGAGGTCTTGTTCTCAGTTGCACTTGGACCCACAATGCAAAAGAGGGGTGTGTAGGGGGGGCATTAGCCCCCCTACTTGTGTCTGTCGAGGGGGCAACATCCCCGAAACCAAAATAGATGCTTTTTCCTCTATGTAAATCTAGACCATTTGATATTAGGTCACAAATCAGACGGTATATTTTAGGTGGGTTTTTACCCTAAAATTGTAATACACTTTTATAAGAGGATGTTGTATGGTGGCTTATTGTAATGTTCCGTGCGCGACTGTGTACAGAGAGATTTTCTAGACGAAATAAAAGGCCTAGTTATTTTCTCTGTGGGCATAGCCCATATTGGGTGAACCATGTAAATTTGTGTCCATTGTGTATTACATTATTTCTTTTGTTATTTATTTTTGCATTTTATTGCTCATGTTTTATTATTTAATTCTAACATAGAAGGATCTGCCAAGCTTTGTTGAGATATTTTCTAACCTTGGCACCTAGGTTAAAAACATTTAATATGAAAATAAATCTCAAGTTTTATAGGAGTGTCGTAAGGGTGGGCACCATAAGAGCTTATGCCCCCTACATCCTAAATCTCTAAGTACTTTGGCGGGCTATAAGGAAACAGTAAAAAACTTAGTGAAAAGTGGGTGTCTAAGTGAAACCCTAAAAAATTGAAAGGAAAAATATTTGATTTCTATTTCTCAAGTTGAGCTCAGTGAGGAATTATAGGAGGAAACCCTTCTTCCTTCAAATATATTTTATGGAGAGGAATATTTGAACAGGGTTCCTATGAAGAGAAGGGAAGTGAGCCTAGTAGCGGGGGATATTGTTCAACTTACTAAATTTGGGGAAAGTGGAGAAGATTTAATGGAAAGCTCTCTAGCCTCTCCAAAACCTGTGTTTTAAAAAGGCTCTCCAAGTCCAAAGACCAGAAGTCATAGGAAAGCTCATATTAATGTAGGGGAAAGTGGGGATACCTAGCAATATAGTGCTCAGGAAAAGGGATATTGACTTTGAAAATGCTAATAAAGTACAACCCCTTCCAATAGATAGTTATGAGGCTTTGTATCTCAAAGAGAATGAGGTTGTTCCAATAATGGAGACTTGGAACAAATGTGTTCAAGAGTGTGGTCTGAAAAAAGAATTTCTTTCTTTGGGGGTCAAAAAAAGGTTGGTAGGCCTCCCAAGACCTCACTGAGAAGGGCTTCTAGCAAGTGATTTTTGGTTATTTTTGGTTCAATTGTTTGTCAGGCCAAATGTTGTTGTTGTAGATCTACTCTAGTTTTAGGTAGGATTCTTGGCTCTCTGGTTCTCTGAGCACCCCTAGGTTCTAGTGGTGAGACTTGGTTCCTAGATTCAAGGCCCTAGTGGTGGGTGGGATCTTCAAATTTTGAACTTTGAATTTGAATGTAGCTTTGGGTGGGATTTTCAAATTCTAATTTTAAATCTTGAATTTGAATGTTGTTTTGGGTTTTAGTTTCTCCTATGTTGGCCCTTGTTGTCAGCTGACTATGACAATATCTTGTATTTTCTTGATAAAAATCTATAGCTTATTTACTAGAAGGTTGCTTCATTGTATTTTTGGGTTGGATTCATGGAATCCAGCTCAATATTTCTTGATATCTTATTGCTAGATCTAAGGTTTGGGGGTGCCTTTCAAAACTCTACTTGTAATAGGTTCGGGGACCCTTTAAAAACCCCTTCTACTATCAATAAAAAAATAAAGGTAGTATTTAATATATTTTTATTTGGTTATATAAAACTGAAATATATTTTTAACAATATGATTATTATGTTTTATTTTATATTTTTGTTTGATAGGAGAGTTGGTTATAGTCACATTATTTTTAGTAGCTAGCAAGCTCAGGATTCAAACCATAGGGGCTGCATCCACCATATTATTATGTTTTATTAATATTTAAATAAATTGTATTTTATAATATGATAATAAATTGAAGTATTATAGTCTTATTATGATTAAAATATTATTTTTTTAGATTTTTTTAGTGTGAGAAACCTCTATTATGGATTTAGGCATCCCCATCCCACTATAACCTCTCAGAAGGGCAGATATGGGGAGAGACGAGCTTATCAATAGGGACCAAACACACAACCATACACACACCCACCCCCTCACACACTCACACATGTTGTGGTTTGAACCTTGGACCTCCCGAACAAGAGCCAAAGCCTGAACCGTTGCATTATCTCCTTGGGACTTGATTAGAGTGTTTATTATAATGTGGGGATTTCAATTGTGGTTTATTCATATGATTTTATCTCAGTTACATTGTTATATAATGTCTGGACTTAAATTTAATATTAGGACAAAGCTCATAAATAACACGAGGGTGGGCTTGGATATGTAGTGTGGTTACACTTAAACTTAGTTCTATGCATGGTGATAATATCGATATCAACCTTTAAGTATCATCATAGCTCTACAAGGTATTCGGGATTGGAACATTGAATTATGGTGTGAAAATCACTCCCTATCAATTGTCTCAAATCTTTTGGACAATATTTTAGAAAATTTGATCATTGTTATCTTGGCATTATTTTTTGCTAAATGATATTTTTCTTTTTCAAATATGTATTAACATAGAACTAGAATTGATGATCAAAGTATGACTTAAGTACTTTTAATAATCAATGCATTATATAACTATGCATTTCTTTGCACATAGATGATATTTTTTTAAAGATATTTAGTTTGATAATTCATAGATCCTCCTTATGCAAACTATATTGAGTTGTCCTTTCATACATAGTAGATTCGTTGAAATTCATGAAAGAGTTTAATATAGTTACTTATGTAAAAAGTTGTTTTAACTTCTTCTTATATGCTTACACTTTGGTGTTAGATTCTAAACTTTAGTTGTACTCAATCAACCTGATTTTGTGTTGTCATGCATGTATTTATGTAGACCATCTATCTTTTGACCTAAGTGTTTTATTGAATCCATCATTCATTCACCAATTTCAGTATAATAGTGGTAAGAAAGACTATATAATACATGCTTCCTTGAACTATTGAGATCATCTATATAATTCTTGGGTCAAGCAAATATCATATTAGTAACTTTAAAGCAACAAAAAATTTATGTATTCCTCAACATATTAATTAAATAAAACATCAACATCTTTAAACATTTATAAAATTAAAAACTTTACCAATAAAAAAATATTATATGAAATTGAAATCGAATATCATAACACTAGTCATAAGAATTTTCTATTCATTGCATGCTATAATGTAGAGAAAATATTGATATTTGATAATTGGTTACCAATATAGTATCAATATCTTCAAATGTTTTGTTGAAGAAAGTTCAAATTGCAAATCTATTCTCTTGGGATATAATCTACTCCATAATAATTTATACTATTTTGTTTGCTTTTTAATCTATGCAACTTTAAGACCCTAATTATTACAAATAATTATATTATGGTGGGATGAAGCAAAGTTTGAAGAAGCATGTATGATGAAATATCTAAAGGAGCATAAGAAGATCTGCAATATCAAACCTTTTGGTAAATTATTTAAAATAATTTAAGGATTTACAGTAGATAGTGGAGATCAATGGAATGAGCCATCACAGCATGTTTAAAAAATAATTATTTTCTAATTACACACAAAATTATAGAGGGAAAAGTCAAATAAGGCGCAAAAATCCAAGATATGGATTAAGAAAGGTGATATAAGCACATAATTTTATCATGTTACCACTAATATAGATTTATTCTTTCATTGAAAAAATATTTCAACTTTCCATGGAATAAGTATTGAGGAACAAGAAGATATTAAGAAGAAAACAATTAATTATTTCAAATATATTCTATTAGAAGTTAAGCAAGACAAGGAAGCTTAAGATGAGGTTTTGTAAAATATTCAATCAATTATCACATAAAAATAAATAAAATATTGATGATAAAGATACCAATGAAGGACATATAGGAGGTGATTTCTTTTTCCACCCTAGTAAGGTGGCTTGTCCTGATAGATTTCTTGCAATTTTCTTTCAAAAAAATTGGGATATATCAATTGTGGTTGAAGAGGCTAGGAAAAATAAGGGTATAATATGTGATACCAATGTAATATTTATTCGATTGGTTCTGAAGAAAGGTGAAACAAGATATTCTAATAAATTTCATCCAATAAATCTTTATAATATATGATTTATAACATACTTTCAAAAATTATAGCAAATATATTGAAAAAAAAAAATTAAATTATGTTAACCTAGAGAAACAAGATAGTTTTCTTCATGATAAGAAAATATTTAATGGTATAATTATTGCATAGAAGTCATATGTTCTATACATCACATGAAAAAACTTGGTATACTTATAAATTGGATATGAATAAAGCATATGATAGGGTTTGCTAGAGTTTTATACAATAACCTTAAAATAAATTTCTCTGATCAAGCTTTCTATGAATGGATTAGATGTTACAATACTTGAAAACACTCTATTTTACTTAATGTATCCCTTTTTCTTCTTCACATTGAATAATCTTAGATTTTTCCATTATGACCTCCTATCTCATTGTCTCTTTATTAATCTTGTTGAAGCATTTGGAAGAGTTGTTTCAAAGTGAAAAAAAGAAGAAAATATAAAATATATTTAGGTTATGAAAAATGGTCCCTTTGAATCTCATACCAGGTTTAATCACACTTTTCTTTATTTTAATTATTTAGCCAATGAGGCCATGGTATTTATATCATTACTATGATTCTATGAGAATTGTACTAGAAAGTTGATTAATATGAGAAAATCAAAGATCTTTTTTATCAACATTGATCTTGGTTTAAATATATTATTATGAACATTTTAGATTTAAAATAAATTGAAAAAATCATAATTATATTTAATTATTCCATTTTTTAATAAAATAAAAAAAGATCTTTAGGACTCGATTATAGATAGAATAAAATCTTATCTCGCTTATTGGAAAGATAAGTTAGCGACCATGGCTGGAAGATTACAAATCAGAAAGGTTACACTACAATCTCTTCCTATATATATAATGTCACTTTAATATTAATAGTAGGTATTGTTGGATTTCACAATACTTTCCAAAAATGAATGGAATCAACACATTACCCAGATAATTAAAAATAACTCAAAAAAATAATACACACAATATGAAGGAGGTTCATAGACACCAAAATATATCATTAAAGGAGTAGAATTACACTCTAACTAATAAATAAATGGTTGGTAGAAGGGTTATAAATACCTAACTACAAGAGACCTTTAGGTAAAGGTTAAAGAATTAACCTTTAGGTTACATAATAAATATTATAATAACTTCACTTATACAAGGTGTATAAGGGCCAAAATAACTATACAAATAATATAACATAAAATTCAGTTGTGACCTCGAGTGAAGCTTAACATCATATATTTGAACATAGCCCTTAATAGATGCTCTCCTACTCTAAGACACTCCCACACAACATACAAAAGGAGCCTTGGACATGATCTTAGTCAAGATATTTATTACTTGTTTTGTTGATGGTACATAAACTAGATCGAGCATCCCATGGGTGTAAATCCATCACACAGTGTATGGATATCTTAATATGCTTGGTCTACTAATCAAACACTAGATTGTAAATAATCTTAATGGAGCTTTGATTATCACAATGAAGAGTGACTAGAAACTAGTGAGGAATATTTATCTGCTTCAAAATCATGAACATCCATTGAAGGTGTTTGGTAGCCTTATTTGAAATACAATATTTTACCTCCATAGAAGACTAAAATGTAGTGGACTACCATCTACCACACCAGATACTAGGTTAGAAACAACATAGAAATAAAATCCTATACTTAAGTGTCATTGGTCCAAATCATAAATCCAATCTACATCTAAAAATCCTATTATAATAGAAGAGTTGTTTCAAAGTGAAAAAAAGAAGAAAATATAAAATATATTTACCTTTGTCCTTCACATCACATGTCCCCTTCTATATAGAAACTTATAAACATTCACTTAAATCATCAAGATAAGATTTTGAATTAGATGGTCTTGGAAAATAAATGTTGCAAGAAGAATAAAATATCATTTCTAAACAAATTCATCTACTTTTGATTTCTTCTTAAGAGATTCAATCAACTCTTTTTGTTTCATGTTCTCTTCTTTATGAAAATTGAGTATAATCAATGCCATATACACTATGCTACCAATATCTAAAGGTATCATAATACTATCATTTCCATCATCAACCACTTCAACAATTTTTGTATGCAGATAGTGTTCAAATATTTCAAATATTTTTTCTATACATAAACTATAAATCAATTTTGAGACTAGATCTGATTTTCCTTTAGCTTTTGCAAGCAAATTTTTGATTCCAAATTTTATGATATTTATATTTTATTTTTGTATCAAAAATATCTATTGAATTCAATGATTATTTTGAAGTAGACATACTTGTGACTCTCTAGGTTTAAATAATTCAAGTTTTCTAAGATTCACAAATCTATGAAGTCAAATTCCTTATCTCTCTAATTAATTAGAAACTAGAAAATAAGAATTTTGAAAATTTAATATTCATAAATTTGAAGTAGGCTTCCTTATCTCTCCAAAGTTAAATAATTTACAAAAATTCTATAATATTTTGTATTTCAAAAATATTAAAATAATACTTTCAAAAACTTTAATAAAACTTCTCAAAAAACCTTAATAATCAAATAACTTATCACTATAACTACTTATCACTCCAAAATAATCAAAAACTTGATTAATCTAACAATAAACCTTATCACTCCTAATTAATATTAATAATAAACCTTATAAAATAATAATTACTCCTTATCTCTCCATATAACCTTAATCAAAAATCAATTTTCAAAATAATAATAGGCTTTCAAAAACCTAGAATATACCTTGTTGTCTGCACACTGACATCTTGGGAAAACTAGCACTTGGCACTTCTCCTCTCTGACCAAAGGGTATTTCTCTATCCTTGAAATTTGATGTTGTTCATGCAAGTGATTCTCTGACCTCCTTGAAATAATATTCCAAGTTGAATCATTTTGCTTGGCTCATGGACGTTTCATTCTTCTCAACATGGCACTTCACTATCTAGAGATTCTCTGATTTAAGGTGCTTTGAAATATTTGCCTAACAACATTACAATCTCCCATTGATGTTCACCTATCAATGTTTCATTATCCTATAACGTGACATTCAATGGCATTGGAACTTCTAAGCTACGATGGACTTATTCTCAGGTGGCACCAATTAGAATGGTGCTTTGTTTTGAATGACTTTAGACTTGCAAATATCGATTGAAATGAATTTACTTTGTCCTTTCAACTACTTTGGATATAGTGGCACTTCACTATCTCTAAATGCTATCACCCCTTTGGATGACACTTTGTTATCTAGGTGCTTGCTCAAATTGTGTTTCACTATCTGTTGTAATCACAGTGACACTGAGAGGGGGGTGAATCAGTGTGGTCTTTTAAATTTTGGATATATAGCTTTAAATCTAGCAGTAGTTTAAAAATAAAGAGAGCATGACACACAACACAGTAATTTAACGAGGTTCACCAATGTGGCTACTCCTCAAAATGACTGCTTGGACTACCATCCAAATCCAGCCAATGCAAAGCTACAACTTTACAATATCTTTTACCAGCACCAACAAGGAAGGAGCACCAACCCCTTAGATTTTTTTGTACCAAACAGAATGGAGCACCAACTCCTAATTTACCAGCACCTACTGGAAAGAAGCACCAACCCCTTTATGCCAAGCTGCAACTTGGACTTCAATAAAAATAGAGAAAATTACAAAATAATACTTTCACCTTAATTCTCACAATCTGTAGTTTCTATGCATTATGTTGCTTCTGTGAATTTCTTCGCACTCTCTGCTACAACCAGATGATTGATCACTTCTTCTATCTGCGTGCTATCACTTCGCACTTAGAACTCAACCTCTGCACCCCATGCTCTTGATTCATGCAATTACTATACGCACAATCCGCTTTGACTCAAACGAACTACGACTTCACACTCAGCTCGAATCAATGTGACTCAACATCTACGTCATGTGCACTTAATTAGCACAAGTTCGATACGACTCGCTCTCTGCTCGACGTAGACTTCACTTGCGCACTTCACACTTCTCTCAAACTCGAAATAGCCCTCCTTTTATAGAAGAAATTTCAAGAACAAATCTTAAACATTAGTCGGCTGTAACCCTAAGAATGTCGGCTGCAAAACCCTAGAAATTGTCGGCTACAAACCCTAGAAATTGTCGGCTGCAAACCCTAGAAAATGTCACAAACCCTAAAAAGAAAACCCTAAAATTTGTCGGCCCAGATTCAACTTTGTCGGCCTCAACTGCTACTGCCACCTCTGTCACCTTCTTGTAACTATTGCCGCGAAATAATAACATGTCACGATATCGTGACACTTTTTGCAGCCGTACGCCTTCTTGACCCTGCTATCACGAAATTGCGACCCTTTTGGCCTTTGATAGCTTTGCCACCATTCTTGTCATGAAATCGTGACACTTCGAACTTTCGCTGACGTCATCCTCATTCTTGTCATGAAATCATGACCCTTTTGCTTCTAGGCCTTCTTCTTCGTTTTTGTCATGAAATCGTGACATTTTTTGCGTCGTATGTCATCTCTCATCCTAGAGTCGTGAAATCATGACATGTCACAAATGTGACATCTTCATCTTGTTAGCTTCTTCATCTACTTGTCATGAAATCGTGACACTTTTTCCATTCGTACATTTTCCTCATTTTGTCACAAAATCATGACGCTTTCAGCTTTCGAAGGCTTTTCTTGCAACTTGTCATGAAATCGTGACACTTTTCGCCTCTTTGTCCTTTTCTAGCTTGCACCCATGAAAACTTGACTTGTCATGAAATCGCGACACTTTTGTTGTACATTCTTACTTCCTAAATGAACATGTCGAAATCGTTACATCTTTTTGCCTTGTGCTTTTCTTTCTTTCACGTGAAAATGAACATGTCACGAAATCGTTACACTTTTGTGCCTTAGCGCTTTTTCCTATCAAAATGGAACATGTCACGAAATCGTGACATTTTTCTACAATTCTCTCTTCTTGCATAGTGAATCTCAACTTGTAGCGAAATCGCTACAACTTTTCACTTGGCACTTTCTCTTTGTCAATAACATGTAGTGAAATCGCTAATTTTCACTTAACGTTTCTTTTTCAAACATGTAGCGAAATCGCTACAACTTTTCACTTAACGCTTTCTCCTTGCTTGAAATTCAACATGTAGCGAAATCGCTACAACTTTTCACACTTAACGCTTTCTCCTTGAAAACAACATGTAGCGAAATCGCTACGGTTTCTCGACTTAGCTTCTTGGCCTCCAACATGTCGCGAAATCGTGACAGTTTCCTTCCGCCTTCTCTCTCCTCATGTCGTGAAATCATGACAATTTTCTTTCGCCTTCTCTCTCCTCACATTTTGTCACGAAATCATGACATTTTCTTTGTGCCTTCTCTCTCCTCCGACATGCGAAATCGGACGAAAACATGTCGCGATATCGCGACACTTTTCTTACTTGTCTTTTTCTTTGAATTTTTGAATACGGGTCACTTCTGTTTTCTTGGAATTGCACTTTACATGATCGACTATCCTTTGAACTTTTGTCCTCTGCATCCGAATGACTCCTGAACTATCTGTCCACTGCATCATTAGATCTAACTGCCTGTGTTGACAACAATGACAAACCTCTTGCAACACCTTGCTCAACAATCTCCCCCTTTGGAATTGTTGGCAACACTTGTGTACATTCCTGTAACTCTTCTCCCCCTTTGTCAATAATACCAAAGGGCTGCTGCAGACTCCCCCTGAGTCCATCCTCACAATTCTCAGGCACAATTTGTTGCATCTAGCACAAATTATGATCATGAGCAAAAGAATAGTCAAATACTCAAATGCTCCCCCTGAGAAAGTGATCCCCGTAGCTAGTCACTTCTTAGGAAGTGTGACTACTCCTAATTTGCTTCGAAGGTACTCAAACACTTCCTTGGGCAATGGTTTTGTAAAAATATCTACTACTTGTTTCTGTGGTTGGGACAAAATCCAATTTAACTTCTCCTTCTGCAACTTTCTCCTTCAAGAAATGATACCTTATAGCAATGTGTTTTGTCCGTGAGTGCATTATTGGATTCTTGGAGATGTTAATTGCACTGGTGTTATCACACTTAACTGATATTGGTTCACTGAAATTAATACCAAGATCTTTCAAAGTTTGTTTCATCCACAAAACTTGTGTACAACATGTTGTTGCTGCAATATATTCTGCCTCAGCTGTTGATAAAGAAACTGACTCTTGCTTCTTGCTGTGCCAAGCAACCAATCTGTCCCCAAGATAAAAAGCACCTCCACTTGTACTCTTCCTATCATCAACACATCCAGCCCAATCTGCATCTGAATATGATATAAGAGTGAAGTCTTTGCCTTTTGGATACCACAACCCATACTCCATGGTGCCCTTGAGATACCGAAAAATCCTTTTAACTGTTGTCACATGAGTCTCTTTGGGACTGGCCTAAAATCTAGCTACCATGCAAACTGCCTGTAGAATATCAGGTCTGGTAGCTGTTAAATATAGTAAGCTTCCAATCATTGATCTGTACATGGTTTGATCTACAGGTGGAGATTTGTCTTCTTTACTCAACTTGCAACTGTTGTCATGGGAGTGCTAAGCGGCTTACTGAGTCCTCCATAGTGAACCTCTTTAGCATTTCTTTCACATATTTGATTTGGGAAATGAATATGCCTTTCTCATTTTGATTAACTTGTAGCCCAAGAAAGTAAGACAGTTCACCAATCATAGACATTTCAAATTCATTCTGCATCTTATTTGCTAAGTCTTTACAAGATTCATCTTTGCTGTTGCCAAATATGATATCATCTACATAGACAACAAGAACAATGAGATGCCCACCTTCTATTTTCACATACAGATTACTGTCCACCAAACCTTTCTTGAATCCCTATTGAGAGAGATAGTTGTCTAGCCTTGCATACCATGCCCGTGGTGCTTGTTTTAATCCATATAATGCTTTCTTTAATTTGCAGACAAGGTTAGGATCTTCACTAATTTGAAAGCCATCCGGTTGTTCAATATAGACCTCTTCTTCGAGTTTCCCATTTAAAAAGGCAGATTTTACATCCATCTGATAAACTCTGAAGTTCTTGTGGACTGCTAAGGCCAGAAACATTCTAATTGCTTCTAATCTAGCCACTTGGTGCAAAAGTCTCTTCAAAATCAATGCCTTCGACCTGTGCATATCCTTTACAAACCAGTCTTGCTTTGTTCCTAATGACCTGTCCGTCTTCATTTAATTTGTTTCGAAATATCCATTTGGTGCCGATTACATTCTTATTCGCAGGTCTAGGTACTAATTCCCAAGTTCTGTTCTTTTCAATCTGATCTAACTCTTCATTTATTGCCTTCATCCAGCTATCATCTTTGCTTGCTTCATCTATGTTTTTGGGCTCAATGCTGGATAAAAGAGAGTAATTACTTATTACTTTCCTTCTTGTCTGAATACCAGTTGTGGGATCTCCAATTATTTGGTCTCTTGGATGATTTTTCTGCCAACTTCCTGTTTTGAATTTCTTGTTTTCTTGCACCTCTGAGTCATCGATTAAGTCATCTGAATCAAACGTAGATTTATTTTCTGTTTCATTCACCTCATCTCCTTCAATGACTTCTTCATAGATTGGGTAGTTTTCCTCAAAGTCAGCTAATCGTTTCCCACCTTCATCGAATTTAACATCTGCACTATCCACAATTTTCTTGAGTCTCTTGTTGTAGCATTTGTAAGCTTTGCTTTTTGATGAATACCCAACAAAAACACCTTCATCTGCTCTATCTTCAAACTTCCCAAGGTTGTCATCAGTTTTTTTGATGTAGCACCTACAACCAAATACTTTGAGATGTTTTGTTGTTGCTTTTCTACCAAACCACAACTCATAAGGTGTTTTGCATTCATGAGTTCTTAACATATATCTGTTTTGGATGTATATTGCAGTGTGAACTACTTCTTTCCAGAATCTATCTGCTATTTTGTTTTCTTCAAGCATGGTGCGTGCCATTTCCTGTATAGTTCTGTTCTTTCTTTCTACTACACCATTCTACTGGGGAGTTCTAGCTGCTGAATATTGTCTCCTGATACCATGTTTTTCATAGTATTCTATAAATTCATTCGAAATGAATTCTCCTCCTCTGTCTGATCGTAAACATTTGATCCTTTTTCCTGTTTCATTCTCAACTAGATGTTTGAAGGATCTGAACATTTCAAAAGCTTCTGTTTTATCTTTTAAGAAAAATATCCATGTCATTCTGGAATAATCATCGATACACAACATAAAGTATTTGTCACCATTTATGCTTTGAGTTCTCATGGGTCCACATAAGTCTGTATGAATAAGTTCCAAAGGCCTGCTAGTGTGGTACTCTTTTGTTTTGAATGAGACTCTGGTTTGCTTTCCCTTCTGACATGAAGCACAAACATTGTTTGAAGGTTTTTTAATGGTTGGAATATCTCTCACTTGCTTGTTTCGAGCTGATTTTCACCAAATTATCAAAACTTATGTGTCCAAGCCTCTTGTGCCACAGCCAGTTCTCTTCTTCTTGTCCAATGAAACACGTACCTTCTAAATTTTTTGAGAGTGTGTACAAATTTCCAGACGTCCTTGAACCAGTTGCTATCAATTTCCCATTGTTTATTTTTTTGACTTCACAACCCTGCTTCTTGAAGACTACTTCATGTCCTTTATCACAGATTTGATTGACACTTAACAGGTTGTGTTTCAAACCATCCACAAATAAAACTTCTTCTGACTTGATTTTCCCTTCACTAATTTTGATAGATCCTTTTCCTATTATTTTGGCTCCATCATTATTTCCAAACTTCACAGAGCCACCCTCATATTTCTGTAGTTTTTCAAATTTTTGTTTATCACCAGTCATATGACTTGAGCAACCACTGTCAAGAATCCATGGTACACATTTATTCCGAGCCTCTGAAAGCTGTCTGCACTATTAAAGATTCCTTTTCTTCCCCGAAGTTGTTCTTTCTGTTTCCATTCTGTTTTGACTATGGTATTGGGCTCTAGCTTGGATTTTCCCTTTTCAATATCTTGCACATATCTTTCAGAAATATTTCTATTTTGTTTTGCCCTATATGGTTGAATTCTTCTTTTTTGAGATTGATTTGAAACAGAAGTACTATGACAATTTCTAGCAATATGCCCAAAGTTGTGACAATTAAAGCATTCTACTGCATAACTCATTAGAGGAGCAAAAGTATTTCTACTAGTGAAACTTCTTGGTCCTACATTATACTTGCGATCTAGCAATTTTATGTCCATAACCATTACATTTGAAACAGAAACCATAAAAGTAATGATTGAACCTGAAAGATGGTCTTTGCCAGGTTGTTGCAGGAGCCATAGATCTTCTTTTCTTTTGATGTGTGACCTTGGTAAAGCCATCATTGTCAGTTCTCCTTTCAGGTCTGGCATTACTGCTTTCTTTTGCCTGATTTGTTTTTCTTTTATCATCCTGTTTCTTATCTTCACTCCTTTCACATTCAACATTGCTTGCCTTTGGGTCCGTTTGATGATTCTCCTTCAATAAAGCCCAGACCGAATTTGATGCCTGTGGGTCTTTGATCGCTTAAGATTTTGTCCAACTTCATCGAACTTTCTTCACGTTTGTAGTGGCAACTAATTTTTTGATCCAGCTCTTGTATTTGCATTCGAAGACCAACATTTTCTTCTTCTAGTTTGCAGCAATAATCTATCTTCATGGTTACCTGAACTTCAAGATCTTCGGACATTTTCTTGTATTCTTCTGTCTATATTTTTAAGCTGGTTATAATGTCATTTGCATCCTCAAGCTTTCTTGAAAGTTTTTTATTCTTTCTTTTCTCAGATTTCCATTCTACAAGAGCAGAAACCAGCTCACCTTCTAAATCAACTTCAGCCTCAGCTTTTTCAATAGACACTTTAGAGTTCATTCCTTCTCTCTTTTCTGGGTTTTCTACCTCTTCTGATTTTTCTACTTCAAACGCCATAAAGAGAGCTTCACCTATTCCTTCTTCAGAGTCTTCACTAGATCTGTCCTCTGAAGAATCTGCATTTCGGGAGATAAAACTTTTCTTTTTGAAATTGCCTTTTCTGAAGTTTGTTTTCTTCCTCCATTCACTTCTTTCTTGATGCGAAGTTTCCTCACCTTTGTTCTTGTCATTGAGAGGACATTTTGTAGCAAAGTGTCCAATGCCTCCACAGTTAAAGCATTTGAATGGTAGCTTTCCTCTGTACTTTCCTTTTCCCTTTCTCAGTTTTCTGACAAAATTTGCTTCCATTTCATCTGATACATCCTCTTCTTCGGACTCTTGTTTTTTGAATTTACCTTTTAGGGCTTTGAAAGCTGCTTCTCTATCTGTGGGATTAGACCTTCCTATTCTCATTTCAAAAGCGAGTCAAAGAACCATGCATCTCATCCATACTAAAGTGATTTAGATCTTTGGCTTCTTCTATGGCTGAGACTTTAGAATCAAATCTAGGAGGGAGCGATCTTAATACCTTTTTCACGATAGTAGCATCATCTATATCTTCGTCGAGACCTCTGATTGAATTGGTGATCCCATTGACTCTTTGCATGAAAGTCTCTATGTTCTCATCATTGTCCATCTTTAAAGATTCGAATTGAGCTCGATGTGTTTGAAGCTTGGCCTCCTTGATCCTATCATCTCCTTCATGAATGTTCTCTAGTTTATCCCATACATCTTTTGCTGATTCACAATTTATGATCTTGACTAGCTCACTGTCCACTAGTCCACACATGATGGCATTTTTTGCTTTTGAATCATTTTCAAATGCCTTTTTACCGATAGTGTCTGTTGGAGCAGTGGCGGGAGCTTTGTAACCATTAACTACTGCACCCCAGATGTCAAAACCCAAAGCATGGAGATATGTCTGCATTCTAATTTTCTAGAATGCATAATTAGTTCCATCAAACAATGGTGCTTTGTTTGAGGAGAACCCTTCACCACTTGCCATTGCGTCACTTCCAAGATCACCCTAGCTGATTGAGCCTATTCAGGAACCTTGCTCTGATACCAATTGTTGTAATCATAGTGACATTGAGAGGGGGGTGAATCAGTGTGATCTTTTAAATTTCAAATATATAGTTTTAAATCTAGTAGCAATTTAAAACTTATAAAAGATATATCAAATACAACAAGAAAGCATGACACACAACACAGTAATTTAATGAGGTTCACCAATGTGGCTACTCCTCAAAAATGACTGCTTGGACTACCATCCAAATCCAGCCAATGCAAAGCTACAACTTTACAATATCTTTTACCAGCACCAACTGGAAGGAGCACCAACCCCTTAGATTTTTCTGTACCAAACAGAATGGAGCACCAACTCCTAATTTACCATAACCTACTGGAAAGAAGCACCAACCCCTTTATGCCAAGCTACAACTTGGACTTCAATAAAAATAGAGAAAATTATAGAATAATACTTTCACCTTAATTCTCACAGTCTGCAGTTTCTATGCATTCTGTTGCTTCTATGCAAATGCTTCACTTTATCCGACTGCTTCTGTGAATTTCTTCGCACTCTCTACTGCAACTAGATAATTGATCACTTCTTCTATCTGCGCACTATCACTTTGCATTTAGAACTCAACCTCTCACATATGCTCTTGATTCATGCAGATTACTATATGCATAATTCTTGACTCAAATGAACTATGACTTCGCACTCATGAATATTAACATCTCACTGCACTTAATTGCACAAGTTCGATATGACTCGCTCTCTGCTCAACGTGGACTTCACTTGCATAACACTTCACACTTCACCTCAAACTCGAAACAGCCCTCCTTTTATAGATGAAATTTCAAGAACAAATCTTAAACAATAGTTGGTTTAACCCTAAGAATGTCGGTAAAACCCTAAGAAATTGTCAAACCTACTCCTAACTGGCCGATTCAACTTTGTCGGCCTCAACTCTCTCCACCTCTGTCACCTTCCTGTAACTATTGCCGTGAAATAACAACATGTCATGATATCGCGACACTTTTTGTAGTCGTACGCCTTCTTTAACCTGCTATCACGAAAATGTGACACTTTTGGCCTTTTTTAGCTTTGCCACCGTTCTTGTCACGAAATCGTGACACTTCTAACTTTCTTGACGTCATCCTCACTCTTGTCATGAAATCGTGACCCTTTTGCTTCTAGGCCTTTCTCCACTTTGTCATGAAATCGTGACATTTTCTCTCCTCTCTCCTCCTAAGTCATTGTCAAAATCTTCATCTTTGCTTCTTCTTTCATGCGAAAAATCGTGACACTTTCCCATCCTACATTTCCTTTCATTTCGTCGAAATCGTGACGCTTTCTTTCGAGGCTTTCTTGCAACCTGTCATGAAATCGTGACACTTTCCCTCTTTGTCCTTTTGTACTTCACCCACATGACTTGTAGCGAAATCACTACACTTTTTTTCTTCTTCTACTCATGTAGCGAAATCGTTACATCTTTTTGTTTCTTTTTGTATCTGCACTTTTTTTTTTTCCTTTTTTCTTCTTCTCCTGATCACATGTAGCGAAATCGCTACACTTTCTTTCTTTCTCCTCAACATGTGGAGAAATCGCTGACAACTTTTCTACTTTCTCCTTGCTTCATCAAACATGTAGCGAAATCGCTACAACTTTTTCACTTAACGCTTTCTCCTTCTTCAAAAACATGTAGTGAAATCGCTACAGTTTCTCGACTTAGCTTCTTGGCCTCCAACATGTCACGAAATCATGACAGTTTGCCTTGCGCCTTCTCTCTCCTCTTCATTTGTCATGAAATCATGACAATTTTCTTTGTGCCTTCTCTCTCCTCCTCCATGTCGTGAAATCATGACAATTTTCTTTGCGCCTTCTCTCTCCTTCGACATGTCATGAAATCGTGACAGAAAACATGTCGCGATATCGCGACAGTTTTCTTACTTGTCTTTTTCTTTGAATTTTTGAATCTGGGTCACTTTTGTTTTCTTGGAATTGCACTTTACATGATCTGACTATCCTTTGAACTTCTGTCCTCTGCATCTGAATGACTCCTGAACTGTCTGTCCACTGCATCATTAGATCTAACTGCCTGTGTTGACAACAATGACAAACCTCTTGCAACACCTTGCTCAACAATCTCCCCCTTTGGAATTGTTGGCAACACCTGTGTACATTCCTGTAACTCTTCTCCCCCTTTGTCAATAATACCAAAGGGCTGCTGTAGACTCCCCCTGAGTCCATCCTCACAATTCTCAGGCACAATTTGTTGCATCTAGCACAAATTATGATCATGAGCAAAAGAATAGTCAAATACTCAAATGCTCCCCCTGAGAAAGTGATCCCTGTAGCTAGTCACTTCTTGGGAAGTGTGACTACTCCTAATTTGCTTCGAAGGTACTCAAACACTTCCTTGGGCAATGGTTTTGTAAAAATATCTGCTACTTGTTCTGTGGTTGGGACAAAATCCAATTTAACTTCTCCTTCTGCAACTTTCTCCTTCAAGAAATGATACCTTATAGCAATGTGTTTTGTCCGTGAGTGCATTACTGGATTCTTGGAGATGTTAATTGCACTGGTGTTATCACACTTAACTGATATTGGTTCACTGAAATTAATACCAAGATCTTTCAAAGTTTGTTTCATCCACAAAACTTGTGTACAGCATGTTGTTGCTGCAATATATTCTGCCTCAGCTGTTGATAAAGAAACTGACTCTTGTTTCTTGCTGTGCCAAGCAACCAATCTGTCACCAAGATAGAATGCACCTCCACTTGTACTCTTCCTATCATCAACACATCCTGCCCAATCTGCATCTGAATATGATATAAGAGTGAAGTCTTTGCCTTTTGGATACCACAACCCATACTCCATGGTGCCTTTGAGATACCGAAGAATCCTTTTAACTGCTGTCACATGAGTCTCTTTGGGACTGGCCTGAAATCTTGCTACCATGCAAACTGCCTGTAGAATATCAGGTCTGGTAGCTGTTAAATATAGTAAGCTTCCAATCATTGATCTGTACATGGTTTGATCTACAGGTGGAGATTTGTCTTCTTTACTCAACTTGCAACCTGTTGTCATGGGAGTGCTAACCGGCTTACAGTCCTCCATTGTGAACCTCTTTAGCATCTCTTTCACATATTTGATTTGGGAAATGAATATGCCTTTCTCATTTTGATTAACTTGTAGCCCAAGAAAGTAAGACAGTTCACCAATCATAGACATTTCAAATTCATTCTGCATCTTATTTGCTAAGTCTTTACAAGATTCATCTTTGTCTGCTGCCAAATATGATATCATCTACATAGACAACAAGAACAATGAGATGCCCACCTTCTGTTTTCACATACAGATTACTATCCACTAAACCTTTCTTGAATCCCTGTTGAGAGAGATAGTTGTCTAGCCTTGCATACCATGCCCGTGGTGCTTGTTTTAATCCATATAATGCTTTCTTTAATTTGCAGACAAGGTTAGGATCTTCACTAATTTGAAAGCCATCTGGTTGTTCAATATAGACCTCTTCTTCAAGTTTCCCATTTAAAAAGGCAGATTTTACATCCATCTGATAAACTCTGAAGTTCTTGTGGACTGCTAAGGCCAGAAACATTCTAATTGCTTCTAATCTGGCCACTGGTGCAAAAGTCTCTTCAAAATCAATGCCTTCGACCTGTGCATATCCTTTACAAACCAGTCTTGCTTTGTTCCTAATGACCTGTCCGTCTTCATTTAATTTGTTTCGAAATATCCATTTGGTGTCGATTACATTCTTATTCGTAGGTCTAGGTACTAATTCCCAAGTTCTGTTCTTTTCAATCTGATCTAACTCTTCATTTATTGCCTTCATCCAGCTATCATCTTTGCTTGCTTCATCTATGTTTTTGGGCTCAATGCTTGGATAAAAGAGAGTAATTACTTATTACTTTCCTTCTTGTTTGAATACCAGATGTGGGATCTCCAATTATTTGGTCTCTTGGATGATTTTTCTGCCAGCTGCCTATTTTGAATTTCTTGTTTTCTTGCACCTCTGAGTCATCGATTAATTCATCTGAATCAAACGTAGATTTATTTTCTGTTTCATTCACCTCATCTCCTTCAAAGACTTCTTCATAGATTGGGTAGTTTTCCTCAAAGTCAGCTAATCGTTTCCCACCTTCATCGAATTTAACATCTGCACTGTCCACAATTTTCTTGAGTCTCTTGTTGTAGCATTTGTAAGCTTTGCTTTTTGATGAATACCCAACAAAAACACCTTCATCTGCTCTATCTTCAAACTTCCCAAGGTTGTCATCAGTTTTTCTGATGTAGCACCTACAACCAAATACTTTGAGATGTTTTGTTGTTGCTTTTCTACCAAACCACAACTCATAAGGTGTTTTGCATTCATGAGTTCTTAACATATATCTGTTTTGGATGTATACTGCAGTGTGAACTGCTTCTTTCCAGAATCTATCTGCTATTTTGTTTTCTGCCAGCATGGTGCGTGCCATTTCCTGTATAGTTCTGTTCTTTCTTTCTACTACACCATTCTGCTGGGGAGTTCTAGCTGCTGAATATTGTCTCCTGATACCATGTTTTTCATAGTATTCTGTAAATTCATTCGAAATGAATTCTCCTCCTCTGTCTGATCATAAACATTTGATCCTTTTTCTTGTTTCATTCTCAACTAGATGTTTGAAGGATCTGAACATTTCAAAAGCTTCTGTTTTATCTTTTAAGAAAAATATCCATGTCATTCTGGAATAATCATCGATACACAACATAAAGTATTTGTCGCCATTTATGCTTTGAGTTCTCATGGGTCCACATAAGTCTGTATGAATAAGTTCCAAAGGCCTGCTAGTGTGGTACTCTTTTGTTTTGAATGAGACTCTGGTTTGCTTTCCCTTCTGACATGAAGCACAAACATTGTTTGAAGGTTTTTTAATGGTTGGAATATCTCTCACTGCTTGTTTCGAGCTGATTTTCACCAAATTATCAAAACTTATGTGTCCAAGCCTCTTGTGCCACAACCAGTTCTCTTCTTCTTGTCCAATGAAACACGTACCTTCTGAAGTTTTTGAGAGTGTGTACAAATTTCCAGACGTCCTTGAACCAGTTGCTATCAATTTCCCACTGTTTATTTTTTTGACTTCACAACCCTGCTTCTTGAAGACTACTTCATGTCCTTTATCACAGATTTGACTGACACTTAACAGGTTGTGTTTCAAACCATCCACAAATAAAACTTCTTCTGACTTGATTTTCCCTTCACTAATTTTGATAGATCCTTTTCCTATTATTTTGGCTCCATCATTATTTCCAAACTTCACAGAGCCACCCTCATATTTCTGTAGTTTTTCAAATTTTTGTTTATCACCTGTCATATGACTTGAGCAACCACTGTCAAGAATCCATGGTACACATTTATTCTGAGCCCTGAAAGTTGTCTGCACTATTAAAGATTCCTTTTCTTCCCTGAGCTGTTCTTTCTATTTCCACTCTGTTTTGACTATGGTATTGGGCTCTAGCTTGGATTTCCCCTTTTCAATATCTTGTGCATATCTTTCAGAAATATTTCTATTTTGTTTTGCCCTATATGGTTGAACTCTTCTTTTCTGAGATTGATTTGAAACAGAGGTACTATGACAATTTCTAGCAATATGCCCAAAGTTGTGACAATTAAAGCATTCTACTGCATAACTCATTAGAGGAGCAAAAGTATTTCTACTAGTGAAACTTCTTGGTCCTACATTATACTTGCAGTCTACAATTTTATGTCCATAACCATTACATTTGAAACAGAAACCATAAAAGTAATGATTGAACCTGAAAGATGGTCTTTGCCAGGTTGTTGCAGGAGCCATAGATCTTCTCTTCTTTTGATGTGTGACCTTGGTAAAGCCATCATTGTCTGTTCTCCTTTCGGGTCTGGCATTACTTGCTTTCCTTTGCCCGATTTGTTTTTCCTTCAACAGCCTGTTTCTTGTCTTCACTCCTTACACATTCAACATTGCTTGCCTTTGGTCCATTTGATGATTCTCCTTCAATAAAGCCCAGGCCAAATTTGATGCCTGCAGGTCTTTGATCACTTAAGATTTTATCCAGCTTCATTGAACTTTCTTCACGTTTGTAATGGCAACTAATTTTTTGATCCAGCTCTTGTATCTGCATTCGAAGACCAACATTTTCTTCTTCTAGTTTGCAACAATAATCTATCTTCATGGTTACCTAAACTTCAAGATCTTCGGACATTTTCTTGTATTCTTCTATCTGTATTTTTAAACTGGTTATAATGTCATTTGCATCCTCAAGCTTTCTTGAAAGTTTTTTATTCTTTCTTTTCTCAGATTTCCATTCTTCAAGAGCGAAAACCAGCTCACCTTCTAAATCAACTTCAGCCTCAGCTTTTTCAATAGACACTTTAGAGTTCATTCCTTCTCTCTTTTCTGGGTTTTCTGCCTCTTCTAATTTTTCTACTTCAAATGCCATAAAGAGAGCTTCACCTGTTCCTTCTTCAGAGTCTTCACTAGAGTTGTCCTCTGAAGAATCTGCATTTCGGGAGATAAAACTTTTCTTTTTGAAATTGCCTTTTCTGAAGTTTGATTTCTTCCTCCATTCACTTCTTTCTTGATGCGAAGTTTCTTCACCTTTGTTCTTGTCATTGAGAGGACATTTTGTAGCAAAGTGTCCAATGCCTCCATAGTTGAAACATTTAAATGGTAGCTTTCCTCTGTATTTTCCTTTTCCCTTTCTCAATTTTTTGACAAAATTTGCTTCCATTTCATCTGATACATCCTCTTCTTCAGACTCTTGTTTTGTGTCTTTGCCTTTTAGGGCTTTGAAAGCTGCTTCTCTATCTGTGGGATTAGACCTTCCTATTCTCATTTCAAAAGCAGTCAAAGAACCATGCATCTCATCCATACTAAAGTGATTTAGATCTTTAGCTTCTTCTATGGCCGAGACTTTAGAATCAAATCTAGGAGGGAGCGATCTTAATACCTTTTTCACGATAGTAGCATCATCCATATCTTCGTCGAGACCTCTGATTGAATTGGTGATCCCATTGACTCTTTGCATGAAAGCCTCTATGTTCTCATCATTGTCCATCTTTAAGGATTCGAATTGAGCTCGATGTGTTTGAAGCTTGGCCTCCTTGATCCTATCATCTCCTTCATGAATGTTCTCTAGTTTATCCCATACATCTTTTGCTGATTCACAATTTATGATCTTGACTAGCTCATTGTCCACTAGTCCACACATGATGGCATTTTTTGCTTTCGAATCATTTTCAAATGCCTTTTTACCGGTAGTGTCTGTTGGAGCAGTGGCGGGAGCTTTGTAACCATTAACTACTGCACCCCAGATGTCAAAACCCAAAGCACAGAGATATGTCTACATTCTAATTTTCTAGAACGCATAATTAGTTCCATCAAACAATGGTGCTTTGTTTGAGGAGAACCCTTCACCACTTGCCATTGCGTCACTTCCAAGATCACCCTAGCTTTTTGAGCCTATTCAGGAACTTGGCTCTAATACCAATTGTTGTAATCACAATGACACTGAGAGGGGGGTGAATCAGTGTGATCTTTAAAATTTTAAATATATAGTTTTAAATCCAGTAGCAGTTTAAAAATAATAAAAGATATATCAACTACAGTAAGAGAGCATGACACACAACACAATAATTTAATGAGGTTCACCAATGTGGCTACTCCTCAAAATGACTGCTTGGACTACCATCCAAATCCAGCCAATGCAAAGCTACAACTTTACAATATCTTTTACCAGCACCAACTGGAAGGAGCACCAACCCCTTAGATTTTTCTGTACCAAACAGAATGGAGCACCAACTCCTAATTTACCAGCACCTACTGGAAAGAAGCACCAACCCCTTATGCCAAGCTACAACTTGGACTTCAATAAAAATAATGAAAATTACAGAATAATACTTTCACCTTAATTCTCACAGTCTGTAGTTTCTATGCATTCTGTTGCTTCTGCGCAAACGCTTCGCATTATCCGACTACTTCTGTAAATTTCTTTGCACTCTCTGCTGCAACCAGATAATTGATCACTTCTTCTATCTGCGTGCTATCACTTTGCATTTAGAACTCAACCTCTGCACCCCTGCTCCTTGATTCACGAATTAATACAATCCTACTCAAACACTACTTCTTCGTTGACTCGACTCACTCTCTCTTCTTCACTCACACTTCCTCAAACTCCAAATAACCCTCCTTTTATAGAAGAAATTTCAAGAACAAATCCTAAACATTAGTCGATGTAACCCTAAAGAACGTCTTCAAAACCCTAAGAAATTGTACCCGAAAACCCTAGAAATTAAAACCCTAAATAGCCTAGATTCAACTTTGTCGGCCTCAACTGCTACTGCCACCTCTGTCACCTTCCTGTAACTATTGCCATGAAATAATAACATGTCACGATATCGCGACACTTTTTGTAGCCGTACGCCTTCTTTAACCCGCTATCACGAAAATGTGACACTTTTGGCCTTTGTTAGCTTTGCCACCGTTCTTGTCATGAAATCGTGACACTTCGAACTTTCTTGACGTCATCCTCATTCTTGTCATGAAATCGTGACCCTTTTTGCTTCTAGGCCTTCTTCTCTATTTTTGTCATGAAATCGTGACATTTCGTCGTCTCTCTCCTCCTAGAGTCGTGAAATCGTGACATGTCATGAAAATGCGACATCTTCATCTTGTTAGCTTCTTCTTCTTTTCGAAAATCATGACACTTTTCCCATCCGTACGATTTCCTTTCATTCTGTCGTGAAATCGTGATGCTTTCAGCTTCGGAGGCTTTACTTGCAACCTATCGTGAAATCGTGACACTTTGCACCTCTTTGTCCTTTTCTAGGCTTGCACCCACGAAAACATGACATGTCACAAAATCGCGACACTTTTTCTCGTACATTCTTCACCGCATCCTCGGAAATATGGAACATGTCATCGAAATCGTGACATACTTTTGCCTTAGCGCTTTCTCTTTGCCTTTCACCAAAACGACATGTCATCGAAATCGCTGACATCTTTTCCTTAGCCTTTTTCCTATCCCTTGAACACGTCGGAAATCGTGACATCTTTCTCATACTTCTCTCTTCATGCACTAGCGAAATCCCAACATGTAGCGAAATCGCTACAACTTTTCACTTGGCTTTCTTTTCTTCATCAACATGTGATCCTTCGCTTCTTGCCTGTAGCGAAATCGCTACAACTTTTCCTCCTTTCTCCTTCTTCGAATCCCAACATGTAGCGAAATCGCTACAACTTTCTTACTTAGCACTTTCTCCTCTCGGAAAATCCAACATGTCGCGAAATCGCGACAGTTTCTCGACTTAGCCTTCTTGCCTCCAACATGTCGTGAAATCGTGACAGTTTGCCTTGCGCCTTCTCTCTCCTCGGCCATGTCATGAAATCGCGACAATTTTCTTTGCGCCTTCTCTCTCCTTCGACATGTCACGAAATCATGACAATTTTCTTTGCGCCTTCTCTCTCCTCCGACCTGTCGCGAAATCGTGACAGAAAACATGTCGCGATATCGCGACAGTTTTCTTACTTGTCTTTTTCTTTGATTTTTTGAATCTGGGTCACTTTTGTTTTCCTGGAATTGCACTTTACATGATCTGACTATCCTTTGAACTTCTGTCCTCTGCATCTGAATGACTCTTGAACTGTCTGTCCACTGCATCATTAGATCTAACTGCCTGTGTTGACAACAATGACAAACCTCTTGCAACACCTTGCTCAACAATCTCCCCCTTTGGAATTGTTGGCAACACCTGTGTACATTCCTGTAACTCTTCTCCCCCTTTGTCAATAATACCAAAGGGCTGCTACAGACTCCCCCTGAGTCCATCCTCACAATTCTCAGGCACAATTTGTTGCATCTAGCACAAATTATGATCATGAGCAAAAGAATAGTCAAATACTCAAATGCTCCCCCTGAGAAAGTGATCCCCGTAGCTAGTCACTTCTTGGGAAGTGTGACTACTCCTAATTTGCTTCGAAGGTACTCAAACACTTCCTTGGGCAATGGTTTTGTAAAAATATCTGCTACTTGTTCTGTGGTTGGGACAAAATCCAATTTAACTTCTCCTTCTGCAACTTTCTCCTTCAAGAAATGATACCTTATAGCAATGTGTTTTGTTCGTGAGTGCATTACTGGATTCTTGGAGATGTTAATTGCACTGGTGTCGAGTATTCCATTTGCTATGGCTATGGATTTTCTATCAAGTCTTCTCTTTGCTTATGAATCTGGTTTAGCTTTCTTGAAGTTGCTAAGATGCTGAATTATCTTTCTTGACACTAGTTTTTCTTTCCAGCTTGCTCCTTGCTCGATATCACTGACTATGTTATAGACTTTCAATACTATGGAACTAATTTTTCAAGGCACTGCTTTGGCATTGGATTGCTATGGCACTTATATGGTGCTACTATGGTGATAGCTTGCTTTGGTGCTTCCTTGCTATGGTGTTGCCTTGCTTATGGAAGATGCTATGAACACTACCCAAATATCTTTTTTTATAGCTTGCTGATTTACCAATATTTTGCTTTATTCTATGTAGATGCAGGTGACATTCATGGCACTGGTTTATGCAAATATAGCTCCTTGACTATTGCACTAAAGAATAACACAATAACATATCTTCCTTGTTGTCTATCCTTTCACTATATTCTAACCTACAACTCTTTAAACTTGTTATCCTGCACTCTTCAAACTTGTAGTCCTATGTTCTTCAATGATATTCAAAATTTGTCAAGATATTGGCCTCCCAAAAACTATCTTTCCAATATTGTTATTCTAAGTGCTATTCTAAGTGTTATTCCATAATGTTATAACCTTTTGAACTCTATACTCTGAGCGTCACTATCTCCTATTTGTCCTTTGCTTAGTTTCTTGTATTTGAGATGCACATGGGCTCTTCTATTGAGCACTATCCTCCTTAATATACTTTTTTCTCAAGCTTGTTACCTTTTATCTTGTTTCCTTGTTGACTTATTCTTAATACTCTTTCTCTATCCAAACTTTCAATATTTATCTTATCCAAATATTCTTGTACCAATATTATGTTGTCTTATCTTTTCTACTTGCTTTTCTATCTCTGCAAATAGACTAGATTAATGGTCCCTTTTCTTACATAGGACCAATATATCTACTTATGATGGATCTATTTCAATCAGGTCTTATTCACTATCTTTAATCTTCAATGGGACCTCTTTCTTAGGTCTCAAATATCTAGTTCTCTTAACTCTATCCTTTAATATTGATCTCTTCTCTTGAATCAACTTATCAAGGTCTATATGACCTGAATCATTGAAAATTTGATCAAGATATTTTCCTTAAGATTTGCATCCAAAAATATCAATATCAAGGTCTATCTTCAAGACTTGAATCAATCTTATGGATTACCTTCAATTTAAAATAGTTTCTTGGAATGCATAAAATTAATATATCTTATCAAGGTCAATATATTAATGACCTATAACTTTTATCAAGGTCTATATTTGATACCTAAAACTTTTGATAGTCTGCAACTTAAATCAATCCCCACTTGAGGAATTTTTTTTGCCTTCTCCCACTTGAAGATGAAATTCTTCTCTATCTATTGTAGGAAGCTTCTCACTTTTGTGGATTGATTTTTGCTACAAATTTTTTTTAGGTTGTTCCTAAGAATCCAATATGAATATCCTCCTTGCTATAGAATCCAATAGCTTAATTAGGATGTCAATCTCCTGAATGACCAACTTTTATTGAGTCAGTTCTTCCTTCCCATAATCTTCACTTAATGTCAAGGTGACTATAAACTTCCTTGATGCTCCAAACAAGATAGCTTGATTATACTACTTCCTCAACCTTCTTCTGAGTGTTGGTAGAAACCCATTTCTAGGAATTTCTCTATGTTATTGAAGACTTCTATTAGGTTTAGCTATTTCCTTGAATAACCAACTTTCTTCTTGAGTTGGCTTTGTCAAATATGAATCATATTCTTCATTGGTTATCCTTGTGGAAATATTTTTATTGAGTTCTAGTCTTCACTTCTTATTATTCAACTTAGTGGAAAGACTCTAACTTTTTTATTTATACAACTTAACAAATCATGTGCATTCAACCTTGTTGTAGCTCTGATACCACTGTTAGATTTTGAATCTTTAATACTAATGTAAATCTCACAGGGAAATAATCACAATATCTAATATAAAATAGTGTAGACACCAAAATCCAGCCACTTGCAAGTCATCTATACCTTCCTGTCAGCCACGTGTCGGTCATCCACCTTCCCGCCATTATTTGGCCCAAATCCACACTTTCCCGCCATTATTTGGCCCAATTTCACCTTTCCCGCCATTTTTCATCCCCAAATTTATTTAAATTAATATTTATATATATATTTTTTAATATTTTAATATATATATTTAAATAATAGTTTAAGTGATTTAATCTGAGCCGTCCATCCTTCATTTAATCTCATCCGTCCATCCATCTTAATCCATTCCACAACCCAGATTTATTCTCTACCCTTGGATCCACTTTAATCTTAGCCACACGTTCAAAGTGTCGTTAAAACCCTAAAGTGTGCCCTAAGAGTAGATTATAAATTGAGTCACCTTGATGGCTCAAACCCTATGTCTTTTGCTACTTCTATCTCCTATGCGCTATCTCTCGATTCTAATTCTTCTACTGCTATCTCCTCTATCTCTCTTCTGCTACCCTTTCGCCGCATCCATCGTCGCTTTCGTCGCCATTCCTTCTACAACATTCTGCAGAATCCCCCATTCTTGTCGCAAGTGCCCGCGGGCGTTTACCCCTTTACCAAGTGCCCACGGGCGTTTACCAAGTGCCCACGGGCGTTTACCAAGTGCCCGCGGGCGTTTACCCATAGCCACAGACTCAGACCGACGTCTGAAACCTTAATCCAGAAGCACGCGGGCGTTCAGCGAGTGCACCAGGGTGCCTTCCGTAGCCGATTTGACAGCCACATTACTTCCAGGTGTCGCCTGGTCTAGCTGCGTTAACAGAGAACAGGTATAAATTAGTTTAAAGCAAGTAACTTCTTTTCTTTTATTGATCTGTTATTGAATTCCTGCATTTCATTTTTCTAGGGTTTTAGATTGTTTTCGAGGGCTCACACAGTGGAGCCCTCTTATTAATTTCTAACTCCTTGATAGTGTTAATGTGTGCAGGTTTTTGACAGCAGATCCGGTTTATTGATGGCAGTTGATTAAGCTGGAGTGGTCCAAGCAAGGGATACAACAAAGCCCACTCACTCTGTTGGGATTGAAGATACATTCTTCGAAAGCGCCACCATTTGTGCCGCCTAGGGTTTCGGAGAACCCTAGCATAAATTGTAATCTTGTATCACAAATAAAGGGTTACAGGCCCAGTTGTATTCAAAAAGGAGTTTTTAAACTCCATCGATTAATAGAAATCGTTTGTTTTGTGCAACTATTCTGTACTCTGTCATTGTGATTTTATTTATTTTTGTTTGGCGTGTATTTTTAATCTACAAATGGCGATCACGGTGGGACCCCCTAGGGTTTCATATTTTTAATACTTGCTTTACTAATCTGTTCCTGTTTTCTGTTTTATTTTGCAGGTTCCAAAATCGTGAAATTCGTTGTTCCAGCGAACTAGGGTTTCTGAGTTTGCAAAAACGCAGCAGACGCAGAGGGGCGTCTGGAAGTCCAATACGAAACGCAGAGGTGCGTTTCAGCTCGTGCGGACTCCCGTGGGCGTTTGAAGTCGCTTTTACGTAAAAGCGTAGGCTTCCAAGTAAGTGTCTGTACTTTTTACGTTTTTGGTTTTTTCGCCATATTTTGTTTCTTTTTCGGATCATTACTTTAAAATGAACAAAAACTAAGTAATCTGGAAAAGAACAGTTATTTTTAATTACATTTTTCTTTGCATTGCATTATTGATTGTTGCTTGCATTAAAAAAAAAAAAAAATTTGCATACCTAGCTGCATATTAGAATAGCTACGAATTATTTGTTTTAATTATCTAAGTAGGACTATTGATTGGATGTCAATAGTACTCCTGCCATTGGGTGATTCCAGGCAGAGAAGTGGACGAACCTTCCGGTTGCTCCTTTGATATCTGATATCATTGGTAGGCAGGGGGTTTTAAACGGTGTACTTCACTTCTTCAGAGGAAATGACATGTTTTCAGTAGCCTCTTGCTTAGATCATTAGAACTTTTGATTTATAGCCTTGTATGTACACATTAGATAACTAAAACATTTAAAAAAAAAAAAATTCATTGCATTTTCATATTGCATTTAAAATAGTGATATCTGGATTTCATCACCAGGTATTGCTTGAAGTTTAGTGACGGTGGAATTCATCTCCATCCATTAAACTTCTGCCTTAGACACCATAGGTCACCCCCGAGCAAACTTGCTGGATTTCATCACCAGTAAGAATCTCGTTGTCCTTTCCTAGCCATAGTTTTTACCTTTTTTGTGAATAATTCAAGATTAGATCACATGCAAAACTCATAAACCGGACACTTAAAATTTACTACGGATTAAGATCAGAAAATAATTAATTAACCGCAAGGTAAGACACATTGGTTGAAACCTAGGTTGTGACTGTTTTCTGATAATTTTTTGTAGTGTAAATTTATCATTCTAGTTTTGCATTCTTCTTTTCTGAATTTGTTTAGATTTATTGCTCTATGGTCTTAACAAGGAATCAATCTAAAATGTTAAATCTAAATAATCAAATGGGAAATTCACAGAACATCCCCACCACCAACATGGCCACTTATCCTAGTGAATTTCAGGCAGGTTCGCCTGTAGGTCTTTCACGTCCTTCTACCATCTACCACATGGCCATGCCCATGGAGGAAGACAATTCCTCTCATATTGTCCACATTGATATGGCCCAAGTGCAAACTCACTTAAGAGATGGCACTGGCTATATCCTTGAGCCAATCCAAGATTCCCCTATGCAAGATTCTATTTTTCAGCAGGATATTGCATCAACCATACCCGTTGGTTTCACTCGAGTCTACACTAACCCTTTTTTTGAGGCTAATGTGGTATCTCGTTCAGCCGGCTTCATCTCCAACATCTTCCCAGATGCTCAATTGTCCTCCTTTGGAGACAAATGTAGTGTCTTCCCGACCACCTTCTCCTCCATGTACCCGGGTGTACACCAATTCTCTTTATGAAGTTGGTGGAAACTCTTCTAGCCATAACCAATTTCAACCCTCTTCTTCCCAAACCATTTATGGTTTCACCCTACCTGGGACACAATCATCTGTTCCTTCCCGGTATCGCCTACTTCAGCCACCTTCATTGCTCCCTGTGCAGTCCCCGTGACTACCATGGCCGCCTCCCAACTTCATCGCCCCTGCTATGCAGTCTTCTGTGACTACCATGGCAGCCTGCCCTCCACCTTCATCCAATCATCCCACCTCCCTTGGGTTAGAGATTAATAAGGTTAAGGAGTATCTCGACAAATTGATTTTGCAACAACAACAACAAAATGCCCAACCACCTGTCGTAGTAAATCCTACACCCCAACCAATTTCTACCCAGCCAACTTTTATTAGCTCAAGCCCCACCTGGGTACCCCAATCTTCGGTGGTGTCCATTCCTACCCCACCTTTCTCCCAACCTAGTCCAGTTCATCATCCACCCCAATCACCTTCTTTTCGGTATCATCCATACCAACAACCTGTCCATTCCACACCGCCTAATTCAAGCAATTTCATCCCATCTCATCAATTTTCCACTCCTCCATTGCATCCTCATAATCATCAAACAAGTCAAAATTTTAATGAAGATCCACGACTCCATGCTATGCAACAACAGATTGACAACCTTATGCTCAACATGCCTGGCTCATCTAGTCAGAAACCTACGCTAAGGTCATTGATCAATCAACCAATTCATCCTTCGGTACCTTCACCACCATATCCGACCGATTTCACATTATCGAAGTTTGACAAATTTCGAGGAACTGAGGATCCTCATGAACATGTGAGCTCATTCATGCATGCTTGCTTTAGAATCCAAAATAATGATGCTCTTATGCTCAAAACTTTTCCTCAGACATTAGGAGGAGATGTTGTACAGTGGTACAATCATTTAGCTCACCATAGCATTTATGCTTACGAGCAATTGATTAATCTATTTTTAGAACGATTCTCCCTGAATGTACAAAAGAGAGTTTCATTGTCCGACTTATACAAGCTCAAGCAACATGACGATGAGACTGTTTATGACTTTGGAAACCGTTGGAGGGCTATCATTAATAAACTGCCATTCTCCCTACCAATGGAGGAGTTAACCAAAATGTTCACCCGGAGTTGTCTAAAACCTATCTCTTGGTTACTCCAATTACAACAATACAGGACTTTTGAAGAGGCTTTGGCCCAAGCAAGTATCATAGAAGACATTAAAGTCCAAGAGGGTGTTTTAAAACCCCGTAGAAAAGAATGGCAACAAAAGGGCCAACAACGAAATAATAATTATGGCCAAAACAAACAAGCACAGGCTAGTACAGCCTCAAATGTTAACCAAGTTAATCAAGTGGTGGCGAGCCAGCCCGTAATGGCTCAACAACAACAAGTAATGCAAAGTCAACCGCAACCAATTGCTTATCATGCGGTACCCGCCCCTACTCAACCAGCTCCCAATATTGGGCCAACCATGGAAACTCGACCTTGGCAAAACAATCGTCCCAAGCGACAATTCACACCTTTAGATGAACCATATGCGGTCATATTCAACAAGTTATATAGCACAAATCAGTTAACTTTACCTGAGTTTAAACCTTTAGACCCATCTAGAAGGGGGAAGTATTACAAGGAGTACCTATTTTGTCCTTATCATAGGCAAAATGGGCACGATATCAATAATTGTACAACTTTCAAACATGTGATCCAAGATCTTATTGAGATTGGAGCCATTAAATTGGATAGCCCCTTAGCCCAACAAAATCAAAATCTTGGTATATTTCAAACACCCCTTCCACATCGGGAGGAAGCTCCAACAACTTCAGGGGAGTAACTCAGGTAACTCCTCCTAATCAAGTCAACCATGTAAAACAATACCAAGGTTTTGTGGGTACTATTAACGTAGTAACCCGGGGTCAAAGGGCGAACCAACCAAATCAGGTCGAACCACGAGCCACCTGTACAAACCCCCAGTCCACCTCAGGTAACAATGACCCAACGACGTGCTAGTACTTCTCAACAACCGCTAAATCATTCTACTCAACGCCAACGACCCATCATGTCATTGAGTAGCCGGTTAACTACCAGTTTAAAAATGGCTTCTGCCAAGTTATCGATCTATGACCTCATTCAACAATCTCCCCCGCATAGAGAGGCATTAATGGAAATATTAAAGTCAATCGAGCTTCAAACTCAAGATACTAATGCCTTCAACAACTTTGTGGGGAGTATTCAAACATGCATGGAGCCCTCCATCACTTTCTATGATTTTGAAATCAAACCTATGTCAACAGAAAGTATAGATCCTCCACTACATATCATGGCCAAGATCGATAACAAGCCATTCAAGAGAGTCTTAATTGACACCGGTTCCTCAATCAATATCATTACAACATCGGCGTTGAGTCATCTAAAGTTGTCGCCATCCCTTATCACAAAGTCGACTTTTACTCTTAAAGCATTCAATGATGCTTTATCTTCCACGGTTGGCACAGTTATCTTGCCCATTGAGGTAGGGGCCCGAACTTTGCATACCTTGTTTCACATCTTGGAAGGGACCATGGCATACAATGTATTGCTTGGACGGCCTTGGCTTAGGGAGATGAGATGTGTCCCTTCTATACTGCATCAATGTCTGAAGTATGTATATGAGGGACAGGTTCATTGTGTACCTGCTGACACGGAACCCTTCAAACATTGCAACTATGTCTCAAATCCTTATGAGATTGTGTTGCCATCCACTCATCTTTTCTTGACCCCATCTACTTCTTCTATACCATCTTCTTCTAAAGCTCCCATTCCTGAGGAGCTACCCATCATATCGCAACCATCTTCCTCTTCCGCTATTCCATCTCATTCACCACTTTCTTCATCAACTAATCTTCCTTCTTCTTCATCAGTGACCACATGCACATGTGGCCATGACCAATCATCTCTTTCCACGTCATTACCCCCTTCTTCTACACCTTCTTCAACATCACCTATTATTCCTCCATCTTCCCAACCATCACCAACTGATGTTTCACAAGTTAGTGAAGCATCAACCCAACCAAATCCTTCCAATTCTTCTATCCCACATTCTTCTATTCCATCATCTAGTCCATCTCCCTCCCAAGTCAAGGTCCATCTCATTGATGCAGGTATTGGTGAGTATGCCATCCAAGATGTCCACATCACACCGTTCAATGTGCAAAAAGTTAAAGATTTTGGTCGTCCACATGACCAACATTTATCCATTGGATCGGTTTATAACATGGGTTCTATGCCAAATTCCATTAATTTTGTATATGGGGGAATAGAGTCATCTTCTAGTCCTACCACCATACTAGAACCTAAGCATCCAGTCCCCGCCAATATCGAAAGGATGGAGGGTTTTCCCTCTCGCTATTTCCACGGACATAATTGGCAGCAATTTGGCCTAGGTCGATACGAGCAAGGGGTAACCGAACGCATCGATATGCCATACCATAGACCCACTGAGCATTTTGGTCTGGGCTACCAACCACTTCCATCCCTTTCTTCTTTTGAACGAGCTTTTCAAAGCATTAATCTTAATTCAGAAGAAGAAATCCTCCACCCCGACGAATCCGAAGATGAAGCCTATGAAGAATTTGACGTCATGTCAAATGGTGATGAATCTGAAGAAGAGTCGGCGCCCATTGTTCCCCTCACTAAACAAGACGAGTTTTATCTCCAATTGTTTCCTCTCCAAGAGGCCATCTTTCGCTTGCTTCTTCCACAAGAACGAGGTGAACCACCCCCTCCGCCACATCCATAAGCCATAATCCAAACTTGTATTATATGTATATACTAAAATAGTGGTTTTCACCACTACAAAAAAAAAAAAAAAAAAACTCAAAAACTATGTTGTTTTGCATCTCAGGTCTTCCGAGGTCTTCACCGGTTTTCCCTTCCATTCCGCCCATCCTTTCTTCCATAAGTCGACAATGAATTTCGAAGACTTATTCACCCCGCTCCATAATCCATATGATCCGGATAAGCCTAAGAAATGTGTCTTTGGTGTTACCTCATGCAAACTCCTAGGTTTTATTATCTCTAAACGAGGTATTGAGGTGGACCCAAACAAGGTCAAAGCCATTATGGAAATGTGTCCCCCAACTAATTTGAAGGAGTTGCGTAGTTTACAAGGAAAGATTAATTCAATCCGTCGCTTTATTGCACAACTTTCTGATAAATGTAGGCCATTTTGCCACCTACTACAAAAGGGGGTACAATTTTCATGGACAGATGAATGTCAGAAAGCCTTTGATGACATCAAGCAAGATACTTAGCATCTCCGCCAGTCTTAGCTCCACCTCGTCCAGGGGTCCCTTTCAACCTTTATATCTCAGCAACGGACTTTGCCTTAGGGACAATGCTTGCACAAAAGAATGAACAAAATCGCGAGCAAGCTATCTATTATATTAGTCGAACATTGGTAAGCTATGAAACCCGATATGCTTATGTGGAAAAGTTGTGCTTAGAAGTGGTTTTTGCCACTAAGAAACTTCGTCATTATATGCTTAGCCATACAACATATGTCATAGCTAGAGAAAACCCTCTGCGTTATATGATGTCTCGCACTTATAATAACACTCGTACCGCTAAATGGATAATGTTGCTTACCGAATTCGATCTTGAATTCATTAGCCAAAAATCTGTTAAAGGTCAAGTTATAGCCGATCAACTTGCGGAAGCTCCGCTACCTAGTGATCATCCTTTGATTATTGAGCTCCCAGATGATTCGGTATTTGCTATCACTGAACAAGAAGAGGACATCATTCCGGAGGAAGATGTTGACATCACGCTATTCTTTGATGGCTCTAAGTGCGCGAAAGGTCGAGGTGCTGGAGTTGTGTTTCATACACCTCAAGGGATTCCCATCCCTTTATCATTCAAACTAGACTTCCAATGCACCAATAATAAAGCAGAGTATGAAGCCTTAATTTTAGGTCTTCAATCAGCCATAGCTATGAGCATTAAGCGTATTCGGATATTTGGGGATTCTCAACTCGTGGTTAAACAAATTACAGGAGAATACCAAGCCAAAGAACCTACCATTAAGCTTTATCATGATGTAGCAATGAAGTTGCTCTCTAAGTTTGATTGGTATGAGATCACTAGTTTGCCTCGTTCGACTAATAGATTTGCGGATGCCATGGCCTCTCTTGGATCATTGATTCCAAAGGACTCCCTTGGAGAGGTACAACCCCTAATCATTTCCACAATCTCTAAGTCTGCAATTGTCCGTGCTGAGTCTAAAGATGAAAAAGATGTTTGCTTTATCCATTCGGATCCATATGAGCCTTGGTCTAGTGAGATAGTAGCCTTCCTCAAGTTTGGAACACTTCCATCTGATTTGTCTCGAACTTCCCGTCGCTGCTTTAAGCAAAAGGCAGCTCGTTTTGTTCTTTTGGGGGATGTGTTGTATAAACGTGGATATGATGGAGTACTCCTCCGCTGTCTAGAAGCAGGTGAAACACATAGAGCTATTGCTGAAGCCCATGATGGTACTTGTGGTGGTCATTTTAGTGGAATGGCCATTGCGAAGCGTATTTTACGTATGGGGTATTATTGGCCCACTATGGAACAAGATTGTTGCAAATATGTTAAACAATGTAAAAAGTGTCAAGAACACGCTAATTTAATCCATATACCATCACAAGCTTTACAGCCCATCCAAAGCCTTTGGCCCTTCTCACAATGGGGTCTCGATTTAATTGGCAAGATTTCACCTGCCTCTTTAGGACAACATACTTTCATCATTACAACCATCGAATACTTCACAAAGTGGGTTGAAGCTATTCCTCTAACCAGTACGACAGGTCCTAGAATTGTGGAGTTTATACTTCACCATATCATTTGTCGTTTTGGTATTCCCTCTAAAATCATTTCTGATAACGGCAAGTCTTTTAAGAATAAGGATGTTCGAGCTCTTTGCGAAAAGTATAATATCCAACATAGTTTCTCAACTCCTTACTACCCACAAGCCAATGGACAAGTTGAAGCTTCCAATAAGACCATAATTGCTATTCTTAAGAAACTTGTTAAAGAAAATCATAAAGATTGGCATACACAAATCCCCTTGGCATTATGGGCTTACGTAACAAGCATCGAACTCCCATTGGGGCAACGCCATTTTCTTTGGTCTATGGAGCTGAAGCAATCATGCCTCTTGAGCTCGAGATCCCTTCCTTGCGAATTTCTTTGCAGGAATTTATCGATGATGATACTCGCTAGACAAGCACGTCTTGATCAACTCACACTCATAGATGAAAAACGAATCAATGCTTTAGAGCATTTGCGAGTTTATCAAGACCGATTGAAACGTGCTTACAATGCCAAAGTTCATCTAAGAGAATTTCAAGTAGGGGATCTTGTCCTTAAAGAGAATCAACAAAACACCAATGCATTGCCGCATCTTCGAGATAAATTCGCGGCTAATTGGTTAGGTCCATATATGGTCACCGAAAGAGTGGGTAATGGAACTTATAGACTTGCCAGTTTAGAGGGAGAGGAAGAACCCGAACCACTTAATGTTATACACTTGAGGGCATTCTACGCATAGTTTGAATTTTATATGTACATATATACATGGCTTGTAAAAAAAAAAAAAAAAAAACAAATAAAATAAAAAGAATTTGCATTTCATTGTTAGTTGCATACATCTCATTCAAAAACATTGCATTTCATGTGCATACATCTCATTGAAAACCATAACATTTCATTTTCAGCCATAGTTGCATATCATGTTAGAGACCATTCTATCTTTTGGATATAAAATTTGGTCAAGCAAAAGTCATGTTGCCTTAATCAGGGGCACCTTCATAAAATCCATCAAACCGAATTGTCATTCGTACACCCATTTTCCATTTGCACATATTTACATTGCCAAAATGTTTTCAGTCACTCAGCCATTTCTAGTGTTTTAAGCAAACTTCGAAATGCATGTCAAAGTTCTCTAGGGCCATATCACAAATTACACTAAATAAAATCTTGAGTATTGGGAAATGATTTCAAAAGCGGTCTTGAACCTATCACATTTTCACATCTTAAAAACATCTTGTGTCAAAGAGAGATAACACCATCCTTGGGTTGTGCCTCGAAGTGAAAAGGGTAATCCTCGTTTGTCCTATCATGCAAACATAGTCCATAAAACAGTGGTTCTTACCACTATCACAAGCAATCACAAAATATAAATATAAACAGAGTAGTAAGGATAGGGTAAAATTCTCATCATACTTCGGTTGAGAATCCGATTCCCCAAAGCTCTAAGGAAATGAACATTTTTCACACACCACTGATCCCAAATAAGTTGTAAGGATCGTACTACTTGTCCAGTCAGACGGATAGGTAGTCATCCCCAAGGCTTACAAAGGTCAAAAACAACATGGACTATGGAGTTAACCTTCACCGGGGCTATAGACGCTTGACTGGCAGTGGAGTATACTCATTTGCGTGGCGACATGTCTCTCCTCAAAAAGAGACCTCTGAATGCTCATACGGACAAACTAGCTTCGGGGTCTTCTCCATAACAGGGTTACCTAATTTATGCAAGATGAGGTTAATGAACACACTTGCACACACACAGGTTTTTGATTGCCTAGAGTCACTACCATGCTTCTGATTTGGTTAATGAACTCACATGCACACACATTTGGTCCTAGTTGAATTAGGAAGTATTAGTAAGTTTGTTTGATACCACTAGCATGTTTGAGTCTTTGTAAAACAGTCTTCCTCCATATTTTCTTCCATATCAACCTCCATATCTTCTTCCATATTCATGTCATTCCATACGTCATTCATTCACAAGCTACCAAGTTCGGTGCCCCTGATTAAACAATTATGATAACAGTTGGCTAAATCTAACTATCTAAAAGTATGAGTGCTTCTTAGTGCATATTTCATTTACTTAGTCTCGCATTAATCATCTATAACTTTGCATTCCATTCCATCACATATGCATTAAAACATATAAAAACATGCATCACAAAAACATAGGCATTCACACAAAAGAAAGTAAAACACTAAAAATAAAAGCCATGTATATATATATGTATAAAGATCAAAACGTACAATGAATGCCAAAAGGCTACAATATACAATAGAGCACCAAGGCTCATAAAGAGTGCATCTAAGCACTAAGCTAACCATCAAAAGAGGATCCCTGTGACCTAGTAGGAGCCCTAGACCTAGTGGTGTGCCTAGACTCACTACGCCTAGAGACAGAGGAGGATGGAGGATCAGGCAACACAATGTGATGCCTAAACAATGTGTCCTCCAGAGCCTCAATATAACGAGTCCTAGACCTAAGTCTAGATATGTCTATCCCGTGTCGTCGCTCTCGCTCCGCTAGCTCTGCCTGGAGTCTCGTCACCCTGTCATCCTGGGGCACCCTAGTCGCTCCATCCAAGTCCGCCTCGCATCTGGGCCATCCTCTCCTCCTGAACAGCTATCAGGGCATCCCGCTCTGCAACCTGTTGCTCCAGCCGAGCTATCCTCTCATCCCGGACAGCTAGCATAGCATCGCGCTCTGCTATCTGTTGCTACAGCTGTGCCAGATCATCCTCGTGCCCGCTAGGGGGTACCTCCCTAGTCTCTCCTACGGCCTCTCCTAGGCCCTCGCCATCATCCTCCTCGTCATCTCCGCTCCTCGGTGCCTACCGCGCCATCTTCCCCTTTCGCCTTCGATCGTCAGATCGAAGGCGGGGACCCTCCTCGCTTGGGAACCTCTGCGGTTCCCTCGTCCTCTCCAGCTCCAACAGCCACCAATGGTGGCTCCCACCTCGGCTCTGCGGCCATCCATGCTGCATACTCAGTGTTACCCCGACGTCATCCACGTCGAGGATCTCCATGTCCTCATCGTCCTCTGTCGCCTCCCTCCATGGCTCGGCACACGGCAAATCCCCTCTCGATCCGTGCCTCCGGTAGCGCACCGGCTCACCGGGGACATCCTCGTCTCAATCCGACCCGGCGGAGCACTCGAGACATCCGTATGTACTCCGCCTCGCCGTGGCCCCGACCCACTACCCATCTAGCCCGTCGCACCCGTCTCGGATGCTCTCCATCACCGATCCACCTCGCCTCCCGCCAGGGCCTCCAAATGACTTGGGCATCCGTCAAGTCCGCCCATAAACTCCTATACCATTGCCCCGATCTCACGGGGCGGCTCGACTGTCTCTCCTCCGCCACTGGCCATCTCCTACCATAAGCCCGGCTCATGTCCCAGTAAGCACATGGCAACCCCTCCGGTCGGGCCACTCTGAAGTGCTCCCAGCCCCAGCATTGGAGAACCAAACTGCAGCCTAGGCCCTTTCGGCCCCGTCTCCGAACCTCATACAACTCCCGGTACACCTGCGCCAATAAAGCGGGCGCCCAGGCATACACTACCCTATTAGTGAGCATCTCGCTCACTACACCCATCAGGTTCCATGGAAACCTGCACCCGGTGCTGTTCGGGGCCACAATGTTGGCCAATACGAACATCATCAGAGCCTCCACCGCTACCAACTCCTTGGCCGTATACATGGCCAAGTAAGGAATCCCCCGCTCTCCGTCCGGATCTCCCTCCAGTCATCCCCAAACAACTTGGCCATCTTCATGGCCCTATCTCGTCCAACCTCCACCCGCGCCCCTCCACGGGCACCTTGAGGATGCGGTATACATCCTCAAGCGTCACCGTCATCTCTCCGATCGGGAGCTAGAACGTCCCCCGATCCGGATCCCACCTCTCGGCCAAAGCCGAGAGGTACCCCTCATCTGCCCGAACTACCTCCAACCGGGCTGCCTCCGCTAGCCCTACTACCTCCAATATCTCCCAGCCTGCCGGGACAATGACCTCCTCATCCCCGGAATGATAGGGGAGAATCGGTGTCGTGCCTCTAACACCCTAAGCTCCAAAACAACAAAACAAAAATTGGTTACAAATTTTTTTCCAAAAAAAAAAAAACAAAAAAAAAAAAAAAAACAAATAAAAGTACTTGCTTAAATAAACAAATACCTCGACTGGCTGCACCTGGCGCGTCCGCTCCCATCTCCGCCATAGCTCCCGCGTGCTTCACTCTCCCACACAACCTTTCACTTCACTTCACTTCATTCCACTCCCTCAGACGCACTTCTCTCAAGCTCGAACGCACAAATGAGCGAAATTCTCGCTGAAACTGTTTAAATAGCTGGTTTTGGCACCCTGAAATGTAGTGGGGCATTTCATGGTGCATTCAGATGCAGTGGGGCATTTCATGATGCATTCAAACACCGGCGGGCATTTTTGCCACCTCCAAATGCATACCGGCGTTTGGTGTCAGTATTGAATAAAAGAACAAAACTTACAAAATTGAAGCTTACCTCCTCCAAATTTCATCAAATTGCATCCATCCATTCTTCTTATCATAATAAAACATTTTGTGAAGGTTACAACAGTTTTGGAAACAAATTTTGTCATTTTGCTCAAAAAGCGCATCATTCATCATTGATTTACAAATTGGGTTAAAAACATTCAAAACCTTCACAAAATTAACAACATTCATCAATTCTTCCGATCTATCGTCAATTTCATTCATTCTTCTTTCATCATGCATATTTTTGCCAAATTAAATTAAAGTAAACCTCGTATCTAGTGGTATATTCTATCACCTTGGCGATTGCAGCGATTTGCATCCATGCAATTCGGTAAGAGGATTAAACCACCATAAGGACACTTACCATTTATCATCATCAATTATTTCACTGTTTGAAAATTGGAAATCAATTTTGGGTATCCTACTTTTCAAGTGACCTCATACCAAGATTAATTTGCTCAACAGCTTGTCATTGATGGCCTAGTTCATGGGGCCTTAAACGTGGACAATCTTCAATATCATCATTATTTTGAGTCTTGCTAGAGATTAAGGCTACCTAGGTTGATTGGTTCCGACCCGAGGAATTATCCATAAAGTCACTAGGAGCATCTCTGAAGTTCTGGACTCTTTCATATTGCATCTCTGCATATCAATGGCACCAACAAGGCAATTTCATCAACAGTATGGATTCACCCACAGGAGTTGGGGCATCCGTTATCAATTTTTAACTTTCCTAATAGTAGAATTCATCTTACATGATCATGGAATTTAAAATTTGGCAAAAATCCCTTTCTAACCGTTGGGGCAGAAAACGGTTCATCTTTCACATCACTCATATCGTCTTCAATCATATTATTTTCTGGTTTGTACACCAACCCCTTTTCTGTTGGGACATAAACAGATGGTTCATACACCAACCCCTTTTTCACCGTTGGGGCAAAAACGGTTCATTTTCTTCCGAATTTCTTCCAATTGGCTCGTGAGAACCATTCTCGCTCGCCAATTGAGGGGGTAAGCTGATAAATTTTAAATATTCTTTTATTCTTTGGTCTTCAAAGTTGTGCTTTAGTCTTGAGAGAGAGTTGCGTCTGATCCAGCTTTTCAGGTGTCCTAAGTTTTTGTGCTGCATTGTGTCTTCACACAAAGCAGCTCAAAAGGGGCATCTGTAGACACCAAAATCCAGCCACTTGCAAGTCATCTATACCTTCCTGTCGACCACGTGTCGGTCATCCACCTTCCCGCCATTATTTGGCCCAAATCCACACTTTCCCGCCATTATTTGGCCCAATTTCACCTTTCCCGCCATTTTTCATCCCCAAATTTATTTAAATTAATATTTATATATATATATTTTTTAATATTTTAATATATATATTTAAATAATAGTTTAAGTGATTTAATCTGAGCCGTCCATCCTTCATTTAATCTCATCCGTCCATCCATCTTAATCCATTTCACAACCTAGATTTATTCTCTACCCTTAGATCCACTTTAATCTTAGCCACACGTTCAAAGTGTCGTTAAAACCCTAAAGTGTGCCCTAAGAGTAGATTATAAATTGAGTCACCTTGATGGCTCAAACCCTATGTCTTTTGCTACTTCTATCCTGGATCTTTTCTATCTTCTTAATTATCTTCTATCTCCTTTTTTCCCCTCTATCTCTCTTCTGCTACCCTTTCGTCGCATCCATCGCCGCATCCATCGCCGCTTTCGCTTCGCCATCTCTTCTACGACATTCTGCAGAATCCCCCATTCTTGTCGCAAGTGCCCGCGGGCGTTTACCCCTTTACCAAGTGCCCACGGGCGTTTACCAAGTGCCCACGGGCGTTTACCAAGTGCCCGCGGGCGTTTACCCACAGCCACAGACTCAGACCGGCGTCTGAAACCTTAATCCAGAAGCACGCGGGCGTTCAGCGAGTGCACCAGGGCGCCTTCCGCAGCCGATTTGATAGCCACATTACTTCCAGGTGTCGCCTGGTCTAGCTACGTTAACAGAGAACAGGTATAAATTAGTTTAAAGCAAGTAACTTCTTTTCTTTTATTGATCTGTTATTGAATTCCTGCATTCCATTTTTCTAGGGTTTTAGATTGTTTTCGAGGGCTCACACGGTGGAGCCCTCTTATTAATTTCTAACTCCTTGATAGTGTTAATGTGTGCGGGTTTTTGACGATGAGATCCGGTTTATTGATGGCAGTGATTAAGGTCGGAGTGGTCCAAGCAAGGGATACAACAAAGCCCACTCACTCTGTTGGGATTGAAGATACATTCTTCGGAAGCGCCACCATTTGTGCCAGCTAGGGTTTCGGAGAACCCTAGCACGAATTGTAATCTTGTATCACAAATAAAGGGTTACAGGCCCAGTTGTATTCAAAAAGGAGTTTTTAAACTCCATCGATTAATAGAAATCGTTTGTTTTGTGCAACTATTCTAATAAATTTTAAACATTCTTTTATTCTTTGGTCTTCAAAGTTGTGCTTTAGTTGAGATTTGGTTCGATCCGCTTTTAAGTGTGTTTTGTGTGCGTTGTATCTTCAAACTCAAAAAGGGGCATCTGTAGACACCAAAATCTAGCCACTTGCAAGTCATCTATACCTTCCTGTCAGCCACATGTCAATCATCCATCTTTCCCGCCATTATTTGGCCCAAATCCACACTTTCCCGCCATTATTTGGCCCAATTTCACCTTTCCTGCCATTTTTCATCCCCAAATGTATTTAAATTAATATTTATATATGTATTTTAATATTTTAATATTTTAATATATATTTAAATAATAGTTTAAGTGATTTAATCTGAGCCGTCCATCCTTCATTTAATCTCATTCATCCATCCATCTTAATCCATTCCACAACCAAGATTTATTCTCTACCCTTGGATCCACTTTAATCTTAGCCACATGTTCAAAGTGTTGTTAAAACCCTAAAGTGTGCCCTAAGAGTAGATTATAAATTGAGTCACTTTGATGGCTCAAACCCTATGTCTTTTGCTACTTCTATCTCTGATGCGCTATCTCTGATTCTAATTCTTCTACTGCTATCTCCTCTATCTCTCTTCTGCTACCCTTTCGCCGCATCCATCGTCGCTTTCGTCACCGCTTTCATCGCCATTCTCTTCTGCAGCATTCTACAGAATCCCCCATTCTTGTCGCAAGTGCCCACGGGAGTTTACCCCTTCACCAAGTGCCCACGGGCGTTTACCAAGTGCCCATGGGCATTTACCGAGTGCCCGCGGGCGTTTACCCACAGCCACAGACTCAGACCGGCATCTAAAACCTTAATCCAGAAGCACGCGGGCATTCAGCGAGTGCACCAGGGCACATTTCGTAGCCGATTTGACAGCCACATTACTTCCAGGTGTCACCTGGTCTAGCTGCGTTAACAAAGAATAGGTATAAATTAGTTTAAAGCAAGTAACTTCTTTTCTTCTATTTGATCTGTTATTGAATTCCTGCATTTCATTTTTCTAGGGTTTTAGATTGTTTTCGAGGGCTCACACAGTGGAGCCCTCTTATTAATTTCTAACTCCTTGATAGTGTTAATGTGTGTAGGTTTTTGACAACAGATCCGGTTTATTGATGGCAGCTGATTAAGCTGGAGTGGTCCAAGCAAGGGATACAACAAAGCCCACTCACTCTGTTGGGATTGAAGATACATTCTTCGGAAGTGCCACCATTTGTGCCAACTAGGGTTTCGGAGAACCCTAGCATAACTTGTAACTGTGTATCACAAATAAAGGGTTACAGGCCCAGTTGTATTCAAAAAGGAGTTTTTAAACTCCATCGATTAATAGAAATCGTTTGTTTTGTGCAACTTTCCTGTATTCCATTCTTGTGGTTTTATCTTTTGTTTGGCGTTGTATTTTTAATCTACAAATGGCGATCACAATATTGCACATAAAAATACTAATAATGCTATTGAATAAAGGTCTACTAATGCAAGCATAAAACTATGCATGTCTGATGATAATTACAATGCTTTATCACAAATATATAATTGTATGTGAATCTTCATATACTGCACTGTTGACCTTTAATTTTCTTTATAACTCTTCACTTTCCTATTATAATGACACATGTGCACACTTACATATTAGACACTTGTGCACATTTACACTCATAACACTTGCACACATATTTACATGACACTTGTGCATTTATTGCACATTATTACATTACATAAAATATTTACTCACTCACTAATCTAAGACACAACCCTATTCTAATATTTACAATAATGTACCAAGGTGGTACATTGGCACATACCAAATAATGTAATATTCTCCAACAATTTTAATAAAAATAGATTAAAAAAAGTTAAACTATTTTAAAAATGAGGCACTTTTATAGTCTCATCACTAGATAGGGTCAAAGCAATATTAGCTCTCAATGCCACAAAACAAGAAAGGTTTACAATATTTCTTTGGGTAGATTAATTTTGTCTAAAAAAATTTATCTAACTTTTCTCATATAGTAAAGCCGATAACAAATATGCTAAAGGAGGATGTGGGTTTCACATGGATGGAGACAAGAAGGGAAGCTTTCAAAAATATAAAGTAAGCTATAACTATAACTCTAGTACTTCCCAATCTAAATTACCAAAAGGATTTCATCCTCTATGTAAATGGTGTTGAAGAAAGCTATGTAGCTATACTTACTCGGAAGGACCAAGATCATAATGAGTGACCTCTAGCATTTCTAAGCCAAACTCTACACAATTATGAAGAAATACAATTTTGTCAAAAATAGGTATTCACTCTTATTAAATCATTTAAAAATATAAGACACTATGTTTCACAAAGCAAAAATATAGTATATGATGTACACCCAAATGTCTAGAATTTCATCATGCAAGGGGAGCTAGGTGAAAAGAGAGTAGGGTGGATCACTAAAATCTAGGAATATGATATATAAATTTAACCTACTAAGTTGATCAGATAAATATACTTATGTGAAAACTTAGCTAATTCTATAGAGCCAAAAATATATATGTGAATTTAAGATCCCAAAGAAATGACAGTAACAAATATCTAGATTGAACAAAGCAGCTAGATTGATTAGTTAATCCATTTTCTTTAGACTAAAAAGTGTCCAAATGGTTTTACAACTTCTCAAAGGTGAAGGTATAGGCTACAGGACATGAACTATACCATGATTGATGATATTCTATATCAACATAATTTTGATAGAGTTCTCTTGTAGTGTATATAGCTTAACAAAGTAAAACAGGTCTTGGAAGAATTCCATTTAGTCTTCTCAGATGGGATTACTATTGTCAAACTATAATAGCTAAAATATTATGGGTCAAATATTATTAGTCTACTCTATTTTCTAATGCTTTCAAAGTGGTTGGTACATGTGATAAGTGTTAGAGGTTTATAGAAAAAAGAAAGAGTCCAACACTACCCCTACAAAAAATTATTGTAGAGAAATCCTTCTATCAATGGGGGCTTGATTTTATTGGGGTAATAAATTTGCACTCATCCATTGGGTGTAAATTCATCCTAACTACAACTTACTACTTTACTACGTATTCTAAAGTAAAATCTACTAAGCATGTAGATCAAGAGACTATTATCAATATTTTGGAAAGATTAATCACTAGGTTTGGGATCCCAACAATAATAGTTTTAGACAATGGTTCAACTTTCATAGGTGCTAAGACCATAGATTTTGCTAGAAAATATGGCATATATTGAAAAAAAATTCCAATTACTACCCATAGGGTAATGGGCTAGTCGAATCCACCAATAAGAATTTGATGAAAATAATCAAAAGAAACATTGGGGATATTCATAGGAGTTGGAACTTAATATTTAATCAAGCGCCATGGGCAGATAGAATCATAGTCAAGAAAACTTAAAAAAATAATCCATATTCTTTGGTCTATGGGAAATAAGTTGTGTTACTGCTAAATTTAGAACTATCAATTATAAAGCTTATAGATCACACAAATTTATTGAATGCAGGTTCGGTTAAAAAATGAATGGTGGAGTTACTTCTGCTAGAAGAGAAAAGAGAGAAACCATATAATTGCTTTTGACAACACCAAGTGGTGGTTAAGATATGGTTTAAAAAGAAAGCTTCCCCAAATCTATTTAAAGTTGAAGACTTGGTTTTAACGTGGGATGAAAATAAAGCTAAATTAGAAAACCACAAAAAATGAATTCATTATGGTATAGGCCTTACCTAATCTTTGGAAGGTATGAATTAAATGCATATGAGCTAATAGATATGGAAAACTACCTTTTACAAATTCTAGTTAATAAATAATATTTATAAATATTATGTATAGAGATGTGTTCCCTAATGTGTACATATACAAGTAGTGGTCGCAATAATTTTGCATCGATAAAAGTTGATTGGCCATAACAAAGAACTGCTAGCCATAAAATTTTAAAATCCACAAAATTCTATTGGCTGAAGGATGAAGTAAAATTTAACTTGGCATGCATCCCAAGTACTCACATGTACTAACATTTCAAAAAAATATTGATGAAAAAGCAAGCCACACAAAATCTTTGACATTAATACACCAATAACTTTTGTTATTGCTAGCTTTATGCTATAAAATCAATACTTAAGATTGCACTTTACATAAGTGAGTAGATATTTTAGAATGGGAAGTATTGTTATAAGCAAGAGCAAAAGAATTTGTGTTAGGAGTAACCAGTTGCAATACGTTTTCAACTATGGTGTGCAATAAAAGGGTGAAAATGTTCAAAAGAATACTAAGTAGCTTCAAGATCATCTGAGTCAAATTCATGACCCATTTATTATAGTCAAATAAAATTTAAAAAGTTTCAAATATGGAGCAAATGAAAAGAGAAGAAAAGTCTTGCCTAGAATGGTGCAAGAAACTACCTAGGATTCTTTCCTGTCATCTTCATGCCTAGATTTTTATACCCTTGCTCTGAGTTGGTCAAAGCTATAACATATAATTACAACCCAAAATCTAGATTAGTATGCAATTCAATAGGATAGATATTATTTGACATCACAACTAAAGTTATCATGAGGGCCTTCATTGTAGGAGCTTTCCTAGGTACAACTCCTAAAATTATTGATACTGAAGAACAAGCTAGGCATTGTAGAAGAGATAATATTAGAAATTGGTTTAAAAAACATTTAGGGAAACCCACTGATGACTTCTTGGAATAGCCAATTAAGCTCATAGCATTTGGATACCATTAGGACATTCTTTCTATGGTGGTTGTCATCCTTGGGCTAGACATTGACCTATATGTATATGACTTTTAGGTAGCTATATATTATGTTGTCACTAATGTGCATAACTATGATGGTACCAGTGTGAATGTACATTGTTCTTTAGTTGTACCCAGTTCTTAGCTTCTCAAAACCAGAACTAATTGACTACTTTGAATATGGAAGAAGAAAAATATTTCATTATCCATCATGTTTAGCTTGGTTAGATTTATACTTCATGGTAGATAACATGCCAAGCTTATAATTTCAAACAATAGTAGACAATGGAGCACATATCCCTATAGTTGATTGGACCCCTGTACTTAAGGAAACTAACTCATATATAGAATGCAATCGACCATTTCTAGGACTAGCACTTGCTTGCATTTATGGAAGAATTTCTCAAGTATCTTTATCAGCTAAGAAAAAGCTACTTAGTGATAAGTGTAAGCTTGGAGATTGGTACTTCTTATAGAATAGTATTTTTATTAGAGTCTATGGATTTATTACATACCCTTATCTATTCCCCTACTATGTAATCGATTAGGTATTTTCAATGGAGTTCTACTAAAAAATATATGGAGCAAATGAAAATTCTAGGGCCAGGATAAAAAGGTTTGTAATTATCAATACCCCTTTAATTTTTGTCCTATCACCATCATGGCTCAAAACTAGGGCAAAGTGTTAGATGAAAATCTTAATTATCTTCAACTACTAGTAATATCACACTTATAGAGATATGATCTAGAAGGAATATTTAAGTCTAAGCTAAAGGATTTGAATAATAAAGCACCAAAATTTGATTATTTTCCCTGGCCAAAAATTAAAGCATTTAGGAACAATCCAAAAGAACAAGTTTCAGATCTAAATGTGAATGAATTACATGTATGACACCCATGGAAAGAAGGCTATTCTTTCAAGTAACCATATGATCAAACTAGGAACACAAAATAAATAATAAGCAGTAAGCTTATAGATAGGGTTCAAGATGAACTAAATTGGTTTAAAGAAAAATTTGAACAGTGGATCCTAAGTTATGAGTAGGATTATATCAGGAAGGCTTTCCCTAATGCTTCATATAGCAACTTTGACAAGTGATTCGATGAAGAATATGATAAGTGGATAGTTGAGCACAAAAGATAATTGTTTCTTAATATCATTAAATAAGAATAAGAAGAAGAAGAAGAAGAAGAATACATCTTTGAATAGGAAGAAGACATTGAAGATAAAAACCTTGCTCAAGAATAATATTGAATAGTAAATCTAGATTTTAGAGAATACTCAAGTTTATAGGAAAGATTTTACTATGTACTAAATATGAGAAGCCCAAAAAAGGAGGATCAGGTTGAAAATCCTTAGATAGTTGAGGGTTAAATTGGCCAAGAAGGTCCTATAGTGGTTGCTCAAGAAACACAAGCAGAGTGTGCAATGAAAGCACACATAGTATAGGAAGTAGACCTCATAAAAGAATTTAAGAAAGTGTTGGTTCAATTGCTCCCAGTACAAATGAACCTCAAGCCAATATTAGTGAGCATATCCACTATAGGCCATCTATAAAAAAAAATAAGATAAATAAGGTTTTGATAAGCCACCAAAAAAATATTTCTAATAAGGTCAAGGCACAATAACTATCTTTGTAGATTTAAAGGATATATGTCACCATTCAACAGGCTGATGCAACAACTCAAAAGCAACATCAAAAAATGGAAGGATTGGATATGGATTCTATCCCATTTTCTATCTTTAAAAATCCATATCTTCTTCCATATTCCTCTTCATTACAACCACCTCCACCACCTTCCCCTCCAATAGGAATACCATTTTATCAAAATCCCTCACCAGCTAAGGGCATAACATTTGATTCCCCCATACATGAACACCAAAAAACTCCTAAATATTCACAAGCTAATGTCACTATCCATACCACCTTACTTAAGTCTCCATTGTCCTCATTCCTAGTGGTCTGGTCAGCTATAGCTGTATCCCCTATCTCCAGTTATCCACTATCGAAGGTCTTCATTCTTCTACAAGAATATGAAGCTAATTTTTAGAAATTCATAAAAGAGCATCCTCCTAGAAAAGAGAATAAGAAAGCACCATCCCAAGAATTTTATGCTATAAATTCAACTTCAAAAAAGTGGCTCAAATTAGTTGTCCTTACCAAAGTCAATAAACTAGCATAAAAATGATAGTAGAAGACTATGATATTAGGATGCAAGAGTTTGATATCTCAATAATTCCAAGGGAAGATACACTTAGAGCTCTTCATGTTGAGACTGATATTATATCTTTAGATGAATAAGGTAGAAGTAAAATACAAAGCCATAAATAATAGAGTTGATAGCCTAAAAATAATATTGGATCAAGAATAAAATGAGAAGAAATCTCTTTGTTAAGGAAGTTGATAATCTTCAATAGTAGCTGAGCAAAACTTCAAATTTTGAGAAATTACAAGAAAGGGATGAAAAATGTAATTTCTAAAAGAGCAACTACAAAAAATATATGAAAGAATCCAAATATAGCAAGAGGAATTGCAAAATTTGAATGTTGCATTAAAATATTATGATAAACTGACATTAGTACAACTAGAGCTATAATAAGAAAGAAATAAATCTTAGGCCCCTAACTTCTCTCGAGAAGAATAAATCTAAATCAAAAAGAAAAGTTGGGACAAAATCATTGATGTAACTATGCAACCTTTTCCACTAGCAGAACATTTGAAATATAATACCTCAATTATAAGGGAGGCTAAAGCTAAAATCAATAGAATAAAGGATGCTACAACTAAAAAAGTATAGTAGGTAGGCAATACTCAAAATCCTAATAAAGATAATTAGTCCTCCATTGTCCTCCTTTACAATCAAATTCTTGTATGAAGTAGATCATTGGGCAAGATAGATAATTGAGAGCCATTAGCTTCCCAATGAGGAGATCTTATCCTTACATAGAAGGGATGCCATAATAACTAAGTGTTGGGCAAAAATATTGGTTAGTTTTCTACATTTAAGTTCACTGCCTCATTTAATTTGTCAACCCAGGGTAGCTCGTAGACTTGTGAGAAACCTTGCATAGTATATGCTTATAATTTCCTCCATAGATATGAGTCCCTAAAATTTATGGTTTTGTGGGTGTTGGTGTTCATTGAAGTTCTAATTTTTATTTCCAAACCACTAATCTATCCTACGTTTATCAAAACATGCCTAAATTACATTCAAAAAATAAAACTGCACATTGCTAGAATTTACAAAAAATAGGGAAAAATAACAAGAATTTAAATGAACTTAAAGAGAATAAAATAAAATTAAAGAAGAAAAAAAACATGGGAAAGGAAAGGGAAGAACGTTGTTGAGAGTGGGCCCATGCTTCCAGCAAGTTCTATCTACATTAAATAATTCACAGAACGCTAGTCGATTTAATTAAATATGACTAAGAAATATTTTATTAAGAATTTTTGTAGTATAGATATAGGGGAAATTTGGGATCACATTTTCAGGGATGGCCTGCATATTTATAAGATATGTGGCCACACCCTGTTACAAATTGGAAATAAATCAAAGTCTTGATTCTAATTTACAATGACATGCATGAATATAGGAAATCGAGCAAAATATTGAACTGTGTGGACTATTTTAGCATATTCTATTTTATCAGAATACGTCTAATATTCACTTTGCTTGATTTACATAGATATTTATATGGTAGCTAAAAAATAGATGGTTGATCATCTTTGACATTGTCCCTGGTTTGGACTCAACGCTGAAACTCCTTTTGCACTCGCTGATATCACATTCTATTTTTCCAACCACAGAGACGTGTTGAAATTTAGCTTCAATGGGAATCATGTACCTTGTCTATAGAAGTCAGGAAGCAAGTTCCCATCAATCAAGCACCAAATGGAAGTTAAACGTTTCAAAGAGAATCAAGCGCTTGACTTAGCACTTCACACTAGTGTACTACAAATATTTTAGCTTCATGAAATTGAAAGTGCTAGGTCCGAGTGGGACCTTGATGAAAACATGCTAAAACATAGTAATTCTACGAAATCTACATAAAACGCACTTAGAAATAAATATTAAATAACATGCAAAAAAATTGTTAAATATATATAATTCTTATTATAAATATATCTACAGAAATAAGTTCTATTGTTTATAAGGAAACAAAAAATGAGCATTTTCAAGGCTCATCATCCCCCCATGCTTAAGGGGTCGCATGTCCCTATGCCACTTTATACTGATAATTACCAGTTTCATTTACAACTTTCCAATAGGCCCTGACTATTTCTTTTCTTTTCTTTGTAGTGGCCTTTACTTTTTCCTTTTCTCTGGGCTTTCACCCCTTTGGTGCTTTGGGAGTGGTTGCCTCCTATTTTTGTTGTTTCTGGCGTTTGCTGCACCAAAACTAGATGACTTGGCCCTACTCTTTTTCTTGGTTGTTCCCTTGTCTAGACCAACTTGCCTTTCTCAATATTTAAATAGTAGCCAATGAAACTGGCAGTATCCTTTTGGAATGTAGGCTCAGCCATTTTCTAGTATTCACGGTGAAGGGGTAACTCTTCACCCACACGTATTGTAGATTCATCTACAAATGGGATGCTAGAATTTTTACCAACCCTAGCTGTGGGCAAATTGGTCCCTGTTGGGTCAAGTTTAGCATCATATTTAACCTCTATTTCTTCCACAAGAGGAATTTTGTTGCTTGATTCCTGATCTGCAGGTGGCACAGGACCTAAAAATCCCATCCTCATGAAATATACCTTCATCCTTGAAGGTTGATCACCTATCAACCCATACAAGCCCCAAAACTGATGATTTTGGGCAACTAGAATTTTCTTGGGAGGCTTCTTGGCCTCTTTTTCTAATTCCTTGCATGCCCTCTTAGAAGCATTTTTCTAGTTCTTTTTGTCTGCTTCTATATCTTCCTTAAGCTTTTCAAAATTTTCTTTTTGTGCAACAAATAATTTCTTTATTGCCTCCCATTCCTCATCGAAATCCATGTCTAATTTATCATAGCAATTTATACCCAATTCCTTTAATTAAAAAACTCTTGCTCTGGTTCTAGGTCTTTGTTGAGATGCCCTTATAGCATTTTGCTTTGATATCATCTTTTTGGGTTGAATCTCAGGGTATGCTAGTATTATTGTTGCTTCCTAGTTTTCAGAATATGTAGGTTGTTGTGCCTCTTCTACATGTGCAGCAAATTGTTGCTCTACTAGAACTGCCTTTGCTTCCTAAGGCTATTCAAACACTACATTGAATAGAGAATGTTCTGGCTCTTCCTCCTTGTCTAAAACTTGAGGCTCTTCAGCCTCCACTTCATTCTCATCTCCATATCCTTTTTTCTATAGATTGTTTTGAATTCTAAGGTTTCTCAACCTCAACCTCATCTTCTTGAATTACCTATTCTACAAAATGAGATGTTGAACAAGGCTGCTCTACTTCCATTGCAGAATCCACCCCTTGCTTAATTTTTGTTTTAGTAGTGAGCACCTTTGTTGTCTCATTAGTCTACACTGTTGCATCTACTTTGGTCAGTTTCTCGACTTCCACTGCTTTTCCCTATAGTTGTAATCTTCCTATTTACCCCTATAGTTGTCTAATTGTTTGATACAATTCATGTATATTCAATGCAACTTCTTTCCTGGAATCTTGAAACAAAGTTCGTTCTTCCTTAAATTTGGATTTCCAAGTGGAAGCCTTCTCTCCCAATAACTACAGTTGTTGCTACAAATCCTTTTCCTAACCCTCCTATGGTAAATTTTTCATTGACATCTCCTATTGAGGAGTTTACCCCTTGGAAATATCCTATAAAATTTGGGTTAGGTATTCTTCCCTATTCAGCTCATCGATTGTTGCTTCATCATCTAATGAGCTTGAAACCACCCTAGATGCCTTCATCCTTTTGGTTCTGGTTATGGTGGAAATTGGCATGAAAGAAGAGTTTTGTGGATCCTTCCTTGCCTCATCATCAAATTTAGGGCCAGTGGGAGACAAAGATTGTCCTGTTTCCTCTTTAAATTAGGGAAAAATAGGGGACGAGGCTTGTCCTAATTCTCGTGTATTTTCCTCAAGCCAGGAGGTAGGCACCATCTCTTCTCATTATTTCACCCTCTCAATTGACTATTCATTCTATATTGGCACCTCCACTTCTTCTTGTGCCCTTGAAATGGCATTAGTGCCCTTATTCTCCTCAACCGTCACATTTCTATGTGACTCTGCATAGGCCATGGTGAGCCAAGGCAGATGTTGTGCCTACCTGGTACCATTTGGCCTCATCTTTGAGTGTGCATGAAAGGTAATATAGGACATTGATCTTGTTCCCATGCAGTATATGTTTTAGAAATTGAAAGTGATACGAGTTCAACTTGGATTACCTACCAACATAGGTGAAACATCATGCGATCTATTCAAAAACCACCCTCCAGAGCTCGAGGATGTGCTGCTTGGGCAAACCGACATGTGTTAGGTGCTCTGTCGACCTTCCAAATAATATTTGTGTACAAATATCTGGGTTGTATTCCTTGTACATGTGTTTCCTTGTCATAGAAAGGCCCGTCACCATGGCGATATACTCTTTGGTGATTGGAATTTCTAGTCCCCACATGACACAACCCCATCCATCATGGATGTTACAAAATCATTGGCTACTGCTACATCCTGACCCTGGCTAACCAGTTAACTATACTCCATCCATAATGTAGCATCAAATTGGATTTGAACGTTTGCAAAAATCCTTGAGCAGTTGGTAGGTTCACTTTTATTTAAGTCATGGTTCTTATATTTTCCCCCCATGCTTAAAGTGTAAATTTCCTTTGGTTTACAATTCACTCGGTAGCTGCTTCACACTCTATTTTTTTAATTACCACACTCTATAGTTTCCCTCCTTACATAGTAGTTATTTAGTAAGCAGTTTTTAAAATCAGCTGCTTCCTTGGACATAGGCGGTTAACTATCGTAATTAGAAGCAATCACGGTTATTCATGTAAAGTTTCCTTAGAGCATGTGCTAGATTGTACATAGGTGATAAACATATGCATTTTACCAATCAGAGACATGACACGTAGAAAAATGCTAAGTAGAATTATTCGGATGGCTAGGACTATAATGAGGGTTGTATCAACACTTTTCCATAGGCACACATGAGTATGAAAATAATATAGACATCAAACAGAAAATTTAATCATGTACCTAAATTCATTTCATGGATGCATCATGTGATGATATATGTGGTGTATCATTATTGGCTGGTGGATGATGACTAGGTAAACCTCAACGAATAATTATGGCCATATTTCCCATATGGAAAATTTTTCTCCATGTGATTGGTTCTTGATAGTTGCAATATGATTCATTCAAGACATCTTGCAAGGTTTCAAAACAAAGGTTAGAAAAAACATATATTCATGGGATGACAAACATCCCCTCCTCAAAATTCGGTTGTTGACAAGTTTAATTTTTTCTGTGATAGCTTTGACTTTGCATGTGAGTGGGGTGCTAACATAGATCGAGCCACTTCGTAATGTTGAAGTTTATTTTTACAAGGCAAAATTGACCTTGAAAATGGAAAGCAGACACCTTTCTTGTGTGGAAATCAGGTGCCTTATTTTTGAATTATGGCATGTAGGTGCATTGAAAATAGAAAGAAAGCACCTTAGCAATCAAGCACTATGCTTATCATGGAAAGTAGGCACCTTAGCAATCGGGTGCTATGCTTATCATGGAAAGCAAACACCTTAGCAATCGGGCGCTATGCTTAACATGGAAAGCATGTGCCTTAGAAATCAGGTGCTATTATTAAAATGGAAAATAGGTATATTTTTTTACTAACTGTTAGGTTTCATTCTTTTAAAGAAAAATTTATACAAACTCAATTTTTTTTAACCATATATGTGTAGGAGATTCGGTGTCGCTTTCCTAAAAAATTGAAGTCAGATGCCATCTTATTGGAAAACCCAAGAATCAGGTGTTAGTCTGCCAGAACACAGGATGTAGGTACCATCTCCTTAACATAATGGGATTCAGGCACCTTGTACCATATAAATGGAAATAATACGCCTTCTATCGTATAAATGAGAATTGGGCACCACCTTCCCAAAATATGAGAATCATATGCCTTCTACCATAAAAAGGGAATCAGGTGTCTTTCCCATTAAAAATGTAAAATAGGCACCCGTCCTTTATTGCAATGTCTACTTGACATGCCCACTTATATACGCTTAAGGTTGATCAAACATTTTAGTGCTCTGGTTTAAAAACAAGGACAAAATCAGCATCCACTACTTGAACCAGTAGTTGGGTGTAATTATCTATAAAGACCAATACAAAAACTCTTGTGTAGATTTAGGTATAGTATTCCCATTTCTAAGTGGGTACAAGCTATTCCTACTATAAAAAATTCTTCTAGAAATTTGGGAAGGCATAGTTTCATGGATCCTATGCTTGTTACGCCTAGATTTCCTAGGCTACCTAACAGATGCACTCAGGGCATCATTCCTAAAAAACAAAAATACAACTAAAAAAGAAAGATTTGAAAGAAAAATTATTTTTAGGACTCTGTGGACTATGTCCACATATTACTGAATCAATTTAAAATTAGAATAAATTGGAATCTCCCCCATGCCTAATCTGGACTCAATCATGTATGCTTCAGACACATGGTATGGACATGGGCGGTGACCATTGACTGTTAATGTAATGTTGCTACCATCAATTGTTATGATCCTCACAGCTTCATTGTTGATGACTTCAGTCACTTCATATGGCCCCATCCAATGTTACATGAGCTTGCCTTTCCTTTCTTGTAATTGGGAGTCATATAGTAATGCCAATTCTCCCACGTTGAGTTGCTTTGGCCTAGTGTGGCGGTCATGCCACTTGGTACTTTATTTTTGGATTACCTCTATTATTTGTAGAGTAGCAAGGTGGTATTCATCCTTCTGGTTAAGCTGCTAAATTCATTATTTTTTTCATCATCCAGGTTTATATTTAATTCTACGATAGTTCTAAGTTTCTTCACTACAAACTCTATAGGCATCATGGCATTTTTCCCATAGACTAGCTAGAATGGTGTGAAACTAGTAGTAGTCTTCTAGGTGGTCCTGTAGGTCCACACTGCTTCTAGTAATATAGTGGTCAAGTCCTTACTATGTTGTTGCACTATATTTTTCAAGATATATTTCAACTCTTGGTTGGTTACTTCAACTTGTCCATTCACCTATGGATGGTAGGGAGTGGTTTTGTTATGCTTAATTTTATATTCTTGTATGAGTTCCTAAATTATCTTTGAAGTAAATTGGGGTCCTTTATCAATTGTGATCTCTCTTGGAACCCCAAACCTTGTAAAAATATATGAATACAAGAAGTTTGCTACAATATTTTCTTTTGAATCATGCAAAGCCTACACTTCAACCCACTTTGTCACATAGTTAGTACAAACCAAGATAAACCTCTTATCTGTTGACTATGGATTAATGGATCCAAAAAATTCCATACCCCATTTATCAAATGGCTCAATGTGAACATGTGGTTGGAGTGGCATTTCATATCTAAAAGTAGGTTTTCCCATCCTCTGACATTGATCACACTGGCTCACATGCTTTGCTGCATCTTTGAATAGTGTAGGCTAGTAATAAACAACCTGCAACACTTTGTATGCAGTATTTTTTCTTGAAAAATGGCCACCACAAGGTTCATCATGGCAAGCCTTCAATATTTCTATTATCTCATTCTTAGAAACATATCTTCTCATGATCTGATCAAGCTTTTTTTTAAATAGGCACCCATCAATCCATGAGAAGTCTGCACTTTTCTCAATTAAACTTTATTTTTCATGAGGTAAAAGTGCAAGAGATACTTTACCAATGGCTAAATAATTAGCCATATCTACATACCATGGTATCTTTTCATTCAGAGCAAACAAATGCTCATCTAGAAATGTTTCATCTGGAGGTGTCAACTTGGACAAGAAATCAACTACCATGTTATCTTTACCTGGCTTGTCTATTATTTTCACATCAAAATATTGTAGTGACAACAACCATCTAATAATGTTACCACTAATACCAAGTTTATTTATCAAATATATGATGGCTGAGTGATCAATATGTAAAAAGACCTGATGTCATGTGATATAATGACAAAATTTGTTAAGAGAATGTATAACTGCAAGAAATTCTTTTTTTGTGATAGTATAATTGAATTCAGCACTTATGAGGTTTTTATTAACATAATAGATGGTATAAAAATAGTCACCATACTTCTGTTCTAGCACTAATCCTATTGCATTGTTAGATGCATCAACATTTATGTGAAAAGGTATGGTCCAATTTGGACCTCTCAATACTGGAGCAGTAATCAATTTTTTCTTTAAGGTGTTAAATGCTTGTTCATGTTCCTCTGTCCAAACAAACTCTATGTCCTTTGATAACAATGTGCTCAAGGGTTTAGCAATTTTGCTAAATTTTGCTATATACCTCCTATAGTAACTAGCTTATCCTAGGAAACTACAAATATCCTTCTATGTTTTGGGACTAGGCAGGTTTTGGATAAGTTCTATTTTCTTCCTATCCACTTTGATCCCATTTGTAGAAATGTGATGTACTAAAACTATCCCTTCTTGCATTAACATGTAATATTTCTCATTGTTGAGGGACATATTAGTTTCCTCACACTTCTCAAGTGTTTTCTCCAAATTTTCAATGTCTATTTCAAAATTTTCACCATATACAGTGAAATCATCCATGTATAGCTCCATAGTTTCTCCAATTATGTTATATAATATGCTCAAAAATGCCCTTTGAAATGTGGTAGGTGTATTGTACAAACCAAAAGATAAAGTGATAGACCATAAAAAACACTTTGTACAATAAAGTGATAAAAAGATAAATGTGGTTTTGTCTTGATCTTCTTCCCCTATTTGAATCTGATTATATCCACTGAACCCATCCAGGAAAAAAACATACTTCTTTCTTAATAAAGTTTCAAGGACCTTATCTGTGAAGGGTAAAGGAAAGTGGTATTTCTTAGTTGCTTTATTCAGCAACCTGTAATCTACACAAATTTGCCACTTGCCATTTTTCTTGGGCACCACCACCAAACGTGATACCCATTCACTATCTAAAATGGGGTAAATGAACCCAACTGTGAGGAGTTTCTGCAATTTAATTTTGATAATTTCCTTCATTGTTGGATTTATTCTTATCTATGGTTGTCTTATTGGTTTAACGTGGTCTTCCAGATATATCCTATGAGTATAGGTTTCATGAGCTATTCCTATCATGTCCGAATAGTCCCAATAAAAGGCATCTTGATGTTTTACCAATGTTTCTTTCAGTTTGATTTTATACTCAACTATCAAGTTGTCATCTATGTTCAACACTCTACCAGTTGCAACCTCTATTTTATGAATATGGTGGTCTTTTCCTCCCACTAATGGTAACTCAGGAGGAGGACAAGAGGGTTCCCCTTGGAAATTTTTTTATATTACCCTATCCTCATAACTCTCATATTCTAATTCATCAAGTATCATGACAGATTGGATCACTGATAGACCACCAATGTTCTAATTTTCATATTCAGGTTCTCCCAATAAATTTTGATTGTGCAAGTGGATGGATGATCAATTTTTTATATTTTATCCATCATAAATGGTCATATGGCCATCTCTACAACTTATGTAAGCATCAAATATTGCCATCCAAGGTCTACCTAAGATTAATGGATATCCACATAACCCAGACTTGGATACTCCCAAGCATCCACTATAACTGTAATATCCTCCAATATTCCCTTTGGAAGCACTATAGACCTATCTACCAACTGCAAAATAGTCTTGGTTGGATTTAGGTTTAATAGTTTAAGTTTTTGCATGGTTTATTTGGGCATGACATTAATGGCAGCCCCCAAATCTACTAGTGTATTGGGTAAAACACAACCCTCTATTTGTATAGTTAGGACAGGGCTTCCTGGATCTAAGTATTTTTTGTTTTAGGTGTTACCTAACATGAGATCAGCTAACTAACCCACCAAAATGATTGACTTTACTAGTTTTCTTCCTAGTTTCTTTAGGCACAATTCTCCTATTGTATTTCCATAGATAGGAATATATCTGATGGCCTAAAAGAGGGGGATTGTGTCTGTTAGGTTCTTTAGACTAGAAAGAATATCAAATTCTAATTGAATTGGATTTTTAGGTTCCTATAATATTTGTGGAAAAGGTGGAACCTCTTCTCTATTATTTACAGGTGTTGATTCTTCTTCTACTTCTACTATAAGAGGTGATTCCTCTTTTACTAATTATATGTTTTCCTCCTCTTATACTAGAGGAGTGACTTCTACACCTACTTGTTTTCCTTACCTTAATTCTATTGGATTACAATCTACTTTAATATTGTACATGGGGTACATCTCATTCTCCACTTGATAATTTGGCTGTTATTTGTTATTTGGATTGGCTATAGGTTGTGCTAGCATTTGAGCATGCTTGAAAGTAGAAGGGGTAGGGAGGGTTGGTTATAGTGGAACTAGAGAAACCTGTTGTGGGTTTTGTTTCCAAACATTATGGTTCATCCATTGCTTCCCAAGCTATTGGTATTGCATCCATGGATAAGGATTATAAGGGTTTGTTCCTTGGGGATACTTATTCCAAGGTTTTTGTCCCCACCAACCCATATTGGGTGGTTGAGCTTGACCTTGGTTCTAAAAATTGCTGCCCCTATAAGATGGCATTCTTGCTTGGCATGTTGTTTCCCATAGGATATTGTTGCTAGTTTCTCCTATTACCCATGAAGTATGCTTCTGCTACCTCAAGTTCCTCTCTATTTTTTGATAACTACGGACACATATTTGTTTTGTAATCATTTGAACATACAAAACACACTAAAACTTTGTTTTCTAGACATTCATTTTTAGGGTGCTTTCCCCTGCATTTGGAATAAAAGTAGGCCAATTCTACCTCATTCTCTTACTTCTTTTTCTGAAGAAAAAGAGTATCCATTTTGGGAGCCAAAAATTAATAACATCCCGCTCTTGAGGTCTTCCAGCATGTTACCTATGTCTATTTTAGTGCCAGTGGCTGATTGTTTGATATTCTAGGGATCAACTTATCTTTTCTTCTTGAAATTTTTTGATACAAATGTCGAATATCATCCATATGATGTTGATAAATATCCCCACTAGAAATCATATTTAATGCTTCCAAAGATTCATTTGTAGGTCCTTTTAAGAAGATGCTTCTTAAGGACCTATCTCCTAGTTTCGAATGAGGTGATCTTTGCAAATTAAATTTGAACCTATCCCAATATTCCTCTATAGATTCCCTTTCTTTTTGTGTCATGTCTAGGACTTCTTCCCTTGCATTGCATGCTCTACCAAAATCCTAGTACTATTCTAGAAAATTATCTTAAATTGTTACCAGGTACTTATTCGTTTATCCCCCAAACTGATGAACCAGTGCAAAGCTTAATCATCAAGAGTGGAAGAGAATACTTTTAGTTTTTTAGCATCATTTGTATAATCCACATATTTGTATAAAACATCAAATTTAAACAGATTCATATTTGGATATTTTGTTGGTAGTCCTCTAAATATTGGAATGTGTGCAGGGGAGATATGCTTCATCTTGTGATCTCCCCCTACCTATACTATGGGAAAATTAAAACTAGTGGATGCTTCTCTGCATCAGCCATCTTATTTGTGAACAGGGTATCAACACCATCTACATTTAAAGTAGCTTTCAAGGCCTCCAGTTCATTTATCTTATCCTACAGAAGGATTATTAAATTTGTGTTTGATATAGTTCCTCCTCTAACCACTTTCTAGCATTGAAAATTTAGTAAGTCTTCCTCAAACTAAACTCTACTTATCTCCAATCCTTCTCTATGATGTTGTTGATTTATTTTAGAAGGATATTGTGAAAATAGTGGGTGATATATCCAATGCACAAGTGGATATTATGGAGAAGATGATTCAGTCTCAAGATCAGGTACAACTAAAGTAGAAGACTTTTGAGAAACATCTTTGTTTTTAACAAAACAACCATTCGGTCCTCTATTATTAGGTGGACTCATGCAAAGATTTAGGAATGGAATTTTTGTAGGTAGCAACCTAAAATACCACTACCATGATTCCTTTAGAACTAAAATTTACAATAGGCTACTCCTCGGTAAGAACGTCAAAATATTGGGCAAAAACATTGGTTAGTTTTCTATGTTTAAGTTCACTACCTCATTTAGTTTGTCAACTCGAGGTAGCTCGTAGACTTGTGAGCAGCCTTTCATAGTATATACTTATAATTTCCTCCATAGATATGAGTCCCTCAGCTTTATAGTTTGGGGGGTGTTGATGTTCTTTGAAGTTATGATTTTGATTTCCAAACCACTAATCTATCCTATGTTTATGAAAACATACCTAAGTTACATTTAGAAATTAAAATTACACATTGCTAGAATTTATAAAAGATAGGAGAAAATAATAGAAATTTAAATGAACTTACAGAGAATAAAATTAAAGTAAAGAAGATAGAAAACAAGGGAAAGGAAATGAAAGAATGTTGTTTAGAGTGGGCCCATGCTTCCAGTAGGTTCTACCCGCATAAAATCATTCATCGGATGCTATTTGATTTAACCAAAGATGACTCAAAAATATTTTATTAAGAATTTCAACAGAATAGATATAGGGGAAATCTAGGATCATGTTTTTAGGGGTGGCTTGCATATTTATAAGATATGTGGCCACACCCTGTTACAAATTGGAAATAAATCAAAGTCTTGACTCTACATTACAATGACATGCATGTGTTGGAAGTTAAAAAGGGTTTTACTAGAAAAGGGGGGTAAAAATGTTTTTACAACTGTAAGCTTTGGATCTTACCTTTTACCTTCATGGACGACAGCTGACTCGACAGGATTGGACGGCATGGACGGCAGGGAGTTAGACTCCTAAGTTAATTTTTCCTTTCCTCCCTATTATTCCTCCTTCCCTAAAGTATCTAGATTATGGTTATTAATCTAGTATTTAAGCTTTGTAACCGAGGGTTTGAATAATGAATTTTGTCACATTTTTTCATTCTGGTTAATAATCTCTAGCTCCTAACTTTGTGCCATTTCATTTCCAATATCTGGTATCAGAGCCGATGGACACGGATCCCGAGGAGCAGGCTAGACAGGCGGACACAGAGCCCGAGGTGATCGACAGGTGGACACGGATCACGAGGAGGTCCAGGAGGCCCGTAGATCGACGAGCTCAGAGGAGGCCCGTAGGATAGCATGGATCTCGAGGAGATCGGAGCACACAGACCGAGGAGCTAACCAGACTGACACATGGCGAGCAGATAGACTGACACGTGGCGAGCAGATAGACTGACAGAGATGCGACAAGTGGCGGACACACATGGGAGACAGACGCGACACGTGGCGGACACACGTGGGAGACAGACGCTACACGTGGCTGACAGACATGGGAGACAGACGCGACAAGTGGCACGCGACAAGTGGCGGACGACGAAGGCAAAAGGCTCGATCGACGATCGCCCGAAGGCAATCGAAGACCTTTGTGTCTTCAAAGGGTTTTAAACCCTTACATTGGCTGCGCACAGCCAATGTGGGACTAAAGTCCCATGTTTTTTTTTGGAACTGCGCGGCCACGACAGTTCAAAGGAGGGAAGCCTCCTTTGGCTTCCATCGGGCCACGCAGTCCGACTGGCTCGAGGAGCCAGCCTAAGACGTAGCCGCCCGCTTGATCACGGGTTCGACTCCCGCCCGCTGCCTTTTTTTTATTGATTAAAGTTTTTTTTTTTTTAATTTAGTTTTAGTTTTAATTTTTTTTTAAATTCAAATTTATTTCCATATTTAATAAATCAATTATAATTGTTTTTTTTTAATTCTTCTAAAAGAACAATTATTATTTTTATTAAATAAGTTTATAATTTTTTTTTAAAGAAAATATAATAGTAGCAATTGCCTAAGAGGCAATTTTCTTGTAAAAGGCAAAGTTTTTTGATTGATTCGGGGAATCATCAAATTGAGATTAAAAATCCCGAGAGGCTTAATTTTGTAAAAAAAAAAATTGTAAAATTGTAACTAGGCATTGATGATAAGACCGAATGGTTGTTATCATGCCTTATGTGCAATTTTAGCAAGAGCAAATCCAGAAATATTTGATGACAGAGTAAGGAGTTACGGACTCCATGTTGTATTTAATGAACTTCAAAATGCAGTAATCGCACATCAAAGGCATCCTGACTCAGGGTACGAGGCTGATTTTGAAGACAATTCATTGAGGAGTGAATTTGAGCAATCCGAATCAATTGCAATTGAACATCAAGAAACTGAATATACTCATTATAGTAATTCAGTAGAATTTCTAGAACCAGATCCACCAGAGATCATTCTAATTAGCGACGATGAAGAAGAAATAGCAGACAATTTTGTTCCTCAAGAAGTAGCAGCACCACAACAAGAGGAACAAGCCATCAGTGATAGAGTGAGTCAAGCCAGATTTGACTTAAATTTGTAATCTCTTCTTTCTTCTTTCTTCCTTCTTTCAAAAAGCAGAGTACTTTTTTTGTAACCGAGAAATAAAAGTGTTTTAGAAACTATGGACTCAAGAAACAACATACCTATTCCAGAATTTAATGGATATGACTACGAGTATTGGTCTATCAAAATGAAGACCTTGCTCTTAGGGAAAGGTTTATGGGACATAGTAGAAGAGGGTTACACAGAACCCACAAACTGGGCAATTTTAAGTGTCGCAGATAAGAAAACACTAAAAGAAGGACAAAAGAGCAACTCTTCTGCTCTTTCTCATCTTCAATCAGCATTGGAGAAGAATATATTCCCTAGAATCGTTGCTTGTACAACTGCACAAGCTGCCTGGAAAGCTTTACAAGATGGATTCCAGGGTAGTGATCAAGTGAAGCAAGTGAGGCTTCAAACACTAAAAAGAGATTTTGAAAATCTTAAAATGAAAGAAGATGAAAAAGTAGGTGATTACTGTGTCAGAGTAAAAGCAATTGTTGATAAAATGGTTACACTTGGCGAGGATATTAAGCCTGAGACAATTGTAACAAAAGTGTTGCGAACACTTCCAAAAATATGGAATCATGTTGCTATGATCATAGAAGAATAAAAAAATCTGTCCACTTTTTCATTTGATGCCTTAATCGGATCACTAATGTCTCATGAAGATAGATTACAGGAATCTACTTCCACCAGCTATGGAGGTGATGATAAAGCCTTCACCTCAAATGAAAATACTGGAAGAGGACATGGAAGAGGCCAAGGCAGAGGTCAGAGACAAGGTAGAGGCAGAGGCAACTCCAACAGAGGAGGCAATCAGAACAGAGGAGGCAACTCCAACAGACGAGGCAACTCCAACAGAGGAGGCAATCAAAACAGAGGTGGAAATCAAAATCGAGGAGGAAATTCAGGACGAAGTGGAAATCAAGGGCGAGGAAGTGACAAGTCCAAATCAGCTTGTTTCAACTGTGGCAAGACAGGTCACTTTGCTCGTGATTGCTGGTCAAAATCTTCTCAAGACAACAGCAGTCAATATGGAACCTATGGAGAAGAAGATGAACAATCTAATATTTTTCTTTCATATGGTCAATCAGAACAGAATCTCAATGACACCTGGATTCTGGATACTGGTTGCTCAAACCATATGAGTGGCAGCAAAAATCTATTTGCTACTCTAGATTCCACTTATACATCCCAAATCAAATTAGGGGATGATAAAGCTTTGCAAGTCAAAGGCATCGAAACCATGGAAGTTCCAACAAAATGAGGACTCAAGACAGTGAATGACATCTACTACACTCCAAAGCTTCAACACAATCTGCTAAGCATTGGGCAAATGATGGAGAACAATTACAAACTTGTTTTTGATGAAGGAAAATGTCTCATTCTTGATAAAAACAATTGTAATCGAGTCATCACACAGGTTCCTATGACCAAGAATCGGTTATTCCCTCTCAATTTTGGTGAGCCAGGGGGAGCTAAACTTGCAAATCTAGCCATAGACAATCCAAGTGTACTTTGGCACTTGCGATATGGTCACCTTAATTTCGCTAGCTTGAAATTACTAACTTCTCAAGCTATGGTGACAGGACTTCCCAAAATGACAGAACAGAAGGAAGTCTGCATAGGATGTGCTTTGGGAAAGCACTCAAGATCAAAGTTTCCGAAAGGACAAGCATGGAGAGCCAGTTATCCACTTCAGTTAGTACATTCGGACATCTGTGGTCCAATGCAGACAAAGAGTCTAGGAAACAATTCTTACTTTCTCACTTTCATAGATGATTTTTCTCGCATGTGCTGGATTTATTTCTTGAAACATAAAGATGAAGTTTTTGATTGCTTCATAGATTTCAGAAACAATGTAGAGAAACAAAGTGGGAATTATGTAAAATGTCTTCGGACAGATCGAGGAGGTGAATACTCCTCAACAGAATTCTTGGCATATTGTAAAGCAAATGGGATCAAAAGGCAGTTCACCACTGCTTATACCCCACAACAGAATGGTGTAGCCGAAAGAAAGAATCGCACCATTGTTGAGATGGCAAGAACAATGCTTCAGACTAAGCATCTGACTAATATGTACTGGGCTGATGCTGTAAGAACCAGTGTATATATTCTAAATAGAAGTCCAACTTCTAGTTTAGATGGTGTCACTCCTTATGAGGGGTGGTACGGAAGGAAACCAAATGTAAAGCATCTCAAAGTTTTTGGTTCTTTAGCATATGCACACATTCCTGATGAGAAGAGGAAAAATCTTGATCCCAAAAGTCAAGCTTGTATATTTATAGGGTATTGTGAGTCTACTAAAGCTTATAGACTCTACAATCCCAAGACCCACAAGATTATCCTTTCCAGGGATGTAATTTTTGATGAAGGGGGAGAATGGGGTCATCAAAAATTTTTTATTGATGATGGATCCCAAGATGTAAATTCTACACAGATTCAGCAGGTACAACAAATGTCTCCAAAGAAGAAAGGGACACCCCCTCCAAGCTCAAGCAAGAGTACTACAGGTACATCAGACACCAGTGCAAGTCCTTCTCCACAAAGATCTGTAAGTTCTTCACCAATGGACATTGACTCTCCATCAAGAGGTAGAAGAACTTTACAACATCATCCATCATATCAAATGCTGGATCAAAATTTCCAGCGAAGATTCACTAGAGGCCAAGCTAGTGAAATGAATTCAGTTCTGCAAAAACTTGAAAACTTGCAATTGTATGGGGATGATGACTCTCATGAACCTAGAGGAGATGAAGTCAATTATGCTTTATTGACTAGTTCACAGCTAGAGCCAGCTAGCTATGAGAAGGCATGTAATCAAAATATATGGCAAGAAGCCATGGAAGAGGAAATCACCTCTATAAAAAATAATGATACTTGGGAGCTAGTCAAGCTACCCAAAGGTAAAAAATGTGTTGGATGTAAATGGGTCTACAAGACCAAGTACAATGCTGATGGAAGCATCGAAAGGCATAAGGCGAGACTAGTAGCGAAAGGTTTTACTCAGAAATATGGCATTGACTACGAGGAAACTTTTGCTCCTGTTGCAAGACAAGAGACAGTCAGATCAGTTCTTTCCTTAGCAGCACATAAAGGATGGAATGTTCAACACATGGATGTAAAAAGCGCTTTCCTAAATGGATACTTGATAGAAGAGGTGTATGTTCAACAACCTCAAGGTTTCCAGGAACAGGGAAAAGAAAACCTAGTTTGCAAATTGAAAAAAGCACTTTATGGCCTCAAGCAAGCACCAAGAGCTTGGTACTCACGCATTGACGGCTATTTCAGCAAGTTGGGATTCATAAGAAGCAAAAGTGAACCAACACTGTACTACCTAAAGCATGGAGTAGACATTCTCATAGTTTGTTTGTATGTGGATGATCTAATATTTATGGGTAGTAACACTAGAATGAATACGGAGTTCAAAAACTCCATGATGAAACAGTTCGAGATGAAAGATCTTGGTCTAATGCGATACTTCCTAGGTATGGAAGTGCATCAATCAAATAGAGGGATCTTCATATGTCAACACAAGTATGCTCGAGACATGATCAAGAAATTTGCCATGGAGCAGTGCAAATCAGTTGCAACTCCAATTGGACATGGGATCCAATTGAGCAAGGAAGACGGAGCACCAAAGGTTGACATGACCAATTACAGAAGCATGGTCGGGAGTTTGATGTTTCTCACTAACACAAGGCCCGATATTCAATATGTTGTTTCTCTAGTTTCAAGGTTTATGGCAAGTCCATCTGAGCTGCATTTACAAGCAACTAAAAGAATCTTAAGGTATGTAAAAGGTACATTGGATTTTGGAATCCATTATCGCAAATGTAATTCTATGAAATTAGTTGGCTTCAGTGACAGTGATTGGGGCAGCAATATAGATGATAGGAAATCTACATCAGGGAACTATTTTAGTCTAGGATCAGGACTAATAACTTGGAGTTCCAAGAAGCAAACTGTTGTAGCATTGTCATCTACTGAGGCTGAGTATATAGCCATCACTCATGCTAGTACTCAAGCCCTATGGTTGAGAAAAATCCTTGAAGAGATTGGAGAAAGTCAAAGTGGTCCAACTCGACTGTATTGTGATAATATCAGTGCCATTCAGTTGGCATACAATCCAATCCACCATAGCAGATCAAAACATTTCGATATGAAGTATCACTTCATTCGAGACATGGTGGAACAACAGATAGTTGAGCTGAAATATTGCAGCACTTTGGATAACATTGCAGATATCTTCACCAAAGGCATGGCTAAAGCTCAATATATAAAGCTGAGAGACTGTATAGTCAGTCCTCTCAACTTTAAGGGGGAGAATGTTGGAAGTTAAAAAGGGTTTTACTAGAAAAGGGGGGTAAAAATGTTTTTACAACTGTAAGCTTTGGATCTTACCTTTTACCTTCATGGACGGCAGCTGACTCGACAGGATTGGACGGCATGGACGGCAGGGAGTTAGACTCCTAAGTTAATTTTTCCTTTCCTCCCTATTATTCCTCCTTCCCTAAAGTATCTAGATTATGGTTATTAATCTAGTATTTAAGCTTTGTAACCGAGGGTTTGAATAATGAATTTTGTCGCATTTTTTCATTCTGGTTAATAATCTCTAGCTCCTAACTTTGTGCCATTTCATTTCCAATAGCACGAATATAAGGAATCGAGCAAAATATCCAACTATGTGGACTATTTCAGCGTATTCTATTTTATCAAAATACGTCTGATATTTTCTTTGCTCGATTTACATAGATATTTACATAGCAGCTAAAAAATATATGGTTAGTCATATTTGACATTGTCCCTGGTCTAGACTCAATACTGAAACTCCTTCTACACTCATTGTTGATAGCGTGTTCTATTTTTTAGACCACAGAGTCATGCTAAAATTTAGCTTTAATGGGAATCAAGTACCTTGTCAATAGAAGTCAGGAAGCAGGCACCAATATGAGAGTTAGGCACCAAATGAGAAGTAGGTGCCTAAAAATAAGCATATGCCCATTAGTCAAGCGTCGAATGGAAGTCAGTCACTTCAATGGGAATCAGATACCTAACTTAGCACTTCACATCAATGTACTGCCGATGTTTTACCTTCATGAAAATGAAAGTTCCAAGTTTGAGTGGGACCTTGACGAAAACATGCTAAAACACAGTAATTTCTACAAAATCTACACAAAACACACTTAGAAATAAATATTAAATAACATGTAAAATAAATTGGTATATATATAATTCTCATTAAACATATATATCTACAGAAATAAGTTTCGTTATTTATAAGGAAAGTAGTACAAAAAATGAGCATTTTCAAAGCTTATTACTAAGGATCTAGTTGAGGATAAACTTAGATACTTGGACTCTAATAGTTGAGGATGAAGGTATGGATTTGTTCCATTTAGTGAAGTACTTAGTAGCCATGATTATATAGGTGTGTCCCTTGGATGACACTGGGTTGATCTTTCCAATGATGTTTAAGTCTCAAACAAAAAAATTCTAAGGAGAAGTCAAGGGTTGGAGAGCTTAGGATGGGTATGGATAGTATTTTCATCCTTGTAACACTTATAACACCATTTTATATAATCTCAAGAGTCCTTATCCATGAAGGCCCAACAATAACCCCTCTATAGTATTTATTGACAATGGAAATTCCACTAAAGTGGCCATCGCACAATCCATCATGGCCCTCTTTGATGACTGCTTTAAATTTTATTGATGCCAAGAATCTATGCAAAATGCTATTAAGGGTATAATGGTATACAGTATCACCAATGACAATATACCTATAAGCATGTTGCTTAAGTTTCTTGCACTCATTATAGTTCAAACTATTAGACAAGATATTTTATTTTAGAAAAGAAAATATATCCTTGTACCAAGGATCAATAGAGGGAGATAATCATATGAAAAGGACTACTAGAGAAAGTTGGCTAGACTCTAAGATTAAAGACTTCTTGATTTGCTAGATTATGATCATAGCTTGTTCAACACCCAGCTCTAATGGGATCATGGATTCAATTGAGGTCATAGCATCAACATGGTGGTTTCTAAACCTAAGGATGACATCAATGGTGACTTTGTTGAAAGGATACATAACTTAGTGATGATGTCTTTGTATGGGTCTAGTGTTTTATCTTTGGTTTGATAAAAATCATTGTAATGGTTAACTATAAGCTAGGATTCTTTGAAATAGAGAGGGTTCTAACCTAAAGGGCTAATTCTACATGTAGCCTTAGGATAAGAGCTTTATACTTAATGGTACTGTTGGTACAAGAAAACTTAATCTTAAAGATAAAGAGTTAAGTTACTATTGAGGAGTAACCAAAATGAATTTTTCCCATTGAGTGCCATCAAAGTATAGAGTCCAAGAGTCAAGTTGATCTACTTCTACGCTAGAGACCAACTCATTATGAAATTCTACTATGAAGGGGTGACCAACTTCTATAGGTGTGGTTACTAACTAATCAGTATTAACCTCATATTTTATAGATTTTTTCTAATAAATTCAAGATTGAATTCGCTAAGCACAATGATCCACTTAATGGTTTATCTTGAGATGTGAGGCTTGGACATGAGATAGAGTAATGGATTGACCCTCACAATGATAAATATTTTATGGTTGAGCATGTAGTCTCTACGCTCTTGGAAAGTAAACACTATGACTAGGAAAATTTATCTAAAGGGGTATAGTGGACTTCATAGTTGACCAAAGTCTTGCTAATATAAAAAAAAAGTTTACTCTCTATGTTGGTCATCATATTAAGCCAACATATATCCTAAGACATGGTTTTATTTTGCTATGTAAATCAATAAGAGCCTAGGGTATTTAGGCAAGACAAGGATAGGAGGAGAGAGAAGGTGATATTTAATAGCATCAGAGGTTGCTTAACAGTCAACATTACATTCAAAGATTGCACCCTTTCTTACAAGCTTGGTTAAGGGTGGAAATTTTTTGGCTATCTAGGAGATAAATATTTGAATGGCTTGGATTTTTCCTTTAATATTCCTAAGCTAGGTTAAATTTCAAGGGGGTGGAATATATATTATAGTCAATATCTTGTTAGGATCAACTTTGATACCATGTTGGGATACAATAAATACAAACTTTTTAATTATGTAAGCCCAAATATGAACTTTGAGACTTTAGGTATACCTTGTACTCCCATAGTCACTAGAAGATGCACCCTAGGTCTCAAACATGATATTCCTAGTATAAAGACCAACTAATAAGGTCATTTACATAATCCTCCATGATTCTATGCATCATGTTGTGAAATATGTATGTCATGGATATCTATAGGTGGCTCCTATATATTTCAACCAAATGGGCATGACTTGATAGTAGAAGGTTCCTCATGGGGTGGTGAAAGTTATTTTGGCTTGGTCCTTAGGATCAATTTTGATATGATTATAACCTAATAATCTATCCATCAAAGAAAACATTCTAGATCCTATAATGAAATTTATGGTCATGTTAATGTTGAGCAAAGGGAATTTATTCTTGGGGCATACTTTATTGATGTATCTAAAGTCAATGCATACTCTAACGTTACTCATTTTCTTACCAAAAATAACAACATTAAATACACAATTAGAATAGTTAATATATTTTATGAATCTAACATTGAAGAGTTTTCAAAGCTCCTCTTTGACTAGAATGACAACTTTCAAATGCATTTTCCATAATTTTTCTTTACAATTTTCACACCAAGAGTAATGAATAGCTAGTGGACAACTAGAGAAGGATCAAGACTAGGCATGTCAACATAGGACCAAGAGAAGACCTCTTTGAATTCCAAAATATTTATGTACGAATTATGCTTGATTAGAGTCAATACCTTACCTAGCTTAAGGATCTTAGGATCTTTAGAAGTTCCAATATAGATGTCAGTGTTTTCTTAATTAAAATACAAGATTCATATTCCAATTGAGGGAGAGATAGGAACATTTTTGGGCTCTTGAGATTTGTAGTATCGAAGGTTAGTTGACTATTGTCAATTGGTTGTGAGATAGTAATATTCATGATTTAGGGAAAATACCCACAAAAATAGAATTTATTTAGTATGAGATAGTATAAGGGATCATCTTAGGGAGGATTATTTGGGACATCCTTCATTAGCAACCAACTCAAGATAAGCTAGGGTTAGAATATTTACACTAACATATTATGGAAATCAAGAAAGGATAGTATCTATGAAGAGCAATCACCCATCATAATATTTATCATCCTAATATAATTCATTTAAACAAATAGTATTGTCATGGGATGACCTATTAGGAAGGTTAAACTTATCTTCATTATAAAAAAAAGTAAAAAATGTGAAAAGGCTAACTATGGCTAGGGATATAGACCTAGTACTTTACCTTAATATCCAATGTTATAAAGCATCTGATTAGAGATGGAATATGAATTCAATAAGAAGCATGAAGTATAATATTATTCAATCATGTAAGAGTTATTACCATGGATTTTATCCTCATTGGGAGTTCCAATATAAATGGAGTAACTTTATATATACACCAATTTACCCTTGTTACTAGAAGGAGAGCCTAAGATTTGTGGAGACAAGGGGAGGTTGGTTAGATCCAAGTCAAAAATTTTATTGGATGAATTTTTGTTATTAATGTTAATAGGATTAAAACCATGACCCTTAATTTTATTGTTATATAAGTTATTCAAAGTGAGAGGCCTTAATACAACACTAATAGAGGACTATAGCAAAGAAGATGATTCAAGAGATAGATTAAGAGGACACATAAATACTTTAGGATTATCAACCTTTATTACTTGATAGTAATAAAAAGGTTTAAGGTCAATTAGAAAGTGATATATATTAATCCTATATTCATATTTAAGGCAACATTGGAGAGTTGAAGGGATGGACCACATATATGAATCCACAACCCTCCTAAAAATAATTTTGTATTTTTAGATCACATATCTTAACATAGAAGAGAGTGTTGAGCATGCGAGGTTAGACTACAAAGGGTAAGACTAGCCTCACATTCTCCATTGTTAAAAGATATAACAACAAGAATAATTTTCTTTAAATCTTACTTGGTTAGCCTAAAATGACTCATGGACCTTTAGGTTATAAACATTGAAATGAGAACCATTGTTATTTAAATATTATTTGATGAACTTGTCATCAATATGGTCTGTAATGTAATGTATAATGACTGATCTTTGACAAAAGAAGGCTAGGGATTACCATCATCCTCATATAATGATGCAGTGTTGTCATTGGGATTGAGATATTGAGGAACAACTTGTTCACTCAAAATTTTGATTATGATGTATTTATTGGCTAGAGATGTCTTGAGAAGTTCAATAAGGGAGATTTTTTCTAGGGTACTCCTAAGTTGATGAATCAAACTAAAAGTTCCCTTAACCTTAGCTATGGATTTGATGGTTAGTGGATGTCCTTTAGGGGATAATTTTTTTTAATGGGAATGACCAAAGGAGGTCTTGAAGTTTGATTAGATGATGGATTCCTATGTTGTCAAATGGTTACAATATATATATGAGAGATATGATTATAACAGTAAAATATCTCAACCTCCCTTGATTTGGAGGTGGGGTATTATTATATTGAATGTTATTCACTACATTTTGATTTTGATTTTGACTATGATTAGGCAACAAGTTTTGGAAAATTTCAAGATATTGGTTGGAAGAATATTGAGAATTATATTGATTGAGAACAACTTGAAATTTATAAATTAGGTCTTAGACTAGGTTTCTAAGGCTCATGCACCTATCAATCACATCACCATTTACGTAGTGGAACACACATTACTTATTAGGACAAAACCAAGGATTATTTTTCTTTCTAGGTTCAAGAGACTTTATAGTTGGAAGCTCTACCATTTTGGATTTTAAGAGTTGATCTAAGATGACTAAAATATTTTTGTTTAGTTGGAAGTACCTCCTATTAGGTTTGCATTGTTGTGGCTTCCCTAATATAAGCTTTTAATATTTTTTGCATGGCACGAGTATAGGACTCCATTGCCTACAATGTGTTTGTTCATGTACTATCCTTTTGGGTTAGAGGAATACTTACCTTCCTCAATATAATATTTGGTCTTCAATTGCCCTTTTTTTATGAGGGTAGTCTCTACTCTCTTAGCTATAAGTACATCTTCAAAATAATATACATTGGTCACCTCTAAATATAAGGCCAATTGCTCATTATGATTACTCATATAGATGCCTACAAGGTATCTAAGTGGATGGACATAATAGAGTCTCCCCACTAGGACTTGCCATCTTGATAAGAAGTTTAAAAATTCTTGAATTTAGACTACTTGAGTTGGTATGTATCCTTAATCGTGACATTTTCCTCAATGTGTATGGAGATATTATGGAAAAACATCTCAACAAGGTATCTAAATATTTTTAATAAGTGTCTTGGTAATTGGTAGTACCATTTTGAAGTAGGGCCACTAAGGATTTTAGGGAATATATTGAGTAGCAATAATTCATTATAAAATATATTGCTACAAGTGGTTCCAAAAAACCTAAGGCGGTTGACAATATTTTCCTTCCCTTTATACAATTAAAACTTAAGAGTTTTAAATTTGGTATAAAAAGGCAACTGGTTATAAAAGAATCTAAGGGTTGTTTGTATAAATCATCATAATATTACTTATGGCTAGAATAAGGCCCTTAGATGATGGCCATTTACTGTTTCAATAGCTCTAGTTGAGAGGTTAAATTATTAAGTTTAAAATAAATATGATTTTATGTTATAAAACACATGTATTGAGAGACATGAGGAATTTGATAATTTACATAAGGAAGTTGATACACTTGGGCATATAAAGTTGAAGTTGGCTTCATATGATTTGTTCACAAGGTATTTGAGATAAAAGGATTAGAATATAAAGGATGATATATTGTGGGATTTGAGTGAATCCCATATTTTTTCTTGTGAGAATAGAATTAATATTGTTGACATGAGGATTTGAGATTAGGACACTTAATGATATACCCTAATCATAAACATAACTTGTTCCTACTTATTAAGATACAAGTAAACTTACATTGCCTTGTAATATCTCCTCAACATTTGACAAAGATTAAGTGATGTCCCAAAGAAGAAAAGAAGGTTTTTCCTCTAATATTTATAAAAGTAGTTATGCTAGGACGATTTGAATCAATCAAATTAGAAGTTGCCAAATTAAGTTCTATATTTACAGACCTAAAGGATGGGTCAAATTTAGATAGAGGTAAAGTTTTTGAGTTGGGTTGTTTGGTAGGGCCCATGAGTGAACCCTCCCCTATAAATATGCCTAGTGTGTCATGAAATTCCCTAAGAAGGAATTCTACAACCTCCCTATGCTTTTGCAATAAGTGATCCATGTGAGTTATTGATTGAAAAATCATTCTTCCTTGCTTATCATGGATAGGGAATTGAGAACTCAATGTTGTAGAAACATCCTCTTCTTCCTTGAAGGTTTGGTCCTCAAATATGATTGGTTTTCATGACATTACATAATAGGGCCATGGTTGATGGCCAAATTATGAGTAGCACTAAAAATTAGGTAGCATCTCTCAGTTGTAGTTTTGGAAGGAAAGGATTAGATTAGTTAATTTTTAGAGTTTATAGAGTTGGATATAGAAGAAAGAGAAGATGTTATAGCAACCTTATATCTCCCTCCCTCAATATACCAAATTTTACTCATATAATTAATGTCCTCCCTAAACATTTATGGCCCTAATATGTCTAACTCCTCTTTATATACCCATAAATACATAAAATAAAGTTAATCTATGGGTTTCCAATAATATGTGGAAGTGACCACTTGGATACATAGCCAATATGATACATTATGGATAATAATATGTCTCTTTATGACTCCTAGTAGCCCACTATAATACTCCTTTCTATCGATAAGTACTTTCAAGACCCATTGTGGGAGGTTGGTGGCCTAGGCTCATTATATACCCAATATCACCTAATAGCTCATACGAAAATTACTCAAAGGATCAAAAATACCTATAGGATGAATAGCATTTGGTTATGTTCTTTCTATGTATATTTAATGTGATATAATCTAAAAAAACAAGATTAAATGGTCTTGATTAAAGTTTGATAAATTTTAACTTAATTAAGGTTTGGCTTGGTCAAAGAAGATATTGGAACCCATGGTGGTGTTTGTGTCAGGTTCACCAAATTTTGAGAAGGAAAAATGGAAAATATATCATGATGGACAACTTCATGAAGATCCCCACTCTTCTCCTCTTCTCACTTCAAGGATAGGGGTATTTTTTTTGCTTAGAGATTAGTATTTGATGGATTTATTAAAAAACTTACATTTATTCTAAGGTACTTCTTTAAAAAATATTAACCTAAATTTAGACCTAATTCAACAAGTCCTAAAACTAAAATGCTTTTGCTTTTAATGGTAAAGTAATTGATAATATTCTCTTTTATTTTAAGAGGTAAGTGTGCAAGAAGAATGTAGCAAACAAGTCCTAGATGTAGCTATGTATAATATTGATTTAATGCTAATAGCTTAAATATTTAGTTGATATCTTAAATGATTAAAATGCTAAACTAGTGCTTTTTTATTTTTTTATTTTATCAAGTAGATGAAAAAGTAAAAACTAATTTAACATAGCAATCATAGCTAAGTCATAAATGCTAAAATGAAAAGGAACATGGAGTAGAAAAAACTATTTCTACCATAGAGTCAAAAGAATTGTTGGTATCACAAAAAAATCATTAGTGCCTTTGCCTACTAATTGTGCTTTTGCATTTCTATGAAATAGATTAAAAAATATGGGATTAGTAGCAAAAGGACCTACCTAACCTAGAGGAGAATGTTAGACTTCCTTAACCAAAATCATATCCTTTTTCAAATAAGGATTGAAAATGATAGAATGATAAATGCATACAATTAATGATAAGTGGAAAAAGTGCCATAGTATCAATGATAGTACTATTAACACTTTTTCCTAATAGATAATTATTTCACTCTCCACGTATATGTAATGCATTCACTTTAGAGAGTAGCAAAGCAAGATTAAATGCAATATTGAATGATTTTTATTTCTATGAATAAGACCTCCAACTTAGGAGCATAGAGACATTTTTAGATGGTATAAAAATAGAGATTTTTTTCTTATAGTAAAGACTAATAATTACAAATGAAATACAAATAAGATACACAAAACTAGCTAGTATGCAATGAGATAGAGGCTTGGAGATACAAAGCAAAGAAAGTGTTAAAATCAAGTAATGGGAAAGAGAACAACCCAAGATGCTAAGGTTATTTCCTTTATTAGTGGAAGCTTTCTTGTTTGCTTGTAGACATTTGAGATCTTGAGCTTGGAGTGTTGAATTCTTGAAGACTTTATGCTTGGATGCTTGAAAGAGATCTTGGAGACTTGATTTATTGAAAAGAAATTAAATGTTTTGAAGGATGGCCTTCACAAGATTATAGAAATATTTCAATATGTCCTTTCCAAGCATGGAGATGAATTTTTATGAATCTAAAAATATTCTGGTAGAATTTTATTATTTTTAAAAACCTATGCATTGGGCTCCCCTAAGTATTGGATTTATAGGAATCCATGGCTCCTTAGGAGAAGAATTACATTGAAGTTGATAGGATTATAGATGGTAATAATTTGAAATAATATCAATATTCCATTAATGGAGGAATGTTGAAAATGGAAAATATTAGATTTAAAATTTCTATTTGGAGCTAAATTAGATCTTGGGGATCAGTTCCATTAATGGTGGGTGGATTGGACGGTACTAGTAGTCAATTTTTTTTATTTTGGCATATAATAATCAAAAGTGATAGTTTCATTTTCAAGTTGGTGCTTTCACTGACATGACCATTGGATGTCAAATTTGGGTGAGAAAGGTCAAAAATTTGAAATTGGTAAAAGTACTACCTAGGACATGAAAGTTTTGGTGGTGCTTTAACTCATGCCATGGTGCTTAGTATTTTGGATAAATAAATGCTCCAAAGTTGGGCATATGGATGATTGATTAAATTTGTATAATTGATGAAGATATTAGAAAACTTGAAGGTTGGTAATGCACTCAAAATATGGTATCTAAAGGAGTACAACTCTACCCCCCATTGGATTTAAACCTTGAACTACCTATTTAGAGTTTCAAAGTCTTAGAATTAGACCCACTCAAGATGATCTAGAATATTAGTTTATTCAAATATATGAGGAGGCATCCTATGCACACATATTGTCAATGTAATCTACCAACATCACTAGGCATACTATTGAATTAATTTATCATTTCAATCTATATGCTTTCATAGAATACATAATAAAATTCTAGCAATAATAATACCATTTCATGCATAAGCTTTAATATTCTATTTAAAGGTGTTGCAACTAGTATGGATCTAATTTTGAGGTAGTGAAATCACAATACATTCCTAGTATATATAAAAAGGATGTTCAAGTTAAATACATGCTTATGCAAGTTGGAATAATTGCCATTTAGGATTCCAATCCCCTCTCAATAGAATTCATCAAGATCCTTAACTATTTTTAGCTTTGTAAAAAAATTAATTGTCTTTAACCTTATCAAGGATCTTATCCATTCTTACTAAAGAATATCTCATATCCAAATTATATATATGTATTAGTACCTAATATCAATCCTTAAGGATATATCCCATAATCTATTTCTATTTTAAAGGTAGATCTATGACTATGAAGAGGATAAATATCAATTGACTAGAACAACCTATGGAGCACACACTTATTCGACATGTATGGAACACAAATGTAGTGACTTCTGTTTCTCTACCCAAGTTGTCATGCATAACTTATATTTTGATAAAATTCTAATTCATATAGAAGAACCTAATATTCCTACCAAGAAACATATTTTTCCCATATTAAAAAAATGTTTGGGAACAATAGTGAAAACCATAGTTGATGAGTTGGAGCCTATAGAGGCACTAAAGAGAAGATTTGAAGTTGAATACTATATTTTTAATTTTTTCATAGAGAAGTAAAAATCTATAGATAATAGAGAATATACTAGTGAGGCTCTCTTTGCAAAGGTGTTTTAGTTCTATTAATAATTTAGTTTTGAAATGGAAAAAATCCAAAAAATCAAGGATGTTTCACTTGTAACTCTCAAGACCATTCAGATGCTTTTAATTGAGAAAGATGCTATGATCAATAAATATACCAATGTTTTAACAATTATTAATTTTCCTACAATATTTTGGAGCAGAACTATGGTAATTCCTAGATACCTTAACTTTGGTGCCTAAGAGGATGATAAATAATACAAGAAAAGGTGATTACTACTAGATGATAATCCATCATTTAGCTATGTAAAGGTAGGGTTCTAAAATATTTTTTAGACTCAAATTTTACCATTGGATGGAACAAAATAAGTATAAGCTATTGTAGTCATATAAATTTTGTCATTCAACCATGCTCTCATCTTACCTTTTGGTTAGGAAGCATAATATTTTCTAGAGCCTCTATATTGCCTTTCTAATTGGAAAAAACTTCTAGGTAATATGCTTAATTATGCATTATTAGTTCTCTATGAACTTTTATGCTTGTGAGGAATTGGAAGATCCTATCATGGGAAATTAGGATTAAGATAAAGGAAAGCTAATTTTATGGGTATGTAAATGGATTTGTTATAATTTCAAAATAATAGCTACCAATAAATTCAATATATAGTAAGTTTTTTACTTTCAATAAACATGTTGATTGAGCATCATTTAAAAAATAAAATAGTGAATACAATATTTTATTTTTTGTAGTTGACTTTGCAAGCCAATGGACAAGGTGCAAATACCCAACTTTGCTCATCATGACAAGCATGATACCATTTAAAAGCTACTTAAGTATAGGTATTTTCATTTATTACCTTCACTTTTGACTCTACACTAAAACATTTCTCAAAAAATATGAAGACTCCTACCCAAAAAATTGATCCATTCAAAAGGAGAAAGAAATATTTCAAAAATATAGAACTAGGTGAATCTAATAACTACACTTCCATTTGGCTAGGTCATTAATGACTTCAAAACTTTTTAATGCTACAAGGGCATGCATTTAGTTGAGTTGCTATAATGACTAATAAGGTAATATTATAGAAGGAATATCATCTGAATCTTATTTTAATGTATACCTATGTTCAAAAATGAACAAAAGCAATCCATCCAATTAAATCTTAAATACAAAGTGTAGAAAGGAAAAAAAAAAGAAAATATATAGTGGCCACCCATACACACCATAAATAATCACTATATTATCTATAGATAAGAATCATAACACTATGATTCAATGGTTGGAATGGTGTAGGGTATTTTAAACCAATACCAAAACCCAAATTGCATAAATAAACTTAATCTAAGCCAACATAACAAGAAGGCTTTAAGGTTAATTTTAAGTTTATAAGGTGGGTTTAACCATAACAAGGTCAACCATATCACATAAGGTTTACATAACAAAAATATTATAATAAATTAAATACATTGTGTAGTAAATACTCGTAGGCCTATACAATATTACATCATACAATGTAGACCTTGGCCATAAATCAAATTACACTTCCAAAACTCCCTTAAAATATGGATTGAGGGGATAATAAGAGAAGATATTTTTGATAATAATATATTCCACCACAATGAATTCTCTAGTAGGCCTCTACAAATGGGGTAGATCCTTCAAAATCCCCCTCATTATCTAGAATATGTCCATCCACATTCAAAAACTCAGCCTCAATCCTTTGCAATCTTAGCCTTATTAGGTTTGATTTTTTTACATGATCCTGTATTTGTAAAGGGCCACCATTTTTACTCATTACAAAATAAGAGAGAGAAAAGTAGATTAGGAGTAAGAGATTTGAAATTCCAAGAATGTAAGAATCATATAAACGATGAGGTTCAACATCTAGAAAGAACGAGAGATATTAGCAAGGATAATCTTCATACATTTTGTATAATATTTCTTTTTACCTCTTAATATATACTTTTAATGCCTTAAATAAAATAATATAGTCCTCAATGTTATCAAAATCAAACCCAATTTTAGAGAAGAAATATCTCATCACAAGCGAATTACTTCAATGGTATTAATATTTCCAAATAAATCATGCAATTTGACCATTACATTAATAGGTTTACTCTCCTCTTTGATGTGGAAAAGCAATTATGATTCAAAAAATAAGAAAATAGACCAATATTTTCTTCTCTTTGGTGGTGATTTCCTTCATTAATGGATATTGCTTTATCTTCTTGAAATATGTACCATAGGTTCTTATAACATAACAAGCAAATCATTTGGATTGATAAAATACTATAATTTTATCCATAAAGATGAGTAACTAGGGCTTGATGATCCATATTACATATTTTAACCCTTAATGCTATAATAATTCTTTGAATTAACACTACCAATGCATAGATCTCAAAAAACTGTATGATTTACAAAATGAATTGGATCAAAATGCTTTCATATACAAGATATATAGTATCTAGAATTGTTTCCCTAATGGACCTCAAAAAAGAAAAATTTAAATGCCCAAAACGTAGAAAATTAGAATCCAATTGCCTACTACCAATTGGAACCCTATGATTCATTGGTTTCCTCCTCTAGTATTTTGTAACTTTAACGCATTTGAGCTTATGTAATTGTAATAATTGCTCTTTTATAATTGGAGGAGAGTTTAAAAGTATTTTAGGTGGCATGATATGGTGTTATGGCAACTTCCATGTTCACCAATTATTTGTGTCATCCATATTTTTATAAAAATATGCCTAGTGAGAATCAACCTTAGGCCTATAGCATGCAATGTTGAATATTATTACATTATTTGGTACCTTGCAAAAACAATGCAAGTAAATTGTAATATATTTTGTAAATAGTTAGAGTCTTGTAAATATTTTTCATTTAGTAATCATTAGATGTTTGTCATTATTATAGAGTCAATAAATATATTTATTCTATGAGAAATATGAAGAGTCATATCTCCCATGAGTTTGAGGAGATGAAGAGTGATTTGAAGTTGAAATGTCAAGATTATTTTTAAAGGCTATTAATAAGGATAGATTATGAGGATATAATATGTAACAAAAAATTACAATGCAAATATTTGTACTACAAAACTTGGAAAATATTATTGTGTATGTAAATATAGTGAGTTTATCTTACTTTAAAATGATGGATTGACTATATGTGAGATTGTGTTCCATTATTCTGTGAGTAGTCCTTGTCAAAAAGCTTAAAGTATTTGAGGAATATTGTATATATTCTAATAGTGATATTAGAGCCATATTGGGAGCACTTTGTGAGAGAGAAATAAATATTTGAAGTGATTTGTGAAAGAGATATCCATAGTAGAAATGCTTGGTAAGAGAGAGAGGTTGAGATTGCATTGGTAAGGAAGCTATAGTTAAGTGAGTGCCAAGGTGAAGAACACCATGGTGAGAATACCATATTGAAGAGAAAGCTACATGAAGGAAGAGTATATTATAGGATAATTAAAGTGGAATTTTGAGCACACATCCATTAAAGTTGAAGCCTAAAACCGCTGGTTGGATTGAGAAATAAATAGAATAAACTAGACTAGAAACTAGTGAAAACAAATGTTGTTTGAGAGACGAGTGGGAGAAAATGCTTATTGGAGAAACTAGAGAGATAAATTATATTGGTTGGTTGTAAAAATTGGATGACCAGGAGAGGAGAGATTCTAGTGATTATTGAAGATAAATTTTTTATCATAGAGTTAGTTGAAAATAAGAAAAAAGCAGACATGCATAGGTTCCTAGGTGAAATTTGTAATGAGTAATAAAGTTAGAATTCATAACATGCAAAGGAAACATTAACTACACAATTTTTTAGTGACACAATATCATTGAATATTAAATCAAGAAAGCAAACATTTCAAAATACATAAGGTATAGATATTTACCTTTAATTCACTTCCACTTACAAAGCATTTTTTAGTGGAGTATTAAATATTAAAAGAAATATCTTGTGAGAGTTTGATTAAAAGGAACATTTGGTTGGAGTTTAATATTTGAAAATATTTTAACATATTTGGTGGGATTTTGTTGGTAGTTTTGCCACACTAAATTTTGATTGTAAAATTCCAAGTATAAAAGATAATTGATGCAGTTGTTTTGTTGGTCTTTTGTCTTTACTGTTTAATGTAATATTTTTGCTCCCATCCTTTTATTGATTTCACTAGTGTAAATAAAAAAGGTTGATTTCATCCCTGGAAATAAACAACAAGTGTTTTACCGGTAAAAAAATGATGTAAATCATGGGCAAGAAAAATCATGGGCAAAATATAAAGGGGAAATGCAAAGCAAAAGAATGTCTAAGGATCAAAGGAGCAACTAAAATCATCAAAGGCATCAACACAGAAATTATTAAAAGGAAAGCGCCAACAAAGGAAATAAAGGATGTTTTCACCCCAGGAAAGGGCGAAAATCATTTTTACCTCTCTCTTGGGTGAAAGTACAACATTAAGATGTTTTCACCCAAATGGGAGTGAATGTAGTAAAAAGCACCCAGTTTGAATGAAAAGCGCTCAGGTTGAAGTAAAGGTAGAATTTTTACAAGTGAAGAAGAAGGCAAGTTAAGTACTTTCACCCGAAATTATGCATTCAAGGTGATTTCACCCTTTTTTGGGTGAATTACTATTTTTAATTAAGTCTAGGCGAAAATAATGGATGAGAATCAATCAAAGTCAATGTCACCCCAGAAAGGAGGTGAAAATCATTTTCGCCCCTCTTTTGGGTGAATTGCAAGTTGAAGACGTTTTCGAAGTGCAAATGATGAGTGGACGTCATTTGGGGCAAAAGCATGTGATAGTCAAAGTCAAATTCACTCTAAAATTAGCATGTAAGATGATGAAGGCGTTTCCCAGGTAATTTCACCTTATTTTTAGCAAGTTTAAGGATTTCACCCAAGATGGGGTGAATGTAATAAAAGTGCCTAGGTTCGGAGTGAAAGTCTAGAAAGAGCATCCTCATGCATCGATCAAAGTCAAAGTCACCCCGACTTGGGGCGAAACTTATTTTTGCCCTCCTTTGGGGGTGAAATTCTATTTTTTGCCCTCAATTCAAGCAAGACAACATTATGGGGTGAAATTCCTGAGAGAATATGGTTTCAGGGTGAAATTAATCAAATGAAGGGTGAAAATCCATTTTTAAGTGCAACTATCAGCAAAGTGAATCACTTTCGCCCCTGATTGCAATGAAAAGGTTTTTCGCCCCATTGCTTGGGTGAAATCAATTTTTGTCTCTTCTTCTCAGCGAAGTTACTTTCAGAGGCACCATTGCTGTAGATATTTTTTGGGAAAGGTCGAAGATTGATGGAATTTAATTCTTGGGGCAATGAAATTGATATTTCTAGAATCCCTGCTGAAAAGTTGCCAAGATTAAATACTACATCCCTGATTTTGGTGCGATCCAGTTCATTTTCGAGGTGCCCTCCACTGATTTTGCTCCTTTTCAAAATAAAGTTAATTTTTGGTGGGTCTTCCTGGCGAAGATGAAATTCCAAGGGACAAGATGACAAAGTGGCAACCGAGATTTAATGCTTGAACTCCTGATTTTTGTACAACGTTGCTGCGTTTCAATGCACCGACGTTTGGAATGATTTTTCTATCATCCATCTCTACTGATTTCCCAGGTGCTCTCCATGAAAGAGGGATCGCTGCTTCCTAAAGAATGTTCTGATTCGATCATCATTGCTATCGAGGAGAGAATTGCTCTTGTTGGTCTTTGACTAGCCGACATTTTGTTTTAATGTGCATTTAATTTTAGAGGTGAAATCCTCTATAAATACTAAGCATTTTGATGTAAAAAGGAGGATAGACATTTTTCTAAAAAACTCTTTGAGTTTAAATTTCTACCTTAATCGAAATATGCTTGACTCTAGTTCCTAGAGCAGTCTTTGTGTGTATGCTTTCTACTTGTTATTTCTGTTAAATTCATATCTTGGTTAGATAGATTAAATTATGCATCTGAATTTGATTGTTGATGAAGAGTGAATGTTGAAATGCTAACTGGAGGTTATCTTTGCAAGTTGTGATTGGTTTCTATGTTATTCTTTTGGTTAAATGTTGGTAGAACTTGATGTGGTTGCTTAGCTACTAGTTTATCCCCATCTTACGTTTCTGGCTCATAGCCATATTTCCCATTCCTTTCTATCATTTCCCATATCTTTATGTTACCCTAAGCTTATACCAATTGTTAGATTAGTACGGGAACCAACCCTCTCTGGAGATTGGCCCGAAGGACATCTCTTTCCTTCGGCCTTTCAATGTTGGCTAGGTCTAGGGTGCACATATGTTATGTACTTAGGCAGATTCATGACCAATAGTTTTTGGCATGCCCGGTGGGACATTAAAAGTTCCACTTTGAACAGTATTAAGGTTTGATGTTCATATTTTTACTATTTGATTAGAACATCTGGTGACTCAATTTTACCTAGAAGCCTTCGAACGTGAAGTGAGCGAAAGCTTTACTTCATGATCACAAGATCGAAGGCCAAAAATTTTGAAAACCCTATTGAGTTCTTTGAGCTTGACACCCAAGTGTTAGGAGAACATCCTAGGTTGGTCACCCCAACTATCCCATCCATTGCAACTTCTTCATAGGTAGCTGGTGTGTTTTCTATTCCTTCAAGTCCCGCTAGCACAACCACTAGCTTTCCTCCTCCTCAAGAAAACACTCCAATCCAAATGGCCCAAAATCTACCACCTCAACCACCTAGATAGTTCCCGACCTGGAATCACTCTAGAGCTTTGAATCTGCAAGCTCAGAACTCGATTCCACAAGCAGCGTTGAAGGCTTTGCCTACTTACGATGGTACGGGTAAGATGACTTACGAGCATGTCCAAGATGTGGCTTCTCTGGTGACCATTCATAGCATTATGGATGAGGATGTCATGGTAATATTACTCATGCTCTCTCTTAGAGGTAAGTTGCTTTACTAGTACCGGTCTTTACAACCTACCACTATTACCACCTAGGACTAGTTGGTTGAATTATTGATCAAAGGGTTCAATGAACAAGTGGATCCATTCTCTCTATTGCATCAATTTACCACCATTCAGAGGTATCCCTAGGAGGAAATTATTGACTTCAATGTCAGGTTCACCTAAACTTGGTAGAGAGTCCTCGATGGTCTCCGATCGACTCCTGAACAAGCTACATTCTATTACCTTTGCGCCTTCAATTCTGACATTAGCATGGCCATCCATCAGTCCAATGTCGACACATTTTTGGCTTTGTATTCTATTATGCAAAATGCTAAGGCTGATCTGATTTCTATCGGTAAGCTTCCACCAAAGATGATGATGCCTATTTTTCTCGATCTTTCATAGTATTTGTACTCCAATGCATCTTCTCAACCCTTGCCGATGTCCCCCATGTATCCAGTCCCTTCATGGAATCCGAGTTCATCTCAAACCGTGATGATAGTTTCTATCCCACAACTACCTGCTCCAACCATTCCATAGTTACCCACTCTGGTTCCATTCCCAGCACTACCATCTCCTCCTATACCACTTCCATTACTAGCTCCTCCAGCACCCTCAAATCTTGATCCCCAAGAGAAGTTGCTTAAAGAGATGCAGTCAATGAACTCAGCCATAAGAGCGATGAGCAATGAGATCACGGTGATTAAGAAGAAGTAGGCTGAAAGAGATTTCTAGCCTAGGATATTTCAACCTTCGTCGATCACCAGGGAGCAAGCAACTTCAACCAACAAGGTGCTTGAGAGAAATCTGATCGTATTGACAAATGAAGAAGCTGGCTCATCGGACAAAGCATACTGGTGCTCTACTTGTAATGATCCACATGGTGAGGAAACTTGCATGGTTCATCTGAACTACGTGCAAACATTGGCAGATAGTTCTTTCGATGGTCAAATCAACATGATTATAGAATTTGATCATAATTTCATGGTCCCTTTTGAGGAACAAGTTTTGGTTCTCACGAGAGCTGGAAGAAAACCCATCATCGTGGACCTAGCTGAAATGGAGCCTTTGAAGGTACCTATTGATCTGAAGGTACAAAATGAGAAAAAACAAGCACAAGTAAAAGCAACTATTCTAGCACCCAAGCTAGATGCACCTATCCTATTAAAATATCTTTTGCCTCCATGAGCGAAAGAAAGATTGCAAGAAAAGGCTTCAACTTTGCAAGCGAAAGCTGAAATGGAGGAATAGGCTAGAGAAAAGCTCAAATACCCATCCTTGACCAAGCGTTAGAGGGTAGAGGCTACACAATAGTATCGAAGAAAATATGAGGCTTCCAATGAAGGAAAAGAGTCCAGTGCATCTACGTACAACATCGTTGAAGAGCTGAAGAGGATTCCAGCCAAGGTGAGTCTCTATGATGCATTGCAATTGCCTGGACAAGTTGACTTGTTGCAAGAATCATTGAAGTTTATGAAAGATAAGGGGAAGAATCCGATGCAGACTATTTTTACTCAAACACTAACCACTTCTACCATTGGAAAGAATAGACCACCCCCTTTCTACTTGTCTCTCAGGATGGAAGGTTGGATTATGCACAATTGCATGATCGACTCCGGTGTTGCGACGATTATCATGCCAAAGGCAGTTTGTGACGTTATGGGTATGGAATATACAAGAAGTAGCCCTAGAATTTTGCAATTATATGGAACCCCTGTGAGGATAGTAGGGGTCATCAAAGACATCCCCATTGTGTTGCATAAAATACCTCAGATCACTGTGATCCAAGAGGTGGTTGTGGTTGATCTGGAGTCATATTTCAGCATGTGCCTTTCATGGGAGTTCACTGCCAAGTTGGGAGGCTACCTTTCTCTGGACTATTCTCATCTGGAGATTCCTTTCAAAGGGAGGAGAATCCATATCTATAATGAGAAGCCTTCTACTTATCACATAGAGAAGATTGAAGAAGAAGATAAATCCATGAATTCTATCAACTTGATGATCGAAGAATTGGAAGAATTAGATTTGATGGAAGAAGTTTTGGATGAGCTTCGAATAGAAGATGAGTTTTCAATGCTCAATTTTAATGCCATGATGGAGACTAAAATTGGTTGTTACACCATTACTAAGCCTAAAAAATTTGAGGTGAAGGTGTTTGATGATCAAGATCTTATTCTCGATCAATTATGGAAGTTGTACTTCGATGGTGCAAGATGCAAGAACGACGTAGGGGTAGGGATCATTCTCATTTCTCCTTCTGGCATACAAAAGACTTATTCGTATCAATTGACCTAGAGTTGTACCAATAATGTTATCGAGTATGAAGCACTATGCCTAGGCTTGAAGAAAGTGAAGAAGCTTGGGATTAAACAACTATAGATTTTTGGAGATTTTGAACTGATTGTACATCAAGTAACGAACAAATGCATCTCCAAGAAGCACTACCTAAAGGTATACCGCAACAAATTTTAGGACCTGTTTGAGGCCTATACAACATTGAACATCCAAGTGATCTCACAGGAGCAGAACAAGCATGTCGATCTCTTGGCATCCCTTGGCACTAATTTTTCTCCAGTTGAGCATGTGGTGAGAAAACCCAAGACTGTGAGGTTAGTTTACAGACCTTCAGTCCCTAACAAAAATATCTACTGGCAAGTGTTTGACAGTGATGAACAGATTGTAAATTTCTTGATAAGAGAAGCTAGTACTGTGGAAGAAAGAACACTTGATGAGGAAGAAGCTGAGGGATTGATCCAGTTGAGGAATAATCATATTCTAAAAGGATTGATTACACTTGAGAGTCTCTTTGATCAGAATGATAGAGCAAAAAAGCATAAGATCAAAGTGGATGAGAATGAGTACATTGAACTACAGTTGGGACCCAAGAAGTCGATCAAAGTTGGCATCGATTGCACTCTGGAAGAGCTGGAGCAGATCAAGGAGTTGTGCCATGAGTACCCAGACATTATCGCTTGGAGCTACCAGGATTTGAAAGGCTACAACAAAGATGTGATCCAACATACCATTGAGTTGTAGGAAGGAGTGAAACCCTTCAGGAAAAAGTAGAGGCTAGTCAATCCCAAGATTGAAGCCTTGATGAAAGCAGAACTATTGAAGATGTTGGAAGCCAAGATCATTTACCCGATTAAGCATTCTACCTGGGTAGAAAATCTGGTCCCTGTGAGGAAGAAGAATGGGGATATTCGCCTATGTGTTGACTTTCAAAATTTGAATCAGGCATCCCTAAAGGATCATTATCCTTTACCTCAGATTGATTAGATTCTTCATGTAGTTGTTGGAGCTCAGATATTTTTGTTGTTGGATGGATTCTCTAGCTATAATAAAATTTGGGTCAAGGATGAAGATCAATATAAAATGATATTCACCATGAAATGGGGAACATTTTCTTATCAACGAATGTCGTTTGGTCTCTCGAATGTTGGAGCAACTTTTCAAAGAGCGATGGATGTAGCTTTTGGTGAGTTGTTAAATCATGTCATTGTAATTTATCTGGATGACATGACTATCTTCTCTCACAATAGGGAGGAGCATAGCCTACATTTGAGACAAGTGTTTGAGAAATATCAAGAGTTTAGAATATCCATCAACCCGAAGAAGTCCATATTCATGGTAAAAGAAGGAAAGCTCCTGGGCCACATTATTTTGGAGAAAGGTTTAGCTATTGATCCAGCTAGAGTTGAGGCTCTTCTGAAGCTTCCATTTCCAGCTAATAAGAAGGATTTGTAGTCATTCTTCGGGTAGATAAAATTTGTTTGAAATTTCATTGCAGATTTCACCCAAGTGGTAAAATCGATGACTAAGATTTTAAAGAAAAATGTTGAGTTCAAGTGGATTGAGCAGAGGAAGTGAGCATTCAGAGAAATTAAAGAAAGAATTGCTCAAGCCCCGGTTTTGGTAAACCTTGATTATTCAAAATATTTTATCCTATATGCCATTGGTGAATAGGAGAGTTACATAGTGGTGCTCATGCAAAAGGGAGATGATGGAGATGAGTGGCCAATTGCTTTCTTAAGCCAAGTCATCCAACCGCATGAAGAAAAATATAATTTCATTGAGAAGCAAGTATATGCAATGATGAAATCCTTGAAGAAGTTTTGACATTTTGTTTCCTAGAGTAAAATAATAGTTTATGTTGTTCACCCAGATGTACGAAGTTTCATCATTCAAGGAGAGCTTGGAGACAAGAGAGTTGGTTGGGTCTCCAAAATCTAGGAGTATGATGTTGAAATCCAACCAACCAAGCTGGTTCGAGGTCGAGCACTATGTTAGGAGCTTGCAAGAAGCACTGCTTTCGAATCCATGGTTTGCCAACTTGAGGATTCAGTAAGTGAAAGTAATTTTTCTAATCACTCTACAGTTGATCGTGATTGGATAGAGGACCTTGTCGAATATTTCCATTCAGGAAGGTGTCCTTCACATCTCAATGCTTCACAGAGAAGGAGATTCAGATTACAAGCTCTTAGGTATGTGATGTTGCCAAATGGGTTGTTCCATAGAAATATTGATGGAGTACTTCTCAAGTGCATCAAAGAATCAGAGAAGCAGAAAATCCTAGAAGAATTCCATTCTGGATTGTCAGGAGGCCATTATGCAGGGAGACCCATGGCATTGAAGATCATCAAAGCAGGTTATTTCTGGCCCACTCTCTTTGTAGATGCTTTCAAAGTCAATCAGAGTTGCGATAAATGCCAAAGATATGTCGGTAGAAGTAGGAATGCATCATTACCCCTTCATCCAATTCAAGTAGAAGCACCATTTCAGCAATGGGGCTTAGACTTTATTGGGGTCATTGATCCTAATTCATCCATCGGGCATAAGTACATTCTAACTATGACTGACTATTTCACTCGATGGGCCAAAGCAATTTCGACCAAGAAGGTGGACCAGGCAATAATTATCTCTTTCCTTGAAGGATTAATCACTCGTTTTGGCATACCAGATGCAATCATAATGGATAATGGAACTCCCTTCATCGGTGCTAAGATCAGTGAATTTGTAGGTAAGTATGGGATTTATTTAAAGACATCATCAAACTACTATCCATAGGGAAATGGCTTGGCTGAATCCACAAACAAGAATTTGCTCAGGATTCTGAAGAGGACTCTAGGAGATAATAAGCGTAGTTGGCACCTGCTCTTGAACCAAGCATTATGGGCCGATCGTATCTTAGTGAAAAATCTATCAAGACGTCCCCTTATTCCTTGGTATACGATAAAGAAGTAGTCTTGCCCATTCATATTGAATTATCGACCCTTCAATCATGGCACTTGTTGGATGGTGAAGATGATGAATTCGACCCCATGAGCATGAGGTTGGCTCAGCTTTTACAGTTGGAGGAAGAGAGGGAGAAATCGTACAATGCCTTCATGGAACATGCCCGGATGACACAAAAATGGTTCGGTAAGAAGACTTCCGAGAAATATTTTGAGGTAGGTGATCTTGTGCTGAAGTGGAATGAGAATAAGGCTAAGCCTGGCAAGCATCACAAGTTTGAAGTGATATGGGAGGGTCCATTTTGGATTTCTGGTGTCAATCAAGTCAACTCATTTTATTTGCAGGATATGGATGGTCGTGGGCTGCCAATTCCTATAAATGGTCTTCATTTGAAGGCCTATCATCAGTGACAAAATATCAAACCAAGTATGTATATATGTACATAATATTTTATGTTATTTTATTTTTAGTCAAATATTGTAAGCAAAAAAAAAAGTTGTTTTCGCCAATAGAATTCCATTCTATCTCAAGTAGGTGTTTTCGCCCCAAAATCATGTCTTTGCTGAGCAAGAATTAATTTCGATCTGAAGACATTTAAAAAAAAAACTTTCAGTCATATTCTGGGCAAAAACCATTAAAAAAAACAACTCTAGTGTAAAACAAGTTGATTTTCAGCAATTAATTTTAGAGGTAAAATTAAGTTGATTTTTTATTAAAAGGGCATGGTTTGTTTTTTCAAAAGTGCCCCTATTATTAATCGCTGAAAAATGAAAAGAAAAGGAATAAAAAAGGAAAAGAAGAAAGAAAAGGGGATTTTTAGTGTTACACCATACATATTTTAATTTTGGGGCAAAATTACCCTTAACTTCAATAACAAACGCCTTTGAAGCAAAAGCTCCAATTAAGAAGGAGAACTTCCCATGCATTTTTGAGCACTCAAGTTGGTAGTATGAGTACTCAAGTTGGTTTGCTTTTTCATTAGAAAGTGTCCTTATTATTAATTTCTAGAGAAGGAAAATTTATTAAAAGGAGAAGAAAATCAATAAGTAAAGCAAAAACTAGAAGGAAAAAGATGTTTTTTATGTTTGAAAAAATCAATTTCGCCTTGCATATCCTATTTTCGGGGTGAAATTCCTTTTCACTCTATGATGAGGATTGATTGATTATCTATTTGTTTCTCGTTGGGCAGAGGGCCGCCGGCAGCCGACAGCCTTCGACTGTCATTTTCGACGCTGTCTGGCACGACAGCGTCAGGCTACGGCCGTGGCTGTCCAGCGACAACGCTTCGATGTACAGCCCGCGCATCGGCTGACAGCGTCTGGCTGACGCCTGACATTTCTGTCAGGCGTGACAGCATGCGCTGTCACATCCGACAACGCGTCGGCCTTCCGCCCGCGCTGTCCATTGGCAGCAGTAGGTCTGCCGCCTGACACGCCTGTCAGGCGTGACAGCACTGGCCAGGCGCTGTAGCCTTGCCACCAGCGCTATTCGCTGCCAGGGTCAGCGCGGCCTACCCGACTATCAGGCGTGACAGCACTGCTGTCACGGACCTGAACGGTGGCTAGCCTGACAGGGCTCGGCAGTAGGTATCAGGCACTAAAATTCGTGCCTCGGGAAGCCTGACTGGACAACTTTTGCATGCCCGGTCTGAGGATAGGCACTGAAATTCATGCCTTGGGAAGCGTGCAGTGGAAGATTTAGGTGCATGTAAAATTTTCATGCACAGTGAAGTTTAAGTCCAGTTGCAACAGCAGATTCAAGGGTAAAATTTTATTGTAATTTTTATTTTTTTTTACTATTTAAGGTAGCTTGTTAAATTTAATTTTTATTAATTTAATTTTTAATAACTTAATTAAAATTCATTAATCTTTGATTTAATGAAATTTAATTTTTTTAATTAAGTTATTTTTAAATTAATAAATGTTAAGTTGCACCTTAGATTAGTTTAAAAATTTAAAATTTTAGCCTTAGGAGTAAATTTTTCAGTTAAGCAGCACTCCATTGTAACAAGGAAATTTGCATTGTCTTTCCTTGATTTAGTGCTTTCTTATCTTTACTCCTGGCTTATACCCGAGAACACATGGCTTCTGACTTGGCTGCCCAAGTGGCAGAATTGGCCCATGTTGTAAATGCTTTGGCAGATAAAGCTAATGACACTACCATGGCCGAAGTTCTTGGCAATCTTGCCATGAAGGTAAATGACATTTCTTTGCATAATGCCTCTACTTCTGCTCATGATTCTCGTCTGAGAGTTCGTTGTGAAGTTCCATTGTATGATGGATCCAGGAACCCTGATGTCTTGAATAGTTGGATTCTCGACATGAGTTCTTGGTTTTCTTTCTCTCAACTTGCAGAAGATGATATAGTGCCTTATGCTAAGCTAAAACTTTTTGGCTTAGCCAAAGTACTTGTGGAATGAAAACGAGGACAAGAACTCACTACATGGGATGAGCTTGTACAATGTCTTAAGACCAATTTCTATCCTTCAAATTATTCTAGGGAATTGGTTATTAAATGGTTTCATTTTTGCCAAGGTACTAATATGTCTGTACAAGAATATATTTTCCAATTTAACAGGTTCAGAATACTTGTGAATGTGGAGGATGATGTTCTAGGTTTGATTCTCAAGTTTCAAAGTGGCTTGTTAGAAAATTTGTACAGGGAACTAATGTTTGTTTCTATGGAAACTTTGGATCAAGTTTTTAACCAGGCGCAGCTTGCGGAGGACAAGTTTAAGGCATAATTGCAGGAATTCCGCACACCTGTTACTCAAGTGGTTGCAAACTCATCAAAAGGGAATAATTCTTTCTCACAAAAGAAGAATTTTTCTCAAAATAAGAATGTGTCTTCTCCATATCCTTCTTCTCCTTCCCCTTCCGCTTCTACTCCTTCTTCTTCTTCTTCTTCTAAGAAATTCTGCAATTATTGTAAGAAGAAAGGGCATGAGAAAGTTGATTGCTTTAAGCTCAAAAAGAAGAGTTTAGTAATTACTACTCAAGAGGAGGATACTTCCAAGGGTCCCCTTGAGTCTGTAGGAGAGAGTAAAGTATATATAGAATTACGAGGTAGGCTTAATGAAGTTACCTTAGTAAATGTAAGTTCTTCCGAAGGGGCTCATGATGTTTTGTTCATCACTCGAGCCCACTTACTTCACAACTTTGCAACTGATTGTATAGTGGATAATGGCTCGCAAAAAATCTAATTGTGAGGTCCATTGTCGAGCGTTTGAAGTTACCTATGGAGCCTCATCCTCAACCTTATTCTTTGGGTTGGAAGGATAGTGGAAGAGGCTCAAAAATCACCCACACTTGCACATTAAAATTTGCACTTGGCCCACAGTTCATAGATCAAGTCACTTGTGATGTGACTCCTATGGATTGTTGTGGGATTTTTCTTGGACAACCTTTTTAGTATGATAGGAGAGTTGTTTATGATGCTTTCAAAAGAACCTACACACTTCAAAAATATGGTAAGGTCTTTCTCATTAAAAGCACCAACACTCCTAATATCATTCTAAGTTCCAAGCAAACGAAAAGAGTAATTAAGAAAGGTGGTGATGTTGCTCTAATTTTCATTCGCTCTCAAAACACTTCTACATCTACATCCATTACAAAGCAACACTCTTCAATGGATAAATATTGCAAAGTTACTCACACATATTTTAGGAGCCAAAGTCTCTTCCTCCAATTCGCACAATTAATCATAGCATTGAAATAATTCCAGGTTCTTCTCTTCCTAATGCTCCCATGTATAGACAATCTATTTTGCAAAATGAAGAAATAAAAAAGCAAATAGAAGATTTGTTGTCTAAGGGTTTCATTAAGGAAAGTACTTCTGCTTGTGCCTCACCTATTTTGTTAGTTCTTAAGAAAGATGGCACTTGGAGATTATGCATTGATTTTCGTGCTTTGAACAGAATTTCTGTGAAGAATAGATATCCCTTACCTTGCATTGATGATTTATTAGATCAGCTTCAAGGAGCTAAGTTCTTTTCAAAAATAGATCTCAAAAGTGGATATCATCAAGTGTGTATCCAAGCTAAGGATACATGGAAGACAGCTTTCAATACGAATATGGGCCTCTTTGAATGGTTGGTCATGCCCTTCGGTATTACTAATGCTCCTGCAACCTTCATGAGGTTGATGAATGATGTATTTCGTGAAGTCCTTGACAAATTTGTCATAATATATCTTGATGATATATTGATTTTCTCAAAAACTTGGGAGGAACACCTTAGGCATATCCAACAAACCCTTGATCTTCTTGCGAAGAATCAATTATATGCCAATTCTTCCAAGTGTTCTTTTGGCAATACTTCAGTTTCTTACCTTGGCTATGTGATTAGTGAGAGTGGAATTCAGGTAGATCCCATAAAAGTTGATGTTTTGCTTAAGTGGTCCCCTCCTAAAACTCTCACTGAGTTAAGGAGTTTCCTAGGACTTGAAAATTTTTATCGCAAGTTCATTCCTCAATGTTCCACCCTTGCAGCTCCATTGCATTATCTCACTAAGTCCAAAACTCCATTTCATTGGGAGAAAAGCCAAGAAGTTCCCTTTGAGAAACTCAAAAATAAACTATGTACAGCACCTGTGTTAACTTTACCTGACCTTTCTCAACCTTTTGAGATTGAAACAGATGCCTCTAAAGTTGCCTTAGGAGTCGTGCTCAAACGGAATGGTCATCCAGTTGCTTATCATTCGGAAACTTTTTATGCTTGCTAAGTTGAACTATTCTACATATGACAAGGAGTTGTATGATTTAGTTCAAGCCATTAAGTACTAGAGATATTATCTTTTGGGGAAATATACAGATGAGTACACACTGATCACATGCCTCTCAAGTTTTTACAATCTCAAAGTAAAATTGAAGAATCAAGACATATGAAGTGGGCCTCTTACCTCCAACAATTTCACTTGGTGATCAAGTACAAAAAGGGGAAGAGTAATACCGTTGCTGATTGTTTGAGTAGGCCTCAAGCCGCTCTTGCCTTAACAGGTTATGTCCACTTCGTACTTGGGATTTCAGACTTGGCCTAATCAGTATTCTCAAGATCCTGATTTTGGAAAAATATTTGAGCAAGTGAGTAAGCCTTCTTCTTCCAATTTGCATCCTTTCCAAGATTTCTACATCAAAGAAGGACTTATTTACAAATTGGACAAGTTTTGTGTTCCTTGTGAGCGTAGAGTGTCACTTCTTAAGGAAGCTCATTCTACACTTTATGGTGGTCACTTTGGGAAGCATAAAACACTTCATCATTTGCAACGATTTTTCTATTGGCCAAAAATGCAGAGGGATGTGTTGAGATTTCTCAAACAGTGTGCAGTTTGTTGTCGCTCAAAACCAGCTAATAGGAAGTTTGGCTTAGGCATGCCTTTGCCCATTCCTTCCCATCCTTGGGAAAGCATTTCCATGGACTTGGTTAGTGGTTTTCCTATGACAGTGCGCCAACATGATTGTGTGTTCGTGGTGGTTGACAGATTTAGCAAAATGGCTAAGTTTATTCCATGCCGCAAGACAAGTTCTGCATCAGACTTAGCTCAATTTTTCTTTGACAGCATTTGGCGTTCCTTTGGTCTACCTACCAGCATCATCTCGGATCGTGATTCACGCTTTGTGGGTCACTTTTGGCATTCTTTGTGGAATATTTTGGGAGTTTCCCTTAACTTTTCTACCGCCTATCATCCGTAGTCCGATGGGCAGACTGAAGTGGTAAACCGTACACTTGTGCAAAGTTTGCAAATTTATCATCACGCTTCACCAGCAAAGTGGGACTTGAGTCTCACGCATATTGAACATGCCTATAATAGGGCCCTACATTCTTCTACGGGTCATTCACCCTTTGAAGTTTGTATGGGATTTCAGCCCTTGGCACCTTATGAGTTACCTTTGTCTTTGCCTTCTCCTGTCACTTCACATCTTCAGAAGGAGCAAGACAAGGCACACTCATTTGTTCAACACTTGCACAATATTCAATCAAATGTGGTTGAGATTTTGCAAAAGACACAGCAATAGCAGAAAAAGGCCATGGATCGACATCGAATTCCTCATCCATTTCAGGTTGGTGATAAAGTTTGGTTGCATCTTGACAAGCGGCGTTTCACTGATAAGACTCATAGAAAAATCAAACCAATTCGCTATGGGCCTTATACTATTCTTCAGCAGGTGTTCGAGAATGCTTTTTGCCTTGATATTCCCGCACACTTGGGAATTCATGACATCGTCAATGTAGATCTTTTGAAGTTGTACTTTGACTCTACATTGGAGACTGCACCAGCTATCAGTCATCCTGTGGACGTGGTTCCTGAAGCTCAGTTACCATTGGATGCAGATCAGATCTATGACACGAAGACTCGACAGACTTGCCAGGGGTCTACCACCTCATATCTTATGGCTTGACGAGGACATCTGCTGCATCAGGCTCGTTGGATTTCTTTTCATCAGATGTCCCGTGACTTTCCTATTCTTCTGCAAGCATTGGAGTCCAATGCTTCTATTGTGGGGAGGCATTATGAGGATTGATGTTAGATCTTTCATATGACCCCTCTAGTAGTTCCTAGCTAGGTTTGCATAGTTTATTTCTAGCAAATTCATATTGTAAGTGAGTCTCCTTCTCACATGCACTTGTGGGCACTAGTTGTCTTCTAGTTGTCATTTAGAGTGTTAGTTAGCAAGTGTGAACTCAAAGTAGGAAGTGTGTACTTCAAGATAGCTAAAATGGATCTTCTAGTTAGCAATCTTAACTTAGAAGTTTACGTGCATTCTCCTTTGCACCTTTGTAGCTTTTTGGTTAAGCATATTGGATCAAATCCATGATTTCATGGGTTGGTTATGTATTTTGGGCCATTAGTGCCTATATATTGAATTGTAAATAATAGAACACTTAGTTGGATTTTCAATCCTTTTCACTCTACCAGCAGATAACTTCAAGGCAAAAACTCAAGAGGAAATAGAAAATCCAATTGGCAAGCTTATATTCGGCCAGGAAGGGGGCAAAAATTAATTTTCTCCTTGCTTTTTCGGCAAAGATGCCCTGTGGCATTAAAGGCTTGCATTTTCCAAATAAATATTTTTTCGGGTAAATTAAAAAAAGATAAGTTATTTTAAAATGGGCTGCTAAGCATGTAATTTCATAAATAAAAGCAGGAAAGAACATTTTTGGAGCACCGGTTGCATGAGTATTTTAGTCTAGTTGACTTTTTTGGCAAAAAAGGTACACCCAGTTGACGTTTTTTTATTGGCAGTAGTTAAATTCAAAGTAGACTTCAGTTGAATGCATGAAATTGAGATAATTTTACTAGATAACCCTCAAAAGATATTTTTGGTAGTTTAATACAGTGAAATTAATAGTTTTCACCCCTGAAAAGCACCCATAACTCACACATGGCATTTATCATTCTCAAAGTTAGTCATTAAATACCTCGATTGTGCCCTCCAAGATTAAAAGTAGCTAAGCACAAATTTCACGAAATATTTATAGTGCAAGGGCATTATTGGTAGTTAAAGACATTATGGAAAAGCATGTCGAATGAGAGAACCAAGGAACATGTTCACCCGGATCTTTCAGGCACACCACCTACATTAAATTGGGTAGTTAAGGGCATAAAGTATAAATACAATGAACCAAAATCTTGTAGATAAAGAAAGATCAAGCATATTTTTTGGAGCATTGCTATATTATCATTCAATTTTACTGAGTTTCTGCTTTATTGTAGAATTATCAGACTATCGTAGTAAGGTTGATGAAGTATTAATATGGGGAAAGAAAGCACTTGAGCCAAAGAAAGCGCAAGGAGGCAAGAAAGCTAAAAAATCTAGGCAAAATGAAAACATAGAGTTTTATCCATATTGTGATGCATTGGTCTAGATTGGTGATTGTGTTATTTCAAAAAAAAACATGGAAAAATTGTGCCAAGATATGGAGGTTGCAGTCAGACAAGGCTTAACACCAAAAATCTTGTTCACAATTGCATACTATGCGTAAATTTTTTGGTACTTGTGTACACCTATCCATGCTTGCCTAGAGTTGGTGCTAGCAATTTCTAAATTTTATAATCCTCTCACAAGAGTTGTTCCAAAGGCAAATGGAGATAAATTATTCAGTATTTCATCTGATGCAATTTGAGAAGCATTCTCTTGCGGGGTCAAACCTCCTTTTGATTTTATGTTCAAGAAGTTACATCTCAAGGAGCAGGAGGAGAGGTTGACCATGACATTGCACCAGTTCATGGAGAATCGGTTGATAAAAATACCATAGTTTGGATAACTTCCTACTTTGCCAAAGCCATTGATAGATTTTAAAATTCCCAACTTATTTTCTATGTTAGCTTGGATTGTTGGTATTCCTACTGACTCTGTGGTGCACAAATGACAAGCGAAATTGGTGCAATGTGTTTTATAGGTAGAATTTTATGCTCCAACAACAATGACAACAAGCATGAATCAAATTTTATTCAATTGGGTGGATTACATAGCTCGGAGGATGTGCACGTAGTTAGAGAAGATGCAAAGCGAAGAAGCAGTATCATTCAAACACACTTCATTTTTGGCCTGGTATTTCTTCTTCCACATGCACCGGTATTTTATTTCATAGTTGTTAAGCAAGTTTATGAGGTAAGAAGGAAGCTTCCAATTTATTTATGGACTCTAATATTGTCCAGGAAGGAGTCATTTTATAATTTTAATCGCTTGTTTTTGGGTCCCGCCCTCAAAATTATTTTTAGCAGATGTGAGAGAGTTCCAAGGGTGATGAGGGAGGAGATTGTTGCAAAGGAGAAAGGTGACATTTTCTTGTTGATGCAAGGCATCATGGTATGAATTTTCAACTTCACTAGTAAGTCATTTCTCCTTCCGTATTTTACTGTAGGGCACCTTTTTGGGTTTGAATTCATCCGCCAGACTGACTTCATAAATGATATTTATGGTGCGGGTGGAGGAAAAAAAATACATGCACCATACCATTTCACTTTGATGATATTGAAGTAGACCAGGTTGGCCAGAATAATTTGATTAACAAAGTTCTCTATGACCTTGGTATGGTGGATTTACCCTAGTGATGGAAATACAATCCTTTGGATCATTTTGTGATATTGATTAAAGCAAAAAAATTCATTGTTGTCCTAGACCAGATATTGAGTGACATAGAAAAAATTCAGAGGGGCGTGACCTTGAATGACATGTCAAAAATATGATGTCACTCCCACCATGGCATGATTTTTATGAGATGGAGGTTGAGTATAACCCTGCAATCCATAAGCATTAGATTCATCCTCCAATCATGTTTAGCAAAAAGAATGATCAGTTGCTTTCTTGGTTTGAGGAGAAAATCACCAACTAGTGGGTTATGAGGGCCCACCAAGGAAAATTGGATTAGCATATGGCCTAACAATGGATGGTGCATTTTTGGATGTGTATGGTGATTATAATGATAGTTACCAATTAATATCTTTCACCAAAATCATACCTCAAAGCTTTAAAATATCTAAAAATGAAGAGATCATGTCTAAGGAGAGCAACATGTGGTTGAGGAAGCACCACTTATGGAGGAAGAGAAACATCCATTTCTAGAAGAGCAGATCCAACGTAAGAAGAGGAGTACGCATGAAACACTTCATTTCCTGAAAGTCTCCAAAAAGTTAAGGACTAGTGCAATTTCTTCATTGGGTACAAACCCTCCTCCTGCAATTGAAGTCTCATAGGATGATGCTTCAGAAAATCCTCCTTACTTGGCCAACATATGAAAGTTTAGATCTGGAGAAAGAAATGGAGGAAAAAAACAAGGGAGAGCCAGTATCACAACCACCCTCAACATTAGCTTAAATAATATCAGAGCCTGAAGGTATGTTTTATTTGCCCTCTTCCCTTAGTCTTGAGAATTCAATGACTATTGCACCCATTTATATAGTTATCTCTTCCATTTCACCTCCATTTGATATACCTTCCACTTCCATTTTAATTTTTGTTTTCTAGTTCCTGGTCATCGATACTCCCTCTTCTTATATTCCCTCTTCTTTGGTTTCCCTTTCTTTTAGTTCTTTTGCATTTGGGCCCAATCCATTTTTGCTCCCTTCATAATCCATTTTGGTAATTTATACCATGGCTATAAGTACACAAGATCCTCCTCAGGTGAGTGTAATTGTAGTTGAATCCCTCACTTCCATTCCCTCAACCACTTTCATTCCATCAACTATTCCCATTTCTAATTCCCTTCCTGAGCCAAGCCCTCAGTAGGCTCATTTTCCCATTGCTCCATTTCTTGAGTTACAGGTTTTGGTAGATCCAGAGATGAAGATTGTGCTAGAACATCCTATTGTAGCAAAATTAAGTCAAGTCTGCCAGAGTTCATTCCAATGGCTAAAAATTTGTAAGCAAAAAGAAGCTTAAGCTCTAGCAGAGACATTGAAGAAGGTCACTTTTGACCCTAAAGCTATGGATTCCCACACTATAAAAATGATCCCCTAGGTCCAGAAGCCCCAAGGATAAATGGATCCAAGTGATTATGCTTATGAATTCATTACAGAGGACCTGATGAATATTGATACTACAAAAAAATGAGGAATATTTAGGTGGATATGAGCTCACTTTACCTACACTGTGAGCATTATAGGAAGATATTTTTTGAGGCCAAGGTGAATATTATTGAAATTTAAGCTCTAGTCAAAAGTAGGGCACAATAAGAGACAACGAGATCAGAGGCATAGCATTGGTGACAAAACGTGGAAGGCTTAGAGGAGGCAACCAAATAACAGTAGAAAGTGCAAGCAAAATATGAACAGTAGGTGTAGACATTAACTAACTAGCTAGAATATTTATAGAATCAGATGGCTGAAAAGGCCATCCAATAAGTGGGGTTATCTAAGGAGAAGATCAAAGAGGCTCACTACCATTTTAATGAAGACTACACAAAGTGGGTAGCAAAGGTACTTTTGGTTCTACTGTATCTTCAAGAGGTATGAAAAATAATAATATTTGATGAGAAATCATTTCAGTATGCAAAGGAGCATTTGGAACCAAAACTAGATATGGCGTTAAAAATTCAAACATTAGCTACCGCTACTCTCCAATGTAAACCCATGAGTGGGATGGACCGATCTTGGTCTAACACCAAGGTGATGCTGCATAGTTTTTTCCATATTGGATCTTGCTAGAGAAGTTCGTAGGCTTCTTGATATGTATGAGGAGGAGCATTCTATTTCATTCATTTATTTTGAGACTATAGCTAATGTTGAATTCCCAAGCTTCACCGATGATTCGAGAGATATATTTCCAAAGAAAGAGTTGGAGGTAGCATGGAAGGATTTCATGGAGGATATATTTGAGATCAATAGCTAGATAGAGCCCATTACATAGGAGTAGGTATTGCCATTCATGAAAAGTCTTACCCGCATTGAGTCTTCCTTGTATGAACTTTTCTAGAGGGCCAATCGCATCAACTTGGAACAAATTCAAACATTGCACTTTGTTATTAGTTCACTCCATTATCCTTCAATTTTCAAAAAATATTCTTGGGTTGAGGTGGTTGTAGTATATGAGACTACAATTAAGAGTCTCACAAAGAAATAAGAACGAGCATGGGTGGAGAAAGAGCAAAAATACACTATAAGAACAAGAAAAATAGGCTAAAGCAGAGAAAAAATAGGTTGCTAAATCAAAAGAACCATCTGATGTAGTCAGTTAAAGATGACAACTGAGCCCAATGGATAAAGGCCTAGGGTCGATTTCATCCAGATGAACTAAATACCTCGAGAGTCATCAAAAGTGTTGGCATTTTTGCCACACTAAATTTTGATTGTAAAATTCCAAGTATAAAATATAATTGATGTAGTTGTTTTGTTGGTATTTTGTCTTTATTGTTTAATGTAATATTTTTGCTCTCATCCTTTTATCGAATTCGCTAGTGTGAATAAAAAAGGTTGATTTTATCCCTAGAAATAAACAAGTGTTTTGTCGATAAAATAATGATATAAATTATGGAAATCATGGATGAAATATAAAGAGGAAATGCAAAGTAAAAGAACATCTAAGGATCAAAGGAGTAGCTAAAATTATTCAAGGCATCAACACATAAATTGTTAAAAGGAAAGCGCAAACAAAGGAAGAAAGGATGTTTTCGCCCCAAGAAAGGGCAAAAATCATTTTTGCCTTTCTCCTGGGTGAAATTACAACATTAAGATTTTTTCACCCAAATGAGAGTGAATGTAGTAAAAAATTCCCAGTTTGAATGAAAGCGCTCAGGTTGAAGTAAAGGCAGAATTTTTACAAGTGAAGAAGAAAACAAGTTAAGTACTTTCGCCCAAAATGTCTCATTCAAGGTGATTTTGCCCTTTTTTGGGTGAATTACTATTTTTAATTAAGTCTAAAAAAAATAATAAGTGAGCATCAATAAAAGTCGATGTCACCCCATTTTCACCCCTCTTTTGGATGAATGGTAAGTTGAAGATGTTTTTAGAGGGCAAATGATGAGCAAACATCATTTGGGGTGAAAGCATGTGACGATCAGAGTCAAATTTACTCCAAAATTAGCATGTAAGATGATGAAGGCATTTTTCACATAATTTCACCTTATTTTTAGTAATTTTAAGGATTTTTCCCAATATGGGACGAATGCAATGAAAGCGCCCAAGTCTAGAGTAAAAGTCTAGAAAGAGTATTCTCATGTGCCAATCAAGGTCAAAGTCACCCTAACTTGGGGTGAAACTTATTTTTGCCCTCCTTTGAGGGAAAAATTCTATTTTTTGCCCTCAATTCAAGCAAGACAACATTATGGGGTGAAATTCCTAAGATAATATGGTTTTAGGGTGAAATTAATCAAATGAAGGGCAAAACTCTATTTTAAGTGCAATTGTCAGCAAAGTGAATCAATTTTTCCCCTCATTGCAATGAAAAGGCTTTTTGCTCCATTGCTTGGGTGAAATTAGTTTTCGTCTCTTCTTCTCAACAAGGTTACTTTCAGAGGTGCCATTATTGTAGATATTTTTCGGGAAAGGTTGGAGATAAATGGAATTTAATTCTTGGTGCAATAAAATCAATATTTCTAGAATCCCTACTAAAAAGTTGCCAAGATTAAATACCATGTCCCTAGTTTTGGTTCTTTCCAGTTTATTTTCGAGGAACCCTCCACTGGTTTCACTCCTTTTTGAAACAAAGTTAATTTTTGGTGGGTCTTCCTGGTGAAGATGAAATTCCAAGGGGCAAGATGACAAAGTGGCAACTGATACTTAATGCTTAAACTCCTAATTTTTGGCCAACATTGTTGCGTTTCAATGCACCGATGTCTAGAAAAAATTTCCTATCATCTATCTCTATTGATTTCCTAGGTGCTTTCCATGAAAGAGGGATCACTACTTCCTGAATAATGTTCTGATTTGATAATCATTGTTTCCAAGGAGAGAATTGCTCTTGCTGGTCTTTGACTAGCCGATATTTTGTTTTAATATGCATTTAATTTTAGAGGTGAAATCCTCTATAAATACTAAGCATTTTGATGTAAATAGGAGGATAGACATTATTCTAAAAAAACTCATTGAGTTTAAATTGTTGCCATAATTGAAAGTTGCTTGACTCTGGTTCTTGGAGCAGTCTTTGTGTGTATACTTTATTCTTGTTATTTTTGTTAAATTCATATCTTGGTTAGATAGATTAAATTATGCATCTGAATTTGATTTATGATGAAGAGTGAATGTTGAAATGCTAACTGGAGGTTATCATTGCAATCTGTGATCGGTTTCTATGTTATTCTTTCAGTTAAATTCTGGTAGAACTTGATTTAGTTGCTCATAGCCACATTTCCCATTCCTTTTTGTCATTTCACATATATTTTTGTTACCCTAAGCTTATACCAATTTTTAGACTAGTATGGTAACCAACCTTCTCTGGAAATTGGCCTGAAGGACATTTCTTTCCTTCGGCCTTTAAATGTTGGTCGAGTCTAGGGTGCACATATGTTATGTACTTAGGCAGATTCGTGACCAACTAATTTATAATATTTGAAAGGGAATTTTTTGAAAATGGAACATTTTAAGAAGAAGAAAGTTTATATGAATATAAAAGAAAATTTTTAACAAAAAATTTTGATTTGTTCAAAAAATTTTAAAAGGAAAAACTTTAAATTTATTGCCTTGGAAAATGAAACAGAAGGAGATTTGATAATAAGAAAACTTTAATATTGGCTTGCACTTTGAGAAGAAAAAAATTAAATATTTGGTATTGAAGTTTTTTTGTTTTTATAAAATACATTTTGACTTGCAAAATATATTTCTAAAAGAAAATTTAAGAAGATACATTACTGAAGGAATGTTTTTCAAGGCAAAGGCATTGAAGAGGACATATTATTGAGCAAGTTTTGTAAGGTATGAAATATTTATCAACTTCCAAAGTTTATTGAAACATTGAAAGGAAAAAAATTAGGGATATAAAAGGAATCCATAAGGCATATTTTAAAAAGGAAGCAATTTTTTTTATGAAAGAAATTGAAAGTCTACAAGAAAAGTTAAAGATTTTTTTATGAAGGAAATTGGTGAATAAAAAATATTGGTTTAATTTTAAAATTAAAATAAGAAGACAAAAAGGAAAATGGAACCTTGAAAATTCTATTCAAAGAAGGAAATTATTAAATTATGGAGTTAAAAGGTTTTCTACTTGATAATTAAAAAATAATTCAAAGTTCCCCTCATCCAAGCAAATTACAAAATAATTTAAATAAAAGAAAGTGATTCTACTTGTGAGAAACAATTTTCTAAAATATCATGGCAAATACAAAGATCTTCCTCTTAGAATATTAGTTACTAAAAGGACCAAATTTCACCCCTTGGAAAAATAAGATGAAGTCAATACTTATTATTGAATTAATTTGAAAAATAGTAACTGGAGATAAAAATATTCTAGAGGATTCCATAGATAGATAGAAATATAAAGAAGAAGATGCCAAAGCACTAATGCTACTAAATTTGGAATATAGAATGAAATTCAAGGACATATAAGTGAGGCCAAAACCTCACAAGAGGCTTGGGATAATATATATACCATATTTGAGAGAAAGATTGAAGTTGCTATTTTGCACTTGCAATTACAATTGTATTCACTAATAGTTCAAAATGGTGAAAACATAGAATATTTTCAAAGAAGGATAATAGATTTGAAATCAGAGTTACAAACTATAATAGAGAAAGTAGAAGAAAAGGTTCTTGTTCAAGTTACACTCAAAGCACTTCTATAATCATTTAAAATATTGGTCACGTCTCTCCTAGTGTCATGTAGAAAAGTGACATTTGATGAATTGGTTAATATCCTTCAAGAATATAAAATAGAAAACCAACTAAGAGATAGAATGAAAAATAATACCTTCATTTTGAAAAAAATATCACCAAATAACACAAGAAACTCTGCTACCTCATAATCACAGAATCAACTAGAATGGGAAAGAATATGTTGTCCTATATGTAACAAAGAAGGACATATAACTAGATTTTGTAAATATAATTCACTCAATAAATGAAATCAAATGCATAAGACTTTTCAAATATATCAATGGAGATAATATCAATCAAATCAACAATGATATACATGAACACAACAACATCCAAAATGAAAAATCAAAAAGGGAACATGGTTTAAGAAGTACAAGAAATAGAGTATAATGATGAGGAAGAACATGGATCAACTCACAAAGCACTTTGCACAATAATGACTTAGGGAGGAATCTATTTAATTTTATTTTTCTTTCTTGAACTTGGTCAAATTTCCTCCATGACAAGAATCTCAAATTTATGGCTTTGTACTAGAAAAGAAATTTGGAGAGCACTGAATATAAAAATAGTACTAGAATATTGAGAGAGGTTTACAATGTAGGTGCAAGTGTAGTACATAAGCCAAAAAAGGGGTTTTATAGTGATCCTTGGCTAAGGGTTTTTAGAGGCCCTTGGATGAGGGTTTATAGAGATTGATTGATAACAGAATAATTAATTCCTAGATGGTGGAAGAAGGAGGATTTCATGGGAAAAGGACCAATATACAAAATAAAAAAGATGTCATGGACTCCAAGAAGGGCCAAAATAACTATGAGCACATGTAGGTGGAATAAATAGTGTAAGCTAGTGACCAAATTCTATTCTAGAAACCACTTTAAGAAGATAAAGTTGAATATTTATTCGATTTCAAAGCAATCAATTCCAAATAAGGGCAGAACCAAGGGCACAAATACAAAAGAGGTAGAGGCCCAACTTTAAAACAACAAAATAGGGTTATATTGTAATAAGTGGAAATTTCTCAAAAGGGGAATAAACTTGGACCATTAGAAAGTAATCAAGCAATGGCCAATGTTGTTGGTCATAGCAAGGAAAATGATATGATCCTCGATATGGGAAGGGATTCTAGTGAATATTTTCCAAAGATGATCTTCTAGGATACCTTGAGAGGACAACCATAAGCAACTATAGTAAATAACTCTAGGACTTCCAAAAAACCTTTGCGAATGACCAAAATGAACCCTAGGAAAATAGCTTTAAGGTGCATGAAAGTGGTAGATGGATCTCCTATAGTCCAAATTCAGATGTCATACATAAAAACTAGGATTGACACTATGGAATATAGAGGATTAATTTATCAATTTTGGGGTCTTTGTCCAGGCCTCCTTGCTTTCAATATGTGGGTTTCTAGATAATGGAGAACTAGAGGTGAGTTAAATAAGTTTGCTTACCCCAATGGTTATTTATTAGTTCTTTTTTATAATGAGGAGGATAGAGAATAAGTCTTCCAAGGTGTCATTGGTTTTTAGGTAGGGCAAGGATCTTCATGAAGCCCTATCATACCAAGTTCAAGGTAGAAGATTAAATGCCCTTAGTAGCTCTAGTCTGGATGGGATTTTTTGGGTTACCTTATGAGTTTTGTAACCAAGCTATCTTCATGGTAATATAAAATACTCTAGAATATTATATGATGACATCTGATAGTATAAGCAAATTTGAACAAATTATCTAGGTTATAATTTATATTCTCATTGTCCTTGATAAGCCCTTACCAAAAATATTACTCTATAGTTTGGGGAAGATACCTTAGAACAAGTTGATTCATCCACAAAAGGCGAGGGTACTTGATATTGGTGAAGTGATGATTAGGTGAATTGGGGGTAACATGGATGGATGCCTTCATATAGGCTTGCATAATCTATTAGGGATAATCATCAAGAACTAGCCACCTTGACCTCAAGTTGATAGCCTAGTAGCTATTGTAAATTCTTGGGCTGAGACAAGTGACTAAAGTTGATGGAAAGACTCCCTCTATGTTTGATAGCATATGTTTGATTATATTTTAATTGATCACTATTTGCATTAGTAGGTTGATAAATAAAGGTATGGGTGGGTAGGATGCCTTTGAAAGATTTGTGTCTTAATTAAAATTTCTTTCTCTCTGTTTATTTTTAAATATAAATAAAAGCTTGAAATCTTGATTTGATGTTTAAAGAGTGCACACCATATCATTAGGATACTTGAATCATGTAATAGCCCTCCTTGGAAGAATCCTTTTTGATAATAAACTATGTATTGGTGTGAAAAATGACATAGCTTCATTTTTTGATATCTATATGATGGGATGATTGCATTAATTTAACCTTGGAATATGGTATTATTGACGTATTTGTGGATGTTGGACTAGGTGCTCTCTCTGGTGGGATCATATGGGTGAACCACCTACACTGAGATATATTTTGGAAAATTATGGTGATGACTTCCTCATCGATAGCTTAGGTAATAAAATACCCTTCATGTATATGCATTTATATTTTTCTTGTTTCTTGTTCACACCATTGGTCCATGAAGTTTCTTGTGCAATAAGTCTCCTTAATAGGTTGGCGCTAGCATTAAACTATCTTAAAGGAAACCACCTACTTAAGGATAAAATAATGGTGTGTAATATTGTTGGTATGAATCTATGTTTCTTTGAGGTATGCATAGATTTTGTTGGTAAGAATTATTAAGTGTTAATTAATTCCTTGGAAATTAATTAAATGATGGATTTAATACTTTAGAATAGTAAAGTATTAATTAAATTGGTGACATTAATATTTGAAAAAATTAATGTCAATATTAAAATTTAATATTAGCAATTGAAAATTAATAAAGTGAATTATTGAATTAATTATTGAAGATACTTTCATTATTGCATTATTCCTCTAAGGTTTGGAATAAAATTGAATGGCTTGCAATTTAGATTCAACCTTCTTTTGATTATCGTGCTTGGGTGGCACCTTTATTGGCATAAAGGTGATGTTGATGGTAATGTCTTCTTTATATTGATAAATACCACTTCCTCCATGAAATAAGGGTGCATTACTTTTTTTTAAGAGAGTAGAATGTAGGGAGGAAGGATATTTTTTTATTTTTGGAGAAATCAAAAGGAAGGATCAAAGGCTTGGAGGAGGAGTATTCAGGACAACATGTTTTCAAACTAGGGAACATTGGATAGTTTGGTTTTTAGGTGCATTGTTGAATTTTAGATGTTATATGCTCTTCTATAGATTGATCTTCTCTTGGGTGGATAGTATTATTGCTTTGATGTTGTATTTTTATCCTCCTATGCTAACTTTAGCTTAATCTAATTTAATTCTACGTATTGCTTGGTAACTTCTTGAGTGTTGTTCTAATATTTTTTAATATCTTTCTATGTTAAGCTTGATTTTTGTATGGTCGAAAGCATACATATATTTTGGTTAGTGTTTGTCTTGCTTGTGGGTAATGGTTATCCACATTTTGATTCACATGTTCCTTCTTGATGTCACGTTGGACAACGTTATTTCAATTGTAATTTCCCATATTCTTGCATGAATGAAGTCTAGAAGAAAACCAATTCAATATTGCTTCTATTCATAAGTCTTTGACATGAGTTACTCTTTCCTTAAGCTACCTAGATCCGTTTACCCTATGTTTGAGTGTTGGCTTATGTTTGGGTCTGTAGACATAAGTTTTGTTGGTTGGGTAGTGTTGGTGCTATAGCTTAGTCATGTTAAGTTATTTGGAATGAGGCTCTTATTTTTAAATGTTATATTAAGATTATGAAAATTCCTTTTGGATTGAAAGCTATGCTTATTGTTTTCTTATAATGGTATAGCTTTTAGAAAAGAGACTTTTCATTGGTTGTTATCTTGCTAAGTAAGAGGTGGTTTTAGATTGGTTACTATTTAATTGCTAATGCTTTAGGTTCCATTGTAATATTGAAAAGAAATATAAGAGTCTTTGCTTAGTAAAGATAATGTTGTAGAATGCAATTGAAAGTTGGAAATTATAAAGAGAACTTTTAAAGTTTTTATGCTTGGTTATTAGGAATGATTCTTCTATGGTAAGGGATTCTCTTTTATAAATTGGATTAATGAATTTGGGTTTTGAAATAGAAACCACTATAATTATTCTTGAGACTTATGTAGGTTAAGGGATCATTATAAAGAGAAGTATGGGATTCTATTTAATAAATTGGATTAATGAATTTGGGTTTTGAAAGAGAAACCACTATAATGATTCTTGAGACTTATGTAGGTTAAGGGATCATTATAAATATAAGTATGGGATTATATTTTAGAATTTGGATTATTGGAGTTTTGTTTTGAAAAGAGAAATTTTTATAATGGTCCCTAAGACTCATATGGGTAAAGGAACCATTATAGAAAAAGAAATATTCTTGATATATTATTTTATTATGTTTACACATGGATGTTGTCATAGTAGAAAAACATGATTAAGTTGCATTGCATTTAGATTTGTCTTGATCCCTAAGTATTCCTCATGAGTTGTGGTGGATTCCCTATCATGAAGAAGCTTGTAGATTTTTAGATGGCTTGAAGATCCTTGGTGGATGGCTTCATAGTACTTTGAATGTAGAGATGATATGGAAAAACAAAGGCTATGTAAAGAATATTTTGTTAAATTGAGTTTTGTAACTTGATTATTGTACAAACTGAAATATTATGTTGCTTTAATGTTACTTTGGGTTTTGTACATTAAGGTGAATGAGCAATATTTTATTTGGATAGATAGTATTGAGCTCTATCAATTGTTGGAATGCATCTTTATGTTAAATATTTGATTCATTTATGTTATTGCATCTAAGTTAAAGGAATGCATCTTTTGAAGCTTTAAGTCAAGCATTTGAGTTAAGCAAAATGTGGCTTTTATTTAAGATGCATCCTTGTTTATCTATTATAGCATTTCAAATTAAATAGATTATGACTTGTGTTAAAATGCTTTTGATATTATGTGATGCATGTTGCTTTACTTTAGACCTATGTTTAAAGTGCAAGATTTATTTGAAATAAGATTATCTTTGATGGGTTTAGAATCTCTTGTGGATCCAAGTCAAAATAAAGCCCAATATTGGGAGGAGTTGAGTGAATGCAATAACTAGGTAGAACTCATGAAGGAGTCTTATAAGGAGTTACAAGAATGCAAATAACTCATGAACCTGGAAAGAGTTGTGTGAATACAATAGTTGGATTTCTTGTGAACCATTACACCTCAAACGAGTAGGATCAGATGTATTTCAGTGATCCCTTGAACATGTAGGATCGGATGATCATGTTCATTGCTAGTGAAGTGGTAATGACCTTAGTTATCCCATGGAGGTGTGGTAACTAAGCACCAAGGCTCTACATCTAATTAACCTACCTAGATGGACTTAGAGTAAGGTTAGGGAATAGGCATTTCTCTTTAAGTGTTATGGGCCTTAAAGGATAATCCCTATGTTATGGTCACATTTTCCTATGCCATTGAGGGTATGGGAAAGGTGGGGGGACCACTTTTGGCATCCTTATAAACATGTAGTTTTAGTAAGGTGAATCCCAAAAATCATGGGATTTGGTCACTCCTATCCACTGAGTATCATCTATAGTGACTTGAAACTCAAATGTGGTGAAGCCTTGTATTCTAGAAATATAAAAGAAGGGTTTTTCCTTGTGAACATTTTCTTGTTATCATTCTTTTAAAAAAATAGGTTTGTGGTTTTGGGTTGTTACAGCTCAAGGGCATGCATGGAATCCTCCTTGAGTAGTGGCCTAAAATGTTAGTTTGAGCACTATCGTTCATTGTTGCAATATAATAGAGGGTCTATGAGAAGTACATACACCTTGGATTGGAGTATCTTATTTATATTCATCTTGCATATCAAAAAAAACTAAATCACAAAAATAAGCATACTGAGGAGACCACTATTCGATAATTAACTAAACATAAACAGTCAAAAAAATTGGTGGTGAGAATAACAATCATAACAGGTTTTATCAATAACAATCAAGTAGCAGTCGGTAGCATTCAAGACAAAGTTAGTCAACATCAGTAATAATTACCTATAACATTTGAGAATCGTATGAGGTAGGGAATTTTTTAGTAACCGATTCAATTAATATAGTTTTCAAAGACAATAAGCTATAGTGTTAGTGATCAAACAATGTCATACATTGCAAAGTCAGTAATAGACAATGTAGTGTCTAGTAAGGGGTTACAAACAAAAGTTAATTTAAGCCTCTAGGAGGAAAACACACAACATAGGAACTAGAGGATAAGAAAAGGAGTTAGAACAAGATATCCGTATTGAGCAAATGCATACCATAATTACTAATCTTAGCAATGATTTTAAACAAGTGGGGGAAGAAGTATCACTTTTGATAGGTGATCACATGAGATCCAAATATTCCTAGAAGTTAAGGATAAATTTAGGGAAGGCCAAAGGTGTTTGAGCATCTTAACATTGAAAAAATAGGTGGAAGTTTAGGAAATAAAGAGAAGTAATTTCATAAGGAGAAAGAAGGCTATCATTCTCTTTTTGACACAAATACTCCATTTAATATGCCTAAATTAGACTTTCCTAAGTTTAATGGGAAGGACATTGATGGGTGGTTATGTCAAGCGGATTAATTATTTAAACTTCATAATGCACCTAGATATTTGTGGGTCACCATGGCATATTTCAACTTTGAATCTAAAGCCTTACAATGGTATCAATGGTTATAAAACACAACTCCAGACCCTTCTTGGGAATATTTTGAGTCATAATGACTCACTTTATTTGTCCCTAGTGAGTATAAGGACTTTATAGGAGCCTTAAACAAATTGAAACAAACCTTTATTGTCTATGACTATTAGACTCAATTTGAGGAACTGGCTAATAGGACAAAGGGGTTGAATGAAGAATTTTTCAAAAAAAAATTATCAATGGATTGAAATATGATATAAAGTCTAAGGTTAAAATGTTCAAACCATAGTCTATGATGTAATCCATAGGATTGGTGATATTAGAAAAAGAAAATTATTTGGCTCAATGGAGACCACTTAAATTTCCACAAGCTAAACTCATATTTCTTTTCAATTTCACACACAATATTGGTAATAAGTCTATCCCATTCAAGCATTTGACTATAGAGGATATGGATACCCATCGAGCATAAGGCATATATTATAATTATGATGATAGTATTCACCAAGGCATAAATACATCCAAAAGAAGATATTTTTGTTGGATGTAGAGGACTCAATAAGCAATGAATATCTTGATGAAGAAGTAGAACCCTCAAAGGAAAAACTTAAGGATGAGGGTGAAAAAAAAGAACCATAGCCCAAAATATGTATCCATGCACTTGTAAGAATTTCTACCCCTCAAACAATGAAGGTAGTAAATTTATTCAAAGAGAAACTACTTACAATTCTTATTGATTCAAGTAGTATGCATAATTTGATCGATCCCCAAGTAGCCAAGCAAGAAAATTGTTACATACATGCTTGCAACTCCTTTAAGGTTATTATGGAAATTGGTGGAACATTATCTTGTAATGGTAAATGTTGCAATGTTAAGTGGAAGATAGGGAGCTATGAACTAAAAATTGATATGTTTGCACTTCAACTAGGAGGATGTGATGTTGTGCTAGGAACTCAATGGCTAGGTACCTTGGGAACAATAGCTTGGAACTCTTAATTTCACATAATGGTAAATCCTACACTATCTGGGGTGCACCAACAGGATCTCCACAAATTATCAATTCACATTGTATGGAGAAGTTGTTAAAAACATCTTCATGTGGGGTAGCTCAAATATTTACAATTCAAATGCAAACTTCAAATGAAGACAATAACATTACCTCCACATCATTTCCATGACCATGCAATAACATTGGTACTTGGTAGTGTTCCACCTAACATTAGACCTTATTAGTACCCCTATGACCTTAAGTTAAAATTTTAGAAATTGGTATGAATTTGCTATAAGTAGGGGTTATTTTACCTAGTAACAATTCTTATTTTCTCAAGTACTCCTGGTTATAAAGAAATATGGATCATGGTGGTTGTGTATAAATTTTTTTGAGCTCAATAAACTCACCATTAAGGATAATTTTCCTATCCCAATTGTTGATGAATTGTTGGATAAGCTACATGGTGCAATTTTTTTCTCCAATTTGGATATTTGCTCATGCTATCATCAGATAAGGGTCAAGGAAGAAGATATTCCTAAAAAAACATTTCAAACTCATGAGGGCCATTATGAATTTTTGATCATGTCATTTATCCTAATGAATTCACCATCCACATCTCACAGCCTCATAAAAAATATCTTCTTTCTAGTTCTTCATAAATTTATTCTTGTTTTATTTGATGATATTTTTATGTATAGTCTCTCTTGGGAGGAACACCTCATACATTTGGATTAGACTCTATAGCTTTTATCTCAAAATTAAATTTATGCCAAGTGGTCTAAGTGTTCTTTTGGGATGATGAAAGTGGAATATTTAGTTCACATTATCACCCAATATGGAGTTAAATTCAATCCTAAAAATATTCAAGTTGTTCAATATTGGCCAAAGCCTCACACTCTCAAGGAAATTCAACTATTTTTAGGATTAACAGGGTACTACCACAAATTTGCTTAAAACTATGGAAAATAGCAACTCCTTAAATAACCATGTTGCAAAAGAATTATTTTACTTGGTTAGACCTAATTGAGAAGGCTTTATTTTACTTAAATCATTCCATGACAACCACTACCATGTTAACAATACCTATTTTTTCCAAATATTTTGTAATTAAAAGTGATGCTTTGAGAAATGGCATACGGGTCATGTTGATGCAAGAGGGAAGACCATTGGACTTCACTAGTAAATAAATTTTAGGCTACAATTTGGGTAAATCTACTTATACAAAAGAGATTCTAGCTATTTTGCATATGGTTCATAACTAGAGGCCCTATCTCATTGGGCACCATTTTCTATCAAAATAGACCACCAACGTCTCAAGTACTTCCTAGAACAATAGGTCACCAAACTTGAACAACAAAAGTGGATATCTAAATTAATTATTATGAGATCACATATAAAAAGGAAATGAGAACATTGTGGTTGATGTACTTCCCCAAAAAAATTAGGATCAGATTATGTTACTTGCTATCTCTTCTCCCATACCTTAATGGATTACTTCTCTCTAAGAGGATGTGCTCAAGGACTCAGGATTGATAAATTTGATCACTAAACTTCAAATAGATCCTAACTCATGATAGGTATACACTTTATATGGACATGATTTGAGATAACCACCTTGTTATTCCCTAAACTTCATAACTACAAGAATCCATCTTGAAAGAAATGCATGCCTCATGCACTTCATGACATTTTGGGTTTCTAAAGACTTATGAAAGGATTAAGAGTAATTTCTTATATAATGGAATGAAGGATATTCAAAATTTTATGTCTGAATGTGACATGTTCTAGTAAATGAAAGGAGAATCAACGCATTCCCTTAGAACTCTCTAGCCCTTTCCAATTCTAGAACAAGTATGGATAGATATTTCAATGAATTTTATTAAAGGGTTAAGTAAGTCAAGAGCAAAATTAGTTATTCTTGTGGTAGTGGATCATCTCACCAAGTATGCTCATTTTTTTTCCTCTTCCATTCCTACATAGCCTTTGTAGTAGCCCAGATATTTCTAGACTTCATTTTTCACCTATATGACATGCCCACATCTATTGTTTTTGACAAAGACCCTACCTTTACTAGTCATTTTTGGCAAGAACTATTTAATTTGTAGGGAACTCATCTCAAAATAAGTTTAGACTATCATCCATAGATGGATGACCAAACCAAAATTATTAATAAATGCTTGGAGACCTATCTCTGTTGCTTTACCTCTAAACATCCTACAAAGTGGGTGAAGTGGATTCTCTTGGCTGAAGGTGGTATAATACTTCATATCACATTGTGACCAAGGTTACACCTTTTGAAGTAGTCTATGGTCATTCTCCATCAACATCCTCCTCCTACATTCCAAAAATATCTAAGGTTCACACTATCGACACTACACTTAGCCAACATGTTGCAATCCTCTTTCAACTAAAGATGAATATGGAATTGGCTCAAAATTATATGTATCAACAAGCTTATCCACACCATATTGAGTGTATATTTGAAGTAAGATATATGGTTTTCTCTACCTATAGCCCTATAAATAGTCATCACTCTAGCTTTATAGATGCCAAAAACTAGCTACCAAATACTATGGGCCCTACTAGGTATTATAGCAAATTGGTGTAATGGCATAAAAATTGGCCCTTCTAGCTACATCAAAGCTCCATCAAGTCTTTCATATTTCCTCTCTCAATAAAATTATGGGTAATTATGTATAATTTCAATCTACTTTACCAGAACTAGATGAAGAGGTTTCCATATTACTCGATCCTGAACAAATTTTGGACTAATAAGCATGCACCCTTTGGAACCGTGTCATCATCGAGGTTCTTGTTCAATGGTATGGATTACAATCTAAAGATACCACTTAGGATTCTCTCCAATAGGCACAGTAACAATTTCCTCGTCTCTAGCTTTGAGGACAAATATTTTTGAAGGGGAAGCACATGTTAGAACCCCATCCTAACATTATTATGTAATTATCATATTATTATGTAATGAACCCTTTCATATTGAATGAAAGTACTAAAGGATATTACCCCCTCAAAGAGGCCCATAATTTTGTGTTGTATTGTGAGATAATTTGTGCATTTACAATTTGTATTGTAATATTATGCTTTTCATGAATTTTTATCTTTATTGCAATATATATGTGAGTGTGCTTATTTTAATTAGAAGGTTCCTAAAATTTAGACACAATAAAGCCTAATAATTTATCAAATGTTACACCAAATATACACTTGGAGGGTTTAATATGAACCTTATGCTCCCTGAGCATTTCAAAAATTTATCTTATGTCTATGACATGATCTCTTTTTATTGACCATCTAAGAATATCATAAATATAATACTCCATGATATTATGCATGATATCATGAAATACATTTCATAGAATGTTGATAAGTTGTGCTAACATTGTTCAACCCAAATGGCATAACTTCATAGTAGAAGGCACCCCAAGGAGTAGTGAATGTTGTTTTTACTTGATCTTCTGGTGCTATACGAATTTGGTTATGACTAGAAAATCTATCCATCAAGGATACAATTCCATAGTTGATAGAAAAATTGACTATAATTTCTATGTTTGAAAAAGAAAAATCATGCTTAGGATAGGATTTTTTGATGTCTCAAAAGTTTGTACATACTCACACAATACCCTCTTTCTTGGAAATTAGGACTATGTTCGAGATCTAATAAAAATAGTCAATAGCCTTGATAATTTTGACTTCTATAAGCTTTTGGAGTTCCTCTTTGACCAACAGAGAAACTTTAGTGTGCATATTTTGTAAGTTTTACTTCACCAACATAGCATCAGGCTTGACTACTAAGTGATGAACTACTATGGATGGATCCAATCTAGGCATATCTATGTAGGACCATGTGAATATATCACAGTATTTTGCCAAAGGCTTCATATACTCTTCTATTTCTTCTAAAATTAGTATCTTTCCTAACTTTATCATCTTTGGATTTTCATTTGATCCTGTGTTAATGTCTAAAATATCTTCTATTAAAATATTAGATTCATATTCGTAATGTGGAGGGATGGGTATGACCCCTAGACTTTGAAGCTCATTAGTATCTAAAGTCCATTGCTCAATGTTAAATGATTGTGAGGGATGTGTGTCTAAAGAAATAGGTCCTTCAATAGGAATATCATCATAAGGAGAGACATTATTATCATTATCCCTAAGAGGAGAGGGGTAAAATTTTCACCTCATAATCATTTATGTGTATTATTGATACAGTATCTACTATTGATTGAGATGTCATACCATTATCTTTTTTTAATGAAGACGATCTATGTTCATTGTTGTAGCTATTTTTGGAGTCTTGTTTGATCTCCTCAATAGGCACAATGATTATGGTGTTATTTTGTGCTAATTACAAAAGAGATCAAAAAAAGAGAAAGGAAGAGGATCACTATCCTCATCTTCATCCTAGTCTAGACCTACTATCAAAGTTGCTTCTCCTTGAGGTTCAAATGAGAAAATACATGTCATAATTATCACTTTTTGAATGAGAGGAAAATATCATCTCATTTTGGTTGGGAAAATACCCCAACCAACAATGTTCAAGCCAATTTTTAATTTCTAAGGTTCTTTAATTCCTTATTCCAAAAGTCCTAGGACCTTCCCCTGCCAAAGTTATAAAGGATTTGCTTGGGGATAGGTTAAATATTAGAAATAAAACACAAGGTATATCTCTACTCTATTGGTCATGGATTAGTTCCACATTTTCTCTTTTCATTCATTGTTCCTACAGATACAAAGGTGCAAGATCCTATTTTCATAATCGTTCCTCACTTGGAAAGTAGCCCGAAAGCATGAGATGATAGGCGTAAACTAATAAAGTCTAAGGATAATATATTATGGTATTGGCTATTAAGGTCTATATTGTTGATATCCTCAATATTTTCTTTACCTTTCATCATATATTGACTATTGGTTCCTTCTTCTTGGTTGGCATTTTTTTTATTAGGTGAGTTAGACCTTAAGGTATCATCTATGAAGGGACAAAAATCATTCAATGATGCACAAATTCAAGATTTTGGATTTTCTAACTAGATGCTCTAGCAATAGGCAAAGGGATCATGATCATCTACTATTCTATACAACTTACTCTAATATTCAAATTTAACACACTGATGGTAAGTTTAGGGGACATCCTACATTGCATGGATGCAAGGTTACTTTAAAATAAGATTATAGTTTATCTCACAAGGCAACACATAAAATAATGTATTTAAAATGCAAGTCCCTACTTTTATAGGTAAAACTATAGTTTCGATAGAGTCTCATTCTTCATTGCCATAGGCCTTTATGATAATATATGAATTTTCTAAGTCTTACTTTTTTAGCTTTATCCTATGGATAAATCTGAGGCTACAAATATTGATTGATGAACTATTATTAATAAGAATCCTTTTAATGGATTGCTCATTGATATTACAAGTGATATACAAGGGTATCTCTCCAAGCATAGAGGTAGGTGGAATGTCATCCTTAAAGAAGGATATAGTCATGTGGTTCATGCTAAGTGATCCTACCACATTAGCCAAATCATCAAGACTAACATTTTTAGGTATTGTTTGTTTACTTAGAAGCTTGAACAAATTCTCTCTATGACTTGGAGAAGTTTGTAACAACTCGAGTATGGATATTTTAGCTAGTGTGTCCTCTAATTGTTGCTAAAGGTTAAAATATTTTTTCTTCTTGAATTTTTAGAACCAAAGGTGGTTTTTAGGAGTATTGGTGTGTTTAGGCCATAAAACTAGGGGAGGTTCAATAGGTGGTTCAAAGGTTTGACCCTTTTCTTTAGCTTTTTGTCTAGTTATAATGTTAACATGAATCGTCCCTACCATATTTTGATCTAGTGTTAGAATGTTATTATATTGTGCTTAATTGATGGTATTTTATCCATGTTTGGGTAAGGGGTCTTGGAATAGCAATAAATATTGGTTGGAAGATGTTTGTTTGATTGTCGACCACTAGACGACCTTCATCAATGAGACCTTGTACCACATTTTTAAGAGTGATATACTTATTTGTGTTGTGATCATTAGTGCAATGGAAAGTGCATTGTTGGTCAATCTTAAACCAAGAAATTTTTCCCTATCTTATAGGAGGATAAAGTCTATTTATCAAATTAGGATCTATAGGTTTATTGTAGCAATATTTTTAAGAATACTTTTTAGGTATGTCTCCTTGAATAGAAGTTAGTCATTGTTTAAACTCAAAGTTTTCTTTTGCTAATTTTTCTAGCCTTGAATTGATATCCTACAATCCAGGATAAGGCATTGATGGTAGTATAGGCTTATACTAAGGATTGACTAAAGGATAATACTAATCACTTATATGGGATGAACCAAAAGGGATCATCATGTTATCAATTCTACGATTGCATTGGAAAGGCATATTTGTAGGAGAAACATTAGTAGATGGAATTTTATCTAGCATATTCAAGCTATAGAATGGGTTGGAAATAACAACATTCAAAGTGTGAGGTATACTAGGAAGGACATCTACATTTTGGACTTGTGGATGACTTGTGTTGAGAGACAAAAGGATTTAACCTAAATGACTCTATGTTGGGAGGTATAGATCCCAATATTTTTGAGTAGGATGGGATACTTTAAAATATCCCTCCTAAAGTTGTGATGATGATTGAGTCTCGTTTTTAAGCAGACATTGGTTTGATCTACATTGATGCAAAAGTTCTAAAAGGAGTTCCTTAATGGAAAAATAAAACATTTTTTTTGTCCTAAAAATAGCTCCCATGGCTTCTTTATGTCCTCATAGGAAAGCAGCAAGATGATCCATGGATTTGAAAAATACCTCTTCCTGCTCATTATGAATAGGATAAATATTTCTAGTTGAAGGAGCTTAATCCTCTTCTTCCTCAAATATTAGGTTTTTAATCAAAGGTTATTTTCCTAGAAGTTTAGATGAAGCACTCAGGTTCTGTGTCATTTTTCACATAATATTTTGAGTGATATAGGGGGTTTAGACATAGTCAAAAGAGTTCAATTTATTAAGATTTTTTTAGATTTCTTATAGCAAAGGAGAAGAAGATGTTTGATATCCTTGTCACCTTTTAAAATAAACCCTCCTTATGACTCTCACTACCCCTCATAATATACTAGCCAAGGGAGATAACCCCCAAGATTTGTATGTCAAGTTACTCAAGGGGTCATTAACCTTCCCCAAGTAGGACTAATAATTGGTTATGTTCTTATTATCTTGATTTAATATGATTTATCTAAGCAAACAAGATTAAGTGATCTTAATTAAAGTGTGATTTATTTTATCTTGATGAAGGTGTTGGAAATTTTGAGTAATTATGTTGTCATTGATGTCAAGTGTTAGTTCATCTCAATGCAAGGGAATTAATAAAAATAGGTCATTGATGTCAACTCGTAGTTCATATTGGTGCAAGGGAATTGATAAAAAAAGGTCATTGATGTCAAGTGTTAGTTCATCTTAGTGCAAGGGAATTGATAAAAAGAGGGTTAAAATATATATATTTTAAGCCCACGAGATTTGGTACAAAGCTCCACATGGTTGGACAAAAGGTTATCTCAATATCCCGAAGGAAGAAAATGTCTAGGCCCAAAAGGAAATAATATTATAATATTTATTATTATAATATTAAAGTTATAAAGTTAAGCCTAAGGTTCAATTATAATTTAATTATAATAATTTATAACCCTAAGTGGGTTTGTTGCCAAGAGTTTTTAAAATTCCTAAAGCTCTGTCGACGTATTAGCAATGGAGGTAGTTCATATTTATATGGTAAGGTTTGGTGGCCTAAGGTAATGATTCGAAGCATGTATCAAAGGTTAAATACGAATTTTGGATGCACAAATCATGAGTAAGGAAGATGAATTTTTTATTAAAAAAAATAGAAAACCTTGTACGGGAATAAGGATAAGATTGTGAAATCCTATCACCATACAGGAGGTTGGTCTAGTGGTAGGTTTTGCAGGTAAATGTGTTGACGAACGTCAGGTCTTGCATTCGAATTTGGGTGAAAAAATTGTGTTCGTCATTTTGAAGACAAGAAGGTTAAGCATACAATAAGGAGTGCATTGTGGCATTTTGTCATTGTGTGGGCGATTGGCCTAGTGGTGGCCCAAAGGGTGCTAGCATGCTGGTAGGTGGCAGGTGCTATGTTCGAATCTCCTGTGGTAGTATTTTTGGTAAGCACTATTAAATTTTTTAATTGCCTAAGGTTGAGGGTTAGGCGCATGAGGGGTGTTTGATTAATTTGAGCGCTATAGACTTAGGGAGGTATAAGGAGAAATTTTTTATTATTCCATGCATTATCTTTTGGAGAAAAATGTTATGAAATATTTTTAAAAGAGATTTAGTGGAGTAATAAGGATCTTTGTTAAATATTTTATGAATGTGTTTTTAAAATTGAGAGGGAGTTAAAAGGTGTATGAGGTATTTTAATTGTTTGTATTTTGCTTCACTTTGAAGGGTTTGATTTATGAGTTAATGCTATAGTTTTAGAAACCAAGAGAGTTGGTTTGGAGTTTAATTATGCACACATTTTGAAGGTTTTCTAACTCATAAAGAGGTGTTGTGCTAACCCTTTTATAGTTGCAAAATATATTGTGTGTAAGATAAATTTTTGAAGACATATCTCCATAAGAGCAAGCAAAAAGGTATGGGCATATCATTCTTTATTCAAAGTGTTTGTTGAGGTGAATATTTCTGAAACATAAGGTGGAGTGAAAAGGATTGTTTGATAAGCATTGTTGGAAATATTTGAGTGAGGATTTTGTGATTCATGATTGAATATTTTGGAGTCATTTGAGATAGAGATTGTGAACTACTTGTGCTAGGGTTGAAGAAAAGTTAGTGCATCTTTGTGAAACCTTTTTGAACATTGGTTTGTGAGATATTGATTGAAATTGTGGAAGTGATTGAGATCAATTTGTGAAGGGATATTATGCATTAGTGTGATTGATCTATGAGAGAAATTTTGCAAGAAGGATAGGTTAGTTTTGTGAAACAACTTATACATTGCTTTGATTTTATTTGAAAGATATTTTGCAAGTGATAGAGATTGATTGGTTGAGTACAAAATTTGTGAGTGTGAAACATATTGAGGTTTTGATAGAGTATATCATTCTCTATATGTTCCAAAGGTTAAATGAATTCTAAGTAGAATTTATTTGTGTGAAGAAAGTTTTATAAAAGAGATTTAAGTTGTGTTTTATATGCAAGTTTTAGAGTTATTTGAGCAGGTCTTGTGAGAAGGCTTGAGAGCATATTTGAGCAAGTCTTTGTGAAGGCTTGAGGATAGATTTAAGCAAGTCTTTTGAGAAGTCTTGAAGGTAGATTTGATCAAGTATTTTGAGAAGGCTTGAGAAAGTCTTGTGAAGACTTGAAATAGCATTGAGAGTAGATTTTAATGCTGATCTAGTCAAGCTTTGTGTTAAGGCTTGGGGCAGTTTTGAGATAGATTTTGGTGCAGATTTGTGAGCAGCGTTTGATAAAAATTTTGCTAGACTTAGGATAGATTTTGGTGTAGATTTATGAGCAAATTTAGAGCATATTTATGCTCGACTTGGGACAGAGTTTGATATATATTTGTAAGTAGAGTTAGAGCAGATTTATGCTAGACTTGGGATAGAGTTTGGTGCAAGGCTTTGGAGGTGATAGAGCAAAGAGGATAGTAGTATCTAATGGATAGATATCCAATAGCCAATGTAGTGGGGATAGAGGTCTCCTATGGAGAGATATCCACAAGCCAGAGCAGTGGGGGCAAAAGTCTTCTAGAATATCACCAGCTAGAGCTGAGGGGATAAAGTTATTTTATGGAGAGAGATCCATGAACTATATAAGAGGGGATAGAGTTCTCCTATAGAGAGAGAACCATAAATCAGAGTGGAGGGGATAGAGTTCTCTTGTAGAGATATATCCATAAACTAGAGTAGAGGGGATAGAGTTCTCTTATGGAGAGAGATCCATGAACCAAAGTAGAGGGGATAGAGTTCTCCTATGGAAAGAGATCCACAAACCAAAGCAGAGGGGAAAGAGTTCTCCTATGGAGAGATATCCATGAACTAGAGCAAGGGTAAAGAGTTCTCCTATGGAGTGAGATCTGTGAACCAGCTAGGGAGATAGAGTTCTTCTATGGAGGGAGATCCACAAACTAGTTGAGGAGATAGAGTTCTCCTAGATCAATTTCCATGAACCAAAAAAAAATTGAAAGAGTTCTCCCGTGGAGAGAGATCCACAAATCAGAGTATAGGGGATTTTTGTCTCCTTTGTATGAGGTCCATAAACATTATAATAGAGAATTGATTCCAAGAGATTTATTGCAAAAATTTAGAAGAAACATTTTCTCCGTGGAGTAGCCCACATTGGGTGAACCACATTAAATTTGTGTCTCTCTAGTGTGTGATTATTTTTTCATTGCTTTGCTTACTACTATTGATATTACAATTAATAATATTGGATATTGTTTGGGAAAGAAAAGTAAAATTTTATTTTATACTTTTAACCCCCCCTCTTAGTATAAGCATGTGTTCTTCATAAGGATAAGGTCCTAGGCAAAAACAAATTAGATAGAGATAGGTGTGATATTTTCACATCAGGTTCACCAAATATGTGGGACACAAAAAGGTGCATAGGGGGCACCAAAAGGTACATAGGGGGCACTAGCCCTGAGTGTGTTCCCTTAGGGATTATCCACACTTGGATGGAAGAGAACTATTTCTAACTATTGGGGTATGAATTGACATCAAGGGAACCTTGAACTACAACTATGAATCTATGAATTTTGGGAGGCACATACCCGCTAATCACAGTTCAAACCACAACATTATATGGCTAAAATATCTACTTCAATCCAACCTCTAGAGTATGCTAGTATTCCTTATCAAATAATTTAGGTGTTGATTCAATTAAGCTCAACTAAAAGTGTAAGTTTAGAGATAGAAATGGATAAGGGTTAGAAAAATAGTTGAAAAAATAATGGTCGGATAGAGCTAACAATATTGAAAAATAACAAGAATCCACTGATCAATCACATTTCCAGTATGCCACACTTGAGACTAACAACAATTAGAACTTAGCATCTTCACCATTAAAATAAGGAAATGCTCAAAAAAATATTTCAAAAATCTAAGATGCTAATAATCCAAATAGCAAAATTAGATCAACACTTAGTCTAATAGAAATAGAAGTCTTTAGTAGCATTTATCAGATATGAACCATTCCAAGGTACTCAAATTTAGTAATCCAATATTAGAAAAATTGACTAATCATAAAACCAATAACATAAATGCATTCACAAATAATTAAATTAACAATTGATAAAGATGAAAAGTTAGAGGTAAACATCCAAGTAATGGTCCTTCTATTGATATCACAACAATTACAATAATATATCAGACAAACACTCTAGATCCAACCCTTAAACATGAGGGTTCGACCTCCTTATATATATATATATATATATATATATATATATATATATATATATATATATATATATATATATATATATATATTTTACAATGGTTAACGTACTAGAACATTACAAGGATTTTTCTATCAAAACGATAAAATGCTGAAGTGTCATGAATCTTCAAGAAGAGAACTGGACTATACTCCATTAATGTTACATTCCTAAGCTCTATAAACACTCGGCTCTTCAACTAATTTCCATGGCCAAAGAGGTTATAGATAAATCTAGCCCACTCTTCATTCTTGTAGAGACCGATCATTGATCTACAACTAAAAATGTAGTTGAGTCTTGATTCTGGTGATGCTTGGTCTCTTCAAATATTTTCACTGCCTTCGTTAGGTTCTATTGCCTTCTATCTTCTTTAGAATCCACCATTTCATTTTCCACTAGGTCTGGTTTGACTATGTTGACCATGGAGTATGATATCTTTGTTATTTTGCAACCTTTCATAGAGTTCGCAACTCTAAATTCCATCGAGCAAGGTTTGACTATGTTGACTATGAAATTAGCTTCTTGTGGCTAGGAATAACTTCTTGCAAAATTTGCTACTTTGGTTTTTTCTAGGTCAATTTTTACCGATTTTACTGCAGAACTATCATTTTACCTTAGTCTTTAGAGGGTGTTAACACTCTTCGTGCTTCTTGCTTTCTAGAATGTGCCATTTTGAATTTGACTTTACATCACTTAACTCTATTGATTGTGGACCTCATCTTCCAAATGATTTAAACTCTTGTTATTTTTACCATGGAACATTTCCACATACCGATGTTGATTCCTCCATACTCCACCACTCTAAATTCCATTAGCCCAAGTTTGACTATGCTGACTGTGGAATCTATCTTTTAGCATAAATTAACACTGCTTTTTCAAAAAATTTGAACACTTAGAAAATTTATATATTTTTCTAAGTATGTAGCCTTTTGGGTCTACATTTTGGCACCTCCTCGGGAGCATTTCTAGCAAGGCTACGAATTCAAATCCTTATCCTTTTGGTATTGGAGTCAAAAAATAAGTTAGTTCTACTTCCATGAGTCTTTTACAATTTGTTGTCTTCGTTGGTTGCAAACCTATGCTTCCAAAGACAACTTCCTTATGAACCCCACTCTCTTTAGTTACTAAAATAAAGCCTAGAGAGTAAATGTTCATATGGAGGCCATGTTTAGGAACAGTCTTTGCTATACTCAAAATACATGGGAACATATTCCTTATCATATATATACCTGTTCAAAGCCACCTTCATAAATTTCACATGTATAAGTAAGCTCACACGCATTTTACCTTCTGACATTGTTAGGTTCAAAAATGCTTCTCAAAACAACCTTTCTGACTTATTCTTCTAATATTATTAAAAAAATTTGAATAACGTACAACAAAACTATTTGGCATTATCATGCCTTTATTGTTGATCTGGACTTTGGGTGGCATCTTTTGCTACCTCTTTGTTTGAGAGGTTTATGACCTTATATTCATCTTCGATACATTCCTCCTAATCTTGGCCTTATACCTATTCATATTCCTAATTTTCTTCTTCCTCTTCCTTTCCTGAGTGTCATTGCTCCTCCTTTTCCTTAGCCTTTTTTTGTTTTGGTTCTCCTTTCAATTTATGATTTGCTAGGTTCAATATATCCATAGCATTATTCCAGAAGTTTAATGTAGTATTTTGAATCTCCAAAATCTATCGATGGACATATTACAATTTCACCATTGTATCATAAGAGAATAAAGTTCTCCATTCTACCAAGTTGATCATTAGATCCTTCAGTTTGGTTGTATTTTTCATCAATTGAGTGATGTTCTCTTTGTCGATTGGCTCATGCCATGCATCTATCTCTGAGTCATATTGAATTAATGCATTTTTACTCTTATAGAAATATTCCTTTGATATAATTAGGTAATTTTACCCCCAAAATACATTGAAACCACATTGCACCATCTCCTCATTTATTTCAATGATATTTTACAGCTCTTCATCCAAGTTTTCAATTAGTGGCCACCCCTTCTGTAGCAAATTATTCTTTTTTAGAATGATTCTAGCTATGATACTTGATGTGTTCTAATATCTATTGGGAGTGGGTTCACCCAATTGGTTACATGTAGCTTCAAACAAATTTAGGATCTCATTGACCTTAGGATCAATTGATCGTATTTTTTTGGTGATGGCTTCTATAACTTCTCTTGCTACTGATAATGCCTCACTAGACTCATTCAAGAAGTCAAATATGTGTTGCATTCTAGATCACCTCTTCATGATCTCGAATAAGATTTCTCTTCTGATTTGCTTCAACTTGACCTTGTATAATCTAGCTACTTTTGTTCTCTCAACATAGATTGCTCTAAAGTCTGTATTTGTTTTGTATATTGCTTATTATGTTCCTACAACTACTGAACCTGTTCCTTTAAATCTACCATCTTGTCAAACCTACTCTACCATTTCTTAGCATCATTTGCTAAAGCTTACAAATATTTCTTCTAGTCCTTGATGTTAGCTTGAAGTCTAGCAACCTTTTCCTCCAATTTGGTAGCCTATTCTCAATAGATTTTAGTCTTGATGAAGATGGTTTCTATTCTAGATTTGGTTGTAACCATTACATCCTTTGTGGCCAACTACTCTATATATTTAGTTTTCTCAATTATCTTATAGTCTTCTATTGTTATGTATTCTGCTAGTTTATCAACCAAAGGAATCATTTTGAATTGTTTCCTCTTCTAGGACACATGGTCGACTATTGTTATCTTCTTCACCTTCATTGTTCCCTTCAAATATTGGACCAGCTTCATGCTCCAAAAATTTTGTGCTTTTAGCAAGAATATCATGATCTTCTAAAGAGATACCACTATGGGATGGTCCATAGGAGTAGTAGGAGTGACATTCATAGGGAAAAAGGGACCAACATAGAAGAAAGAGGAGTTGAGGTAATAAGATTTGAATCGATATTCATGAAAGAAATGGTAACTAGAACATAGCTAGTAATTACTATTGATGGAGGGGTAAATGGTAGTGATATTGCCTCTATTGCTGGGGTTAAGGATGATGAGGGAGTTGGGTTTATTGAGGTTGGTTTTGGAGATGAAACTTTGGGGCTCTTGATTGTATGAAATGGATAATTGACTAAACGAAGGGATGAATGTGGATGAGCAAATATGGTTGTGGTAAATTAGGTTTCGATGAGGATAGATTCATTACCTTTTAATATTGAGAAGGGGAATGATATTTATCTAAGTAATAAGTAGGAGAAGAAGGGGGAAAGAGATAAAAAATCATACCATAACCTTCTACCATAGACCAAATAATCATCTTCTCAATACTCTTTTACCTATCTTATTGAATATCCTATCTATCAGATGTAGTTGCAGATTGTGTCACTCTTTCTGCTTCACTAACCTCTATTTCTTCAGGGCTTCGACATCAATATCCAGTACTGCATCTTCTACATTCCTCTTGAATAGTATAGTTGGTTGTATTTTTTTTTGAGGAAGTCCCTTAGTAGATTCAACAACTAGATTTTGTTTACCTATCCTTTCAGGGGGAGTTGCAACTGCTTTCCCCTTTTTCTTCTAACTTTCTTTTACAGGGGTATTTTCCTCTACAACTCTGTGTTGGGATCTTCTTCTCCTTGGAGTATCCTCTTATACCTTTTCTTATTTTAATTTTATCTCCTCCTACTGTAGAGTAGTGGATGGTGGAGTAGACCCTCACTACTTCTTGGTTGTTTCGGCATTTTTGTCCTTCATTTTACCTTTTTTTAACTTGCTCATTTTTGCTTTTCCTAGAACCAATGCTAGGTTTTCTTTGGTTGAGCCTTCCAAGTTGTAGCATATTCATCATATCTCCTCTCAAATTCCTCATCGATATTGGGAGTGGGGTATTTGTTTTTCATTGCATTTCTTTCCACTCTCATCTTCCACCATTTGAGAATTTCGTTTGGAGGCCACTTATGGGTTTCTTCCATTTATTTTGCTTTTACATCGTTGAGCTAATGAGAGACTTTGGTTGGTTCATTATCATTTGCATGCACATAGAAATATCTCCATGGTGGAAGTGGTTCCATTTTACTTACATTCCATTTAATAGGAGACTGCTCTCTATTATTTCTATATTTCTCCATGTGTGTGCATTTAGATTTCACTAGTTTAGATGTCTTTTCTCCATGCAGCTCCTTAATCCTTACTATGAACAAGTCATCAGGGTCATATCCCCATCTATGTGGAAGTTGTGTAAGACCTGATTTCTCCATAGTAGTCATGATCTACTCACACTACCATTTTTGACATATAATGATGTCACCTTCATTAAAACCATACTCTATAGTTGCTCTCCTTTTGTTTCCAGAACCAAACCTGTAGTTTATGTAGTCAACCTACCTATAATATTCTAGTGCAAATAAGTTGTGGGTGATATAATGCGACAAAAAAAAGGGCTTCTCTGTGAAATCGTATAATCTAATGATCATAGATTTTTTTAGGATGTACCATTCTCCTTCCTTTGTCCCATTTATTTTTAGATTCCTCTCAATTTCTAGGGCCAGTCTAGAATGATCACCATACATAACTTTGATATTTTGTCCAAGGGATTAAAAATTGAAAGTATAATATGATTGAGTTATGCTCAAAAATCTAGTCCAATGATACAACGGCAACATATGTCCATCTGAGTCTTTATAGTTCACTAATATCCATGTGTATTCATCCATGGTAGCACCAAATAACATCCATACTATATTGGAACAATGTATGAATATTGTATTTTCTTCCTCCTGCTTTATTTCCACTAGTTGCTCATGCATTCTTTTGTTGAGGAATGCGGGCCAATTGAAGTAAATTGGGGCACTACTATTATCACCTGACTACGGGACATACATCCTACTATTAGAAATACAATATGTAGTAGCTAATTATCTATCTTTTACATCTGCATCCGACTCAAGGCCTATTATAACCACTAATATGGAATAAAGCTCTACTTCTACAAACTCACTGGTGGGAATGGGAATCATGGGTAGGGCTTGACTAGGCTTAGTGGTCTTGAGCTGGCCATACACCTAATCCCTAAAATTATTTCCATTTTGCTTTCGATTCCTCATGGTATACTATTTAGATTATTGATCTAAGCTAAAATATCTGGAGAATGCTCAGGGTTTCTATCCTATTATGAACAACTCTTGACAAGTTTTTTTAGTGATGTGAAACAAAAACTTACCATGTGACATTCTTACAGACCTCAACTCAGTATCATAAAACTTAGCTATAGCAGAGACTAATTTGGGATATGGATGTACTGCATCACATATGTAATAGGTAATAAAATAGTACATGGCTCTCATACCTTGGTCTAAAAGTGACTCACCCTTAAACAATTCCTCTTCATACTTCCATATTAGATTGTATATGGTCGCATACATCATCTTCATGTCTATGACCACTACTTTCTTATCTATGTAGCATGGTCTATATGTTTGCTTTGTCGAAGATGATGCAATTTTAGTTACTACTCAACCCTTCCTTTTATAAATTGCTTGGTGATAAGCTACAGACTTTCTCTTAAAAGCATTTTGTTTCTTCTGATGAATTTCTTGCAAATTACTAATCATTTGAATTTTCTCGCTTAAGTAGCCGTTTTCACAACCCTTCGTCATTAATAGAAATGATTGGGTGGTTATCACTTATGATTTCAAATGAATGAATAACATGGTGTTTATTGTAGCCTGTTAGTGAAGGGTGTGCTTATGATTGGACAAGGTTTGTGGTAGATGATGGTAAACTAACCATTGTTATGCTTCCCAATGCATATTTAATTTCCCATATTTTACGGTAGAATATTGTATTCAAGCGGATTTTGAATATTCAACTTTATTTTCTGATTTTGCTTCTAATGTGTTCTTCTAGATGTTGAAGAACACAAGCTTATACTGAGAGGGGGGGTGAACAATATAAGATAAAACTTTTTACTTTTCAATCCAAATGATAACAACAATAATATCAAAGTAGTAAATAATGCACAAATCATCACACACATGAGAGACATGATTTTAACGTGGTTCACCCAATGTGGGTTACATCCACGGAGAAAATATTTCTTATAAATTTTCTCAAAAAATCTTGGGAACCAAATCCCTATTACAAATTTTATGGACCTCTGTCCAAAGGAGACACCAATCCCCTATGCTCAAGTTCATGGACCTCTATCCATAGGAGAACTCTATCCCCACTACTCTGGTTTGTGGACCTCTATCCATAGGAGAACTCTATCCCCTTTGCTCTGGTTGGCTCCAAAGCCTACTCTCAACTCTTCTCAACTCTGATCAAATCTGCTCAACTGCCTATACTGATATGTCTCACACCTACTCACAAGTCTATCTCAAACCTACTCATAAATCCTGCATAAGTCTACCTCTAGCCTGCTCACATACCCTACTTAGAACTACTTACAAGCCTTCTCAAAATCCCTATTCAAAATAGCTCACAATCCTGCTCTAATATGCTCACTGTCTCTACTCAACTCTGCTCTAACACATGCTCAAAATTATTCATAACACTTGCTCAACACTGCTCATAATACTTGCTTCATAAAAATTGGTTTCTTCACACTTGCTCATCCACATTCAATGTCACTCAAACCAATGCCCAAAAAGCTTCACAAATTCATTCAAATAATGAATGCACAATTTGTTCTTAAAAGCCCTAACACAAGTGTTTCCAATTTCACCAATCAATGATGCACAATTTGTTTCACAAACCCTAGCTCAAGTGTTTCAATTTATTTCAACAAGGATGCACAATTTATTTCACAAACCCTAGCTCAAATATTTCCAACAATGCACATATATAATCCTTATTTCTCCACCTTATGATTCAAAAATATTCACTCAAAAAAACACCTTAAATAAGGAATAATGTCACCATACCTCTTAACTTGCTTTGATGAAGAAGTGCCCTCAAAACCTATCTCAAAATATTCTATCTTTCTTATGCCACTTTCAAGGGTTAGTTAGCATAGCACTTTTCAATCATCCACATGATAAACCTCTCTTCAAAAATATGCACAAATATATTACTCTACAACTCCTTTTAATTTTCCAAAACAAATGCTTTTTAAACAATGAACAAAGCCCTTCAAAATTTATTTCACCATGCATAAATACACATAATATTTAAACCACAAAACACCTTATAACTCCTACTTCTCACATGCAAAAAAATAATTTCTTTATATTTCCTCTTTATAATTTTTTGCAAGACAATACTTTATAAAAGCACCCTTATCACTTATATTTTTCAAGCTAAAATATTTTAAAACATACCCTTATAACTCCTAGTTTGCAAAATAACAAATCCTTTAATACACCCTTAAAATTCCCAAATGCAAGATATTCAATTTTTAGCATATCCTTATGACTCCCTATAGGAAAAATAAATTTTAATTAAACCAACCTTATGACTCCCTAAGCAATGCATACCATAGGAGATTAATTAAAAAATGTGCCCTTACCAAAAATGTAGCCATCGTGAATCGACCCCCTAACCTCCTCTCTTCCAGTGCCTTAGCTTTGGCTAAGCCACCATGTGAGCTAGCCACCCACACAAAATGTAAGTCCATGATATCTACTTTATTGCTTCTATGCTCTTCATCCTTTACCAAAATGTAAACAAAAATTGGAGCCATCATGAATCGACCACCTGACCTCCTCTCTACCAGTGCCTTAGCGCTTCTCAATCGACCAGCTTAGCTAGCCTACCAGCTTGGAACAATGAAGGTACACCCTTCTATTTGACCCTTCGCTTCTACCTCAAAAAGCATGTGCATGTTGTCTTCTTCCTCTCACTTTCAAATTTTGGATGTACTCGATGCGCTCGACAATTTTATGCATGACAACCTTAGCTCCAATGAGTTAGTCCTCAATAAATATGCAATTTTATAATTTCTCAAATGTCGATGGTGGAGATAAATTAATTTTGAATGGCACCCTTTTTATTAAAACCTTAACCTAAGTTATATTATAATATTTAAAAAATATTATAATAATAACTTTTAAACTTTTGAACTTTTGCCTCCAATTCTAAAATTTAAATCTTTTGAAGGAAGGTAGGGTCTTGTCCTTTTCTTGCAATATTGAAGCCTTGACAACTTTTGCACCTTTTTCACTACCTCATGCATCCTTTGAAGATTTTACCTTGCACTTTAATATTTCAACCTTGAAGAATATTTCTGCCATACCAATCTCTCTTTGACATCAACCTATTGACATCAATCCTTTGACATCAATGACAACTCAATATACTTAATATTTCCAACAATCTCCCCCTTTGTCATTGATGGCAACCCTTCTAAAATACTTCCTTTTGCTACCACTGGATTCCAAACTGCTCCCCCTTACTGAATTCTCTCCCTCTTTCTGAAATCTCTCCCCCTTTGTCATCAATGGCAAAGGGCTCCTTTGGGGCTAAAAATAAGACTCTTAGCTCAGCCCCCTCACCACCTCCTCTCCTTGAGGTGATCAAGTTTGGGATGGGAGTAAGACTACTCCCAACTTTCCTCTAAGATACTCAAAAGTTTCCTTTGGAAGTGGCTTAGTAAATATGTCCACAATCTATTCCTTTGTAGTAACATATTCCAATTTGACTTGCTTATCCATCACCTGCTCTCTCAAAAAATGATATTTTATTGGAATGTGCTTGGTCCTTGAATGCATCACTGGATTCTTTGAAATATTTATGGCACTTGTATTATCACATAGTATGGAGATGGGATGATCATGCTCTATTTTAAAATCTATTAAAGTTTACTTCATCCATAACACTTGTGTACAACAAGCAACTATTGCAATGTACTCTACCTCTATTGTGGATAAGGATACTGATGCTTATTTCTTGCTTAGCCAAGAGACTAAACAATCTCCAAGAAAGAATGCTCCTCCACTTGTGCTCTTCCTATCATCAATATTGCCTGCCCAATCTGCATCTGTATATGTTGTGAGAGTGAAGTTGTTACTTGTGGGATACCAAAGTCTAAATTCCATAGTTCCTTTTAAATACCTGAGAATTCTCTTTACTACCAAGTACATGTGTTTCCTTTGGTACTGCTTGAAATCTTGCCACTAGTCCCACTACCTGCATTATATCTGGTCTTGTAGTTGTGACATATAGTAAGCTACCAATCATGGATCTATACAATGTCTGATTTGCCTCAGGAGATTCATCATATTTACTCAACTTGCATCCTGTAACCATGGGGGTACTCACTAGTTTGCAATCCTCCAATTTGAATTTTTTCAACATTTCTTTTATATACTTGGTTTGTGAGAGAAATACACCTTTTTCTAATTGTGAAATCTATAATCCAAGGAAGAAGGACAACTCACCAAGCATTGACATTTCAAATTCATTTTGCATACACTTTGCAAATTTTTGACACATCTTATCATTACTACCTCCAAAAATGATATCATCCACATAGACCACCACAATCAACAAGTCATTTCCTTCATTTTTGATGTATAAATTGTTGTCAGCTATTCCTTTTCTGAAACCTTGTTCTTGAAGATACTTATCCAACCTTGAATACCAAGCCCTAGGGACTTGCTTTAATCCATAAAGAGCCTTCTTTAATCTGCATACATAATCTGGCTTATCAGTTAGGTTGAACCCCTCAAGTTGCTCAATGTAGACCTCTTCTTCTAAGAAGCCATTGAGAAAAGCTGATTTTACATCCATTTGATATACTTTGAAGTTTTTGAAGCTTGAGAAAGCTAAAAATATCCTTATGGCCTCAAGTCATGCAACAAGAGCAAATGTTTCATCAAAATCAATCCCTTCAACCTGTGCATAGCCTTTGCATACCAGTCTTGCTTTGTTTCTGACTACCTGACCATCTTCATTTAACTTATTTTTGTAAACCCATTTAGTGCCAATTATATTCTTGTCTTTTGGTCATGGGACAAGTTCCCAAGTCTCACTTTTTTCTATTTGATCCAACTCCTCATCCATTGCCTTGACCCAAAATTTATCTTCTCTTGCCTCATTGAAATCCTTGGGCTCAATTTTAGATAGCAAAGAAAGATTTGCATGTTCACCTGTTCCTATTATCTTCCTCCTTGTTTGTCTTTCATCTGGATTTCCAATAATCAGATCTCTTGGATGATTCTTTTGCACATACCTGGATGGAGTCTTAGGTAGTGTTCTTTGTGCTTCATCTTCTTCTGATTCTTCACCTACTTCTTCTTGGCAACTTTCTTCTTCTTGATATACAATTTCTTGAGTTGATTCTTTTGACCCTATTTGTTCATCAACTATCACATTTGTACTTTCCATAATTGTATGTGTCCTTTTATTATAGCATTTATAGGCTTTGCTCTTAGTGGAATAGCCAAGGAAGATACCCTCATCGCACCTTGAATCAAACTTACCCAAATTTTTCTCTTCTCATCTAATGTAGCATTTGCTTCCAAAAACTTTGAAATACTTCACAGTAGTTGGTCTTCCCTTCCAAAGCTCATATGGGGTTTTGTGATGATTTACTCTTACTTGAGCTCTATTGATGATATAGACAGTTGTATGAACTACCTCTCTCCAAAAACCATCTGAAATCTTAGACTCACTTAGCATAGCTCTAGCCATATTCTCGATAGTTCTATTTTTCTTTCAACTACTCCATTTTGTTGTGGAGTCCTTGTTATTGAGTATTCTCTTTTGATTCCATGTTGTTCATAAAATTCTATGAATTCACCTGAAGTAAATTCTCCTCCTCTATCTGATCTTAGACACTTTATCTTTTTACCTATTTTATTTTCTACTAAAACTTTGAATGCCTAGAACTTCTCAAAGGCTTCTGACTTTTCTTTTAAGAATGCCACCCAAGTCATTCTGGAGAAATCATCTATAAATAGCATGAAGTAACTTTCACCTTGTAAACTCTTTGTCCTTGTAGGACCACATAAATCAGTGTGAACTAGTTTCAATGGTTTGGATGAAGAAAATTCTTTTGACTTGAAACTTGTTCTTGTTTGCTTACCATGTTGACATTGTGCACAAATTGTGCTTTGGGGTCTTTTTATCCTGGGTAAATCTCTGACTACCTATTTTTTGCTTATTTTTACTATGTTGTCAAAGTTTAGATGACCCATTCTTCTATGCCATAACCAACTCTCATCCTCTTGTGATAGAAAATATTTTTCTCCTTTAATTTCACTCAACATGTAGAGATTGTTTGTAGTTCTACTGGCATCTGCAATAAGCTTTCCTATCTTGGATTTCCTGATTTCACATCTATTTGGGTGAAAGGTGATTGTGTGCCCCTGATCACAAAGCTGACTTACACTTAGTAAATTGTGCTTCAATCCCTTAACATACAATACATTTTCTATCTTTGATTTTCCATTATCTAAACTCAAAGTCCCTTTTCCAATAATTTTTGCTGAAGCATTATCTCCAAATTTTATTGATCCTCCATTGATTTCTTTAAGTGAAAGAAATTTACTTTTGTCACCTATCATATGACTTGAACAACCACTATCAACATACCACTGATTTCCCTTATCTTGTGCATGAAGAGTTATCTGTACCAACATTGACTTTTCCTTTTCTTGTTCCTCTTTCTCTTTCCAAACTTTTGAGGTTGTATTCTTTTGAACCTTCTGATCCTCCTTTTTGCTTGATTCAGGAAATACTATTTTACACCATTTGGCCTTGTGCCCAAAGTTATTACATTTGTAATAGATGATATTGTTATTCATGAGAGGTGCAAATGAATTGAAATTTCTATCAACATTATTTCTCACATGGACCATGCAATGTATAACTCTATGACCATATTTATTACATGAAAAACAATAACCATGGAAGAAATTTTGTAACCTATTAGATTGCCTTGAATGATATGGTCACATGATTCTTCCTTTGTCATTTTTGTAATTGAATTTTGTCCATGATGTTTCTATTTTCTTCTTCCTCCTGATACTTTTGCCTTTCAATATATCAACATAGGTCATGGGCTCTTCTTTCTTTTATATCTTTGTTCCTTTGGAGCTTGACTCCTCTTTCTGTTTCCCTAACCTTATATTTTGTTGTAACTTATCCTTAGACTTTTCAACTCTCTTTCTTAGAGAGACAATTTCAAGTTCCAATATTTCACATTCTAACTCTTTTGCCTTTAACTGTTCAGCCATACCTTTTTCAATTTTCTTTGCCTCTTCAACCTTCACCTTTAAGTCTGTGAGATCTTGTAGAAGCTTTGTCTTTGTTTCCTCATCCTTTTTAATTTGAGCCTTCAAACTTGAATTCTTCTCTCTAACTCTTTCCAAATTTCCAAGAGCAGTAATAAGTTCCTCTTTCATGTCAATCATGGCTCTTTCTCCATTTTTTGTGGTCATGTGTGTTCTTGTAGGATCTTCCTTCAAGTTGTTAGACTTTTTTCAAAGGAACCTGCTCTGATACCAATTGAAGAACACAAGCTTATATTGAGAGGGGGGTGAATAGTATAAGATAAAACTTTTTACTTTTCAATCCAAATGATAACAACAATAATATCAAAGTAGTAAATAATGCATAAATCATCACACACATGAGAGACATGATTTTAACGTGGTTCACCCAATGTGGGTTACGTCCATGAAGAAAATATTTCTTATAAATTTTCTCAACAAATCTTGGGAACCAAATCCCTATTACAAAGTTTATGGACCTCTATCCAAAGGAGACACCAATCCCCTATGCTCAAGTTTGTGGACCTCTATCCATAAGAGAACTCTATCCCCTTTGCTCTGGTTGGCTCCAAAGCCTACTCTCAACTTTTCTCAACTACATGTACTGATCTATCTCACACCTACTCATAAGTCTATCTCAAACCTACTCATAAATCTTGCATAATTTTACCTCTAGCCTACTCACATACCCTACTTAGAACTTCTTACAAGCCTTCTCAAAAGCCCTATTCAAAATAGCTCACAATCCCACTCTAATATACTCATTGTCTCTGCTCAACTCTGCTCTAACACATGCTCAAAACTATTCATAACACATGCTCAACACTACTCATAATACTTGCTTCATAAAACTAATTTCTTAACACTTGCTCATCCACATTCAATGTCACTCAAACCAATGCCCAAAATCTTCACAAATTCATTCAAATAATGAATGCACAATTTGTTCTTAAAATCCCTAACACAAGTGTTTCCAATTTCACCAATCAATGATGCACAATTTGTTTCACAAACCCTAGCTCAAGTGTTTCAATTTCTTTCAACAAGGATGCACAATTTGTTTCACAAACCCTAGCTCAAATATTTCCAATGATGCACATATATAATCCTTATTTCTCCACCTTATGATTCAGAAATATTCACTCAACAAAACACCTTAAAGAAGGAATAATGTCACCATACCTCTTAACTTGCTTTGATGAAGAAGTGCCCTCAAAACCTGTCTCAAAATATTCTATCTTTCTTATGCCACTTTCAAGGGTTAGTTAGCATAGCACTTTTCAATCATCCACATGATAAACCTCTCTTCAAAAATATGCACAAAGATATTACTCTACAACTCCTTTTAATTTCCCAAAACAAGGCTTTTTAAACAATGAACAAAGCCCTTCAAACTTTCTTTCACCATGCAAAAATACACACAATATTTAAACCACAAAACACCTTATAACTCCTACTTCTCACATGCAAAAATTAATTTCTTTATATTTCCTCTTTATAATTTTTTGCAAGACAATACTTTATAAAAGCACCCTTATCACTTATATTTTTCAAGCTAAAATATTTTAAAACACACCCTTATAACTCCTAGTTTGCAAAATAACAAATCCTTTAATACACCCTTAAAATTCCCAAATGCAAGATATTCAATTTTTAGCATATCCTTATGACTTCCTATAGGCAAAACAAATTTTAATTAAACCAACCTTATGACTCCCTAAGAAGCACATATCGTAGGAGATTAATTAAAAATATGCCCTTACCAAAAATGCAGTCATTGCAAATCGACCCCCTAACCTCCTCTCTACCAGTGCCTTAGCTTCGGCTAAGCCACCACGTGAGCTAGCCGCCCACACAAAATGTAAGTCCATGATATCTACTTTATTTCTTCTACGCTCTTCATCCTTTACCAAAATGCAAACAAAAACTGGAGCCACCACGAATCGACCACCTGACCTCCTCTCTGCCAGTGCCTTAGCACTTCTCAACCGACCAGCTATGCTAGCCTGCCAGCTTGGAACAATGAAGGCACCCTTCTATTTGACCCTTCACTTCTACCCCAAAAAGTGTGCACATCTTGTCTTCTTCCTCTCCCTTACGAATTTTGAATGTACTCGATGTGCTCGACAATTTATTTTTTTTGCACGACTAGCTTAGCTCCAATGAGTTAGTCCTCAATAAATATGCAATTTTATAATTTCTCAAACGTCGATGGTGGAGATAAATTAATTTTGAATGGTGCCCTTTTTATTAAAACCTTAACCTAAGTTATATTATAATATTTAAAAAATATTATAATAATAACTTTTAAACTTTTGAACTTTTGCCTCCAATTCTGAAATTTAAATCTTTTGAAGGAAGGTAGGGTCTTGTCCTTTTCTTGCAATATTGAAGCCTTGACAACTTTTGCACCTTTTTCACTGCCTCATGCATCCTTTGAAGATTTTACCTTACACTTTAATATTTCAACCTTGAAGAATATTTCTGCCATACCAATCTCTCTTTGACATCAACCTATTGACATCAATGACAACTCAAAATACTTAATATTTCCAACAAATGCTTTCCTTGAAATTCCACCAATTTAAATTTTGCTATGGCAGTTTCAATCAGGTTGACTACAAATTTTGAAACCCTGTCCGCTTATGGAAATGTTAGAGGATTTTGTGTCTTTTGAGAATTTTGCTATTTTTGATTTCAATGAGTACCGTTTGACCACTTTGACTATGGGTATTTCCTTTGGTACCTTCTTATGAAAAGTATCACAATTATTTTTGGGAGCAAAAATTGATTTCCTTTTCCTCAATTCTCTTTTTGGTAAGAAAAATATAATAAAAAAATGCATACAGAAATAAAATATAATATATTATATGTACATATATTACAATAGGAGGTTAACTCTAACCAAAATAGAGTTTGATATGGTACCCATTTACAGGAATGGATTGTATGTTTCCTCTTTGATCCTAGAGCTGAAATGCATTGCCTTCCTTTACCTCAACAATATTGAATGGTCCCTCCCAGAAAGAGTCAAACTTTTGATGATTGCCTAGATTAGCTTTTTCAACATTCAATCTTAGTACTAAATATCCTTCTTTGAACTTCCTAAACTTTACCTTCTTGTCAAACCACTCCTTGGTATTCATGGAGTATTTCTAAAAGTTTTCGTATGCTTGAGTTCTATGTTCTTCAATATGTAGAAGATGCATCAATCTAGCTTTCGATGGGCTTTGATAAAATTTTGGATCTTTACTGACCCATATTAAAGCTGATATCTCCAATTAAGTAGGCAGAACAACCTTCTTACCATAAACCAATTCATAAGGAGATATTTTTATAGATCGTTTGATAGTGATCATGTCTACCCATAAAACTTGGTCAAGTAATAGATGCCAACTCCTTTTATTCTCTTATAGTGCCCTTTTCATAATTCTAAGCAAGTTATTATTGGTGGATTTCACTAATCCATTTTCCTAAGGGTAATAGTTAGAAGAAATATTAATATTTATGCCATACTTGCTTGTGAAATCAATGTATTTTGTACTTATGAAGGTCGGGCCATTGTCGCTCACTAGTGCTTCTGGAATTCCAAACCTTGTAATCAAATTTTCTAAAAAATTAATTACGACCTCTTGATAGGATTTCTTAGTTGGAATAGCTTCAACTTATCTAGTAAAATAGTCAGTGGGAGTAAGGATGAACTTATGTCCTACTGATGAATATGGATTGATAACTCCAACAAAGTCAAGTCCCCACTGCTGAAAGTGTTCCTCTACCTAAATTGTCCTGAGCAAAAACACTACATGCTTGGTTATTCCCACATATCTTTGACACTTGTCATAGGATTTAGGTTATTTGAAAACATCCACAAAGATAGTAGTCCAATAATATCCTACCCTTATTATCTTCATGGCAGTTATTCTTCCTAAAAAGTGACCCCTCGAAAGGCCTTCATGAAATTATTTGATGACCTTATGTTTCTCATTGTCTCTCAGACATCTTAAGAGCACCCCATCCAAGTTCCTTTTATACAATCCTTATCGAAGTAATATATTTAAGATCTTGTAACCTAAACCTTCTTCTATGTGAGGGATTAATACCTTGGAGACATATTTTGATCAGAAATAAGTTATCAATTGATCTACCTAATCAATTTTTTTGGGAAACTAATATTCTTATCATCTTCCAATTCTTGATAGGCCATAGTCTGCTCTAAATTTGCCTTAGCTGCTAGCTCCTGGTATAATGCTCTCCCTATGACAAGCTTAGTAGGATGGATCTCTACATCATACTCTTGTATTTTAGTAATACATCCAACCATTTTATCACCCAACTATCCCTAGAGGATGAAGTTTCTCATGTATGGGTGAACCACATAGACCAGAGTTTTACGTTGGACCAAGTATTGTTAAATTTCTTCAGATATTTCATCACACCAAACACTTGTCTTTCAATAAAGTTGTACTTAGTCTGATACTCATGCAACGTTTGACTCCAAAAAAATATAGGGTGTTCTTCTCCATTCTCATCCTTTTGAGTAAGTACTAATGCGTAGCTTTCCTCAGCTTCAAAGGCATATACAATAAAATATTTGGTGAAACCTAGATTTATCAATACTGGTGTGGTAGTAACTACCTACTTAATAGCCTCAAAGGCTTGCTTTCTATTTTCAATCCACCTAAACTTCATATTCTTCTTGAGTATTTTAGAGATAGGTTTGACTACCTGAGCAAAGTTTGAGATGAACTTCCTCAAAAATTTAATCTTCCCAAAGAAATATTGTAAACCCTTTTTTGTAGGAAGGGGAAGAGCTAAGATTGACTTTATTATATCTAGATCTATTACCATCCCTTTTTTAGAAACTACATGTCCCAGTAGTTTGCCCTCATGAATAACAATGAATGATTTCTTCATATTAAGAGATATGCCAAACTCTCTGTATTTTTTAAAAACTTTCTCCAAATGCTCGAGGTGTGATTCCTTCCTATGGGAGAACAATGTCATATCATCCAGGTAAATCAGAATTATTTTATTGATAATTTCATTGAAGGTATAGTCCATTACCCTCTGGAAATTGGCTCCCATATTGGATAGACTAAACAACATTCTCTGATAAACAAACGTGCCCCATTTGGTAGTGAAAGTTGTTTTGAATTAATTTTCATCCTTAACCCAAATTTGGTTGTACCCAAATAATCCATATAGTAATGAGTATATTTTCACTCCTGACACAATATAAAGGATCTGATCCATCTGAGGAAGTAGATAATGGTCTTTTAATCAGTATCTATTTAATTTTTAGAAGTATATGCATAGTCGAATGTCTCCATTTTTCTTTCTCACTAGGACCAAGTTGGCAACCCATGTGGAATGCTTGATAGGATATATGATTTTACCTTTTAGGAGTTATATTAGCTCTTGTATCATTATGGACTCAATTTTTGGATTGACGGGCCTTTGTATTTATCTAAAAGGCTTCACATTGGGTTCTAGCTCAATGGTATGTTGTATGATCTTCTAATCGTAAACCTTGAGGTCATCATAAAACTAGGCAATGATATCAATATATTTGGAACATAATGCCTTAACTCCTTCTACCTATTTTTGAGAGCATCCTAATCCCACATTAATCTTCTTATCTACTCCTAACTCAATTTTGCTATAGTTTTGAAGAACACAAGCTTATACTGAGAGGGGGGTGAACAGTATAAGACCACTTTTTACTTTTCTTTTCAATTCAATATTATGCAGTGTATAGATAGCAGTATCAATAGCAATAATCAAAGCAATGCACAAAACACCATCCACAAAAGTGACACAACAATTTACATGGTTCACCCAATGCGGGCTACTCCACGAAGAAAATATTTTGCTAAAAAAATTTCAATCAATCTCTTGGTAATCCTTCCCAATTACAATGTTTATGGACCTCTGTCCAAAGGATATGTTGATCCCTTAAATCTCAAGTTCGTGGATCTCTTCCATAGGAGAACTCTTTCCCCTTCTACTATGGCTAGTGATCTTCTAGAAGACTTCATCTCTCTACTGCACTAACTAGTGGATCTCTCTCCACTTGAAGACTCCTCACTCAGATCTATCTTCAATTGTCCTATATGATAGATCTCTATCCACTGAGACTCTGTCCTCTATACTCTATCACCTCCAAAGCTCTGTCAATAGGTTCACTCAGAACCTCCTCAAATCTTCTCAATAGGCTCACTTAGAACCTACTCAAATCTGCTCAATAGGCTCACTCAAAACCTACTCAAATCTACTCAATAGGCTCACTCAAAACCTGCTCAAATCTGCTCAATAGGCTCACTCAGTTTCTATTCAAATCTACTCAATAGGCTCACTCAGAACCTCCTCAAGTCTGCTCAATAGGCTCACTCAGAACCTGCTCAAATCTGCTCAATGGGCTCACTCAAAACCTGCTCAACAAGCTCACACAGAACTTGTCCCAATCTGCTCAATAAGTCCTCTCTAGGACTTGCTCAAATATGCATAGCAAGCTTTCACAAAATCTTACACAAAAATAGTCCACAAGCCTTCTCAAAGACTTGCCTCAAATTAGCTCAACAAAATCTCAACTCAATCTCATAGAAGCATAAAGAGAATTGTTAGAGACTCAATATGTTCTATACTCAAATCCCAATCTCAATTCAAAGCAATCTCAACTCAGCTCAATTTTATAGAAGCATAAAGAGAATTGTTAGAGACTCAATATGTTCTATACTCAAATCCCAATCTCAACTCAAAGTAATCTCAAATTAGCTCAATATTAACTCAATCTCATAGAAGCATAAAGAGAATTGTTAGAGGCTCAATATGTTCTATTCTCAAGGCTCAATCTCAACTCAATTAGAATATAGAATAGTTTGTTTCATGGAACTTGAACAACCACTTCATGCAACCACTTGACTAGGCTCAATCAACTCTACTCAACCAATCACTTCAAGAAACAACTCTTTCTCACAAACCCTAGTCCAAGCATGAATCAACTAACTCAAAATATTTCCAACAATGCTCAACAACAAATCTTACATAACAATGATACTCATGTTCTTTTCTAACTCAAGTTCAAGTTCTTTGCATCACCCATTGGTTTCAACAACAATGCTAATAAGACAAGGTTTTAATCACAACTCTCAATTCAAAAAATATTGAAGCATAAACTCAAAGTACTTCACTCAACCAATGGTCTAAACAACAATGCTTATCAAACAATGTTTAATCACAACTCACAATCCAAAAAACCTTGAAGCATTAACTCAACCACTTTCGAAAATGAAACCACAATCAATCCTTTTCACTCCAATGATATTTCAAAAATCAACCACCCAAATAAAATCAATGGAGAGTATTACTCATACCTTTTTTATGCCTTATGAGTTGTCCACTAAATCTGTCACACTCAACACACTTTATTTTTCAACTCTTAACAAGGGTTAGATATCTTGAGTAATAACACAACAATAATATCCAAATAACACCTTATTACTCCTACTTTATTTTAACATCCACCAAAGTTATTTTTAAAAGAAAACCCTTACTCAAAATAACTTTCACTAAAAAGAAATTTATCAAAAACCCTTATTACTCCTAACAATTTCAAAAATCACAATTAAAAATAATTCACAACTCAAACAGCCACCATGACCTTATTCCCTAAGGTTACTCAACAAATCAACTAACGAAGCACCTTTACCCCTTATCACTCCACCTTAGGCAATCCAAACAAAATATTAATAAAAACCTTAATACCTGCCTCGAGGGGAATCAAACCCTTGTCTTGCCCCAATGCGAATGCCCTAGCCATGACCAAGCTATCGCATGAGTTGTGGGCTCATTGATGAAAAATAAGCACCACCCGCTTCTTATCCTTCACCCTCTTCCGCCAAGCAAAAAGTATGCGCCTTGGGCGCCTCAATAGAACAAATCCAAAAATGATGCTTGCGGGAATCGAACGCACAACCTCCTTGTCACCAACACCTTTGCCCAATCCAAGTTGCCACTAGACCTTATGCGCCCAATGCATTTTTGGGAAGTGGTCATTGTCTCCCTTTAATGTTCGTTGCATCACTTAAACAAAAAACACGAGCTCTTTTTCTTCGCAAATACCAAGCGCAAATATCAACGAGCAAGGATGAATGAATTAAAAAATTCAATGGCATATTTATATGCCTTCCCTTTGCTTTGGAAACATCGGCCTTTTTGAAACTTCCTTCATGACATCGGCGGATAAACTTTTAATTTTAATTTTAAAATTAAATTTTAATTTTAAATAAATTAAAATTTAAACTAAATCTTTATAATTAAATATCTCCATCATCGGGGCACATTTTTCGATGAAACTAAAAGCCAACTTGGGTTTTAAGAAAGACCCATTTCAAATCTGCCATCCATGGTTTTAAATAAAACCTTTAAAATTAAATTTCTCCATCATCGGGGCACCTTTTTCGATGAAACAAAAGCCAACTTGGGTTTTAAGAAAAACCCATTTCAAATCTACCACTCATGGTTTTAAATAAAAATATTTTGCAAAGCTTCCCTTGAAGCTCCTTTTGGAACCAAATGCCATGCATCCCTTCTTGAACCTTTGATCAAAAACCTTTGCTTCTTGTTCCTATTCTTGTTATCATCATCACTTTGCTGTCTTGTTGTTTTGTATATTTGTGATCCATGTTCCTATCTTGCATAGCTCCTTTGGAATGTTTGCCCTTCACCATCTTGCTGTGTGACCATCATTATTGCATTTATAACACTTAATGTTATTATTCCTTGGAAGTGCAAATGTCTTAGGATATCTCCTACTGAATCTATATCCTCTTCTATCATAAACCCTACAATTCATTGCCTTATGACCAAACTCATTTCATGAGTAGTAATACCCATGGAAAAGTTATCCTTTCTCATATTCCTATCTTTTGTATGAGCTGCACTGTGAAGTCATGTGCCCAAACCTGTGACATGAGAAGCATCTCCCATTGAAGCTTCCTTGCCTAGATCTCATTGGTCTCCTATTTTTATTGTTGTTCCATCTGTATCTTCTTTGTGCATTATTTCTATCTTTGACCTCTTTGTTGTCCAACTCATCCTTTGATGTCTCATTCCAACTTACACTGTTATTTTCTGAAGTATATTCTTCTAAAATTCCTTCTTCTTCTAGACTTGAAGTAGACTTTTCTTCCCATTTATTTTGAGCCTGTTTGGAACCAAGACCTATCTTGTTTGTTGCTCCTCTTTGTATCTTGATTATTTTGTCTACACTCTTTGCATTGTTCACATATTTATACAAATTTTTCTTGGAATCCTCTAAATATTCCTTTAGTAGTGCCACTTCTTGTGTTAACTTTTCACACTCCAAAATATTTGCTTCTAACTTATCCTTGAACTTACTTGCCTTAGCCTTTGACTTTTCTAAGTCCTCTATGAGAAATAATATTTCTTCATCACATTCTTGAAACTGACTTTCAATCTTAGAGTGTTGCTTTCTTACCTTCTTTATTGTGTCAAGAGCATAGATAAGTTCTCCCTTGAGATCATATCCATTCTCCACTGAATAATCCTCTATTTGTTTGCCTTTGTCCCTATCATTACTTCCTTTTGGCTTGTATTCTATAGGATCACTTACTTCATCTTCTAATACCATTAGAATATTCTCATATGGTCTTTCAAGTGCATCTTCAAAACCATCATCACTGAAACTATAGCCATCCCTAGTGCAATTATCTTCAAGATGTCCAAATTTACCACATCTAAAACACTTGAGAATAACTAGATTCCTTTTCTCTCTAACCATAAATAGGACTTCATCTCTATCATTTTCTGAAAAACTAGCATCACTATCATTTGAGTACTTACTTGCATTATCCGCATAGTAGCTTTTATTTTACCTTTGAAAGAACTTCTTTCCTTGTTTGTTTTGTCCATCCTTGCCTTTCTTCTTGTACTTGTGTCTTTCTGATTCTTTGTACTTGTGATCCTATTTTTCTTCATCACTATTGTACTTTGGCTCTTTGCACTCTGTCGCATAGTGTCCATACTTTCCACAATTGAAGCACTTAATAGATCTTACATCTATGAATCTTTTGGAACCTTTATCTCTTCTACCATAGTTAGCTTCTTCATCACTAGATGACTCACTACTTGATTCTATCTTTTTACCCTTTTTCTTTTTGTCCACTTTGAATGCAACTTCTTTCGAAGGAATAGGATCTTTTGTTCTTATCTCAAAAGTAGTAAGCATGCCAAGAAAATAATTCCTTTTCAAAGAATCACTATCAATTGATGTTTCTATAGCAGAAACCTTTTCACTATACCTTTTTGGAAGAGTTCTCAAGATCTTATCACAAGCATCATATTCATCAACCTTCATTCCAAGACCTCTCATCTCATGTACAAGTTCATCAATCTTACTGAGATAATCATGAATATTTTCATCATATCTCATTCTTAAGTTCTCAAATTATCCTTTGAGATTTCTGATCTTAGATTTCCTGACACCTTTATCACCCTCATATATGTCATGCAATATATCCCACATATATTTTTTTGTTTTACAATCCATAACCTTCATAGATTCTGATCTACCCAATCCTTTTATAATTGCATTCATAGCTCTTGAATTTGCATGCATTAGAATCTTACCTTCCTTATCTTTAGGAGGATTGATTGTAGAATCATATCCAAGTTCCATTGCATCCCAAACTTCATTTCCAAGTGCCATCAGGTGAAATCTCATCAGCATACACCAATACAAGAAGTCACTTCCATAAAATACTGGTACTGCATTATTGAAGGACCCATCCTTTTTATCCTTGTGATCCATTGTGTTCTTAGACCACTTTTCCTTCAAGTTGTCAAACTCTTTAGAAGGAACCTACTCTGATACCAATTGAAGAACACAAGCTTATACTGAGAGGGGGGTGAACAGTATAAGACCACTTTTTACTTTTCTTTTCAATTCAATATTATGCAGTGTATAGATAGCAGTATCAATAGTAGTAATCAAAGCAATGCACAAAACACCATCCACAAAAGTGACACAACAATTTACGTGGTTCACCCAATGCGGGCTACTCCACAGAGAAAATATTTTGCTAAAACTTTCTCAATCAATCTCTTGGGAATCCTTCCCAATTACAATGTTTATGGACCTCTATCCAAAGGAGATGTTGATCCCCTAAATCTCAAGTTCGTGGATCTCTTCCATAGGAGAACTCTTTCCCCTTCTACTCTGGCTAGTGATCTTCTAGAAGACTCTGTCTCTCTATTGCACTGATGGGTGGATCTCTCTCCACTTGAAGACTCCTCACTTAGATCTATCTTCAATTATCCTGGTTGTTGGATCTCTATCCACTGAGACTCTATCCTCTATACTCTGTCACCTCCAAAGATCTTTCAATAGGTTCACTCAGAACCTCCTCAAATCTACTCAATAGGCTCACTCATAACCTGCTCAAATATGCTCAATAGGCTCACTCAAGACCTACTCAAATCTACTCAATAGGCTCACTCACAACCTGCTCAAATCTGCTCAATAGGCTCACTCAGAACCTACTCAAATATTCTCAATAGGCTCACTCATAACCTGCTCAAATCTGCTCAATAGGCTCACTCAAAACCTGCTCAAATCTTCTCAATAAGCTAACTCATAACCTGCTCAACAAGCTCACACAGAACTTGTCCCAATCTACTCAATAAGTCCTCTCTAGGACTTACTCAAATCTGCATAGCAAGCTTTCACAAAAGCTTACACAAAACAGTCCACAAGCCTTCTCAAATACTTGCCTCAAATCAGCTCAACAAAATCTCAACTCAATCTCATAGAAGCATAAAGAGAATTGTTAGAGACTCAATATGTTCTATACTCAAATCCCAATCTCAATTCAAAGCAATCTCAACTCAGCTCAATCTTATAGAAGCATAAAGAGAATTGTTAGAGACTCAATATGTTCTATACTCAAATCCCAATCTCAACTCAAAGCAATCTCAACTCAGCTCAATCTTAACTCAATCTCATAGAAGCATAAAGAGAATTGTTAGAGACTCAATATGTTCTATTCTCAAGGCTCAATCTCAACTCAATCAGAATATAGAATAGTTTGTTTCATGGAACTTGAACAACCACTTCATGCAACAACTTGACTAGGCTCAATCAACTCTACTCAACCAATCACTTCAAGAAACAACTCTTTCTCACAAACCCTAGTCCAAGCATGAATCAACTAACTCAAAATATTTCCAACAATGCTCAACAACAAATCTTACATAACAATGATACTCATGTTCTTTTCTAACTCAAGTTCAAGTTCTTTGCATCACCCATTGGCTTCAACAACAATGCTAATAAGACAAGGTTTTAATCACAACTCTCAATTCAAAAAACCTTGAAGCATAAACTCAAAGTACTTCACTCAACCAATGGTCTAAACAACAATGCTTATCAAACAAGGTTTAATCACAACTCACAATCCAGAAAACCTTGAAGCATTAACTCAACCACTTTTGAAAAGGAAACCACAATCAATCCTTTTCACTCCAATGATATTTCAAAAATCAACCACCCAAATAAAATCAATGGAGAGTATTACTCATACCTTTTTGATGCCTTATGATTTGTCCACTAAATCTATCACACTCAACACACTTTCTTTTTCAACTCTTAACAAGGGTTAGAGATCTTGAGTAATAACACAACAATAATATCCAAATAACACCTTATTACTCCTACTTTATTTTAACATCCACCAAAGTTCTTTTTAAAAGAAAACCCTTACTCAAAATAACTTTCACTAAAAAGAACTTTATCAAAAACCCTTATTACTCCTAACAATTTCAAAAAATCACAATTAAAAATAATTCACAACTCAAACAACCACCATGACCTTATTCCCTAAGGTTACTCAAAAAATCAACTAACGAAGCACCTTTACCCCTTATCACTCCACCTTAGGCAATCCAAACAAAATATTAATAAAAACCTTAATACCTACCTCGAGGGGAATCAAACCCTCGTCTTGCCCCAACACGAATGCCCTAGCCATGGCCAAGCTACCGCACGAGCTGTGGGCTCATTGGTGAAAAATAAGTGCCACCCACTTCTTATCCTTCACCCTCTTCCACCAAGCAAAAAGTATGCGCCTTGGGCGCCTCAACAAAACAAAGCCAAAAATGATGCTTGCGGGAATCGAACACACAACCTCCTTGTCACCAACACCTTTGCACAATCCAAGATGCCACTAGGCCACGCTGCCCAATGCGTTTTGGGAAGTGGTCGTTGTCTCCCTTTAATGTTCGTTGCATCACTTAAACGAAAAACACGAGCTCTTTTTCTTCGCAAATACCAAGCGCAAATATCAACGAGCAAGGATGAATGAATTAAAAAATTCAATGGCATATTTATATGCCTTCCCTTTGCTTTGGAAATGTCAAACTTTTTGAAACTTCCTTCATGATGTCGGTGGATAAACTTTTAATTTTAATTTTAAAATTAAAATTTAAATTTTAAATAAATTAAAATTTAAACTAAATATTTAAAATTAAATATCTCCATCATCGGGGCACCTTTTTCGATGAAACGAAAATCCAACTTGGGTTTTAAGAAAAACCCATTTCAAATCTGCCATCCATGGTTTTAAATAAAACCTTTAAAATTAAATTTCTCCATCATCGGGGCACCTTTTTCGATGAAATGAAAAGCCAACTTGGGTTTTAAGAAAAACCCATTTCAAATCTGCCATCCATGGTTTTAAATAAAAACCTTTTGCAAAGCTTCCCTTGAAGCTCCTTTTGGAACCAAATGCCATGCATCCCTTCTTGAACCTTTGATCAAAAACCTTTGCTTCTCATGAAGCTCTTTGTGAAACACAAACATAGTGCTTACTTACATAGATCCTTTTGACATCAATGACAACTCTTAGCTTAGGGACTCAAAATGTCCAACAAGATTTTATCATCTATTTTCAAAGTCTTTGATTTTTTACCATCTTCATTATCATATAGGCTTTCTAATGTGATCAGACCTTTAGGGATATGATTATTCTTAAGCTGGATCATATCCTATTGCTCTATTTCTTGAACAAAATATTCTTAAACTTTTGATAGAAAATATTATCTGAATATAAAATCAACTATTTTCTCATCGCTTTCAAATACCTGCTAAAATATCTTCTTATCTAGGATTGTTGGTCTAAATACTAGCCTGACCCTTTTACTTGCAACTGTGCTAAGATCTATGGAAGGATTTAAGTTAGCTCCCTTAATAGCCAAAGCATTGGTTAATGTGTTTTACTCTCTGGGAATAGAGTGGAGATTTAGTGCATCAAATGGCTCCATCAAATCCCATACTCTATTTTTGTAAGTCTTCAAATAGTGATGCATGTTGTATTTTTTATGACCTGGTTGACGACTAGCTCTGAATTACCATATATGTATAATATTTTGATCCTTATTTTTTTTCTTGCATCAATTCTAAACATAGAGCTTAATATTTTTTTGCATTATTTGTACATGCCCAAGTGAATCTGAAGGAAAATATTTTTACTCCTTCTGAGGGAGATTTCAACACTATACCAGCTCCAGCTCCATTTTTGCACCTTACTCCATCAAAATGCATTATCCAAACCTCTGTTTGCCTTAGTTATTTATTGGATATGGAAAGAATTTTCTTTTTGGCTTCTAAAAAGATACTATATGTGCTCAGCCTAGTGTCTAATAGACTATAATCTTCTTTAAAGGGTAACTCATCCTCTATCTCTAAATCTTCCAAGATTTCTACCAACTTCGGTTCTTCCATCACTGAATTAATTTTATAAATCTTCTTCAATTTTTCAATGTGGAAGGACATAAACTTTTTTTAAGTTATTCTTATCCTTTTACTCTTTTAAGGAACTAACATTGCAGAATAATCAAGATACATATATCCCCCCATTTTTGCTGTGAATTCTCTTGAAAGGCAAATACCAAAATATGGTTCAAGGTCTACTACCATAATTTCTTGAATAATTGTAATTTTGGGGGCCTTGTGCAACCTCATCAATACATCTTTATGACTCCCAAAGTCTTTATAGGGGTACCATCTAGTTGTAAAACCCCTTGATAAGATCTTGTATACTCCATACCCATCTTGTCACAAACTACTTTTGGCATAACAGTTGTTGAGGTGCCTGAATCTATCATACAATTATGGACCACCCATACTTCTATTTTGAGAGAAATGTAGAATGGCGAAGGCTTGTTCTTCAGGGTGGCATGAGATATATTTTCTCTATTTTATTCTATGTTGAATATAGTGGCATTTTCTTTCCCATGAGATATTTTATGTAGGTAAGCTTTCAACAAATCAATTTGGTCGAGAAGGAAAAGAGTATTGTACAAGCTTGATCTAGCTGGAGCTCTTTTTAATTCATCCACAATATTATATTCTATCTAAACTAGTGAAGATTTCTCATACCTCTTTTCTAGATCTCCATAGTTCTTTTGGTATTGTTGGGTAGCTTCAATTCTTTGGCTCCTTGTAATAGAAGAGAAGCTTAGATTTTCTGGGCTTCCTTTCTCATGCTTTCTTGTTCAATACTTACCTCTCTCTCCTACCTTCTAGGAACAACATTACTTTTATCTAATGCTTGTAGAATGGGAAATCGATCATCACCTTGTAATGGTACTTCTCTCCTTTTTTGTGAAGGAACTTGAAAACTAACCATCTTATGTAGGTCTACTTGCAAAGGTTTATTTTAAGACCTTGTCATTACTGAAACTTGTTCTTACTCAAGAAAGCTTAGCCCAATCATGACTTGATCGTACTGTAACAGTATGTTGACTCTCCCATTCTAGTTTCTTTTGGCCTTTTCCATGGATTGTTGCACGTGGTGTTGGTACATAGCACAAGATTTCAAATCATGCAGATCATTGTATACTAGACACCATACATTGACAAGACTAGTCTCCAAAGCATATTTGTGATCATATTGATTTACATTAACTCTAATTTTTGTACCATTACTGGGACCAGGCTTCTAATATTTTTTTATATAAGGGAATCTACATGGTTGAATATTTTTGTCTCTCTATTCTCCATAGCATTTATTATATTACTAAGTATCTTGAAACTACTTTTAATATCAAGGAATACAGTGGACTCTTGGGGAGCTTGAGATGGGAGTGGTAGAAAGGAATTTGCAAGCGTTGGTATTTTTGTGGCATAATGGGAGTAATTTGGGGGAGGGATGAAGATAAAGGATGAGGATCCATGTAGGAATATGCAATGGGTTGATTTGTGGCATGAGGTATCTCAAAACAATAAGGCATGATGGTTTTGGGAGGTAATATTCCTACATTGATGAGGATATTCTTAACTTGTACAGTTGCATTATAGACCGAAGGGAAGGTTTGGACTTCGAACTATTGCATTTTTAACCCAAGCTCTAACCCAAAGGATCTAATATAGTACATAAAAATGAGGTGGCACTGGTTCTAGCTTCTAATGGAATTCTTTTCTAGGTTCTACTAAATCTCAGATTAAAGTCTGAAACAGATTCTTGTTGATGCTTTTGCATAGATGTAAATTAGTTAAAGAGAGAAAAGGGATCAGCAGATTCATTGAAATATTTTGCAAAGGGTTCTTCTAATGTGATCCATGAAGTAATGGTATTATCCTCTATGGTCCTGAACCAGTGTAAAATTTTCCCTCTAAAGAACAAGGTCAATATTTTGACAATGACATCCTTAATTTTTATATTATAAATAGTTGCTAGATTCAAGATATCTTGGCAATACTCGTAGGTCGTTTTACTCAACCCATCATATGTAGGCATGGATTTAGATACAGCCTAAGGGATATCATGCATATGGGCGAGTCTTAGGGGACCAACTGTATTCCAACTAGGGTATTTCTACAGGGGTTGATTTGGAACCATATTTTGAGCCATATTTTTTATCACTTTTCTTGCCAAAGGTAGCTGTAAAGATACTGTAGAGGGTGGTTTAGGAGGAGTCTAGTATGAATGGAAATATTGGTTCAAATTTCTTATGATGTTATACCCTTTTAATGGGAGCTCATAATAGGTAAAATAATCTGGATTATTTTTTGTAGATGGCCTAGTATTCATGAAAAACTATGAGCTATGGGAAAGGCTTTTCTAGTTTCTTACATTTAGGGGAGTCACCAAGTGAATTTATAGATCACCACTTAATGAGGTCAAGAAAAATTACTAAATATTGATTCCTCTAGGAGGGATAAAAGAAAACAAAAACTTTGTGGGTTAACTAATATTCTTGTAAATAGAGTCCCATCGAGCATGCTAGAACTGTTGGGGTCTAAATTGACATCAAGGGAACCTTGAACTACAACTATGAATCTATGACTTCTAGGAGGTGCATACCCACTAATCACAACTCAAAACCTGACATTGGATGGATCAGAGATTTACTTCAATCCAACCTCCATAGTAGGTTGGTATTTTTTATCAACTAATTCAGGTGTTGACTCAATTAAACTCAACTAAAAGTGTAAGTTTAGAGATAGAAATGGATAAGGATTAGAAAAATAGTTGAGAAAATAATGGTCAAAAAGAGCTAACAGAATTGGAAAATAGCAAGAATTCGTTGATCAATTACATTTCCAGTATGCCACACTTGAGACTAATAGCAATCAAAACATAGTGTCTTCACTATTAAAATAAGGAAATGCTCAGAAAACTATTTCAAACATCTAATATGCTAATAATCCCAATAGAAAAATTAGATCAACACTTAGACTAATAGAAATATAAGTATTCTGCAACAATTATTCAGGCATGAACCATTCCACGATGCTCTATATTACCAGTCCAATATCAATAGAATTTACTAATCATAAAAGCAGTTGCAGAAATACATTCATTAAATGAATTAACAATTAATAAAGATGAAAAGTTAGAGGTAAACATCCAAGTAATACTACTTCTATTGATCTCACAACAATTACAGTAAGATATCAGGAAAACACTCTATATTCGACCCTTAAAAATGAGGTTTTGGCCTCCTTATATAGATTTTTACAATGGTTAAAGTACTGGAACATTACAAGGATTTTTCTATCAAAATAACAAAATGCTAAGGTGACAGCCTCTCATGAACCTTCAAGAAGATAATTTAACTATCCTCCATTAATGTTACATTCTTGAGCTCTATAAACACTCGAATATTCAACTGATTTCCATGGCCAGAGAGGTTACGGATGAATTTGGCTCACTCTTCATTCTTGTAGAGACCTTCAACTGTTGATTTGTAACTAATAATGCAGTTGGGTCCTGATTCTGGTGATGCTTGGTCTCCTCAAACATTTTCACTATCTTTGTTAGGTTTCATTGCCTTTTATCTTCTTCAAAATTCACCATTTTATTTTTTAGTAGGTTTGGTTTGACTATGTTGATCGTGGAGTATGAGTTCTTGGGTGTTTCACAACCTTTCATAGAGTTTGCAACTCTAAATTTCATCGAGTAAGGTTTGACTATGTTTACAATAAAATTAGATTCCTATGGATGCCAACAAATTCTTGTGAAATCTGCTACTTTAGTTTTTGCTAGGTCAGGTTTGATTGGTTTGACTGCAAAACTATAATTTTACCTCGGTCTTTGGAGGTTGTTAACACTCTTCCTGCTTCCTGCTTTCTAGAATCTACCATTCTGAATTTTGCTTTGTGTCGCTTAACCCTATCGATTATGGACCTCATCTTCCAATGGATTTAAACTCTTCCTCTTTCTACCATAAAAAATTTCCACACGATGATGTTGCTTCTTCCATATTTTGCCACTCTAAATTCCATTAGCCCAAGTTTGACTATGTTGACTGTAGATTCTATCTTTTAGCGAAACTTAACACTGCTTTTGCAACTTTTCTAAACACTTAGTAAATTTACAGAGTTTTGCTAAGTATGTAGCCTTTTGGGTCTACACTAACCTATCATTTTTGGGACTGCATTTTCTATGCAATGTTTATCTTTGGTGGGGAAAATTTAGGTTCATCAAGGGTTTATAGATTCCCTAATCTAATTTGATGTGTTAAATTTAATAGACACCTAAGTTATAATCTATCCTAGGAACTAATGCATAAGATATTGATGTAATACACTATGATAGTAGAGATAAAATAATACAAATGCTATCCTATATGTTATTTTTCTTCTAATTATTGTTATTTGTGGTATAGAAATAAAAATTTATTTTCTTATTTTTGAAATCAAGGGTACAAGGAGGATGCAAAATACAATTTATCCTAGATGCAACTCCTATATGCAATTCTAGTTAAATGCTTGAGAAACTAAAGCAAACAACTATACTAAAGTTCTTTTAGTTTTTCCTTATTATAAGTGTTTTTCAATGTAAATTAATGGGTAACTAATTTTGTAATCAAAAATCAACCTATGCTAATGATTAAATATTGGAGGATTTCAGGTTTCTACCTATTTTGATGTCTGATGTAAATATGTCATCTAAATTTGAATATGTTGCCTAGACAAATACATTGTCCCAAAATCTTGTAGTTGGTGGATTCGTTAACACCTAAAAATAGACTAAAAAGAGAAATATTATGATTTGAGGGCCTACCACATAGCAAGAAGTTTGAAACTTCCTAATTGGTATAGTCAGGCTCCTTGTTTATGAAAAAATATAAATAATTTTCCTTGGATATGGATATTGAAATATCTATAGTGAATATACTAGCTGGAAGTCCTATAGCCGGCATATGCGTTAATATAACAGAACTAAATTAACAACATATGCAGCAAAAAGTAAATATCAAGTATACTATTAAGATGGTGCATAAGTATGAATTTGTCTATTTTGGATGTTGAGATGATTGATATAAATTTCCTTAGATGTATGATGAATACGCCACCTATATTAGTCACAATTGGCATATTCGCTCTCAAGACTAAAAAAGTAAAATAATGCTAATCCTGTGAAAATAAAGATGTGACTATATGTAGTGAATATATCACCTAAATCAGATATAGGTAGTGGATTCATCTAAATTGATAGCAAAATAAAAAGTCTATCCATGGGAGGAGTTTTAGATGTCTTTTTTTGGTGTTGTAGGGGTCTTAGTAGCAATGCTTTGTCCTATAGTCCTCTTGAGATGCCTATAAAATAGAAAGGAAGATATTTTAACAATACAATGGCAGTTAGATCTAAATGCAAGGAATATAAAAATGCATGTGAAAAATATTTAATAGTAATTAAGAAAAATAGAAATGTGTTACAAAAAGGTATTGCCAAATTACGAATATGATATGTCCTCTTTCCTTCCTTTGAAGCCTAAATCATTTGATGACTCCATAAGAGAAGTTTGGCAGCACGTTATGCTTGAATTAGTCTTGATTTTGGTAAATTTCATTATGAATGTGTTGTTTTAAATGTCAATCCAAGGAGCCAATTTATATAAATTGACCCTCCTAGGGTTTCTCAAGTGGGAGGGACAATGTGGCAAGCATGCAAACTAGATTGGTTATTGATAGAGTTGATTAGGTATTAATTGTGGCCTATAATAATTTTTCCCTTTGATTAGGATTATTTCAAGAAAGTGGAGGATAATGGAGGGATATCAAACATTTTCCTCCCTACCTGTTGATTTCCTATGGTAGTATAAGGGTGGATAGGCAATATTTATGCCCTACCTAACTACTATAGGCACAATTTAGGCTTTCATTTTTTGTACATGAATATCCTACCTATACAAATATACCTTTGAGCATATTCACAACTTGGCATATTCTTGAATTTGATTTTTAGAGGTCAAATCATGCAAAAGATTGGGGATTTTGAACTGGTTGCAAATACACCAGATAGAAAGCATATTCATTTTTTGGCAACGTTGATCTAAGGCAGTGGATTTTCCATTGTTGGGTTTTATCTACAAATTATAAGGTTGAGTTAATTGCTATGATTAATTTATTTCTTTTGTGGATTTGCATCAAGGATAAGTGTAAAATAGGTGGTTTAATTTCAAGCATCTACAACAACATATTTTCAAGTTTATAAATAAATAAATGTTACATCCCAAAAAAATAAGCTTTAAATTATTTAATAATTTAAGAAAATATGAAAATGTGAATGACATGGCATTGTTGAGTCAACAATCATATTCAAATCTTAATTGTTCTTATTAGAATTATTATTTTAATAAATATGGTTGTAATAGATTGACTTATTTCCATATTTCAAGTTTTCACATATTACCTTACATGGGGCTAAGTGAGGAAAAGCATCACAAGGGAAAGGGTGGTCAGTACGTATGAGGCAATTAGAATAGAGAAGCTTACTTACACATGTACATCTTAAAATATTATGCTAGTTTGAATGCATAACTACTTACTGCATTAAAAATTTCTTTTATAAAATTATATTTTAGATTATGAAATGTAAGTGATTGTTGAAATATTTGTATGACCAATAAAATTGCTTATATATTTTGTATGTATTCCTTATATTTACTAGTTTGAGGTCACTTGGCATAAGAGATTTGGTTATGAGGGTTATAAGGGTAATTAGGCCTTATTAATTTAACCCCATCATGGCATTTTTTGAAGATTATTCTTTTTATTTATTAAAAAATTAAACCTTTCCTCTTCCCTTGGTGCCTATTAGTGTTAGCCACTTTCCTTGGTATATAAGTCTTATTCTAGGATGCATGCACATTTTTATTTTCACTCTTCATTGTAGAAACAAGATTGTTTTGAGGAGAATGTATGGTGATGGTGGTTCTTGGTATTTCCCCACTTAGATATGAATCTTAAGTGCCTTGTGGTGGCATTTTGTTGTGTCAATTTGAAACATATATTCTTAGAACTTCCATGAGAAGTAAAAGTAGATATTTAAGATATCTTGTAGAGGTGGTTTTTTGGTCTTATTTAGACTATCAATAGGAGGTGTAGACACCTAAAATGCATCATCATAATGAGACTCCCAAAGAGCCCTCCTTCTCACCCAATTAAACCTATTTTGGGTAGCCTTAGGGATAATCTAGTGACTTTCCATAGTATCAAGCAACAAACCCCCATGGGAAGCCTGACAATCTTGAATCGATATGATCACGAGCTCAATATCATCTTGACCTAATATGGTTGTGCAAAATTAAATTTAAAATAAAATAAAGGATAGGTTAACTACCTATTAGGGGCCACACGTAGGCCATCGACCATCAATCACCTAGTAGCAATAAAAGAATGTTAGCCATCAATCTACAATCAGTAAATAATCAAAACCTACCTACCTACAATAGCTACCAAACCTTCAATTACCCCATTTTTTTCCCCCTTTCTCTCACTTGTCTCTTTGGCTACGTGCCAAGGAGGCTATAAAATGGAGCTCTCCCCCTCCATTTTGGGAATCCTAAAATCGAATGTTGAAGTAACGAAGTGCTATCGAAACATTACTACTCTTTTCTATTGCTTGAATCCATGTTGTTGGATTGCCATGCAAGTTTTACAATTGCATTTCTCATCCTATCTTGATCAACAACACTGCTCTAGATCACTCAAACATACTTACTTACCTTTATATTCATCACAAATTCATCAAAACACTTACCTATGTCACCCAAAACTCAATTCATACCTGGTTATGTCGAGGTGCAGGTCCACAATAGCGATCATCTTGCCCCAAGATAGTCGACAGACAAAACTATCTTAACCCGAGATGGTCTCAATCAAGTGACCAGTTTCCTTGTTTTATGTGCATTTTAGTTTAGAACTTTGCATTTCACTTTTGTAGTAGCATACACTTCTATTATTACATGCATGTATGTATCTTTTATATCACTTTACATTTTCTAATATACTACAAGTCCAACATTGGTGGGCCCTTCATATGCTATTGATCTACTTTCATTTTCATTGTGTGTAGGTTATAGGGTTCAAGGATAGTGAAAGGTTTTGGATCCAACTCTTGCATGGCACTGGCAAGGAAACCCACTCACCAAATAACTATGTTGGCACAAAAATCTTAAATATTGCACTTGGAGATATTCTATTGATCTATTGTATCTATTGTATCACTGATAAAATCCCTTATGGGGATGCTATTGTAACACTCTAAAAAGATAACTTAATAAAAATATTTATATTTATTGTTATTCATTGTGTTTGAGTTATATTAATTTTTGTATGGTGCAAATTTTTAGCTTTCAAATGGCGATCATGATGGGACCATTGGATCTCCCCTTTTCATCATTTGTTGTTTTATTACGTCAACAAAATGACTAATTCTTTACTCTTTTTGGCGATTGCAGGTACTCAAACCTAACCACATCAGGTCAATACAGTCCTTGTCTTGCAACCATTTTAGGTCGATATGATCTCTATTTAGAGGTAGAAAATTCATAGAGCTACAAAATTTCTACATCAAATGAAAGGATTCCAAGTTTAGGGTTTTTCTTTCTTCCTTACCATTTATGTTACATTTCATATTTTGGAAAAGAAAAATAAAATAGGAAAAAATAAAATATATAGCTTAGCTAAAGGTATTGTTAGTTTTAATTCTATCTAACCATCTTAGGTCTAGATTATCTCTCATTCTATGACTGTCTTAGGTCAAGACAGTCTTTGTGTTTTCATTTTTTTCCTGCATTGCTACCTATTGAAAAGACAAACTATCATTTAGAGAAAATAGATGCATTTTGCTTCATAGTTTACATTTTTAAAAGCATCATGTGCTCTCTATTTCATTTTAGCAATAAAACGAACACACACACCAAGAGGTATTTAAACTTCATAGCAAAGCCCCCTAAACTTCATCACAAAGAAGCCCTCTACTTTTGGGTGCATCCCAAAGTAGGTTAGAATTAGATGCCCCTTAACCACAAGGCTTAATAATTTGTGGAGAACAATTATCATTTTTATCCAAGCATGCTCGAGTGTGAAGCAAAATCTCAACTGGGCAAGTAGTAGGATTTAGATAGTATGACCCCTCCTTGGGGGATATTTATCATTCCTATAGCATTACCTATCTCCCATCCATCATCGTAGGAAGCCATTTTTTTTGTTTGTGTCACATTTATCGATAGATATTACTTTTAAACCACATTTATTTAGCTTTCATTTCATCTACCTTAGTCTTTCAAGAGTAGATTTTCAAAATAAAAACACACTTAAAATTTTAAAAAATATAAATCTAAATCTAAAAAATCAAAAGAAAAAACAAGAGTGCTTTCTTGATTATTTTATTTTGTTATTGTTTGCATAGTTTAGAAAGTTCTTGAAAGAAATTTGGTGGCTCTTTATGTCCCATTTACCTAGAACATGGTCGTAACACATAGTCCAGCTCAATCACGAGCACATACTGTTAAACCAACACAAGGATTTATGGATCACTTTCAAATTGATTCGTAAGACCTTGTTATACCTGAGTGGCAATGTGGCCTCCAATACTTGATCATTAATCATGCCACTAACCCTGACATATTAGTTATCACTACTCAAGATCCACCTATAGGTCCTTATTATGACCAAGATATGGATTATCCATACTAGGCTACATTGCATGCTTTCTATAGGGACAACCACCCTCAAATTGAAGCACTTAGGCAGTTGTTACCATGCATCTATATTCTAGCTCGACCTATGACTCCATCAGATAAATATCAAGAGTACACTTTATACCAATATGGGACACTCAAGCTCCCATAGTTGAGCACCCCTAGATGAACTACACATATGATCATGTATATGTGTACACCATTTGATGTTATAACAAGCCTACCATGTTAGCTCATGCAGTGATAAAGGGTGATCCTAATTATCCCTCTACATTTTATGATCAATGGCCTGATAAGATACATTACCTTCTGCACCACCTTATTACGTAGAACCCATCCTACATCACCAATATTAGGTCAATATTACCTCTCGTGACCCTAGAAAATAAGTTATCAATATTTTTGAGGCTAAATATTAAACCATGCCTATTTGTATTACCCAAACATGTGTGAATAGACCTCACACAATTGATCTTGTGAATCACTCTCACTAGGTGCTTGAGATAACTATGGATCATCAATTACAATAGGTCATGAATCATAGGTTTCCCACACCTATGCAACAAAGTCAACTAACCCACCATCACCCAAGGTGATAGATGCAGCATCATAATCTTTCACTGCATCCAAATTAAAACCTTCCACCTCATCTATGTCTAGATCCAATTCATAATCAACATCATAGACCACCACCCATTCATCATCAACAATCTCATTCACCTAAACTACTAGTCATATCCCTATCAATAAGATTATGATACCAATAACTTATGAGGAACCATACCTTAAGTATCAGGAATAAGCTGACACGTATCCTGAGTTGACTCATGGTTATATACCTATTGATAACACCTACCAACCACCTCATTAACACTAGAACCCTCCACCTCATCAAGGGCAAGGGTGAGCGAATGATCTCATCTCGCTAGAGACCTACAAGTTGTTGACTGAGCACATTAACTCTTTGGGTTATCAAAAATCCACTTTATGACAACTCACCAATAAAACCCTCCACCCATCCATTCCATCATTGTCATATCTTGAGCACTTTGATATGCCAAAATTAGATAAATTCAATGGTGATGAAGATTTCTAGGAGAATTTTATGAGCTTCATCAATAACTATTTTCATCTTCAAGACATTGACCCCCTTATGTTATGAATGTTCCTCATAATGCTTGTTGGGGATGCTTTGGAGTGGTATAACCATTTTTTACACTATAGTATTTTCACCTTTGAACAATTAGCTGATGCATTTTTGTAATGCTTTACCTTTAGCATAAAAAAATGCCATATTTACTAATTTATATAATATTTATCAGTTTGAGGATGAACAAGTCATGGACTATAGAAATAAATGGAGGGAGATCATAAAAAAATTTCCCTTCACTCTACCCATCATAGAGCTTAAATGAATGTTTACTAGAAGCTGCACCAAACCAATCTCACTATTATTGTAACTTTAGCAATACAGAACTTTCAAGAAATCCTTAGCTCAAGCCAAGGTCATAGAGGACATCAAGATCCCAGAAGGAGAGATCAAACTCCATAAAAAGGAATGGCCTAATAAAAATGTAAAGAGGATCCAAATCAACCAAAGGTAGATCTAGTGAACCAAGTTGTTTTGAGTTACCCTAGGTACTTGAAGCAAACTCCACCCCAATCGACTAATTACCAAGCCCAACCTTTACTAATGCAGTACAACCAACCACAAAAACATCAACTACAAACTCAACCTCACCGGTTGCATCACCAATACACACCATTATCATAGTCTTTGGCATCTATTTATAGTCGATTGTGAGGCACAAGTAATAACTCTCCCTAAGATCCGTCCATAGGATTTGAATCAATCAAAATCTAGATCTTACATGGAGGGTTAGTACTACATCTATAATTGACAGAAGGGGTATGATATTCAGTCATGCTTCTCATTCAAGAATATAGTGTATGACATGATCAAGAGGTAAAATATTCAACAATCCTCTTTCCTCCAACAACCAAAACATAGTCATCTTCCAAGACACTTTTTCCCAACATGGAAAAAACACAACACCTTCTATAAAAATAGAACAATCTAAGTAGGTTAATCAAGTTCACACCACCCCACTTAACCAAGGTTTCATTGTAATGATCAATATTATGACAATGAGTAGAAGATATCCAACACAACCCATAAAATCTAAGCATCCTACCAACATTCCTTCCACGTCACAGGAACCTTCAATATAAAATTTGGTCACACCTACCCCACCCCGATCGGTGCTCACATTAAGAAATAAACTCACCCAAAGTCTAAGAATGGCATCAATGAGACTCTTCATCTACAAGTTAATCCAATAACCAACCCCACATAATTAAGCTCTAATGGATATCTTTAAATCTATTAAACTATAACCACAATACTCTAATTATTTCATCAACTTTGTGGGGTATGTTCAAACATGTCAATATCCTATGATAATATTTTAGGATCATGAAATTTAGATGATACCCATTGAGGTACCTGATCAACCATTGCATATCATCACTAGTGTGGATAGGATCCTTTTCAAACTTGTCTTAATCAACACAAGATTCTTAATTAACATCATCACCACTACAACCCTCCAACATCTCAACCTTCCACCATCATGCATTGCCTCATCCACTTTTACTGTTTGAGCCTTCAATGATACCTTATGTTCCACCATCAACATAGTAGTTCTTCCTATTCAGATTGGATAAAATACTATTCATGTATTGTGTCATATCTTGGAAGGCACCATGCAATACAATATATTTCTTGGTAGACCTTGGATTTGAGATATGAAATGTGTGCCTTATATATTTCATTAGTACATCAAGCATATACATGAAGACCAAGTTCACTAAATTCCTATAAACTTAGAGCCCTTCAAATTTTACAATATGGTTTTGCATCCCTAGGAGTCCACCTTGCCTTCCACACATCTTGACATTTAGCCCAATAACCCCATCCAACCCATAAATTTCATACCATAATTATCCATCACTCCATCACCACCACCTCCATCCCAACCCTCATCATTGGTTTCTTTGGGAATTCCTTCTTTGTCATTAGATATTCTCACTCAAATCATAGAAAAGACACCCATACCATCATCTTCATCTCTATCCTTGGCAACAAGCACATCCACATCTCAACCATCCATTACACATCCCACACCATTGATTTCAACCATATATGTGACAATAACCCATACTTCTCCCACATAGGAGGAACCACTCATCACCACAAACATTTCATCATAATCCACACCTTCATCATCATCTCCCCTAACAGATTTGCCACAAGTCATAGTGCACATGATGAATTTGAGCATTGGTGAATATTTAGTGCAAGACATCACATTCACCCCTCATAGATTCAGTCAGATACTTTGATCACCCGTGTAGCACATCATTGCCCATAGGAACCATTGTCCCTCGTGGGTCCTACCCAAGCCAAATAATTTTTTTCTATGGTGGAATTGATGCCTCCATAGATAAAACTCCTATACCAAAGAAGGAAGAGTCATTTCAAGCAATTATTGATTATATTTTGAACCTATACCTTGCTCTGTGATACTTTTACCACCACCATTGGCATGAAAATGACCTTAGGATGTTATGAGAAAGGTCCTCAGACCCCTCTAGATCCTCATTACCAATTACCAATAGATAAATCAAGCTTGGGGTATAGCATATGCATGCTTGATGAGCTTATAGCATATTCCCTTTAGTGCCTTAACCTAGGCCTAGAAGGAGACATTAATAATAACAAGTATACCAATCCTAGTAATACTCGCTTGCTTCGTGATCACCTACATATCACTGTGTTGTCAATTTTTTATTGTGACTTGCTAGATGAGGATTCAAAATATGATCAAGATTTAGAAGATAATTGGGAGTCAGGATATGATTGAGAGGTCTTATTTGTTGCTTCATCTAGCTTGGAAGAATAATCCACTCCCATTGAACCTCTCATAGATCTAGATGAATTCTATCTTTATATGTTCCCTAGACAACTACTCATTTAGCACTAGCTTCTCCCACATGAGGATCCAGTTAGCCCAGTCCCACCTAGATGACATCTCATAATTCTTATTCCACTCCAACCACCTCATGAACACTTGTGTCCACCCATATTTAATTTCCTATTTTCACCTATGAATGGAGGTCATACACCATCCATCAATATGATCTCCATTGATATCACCACCCCACTCCACTATAGCGGTAATCCTTCCTAATATTTACCTCTCAATCCTGAGCCTATTGATTTTGATTGTGTTGCCCTTCCACCATCACCTTCCAAATTTCCCCCTTCTGAGTATATGCTACAAATGCACCATTTTCCATCATAGCCAGCATTAGCCATCCTTTAATATGAGATAGAGTTTGATAACACATATAACTCCTTTAATATAGCTGATGATATTTTTTTGATCCCTACTTCTCATAAATTGGAAGAGGGGTCCCATATGTTAATAGAAGAGATGATCAGTATAGAAATCAATGATGATCCTAAGCACCCTCATATTATTAAGCTATGGAAGGGTCTCTCAAAATAATAATGCACTGCATTCTTTGCTCTTCTAAAAAATTATAAAAAAGTTTTTACTTGGTCTTACAAATACATGCCTGGTCTAGATCCAAACTTAGTTTTCCACAATCTAACGCTAAATCCAGCAATCAAGTTAATCAAGCTAAAGATATAAAAGTTGAATCCAATAATAGATCTAATGATAAAATATGAATTACAAAAATTTTGGATGCAGGATTCATCCAACCTATCGACTATCTTGATTGGGTTTCCAACATGGTACCTATTAGGAAGCCAAATAGGGGGGTTCGTATTTGCACAAACTTTCATGATCTCAAAAATGTGAGCACCAAGGATGAATTTCTACTTTCCAATATCGATACACTTTTGATGCAACCATAGGTCATGAAATTCTTTCCCTCATGGATGGTTTCTCAGGCTATAATTAAATTTGGGTCAATCCGAATGATCAGCCCAAAATTGCCTTTACCACTCCATGGAGAACATTCTATTACAAAGTCATGTCTTTTGGTCTGAAAAATGTTGGTGCTACCTATCAGTGAGCAATGACATATATCTTTCATGACTATATACACAATATTGTTGAATATTATGTTGATGATATTTTGGCCAAATCTTTGTTGCATAAAATACCATATCGATGTTCTAGAAAAGATATTTGATTGCCTACTCAAGCATAATGTATGCTTGAACCCTAAAAAGTGTATTTTTAACATAACATATGGAAATATTTTAGGCTTCACTATGTCTAAGTGATGCATCGAGGTTGACCTTAAAAATATCAAAGTAATATTGAGCATGCCTCCCCCCACTAACCTTAAGCATCTTCAAATATTGCAAGGGAAGATACAGGCCATCCGATGTTTCATCGTGCAACTATCAGACAAGTGTCGACCATTCAATCGGGTGACTTTCCATTGGGATAAATATTGTCAATAGGTCTTCAAGGATATCAAGAAATACTTGACTTCCACGCTAGTATTATCTCCTTCAAGACCTAGTGTGCCTTTTCTACTATACATCTTGACCACCGACTTTGCCTTAGGGACTATGTTGGCCCAAAAGAATGAGGTAAATAAGAAATAGGCCATCTATTACATCAGTAAAAACATGGTCTCATACGGAATTAAATATGCTTATGTTGAGAAACTCTACTTAGCAGTGGTATTTGCCACCAAGAAGCTTCATCATTACATGATTAATCAGACAATGTATGTTATCTCTAAAGAAAATCCTTTGTGATATATGATGATTCATACTTATCATAACAATCATACCATAAAGTGGATCATGCTCTTGATGGAGTTCAACCTAGAATTCATTGGATAAAATTCTATAAAGGGTCAGGTCATCACAGATTAGTTAGTAAAGGCACCTCTTCATGATGATAAGCCTATTACAATTAAGCTACCCAATGATGAAATCTTTGCATTATCTAGCTCGAAAGAGCTAGAAGAATTAAAAACAAAGTGGATCTAACACTATCCTTTGATGGTTCTAAGTGTGAGCAAGGGGTGGTGTCAAAATCATATTTTTCACATTACAAGAGGCTCCTATTCTCCTTTCATTCAAACTCAATTTTTCATGCACCAATAACAATGCTAAGTATGAAGCCTTCATTTTGGGTCTTCAAATAGCTCTTTTCATGAACATAAAGAGACTTAGCATCTTTGGTGAATCCTTTCTCATTGTTAACCAAGTCAAAGAGATCTATAAATGCAAGTGCTCAGTCTTGAAATCATACAATACCCTTGTGGACAAATTACTTGTTAAATTTGAATGGTATGATATCAAGGCAATCCCTCATTCCTCCAACCATTTTGTGAATACAATGGCTTCCTTGGGATCCTTAATTCTATAAAATCCATCAGATAATGTCACCACCACTCATGTCAAAACACTCTCACAATTCATAGTTTTACGAGATACCTCTAAAGAAGAGCAAAGCATCCACATGGTACAAATTGAACCATACCATGGTTAGTTCTCTCAAATTCAAGACTTCTTGAAACTTGCATCCTAGGGGTCCCTAATCTCATAGATCCCTTATGATAATTTCACAACCATTTATCATAAGGTCCTCTCTAACTCCAAATTCTTACAAGGCATTTCTAGAGAGGAGCAATATGTTCATTTAGTCCAAGTTGAGCCTTATCAAGACTGGTTCTCACAAATTCAAGATTTCTTGAAGCTTGGTAGCCCTCCTACGGTATTTTTGCATGCTATAAAATGAATATTCAAGCAAAGAGTGACTAGGTATGTCTTTCTAGGATACATATTTTACCATCAAAGTTATAATGGTCTTCTTATTTGATGCTTAGATCCCCAAGAATCATCTTGGACCATTTCTCAAGCTCACAATTGTACTTGTGATGGCCTTTTCAGTGGTATGGCTATCACAAAGTGTATTATCTGAATGGGCTATTGCTAGCCTATGATGGAGCAATATTTTTGTACTTATGTAAAAATGTGCATCAAGTTTCAAAATTATTCTAATCTATCACACATACCTTTGTAAGCATTGTAGTTGATCCACTCAATGTGGCCTTTTTTGCAATGGGGCTTTGATCTAATTGGAAAAATATCACCTCCATCTTTGGGCTGACACACATTCATTCTAATGGCTATGAAATACTTCACAAAGTGGGTTGAAGTTATTCCACTTACCACTATGACTGGATCATGCATCATGGAGTTCCTACTCCATAATATCATATGTCATTTTGGTATCCCATCCAAGATCATCTTGGATAATGGGCCACCATTTAAAAATAAGGATGTTAGAGCTTTGTGCACAAAGTATCACATACAACATAGTTTTTCAATGCCTTATTATCCATAGAGTAACAGGCAGGCTGATGCATTAAACAAAATGATTATCATAATCCTCAAGAAAATAGTAAATAATCATCACAAGAATTGGAATCTGTAATTGCCTCTAGCACTTTGGGCTTATAGGATGATAATTCGAACATCGACAAGGGAAACTTTGTTTTTTCTAGTATATGGCACTGAGGCCATTATGCACCTAGAACTTGAAATCCCTTTTTTGTGCATTTCATTGCAAGATTTCATCGATGATGACATCGCATGATAGGCTCACCTTGATCAACTTACCTTTATTGATGAAATATGCATTAACACTCTTGAGCATTTTAATGTTTATCAATATTGTATTAAGTTATCATATGATACAAAGGTTCATACTAAGTAATTTCAAGTTGGTGATCTGGTGCTCAAGGAGAACCAGCAAAACTCTAATTTGCCTAGCCATTTGCACAACAAATTCACCACAAACTAGTTAGGTCCATTCGTCATAATACATAATATAGGATTGGGAACTTATTGGTTAGCTTCACTAAAGGGTATTGAGGAACCTAAACCCCTTAATATTCTCCACTTGTAGGTATTTTATGCATAAAAAATATGACAACAATAATAAAAAGAACAAAAAACACAAAAACACAACATTACCATTGCATTGCATATTCACATTTACCATTGCGCTGCATATTATTATTTATCACACCATGCATTTGGATGCCTTCATTTTTGTATTCCACGGTGTCTAGCTACATTTATCGTCATATTGCATTAGGTATTTCTATCACTGCACTTGCATTAGTCTTTTTTTGTGAGCATTAAGAATAGCACAATGTTTGTATGATTGTCATTTGTTTTGATGAAACTTCTTCTATATTGGATGTACACTCCATCTCATTGTTCACTCACATCCACATTCCCATTTTTTATGTGTATTTTCTCTCTTGCTTTCCCTAAGTAGTGGTCATAAGGTGTCCAAAAAGGTCTTTTGATCATTCGGTCATTCCTAGTATTCCTTTCATATTTTGTTATACACCATCTTGATTTTTGGTGGTAGGGTCTTGCTTTGATTGTACTTTTCTTATCTCAAAATCCTAACACATTTTCACACTCTTAAAAATAATTTTTGAACAAGGAAAGATGAAACTATAAAGTAGTTCTTGCCCCTTAAACAAAAGGTTTTCCTTGCTCTCCTATTATGTGCATGGTCTAAAAAGTTGATAATTTATAAAAGGACAATCTCTCCTTATCCCCCTCAAAAAAAAAAAATACTTTGCTCCTCTCCAAATATGAACAAATCCCCAAGAAGCAAAAAAAATGCCTTTGCTCTTCTTTAAAACAAGCAAATCCCCCCCAAAAAATAAATCCCATTTCTCTTCTTCAAAACAAGAAAAATCCAAAAAAAAAAATAGGGCAAAGAGATTGAATCCCTGGAATTCTCAATTTTTTATAACCATGGGGTGATCCCCATCGCTTGAAGAGCACAAGTCACCACACACAATTGAGACACAAGATTTAACATGGTTCCCTCAATGTGGGGTACTCCACCAGATAATCTCCTTATAATATTTCACACAGAAATAAGGATCCTTATCCAATACAATTATTTCTTTGTTCTGCTCAAAGCTAGGCAATAACAAGTTCACATAGAACTTGTCCAAATCTGAATAACAAGCTCACACAGAACTTGTCCAAAACTGAATAACAAACTCACATAGAACTTGTCCAAAATTGAATAACAAGCTCACACAGAACTTGTTCAAAAAATGCTCCAACAAGCTCACCAAGAACTTGTCCAAATCTTCTCTAGCAAGCTCACCAAGAACTTGCCCAAAATTTTCTCCAACAAGCTCACCAAGAACTTATTCAAATCTGCTCTAGCAAGCTCACCAAGAATTTGCCCAAATATGCTTCAATAAGCTCATCAAGAACTTGTTCAAATCTTCTCTAGCAAGCTCACCAATAACTTGACCAAATCTAGCAAGATCACCAAGAACTTGCTCAAATCTGCTCTAGCAAGCTCACCAAGAACTTGCTCAAATATGTCCACAAATCTATCCCAAAACTATCCATAAAGCTGTCCACAAAGTTGTCCCAAGACTTTCCACAAATTTGTCCCAAAATTGTTCACAAAGTTATACCAAAACTGTCCACAAAGGCCTTCTCAAAGGCTCAATCAATCATGCTCAAGTAACACTCAAATCTCATCCACAATTCTATCAAGGCAAAGCTCAAATATGAACTCAACAATTAATGACAATGTACTCTTCAATGGATGACAACAATGATCCACAATGATCTCAACTCAAATCAACTCATATAAGCATAAAGAGAATTGTTAGATACTCAATATGTTCTAATCTCAATCTTCAACTCAACTCAACTCAAATAAATCTCAACTCAACTCAAGTCAACTCATAGAAGCATAAAGAGAATTGTTAGAGACTCAATATTTTCTAATCTCACTCTCAACTCAAATCAGAATTATGGAATAGTTTGTTTCATGGAACTTGACCAATCACCTCACACAATCACTTGACTAGGCTCAATCAACTCAACTCAACCAATCACCACAAGGGACTACTCTTTCTCACAAAAACCCTAGTCAAAGCATGTATCAACCAACTCAAATATTTCCAATAATGCTAAACCATAAATATCACATAACAATGATACTCATGTTCTTTTCTAATTCTTTCACAACCAATGGGCTTCAACAACTGTGCTTATAAAGAAATGTTTAAACACAACTCTCAAACCAGAAAACCTTGAAGCATTCAACCAACCACTTTCGAAAAGGAAACCACAATCAATCCTTTTCACTCTAATGATATTTCAGAAATCAACCACCATAACCAATCAATAGAAGAATGTGCCCATACATTTTTTATGCCAAGAAGTTATCCACAAAATCTGCCACACTAAACACAACTTTCCTTTCCAATCTCAATAAGGGTTAGTGGACTTCAAATAATAATCACAATATAAGCATAACTCAATTTACACCTTTTTACTCCAACTTAATAAACACATCCACCAAATTCCTTTTTAATAAAAACCCTTATCAAAAATAATAATCAACAAGGCTCTCAAAAATATTTTATAACAACTCCTTATTTCTCCTAAATCTTAATTTTCAATTTCATGAATATCAAAATAAATCAACAACTCATCCACCTCTGAAATAATAATCACAACCCTTATAAAAATAAATTTTAATTAAAAGCTTTAATTTTTCCTTAACCACCTTATAATTCCTATCCTAGGGCATCAACAAAAATAATTAGAGAAAAATGTAATTACCTCCTTAAGGGGATTCGAAACCCCAGCTTGCACACACCACGAGCGCCTTAGCCTTGACTAGGGTTTCCACACGAGCTAGCTGCGTGTTTGAAAGGAAAAAGCACAATGTGCCTTAAGTCCTTCCTCCCTTCCACGTAAACCAAAAGTGCTTCAAGCACTTTCTTTCCAATGCCTTCGAAAGCTGTCAAGGAGATTCAAACCTTGACGTAAAGCGCTGCCACACACCTTAACAAAAATCCAATTTCCAATGCACCACTCTGCCCACAATTTCTTGGGCTTTCGACCAACCTTGGATTTATTCGTTGTCTCCCTTTTCAAAATGATTTTCGCATGAGCTCTCTTCGGATGCTTAGCCAACGATTAACACGAGCAAGGATAATTTTCAAATGAACCTTAGGATCCCCCTTTATATAGTCTTCTCCTCATTTTCGATGACATTGGTGCATTATTGATTTTCCCTCTTTCTTTAGACATCGGCGCTAACTTTAATTTTAATTTTAAAATTTTAATTTTAATTTTAAATAATTAAAATTTAAACTAAATATTTAAAATTAAATATCTCCATCATCGGGGCACATTTTTCGATGAAAATAAATGCCAACCTAGGTTTTAATAAAAACCCATTTCAAATATGCCATCCATGGTTTTAAATAAAACCTTTTATTTTGCCTGCCTTGGTTTTCACAAAAACCCTGATTTTATCCATGCTTTCCAAAATATCATTTGCCCACCAAAACTCAAAGTGATCCATATGCCATCAATGATTCATGTGACATCAATGACAACATAAAATAACTCAAATTGCCAACAATATCCCCCTTTTTCATTTATGGCAACACCTCTAAATCAAAAACCATAATCATTGCAAAAACCATCTCTGAGAATCAAAGTTTCTCCCCTTGACTCAATAATATCTATGGAGGTTGCTCACCCTAACTCAATGCTCTCTTTGGAGGCTGCTCCCCCTAACTCAATGTTATCTCCCTTACTCAAATCTCTCCCCCTTTGACATCAATGGAAAAAGGGACACCTATGGGGCTAAAATATATGACTCTTAAGCATAGCCCCCTCACCACCTTCTCTCTTGAGGTGATTAATTTTTGGGTGGGAGTACCTTTACTCCCAGTTGTTCTCTTAAATGCTCAAACGCTTATCTTGGTAATGGTTTTGTAAATATATCTGCAATCTGATATTTTATAGGAACATATTCCAATCTTACTTGTTGCTCTGTAACCTGTTCTCTTAAAAAGTGATACTTGATTGTAATGTGCTTTGTTCTGGCATGCATTACTGGATTCTTCGAGATACTTATAGCACTAGTATTATCACACAAAATAGGAATGGGATGATCATGTTCTATGCTGAAATATTTAAGATTTTTTTTCATCCATAATACTTGTGAACAGCATGTTGCTACTACAATATATTATGCCTCTGTTATGGAGAATGACACTGATGGTTGTTTATTATTTGGCCAAGAAACTAGGCAATCACCAATAAATAATGCTCCTTCGCTTGTGCTTTTTCTATCATCAATATTTCCTACCCAATATGCATTTGTGTAGGTTGTGAGAGTAAACTTACTACTTCTAAAATACCATAGACCATACTCTATTGTTCCTTTGAGATATCTAATAATTCTTTTCACTGTTGTCACATGTGATTCTTTTGGAGCTACTTGAAATTTTCCCACTAAACCAATTGCCTATATTATATCTGGTCTTGTGGCTGTAACATATAACAGGCTACCAATCATAAATATGTATAAAGTTTGATTTGCATAAGGAGATTCATCATATTTGCTTAATTTACACCCTGTGACCATTGGAGTACTAACTGGCTTACTATATTCCATTTTGAATTTCTTCAACATCTCTTTTATATACTTTGTTTGTGAAAGAAATATCCCTTTTTCTAATTATGAAATCTGTAATCCGAGGAAAAAGGTTAATTCACCAAGAATAGACATTTCAAACTCATTAGTCATATTTCTTGCAAATTATTGACACATTCTATCATTGCTACCCCAAAAATGATATCATCCACATACACTTCCACAATCATCAAATAATTTCCCTTATTTTAAATATACATATTGCTATCAAATGTTCCCTTTCTAAAACCTTTCTCTCGAAGATATTTATCCAATCTTGAATACTATGCTCTAGGGGCTTGATTTAAGCCATAGAGATCCTTTTTCAATTTACACACATAATCTAGCTTATCTACTTGATTAAACCCATTAGGTTGTTCAATATAAACTTCTTCTAAATGACCATTCTAAAAATTTGATTTGACATCCATCTGATATACTTTGAAATTCCTGTAGCTTGAAAGTGCCAAAAATATCTGTATAGCTTCCAATATTGAAACTGGTGCAAAGGTCTCATCAAAATCAAGTCCTTATACTTGTGCATATCCTTTACACACCAATATTACCTTTTTTTTTATGACTTGACCATATTCATTTATTTTTTTCCTATAGACCCATTTAGTACCAATTACATTTTTTCATTTTGGTCTTGGAACTAATTCCCAAGTCTTACTTTTTTCAATCTGATCTAGTTCTTCCTTCATTACCTTAATCCAACATTCATCATTTTCTGCCTCTTTGAAATCCTTTCGTTCTATCTTGGATAATAGTGAAACATCTGCTGGTTCTGTTGAGCCTATGATTCCTCTTCTTGTTCGTCTTACACCAGGACTGCCAATGATCAAGTCCTCTAGATGATTTGTTTGAATATATCTTGATGTAGTTTTGGAAGGTATATTCTACAAATCTTCTTCATCTGAATCTTCATCCATTTCTTCCTGATAGCTTTCTTCTTCTTCAGGAATATCTTCTTGAGGTGGATCATTTATTCCTATTCTTTCATCAACTCTAAAATTTATAATTTCCACCATGGTATGTGTTCTTTTATTGTAGAATATGTAGGCCTTAATTTTTGTAGAGTATCCAAGAAAAATACCTTCATCACATCTAGGATCAAACTTGCCCAAGTCTTTATTCTCTCTTTTGATATAATACTTACTTCCATAAACTCTGAAGTAGTTTAACATGGGAGGTCTTCCTTTCAAAAAATCATATGGAGTCTTATGTTGCTTTGTTCTAACTTGAGATCTATTCATAACATAAATTGTTGTATTGATTGCTTCCTTCCAAAATCCATCTGAAATTTTTGATTCATTTAGCATTGCTCTGGCCATATTCTCAAGAGTTCTATTCTTTCTTTCTACTACTCCATTTTGTTGAGGAGTCCTAGCTACTGAATATTCTTTTATGATTTCATGTTCTGCATAAAACTCAATGAATTCTATAGAGATGAATTCCCCTCTATTTGATCGTAAACACTTGATCTTATTTCCTGTTTCATTTTCTACCATTTATTTGAATACTTTGAAGTGCTCAACTGCCTCTGATTTCTCTTTCAGAAAAACAACCCAAGTCATTCTAGAATAATAATAAATGAACAACATGAAGTAGCTTTCACCTTGTAGAATTTTAGTTCTCATAGGCCCACATAAATCAGTATGAATCAATTCTAATACCTTGGAAGAGGAATATTATTTTGCCTTGAAACTTGATCTTGTTTGCTTTCCATACTGACACTATGCACAAATTGTATTTGAAGGTCTTTTTATCTTTGGTAGATCTCTGATAATTTTTTTGTTGCCTATCCTTACTATGGTATCAAATTTCAAGTGACACAACCTTTTATGCCATAACCAACTCTCTTCTTCTTGATATGGAAGAAATTTTTCCTTTTTTATTTCACTGAACATGTAGAGATTGTTATTGGTTCTTTCTACAGTTGTAACAAGCTTCCCTATTTTTATTTCCCTGATTTTGCATCCTGTAGAGGAAAAATTAACTGTGTACCCTCGATCACAAAGTTGACTTACACTCAGTAGGTTGTGTTTTAGACCCTCAACATAGAGTACACCTTGTGTAGTTGTCTTTCCATCATCCAAACTTAAAGTTCCTTTCCCTTTTATTTTAGTTGAAGCATTATCACAAAATCTCATATATCCGTTGTTGTTTCCTTTTAAATAATTCTTATATCTAGTCATATGACTAGAGCACCCACTATCAATATACCATTTATCTATCCTATAACCCAATAGAATCTACCCTCAAGCTATTAGCCTTTCCTAAGGAACCCGCTTTGATACCAATTGAAGAACACAAGCTTATACTGAGAGGGAGAGTGAATAGTATAAAACCACTTTTTACTTTATTTCCAAATCAATATCAATTAATGTCCTTAATTGCAATAACCAAATATAGCAGTGTGCATTAATAACTCAGATAGCAATAGTTATCAAGAGCACAAGTCACCACACATAATTGAGACACAATATTTAACGTGGTTCCCTAATGTGGGGTACTCCAACATATAATCTCCTTATAATATTTCACATAAAAATAAGGATCCTTATCCAATACAATGATTTCTTTGATTTTCTCAAATCTAGGCAATAACAAGTTCACACAAAACTTGTCCAAATCTGAATAACAAGCTCACACAAAACTTGTCCAAGACTGAATAACAAGCTCACAAAGAACTTGTCCAAAAATTAATAACAATATCACATAGAACTTATCCAAAAACTGCTCCAAAAATCTCACCAAGAACTTGTCCAAATCTTCTCTAGCAAGCTCACCAAGAACTTGCCCAAAATCTGCTCCAACAAGCTCACCAAGAACTTTTTCAAATCTACTCTAGCAAGCTCACCAAGAAATTGCCCAAATCTTCTCCAACAAGCTCATCAAGAACTTGTTTAAATCTGCTCTAGCAAGCTCACCAAGAACTTGCCCAAATCTAGCAAGCTCACCAAGAACTTGCTCAAATATGCTCTAGCAAGATCACCAAGAACTTGCTCAAATCTGTCCATAAATCTATCCCAAAACTGTCCACAAAGTTGTCCTGAGACTATTCACAAAGTTGTCCCAAAACTATTCACAAATTTATCCCAAAACTTTCTACAAAGTCCTTCTCAAAGGCTCAATCAATCATGCTCAAGTAGCACTCAAATCTCATCCACAAATATATCAAGGTAAAGCTCAAATATGAACTCAACAATGAATGGCAATGTACTCTTCAATGGATGACAACAATGATCTACAATTATCTCAACTCAACTCAACTCAAATGAACTCATAGAAGAATAAAAAGAATTGTTAGATACTCAATATGTTCTAATCTCAATATTCAACTCAACTCAACTCAATTCAATCTCAAATCAACTCAAGTCAACTCATAGAAGCATAAAGAGAATTGTTAGAGACTCAATATGTTCTAATATCACTCTCAAATCAAATCATAATTATGGAATAGTTTGTTTCATGGAACTTGACCAATCACCTCACACAATCACTTGACTAGGATCAATCAACTCAAGTCAACCAATCACCACAAGGGACTACTCTTTCTCACAAAAAACCTAGTCAAAGCATGTATCAACCAACTCAAATGTTTCCAACAATGCTCAACCATAAGTCTCACATAACAATGATACTCATGTTCTTTTCTAATTCTTTCACAACCAATGGGCTTCAACAACTGTGCTTATAAAGAAAGGTTTAAACACAACTCTCAAATTATAAAACCTTGAAGCATTCAACCAACCACTTTCGAAAAGGAAACCACAATCAATCCTTTTCACTCCAATGATATTTCAGAAATCAACCACCATATCCAATCAATAGGAGAATGTGCCCATACATTTTTTATTCCAAGAAGTTGTCCACAAAATCTGCCACACTAAACACAACTTTCCTTTCCAATATCAATAAGGGTTAGTGGACTTCAAATAATAATCACAAGATAAGCATAACTCAATTTACACCTTTTTACTCCAACTTAATAAACATATCCACCAAAGTCATTTTTAATAAAAATCCTTATCAAAAATAATAATCAACAAGGCTCTCAAAAATATTTTATAACAACTCCTTATTTCTCCTAAATCTTAATTTTCAATTTCATGAATATCAAAATAAATCAACAACTCATCCACATCTGAAATAATAATCATAGCCCTTATAAAAATAAAGTTTAATTAAAAACTTTAATTATTCCTTAATGATGGAGAGCCAAGCTTTCTAATCAAAATCAATTCTCATTCAAAAACTTGGAAAGATTTACAGCAATGGCAGTAGTCTACCAAATAAACTCCTTTATTTCGAAAGCCCAAAAAGGTCCAGAATGGCCCTCTTGCCTTCAAATCTGTAACTCAGTCTTAGCAGTTTTCTGACCACTTGTGCATGCCTTTGCTTCCCCTTTTAAATTTTTGGCGTGACTCTCCATTTCCCTTTTGTGGCCCTTCGTTTCATTTCTCGTGCCTCTTCGTTGTTTTGGCTTTCGAAATGTTTTTCTTTCTAACTCTTGGTCTTCGTCTACTTTCATTGCACCTTGGTGCCACGTGTTTTTCAGTGCTACCACTGTAGACTTTGTCCGCTTTTCAACCAATGATGACATTTGGTATACCCACCGCTCGATAATTTCCTCTGTAACGGCCCCTATAACCGCCTGCCCTTTTTTTTGAGTCGCAAAAAAAACATGTCACAAAAATGTGACACTTTTTCCTTATTACTCTTTCTCTTCTCTTTTAGTCATGAAAATGCGACATGTTGCGATATCGCGACACTTTTTCCGTCTTGCTCTTTCTCTTCTCTTTTAGTCACAAAAATGCGACATGTCGTGATATCGCGACACCTTTTCCCTCTTGCTCTTTGTCTTCTCTTTTGGTCACGAAAATGCGACATGTCACGGTATCACGACACTTTTTCTCTCTTGCGCCTTCTCTTGTCTTTTGGTCGTGAAAATGTGACATGTCGCGATATTGCGACACTTTTTCTCTCTTGTGCCTTCTCTTGTCTTTTGGTCGCAAAAATGCGACATGTCACAATATCACGACACTTTTACTCTCTTGCGCCTTCTCTTGTCTTTTGGTCACGAAAATGCGACATGTCGTGATATCATGACACTTTTACTCTCTTGCGCCTTCTCTTGTCTTTTGGTCGCGAAAATGCAACATGTCGCGATATCGTGACACTTTTTCTCTCTTGCGCCTTCTCTCATCTTTTGGTCACGAAAATGTGACATGTCGCGATATCGTGACACTTTTCTCTCTTGCGCCTTCTCTCGTATTTTGGTCACAAAAATGCAACATGTCGCGATATCGCGACACTTTTCTCTCTTGCGCCTTCTCTCATCTTTTGGTCATGAAAATGTGACATGTCACGATATCGCGACACTTTTTCTTCTTTGCCGACATGTCATGATATCACAATATTTTTTCTTCTTTGCCAACATGTCGTGATATCATGACACTTTTTCTTCTCTGTGGTATTTTGCTTTTCGTTGGATGCTCCTGCATCAGACACCCGGGGTGGATTGAGAAGTGACCTTCACTTTTGTACTATTCTATCACATTCTTTTTTAACATCTCAAAACTTGCACTTGCCTTTGCAATCCACTTAAACTCCTTGAAATTCCTCTTCTGATCTATTTTGGCCTTGTACTGAGTATTCATCTTACTGATATGTTTTTGTACCTCTTCATGTAAACTCTTTATGTGCTCTACAAAATCTTCAACCTCAGCACTGCTCTTTTCTCCTTTATCCATCATTCTCAACTCAGAAGCATTCCTTGGACTACTCCCACATACAAGCTGGAATGGTGATTTACCAGTACTCCTGTTGATAGTCCTATCTAGAGTAACTGGGGTTGTACAAGCTCTCCAAGCTTCAGCAAAATTTGGGTCTTTAGGGTACAAACCCTTAAGTTATTCAAACCCCACAACTTCCACTCTCATTTTTGTCAACAAACTCTTTTCATCCATCTCCTTCAATGGCTTTAGTTTATGGTGCACTCCTTCATTTGTTAGGGAGTAAGTGTTGGCATGTCCATCATGGACTACACGGTGATCAAACTGCCATGGTCTACCCAACAAAAAATGGTAAGCATCCATAGGCAAAACATCACACAGAACCTCATCTTGATAATTTCCAATATGAAATTTAACTAAACACTACTCACTGACTAATGCTCTATGATATTTTTGCAACCACACAATCTGATATGGATGCAGGTGCTTCCTCTTCTCCAAATTCAACTTAGCAACCATTTCTTCAGAGACCAAGTTATCAGTACTACCATTATCTATAATAACATTACAAACCTTACCTAAAAATTTGCACCTTGTGCGGAATAGGCTCCTCCTCTGGTCTGGTTCTTTCTCCTCATTCAACAAGGTTCTCCTTGTGACCATAACTTATCCTCTCTCTGCCTCCTCAGAGTACTCTGATTCAGCTCTTTCATCTATAATAGCAGCTTTAGCATTTCTCTTGGTGATGTGGACACTCATATGCTCGATGTCCTCCTCCATAGTTGAAGCAGGTTCCACAAAACCCTCTTTCTCCATTTTCTCGACTATATCTACCTCTCCCTCTTGGGTAGTTATTCTGACCACGAGATCTGTAATCATTATCTCCCTTCTGATCCTGACTATTGCTAGCTTCTTCTTTCTTCTCATCTCATCCTCCATCTATTCTTCCACTAGTTCTTTCTCCATGACCTCTTCCTTTCTGCTTACCCTCAAACCTTCTATTCAGCTTCTCTTAGAGCAAACTGGTAAGCATCCTCAATGGTGCTCATCCTAACTAGACTCAACTCTTCTTGAATACTGGTTCTCAATCCATTGATGTAACGGGCTACCTTCTCCTTGTTAGCCTTAGAATGGCCAGTTTTGATTGAGATCTTGTAAAACTCCTCTATATATTCTTTGATAGATTTTCTTGACTATCTCAAACTCTGCATTTTCCTCAACATATCCAATTCGTAATCTGTAGGAATAAACTGTCTCTTCAACTTCTCTACCATTCGATCCCATCTGGTTATCTTTTCCTTTTCGCTTCTATTTCTTTCTAGCTACACTTATTTCCACCATATGCTAGCATGGCCTTTCAACTTCATTTTTGCAAAATTGATTCGATCTAGATCTACAACCTCCTCATACTCAAAATACTCCTCCATATCATTGATCCAATCAATCAACTTCTCTGGATTGAGATTCCCATAATACATGGATACATCAAACTCTGGCTTCTTCCCGATCCGAGATATGGCCCTAAATAATCTAGCTTCTACAGGATCCATTGCTTCTTCTTCATCTGATGGATCATCAACCTCCCAAGCTTCATCTTCACTACGGTCTTCTCTCCTTGGCTCAACCCCTCTTTGCAACTCCTCTTATAGGGCTTGCACTTGCCTCTGTAAAGCTCTAAAATCTCCTTTTAATACCACATTTCTTCCACCACCATGGTTTCTTCGTGGAGGCATTCTTCTTCACTCTCTTCTCATAACCCTTCCACAGATCCTGGTGCAAACTGCCTCACTTTCTATGATCTGATCACACACTCAGGAACCCTATGCTCTGATACCACTTGATGGAGAGCCAAGCTTTCTAATCAAACCCAATTCTCATTCAAAAACTTGGAAAGATTTATAGCAATGGCAGAAGTCTGCCAAATAAACTCCTTTATTTCAAAAGCCCAAATAGGTCTAGAATGACCCTCTTGCCTTCAAATCTACAACTCAGTCTCAGCAGTTTTCCAACCACTTGTGCATGCCTTTGCTTCCCCTTTTAAAATTTCTAGCGTGACTCTTTGTTTCCCTTTTGTGGCCCTTCATTTCATTTCCCATGCCTCTTCGTTGTTTTGGCTTTCAAAACATTTTTCTTTTCGACTCTTGGTCTTCGTCTACTTTCATTGCACCTTGATGCCACATGTTGTTCAGTGCTGCCACTATAGGCTTTGTCCACCTGTCAACCAATGATGACGTTCGGTATACCCACCACTCGATAATTTCCTCTGTAATGGCCCCTGTAATCGCCTGCCCTTTTTTTTGAGTCACAAAAAAACATGTCATGAAATCATGACACTTTTTCCTTCTTACTCTTTCTCTTCTTTTTTAGTCATGAAAATGCGACATGGCGTGATATCGCGACACTTTTTCCCTCTTGCTCTTTCTCTTCTCTTTTAGTCACAAAAATGCGACATGTCGCGATATCGCGACACTTTTTCCCTCTTGCTCTTTCTCTTCTCTTTTGGTCACGAAAATGCGACATGTCGTGATATCGCAACACTTTTTCTCTCTTGCACCTTCTCTTGTCCTTTGGTCATGAAAATGTGACATGTCGCGATATCGCGACACTTTTTCTCTCTTGCACCTTCTCTTGTCTTTTGGTCACAAAAATACGACATGTCACGATATCACGACACTTTTTCTCTCTTACGCCTTCTCTTCTTTTGGTCGCAAAAATGCGACATGTCGTGATATCGTGACACTTTTTCTCTCTTGCGCCTTCTCTTGTCTTTTGGTCGCAAAAATATGACATGTCGCGATATCGTGACACTTTTTCTCTCTTGCGCCTTCTCTCATCTTTTGGTCGCGAAAATGCAAAATGTCGCGATATCGTGACACTTTTTCTCTCTTGCGCCTTCTCTCGTCTTTTGGTCACAAAAATGCGACATGTCGCGATATCGCGACACTTTTTTCTCTTGTGCCTTCTCTCGTCTTTTGGTCATGAAAATGCGACATGTCGCGATATCGCGACACTTTTTCTTCTTTGCCAACATGTCGCGATATCGTGACACTTTTTCTTCTTTGCCAACATGTCATGATATCGCGACACTTTTTCTTCTTTGCATTATTTTGCTTTTCATTGGATGCTCCTGCATAACTTAACCACCTTATAACTCCTATCCTAGGGCATCAACAAAATTAATTAGAGCAAAACATAATTACCTCCTCAAGGGGATTCGAACCCCTAGCTTGCACACACTGGGAGCACATTAGTCACGGCTAGGGTTGCCACATGAGCTAGCAGCTTGTTCAAAATGAAATGACATGACATGCCTTAATTCCTTCCTCCCTTCCACGCAAACCAAAAGCACTTCAAGCGCTTTCCTTCCAATGCCTTCGAAAGCATTCAAGGAGATTTGAACCTTGATGTAAAGCGTTGCCATACACCTTAACAAAAAGCCAATTGCCAATGCACCAATCTACCCACAATATCTTGGGCTTCCGACCAATCTTGGATTTATTCATTATCTCCCTTTTCAAAATGCTTTTTGCATGAGCTCTCTTCGAATGCTTAGCCAACGATTAACACGAGCAAGGATAATTTTCAAATGAACCTTAGGCTCCCCCTTTATATAGTATTCTCCTCATTTTTGATGACATCGATGCATTATTGACTTTCCCTCTTTCTTTACACGTTTGCGCTAACTTTAATTTTAATTTTAAAATTTTAATTTTAATTATAAATAATTAAAATTTAAACTAAATATTTAAAATTAAATATCTCCATCATCGGGGAACATTTTTTGACGAAACGAAAGGCCAACCTGGGTTTTAAGAAAAACCCATTTCAGATCTGCCATCCATAGTTTTAAATAAAACCATTTATTTTTCCTGCCTTGGTTTTCACAAAAACCCTGATTTTATCCATGCTTTCCAAAATATCATTTGCCCACCAAAACTCAAAGTGATCCATATGCCATCAATGATTCATGTGACATCAATGACAACATAAAATAACTCAAATTTCCAACATCGCCAATAATAGGTTATAGACACTTGAATGGTGATGGAGTAGCTTTATGCATGGTGACATGTCTATCATTTTAGCAACCTTCTTTTGTGCAAACCAATGTCTTCTTGTGGATGAGGTAGCTTCTGGTGGCTTGCATTACTGAGTAGTTAATTCCAAATACATCCAAAGTTGAAGTAATAAGCTTTCACTATGCACACACAAGGATATTGAATATCTTGGTCTTCCTAGTAGATTTCTATCTTTTAGGTTCTTACATGGTCAATATACAACTTTTGAGTGATCAACTAGGGTGTTTGAGTCTCTTTAAAGCCTTATCATTCCCATGTGACTTCTCACTGTTCACCATCCATTACATTCATATTTTCAATTTCTATTTTTTTTTACTTGGTTTACGTACAAGTGTATGCCCTTGATAAGTTTGTTAAATCTTGATTTACAACTTTTATACACTTTCAGTTCCCACACTTAGTTGTTCTTGCATTTGAGAAATCATTCATTATGTTTCATAATTAGTTACATATCATAAGCATACATTTACACTTTTCATTAATTAATTTGTCATAGGTCATTAGTGCATCACATACATCAAAAAAACATTCATCCAACAATGCATACATAATAGCTCTACCATATCACAAAAATTCATCTAATATACATGCATTATCATGTCTACAAGTCTAGGCATACATCTATGCTCATTACATTCATTTCATCCATCATCACATAATATACATGCATAATAAAAACACAATAAGCATTCACAAAGATCATCTCATACATATATATCAATCAAAATCATAAGTACATCAATAAAGAGTACATCAAAATACCCGTAAGATACAATAATAAGTGGGTCCTCAGACCTCACAGCAAAATATAGAAGCTAATATAGAGGCTTCATCCTTAGGTTAGCCATGCACCACCACTCTCACCACTACCCTCAACTTCATCTCTATGAGGCTACCTAGATTCATTGGTCCCTAACATTTATGATATCCTTGATAGTGCAAAAAAAGGAATAGGTGGGGCTAGTAATCACTCTCTTGATGCCCCACTCCATCGGCTCCATGAATACTAAGAGGAAGATGATTGTTCTTGGTATATTGATATCATGCTACAACAAAGTGTTCTCCAGTAGCCTCATATATTCTCTCTCTAGCTCTAGTTGGGTCATCAGGGCAGTCAACCCCTGGCTATCTATAGGTCTCTATGACCTCTCAATCCATAATGAGTCGTGCTTAGTTCATAGTGCATATTACTTTATCACTAGTCTATCTCTCTCCTCATGAAGGCTCTAAAACTAAACTTACAAGGTATCCATCTCCTCTACCCAATCTCACCATAACTATTTATCTGTATCCCAACAGCTCTACTCTATGGCATGGATTGTATCTCTATCTATTTTTTAACCTTATAGGATATGAACCTTCTCTCTCAGTGCATAAATATCCTCCTTTAGGTCCTCCTCATAAGCCCCATACCCATTCTCACTCATTGAAGGAGCCTCCTCACTAACACCCTCAGATCCACCCTCATCCCTCTTCACTCAGTGATGAACTCATCATTGAAATAGATCCTCTACTATGTTAGTTATCCCCTCTCCCCTAGATGTTTCTCCCACTATAGCTATCGAGCGGTCCACTAGGTATCATACTCTGGTGTGGCCCCTAGATCCTCAAAATTTGCATCTATCAAAGCCTCATATACCCCCTAATTTGTAGGCTCTACTTGTGGCCATTCTAGCTAGATCTCACTCCCTCTCTTCTTGTATACCATTGGATCATTCAAAACACCCTATCTCACCCCTATCTTATGGGTTACTTCTAAGTATTGAAAGTACTCAAGATTTATCCCATTTTTCCCTATCAAAAACCTACCCTAACCTACCTACCTTAGGTTCTCACCCACCTCATTCCATGTTGATGCTCCCCTCCAAGGTCTTCATGTAACATATCCTGGTTGTAGTCCAACCCATGAGTCTATGTAATACTCTATAATAACCTACTAGGGGTGGCTTCTACCCTAATCCTGCTCATGTAACCATCACATAGCATAGGGGATGTCCCTATCAACCATATCTCTATGTGTAACCTACGGTAGCCTAATCGATATATCCACACTAAAGTGCTCCTATACTCATACCTACAAGAGAAAGCTACACCCTAGGCCCAATCAACCACACTATCAAATCCTATAAAGCTCCCTATAGAGCTATGCAAGTAGTGTAGTACCCAATACCATGATCTTCAACTCCTCCACCAAGTCCATAACAAGTCCTAGTAGGTTCCAAGGGAAGCTACTGTTAGAAGAGTTGGTCAGAATCAAATTAGATATCAACAACATGAGTACTATATGTCTCACTATCAGAAGGCATGTCATAAAGTTAGTGCCCACTCTCACCCCACTACTTTTCACATTGTAGTCTAGCAACCTCTAGTGCTCTTGGTATACCCTCTATAGCACTACCTCCCTCTGGTTGGTCAGAGCAATAAAAATATGCTCTCCCTCTATAGGGACCTACAGTATTCAATAAACATCCTCTAAAGTCATGGTGATCTCTCCCATGGGCATGTCAAAGGTATTGGTTTGATTATCCTGTAAATCAATACCATCAAATAGACCTGATCTACATTGATGGACTCTAATCGAGCCATGTGTTGAAGCCTAATGTCCTTCACCCAATCCTAGTCCTCACCAAACAACACCTCATGTACCTACTCGAAATGCTTGGTGAACCAATGTCAAGCTAAAACAAGTTGTAATAACCAAACACTTAAGCTTAATAAAAAAATCACAAAGCACAACCATCTCAAGCCAAAATGGTCACAAAGCACAACCATATTGAGTCGATATGATCACCAAGAACAAGCATATCAAGTTGATATGGTCATTGCATGAGGTCGTCTTAGGCCAAGATGATCACAAATCAAAATTGTCCCTACCCAAGATGGTTCCCATTGCACATAAAATAAAATTATAATAAAAACAAAACAAAAAAAGAGAAGTAAAATGCATTAAATTTTATCTACCCATCACCCCACCCACTTTTTCATTTACCTAAGCTACCCATTTCACCCATATTGCCCATTTGTTTCCTTTTAGTTTAATCTTGTTCAATTTTTTAATAGATAAAAAGGTAGGATTTCATCCTTACCTTCCTCACATCGGCTCCTCCACTCGTGGATGCACCTAAGGGGTCTATTGGGTCACTCAAATCTGATTTTGGTAGCACTTCATTGTGGAAAACTAACTCTTCTCCTTCCCATTTCACTCTTCTCTCATCGCGTATAGTGAAAATGAGCCTTTTTTTGTAAAATTCACTATATATAGTTTTTTGTGGGCATGGCCATCCAAGACAAACACATGGCATGATGCGCCCGTCTGAGACAACCATAACTTTGTAAAAAAAACTAATTCAAAAGTAGTCATATCAGGTCAAGATGTTTTCAAATTTTACTTTTTCTTGGAACAACCATGCTAGCAGTATCATTCTTTTCAAGCGCCTCATCATTATCATCATTATTTTCACCTCCTCCATCAACTCATCACTTGAGGGGGTAGTCAATAACTACAAAAATTTACATCTCAAAATCAAGTCAACAATCAAACACTCAAAAATGGAAATTGGACTCGTCTAAGAATCACTACCAAAGAATATCATAAGTATTTTTTCTAGGGTAAACAATAAGCAAAAACTTAGATCAAAAAATACTTGGTATATCTAAATTTAAAGACTAATAACATCTACCCATAGTTGAAAGGTTTACCAAAAAAATAAAAATTATTAATTTATCAAAAGTAATGATTCGACATATCTTTTCCATGATTGGGTTATCTCACATTGAATTTTTCAATTAACATCATCCATCATCAATTCAACCATTTTAGATCATCTATTTTTACTTCGTATTGTGCTTGTGCATAAAGCATCCCAAAAAGGGGTATTTGTAGACACCTAAAATATAGAATCATAATGAGACTCCCAAAGAGCCCTCCTTCTAAGCCAATCCAACCCATCTAGGGCAACATTAGGGCTAATCCATTGACTTTCCCCAAAAACAAGTACCTTTCCCCCATGGGAAGCTTGATCATCTTGAATTGAGATGATCATGAGCTCAAGACCATCTCGATCCAAGATGTTCGTGCAAATAAAATTTAAAAAAAATGATATGCTAACTGCTTGTAAGTGGCCATGTGTAGGCTGTCGACCATCAATCACCTAGAAACAATAAAATAATGCTATCCATCAACCTACAATCAACAAACAATCAACACCTACCTGCCTCCAACAACTACCAAATCTATAGTTACCCTGTTTGTTACCCCTTTCTCTCACTTACCTCTTTGGTTGTGTGCCAAGGAGGCTATAAGATGGAGCTCTCCCCCTCCATTTTTGGAATCCTAAAATCGAATGTTGAAGCAACAAAGTGCTATAAAAATATTACCATGCTTTCTTGTTATTGGATTGCCACGCAAGTTTCACAACTACATTGCTTTTTGTATGGTGAAAATTAATGGTTTTCAAGAGGTACAAGGATAGAAGTAAAAGAGGTATCTATAAGCCATGGGATCTTACACCAAATTATATTTTTTATTCTATTTTTGAAATATGATATTAGAGATTTACAAGAAAATGTGGGGTACCTATTGGGTTGAATGAAAAATGCAGAGAATGTATGTTGTTTATTGCTTTTGAAAATTGGTTTCTTCATCCTAACTTGGGATTTTGATCTTCAAGTTTATTTTGAATAGGTTATGATTTGGTTTTTGTTTTTTTATATGTTAAATTTTTATACCATTAAATAATTTATTTTAAACTCTAAGTATATATAATCATACATGGTTTATACTTTTGGAACCTTAGATAGACTAGTAAAATTAGTAGTTGACTTGTTATGTTATTACTTGAACATATATGATTTATTATAAAATTTAAGTATAAATATAGTCATACCCTGTTTGTACTTTAAAAATCCTAGTTAGAGTAGTAAAACTAGTAGTTGGTTTGTTATGTTATTGCTTGAATGTATTTGTGTCTATGTGTGCATGCAATTTTATTTTCTAATACTTGGAATGGTAAGTGTTCAATCATGTTTTCTATTGGGATAGTGAAAGAAAGAATGGCTTTGAGTTGGGTAATGGGTCTTTTTCTTTTGATGTTGTTTACAATCAATTACACATTGCTAGTGAGGATGACATGTGCAAAGGGTCTAATTCATTTTATTATAATGTTAATCCTAAGAGTTGTTATGCATTTAAAGAATAAGCTTATTTAAAAGGATTGTTGTACCAAACAAATAGGAGTCTAAGTAGTAAGTAGCTTGATTGAAATTAGCATCTTTGGATGGGTTTCACACCATATAGAATGATTGGTGCAAAAAATACCTGATAACTCTTATTGACTTATGATAGATTGATTTTTTATTCTTGGTTACTATGAAATGCACTTGTACTATCATAATTGTAGTGACTATAAACTTGTCCATATATAAAGTAGGGAATCAATGGATTTGTGAAAATATGGTTTGTTATAATTTTATGCTTTCATAAAATTCATAATCCTATACATTTGTGAAAATGGGATTTGATATGACTTTGTGCCTTCATAAAATTTAAGACCTTGTGCAATTAAAAAATGGAGTCTAGTATGACTATTTGTTCTAATGAAATTAGGACTTATAATGTTGAGTTATATGCATTGAGTAACATTATATTAGCATTAGATGACACTACTATGAACATGTGCATGGAAGTAATGGAACTTGATGTCATTATTGTGAGTACATGAATGTATGAAAACATATACATATAGACCATTCTTATAATTTATGTAGTTATGTGTATGAATTTGAGGTAGTACTAATGTGCACATAACATTAAAGAAGAGGATATTTGATGTACCCATTCACATAAATATTGGATGGGTATAGATGTTGACATGAAATAATGTGTGTTAATTTGAAAGTCAACCCCATGGATAAATACATTAAATAAGCATCTAAATAATGTTTCTACTCTTTATGCATGAAATGAATGAATTTAATTTGAGTGCTATAGTAGTAGTAAAAATGTATAAGTGCTTCTTAAAAATTTAAGACTTAGCATCACAAGTGTATACATATTTTAAAAATTAAATAAGGTATTCCTATAATTTACATCATTATGAATACTAGTTGGATAGAGAGAAGGTCCAATATGTTGACTTGTGCACAACAAGATGAGGATAATGTTGAAAGTATTACATTGTTTGGTCCTTTAGATTAGGGTGTGTGTTTAATATTTGAGTCTATAGTATGTATCAAGTTATTAAGTGTATGTGTCATGTAAATAAGTGTGGAGTTATGAGTGTGAGGTGTCATGTTTGTAAGTGTGATTTATGTGAGTGAAGTGTCAAGTTTAGAAGTAGGGAGTTATGAGCAATCATGAGAGACTTTATCTTTATGTAATATGTGAGATTTATTATATAAGAATGAAATGTGAAGATTTGGATCTTCCATGATTTTGAGGAGAGAAAAGTTCAAGATTCATGTAGTATGAAGAGCCTCATGTATGTATTTTTTGAATACAAAACCATGTAATATGTATCAAATAAGCATTGCTTGTAGTAGATGTATTTTTAATAAAAAAATTATTGAGTTTTGTTGTTCATTGATTTATCCATGTTATGGTAAGATATTGTGGTTGTATCCTATGAGATAATAATATTAATTTGTTAACAAATAATAGGTTGATTTGTACATGCATAGAAGAATACAATCATTTGTAATTTCATGTTGGTATTACAAATATTGATGGGTATTATAAAATACGTAGCAATTGTATTTACCTAGGGTGCAAGTTGATCATTGCACAAAAATAAAAGATCTAATTGTAAGTTTGTACTTATAAATTCATTATATTTACTACTTGCATAATTGACCATGAGTAGATATGCACTCAATTTGCCTCTCTAACTAGATTGATTCTAAGTATTTACCCTTTGTAAAGGGTCAAAAATTCTAGTGTGATGTTGAGATGGGGGTAATTTAATCACCACTTTGTTGGGTAATAAAGCACTTTGGTGATACCTTCCTTCCTAGTTCCAAGAAAAGACAAACAATAAATCATAAAAATATATAGTATCAAAATGTATACAATGTTAACTAGATTGAAAAGTATCAAAAACTTATTCTAAAAGTTACTGAGTTTATGGTTAATTCATGCTTATTTCTACAATATAGCCCCTTGAGAAACTAAAATGATAAAGGTTTATGGTTATTAAACTTAATTTGATGCATTGAGTTCTTTTATTATGTTCATCCAATATTCTTGGTTGAGTAATGTCATCTTATTTAGTTTGAAAAGTATATTGTTCTTCTTGTACTATGTATAATAGTCTATATCCAATTATAGCTATTGTATTTTTTATTATTCAAAAATTTTCCTATTTAAGCAAGAGAGAATGATCATGGCCTGATTGTTAAAACTTCACCATAGTAAGGATACAATGCAAGTAGAATAGACCATGCTAAAAATTTTATGTAATATAACTAGTCTAAGTGAACTTAGCATAAATCTAATATTTACATCTTATTACATAAATAAATATGAGTCACAATACCTTATGGCAATATGATAAAAGTTTTAGGTCTAAATGACTTTTCTAAAAATTAAAATTGTTGATCCAAATGGACATAGATGGAAGTTAAAAATAAATAAAAACTTGTTGGTCTAGAGTGGATATAGATGGAATTTTAAAATATTAAACTTTCCAATATAAAATGGACATAGATAGAAGGTTAAAATAATTAATACACTAGTTTCATAAGAACTTTTAAGATGGATAGCATAACTTATTAGTCCAAAATAGACATAGATGAAAGTTCCAAATTCATCTCTCTAGTCCAAGATTAGCATAGATGGAGTTCAAAAATAATAATTATAATGGTTTGAAAGGAACTTTGATGATGGATTATGAAATTTGGGAACTCAAACAACAATTTGGTTATTCTAATAATAGACTTAAAGGGGTGAACAATATTATTTATTGGTTCATGAGTGTAAGATTGGTATTATATTATATAGTATTTATCTTGATTTTTATATGCAAATTTGATGAAAATGGATGTGTTCCAATGATTATTTGGTCTTATTTGTTATTCTACAAACTTATTTGATGGATTGAAATTAATAAATAATTAGTATATAAGTAAATACCCCCATAGTTTTGACTAGGTAAATAAGATCATAGAGAAATAATTATATATATATATATATATATATATATATATATATATATATATAATATTATTATATACATATTAAAGATTTTCCACAAAATAAACTCTATAAAAATTTCTCTCCTTATCCTATTTTGGCTATATAGCCAAAAATACAGTTTGGGGGGAAAGTAAAATATTTATGTAATAAAATTCATAATACAGTTAGGGGGAGAAAAGAAAAAATGGGAAATCAAGTAAAGTATTCCTATGAACCTATAATTAATTTTTTGTAGATGTTTTCCGTAATTAGTTTTCGTAGCTATTTTCTATAGTTGTTTTCCATAGTTTTTTGTAGTTGTTTTTCATAGTTGTATTTCGTAGTTATTTTTTATAGACATTTTCTATAGTTTTTTTCATAGTGGTTTTCTGTAGACAGTTTCTGTAGTCATTTTTGTAGATACTTTCTGAATATACTTTCAATAACATATTTTTGTAGACTCAACCCTACGAAAATTTTCTAAGTATTGGCTGATAGATTTGCGTATGACTTAAGACACGTGTCGAGCCAGAATTAAACAATACAAAGTAATTATCAATATCTTAATTTATAAGGGTCTCATATAAAAAGAGAAATTCATGCACAGATATTCAAATTCTTTGACCACGAAAACCATGATACAAATATTCAAAACTTGATCATGTGAAGCTATAGCATGAAAGTCAAACATGGGTTAACCTTGGAAAAAGTGTGAAGTGACTCGAATGTCATATGAACTCAAACTAATAAAACAAAAGGGAAATAACTGATATGACTGGGAGATCACCAAGAGTAAACCAAAATATAAATGATAATATGGATATCTATGATTGCCTTATGGTTAAAAGTACAACGTGGATCACCAATTGGACATCACGATTCATCGCTTGGAAAGAAAGGTAAAACACAAATATTCAAAATCTAAATACACACACATTTTATGCACAACACAAAAATCAAGATAAGCGTGATACAACTGGAGCACGGGCGAATGATGTGGGATTTTATAGCTAGAAGGTGGGTAAATGAATTTCTATAAAAATTTTGTGTGAATCACCACCTCTCCATGATGCAAGTACTTAGACTCGGGATGAAGAGGTAAGAGGACAAGGATAGCACACCTATTAATGGGAATACATAGATCTGGAGGCACGTTCCCTCACATGAGTATGTAAATGAGGTATTATATGGTGCAGGCCATAGGTCTAGTATCAAAATATGGTGAAAACATCGAGCAAAATCCATTTGAATTACATATAAGAGGAATCTGACGTCAGATGAGGAAGAAACATGGATGGTATAGTAACTTGAAGCACGAATTGGATATATCAAAGGCAGATTAAAAGGGAAACATAAGTCCTTATTTAGATTAAAATTTCAACTTCCTTCCACGATTGACAAATAAACCTAATATTATTCAATTATAAATCAAATGCCTAAAGTCTTTATCAAAGTAATTTAGATTTAAAAAAATTCGAACCAGATTAAAATTAAAATTTTTACTAAACATCCAACGAATGACTTATCACCATAGGTCAAAAAAGTGGCACGACAACACCATGCACCTAGGAAAGGTGGCAGGAATGCAGCCCACCAAGACAGCAAGGTAACCCTTTCGAAGATGACATGACCATATCATATGCAAATATACCAATCATCGACACCTGTTTGCAAGGTGCAATGGTAAGAGACATCGTGGATCAAGCCTCAAACCGTTGAGGGTAAAATTGAAGGTTGAGATTTGTCTAGCATTTATGCATAAAAGGAAATATAAAAAAAACCCTATAATGTGAAACCACCCTTCTATAGCATGCTTAGTAGTTCGGCTTTGTGAAGGTGAATGAAACATAGGGAAATCCTAAAAAATTTAGTTTGCATCAAAAAACAGTGTTGTTGACAAATATGATGGCGGAGGTTTCGATTTGGATAAACAATAGCCAAAAAATGAAGACAAAGTATCAAGGGTGGATGATGGTAAGAATTTTATATAAGGACTATAAGTAATTCAATTTTTCAAAAATTATGAAAGAAATTATAATGAGAAATTCAATTGCAGGTAAAATCAACTCTTTTGCAAATAAAACAATGGATATTCCGATACTTGAATGTCATAGAAAATATTAATAATTATTATGCTTTTTTTGTGCATAACTTTGAAGTATATGTTCTTTTGCAGAAACGCTTATAATAACCACTACATATATATTGTAGGCCTAAAATTTTTGCACTCCTTTCCTCTAGACTGATGGATCCGTGCCTCAGAGGGGAATGGGAAAATAGTAGATCTACACCTCGAAATGAGAAGTACTTAGTTGTACTTTCTATATGGTGATTTTTTGATGAATGGTGGGTTCACCAAGAAACGTTTTATGGTAGTTTTCGAGCCTAGGTGGAGTATTGTTTTGATGAGTTCATTTTATTTCAAAATTGATCATACACCTAGGGTGGCCAAAATGTGACTACTTTAATCTATATGCAATTTATAATTTCAATGCAAACAACAAACAGATAAACAATTAAATATAACTAAATGCAGTGCTTTTGAAGAAATTTGATTAAACTTATCTGATTTCGGTCATCTGATGAAGTTTTTGTCACTTGATGCAGTCCAAATCATTTGCAACCTGACAGAATCATCTGTAATTTAACCAAATCATCTACAATTGTGCAGAATCATCTATAATTTTGTAGAATCATCTAAGATTGCATAGAATCATCCAAGATTGGATGTTATCATCTACAATTTCGTTAGAGACCTGCAACAACAAAATTGAATGCCAAAAACAAAGAAATATGCAATGATTTGATTTTAGAGATGCATAAAAACTAGTAATAAATAAGTGTACTACTTCACAGGTTGAATCTAAGATGGATTTGATGAAAGAAATGTTTATCCTAATCTACAAATAGTAATTACATGCAAATTCTAAACAGAATGAGGTGAACACCAGATGCAATGCATAAAATAAATTAAACTAAAGCAATTTAAACAAAGTTCAGAGGGAGAAAATGCAAACTGATCTCTGCAATTACCCCCAAGTGTGTTGCAGACAAAATCATCTCTGATCCAGCAAAATCGTCTCTGATCAGGACAAAATCATCTGAAATTTGGGTGAAATCATCCGAGACGATTTTGTATTCCTCTGGCCGATGCACAGTGATAACCTGCAAATAAATTAATAAAAATAATGCTAAACGGGAATGCTTTCAGAGCTCTAGAACTTCATGGATTCAGGAATGCAGGGTATTGATCAGCCAGGGGAAATTCTATGGAAAAATAGGGATTAAGTAGGGTTAACAGGTTGTTAGAGGGTTGGGATCCATCCCAATTTGGGAGATCTCCAAGGAGGTGGTGACCAAAAACCCAGACACGCTTATCCCCAGATAAGCATGAGCGTTGGAACTATTTTTGTCGTGTATCTAACTGGGCAATTTTTAGTTTTGGATGAAATCGTCTGGACGTTTTGCATCAGACGATTTCGTTCAATTAGGGACGATTTCATCAAATCGTCGACGATATCATCTACTGGTTATAATGGAGTGTATTTTTGGCGTGAAGATCGAGGTAGGGTTGTTTTTCGGCTAAATTTGACTGATTTTCGAATTTTTACTTTGGGCAATTTTGTTGAAATGGATTTTTAACTTAGGTAAATTGATATTTACCTAGGTAAGGTAAATTAACATTATTTTGTGATTTTAGGTATTTTAATTAAGGTAGACTAATATTAATTTGATTAATCATAAGCCTAAGTAAAATTGAGGTGTGTCAATTTTTATGTGTTACATTTTGCCCCCTCTTTAGCACATTTTTGAAAAATGTGTTAAAGAAAAAGGTGACATGCTTTTCGAGAAAGCAAAAAATTATTGCAATTTTTTTGTTGATGATTTTAGGTAGGTTTGTTAAATTTTATGTATGGTGCCCCCTCGAGTTTTTACACCAAATTCTACGTTTGGTGGAAAACTCAAAATTGATCTTCTTTGTTTTATGTGACTTTGTGTGATTTATTGGATGATTTATTACATTTGCTTATGATGGTTGTGTTACATAATTTCTTGTAGTCATGCTTTGATTTTTGAACATTTTGATCATGCTTAACATAAAAGGAAAATGATTTTGTAAAGTGTGTTTTGAGAAAGATGATTTTGTGTGATGATAGATTTGAGGGATTAGCAATGAACCTCGAAGGATGTTGTGTTGTTATATGACCGTTGGTGGAGATCGATGCTCGCTAGGTCATGAAGCGAATCTTGTTATGAGGAAGTTTTGTATTGCTAATACCAAAATATTGTGTGCTTAAGAATAATATTAAGGCTTTAGGATGAGAAAGAAATGTTTGATGTTATTTTGGGACAAGATGTTTGATAGATTCTAGCAATAAACCTCAAAGGATGTTGTGTTGTTATGAGACTATTGGTGGAGTTCAAAGCTCGCTAAGTCTCGAAGCTAATCCTGTTTGTGAGGAATGTTTTTGATATTTCTAAGAATGGTTGTATGCTTAAGAATAATCTTAAGGCTTTTGTGGTAATAGGAATATGTGTGATGTTTGTTTGATAATAATGTATGTGGTAAATGTTTGTGAAATATATTGAGCAAAGCATGAAAATTTTGAAGGATGATTTACGCTAAGCATAGAATTCCTAAGTGTGAAATTATATGAAATAATTACTTAGGAATTATACCATCATCATGAAAATCAAAATGAAATGCATGATGATATGAAATTATTTGTTCTTTTAAAATGCAAAGTAATGTAAGATAAATCATTGTGTCACATGTTTCAAAAAGATTATGTAATTTTTATGAAAATATATGGACTAATTTTGGGCAAGAAAAATTAGAAAGATGACTTGTGCTAGGTATAGAATTCCTAGTGTGAAAATTGAGAAGAATAATTCCTAGGAATTATACCATCATCGTGAAGTCATGAATGCTATGTATGATAAGTGATTTTGAACTACATGTTATTTTTGCAATAAATTGTTTTTGAGATTTTTGAAATTTTGGAAATATCTATGTAATGAAAGTAACGATAAACTAATGTTGTCCGACAAATTTCAAAGAAATATTTTAACTTATTTCTAAGACAAATTCAAATTTATCAAGAACCAATGTGTGATAAGTGAGTTCATTATCCATCTTGATTTAACACAATGATACAAAATCTCTCAAGGATCAAATGTGTGTGCTTTGTAATGTTCATTTACCAATTTTGAGTAAGGTAGTGATGCAAGCGAACTTGAATGAACCAATGTGTGTGCAAGTGAAGGGTTCATTAACCATGATTTTTGTGCATGAAACCATACCAGACTACTATGTAAGTCAAGTCATCAAAATCTAGCTAATCCACAAGCGGACATAGGTCTATACAAAAGAAGGTCGCTAATGTGACAGACATGTCGCCACACGAAAAGGAATTACCCAATGTCAAGCAAGTTGGGCACAAATCACTTGTTATGGGGCTTACCTCATGATTTTTGAATAACTGAGAATTCCAGGGATTCAAGCTCATTCACCCTTCTTTTCTTCACTTTCAAGGGGTAGGGATTTTGTTCATTTTGTTTTGAACAAGGGGATTTTATTGCTTTTCTTTTTCTCTTTTCGTTCTCTTTTTTATTTTTTCTCTTTCTTTTTCTTTTGATTTTTGAACTTTTTTCTTTTCTTGATTTTTCTTTTGGGATACTTGCTCGGATTGGTTGTAGAGCAAGGGATTTTTATTCGGGCAGGGGTGAGCTTGTCCTTTTTCCAATTCTCAAAAATTCTAGACCATGCGCATGATAGGATAGCAGGGGAAACTTTTCGCTCAAGAGACTAAGACTACTATGTAGTATCATTTTTTGAATTTGCAACAAATCATTTTAATGTGTAAAAGTGTACTTGGTTCAAGAAGTAGCAAGATCATTTCCCAAAACTCAAAATATTATTTAGTGAAATAGTGATCTTCGATACAAGAGAGATTTATAATCATAGTGATAAAATCAAAATAATTAATTTGTGAAATTAAGTGTATGGTTCAAGATAACTTCTGAATTAATCCGAAATAAAGGAAAATATAGTTTCAAAATTTTGAAATACAACAATGAATAACAATGCATAATGATTTGAAATAATTTTGAGATTTTGATACTTTTTATTATTTTTTTAGTTGTTTTATTTGATTTTTATTTTTTTTATTTTTTACTTTTGATGATGGAATTGGTGGTATATACAAGATGATCTATATACACTATATGAGATGATTTGCGTATAGCATGTCTAAGGTGGCTTCAAAATCAAAAGAGGTTTTGAAGGATAATTCGGTTGTAGTGAAGGTAATTGAAGTAGATTTGTTGATAGTTGAGAGTGTTGTGATGAAGGGTGATGATCAGATATAGATGAAGAAAAGTGATTGATAGGAGGTAGTTGTGACAATGGAGAATGTATAGAACTTGATGTTTCAACCGTTAAATATTCTTCAAATGGTGTTGGGTCACCATGTATGGTAACAATTTTATTTGCAAGTTTAAACTTCAAACATTGATGAAGAGTGGAAGGGACAACCCTCATCGTATGAATCCAAGGACTTCTGAGAAGTAGGTTGTAAGGTGAAGGGCAAGATGCTACATAAAACAAAGTATCCAGGATCTTGGATCCACTCTTAAGGGGAAGAATTATAGTGCCTCGAGCTTCTTGAATTTCATTGTTAAAATATTTTATAATAACATTTGATTCATTGAGATCTTCTTCCTTTAATCCAAGTTTTTGGAATAATTGATAAGTGCATAAATTAAGAGAGGAGCCATTATCTACCATGATAGTTTTAATAGATGTTTCTTTAATAAATCCTGTAATGTAAAGAGAGGAGTCTTCTTGTGGAGTAGAGGAAGGAATCTCCTCATCATAGAATGAAATATGGTTAACCTCAAGAGGGCTTACACCATTAATTGTGTTCTTAGGGAAAAGATCATGAGGAACAAATTGTTGGCTAAGTATCTTGAACAAAGTTTCCCTATGAACATGAGAACTTTGTAATACTTCTAAAAGGGATATCTTTGCTTGAGGATTAATCACTTGTTGTTGGCTATCAAAGTGGATTTCAGATTGAGATTTTGATGCTAAATATGGGCTTTCTATACTTACATTCCATTTTGGATCATTCTCTAGAGCCAAAGATAGTTTTGAAGGTTGGTCAAATGAGGAATCCATCTCTTGAATATCAAATTGAGTTGATTGAATTTGAGGTTGCTCATTTGTAGTTTCTATTACAATATTAGTGATATCATTGTGATGGGACATATTAAGATGCAATATTTGATTGGTTTCCTATTGTTGATAATTGAATAGGGGTTCTTGGGAGATCCCCATGTCTTGATTGATTATGGGTATTTGTTGTGTAGGAGTTTGATTGTTTATTGGAGATTTATAATCAGTTGTAGATTGTAATTCCTTTATAGTAAAAAGACCCTCATCAATCAAATCTTGAATTGCACATCTTAAACTTCTATATTTTTGTGTCATATGTCCATCCATTCTATGATATTCACAATGTAGCTCAGGTTTATACCAATCTGTTGTGGTATCAGGTTGTCTTATGGGAGGGAATTCAATCCTATTTGTATCAAGTAAATGCTTGAGAATTATATCCATTGGTTGATTGAGCTTAGTAAATTTACGTGGTGAAGGTTTTTGAGAGGCTTTTGATAATAGTCTTAGGCATTCAGCCATAAAAGGACTTAATGGTTTATTACCTCTTTTTTCTTTATTATGGGTAGAATGATGATAGGAATATTGTGAAGTATGATGTGAGTGCATGGTAGGATTGGAAGAAGAAGTATTTTCTTGTTGAAATGGATGTGTTGTGTTGAAAGAAGAATGTTGAAATGGTGGAGAAGGATTGTATGTGGATCGATAGGCATAATATGGATATGTGGGAGAAAAGATAATATCGTTATGAAGAGGATTAGAAAAGGGATTGTCTTGTTGGGGTAAGGATGAAAAATGAGAAAAGTGTGATAAAGGTGATGTTGAATATGGATGAGGTTGGTCATAATCAACAAATGCATTTGGCAGAATTTTCCCAACATTACTGATGGGCTCATATTGATTTGAGTTAAGACTCATGGTTTCTTTAGTACTTCTAAAAGTAATATTTGGTATCTAAAATTTAGAATTGAATCTAAAACATACAAATTTGAAATGATGATTTTTTTGTTGTTTTTCTTGTATATATATATATATTTTGTTTTGTTTTTGAATCAAGAAACAGCCTATGTTATTCACGTCGGGTTCACCAAAGAATGTAGGCCTAAAATTTTTGCACTCCTTTCCTCTAGACTGATGGATCCATGCCTCAGAGGGGAATGGGAAAATAGTAGATCTACACCTCGAAATGAGAAGTACTTAGTTGTACTTTCTATATGGTGATTTTTCGACGAATGGTGGGTTCACCAGGAAACATTTTATGGCAGTTTTCGAGCCTAGGTGGAGTATTGTTTTGATGAGTTCGTTTTATTTCAAAATTGATCATACACCTAGGGTGGCCAAAATGTGACTACTTTAATCTATATGCAATTTATAATTTCAATGCAAACAACAAACAGATAAACAATTAAATATAACTAAATGCAGTGCTTTTGAAGAAATTTGATTAAACTTATCTGATTTCGATCGTCTGATGAAGTTTTTGTCGCTTGATGCAGTCCAAATCATTTGCAACCTAACAGAATCATCTGTAATTTAACCAAATCATCTGCAATTTTGTAGAATCATCTACAATTTTGTAGAATCATCTGATATTGCACAAAATCATCCAAGATTGGACGTTATCATCTGCAATCAGACAAAATCGTCTGAGACGATTTTGTCAGAGACCTGCAACAACAAAATTGAATGCCAAAAACAAAGAAATATGCAATGATTTGATTTTAGAGATGCATAAAAACTAGTAATAAATAAGTGTACTACTTCACAGGTTGAATCTAAGATGGATTTGATGAAAGAAATGTTTATCCTAATCTACAAACAATAATTACATGCAAATTCTAAACAGAATGAGGTGAACACCAGATGCAATGCATAAAATAAATTAAACTAAAGCAATTTAAACAAAGTTCAGAGGGAGAAAATGCAAACTGATCTCTGCAATTACCCCCAAGTGTGTTGCAGACAAAATCGTCTCTGATTCAGCAAAATCATCTCTGATCAGGACAAAATCATCTAAAATTTGGGTGAAATCATCCGAGATGATTTTGTATTCCTCTGGTCGATGCACAGTGATAACCTACAAATAAATTAATAAAAATAATGCTAAACGGGAATGCTTTCAGAGCTCTAGAACTTCATGGATTCGAGAATGCAGGGTATTGATCAGCCAAGGGAAATTCTGTGGAAAAACAGGGATTAAGTAGGGTTAATAGGTTGTTAGAGGGTTGGGATCCATCCCAATTTGGGAGATCTCCAAGGAGGTGGTGACCAACAACCCAGACACGCTTATCCCCAGATAAGCATGAGTGTTGGAACTATTTTTGTTGTGTATCTAACTAGGCAAATTTTAGTTTTGGATGAAATTATCTGGATGTTTTGCATCAGACGATTTCTTTCAATTAGGGATGATTTCACCAAATCATTGACGATATCATTTAACGGTTATAACAGAGTGTATTTTTGGCATGAAGATCGAGGTAGGGTTGTTTTTTGGCTAAATTTGACTGATTTCTAGATTTTTAACTTTGGCAATTTTTTGAACGGATTTTTAACTTAGGTAAATTGATATTTACCTAGGTAAATTATTTTTAGGTAAATTAACATTATTTTGTGATTTTAGGTATTTTAATTTAGGTAGACTAATATTAATTTGATTAATCATAAGCCTAAGTAAAATTGAGGTGTGTCAATTTTTATGTGTTACATATATATCTATCAACATTTTTGCAGGTTTTGTCTTACAGCAAAAATTGAAAATAAATATTAACCCTCTTGTCTTCTCAATCCTACATCTCCATTTTCCACACCCCTATCCATCTAAAACCTTTAACCATACCGAGAGCCACATTTCATAAACACAGTGAACCCTTGTCCATTAACATCCAAAATCCCAGTGAATCCATCAAGAAACTATTTTAGGAAGCATGCTAGTGGGAAGCCCTAACCAAATTTCAATAGCATGACCAAGGTGTGGTGAAGCAGTTTTGAACTGTGATACCACAACCATGGTGACCCATTGGGGTGAGGTCAAAATCAAGACTACCCTGAGTTTAATTTCTAAAGTCTCAAGTCTCATTGAGGTTGGCCAGCAGTATTATAAATCCACTTATAAAAGAGAGCCAAATGGTTGACAGACTAGGGAAGAGATGTGTATTTTGTAGATATAGATATGGGTGCATCAAAGGTGCAGCCACCTCTTCAATCCCTTTGAAATTGTAGGAGGTTTCCACTATTTTAATAAAAAAAATTATGTTAGAAGGGAGGTTATATAATTGTGAGGGTTACCATTTAAAAATGATGTTAAATATCAAATACCCCAAGTGCGAATATTGCATTATCAATCTATCATACTTTCTATATAGATCTATAAAATTTATTGTCCAACCTAATAAATCCAGTGACAATTCTAAACTTCATCTAATTACCCATCACGGGATGATAAAATTAATGGTCCTACATAAAGCATATGAAGTAGGAATTTCCTAGGACAGAGTAGTTGAGGAGGCCAACATGTCCATACAATATGAGCCAAGTGAGTTAGAATTTTCTAAGGATAGTGTATCCAAGAAAATTTTAAATCTAAAATTTAGGAGGAGGAGTCTCCTGTGAGTAAATGTCCTACCCATTTCGGTCTAGCTAAATCTTCTTAACCTCCAAGAAAAATTAGGTATGTTCTAGAATACCAATGTCCAGCCATAAAGAAAGTCTGCCTACCTCAGATATTTTCACTAAAACTCTTGGCCACATTCAAACACAATAAACCTTGTTGCACATCAAACTGGGTAGTCTCAGAAATAAGTTTTCATAACATGTTGCCTTAGTGAAATGAGCTCTTACTCTTTAGCTTGACATCCTCAAACAAAATTTTGTGGATAGGGTGGTGAAATCGGTTGATCAAGTCATATAACCAGTGAATATCAATGCATCCCCTAAAAAGAGCTCCACGTCTGAGAAAAATCCAAAAAAGACGATGAAATTTTTCAAACATTTTGAGTTTACCAAAGTGCTTGATGAGGACAGCTCAATCCCACTTTTTGAGTTTCTCTCCCAACAGCATCGAAGGCATACACATAGACCCCAAATAAAGGAACCATATTTTGATATAGGGATGCCTCAATTAGGAATACCTCTCGATATTGGGATACCTCATGAAGTTGACGCAGTGATTAACAACATTATCAAAGCTACAGAACCATTTACATCACCATAGAAGTAGGATGTGCAATATGAATCGAAGGATGAAGGGTCTACAAAGTTTGTACACATAAATACCATGGTCGTTGAACTACCACTTGATACCAAGAAGGCCAAAGCACATATTTAGAAGGTAAAGCATGAAAGAATGTTGTCAGCAAAACTACCAGCTCCATCCCGAGCTTCATCCCGGCTCAAATCTAAATAGCTTTAGATCTTAAAAACTTTATTAAACTCTATTTTAAACTTGTGCATCTATTCTTTATATATATTTGCAACAGTCTAATTGTTACATCTATAATAGTTTATTTGTGATATCTAATTACGTTTGCTATATTTTATGTCACAGCATTTTGTCAAGTTATGATTGCTATGTTTTTATATGTTATAATACTATATTATTTGTTGTACTTGCAAAATTTATGTTTGATTATAATGACAATATTAAATATTGTATTTGCAAAATTTCATTTGTAAAAATTTGTAATGTCCTCATTTTTTGTCACTTTAGCACTGTGGTTGACCCTGGCTCTCTTGGAGTCTGTCAAACATGTCAGAGGGGATTTTTGATGATGGCATTGAGCTCAGGTGGTCTAGAGGACCATGATGACACTTTTTGAGGTTGTACCTAACTTCTAGTTTATTCTCCAATATTCTTGGAGAGAGCATCTATTTATAGTAAGTCACCCAGTCAAGTTCGTTCATCATTATTCATCATCGGTATCACTCCTGTGCAGTTAGTTTTAGATTTTGATGCTTATCAATCGTTTTCATAATTTGGGTGTTAATGCGAGCTATATTTAATTATTTTCTTCTAAGGTTTTCATTTTAATTAAATAATTTAATGGACACCTAAGTTTTATAGCTCATTGGAAAGGGAATTAAAAGTTTTAAATCATAGACACTTTATTTTGGAGCCTTGCACATCATATATCTATATTTTTAATTAAAAAGGGGTTTTTGGAGCAAAAAGGAGTTTTAATTATAAAGTGACTTTATAAGGTGACTTTATGTTTTATCCCACATTGACCCCACAAGAGGTAATTTTTTAATAAGGAGTCTATTTATTTGATTGCTTGCTCCCATATTGGTATGCTTGGATATATTTTATTTGGCTTCTCTTGGAAAGAAAACTTGCAGGGCATTTTGCAAGGGTTTGAGCTTGTTTGGAGGTGAATTCCTCTGACAGGAACATCATCTTCGGGATTGGAAGATATCCTGAGGGTGATTTTGAGCATCTTCAGCACAAAGGGTGCATAGAGCTTCATTATTTTCAGAAATCAGTGGGTTTTTGGAGGTGATTGTGGTATTATTTGTTGATATTATATTATATTCACTCTCCAGCATAGGTCGTACCATTCTAGGCCTCTATATTTTAGAGTTTGTGGCATCTTCAGTTAGGGTTTGATATTCCAAGGTTTGCACAATCACTTTCTATGCATAGCGACCATATTGAGGAGAGTTTTTCCAGGATTTAGTGTTCAAATTATGGTATTTCAGGTTGGTCGTACAACTCCAACACTTGGTCATACCTATGCTTTCCTAGCGTGGGTTTAGATAATTCAGTCTCTTGCATTTTGGTTAGTTTTTTGTGTGTAGCAGGGGTGCCCAGCTCCATTATATCATTTTGTATCAATTTCATGGTGGAGAAAGCGATGTAATTGAAGATATCAATGAAAATTAAATTTTTGGATTGCTGATAACCAGTGTTATTTTTTGTCAACTTCAAAAAATTGTATCTTTCGGGTATGATCGTAATTTGACATTTCCTTTGGTAGAAGTTTAGATAAAGGTGTTATCTTGTTATTCCCAAGTTTATAGATTTTTTCTTCTATTTTCTTAAAAGTTGTTCAAGTGCAAAGTTAGGGGTTTTGAAGCTGTTAAAACTCAGAAAATACACATAAAATCACAAACAATACAAAAAACCCAAAAACATTGCAAATCATCAAAAACTCAGTTTGGGGTAGGATCATTACAGTGGTATCAGAGCACAAGTTCAACCCTGCCAGCCTGTTGGGAGTTGAAATTCATTGCATAATTTGATCACATAAGGTGGTTTCAACAGTTTGTCAAGGATTAGTGGTAACTCAATGGAGCCACTCAGTGATTGGGATAGGTTTTAGCATGATTTTTTGGAGGGTCGGAGAAATATGCAACAATCCATTAATCAGTTGGCTGCTATGATGACAAATTCTCCACTTACAATTCCTCCTGTAAAGTTTGAGCCTACAATCTTTGAATTACTTGATTAGTTTCAATAGGAGTGGAAAGCTCTTGATGAGGGTTATCATGCCCTTATGACTTATGAATATTACATTGATATGCGTATGAGGCAACAACCAAATGGAGATGAGAAAATAAAACTCCTTGAGAAGATGAACAAAGAATCAAAACTTGTTGATGTTGAAGTTGTAAATACAAGGGCTATCGCTGAAAAAGAAATCAAAACTGATAGGTGTGTTGAAGGAGAATCCATTTCTCATGAGGTATGTATGATGGAATCACATATTGTTTCTATTGACATGCATGCTCTTACACATGATGATAATGCACATAACGAAGACTTTAAACCAGCAACCATGGATGTGATGTTTGAACAAATAAATGAAGATTCCAGTAGTATTGATGAGTCTAATGGAGTTGTTGCAAATGATGACAAAATTGTTGAAGGCACTAACACCATTGTAGAAAAAGGGCATGACAAAGTGGAGTTTGTTGTTGACTTCCAATCAGCCTATAGTGATGTTTTTTCTCATCAGGACAACCATGATTATTCAGTGTATGATGAGTTTAGTGCTAATTACAAAATGGCCTATATTGATGAGAATATTGATGCATTTTCAGATGTCCAAATGATGATTAGATCGAGCTTGAGGACAGTGATGAAATCCAATGGATTGGTAATATATTATTTGAGGTGGATAGTGAGACATCCTTTGATAATCCACTCTTTGATATGCATCATGATGATAACTTGTTTCCTTTGATAGGTCATGATGGTTGGTATTATGGTGGCATTGTGATGGATCTTGTTGACACACCACAAGGAGAGGAGATTAATAATGATTCAGCAACTGATGTGATGGAGAGGCCTCGTGTTGTACCAACATATATTTCTACATCTTCCATAGTTAACATTCATATGATGTATGGTATGATGCAGCTCAAGTATGATAGAGCCTTTGGGAAGATGAATTTCTACACCCAAGATTGCATGCTTGTGTTTCTAGGCATCGATGATTATGGAATGTGCGTGCCTTGGGAGATGGTTAACCAAAAGAGTGAAAGGTATGTTGTTGTTCACTCCTTGAGCAGCCATGTAATGAATCCATTTGTGTTCATACAAGTGGATTGGAGAGAGATCCTGAACCAGGACTGGAGGTTTGCAGACTTGTTGACTTATTGGGAGATGATTTCAGTCTTGGACAGTGGTATGTTACCTCATATTCAGACTGTTCAGTTTATTGGAGAGGTTAGTTATTGGTTTTCCTTGAAAGCAAAAAGTGTTGCAGCTGACCTGTTTCATTATTGGATGGTTATATGGGCATTTCGAGAGTGTGTTAGTTGTCATTTCATATTGAAGATTGATATATTTCCTGATGAGACTCTCATAATTTCTGTTGAGTGGGAGTGTTTGAATCCATGGGATGATTTTTTGGACACTTGGAGTTTAAGTGTCACTAGGGTGTTTCCAGTTTTGGGCAGCAGAAGCATTCCCAGGATGGTCATTTTCAGAGTTGACATTGTTGCCCTCTTCTATATCAGCCATTTTTCAGGGGCTAACCGACATTATTATGGAGTCACCATGGCGAGTTATGTTGAGTATAATGCTTATTTGTTGAGAAATATACTTTTTTAGGGGTTCGAGATCATGTTGGATGGTTGGTCTACTACAGTTTATCAATTTTTTTGTTGTTGCCCTCACTTTCTAGTGATGAGTTTATTGAAATCTGTCTCTGAGCAAATAGTTTTTATCCATACTTGGTTGGTGGGCAGCCGGTTGTGAGTGATTCTTTAGGAATCATGTAGTTAATTTTATGCTCAACATGGTTGTTTGGTGATCATTGCGATCTCTTCTTGATGCTGGTAGTTATTATGCCAAAGGATACCTTGATGATTGTAGATGGAAGTAGTACCTGGAATCAACCGAGTTATACCCAATGGATTGAGAGAATGTTTGGGTTGGTTTCTCAATTTCATTTTTGGTTGGGTGTTCATGCACTTAACTATGGAGACGTTACTAGCACTCATGGTAGGGACTTTGTGCCAGGGGTCAGAGATTTGGGTGTTAGTTTTTGCCCCAACATTTTTGTGTTGAGTATGGTGACATTAGATGATGGTCAATTGCAGATTTCTTACCAGCAGTTTGTGGGAAACCTTTGGGGTATTGAGCAGATAGTCTATTTCTCTACTTGGGTGATTGATGATTACTGTAGATTTTCCATATTGCTAGAAATTATACTTTCAGGTGATGCTTTTATGATGACAGTGGATTGGTGTGCTTGGGATTGCTCAGTAGACACTAGGAGGTTTAGTGTCAATGAGAGGATACTAGCTCCCGATTGCAAAGTCACTTTCAGGATAGGTACTGTTGTTGCTTCTCATGATTGCCTCTTGATCGAGTCTTTTCTTCATTACTATGGGGACTTCATGATGAGATATGTGGAGAACTTCGTTCTCCTATTGAGTAGATTGTCTTTCTTTTGGCCCATGGTGGAGACTAGCAGTGAGATACTTGATGATATTCTTGCTAATATGACTTGGCAAGAGATATTTCATTCCAGCGTAGATAGGCATATCAGTTTCAAATTGGAGGGTGATCATATTATGGAGCTACAGTTTAGTCTTGAGCTAATTGAGCACAGTGGATTTCTTGTTGTGATCAGAGTGGCGCAGCGTCAGCATGGTGGTTTCTTTCTAAGGAGGACATGGGACCCTGGGATAACAGTTGGTTGCACACTGGTTTAGACTTTTGGATTTGATGTTGTGTTGGTATTGCTTGAGGACAAGCAATCTTTGGGAAGGGAGGACTATAATGTCCCCATTTTTGGTCACTTTAGCACTATGGTTGACCCTGGCTCTCTTGGAGTCCGTCAAACATGTCAAAGGGGATTTTTGATGATGGCATTGAGCTCAAGTGGTCTAGAGGACCCCGATGACACTTTTCGAGGTTGTACCCAACTTCTAGTTTGTTCTCCAAGATTCTTGGAGAGAGCGTCTATTTATAGTAAGTCACCCAATCAGGTCTGTTCATCATTATTCATCATCGGTATCACTCCTGTGTAGTCGGTTTTTGATTCCGATGCTTTTCGACCGTTTTCGTAATTTGGGTGTTAATACGAGCTATATTTAATTATTTTCTTCTAAGGTTGCCATTTTAATTAAATAATTTAATGGGCACCTAAGTGTTATAGCTCGTTGGAAAGGGAATTAAAAGTTTTAAATCATAGATGCTTTATTTTGGAGCCTTGCACATCATATATCTATATTTTTAATTAAAAGGGGTTTTTTGGAGCAAAAAGGAGTTTTAATTATAAAGTGACTTTATAAGGTGACTTTATGTTTTATCCCACATTGAGCCCATAGGAGGAAATTTCTCAATGAGGAGTCTATTTATTTGATTGCTTGCTCTCATATTGGTATGCTTGGATATATTTTATTTGGCTTCTCTTGGAGAGAAAACTTGCAAGGCATTTTGCAAGGGTTTGAGCTTGTTTGGAGATGAAATCCTCCGATAGGAACATCATCTTCGAGATTGGAAGACATCCTCAAGGTGATTTTGAGCATCTTCAGCATAGAGGGTGCATAGAGCTTCATTGTTTTCAGAAAATAGTGGGTTTTTGGAGGTGATTGTGGTATTATTTGTTGATATTATATTATATTCACTCTATAGCATAGGTCGTACCATTCTAGGCCTCTATATTTTAGATTTTGTGGCATCTTTAGTTAGGGTTTGCATAGTCACTTTCTATGCATAGATACCATATTGAGGAGAGTTTCCCAAGATTTAGTGTTCAGATTGTGGTATTTCAGGCTGGTCGTACAACTCCAGCACTTGGCCGTACTTGTGCTTGCCTGGCGTGGGTTTAGATAATCTAGTCTCTTGCATTTTGGTTAGTTTGTTGTGTGTAGCAGGGGTGCCCAGCTCCATTATATCATTTTGTATCAATTTCATGGTGGAGAAAGTGATGTAATAGAAGATATCAATGAAAATCAAATTTTGGGATTGTTGATAACCAGTGTTATTTTCTGTCAACTTCAAAAAATCGTATCTTTTGGGTATGATCGTAATTTGACATTTCCTTTGGTAGAAATTTAGATAAAGGTTTTAACTTGTTATTTCCAAGTTTATAGAATTTTTTATTCTATTTGTTTAAAATTTGTTCAAGTGCAAAGTTAGGGGTTTTGAAACTGTTAAAACTCAGAAAATACACAAAATCAGAAAAAATACAAAAAACCCAAAAATATTGCAAATCATCAAAACTCAGTTTGGGGTAGCACAATACAAAATTTATAGTGTTTTATTCATTTTGTCTGCAATATTATATTTGTATCATTTTGTTATGTTGTAACATTTAACCATGTATGCATGAGGACATGCATTCTCTCTAGTTTGAAGGAAAATGATGAGTGTAAGATTGATATTATATTATGTAGTATTTATCTTGATTTTTATATGCAAACTTGATAAAAATGAATGTGTTTTGATGATTATTATATCTTATTTGCATGATTTATGAGTGAATTTGATTTATAAAATATTAAGTGATATATGCCTGTATTTTACACAAATTATGCAAGTTTTCTATATATTTTCGATAGATAAATATTGTAGGTGTTTTATAGGAGATGTTGTAGTAGAACACAGGCCAGATGTCAAGTATGGATGAACCAGTCATGTGAAAGTGCACTGAGAAGCCATGTGGAAGTGCGTTATGGAAAGGTGCTACAGAATACATCTATAGAAAGGTGTTACAGAAAACACCTACAAAAAGGTGTTACAGAAAGTACCTACTGAAAGGGTCTACAGAAAGAACATTGATCGAATAAGTCATCTGATGCATTGGAATTCCACGTCCGATGACAACGTAGCAACATCACATAGATTATATAGTCAACATAATTGTTTAATGCGGTGGCATTAATATTTGGCATATGATTTAATCCTTGTATAATTTGTAATGTCATTAAAAATATATTTTGTTAAAGTTGTTAAGTTGTCGAGATTTGAATGAAACCTTAATTTATATTTTCCTTGAGAATAAGACAAACAGTCATCGTATCTTGTCAACAAGTTATTCAAATTTAGGATATTTGTTATGTATACTTGTCAACTATACCACTTGGATAATTCTGATTGTAATAAGTCCAAGGGTAGTTGTTAGCATGTCTTAATTATAGAATATCTTTGTTATGAAAGATTAGAATTCAAATCTTCGAGCATTTGAACTGTAAAAAATGGCAGAAGAGAATTTTATTATAAAATGTCCAAGTGACATTATAAAATACAGGTAGAGACCTTTGAAAAGGTCTAATGGTCTATTATATACAGTTTCACAAGTTGCTATTCGGAAGGCTTGATGTTTGAAGAAGTATGTTAGCATAGTTTGTACGCATGAAGAATTAAAGTTCATCAATAAAGCAACATTTTTTCCATGATTTCAGCAATGGTATTCTATATCTTTGCATGATTTATTTATCTTTGTAAACTTTCTTTTTACTTTCCTATCAATGAATTAAATAGTATTAGATTAGTAGAATGAAATATTAGTTACTAAAATAAATTAGAATAGAGGAGAAGAGAATTACATTGTCTTCTAGGAGGCAGGGCCCACTCTAAGTCAGTCCCTTGCTCTCTATCTCCTGAAATAGAGTAGAATTAGTTAGTAAGTAGAATTAGTCTTAGATATAAGATAAATAATTATAAAATAAATCAACTTATAAATCATAAATGCATTATTAGATTGCACATGGATCCACAACACATAGAATTAGTCTACATCATAATTGCACTTTTAATATTTCATTTTATTTCTGTAATTTTCATTTCTTCAATGAAACTAAGAAAATAGAATCAAGTCAAATATTAATGATTATGGAATAATCTATATTAGATTTACTATTCTTTAAATCATTTAACCTAGATTGACAAATTTAATGTATGAGATACAACTCGATATTTTGGCACCATTGCCAGGGAGAACAATGTCGTAATTTTTAATCAAATATTGGGGTGAGAAGGAGACTTACTTGCATGACTGGAAAGAAGTTCCACATTCATGCAGTTCAAGGTTGGGACAATAGGGTTTCAGCAAGTGTCTTCATCTCAATACTTCCAGGTTCCATTTTCTTAGGATCGATTTTATTGCTTTCCTAGTTAGCATTTTATTTCAGTAAGATTTTAAGGGTTTATGGTTGTTTATGCTTAGTTGTTGGGTTACTTGTGAAAACAAGGAGTATGTTTTATGTTTAATTTTATTTAGAAACTTTTATTTTATATTTAAATTATATTTGATAAAAATGATGGTTGTTACTAGCTTAGGTCTGGGTTCTCTGACCTTGTGAAAACAAGAAGAAGTAGGTGTGATTGTGTGACAAAATCATAGTGAAATATTCCTAAAAATCAAGTAGTAACAACAACACTTTACTTTCCCTTACTGTGCTAAAATTGGTTGGAAAATCAGACCTGGTTTTAGTGGTAGTAAGAACTATTTTAGAATAGTAATTTTACTTTCCCTTGCTATGTTAAGATTGGTTGGAAATTTAGACTTGGTCTTAATAATAGTAAGATTATTTTATTGAAATTTATTTTCTAAAAATAATTTGAAAACAAAAACAAAAACAAAAAAAAATTAAAAAAAAAAAAAAGAGAAGTAAAAGTTGCTAATGGTAAAGAGTTATTTTCATTTGCTTTAATAGACCTCAGAAAATTATTTCTAGAACAAGAAATCAACCTACTTTTTGAACAAAGACATAGGTCATCTGGAAAATAGTGGGATTATATGTGGGAACACCTTGATCTCATTAGGGAAAGAACACAAGAACTGAGCAACATTGAGAGGATTGATATAATTAAAGCCCTAGGGCCAGATTATCATTCACCTTATCTTGATCTTGTGAGGAGTTGTGAACATTGGCTAGGAGATAGGAGAGCGAGTGTAAATTCAACTACATATCCTTGGGGGTAATACTTTGAGGACTCCCTTGCTATCCATAAATTCCTAGAGACATAGAAAATAGAGAAGTGGATCTAGAATACAATAAAAGATATAACAAGGCTCCTAGAATCATGCACTTTAGAGAATTATGTCATGATTTGTGTTACGAGTTATAGTTTGAAAGTCCCATCTCAAATAAAAAATAAGCTTTTATTGTTCAACTGATTTGTCTTGTGAAACAAGATTTTGATTTTGAGGAGGAACATTACATGACTCTTGAACAACTAGACCCAATTAATGATATTCACAAACTGTTTAAGGAGGAATGAATGATTTTTGTTGCAAAAAATTTAAGATCTTTGCAAATTTATGAGTAGACCTAGAGATTCAAGGGGAAGATTCATCAAAGTCTATAAAGAAAACTCTAGTGAAAAGTTTGATAATTCTAGATCAAAAGAGACTGAGATTGTGGTAACTAAGGATTCACTAGAAGAACAAGTTGAGCTACCATTGACTCTACTAAATCAAAATCTTGAATCATTTTTATTGCTAGAACCTGAATTTGATAATCATATTGATCCATCAACTATCTTTTTTGAACCTATACCAAGTCCAATCTTAGAATTCATCCAATCAGTCATGGTTGACCAAGCTAGTGAACATGGGGAAGTAGATGGAAATCAAAGAGGACATAGGCAAAGGAATAATGATCATGGAGAAGTAGAAGAAAATCAAATAAGAGGTAGGCAAAGAAAAACTTTTGCCTTTCCAATTTCTTCTTCAATAGATAGGCTAACAAGAGAACCAAAACTAGTCTCTGTTGTTATTTTGCCTACCTTCCATGGGAAACCACATGAAGATCCTGATGCTTTTCTCTTTGAGTTTGAAGTAGTGTGTCAAGCCTATTTTTATACCATGGATGAACAAAAATTAAGATTGTTTCCTTCTACCCTTAAGGATGCAGCTTTAAGATGGTTTATGGGTTTAGGAGAAAGTGTTTGTAATCGATGGGATGGAGATCATGGATTAAAAGATATATTCCTTGAAAGATATCAGGATTACTATAGAGTTAGGGATAAGAAAGTTGAGCTCTTTCGTATGAACCAATGAGAGGAAGAATCCCTTGAGGATTATCTTGAAAGATTTTAGTTTGTAGGATCTAGAGTAAATATTGATTTAGATGAAGAAGTCTTGAAAGAACTCTTTCTAAAAGGGTTAAAAGAAGATGTCCTTGATGTTCTAAACCTTATGGCTAAAGGGGATATTCATCTAATGGAATTTGAAGAGATTGTGAATCTTTGTAGAAATTATTCAAGGAATAAACCTCTTAGGAACAATAAATACTCATCCACAGGTGGAGGAGTAACAAGAGCAAAAATTGGTAATATGTTGGAAAGCTTAAAAACTGATTTGTTAAGTACATTAACTACATCTCTTGACCTCATGGATAAGAAACCAAAAGAACAATATATTGAGGAGATATACTATCATAGATGTAGAAAAAGACACAACTTGAGGGAATGCCCTCTCAACATTACAAATATTTCCAATATTTTTGCTTGTTGTAAAATCTGTGATAAAAATCATAGTACTAAAAATTGTAAGTATATTTCAGCTATGAAATCTGCTATAAAAGAACCTAAAGTTGAGGAGGTAGAGGATGTTTATTTTTTAGCTCAAAGAAGAAATGGCCCATTCAATGGTCCATCTAATTGGTCAAATTCTAGTTATTCCAACCAACAAAGACCTAACTAATGGTCAAATACATCAAATTGGACAAATTGGAACCCATACCCAAATAACCAAGACTGGAATATACCTCCATGGGCCCAATTTATGGCCAATGCATATGGAAGTCCACCTCCATGGACTCAAGGAATGTCGGGTCAGAATATGCCTAGTTGGAATATGAATGACCAATATAATCAAGGAGGACCTAGCTGGTCTCAAAATCCACCTCAACAATAGAATTTCCAAAACTAGTTTAGGGGACAAGCCCCTCAAAATCAACCTCAAAATAGACTTCTTCCACCTCCAAATAATATGAACAACCCTCCTAAGCAACCACCTTTACCAGCTCAACCAGTTCCCAATCCTAATAATAACAAGACTGTTCAACAAGTCTATGAAACAAATGAGACATGTTCAATATCTGTGGTACCTTGCCAATAGATCCATTTAAGGTCTGGAAAAGTGTTGGAAAATAATGTGACTCTCACAGAAGTTGAAGAACCTATCCAAGACTTGTTTGAAAAAGTAGACAAAAATGAAAAAGAAACAGAAACTTTACCAAAAAATATTCCATCAAAACAAAAAGAGATCCAAATCCCTCAAAGGAAAGAAATGGAAATTCCATTTCCTGAAATACTAGCAATACCTAAAGAACCTTCTAAACCAACTTTCAATTTCCTTCAAGAATTAGAGAATGTTACCATTAAAATTCCTCTATTACAAGCTATCAAGGATATTCCTATCTACTCTAAATTGATAAAGAATATTTGCACATCAAATTCAGGAAGGAAAAATAAGAATGAATCTCAAACTATCCAAGTTATTGGACAATTATCAGAGATAATGATTGAAGGTAGGTTACTACCAAAATATATAGATCCTGGAATACCTATACTCATAGTCCATATTGGTGATACAACCTTGCATAATGTCTTAATATATTTAGGGGCTGCCATCAACGTTATGACCAAAGAAACAATATATTATTTAGGGGAATACAAATTACAACCAACCTCTATAGTGCTTCAACTTGTAGATAGATCTACTATCAAACTAGAAGGAAAATTAGAAGACATCATAGTTTCTTGTAAGCTCATGGGAGTATCCTATAGACTTTGTGGTCTTACAACCTAAGAAGAAGCTAGGGGGACATCCCTTAATTCTAGGATGCCCATGGCTTGCAACAGTTGATGCTTATATTAGTTGTAGATCTGGTAATATGACTATTTCCAATGGGAAGCACACTAAATATTTGAGTCTATTTCCTGAGTCAACATTAGATAAAGGATTCTCAAAACAACTCTGGTATGATTTTCCTAATGATTTGGATGCTATTCAAACTTTATCAATTAATGTGTTAAGTGAATATTTATAACAAGAAATTGAAGGACCATTAGGACCACTTTTTGATGAAGAACAAAGTACTAATTGTTCAGATGAATTTATTATATCTAATGATGAAGCAAGTACAAGTCAATCTCATCAATTAGTGCCCTATAACTATCAGTTAAATGTTCTTGAACATGAAATAATGGGAATAGATGCAAATATTGAAAATTACAAATAGATAGACATCACATCTAGGAAGACTTTAAATATTAATAATGAGCTTACAAGAATTCAGGAATCACAATTGATAGAAGTACTTAGAAAATATCAAATAACATTTGCATGGAACTATGAGGACATGAAAGGGATTCATCCAAATATTTGTACCCATCGAATCTTCATTCAAGAAGGTTGCCACCCAGTGAGACAACCTCAAAGAAGACTAAATCCAGCTATGAAAGACATAGTTCAAGAAGAAATCATTAAGCTTTTAAATGCAAGATTTATATATCCAATTTTTGATAGCCAATGGGTGTCACCATTAGTAATAGTTCCTAAGAAGAATGGTAAATGGAGGATTTGTGTAGATTATAGGGAATTGAATAAAGTAACAAAGAAATATTATTTTCCTTTACCATTCATTGATCAAGTTCTTGATACCTTGGCTGGAAAGAAATATTTTTGCTTTTTGGATGGTTTTAGTGGGTACAATCAAGTCTCAATAGTAGAAGAAGATCAAGAAAAGACTACTTTCACATGTCCTGTAGGTACCTATGCTTATAAAGTTTTACCTTTCGGATTATGCAATGCACCTGCTACTTTTCAAAGGGTTGTTTTAGCTATTTTTGCTGATTTGATTAATGAATGTGTAGAAGTCTATATGGATGACTTCACAGTCTATGGTAACACTTTTGAAGAAACTCTATCAAGTTTACAAAAAGTTTTGGTTAGATGCCAAGAACAAAATCTCTCTTTGAGTCATGAAAAGTGCTTCATGATGATGAGAGGAGGTATTGTTTTAGGACATTACATATCTGAGGAAGGTGTTAAAGTAGATCCTACAAAAATCCAAGTTATTCAATCCCTCCAACCTCCAAAAATACAAACAGAGGTAAGGAGATTTTTAGGACATGCAGGATACTATCATAGATTCATTAAATATTTTAGCAAATTTGCCTCTCCCATGCTTAAGCTCTTAACCAAAGAAAGTGAATTTAATTGGACTGAAGCATGTCAGGAAGCCTTTGAAGTTATAAAGAATAAATTGACTACTGCTCCAATTCTAAGAGGACCAAATTGGGAATTGCCCTTTCATATACATTGTGATGCTTCAGGATATGCAATAGGGGTAGTACTACAACAAATAGAGAATAAAATACCTTATGCTATCTATTATGTGAGTAAAAATTTGCATGGGGCTGAACTTAATTACACAGTTACTAAAAATGAATTCTTAGTTGTAGTCCATGCCATTAATAAATTCAAACATTACATAATAGGGTATGAAGTATTTGTTCACATTGATCACTCTGCCATTAAATACTTAATGAATAAAGCTATAGTAGGAGGAAGAGTGGTTAGATGGCTTCTCTTATTGCAAGAATTTAATGTCACAATTATAGATAAAGTAGGTAAAGATAATGTCATTGTAGATCATTTATCTTGTATGCAAATATTTGATGATGATGAGTTAATTCTTGATAATTTCTTGGATGAACATTTGTTTGCTCTTTCTATTTTTACTCCTTGGTATGTTGATATTGTAAACTATTTGGTAATAGGAAAAATACCTCAAAATTTTACATCGCATGAGCATAGAAAATTAATACATCAGAGTGCCCCTTATATGTGGATTAATGGAATCTTGTTTAAGTCTTGCCCTGACCATGTAATTAGGAGATGTGTGCAAGAAGAGGATGTATATGACATCATTAGAGCAGCACATGAAGAACCTTGTGGAGGTCATTATGCAACCCAAAGAACAACTAGTAAAATACTCCAAATAGGTTATTATTGGCCTACTATGAATAAGGATACCCATAAATTTATTGATAGATGTGATGCTTGTCAAAGGGCTAGTAAACCTACACCTACAATGGAGATGCCTTTGGTCCCACAAATAATGTTTGAACCATTTAAGAAATGGGGGATTGATTTTGTTGGGCCAATAGATCCTCCAAGTGTAGGCAATAAACACATACTTGTGTGCATGGATTATGTCACCAAGTGGGCTGAAGTAAAAGCCTTGCCACGAGCACAAGCTGAACCAGTTGCTGATTTTCTTTACTCACAAATTATGCAACACTTTGGAGCACCTAGAGAACTAGTTTTAGACCATGGGTCTCAATTTCTCTCCAAAGTAATTGAACATTTTGTTAAAATCTATCAAATAAAATATAGAAAAACTTCACCATATCACCCTCAAGCTAATGGATAAGTAGAAGTTACAAATAGGGAACTTGAAAAGATAATAACAAAAACTGTAGCTATTAGTAGGGTTGATTGGGCAGAAATATTAAAAGAAGTTGTATGGGCATATAATACAACTTGGAAAACTACCACAAGATTATCACCTTATGAAATGGTTTATGGCAAGCAAGCTATTATACCTATTGAATTTGAAATAGAGACTCTTCACACAACGATACAACTTGATATGAATTTGGATCAAGCACAAAAAGATAGATTGGAAAAATTAAACATTCTAGATGAAAGAAGATTAGAGGCATTACACAGGACTGAATTAACTCAACAACAAAGAAATAAATGGCATGATAAACATATTGTACCATGAACATTTCAACCAGGATATTGGGCCTTGCTATTTGACTCTCGCTACCAAGATTTCCAAGGTAAGCTAAGGACAAGATGGCTAGGACCCTATGAGATTGAAGAAATATTTGGGAATGGTACAGTTAAACTTAAGCCTATTGATGATTCAACAAGAAGATTACTAGTTAATGGACATAGGCTTAAACTCTATAGGAAGCCATTATCTAAAGAAGAATTTATAAACCATCTTAAGCAACAGGTTGATTTGCAGTGCATCTCTGAACTGCAATCAACTACTATTAAATAAAAACTTCTCTTTTCTATCCTAAGCAACAAAAATATTATCTACTAAATAAAATTGTTGCTATATAATTTAATATATTTAGTAAATAAGTACAGTCATTAAAAATAATGTAGTATAATCAGTCCTCTTGTTTGGATGAGTAAGGCACCAGTAAATAATATGGATGGCAAAAATATTTACACTACTTGGCCAATGAAAGGAGATTATCATGGAATAGTAATATTTCTTGAAAATAAACTAGAAGATCACTCTATGTTCTTTAAATATGCTTCCTTTGTTTCATGATGGAGTTCTAATATCTACAATATTTTCATCTTATTATTCATCACTTTTCAATCATAATATCAGGTTTAAGAGAGAAGTCAGATTTGGTGTGTGAAGACATGCTCTTACCTTATGGGAAGGAGGATAACTAGTCATGATGGTATCATCAATTATAAAAACAAGGTAATAAAAGACCTTGTAGCCCATAAATAATAAAAAGGAAGAGAAAGAATAATAAGGATAGAATTACGTTTCCATCTAGATGGATATGTGATCTGAATCCCCAAAGTTCCACTTCCTTCCCCAAATAATAATAATAATAATAAGTAAGGATAGAATTACATTTCCATCCAGATGGAGATGTGATCCGAATCCCCAAAGTTCTAACTTCTCTTAAATAAAAATAAAAGGTCGTAAGGATAGAATTACAATTCCATCTAGATGGATATGTGATCCGAATCCCCAAAGCCTTAATTTTTACTTAAAGGGATAAAGTAGTAAGGATAGGGTGATAATTCCCATCAGGACTTTGATAGAGTGGTTGGGAATCCGATTCCCCAAAGCTTTGCACCCCTATAAGTTTAACAAATAAATGCACATTTCTATAAAAATGGGCTATGAAATGATAAATCAAAAATGATACCAGAATGACTATCTTATTTCTCCTCTTCCAAAATAGGTTTTGAGTATGTCCAACCATTGATGAAGACCTATTTTGCAAACCAAAGTATTGATGATTGATATTGGTTTAAATTCATTATTTTTCTCTCACATAGAACTCCTTAATGAAGCTAAAGGAAGTAGAACAAGAAATTGACCTTTCTAGGGTATTAGAAGGATTTGTTATTAGACTATGGAATATTTTATTAAAAGGTCAAGGAAGGCATTAATGTTTTTGCATAATATCTTTGCTATTGGGAACAAGCAATTCCATTCTAAGAAGATTTATTATCCTACAAACTTATTTGATGGCTTGACATGAATAAATAATTAGTATATAAGTAAATACCCCCATATTTTTGACTAGGTAAATAAAATAATATTAAAAAAAATTATATATATATATATATATATATATATTAAATATTTTCCATAAAATAAACTTTATAAAAATTTCTCTCCTTATCTTGTTTTGGCTATATAGCCAAAAATATAGTTTGGGGGGAGAAGTAAAAGATTTATGTAATAAATTTCATGATATAGTTTGGGGGAGAAAAGAAAAAAAAATGGGAAATCAGGTAAAGTATTCCTATGACCCTATAATTAATTTTTTGTAGATATTTTTTGTAATCAGTTTCAGTAGCTATTTTTTGTAATTGTTTTTCGTAGTTGTTTCTTCGTAGTTGTTTTTCGTAGATGTTTTCTGTAGTTGTTTTTCTAGTTTTTTATAGTTTTTGTAGTATTTTGTAGATAGTTTTTGTAGACATTTTTTGTAGATACTTTTTGAAGATACTTTTAGTAGCATATTTTTGTAGACATAACTCCACAAAAATTTTCTAAGTATTGGCTGACAGACTTGCGCATGGTTAAGGACACGTGTCGAGCCAGAATCAAACAATGCAAAGTAATTATCAATCTCTTAAATTCATAAGGGTCTCAGTATAAAGAGAGAAATTTGCACACGGATATTGAAATTCTTCAACCACGAAAACCATGATACAAATATTCAAAACTTGATCGTGTGAAGTTGTAGTGTGAAAGTCAAACATGGGTTAACCTTGTAAAATGTGTGAAGTGACTCGAATACCAAATGAACTCAGACTAATAAAACAAAATGGAAATCACTGAGATGATTGGGATATCACCGAGAGTAAACCAAAAATATAAACTATGATGTGGATTTCTATGATTTGCTTATGGCTAAAAGTACCACATGGATCACCAATTGGACATCACAATTCATCGCATGGAAAGAAATATAAAACATAGATATTCAAAATTTGAATACATACCTATTTTATGCACAACACAAAAATCAAGATAAGCATGATACAATTGGAGCATGGGCGAATGACATGGGATTTTATGGCTGGAATATGGGTAAATAAATTTCTATGAAAATGTTGTGTGAATCACCATCTCTCCATGATATGACTACTTAGACTCGGAAGGAAGAGGTAACAGGACAAGGATAGCACACCTATTAATAGGAATACGTAGATCTGGAGGCACAGTACCTCACATGAGTATGCAAATGAGGTATTATATGGTGCAAGTCTTAGGTATAGTATCAAAATATGGTTAAAATATTGAGCAAAATATATTTGAATTGTGTAGAAGAGGAAGCCAACATAAGATGAGGAAGAAACATGGATGGTATAGTAACACGAAGCACAAATTGGATATATCAAAGGAAAATTGAAAGAGAAACATAAGTCCTTATTTAGATTAAAATTCCAACTTCCTCCCATGACCAAAAAATAAACCTAGGATTGCTCAATTATAAATCAAATTCCTAAAGTCTTCACCAAAGTTCTTTAAAAACATATCGACCGGTATTTAATTTTCTCCCTTCCCCGGGACAAGAATGCACCTAGGAAAGGTGGTTGGAAGGCATCCCACCAAGATAGTAAGGTAACCATTCCTAAGATGACACGACCACCTTATATGCAAATATACTAATCATAGACACTTTTTTACAAGGTGCAATGGGAAAAGACGTTGTGGATCAAACCTCGAACCATTAAGGGGAAAATTGAAGTTTGAGATTTACCTACCGTTTATGCATAAAAGAAAAATATTAAAAAAAACCCTAAAATTTGAAACCACCTTTCCATAGCATGCTTAGTAGTTCAGCTCTATGAAGGCAAACGAAACACAGGCAAACCCTAAAAATTCTAGTTTACACAAAAAAACCAAGCAGTTGACAAAGATGATGGTGGAGGTTTCGATTTGGATAAACAATAGCCAAACGGTGAAGAAAAAATACCAAGGGTGGATGATGGTAAGAATTTGATATAAGGACTGTAAGTAATTCAATTTTTTAAAAATTATGAAATAAATTATAACGAGAAATTCAATTGTAATGAAATATGTTAATTTTTTGAAAAAAAATAAACTCTTTTGCAAACAAAACAATGGATATTTTGTTACTTGAATGTCGTAGAAAATATTGATAATTATCATGCTTGTTTTGTGCGTAAGTTTGAAGTATACATTCTTTTATAGAAACTTTTATAATAACCACTGCATATATATATATATATATATATATATATATATATATATATCAACATTTTTGCAGGTTTCATCTTACAGTAGAAATTGAAAATAAATATTAATCCTCTTGTCTTCTCAATCCTACTTCTCAATTTTCCATACCCCCATCCATCTAAAACCTATAACCATATCAAGAGTCATATTTCATAAACATAGTGAAACCTTATTCATTAACACCCAAAACCCCAGTGACTCCGTCAAGAAACTATTTTAGGAAGCATGCTAGTGGGAAGCCCTAACCAAATTTCAAGGGCACGACCAAGGCGTGGTGAAGCAGTTCATTTTGAACTACGATACCACGACCATGGTGACCCATTGGGATGAGGTCAAAATCAATAATACCTCCAGTTTAATTTCTAAAGTCTTAAGTCTCCCTGAGGTTGGCAAGAAGTATTATAAATCCACCTATAAAGGAGTGAGCCAAATGGTTGATAGATTAGGAAAGAGATGTGTAGTTACCAAATATAGGGATGGGTGGATCAAAGGTGTAGCCACCTCTTCACTCCCTTTGAAATGGTAGGAGGTTGCCACTATTTTAATGAAGTTTTTCACGTTAGAAGGGAGGTTGTCTAATTACGGGGGTTACCATTTAAAAATGATGTTAAATCTCAAATACCCCAAGCACGAGGATTGGGTTATCAACCTACCGTACTTTTTATACAGATCTATAAAAGTTATTATCTAACCTAAGAAATCCAGTGATAATATCAAAATTCATCTAATTGCCCATCACGGGCTGATAAAATTAATGGTCCTACATAAAGCATCTGAAGTAGGAATTTCCTGGGACAAAGTAGTTGAGGAGGCCAACCTGTCCATCCAATCTAAGCTGAGTGAGTTAGAATTTTTTAAAGATAGTGTATCTGATAAAAACTTTAAATCTAAAATTTAGGAGGAGAAGGAGTCTCTTGTGTGCAAACGTCATATCTGTTCTAATCCAACTAAATCTTCTTAACCTGCAAGAAAAATTAGTTATGTTCCATAATACCAAGGGAAGGGAGAGACGTCCAGTCCAAAATAAAATCTACTTACCTCAGATATTTTCACTAAAACTCTTAGTCACATTCAGACACAATAATCCCTACTGCACATAAAACTGGGTAGGCTCAAAAATATGTTTTTAGAACATTTTGCCTAAGTGAAACGAGCTCTTACTCTTTAGCTTGACATCATCAAATATTTTTTTATGGATAGGGCGGTAAAACCATTTGACCCAGTCATCCAAACATTGAATATCAGTGCATCCCCTAATAAGAGCTCCACGTCTAAGAAAAATTCAAATAAGATGATGAACTTTTCCAAACATTTTGAGTTTACCAAAGTTCTTGATGAGGACAGCTCAATCCCATTTTCCGGTTTTCTCTCTCAAAAGCATCAAAGGCATACACATAGCCCCCAAAGAATAGAACCATATTTTGAGATAGGGATGCCTCAAGTAGGAATACCTCTCGATATTGGGATACCTCACAAATTCGATGTGGTTATTAACATCATCAAAGTTGTAGAACTGTTTCCATCACTAGAGAAGTAAGATGTGCAACATGAATCGAAATATGAAGGGCCTACAGATGTGTGCATAAATACCATGGTCGTTGAACTGCCACTTGATACCGAGAAGGCCAAATCACAAATTCAGAATATAAAGCATAAAATAATGATGTCAGCAAAACTACCAGCTTCATCTTGAGCTTCATCCCAGCTCAGATCTAAACAACTTTAGATATTAAAAACTTTATCAAATTTTGTTTTAAAATTATGTATTTTTTCCTTATATATATTTGCAACAATATAACTGTAACATCTGTAATAGCTTATTTGTGATATCTAATTATGTTTGCTATATTTTATGTCACAATATTTTGTCAAGTTATGATTGCTATGTTTTTATCTGTTATATTACTATATTATTGATTATACTTGCAAAATTTATATCTGATTATAATGACAATATTAAATATTGTATTGCAAAATTTCATCTGTGAAAATTTATAGTTTTTTATTCATTTGATCTACATTATTATATTTGTATCATTCTGTTATGTTATAATATTTAACCGTGTATTCATAAGGATATGCATTCTATCCAATTTAGGGGGAAATGATGAGTGTAAGATTGGTATTATATTATGTAGTATTTATCTTTATTTTTATATGTAAACTTGATAAAAATGGATGTGTTTAGATGATTATTATGTCTTATTTGTGTGATTTATGAGTGAATCATATTTATAATGTTAAAGTGATATATGCCTATATTTTACACAAATTGTGCAATTTTTCTTGTATATTTTTGGTAGATAAATATTGCAAGAGTTTTATGGAAGATGTTGCAACAGAACACAAGCTAGATGGAAATTTTTGGATGAACCAGTTGCATGAAGGTGCGCTGAGAAGTCGTGTGGAAGTGCGTTATAAAAAGGTGCTACTAAATATAGCTATAGAAAGATGTTACAAAAAAACACCTATAGAAATGTGTTACAAAAAGTACCTACTAAAAGGATCTACAGAAAGAATGTTAACCAAATAAGTCATCTGATGTGTTGGAATTCCATGACCAATGACAACGTAGTAGCAACACATAGATTATACAGTCAGCATAATTGTTAATGCGGTGGCATTAATATTTGGCATATGATTTAATCCATGTTCTATAGTTTGTAATATGACATTAAAGATATATTTTGTTAAAGTTGTTAAGTTGTCCAGATTTGAACAAAACCTTAATTTATATTTTTCTTAAGAATAGGATAAAGAATTATTGTATCTTGTCAACAAGTTATTCAAATTTAGGATATTCATTATGTACACTTGTCAAATATACCACTTGGATAATTTTAATTGTAATAAGTCCAAGGGTAGTTGTTAGCATGTCTTAATTATAACATATATTTGTTATGAAAGATTAGAATTCAAATATTTGAGCATTTGAACTGTAACAGATGGCAGAAGAGAATTTTATTGTAAAATGTCCAAGTGACATTATAAAATACAAGGTAGAGACCTTTGAAAAGGTCTAATGGTCTATTGTATACAGTTTTACAAGTTGCTATTTTGAAGGCTCGATGTTCAAAGAAGTATGTCTGCATAGTCTGTATGCATGAAGAATTAAAGTTCATCAATAAAGCAACATTTTTCTTCCATGATTCCAACAATGGTATTTTGTATCTTTGCATGATTTATTTATCTTTGTAAAACTTTTTTTTCATGTATCAATTAATTAAATAGTATTAGGTTAGTAGAATGAAATATTAGTTACAAAAATAAATTAGAATAGAGGAGAAGATAATTACATTATCTTCTATGAGGCAGGGCCCACTCAGTGCAGTCAATCCCTTGTTCTATCTCCTAAAATAGAGTAGAAATAGTCTTAGACTATAAGATAAATTATTATAAAATAAATCAACTAAGTTAAAATCATAAATGCATTATTAGATTGCACATGGATCCACAACACCTAGAATTAGTCTACATCATAATTACACTTTTAATATTCCATTTTATTTCCTGTAATTTCCATTTCCTGCAACTGAAACTAAAAAAATAAACTCAAGTCAAAGATTAATAATTATGGAATAATCTATACGGGATGTACTATTCTTTAAATCATTTAATCTTAGATTGACAAATTAATGTATGAGATACAACTCGATATTGGTTTAATTATCAAACGTAGAAAGGGGTTAGGATCAACATTCCACTAGTCTACTAATGACAAAGAAGGTGGAGATATAAGTTGAAGGTCTAATATAAGAAATCCAATAGTCTTGTTATAATAATAGAAGAGGATCAACCTTATCGAAATCTTGGCTTATCAAGGCATGGAGAGGAGTTATTGAATACCCATTGGTTTTAACAAGGATACAGAAGCAGGTAGTAGATTATATTCCTACAAGATGGTGGTAAGACATATTTACACTATTATAGATAAATTCTAAGCATACAAAATTGCTTGAATATAAAATATAAGGTACTAAGTTAGATTAGCAATTAAAATGGTTATAAATTATACCATTTACATTATTATAAATTAGAAAATGATTATTTATAAAAAACTAAGTATTGTACTTTTACATATGGTATTTTAGCCTACTTAGAAATCTAGGGCCTAATAGCTCCAAAAACACTAAACTGAGTTGTTTTTTACCAAGAAAATAATTGAGAAAAATCCATCAACTAGAACTATTAAAGGAAATGATAATAAATCAACTCATAATAATGATGAATAAGATGCAAAAAAGGATATATACATTAAAAAACAAGGATTGGATAAGGTTAGAAAGGAACAAGAATTCTCGTTTGAGGATATAGAATCTTTTATTAATCAAAGTCACAGAAGATATAAAGTAGGATCCATGCAAGTGGAAGAAGGCCAAGATGATACCATGTGTTCATAAAGGCCTGAAATGAGATGGGATTGTCTAAATATTTAAAGATCACTCCACCTAAGTATGATAGAAAAACCATCAGGTATGGATTTGAAGCTTGGCTCATCAAGAGGACCAAGTATTTTAATCTACAAAATTTTGCTACAAAAACCAAAGTTTTTTGGGTAGCATGCCAGTTGACAAGTAAAGCAACATATCAATGGGATAACTTGAAGGTCAAAAAGGGCCTAAAAGCATCATGTATCACTTAATAGTATTTTGTTATTTTCTTCATATAGTATTGGTCACCTAAATTATATTTTGATTAGAAGATGATATAATTTTAGAACCTAAGTCAAGGGAACTTATTAGTGACCTAGAATTAGGAAAATTTTACAAACATCTAAAATATATCTTGCAGTACCATCAACATGAGAAGTTTTAATCAATAAAAATTATGGGACTCAACCTATAAATAGATATTGATGTGGACCTACATAGCCTATTAGCCATGGAATAGCTCTTTGAGAAGGCCATCAAGCAAGAACATAAAATACAATCAATTTTTGCTAATTGCAAGGAGCTAAAAGAGAAACATAATACATTTCAACAACGTACTCTAACATTTAAGAAAAATATTTTGAAAGAAAACTATAATGGGAACAAAAGAAAATTGGGAAAGAAAAATTACAAAAGTGAAAATCAGAATTAGCAATAGTTTTAATTTAAAAGGGCACAAAAATAGAAAAATGAAAGAGAAAATGGTAGAAAGGACCCAAGGATGGGTGATTTACATGTGACAGAGATAATTATACAAGCTAGTGTCCTTAAAAGAGCAATGGGTAAAATATAAAATCACCTTCCTAATGCACTCAATAGCCACATTGCAACCACATAGTTGTAGACAATCGTCAAGCAAAATATTAAAGTGTCCCTCGACATGCATTAGGTATGTTGTATGAACACATTGTTACCATATTAATTGATACTAGTATAACCAAAATATTTATATTCTCATCTATTTTAAATTAAATAAATATAAAATTTGCTTACATGTTTTATTGTTGGACTATTCAATACTAGAAACACACTAAAATTAGAGTGGAGCAATGTCTTAGTATGGTTGAGTTAGAATTTTCTTACCTTTCCACTAAAATAAACCTATATATGGCTCCCCTAGGATAATATGATATAATCATATACATTGATTGGTTTTGGCAACTAGGGTAAATATAGACTAATTTAGACAGGGGATAGTGAAACCTATCTATTTTAGACAAATTATTGCTATGTGACTAAGAAATAATAAAGAAAAGGATGCAATTTATATGCCATTCATATTGATGAGTTAGAAGATAAAAATTCTCCCATCTTTGAGGACTATCCTTCTTTGAATGAGTATAAGATGTGTTTTCCAAACAGCTTCCTAGAATACTCCCTCCAAGGAAGTATGATTTGTCAATAGATATTATATTCAAGGTTGAACCACTATCAAAGGCTCCCTATATTATGACTAAAAATAAGTTAGTTCAATTAAATTATAGGTGAATGCACTATTGGCAAAAATATTGATAAGGCTAAGTGTGTCACCTTGGGATGCACTATGATTTTTGTAAAGGATGATACCTTGCATCTTAGTATTTATTATAAGATGTTGCATAAGGTAGACATGAAGAATAGGTACATATTCCTAGAAATTATGATCTATTTGACCAAAAAAGGAAAGAAACTATATTTCCTAAGATAGACCTCAGATCTAGTTACCATCAACTAAGAATAAAAGAGGAATATATTTTAAAAATAGCTTTAAAAATTAGGTACTAGAATTATGAGTTCACTAAGGTACCTTTTGGACCTATAAATGCAGCTATAAAAGAATATAAATTTGATGAATAACATGTTTTAATAATATCTTAGATCATTTTATGACTATTTTTCAAGATGGTATTTTGATTTACTAATGTAGTGAAAGCGAGCATTATGATCATATAAGACTAATAATGAATAGGCTAAGAGAGCACTAACTATGTGGAAATATATCTAAATGTTCTTTTCTATAAATAAAAAATACACATTATCTAGAACATATTACATTAACTAAAGGGATAATTGTAGACCTAGCAACCTGAAAGTCATTTGAGATGGCAGGCCCTAAAAATATCCATGAAGTGCATAGTTTCATGGGGCTAGTAGTATATTATATGAGATTTTCAAAAATAGCCAACCCTATTACATTACTCTAATGAAAATAAAAGAGATTTGAAGGATATAACAATGTAAAAATAATTTTAGCTTCTTAAATAGAAACTAAAAACTATAATTTTGAAAGTAGTAAATCCTAATGTGGGTTTATAGTCACTAATGATGCATCAAGATAGGGTTTAGATGGAGTATAGATGTAATATGAGCATGTAATAGCCTATGAATCCTACTAGATAAAAAAATAAACAAAACTATGTTCCTCATGACTTGAAACTAGCATCTATAGTACATTCACTTTAGATTTAGAGGTACTATTTGATGGATAAACCAATTGAAATTAAAACAAATCACCAAGTTTGAAACACCTTTTTATACCTCTAAATTTAAATGCTAGGTAGAAGAGATGGTTACAATTTATTTATGAATATAATTTCGATATCAGTTATATAAAATATAATGAAAATAGAGTGGTTGACACACTAAACCATAGAAGATATATTTTAGATATGATTTCTACTAGGATAACTTTTAAAGAATAGTTTTTGAAGAAAATAGGTAAGGATGGACACGTTAAAATGGTTAATACTACCATCAAAACCAACCTAAAGGATCATACGTATGATGGTTATAGTTTTCTCAGGATGCATCTATGCACCAAATGTTATAAATATGAGAAACATTCTATTGGAAGAGGCACATTGTTTCCCATAGTAAGGGAATCCATGTGTAATAAAAATGAAGATAGACCTGAAAAGTTGTAGTTTTTATCTATAATGAATGTGACATAAGTAATTTTGTAATTGTGTTTAAAATGTCATTGATTCAAATTTGATCATATATATCTGGTAGGTATGTTATACCCTCATGATATACCAAAATTGAAATAGCAAACAATTAGCATGGATTTTGTGTAGGTTCTACCCATGTCTAAAAACTATGATGTTATCTTGATAGTGGTTGATAAAAATGCACATTTCATATCCAAAAATCTAAAATATGATGTCCCAAATTTGATATAGAAGTTTGTCCAAAATATTTCTAGGTTGCATGATGTTCCAAAAATAATTGTATTAGATAAAGACACCAATATAACCTCCATATTTTAGAAAACCTTAAACCACTAGTTTAGGAATAAAATTAAACATCAGTTCTTCTTACCATATAGAAATAGATGTGCAAATAGAAAGAGTAAACCAAATTCTAAAATATCTACTCATAATATATTGCATGGATTAGAAATACTAGTAGGATGCATACCTACCCTTAATAAAATCTATATATAATAATTATTAACATTCCAATTTGGGCATGGTACATTTTGATGCCCTCTATGGAAAAAATATCTAACACCCATCCATTGGGATAGAATAGAATATAGGCTAGTGGTTGAACTAGACATATTGAAAAATATGGAGGAACAAGTCAAATTGATAAGGCAATGGGTAAAAGAGGCTATGAATTTACAAAAGAGTTATACTAAAATAAATGGGATTCCTAGATAGTTTGCTATAGAATAAAAGTTCTTTCTTAGAGTTAAACCACACAAAATATCTATCAAATTTGGTAAATTTACTAAATTAACTCTCATATTTGTGGGACCATTTGCAATACTAGAAGTTGTAAACCTAGTTATATACATATTTGCTCTACCTCCCACCTTTTTCCAAATTCAAAATGTTTTTCATGTTTTATTATTGAAACCTTGTAAGGATGAAGTGTCACATGATTTAGACTTACATGCATTATAGGCTTAGGACCCATGCATGGTTTTGGTTGAGCCTAACAAAATTATAGATATACATGGGCTACAATTAATAAAATAAAGAAGTGTCTTAGTGTAAGGTTTAATGGGATCAATATTCTAATGACAATGCCACATGTGAAATAAAGATCAAATCTAGAAATACTTTCCCCATATCTTTATCTGATTGAAATTAATTTTATTTATATCCATTAATTGCATGTACATACAAAAATTATATTTTTGTTGTAGTAGTATGTGTGTTGAGTAATACCCATAGTAGCTAGTTTTCAATTTTCTATATTAAATTATTGTGTTTGCAATAGGGACTAATACAATGTTAATTCATGATGATGTACTAATTATTTTGTATGTAATCATCAAGACAATGACTATTTTTTAGATGGGAATTATGTCACATCAAAAAAATTAGTTTTAAATCATTTAATTATTTTAGAAAAGCTAAAAATGTGAATGGCATGTGAGTTTACAATCATTATTTAACTTTAGCTATATTTGTAATCATTATTTTAAATAATGATAGCTATAATAGGATGATTTGTTTTAATATTTTGAGTGTTGAAATGTCATCATCCATGAAGCCAAGTAAGGGCAGGTACTACTATGGAGAGTGTCAAATAATAGAGAGGCACATTAATGCATATAATTTAAAAAATCATGCTACTTTGAATGTATAATTGCATGCTACATTGAAAATATCTTTTATCAAATTGTATTGTAAATAATGGAATTTGAATGCATCTTGAAATATTTGTATGAATAATTAACTTACTTGGTCATTTTGTATACATTTCTTTTATTTGCTAGTCTAAATTCACTTGGAATAAGAGAGTTGGTTCTTAGAGTTATAATGGTAGTGAGACCTTATTGGTTTACCCCCCACCATGGAATTTCTTAAAGATTATTAAAAAAGAAAAAAGAAAAGGAAACTTTACCTCCTCCCTTGATGCCCTTTAGGGTTAACCTATTTCCTTGGTATATAAGCCTCCTTCTAGGACATGTATGCATTCTTCTTTTCATCTCCTCCTTGTAGAAATGAGAATTTTTTAGGGAGAACGGATGACCATGTTGGTTCTTAGTCTTTTCCCACATAGATTTGAGGTTTACATGTCTTGTGATGGCATCTTGTTGGGTTACTCTGAAATGGTTATTCTTGGCACTTCCATGGGAAGTGAAAGTAGACATTTAAGATGCCTTGTGGAGGTGTTTTTATGAGTCTTATTTAGACTATCAGCAAGAGGTCAAAGGAGAGAAGGAAAAATATGTTTGGAAGCCACAACATCTTACACTACGATATATTTTTTATTCATTTTTTTAAATGTTATTTTGGAGTCTTACAAAAAATGTGGGGTACAATTAAATCAAGGAATGATATTGACTTCTAATTTAGTTAATAATGATCCCTAGTTTCATTATTTCATTTATTCAGTGGGAGGAAGGGCTAGTGGAACCATCCAACCTTCATATTTAAACTAGCTATCCACTATCCTTGCTCATTTCTACTCTAGCATACTCTATTTGCATGAAATAAAATGCATGAAAAGTAAAGTTTGAAGTTTAAGGGGGGGGTTATGTTAGGATCCTACTATAAAATAAACTCAAATAAACACACTCTCACATAATTTCTTGGAAATAAACTCACATAAACATTATATTAATATTTAGAACAAAATACACATTATAACAAAAATTTGCATAAAGGAACAATCTCACAATAAGATAGAATCGTAGGCCTCTTCGAGGGGCAACCTCCTTCAACACTTCATTAATTTGCAAAAGATGAATACATTGGTGCCTTCTAGGGTATTTAAAGAGTTCTCTTCCATGGTTGGCTTACATGCAAAATACCACCTAGATTACATGTATAATGCCACATGAATTACATGCATAGTGCCACTCGAATTACATGCACAATGCCACTCGAATTACATGCACAAGGCCACCTTACATAACCTATCTACCATGTGTTACATAAAAAGGGTGCCATTTGTCATAGGCACTATATAAGCTAAAACTTAGAACATTACAAAATATTAATCATGGGTACTACCCACGTTATTTAGGAATTATTACATCATGGAAGTTATTACATTAAGGGTTAGGATGGGATCCTAACATGTCCTTCCCCTTGAAGAAGCTTTGTCCTCAAAGCTGAAATGAGGAAACTATTACTGGAGTTGGTGAAGAGATTCCCATGTAGCATCTTCAGGTTGAAGCTCACGCCACTGAACCAGGATCTCTGTAATTGTATGATTGCAAAGAGTGTGAGTCCGATGATCCAACAACTATTCAGTTTCAAGTAATATAGAGCCTTATGCATCCAATTTAGGAAGTGTGGATTGAACTTGTACCTGTGTGCCCACAACTTTCTTGAGAGTGAAGACATGAAAAACAAGATGAAGCTTGGAAGAGGTGGGAGCACCAATTTGTAAGTTGTGGGGCCAATCCTTTATATAACCTGGTAAGGACCATAGAATTTTGCAGCAAGCTTCTGGCACCTACAAAGTTGTAGGGATGATTGTTTTTACGACTACAAGCGAAGGAATACCATCTCACCTACATACAAAATACGCTCAGAACGATGCTTATCAGCTTGTTGGCGCATCTGATTCTGTGCCATTTCAAATTCTACTTAATTTGGTGAAGGACCTCGGTGTGTTGACTCAGAGTGTTATCGATGGCATAGACCTTGGATCTGCCAGGAATGTAAGAGGAAGGCATAGGTGGAAGGTGCCCATATACTGCTTCAAATGGTGTGAGTTTTTTTGTAGTATGATAGGAAGTGTTGTACCATCATTCGACCAAGGATAGCCATTTCACCCATTGAGTGGGATGATCTGAGACAAAGCAGCGAAGGTTGATTTCCAAGCAATTATTAACAACTTTTGTTTGACCATTCATTTGAAGATGGTAGGTTAAACTCATTTTGAGATGAGTCCCCTACAACTTAAACAACTCTTGCTAAAAATGACTAGTGAAGGTGGGATCACGATCAGATACAATGGAGGTGGGCATGCCATGAAGGCGAAATATGGAGTCAAGAAAAATTTGTATAACAATGGATGATGTATAAGGATGGGAAAGGGAACAAAAGTGAGCATATTTTGAAAGGCGGTCCACTACCATGAAAATAACTGACTTGCCTCCAGATTTAGGGAGCCCTTCTATAAAGTCCATGGAAATGTAGGTCTAAACTTGATCCGAGATAGGCAATGGCTGAAGAGTGCTCGAAGAGCACACTATTTCACCTTTCATCATTTGACATGTGTCACAGGTAACAACAAAAGAGCGGATGTCCCATTTTATACCTTTCTAAAAGAAGGTGCATTTGAGTCACTCATATGTTTTAAGGAACCCTGAATGGCCTGCAGAGGGAGTGGCATGCAATTCCTTCATGAGGAGTTCTCGAAGTGGGGACTTATGAGGTAGAACTAGGCATTGATGGTAGCATAGATCATGGCTATTCCAATTATATCCTGGTATAGAATATGGATCATCCATTAGTGAGGCTATCAAAGCTTGCAAATCTACATCCTGATGTGCTTCTTGATGCAAGGAATCAATCCATTGGGGAAGTGGTCTTGAGATGGCACACAATATACTTACGATTTCCATTTGGCTAGAAAGAGCATCAACCACAATATTTTCCTTTCCATTTTTTTAGGTGATATCATAATCATAGCCCATGAGTTTAGACACCCACTTTTGTTGGTCAGGCGTGGCAACTCTTTGTTACAAAAAATATTTGAGACTTTGATGGTCGGTTTTGATGGAGAAGTGACGCCCAATGAGGTAAGGTCGCCAATGTGTGACTGCATGCAATATGGCTAACATTTTCTTAGCATATGTGGATTTCCTGAGATTATGATCAGAGAGTGCCTTGCTAGTAAAAGCCATAGGTCGTCCTTCTTGCATCAATACTACCCCAATACCATGACTAGAAGCATCACTTTCAATGACAAATGGTTTAGAGAAATCTGGCATGGCTAAAACGGGAGTGGTGGTCATAGCATACTTGAGTTCAATGAAGGCTTGGTCAATAGGCCCTATCCAAGTGAAGGAATATTTTTTGAACATGGAGGTGAGGGGGGCAACTATCTTCCCCTAATTGTAGACAAATTTGTGATAATAGCCTATAAGCCCTAAGAATCCTTGAAGTCCCTTGAGGGTGTGAGGTTTCTGCCACTCTTGAACTGCTTGAATCTTCTTAGGGTCAACCTTGACGCCATCCTATGAGACAATGTGTCCCAGATACTCTACTTCAATAAGACCAAAGGAACACTTGGACCTTTTGACAAAAAGGTGATGGGTGACCAATAGCTATAAAGTTTGATCCACATGATGGAGGTGCTCTTCCCATGTGTGGCTATAAATCAAGATGTCGTCAAAAAACACAAGGATGAACTTTCGTAGAAAGGGTTGAAAGATGTTGTTCATAAGACTTTGGAATGTAGAAGGAGCATTTGTGAGACCAAATGGCATTACCAAGAATTCATAATGACCTTCATGAGTGCGAAAGGTAATTTTGGGGATGTCCTCATCCTTGAGCTGGATCTGATGGTAGCAAGAGCAGAGATCAAGCTTGGTGAAATACATGGTCCTGTTGAGAAGCAACACACCCCCAATGAAAAATGAGATTCCATCCTTAGAAAATCCTGAACTTTCATTTTTGCAGCAGGGACCCTCTTGATCATTTTCAGGTTTAATTCCAGTTTCTGCTTGCCTACTTTTAAAGTTGTGCTTTTTCTTGCATTCTAGCTGTGTTATCCAAGAATTAACTTTTTACATGCTAGAAATCATTCATGCTTAAGAAAATCTTGCACCGGTACCGAGAAAATCCAGAAAACAGTTGCATAAATTCATGAAAAATCAAACTTTCCTTTTTAGGCAATGTCACGAAATCGTGACACTTCCATTTATGGAAATGTCACGAAATCGCGACAGGAAAATAGAAAACCCGCCAAGTCATTTTTGTGTAGCGAAATCGTGACACTTTCCATTTTTGGAAGTGTCGCGATATCGCGACATTTCCATTTTTGGAAGTGTCGCGATATCACGACATTTCCATTTTTGGAAGTGTCGCGAGATCGCTGTCTGCTGGAGGAGAGAGAAGAGATCAGTACGGACCAGCGGGATTTCGCGACATGTCACGAAATCGCAACATGTCGCATTTTCGTGACTGGAAAGGAGAAAAATCGGCTAAGTCGCAAATGTGTAGCGAAATCGCGACACTTTCCATTTTTGGAAGTGTCGCGATATCGCGACATTTCCATTTTTGGAAGTGTCGCGATATCGCGACATTTCCATTTTTGGAAACCGTCGCGAAATCGCTACCGGCTGGAGGAGAGAGAAGCGATGCAGCTGGAGACGTCGCGATTTCGCGACATGTCGCGAAATCGTGACATGTCTCATTTTCGCGGTAGGAGAGAGAAAGTCCACAAAGTTGACCAGAAGTGCATTTCAGCTGAAACAGAAGGCATCCTGGGGTAGCGACACGTGTCAAAGCGTGAGGCAGACAAGCAGAAGCCGACATGCAAGCTTATTTTACGGTTTTTAATCTGTTTTAATGTTTTAAGCTTGTATTTAATGTTTATTAAAGAGCTAATTAATCTTTTTGTCTTTCATGCAGGATTCCATCTGGCACTTGCGGGACAACCGAGAAAGGCCATAAAGGCAAAGTTAAAGTGCGGATTTAGTCAAGGACCGCCATGCTAGAAGAGAAGCTACCGGTGAGAGCATTCAATGACAAATTTATTGCAGACTTGATAGCATGAAGACAATTTCAACACAGGGATGGCTTTACGGAGATCAGATCTGAGAGAAGTGGTGACTCATCCGGCTCACCAGCAGAATTAATGGAGGCATTTATTTGTAGTTGCGGATGAATGCAAGTGGCTTTAGATTTTATCTTCTCCATTTATGGCAGCTAACTGCACTGATTTGCCGAAGGGTTAAGTTCTATCTGGAATTTGATTTTAAATGGATTTTTATTGTAAAACCTGGGTCCTAGGGTTTAAGTGCGATAAGATTTAGGGTTTGAGCAAGATATTTTGAAAAGATCAGGGTCTGTCCTGAGTCTATAAATACTTCTTCTCAATGTAATTGCAGGAGGCGGAGACTTAGAAATAAAAGGCTTATAAGCAATTTCTTGCAAATTTTGTGAAATCCTTTGTTTTTGGACTTGGAGTTGATGTGCTTTAGATTTTCTGTGATAGCATGGCCGGGAGCCTAATATTTTGCAGAGTGTGATAAGTGTATCTTCTTTTGTTATCCGTTCCATTTAAAGTTTGTTAGATATATGCTGTAAATCTGCCATTATCAAGTTTAAATATGTTGTTAGGCTTCAGTTGTTCTATTTTGTCTGCTAGGGGAAATTACAGATTTGAGGTTAAGTTTGTTCTAATTGCTCTATCTTCACTATGTGAGCTAGGTTGCCGGTGAAAGATACCAGTTTTAACCAGCTGCCCTTGGATTTATAATTTTCTGCTAGATCTGTTCCACTCTACCTTGTGCTCTTAGTTGAAAGTGATCTTAGACTTACTGGACACTTTCTTGTTTGATTTGTTCTGTTGTGAAGCTGATAGCATAGATAAAATTGACAGTTTAGGGTTTTACAGTTGATGTTTGATAAACTTCTCTTTTCTGCCCTACCCTACCCTCTCTTTGTTTTCGGTGAATGATCCATTTTTATTTTCTTTGTTTGTCTTTTATTTAAATCTGCTGACCCATGAGAGCTAGATCTAGAATTCAAGTTAAATCTGATCAACTTTTGCAACTACTGAACAAGTTCAAGAACCCCCTGTAAGGTAACAGAGCAGTCCATATTGAAATCTATTCCAGAAGTGGAAAAGAGTGAATTGCCATTCGACCCAACTCTGTAACTCGCACCTTGGATAACCAGCTAGATCCTAAAGTGAGTGGGATCCGTCCCGTGGGTGTCTCCGGGGCTTCCTTGCTTCATCCTTCCCGGGGTGTGCATGAAATTTCAGACCAACAGGTCCCGTGTAGTTCATCGAGTAATTCATCAACCACTGGAATAGGAAATTTATCCTTTATCGTAGTCTTGTTGAGTTCTCTGTAGTCAATACATAGGCACCATGAGCCATATTTCTTGCGAACGAGTAGGATAGGTGAGGAGTAGGGGCTAGTACTAGGTTGGATGACACCAGCCTTGAGTAATTCTTGTACCAATTTTTCCAATTTTGATTTCATGGCATGAAGGTACCTGTATGGCCTGATATTTGGTGGTGTACTACCTAGGAGCAATGGGATAGCATGGTTGTGAGAGTGACGTGGTGGTAGTGTAGTTGGTTCTACAAATACAACATCATGTTTGTGTAGAACTAGTTGTAGGTCTGATGGAATTTTAGCCATTAGTAAAGTGGTTGGTTGGATGGAGAAGAGTTGTGCAATGACCCCATGTTTTGATTTCTTTAGCACTTTCTCCATACAATTGGAACTAACGAGGTGAAGTATTCCTGTAGGAGAGACCTTGAGTAAGTGTGTTTGTCCATTTTGGGAGAATTGCATCCAGAGTTCTACAAATTTCCAATTGATAGTGCCCAACATACTCAACCATTGAGATCCCAAAACCATATCACATCCTCCCAACTATAGGGAAAACATGTCCTATTTGAGTTCATAGTCCCCTATCCTGATCTTGACATTACAAAATTTTCCTTTACAAGGTAACGTTCCCCCATTGGCTACCATGACCTCGAATGAATTATAAGTGTGGATATAGCAATTTGCCTTCTTACCAACTCTAGGATCAATGAAGTTGTGTGTGCTGCCTGAATCAATAAGGATGGTAAGACGTTGGCCCTTGAAAAATCCCACAACTTTCATGGTTTTTGGAGTGGTAATTCCTACAAGAGCATGGATTGAAATCTCTGCCTCAGACCCCTATGTATCTTCTTCCTATGGAGAAGGTGTTTCAGGGGGGTCCTCATCCTCATCACTCAGGTCAGTGTTAGCAGGTTCCTCAACATCTATCAAGAACAGTATTTTGTTTACACACTTATGTCCTTTAAAAAACTTCTCATCATAATTATAACATAAGCCTTGGGTATGACGTGCATCCATCTCCTCTGTATTCAGTCGCTTGGGTATAGTAGGTTTACTATCCACTAAATTTTGGGTGTGAAAAGGAAATGAAGGTCGGTTTGGAGAAAATCGCGAGGGGCGCCTTTGGTTTGAGAGTTTAGATTCACCCATATAGGCCAAAATGATAGCTTCCATCATGGAATTTGGTTTCAACATCTTTACTTCAGCTTGGAGATCCCCTTTTAAGCCATTGATAAAACAGCTCATGAAGAACCCTTTCGTCAATCATCTTGTCTTATTGGCCAATTTTTCAAATTGATTTTGGTAATCATGGACTGAGGATGTTTGTTGTAGTTTGGTCAAGGCCCCTATGAATTCCTCATACTCACTAGGCCCAAATTGGGTCAGTAGTTGGGACTCAAATTCCTCCCAAGAGAGATTTGGGTTGGAATTACGTAACCACTGGAACTAGTGTAGAGCCTCAAATTCCAAATTGAAGGAAGCCATCTGAACTCGATGATATATGGGAACATTATGAAGTCTAAAGAATTGATCAACCCTACATAACCACCCATCAACATCCTTCCCATTAAATCGAGGGAAGTCCAATTTTGGCATTTTAAAGGATGGTTCATGGTCATTCCTTGTAGATTTTTCAGCCTGGTCTCACAATTGATTCATAGGTGTTATCATTCGTTTTAAATGTTATTATAAACTATAAAATGTTTACCTTTCCTTATTTATAATATTTTAAAATACTCATATGACGCATTTGTTTTTTAGATGATAAATTTAATAAGTTATTTAAACTTTTTAAGTATTGGCTTGAATGGTTCATTTCCTTAACTTGTGTTATGTAGGTAGCTTCAAATATTTTAAACCTTAAGTCGTCCTGGCTTATAAAAAAAATATAGATGTTCTTGAATTATATGTGTTTTAATTGTAATTATACTTCCATAAAATTGCATTATTATATCTTTTATTTGCATGGAGATCTTTTTTTTAATGGTAATAATACTATGGAGACACTATTAAAGTAATTACCATTTGTATTTTTTTTTAGAATCTTACCTAATCATTTTGGGGTATCCTTACCAAAATGATGTACCACAAAAATTTATATGCCTCTAAAAGGCTTAGAAGGATTCTAAAATAACTTAGCATGCAACTATATGCTAAAATTTTGCTCTCTAAAAAATTCAGTTTACGATTGTTGCCCTTAGTTTTAAGCTAGCGAGTGATTTGCTCTAGTTAGCAAGAGAATCACTTATTTTTGATAGAGAATAATACATTATTTAATATATTAGGATGCGTAGATATGTATATGTGTCATGCTAGAAGACTAAGAATCTTGGATACAAGTGGCAAGATAGGAATCCAAAGATCATAAGGAAAGCAATATTTAAGAATTTAAAGAGTTGTCTTGTAAAGCTTATAATGGAGACAAAGCTACATAAAATGTATCTAAATATAGAAATATCCTCGAGATTGTATATTTGACTCATGAATAATATTGTGATTATTTTCTTCAATAATATTTTTATATTTTTGAATTCTATTTTGATTCATATTTTTATGAGATGTATATTCATTAATATTATTTTGTAATTGTCTCTTAATTATATTTTTATATGATCGTTGTGTATTGGGACCTGAGATAATCTGGATTAAAAGCTAACAAATTTACTAGTGAATTTCTAGTAGACCCTAAGCATGTATCTCTTATAAGCCAACTGATGCTTTTGCAAGTAAACTGGTGCTAAAACAATTGATACCGTCCACAAGAAAATCGATCCTAAGCTAATATTTTTATAACTTCATGGGCACCAATGTCCACTTGTGTGAGATCTAGATCCCACATTTATCCATGGCTATGAATTCTATAAAATGGGAATCCCTATAGTAAATTTGTTGAAACTTTTTCCTCCTTATCCGATATTTTATGGCTATAATCCCAACAAATTCTACTACCATGCATTGCACATTAGTCGAAATGAGATGGGGTTCTCCACTTTCTCATCATATCTTAGAATGGATTCTTTGATATTATTCCTACTTTTACATTAGTTATTATAGCTTGGCCTATATATGCTCTAACATATTATAAATATCAACTACATACCCCTTGAGCCTAATATTTTTATTTTTCAAACATGGTACTAACAATAACGTTATCTAGGATCTTCATTTGCTGGTCAAATATATTGGCATCCCTACAACAAATAAACCCTAAATTTATTTGGTTGTATCATGTGCTTGGATTTCTAGGGATGCCAAATTGTCTTTGAAATATTCAAGATCTCTCATCGTATTCAGGATCTTCTTCAATTTCTTGACTAGGTTCTTTTGGTCCATTTTGACTAGGGATAGCCATAGGTTGCAAAGTACAAATTTCAAACATGAAAATTGCTAGCCTATTTATTTTCCTTTATGGAAAGGACATAAAACTTATTTTTAACATTTATTTCCTTTGTATTACGCATTATTTTCTATAAAAAATCTTGGCTTGGTTCTATATTTGTATTGGTTTCAAGTGGTGCTCCTATATATTTAACCTATTAAACTAGGAAGATAAGTAATGTCACTTGGAGTAGGATTTGTCCTACCTAAGATGGTGGGTTTGGGAGACATGTGGAGGTGGAAGGCAAAGAAAATTATGTGGTGATGGAATAAATTAGAGTGAAAATAAAGGAAGTGGTTTTCAATACTAGCTACATTAGCAAGTCAATTAGTGATGGAATTATCAGTGAAGGCAAGGCTAATGGTGGTGATATCGTATATGAGACTAATGGTTATGTGGTAGAAACTTGAATGAATTATGATCAAAATTAAGTGATAAGTGTGATATAAAACATGTAATAGACCATTAGAGGTATATTACATCCAAGAGAAATATGACTTGCATTGATCGAGGGTGAGTGAATTTTAGTAGAAGAAGAGGCAAGAGAGAAGAAGAAATATGAGTAGAAAAAATAATAGAGACATAAATGGGAGTAGTGGGTAGTAGAAGGTAATTATAAATTATTATAGTTGTGGCCACAACACTAGTCATTTCCTACTTATGATGGGCACCTTCTTGAGGGATTTCCCTCCCCTCAAGTTGAGTTTTCCACCTTTCATATTTTCATACATACTAAGATTATTTTAACCATTTGGTGGTACCTGTTGAATACTATTTTTCCTTCAACTACAATCTACCTTACCACCAAACTGACCATTACTAGCATTCTACGTGTAGTAAAAATGTTAATTTTATTGTAGCCTTCATCTTAGCCCCTTGGGAGCTTGATGGACTAGTCCTCACTTCACTAATTATCTTGGAATTATACTCTTCGGGTGTTTTCTATTCCAAATTATGGATAATTGGTGGTAAAATATGTTTCTTATGTTATTTATATTTAATATGCATGTTTCATACCTCATTGTTTGCCATGCTAGGATTTTCTTCCTAATTTACCTCAATTTTCATAAGGACCCTAGATTCCAATCATTCATATTTATTATATCCAACTTCATGTAATATTGGGTGTATAATCCCTCTATTTTTATCAACATAATATCAAATGTAATATTTGGATCTATCAAACACCATTTTTTAAAGTATTTTGACTTGAATTGAAGAATATGAGTGGCAATATCTAACCTTTCAATCAATAAATTGGATGGTCAAGTTCTATCTAGTATAGAGACCACTTCTTTACTAATTTAGATTTTCATAATAATAGGTTGATAGTTTATCTTTCTATTTCCTTAGTTTCCTCTTAAACATTTATGGTACTTGACTTATATCACAATTGATTCATAGGTGTTATCCTAGGTGAAATTAGAATTGAAGAACACAAGCTTATACTCAGAGGGGGGGTGAACAGTATAAGACTACTTTTCACTTTTTCCTTCAATTCAACATTCAACTCAAAATTATGCAGTGTATAGAAAACAGTATCAATCATAAATTAAAGTAATGCGAGAAAACACCATCCACAATAGAGACACGAGCAATTTACGTGGTTCACCCAAAGTGGGCTACTCCACGGATAAAAATTTTCACTAAAATTTTATCAACAAAATGCGGAAACCTTTCCCGATTATAATGTTTATGGGTACCAACCCAAAGGAGACACCAATCCCCTAACTCTGCTCTAGCTGGTGATCCTCTAGAAGACCTTTGCCTCCGCTACCCTTAGCAAGTGGAACTCTATCCACAGAATACACCTGCCTTCCCTGCTCTGGCTGGAGACCTCTGTCCTCAACTCTGTCACCTCAAAGCTTGGTCCTCGAATTTGCACTAAACATAGTCCTTCAATGTAGCACAATGTCCTCTATATTTTTCTCTAATCTACACCAAACACAGTCCTTCGATCTGGCATAGGTCTGTCCTCTTCCTCTTTCTATGGTCTACACCAAACACAGTCCTTTGGTCTGACACAAGTCTGTCCTCAAATCTCTTTCTGTTCTGTCATAGTCGCACTTGGTCGAAACCAACTTTTGCACTATCTACGCAAACACAGTAGCACTCGATCGAACATCAACTTATGCACCTGTGCACAATCACAGCAACATTGTCTTCGCACACTCTGCTTCTCGATGATCGAACTTCTCCCTCGCACTCTATCTATGAATATCACACTTTGAACGCACACTTTCGATCGATACCATTTCTCTTAAAACAACCCTCCTCTTATACTAAAACTTTCAAGATTAAAACTTTGATCCTAGTCGACTGCAAAACCCTAAACAATGTCGGCTACAAACCCTAATCTTCGTCGGCCTAGATTTAACTTTTTCGGCTCAAATTTAACTCTGCAACTCTTCTGTAGCTTCTATCGTGAAACTACATATCGTGATATCATGACATCTTTTGCAACCGTACACTATCTTATGGCTTTTGTCATGATATCGTGACACTTTAGTCGTTGACAACTTTTACTAAGCTCTTGTCACGATATCACGACACTTCTCACTTTGTCAGCAACAACTTTGCTTTTGTCACAAAATCATGACACTTCTGCCTCTGTTGACGTCATCGTCACTTTTGTCGCAAAATCATGACATTTCTCGCTTTATCAACCTCTTCTCGACTTGCACTAGCAAAAATGGAACATGTCACAAAATCACGACGCTTTCATTGCCTTAAGCTCTTCTCTGCCTTACACTCGTGAAACTGGAACATGTCACAAAATCATGACGCTTTCGCCTTTGAGCTCTTCCTTCTTGAATTCATCATGAAATCACGACGCTTCTTCTGTTGAAGACTTTCTTACTATTTCTGTCACGAAATCTTGACACTTTCTCCAACTGAAAGCTGCCATCTCAACCTGTCACAAAATCATGACACTTTCTCCAACTAAATGCTACCATCTCAACCTGTCATGAAATCGTGACACTTTTTGCATTTGTATGACTTCTTTGTAGCCTATCACGAAATCGTGACGCTTCTCATTTCAGAGTCTTCCTTTTGCTGCATATCGTAAAATTACGATAGTTCTCATTTCGAGCTTTTCAGCATGTCACAAAATCGTGACAGTCCTCACTTCATCTTTTGTAGCATGTCGCAAAATCATGACACTTTTCGAGATACTTTATCTCTCTTCGAACTTGTCATGAAATCATGACAGTTCACACTACGGACTCTCCCTTCTGCATCATGTCGTGAAATCATGACACTTTTTCATCCGTACAACCTTCCTTGCATTATGTCACGAAATCACGACACTTTCCACCTTGCTTTCTTTCTCTGCCAACATGTCGTGAAATCGTGACAGTTTTTTAGCTTCTTCTCTCTCTTCCAACATGTCACGAAATCGTGACAGTTTTTCCAGCTTCTCTCTCTTCTCACATGTCGTGAAATTGTGACACTTTTGCAAAAATATTTCTCTCTCCTGCCTAAGTCACGAAAATACGACATGTCACGATATCGTGACATTTTTCCAACTTACTTTCTCTCGAACCTGTCAAGCCGAACCTTCAACAAAACACATTATTTTACATCAAATCAAATTCTTTCAAAATCTCCTTGACATCAATGACAACTTATTTACTTGAGCAATTGCAAAGAACTCAAGGTACCCAAAATTGCCAACAATCTCCCCATTTGTCATTGATGGCAACCCTTTATTAAAAACACGTCTCAGGAGCTAAAACTGAAACCAATTGTGCTAACAGCTGAGAATCTCCTTGTTCTTTGAATCCTCCTGTTTTGACTAACCCTGTTCCAGTTATTAGCCTTGCAAAAATTTGCCTTATGCCCAAACTGTTTACAAGGTAGCAATACCCTTGAAAGAAATTACCACCTCTGAAACTGTCATTTATCTTCCTTACTTGAGCCATGCAATGTGCAGCCATGTGACCAAACCTGTAACATGCAAAACATCTACCATGAAATTTACCTTTATTCGACCTCTTGGGTCCTGAAAACTTCTTCGTATTCTAATTTTCATTTTTTGTTTCTGTGCATCGATCAGTTAAGGACTCAGGATCTGAAATACTTTCCTCATCAGAACTCTCTTCCTTGTGCGGCTTAACAAAACCAAGGCCTGTTTTATCTGTTGTTTTCTTTTGACCTTTGATGAGATACTTAACCCTTTTGGAGCTATCTTGAAACCTGTACAGCTTATCCTTGTACTCTTTAGTTTTCACTTCCAAAGAAGCCATTTTCTGTTCCAACTCATTATACTGAAGAATCTTAGACTCTAACTCGTCCTTGAGTTCTTGTGTCTTAGCTATAGAGAATTCAAGACTTTTTATAAGATCGTCTCTCTCCATACAACATTCATCTAACTTATCCTTGAGTTTATCATTCTTCTTTCTTTCCTTTTTCAAAGCACTAAGAGCATTATTAAGTTCTCTTTCAAGATCCTTTATTTGTTTGCTTTTTGAATCCTCAAGGCCTTTTCCAGATTTCTTATCACTAGAGGTGCTACCTTTTTCAAAAACCATACAAGCATCTTCTTGATAGTTTTCTGAAGCATCCTTATACATCTCGGAAACCAAATCATTATTTGTACAATCATCCTCAAGGTGACCAAAATTTCCATATCTACGACATTTCATAATAATGAATCTATGTTTCGGTTCTTCCTCTTTTTTTGATATGAACAGCATCTCATTTTCCTCATCACTTGAAGAGCTTTCACTATCATCGCTAGAACACTTACTTGCTTTGTCTAGGTAGAAACTCTTCTTGTTCTTGTGTGAATACTTCTTTCCTTGATTGTTGTGCTCATCTTTGTTCTTTCTGTAATACCGTGCTTTTCGAATCTTTGCTCTTAACATCCTGTTTCTCTTCATAACTTTCATTCTTGGAAACAGTACAGTCAGTAGCATAATGACCAAAATTTCCAAAATTGAAGCATCTTATATTTTTCATGCTTTTGTGCTTTCTAGATAACTTGCCTTTCTTGATATAATATGCCTCTTCATCACTAGAAGACTCATCACTCTCTTGAAGTTGTTTACCCTTAGATTTCTTGGTAGCCTTGAAAGCTGCCTCTTTCTTGACATCAACCTTCACTTGATTTCTCAACTCAAATGCTGCAATTATACTATGAAACTCATCTTTTTTTAGTTTATCCAAATCTTTAGCTTCCTCAATAGCAAAAATATTTTCACTAAATCTATTAGGAAGAGATCTTAAAATCTTATCACAAACATCATTTTCAGCAAGCTCAAGTCCTAAGTCTTTCATGGAGTTAACAACCTCATCCATACGAAGAATATAGTCACTAATATTTTTATCATCATTCATCTTGAGTTGTTCAAACATACCTTTGAAATGTCTCAACTTGGCCTTTCTAACATTTGCATCACCAATATGAACCACCTGCAACTGTTTCCACATTTCACTAGCTATCTTACAGTGAATTACTTTGGTGAGATCTACTTTCTGTAAACCTTTCAGGATTGCATTCATTGCTTTTGAATTGTTGTGATGTAGAAGCCTATCTTCTTTAGTATATGGACCATTTACAGGAATAGTGTACCCATCTTCAATCACTTCCCAAACCTCATTCCCAAGTGCCATTAGATGAACCTTCATCCTAGCACTCCAAAGACCAAAATCTAATCCATCAAGAATAGGTGTTGCATTGCCACTTGAATAATCCATTGTGTTCTTTACTGGCTTTTCCTTCAAGTTGTTAAACTTTTTGAAGGCATCCGCTCTGATACCAATTGAAGAACACAAGCTTATACTCAGAGGGGGGGTGAACAGTATAAGACTACTTTTCACTTTTTCCTTCAATTCAACATTCAACTCAAAATTATGCAGTGTATAGAAAACAGTATCAATCATAAATTAAAGTAATGCATAAAACACCATCCACAATAGAGACACAGCAATTTACGTGGTTCACCCAAAGTGGGCTACTCCACGGATAAAAATTTTCACTAAAATTTTATCAACCAAATCTGGGAAACCTTTCCCGATTACAATGTTTATGGGTACCAACCCAAAGGAGACACCAATCCCCTAACTCTGCTCTAGCTGGTGATCCTCTAGAAGACCTCTACCTCCACTGCCCTTAGCAAGTGGAATTCTATCCACATAAGACACCTACCTTCCTTGCTCTGGCTGGAGACCTCTGTCCTCAACTCTGTCACCTCAAAGCTTGGTCCTCGAATTTTCACTAAACATAGTCCTTCGATGTAGCACAATGTCCTCTATATTTTTCTTTGATCTGCACCAAACATAGTCCTTTGGTCTGGCACAAGTCTGTCCTCTTCCTCTTTCTCTGGTCTACACCAAACACAGTCCTTTGGTCTGGCACAAGTCTGTCCTCAAATCTCTTTCTGTTCTGTCACAGTCACACTTGGTCGAAACCAACTTTTACACTATCTGTGCAAACATAGCAGCACTCGATCGAACATCAACTTATGCACCTGTGCACAATCACAACAACACTGTCTTCGCACACTCTGCTTCTCGACGATCGAACTTCTCCCCCACACTCTATCTACAAATATCACACTTCGAACGCACACTTTCGATCGATACCATTTCTCTTCAAACAGCCCTCCTCTTATACTAAAACTTTCAAGATTAAAAATTTGATCCTAGTCAGCTGCACAACCCTAAACAACGTCGGTTGCAAACCCTAATCTTTGTTGGCCCAGATTTAACTTTGTCGACTCAAATTTAACTCTATAACTCTTTTGTAGCTTCTGTCGTGAAACTACAACATGTCACGATATCGTGACATATTTTGCAACCGTACACTATCTTATGGCTTTTGTCGCGATATCGCAACACTTTAGCCGTTGACAACTTTGACTAAGCTCTTGTTGCAATATCATGACACTTCTCGCTTTGTCAGCAACAACTTTTCTTTTGTCACGAAATCACGACACTTCTGCCTCTTCTAACGTCATCGTCACTTTTGTCACAAAATCGTGACATTTCTCGCTTTATCAACCTCTTCTTGGCTTGCACTAGCGAAAATGGAACATGTCACGAAATTGTGATGCTTTCGCTGCCTTAAGCTCTTCTTTGCCTTACGCCCATAAAACTGGAACATGTCACGAAATCGTGATGCTTTCACCTTTGAGCTCTTCCTTCTTAAATTCGTCGTGAAATCACGACGCTTCTTCTGTTGAAGACTTGTTTACTATTTTTGTCACAAAATCATGACACTTTCTCCAACTAAAAGATGCCATCTCAACCTGTCGTGAAATCGTGACACTTTCTCCAACTGAATGCTGCCATCTCAACTTGTCATGAAATTGTGACACTTTTTACATCCATACGACTTCTTTGTAGCCTATCGCGAAATCGTGACGCTTCTCATTTTAGACTCTTCCCTTTGCTACATGTCGCAAAATCGTGACAGTTCTCACTTCAAGCTTTTCAGCATGTCATGAAATTTTGACAGTCCTCACTTCATCTTTTGCAGCATGTCGTGAAATCATGACACTTTTCGAGATACTTTATCTCTCTTCGAAATTATTGTGAAATCATGACAGTTCACACTGCAAACTCTCCCTTCTGCATCATGTCACGAAATTGTGACACTTTTTTGTCTGTACAACCTTCCTTACATTATGTCGTGAAATCGCGACACTTTCCACCTTGCTTTCTTTCTCTACCAACATGTCGCAAAATCGTGACAGATTTTTAGCTTCTTCTCTCTCTTCCAACATGTCATGAAATCGTGACAGTTTTGCCAGCTTCTTCTCTCTCTTCTCACATGTCGTGAAATCATGAAACTTTTTCAAAAATCTTTCTCTCTCCTGCCTAAGTCGCGAAAATGCGACATGTCGCGATATCACGACATTTTTCCAACTTACTTTCTTTTGAACCTGTCAAGCCGAACCTTCAACAAAACACATTATTTTACATCAAATCAAATTCTTTCAAAAGCTCCTTGACATCAATGACAACTTATTTACTTGAGCAACTGCAAAGAACTCAAGGTACCCAAAATTGCCAACAAGAATGATGCTTCTTGATATTTGTTTCCTATAATTTTCAACAAATAATTTGATTTTCCTATTTTCATTGGTCATCTATAACATCTTAATATTTTTGATCTATCAAACAACACATTGTATGGTAAAATATCAAAATCCATAACAAGTTTCTCAAGTTTAAAAATATTAAAGTTGGAAAACACCCATTTGGAAGGAGAGGGTCCATTTACAATAGGAAGTCTTGTAGAAGTCAAAATGTTGCATCTCAGTTACAACATGCTTAGGGTAAATTTGACACCGAGTCTTCAAAAATGTTTCAAGTTATATATTTTAGAAGTTGTTAATTATTTTGTGTTTGAGGAGATGCCAATTTGGTTAGAAATATTTTTTGAATTGATGATACTTGTCTTGTTATCAAATCAATTCCAAGGATGCATTCTACATTAACTAGGTAGTCTTTCAAGACTTCATATTTTATATATTTCACATAATAGTTTAATTTGTTGTAAAAAGTAATGCTTAACCTTTAAAAGCACATGAAAGTGCTTTTTTTAAAGAAATAAATAAGTAAAAATATAGAAAACCAATTTTGATATAGAAATATAGATTGAAAAATAAAAAATATGATGGCAAAGATAAATCTAAAGATAGAAAATTATAATCTATTAGTTTAGAAAATCCATTTGCAATGATTCTAAATATTCTTGTATTCAACATTACTTTAAGTATACTTCTCTATAAAAATAATTGGTATCAGAGCTTTCATTTCGTAGGTTTGGTATTAGGGTTAGGTTTTTATGTGAGGAGAAGGTAGAGAAGGCTATAGTAAAGATAACAACAACAAGAACAAAATAAATAGTAATCCATACCTTTTGTAGGAGCAATTTATCTTATATTTTATTTTCTATATAGCATGGCAATATCATGACTACATCACAATAATATAATCCTCATATATAACCATACATCTAGTGTACAACATGATTAATTGATACACACAACCAATAAATATACAAAACTAGTTGATTGACCTCAAACAAAAATAGCTACAGTTACAAAAATTGGTATGTATCAACTCTAAGACCTTGAGTTTGGTTTTGGTGGTGACAACATTGATAAATGAACTCTTAGAATGCCTAGTAATAGATCTTGATCAAGATCATATTCTTGACCATTTAGATGATGGCATCCTTCAATTTATTACAATTATTACATAACAGGTCATCCTATAATGGTTGGAGTGTTCCATATCGATATCCAAGTCTATGAGCCTCTTGTAAATCCCCCTATACTCAATAAAATTGACTCTCTAGCCTATTCACACATCCTACACTTGATAAAGCTTCCCTAAGAATATGCAAATTATCTTATCGTATCCTCTAGTTGTTGTTCTTGTAGACTGTAGTGCATCTTACTCTATGGTGAGTTGTATATCCTCTTACATCCCTATGAATCACCTCATATGGTCTTCCTAGAGGTCATCAAACTATGCATCCAATGGATCCTTCTCCTCCACCACCTATTTATATTGACTCCATAAATCTACCACCTTAGCCTAGTTGATTCAGGTCTAGGCTAATACCTATTGCCTCAAACAAGACATCCTATAGCTCTAGAATTTAGCTTATCATTGACCCCTCTTTGCCTCTTCTACCTCCTCTAGGATATTGCTAGTTCCTACCTCTACTTCACTACTTATATTTACAATAATCACTCCATGTGGTATCACTACCAATGGATTATTTGGTACTACTCTTCCCTTTATATCCCTTTATATATGCAGTACCTCCCTCACATGTCGATGCATGATCGACATTTTTTACACTTATGTATTTGTCCTCAACACTACTAATGTAATCTATTATCGATGAAGTTGTATATACCACTACCCATAGTTTATTTGGCTCTTGCATCATCTAAACCTAGATATAGCATAATTTTATCACTAACATCTTACATGGTAAGACCATCTAGGTTTTGTGGACCTCCAAACCCCTTTTATCTCATTAATTAATGAAACTATTGAATACCTAACATTAGTGTCTCCTATCGAATACTAAATTACCTAAGGATTTGGAACACTCTATATAACTCCTGATCCCCATCTTGTCCAACTAGAAAACACACTCAACAAACCCTAGCTAGTTGTAATACATCCTTTAACCAACATTTATGTCTCTACCACAACCTCCTTATAACTTGACTTTACCAAAGGTTATCAATGACAAGCTTATCCTTGTCCAAGGGTGCCTTTGAATAGTTGTTGCTCCCTATCAAAATGATATACCTAGAAAAAAGCTACAAGTGACCCTACACCCTCAACACTACCTAGAACTCCTCTTAGGTCATCATATGGATAGATGTTCCCATCACCACACCTATAACAATGTGCAACATGCTAGGCTCTAACTGCCTCTACATATGACTCTGTTATAGAAAGATATAGCCTTGCATGTGAAAAATAATCTTACCCCTTCTCAATGGTGTTAATCAACTATTCATATCATGCACCACTAGGTTGGATGTGATCACATAAAGTAAACAAGTTAATTGATCTACCCTCAGTCCTCTAAATAAGACATTGTCAACACTACACTGTATAAGAGGGAATCCTACATCATCTATTAGTATCCTCAAGGGACATGCTCTATCATGATATATTTTCACATGAGGTCCACAAATCAACACTCAAAATATACTTCACACATCCTCAAAACTATTGGATATCTTTCTAGTGGAAAGATAGAAGGTACTCATCTATAATACACCTATATCAATACTATCAAAAGCACTTGGTGAAACTTAACCTTGGACATTAGGACTATGTGTGCTTGCCCTACGATACCTAAAAGTACCTAATGTATTGCAATTAGAAACTCAAGGATAATCTCCAAAGTGTTAGAATTTCATTCTCCACACTCTAAATCTTGTACTATATAAACATAAAAACATATTCATTAGCCTTGCTAGCCTAAGCAAACCCTAAAATTAGCCTATATTTTTTATACCTAGAAAAATTACTACCAACATGTGAAAACACCACATGGCAAAGTCATTGTCATTGCACAATTTCATTGGCAAACAATCTCATTATTGATAAATAAAATTACCCCCAACTCAGATTGTTGCTAGCAAGCAAATTTTCTAGTGGCCAACAAAATTGCAATAGCATATTAAGTGGTAAAGTACAAAATTATTATCAAAATAAAAATTAAATTTCTTGCAAAAATTAGAACTATAAAGTCATGTTTTTTACCACATACATAAAGCCTCGTATCTTCTAGTCCTAATGGCACTCACATCACATTCGCACAATGAATGGAGCATCCATGTAGGACCATAAAAATTCTTGCTCAACTCTCCTCTCTAGAGCTCTGAAATTCAACCCATTCATGGTAAAAATAAATTGGTTTTATGCCTCCTACCCCTTTTTATCCCCCACTCACCTAGATAAACTTTCTTGTTCTCTTCTCGTTTGTCAATCTAGCCTAAAAAAATTGCTTGGGAATGTTAGTTTTTTTTCTTCGAAACTCAAGGAGGCACCTAGCTTGGGGTTATAGATACAATTACTATTACCCCAAAGTACAAATTTTTAGATACTTCTAAATTAAGGTTTTGATTATTATTATCAAATACTTCCAAAATCCTAATCAATTATAAAATTTAGTGCTATTCAATGGATAATTAACACTAATCTAAAAGATCTAGATTTTAAATCTTGGGCTTGACTAGACTAAACACTTATCCCTTTCTTGGTGCTTTCAATGATGTATAAGGTTTAAAATGATTGAAATATGGTGATTATAATGAAATACTGCATGAATTACTGTGTGATAGCTTTCAAGGTGTACAACAAACAATACTATGGTGACCATAAAATATGGACAATGTACCCAGATCATCATGGTAGCTATCGATTTTGTTATATAAAAAAAGATATAGATTTCAAGTGTGTCAATTAAGATGTTGATAATTATTATCCAATACATCCAAAATATTATTTAATAAGTTTAGGTGTAATAGTTGATACTTTATTGTTAAGAAAGGTAGTGGTTGGATATGGAGAACTAACACCAATCTAAAAAATATCAATGACAAGTGTGTCAATTAAAATATTGATAATAATTATAAAATATTTTCAAACTCTTATTCAATCAATTTTGGTGTCATATATGATACTTTATTACCACATTTACTCAATAAAATATTTTTTAATATTTTAAAATTTGATACACAATAAATATCTTCATTCAAAGACTTTAATGCCTGATAAAGATCTCCATTCGACACACTTAATAACATGTCCATAGGTAAAAAAATATCAAAGTTTGAACCAAAGTCTCATATAGGTGATTAAAACTTAATAAAAATAGGATAACCATGGGTAGCAAAGTATAATTTTCAAACATGGTAATTGCTAGGTTGATCTGACATCCATACTACCCTAAATGAAGTTTGAACCAAAGTCTCATATATGTGAACAAAACTTAATAAAAGCGGGATAGCCATGGGTAGCAAAGTATAATTTTCAAACATGGTAATTGCTAGCTTAATTTGACATCCATACTATCAAAAATTATTTTTGAATCGAAGTCTATTGTAGGTGACCATAACTTAATAAAAGCGGGATAGTAATTTCCTCCTCCTCAATTAAGTTGTTGATAAATATTATCAAATACTTTCAAAATATTATTCAATCAACTTAGGCATCATAGGAATGAAAAATCTACTAACATTTTAAAATTTGATACATAATAAAGATCTTCATTCAAATTTTAACACCCCATAAAGATATCCATTCAACACACTTAATAATATGCCCCATATGTAGCAAAGTATAATTTTCAAACATGACAATTGCTAGCTTATTTTGACATCTATACTACCCTAAATGAAGTTTGAACCAAATTCTCCTATAGGTGAGAAAAATCATAATAAAAGCAGGATAGCCATAGGTAGCAAAGTACAATTTTGAGCATGGTAATTACGATATTGATTTGACATTCATACTACCCAAAATGAAGTCTGAACCAAAGTCTATTGTAGGTGAGCAAAAATTCAAAAAAAGCAGGGTAGTAATTTCCTTCTCTTGAAATAGGATGTTGATAATTATGATCTAATACATTCAAAATCTTATTTAAAAATTTTAGGTGTCATAGTTGATGCTTTACTATTATGAAAGGTAGTGCTAGGTAATGGAGGATTGACACCAATCTAGATGGCAAGTGTACCAATTAAAATATTGGTAATTATTATCAAATACTTTCAAAATTTTATTCAATCAATTTAGGTGTCATAGTTGATACTTTATTACCACATTTACTCAATGAAAACTTTACTAACATTTTATCCTATAATACACAAGGAATATTTTTATTCAAAAAATTTAACACCCAATAAATATCTCCATTCAAAATGCATGCCCCATAGGTAACAAGTTACAATTTTGAAACATGGCAATTCCTAAGTTGATTTGATATCCATACTATCCTAAATGAAGTGTGAACCAAAGTCTCTTTCTGGTGAGTAAAACTTAATAAAAGAGGGGTAGCCATAGGTAGAAAAGTATAATTTTCAAACATGGCAATTGCTAGCTTTATTTGACATCCATGCTAGTTGAAATGAAGTCTAAACCAAAGTTTATGTTGTAGGTGAGAAAAACTTAATAAACATGTAATATTAATTTCCTTATCATGAGGATATTATATTTGTGGTTTGATCTATTATCGGAGATAGTGGTCTATGTATTGCTAGTCCCTACCCCTACTCCACTACTTATCTTTACAAGAATCACTCCATGTGGTATCACTACCAGTGGCTCCTTTGATCCTACTCCTTCCTTTCACTCCCTTTATCTATGTAGTACCTCCCTCACATGTCTATGCATGATTGACATTTTTTTCACTTGTGTATTTACCCTCGACATTGCTAATGTAATCTATTATGGATGAAGTTATCTATATCACTACCCATAATATATTGTGCTTCTTGCATCATCTCACCCTAGATATAGTATAAATGTGTTAGTAACATCTTCCTTTGTAAGACCATCTAGGTTTGGTGGACCTCCAAACCCATTCTTCCTCATCAATTGATGAAACTATTGAACACCTAATAATGGTGCCCCCTATTGAATCCTAAATTATCTAAGGATTTGAACCATTGTTTATAACTCCTGATCCCCACCTTGTTCCACTAGAAAGCACAGTCAATGCACCCTAGCTAGTTGTACTAAATACTTTAGCCAACCTTGATGTCTCTGCCATAACCTCCATATAACTTAACTTTATCAAAGGTTATCAATGGTGATTTTATGCTTACCTAAGGGTATCTAAGGATCATCATGGTAGTTATAGATTCCATTATGTAAAAAAAATCTAGATTTCAAGATTGTCAATTAAGATGTTGATAAATATTATTCAATACATACAAAATCTTATTTAATTCTTTTAGGTGTCATAGTTGATACTTTATTGGTATGAAAGGTAGTGGTAAGAAATGGAGAATAGATTTAATACGTTTAGGTGTCATAGTTGATACTTTATTTTTATGAAAGGTAGTGGTAGGAAATGGAGAATTGACACCAATATGAAAAATATAAATGGCAAGTGTGTCAATTAAAATATTGATAATTATTATCAAATGCTTTTAAACTATTATTCAGTCAATTTTGGTGTCATAGCTGATACTTTATTGTCACGTTTACTCAATACAAACTTTACTAATATTTTAAAATTTGATACACAATAAAGATCTTCATTCGAATAATTTAACACTCGGTAAAGATCTTCGTTCAACACACTTAATAACATGCCCATAGGTAGCAAAGTATAAGTTTCAAACATAGTAATTGCTAGCATGATTTGACATCCATACTACTGTAAATGAAGTTTGAACCAAAGTCTCATGTAGGTGAGCAAAACTTAATAAAAGCGTGATAGCCATCGGTAGCAAAGTATAATTTTCAAACATGGCAATTGCTAGCTTGATTTGACATCCATACTATCGAAAATGAAGTCTGAACCAAAGTCAGTTGTAGGTGAGTAAAACTTAATAAAATCAGGATAGCCATGGGTAGCAAAGTATAATTTTCAAACATGACAATTGCTAGTTTGATTTGACATCCATACTATCAAAAATGAAGTTTGAACCAAAGTCTATTATAGGTGAGAAAAACTTAATAAAATCAGGATAGTAATTTCCTCCTCAATTAAGTTGTTGATAACTATTATCAAATATTTTCAAAATATTATTTAATGAACTTAGGCATCATAGGAATGAAAAATTTATTAAAATTTTAAAATTTCATACATAATAAAGATCTTTATTCAAATACTTTAACACCCCATAAGTTTGACCATTCAACACACCTAATAACATGCCTCATATATAGCAATGTACAATTTTCAAACACAGTAATTGGTAGCTTGATTTGACATCCAAACTATCCTAAACAAAGCCTGAACCAAAGTTAGTTGTAGGTAAGCAAAACATTATAAAAAACAGGGTAGTAATTTCCTTCTCTTCGACTAAGATTATCCAATACATTTAAAATCTTATTTAATAAGTTTAGGTGTCATAGTTGACTCTTTACTATTATTAAAAGTAGTTCTAAACAATGAATAATTAACACCAATATTAATGGTAAGTATGTCAGTTAAAATATTGATAATTATGAAATACTTTCAAAATTTTATTCAATCAATTTAGGTGTCATAGTTGATAATTTATTCCCACATTTATTGGATGAAAACTTTGCTACTATTTTAACCTATAATACACAATGAATATTTTCATTCAAAAACTTTAACATCCCATAAAGATCTTCATTCAACATACATGCCCCATAGGTAACAAGTTACAATTTTTAAACATGGAAATTGCTAGGTTGATTTGACGTCCATACTACCCTAAATGAAGTGTGAACCAAAGTCTCCTCCAAATTAAGGTGTTGATGATTATTATCAACTACTTCCAAAATCTTAATCAACTATGAAAGTTAGTGCAAGTCAATGGAGAATTGACACCAATCTAAAAGGTCTAGATTTTAAATCTCGGGCCTTGCCAAACTGAACACTTATCCCTTTCTTGGTGCTTCCAATGGCGTAAAAGGTTTTTTATGATTATGGATGATGCTTATAGGGTTACACTGCATGAAGTACTATGTGGTAGCTTTCAGGGCGAGCAATGCAATATACTATGGCGGCCAGAAAAGATGAACAACATGTCTTGATCATCGTGGTAGTTATAAATTCCATTATGTAAACAAAAGATCTAGATTTCAAGATTGTCAATTATGATGTTGATAAATATTATCCAATACATCCAAAATCTTATTTAATATGTTTATGTGTCATAGTTGATACTTTATTTTTATGAAAGGTGGTGGTAGGAAATGGATAATTGATTTAATACGTTTAGGTTTCATAGTTGATACTTTATTTTTATGAAATTTAGTGGTAGGAAATGGAGAATTGACACCAATATGAAAAAAATTAATTGGAAAGTGTGTCAATTAAAATGTCGATAATTATTATCAAATACTTTCAAACTATTATTCAATCAATTTTAGTGTCATGTTTACTCAATAAAAAATTTACGAATATTTTGATACATAATAAATATCTTCATTTGAATAATTTAACACCCGGTAAAGATCTCCATTCAACACACTTAACAACATGCCCATAGGTAGCAAAGTATAATCTTCAAACATGGTAATTGTTAACATGATTTAATATCCATACTTCTGTAAATAAATTTTGAACCAAAGAATTATGTAGGTGAGCAACACTTAATAAAAGGGTGATAGCCATGGGTAGCAAAGTATAATTTTCAAACATGGCAATTGATATCTTGATTTGACATCCATACTATGGAAAATGAAGTCTGGTAGGTGAGAAAAACTTAATAAAAGCGGGATAGTAATTTTCTCCTCCTCAATTAAGTTATTGATAACTATTATCAAATATTTTCAAAATATTATTCAATCAACATACTTTATTAACATTTTAAAATCTCATACATAATAAAGATCTTCATTCAAAAACTTTAACACCCATAAATTTAACCATTCAACACACCTAATAACATGCCTCATATGTGGTAATGTACAATTTGCAAACACAACAATTGCTAGCTTGATTTGACATCCAAACTATCCTAAACAAAGTCTGAACCAAAGTTTGTTATAGGTAAGCAAAACATAATAAAAAACAGGGTAGTAATTTCCTTCTCTTCAAATAAGATTATCTAATACATTTAAAATCTTTCAGGTGTCATAATTGATGCTTTACTGTTATGAAAAATAATACTAAACAATAAAAATTTAACACTAAAATTGATAAATATGTCAATTAATATTGATAATTATTATAAAATACTTTCAAAATTTTATTGAATCAATTAAAGTGTCATAGTTGATATTTTATTACCACATTTACCGGATGAAATTTTTACTAACATTTTAACCTATAATACACAATAAAGATTTTCATTCAAAACTTTAACATCGTGTAACACATGCCCCATAGGTAACAAGTAACAATTTTCAAACATGGAAATTGCTAGGTTAATTTGACGTCCATACTACCCTAAATGAAGTGTAAACCAAAGTCTCCTCCATGCCCCATAGATAACAAGTAACAATTTCCAAACATGGAAATTGCTAGGTTAATTTGACGTCTATGCTACCTAAATGAAGCGTTAACCAAAGTCTCCTTCAAATGAGGAAAACTTAATAAAACCGTCATAGGTAGGAAAGTACAATTTTCAAACACGGCAGTTGCTAGCTTGATTTGACATCATTCTAAACCAAAGTCTGTCTGTTGTAGGTGAGCAAACCTTAAATTTTTGTATCGCGATCGGTCTCGTTCCGTCATTACTTCTAATCTTTTCATTTTCTTTGAATATTCAAATTCTCAAACATGGAAGAAGTCAGCGTGGAGATTTGTCTATGGTAAGGAAAATATATAAAGTAATGCCCTGCTTCTTGTAATCCATAACAGCATCTCATTCAGCTCTGTGCTATTCAGTTGCAGGTATTTATGTTTGCATTCTGGTTTTGGCTGTAGCTGTCGTTTGAGTTCACTTTCTTATTTTAAGAAAAAATTAAATTAAATTTCCTTCCTTAACCAACGTTTTTACAGGTCAGATCGTTGAATATTAAGTGAAATGGAGAAATATGCGTGTGCCATGCTATGCTTGTTGATTGTCATGAGTTGGTGTTGTGTGATGATAAGTTGCAATGTCACATGCCTACCGGAGGAAAGACATGCTCTGCTGACATTCAAGAAGGACTACCCTGCAGATGTATTGCCTTCATGGCAGGGTTTTAATTGTTGTCAGTGGGATGGTGTTGAGTGCAGCAACCATACATCTCATGTCATCAAACTTGATCTTGCGTCCATGTTGGCAGACGTAGGGGAAAATGCTAGCCATACTCTCTCTCCTGCTTTGTTTGGCTTAAAGCACTTACAATATTTGGACTTTAGTTCTAATGGCCTGGGTGACATACCTCCAGGTATTTGGAATTTCTTTTAAGAGCAATTGAGATGAACATTACAGCTTTATTTGGTATTAATAAAAGGGATTAATTGTAATTATTTTATGTGCAGGTATTTCTGCACTTAAGGAACTGAGATATCTGGACCTCAGTTCCAACAATTTTGAGGGTGGAATTCCAAAGTCCCTGGGCTCCTTGAAAAGGTTAGCTTACCTAAGCATGTCTAACTGCAATCTGTCAGGTCCCATTCCCAATACTCTCGTTAATCTCACATCCCTCTCCTTTCTCGACCTTAGTTTTAACCCTTTCTCTTCACCAGTTCCATTGTGGTTGGGAAATATGACCAGCTTACTTCGGCTTCGGCTTGAATACTGTGATTTTAGTGGTCCGTTCCCGATGACTCTCTCCCGCCTCCCTCGTTTGAAAGAGCTTCGCCTCCATTTCAATGATCTATTAACTGGAGATATAAGTCAAATATTGGACGGCGAATGGCCACAACTTAGTGTGCTTTATCTCATAGAGTCCAATATAACAGGGAGTATACCGCCTTCAGTTGGAAATCTTTCCTCGCTCGGTTATCTTTACCTCAGCGACATGAGAATTGAAGGTCATATTCCCTCCTCCATTGGCAATCTCTCTGCCCTTCACGAACTAGTTCTTAATAACAACTCATTAAATGGAGCGATTCCACTTTCACTTGGCCGACTTTCATCCTTAACTCTTCTCCGTCTTTCGTCCAACCAGCTACAAGGGAATATACCTACCGAGTTGGGAAGACTTTTCTCTTTAGAGCAACTCATGCTTGATGACAATCAGCTTAATGGTAGCATTCCGAATTCTATTGGCTGTCTTTCTCTGCTTAATACCATTGCATTGTCATCGAACAATCTACAAGGCGACTACTCTCTTTCCTTGTTGCAAAATAGTACTAATCTTCAATACTTAGATCTACGATACAATCACTTGACTGTCTACATTGATCCGCTGTGGATACCTCAATTTACCTGTCTCCAAAGTTTGTATTTGGCTTCGTGTAATATTGGAGGTACAATCCCTCCATTCCTTTCCACACAATATCAACTGCAATATTTGGATCTCTCGGACAACAACATTTCTGGAAGCATTCCAACTTGGATAGGAGAATATGCGTGGCAATATCTTAACCTTTCAATCAATAACTTGGAAGGTCAAGTTCCGTCTAGTTTGAACATATCCTTAGGCCGCTTCTTTACCACATTAGATTTGCATAATAATATGTTGATAGGTTCTCTTCCTATTCCCTCAGTGCCGACCTCCAAATTTACGATGCTGGACCTGTCTCACAACCAATTCACAGGTGTTATCCCAGAGGAAATTGGAACGTTGCTTCCTGATGTCTGGTTCCTGTCACTTTCAGCAAATAATCTAAGTGGTCGTATTCCTGATTCCATTGGTCTTCTGCAACAACTGGAGGTTTTGGATCTGTCAAATAACACATTGCATGGTGAAATTCCGGCAACCATAACCAACTGCTCGGCTTTGCAAAGATTGAATTTGGCAAACAATCGTTTGGAAGGAGAGATTCCACCTGCAATAGGAAGGCTTGAAGAACTCGAAACACTGCAACTCAATGACAACATGCTCAGAGGAAATTTGCCACCGAGTCTCCAAAATTGTTGCAAGTTGCAGATTTTACAGGTTGGTAATAATTTCTTGTTTGGAGAGATGGCAGTTTGGTTAGGACAGTTTCCTGACTTGATGATACTTGTCTTGAGATCAAATCAATTCCACGGATGCATTCCACGTGAACTGGGCAATCTTTTAAATCTTCATGTTTTAGATCTTTCAAATAACAGTTTGATTTGTAGCATCCCACCAGAGCTGGGGAAACTGGCAGGCATGAGGAAGGAAGAAATGAAAAGTTTGAATGATTCTGACAATTCCATCTATTCCATCTATTATTACAAGGAAGAGATCCAGGTGATCACCAAAGAATTGAGCATGGTGTATGTCAATTCTGTCCTGTTACTGATAACATGCATTGATCTTTCAGGAAATAAACTGTCAGGTTTCATTCCTTCAGAAATTGGAGAACTTAAAGGCCTACATACCCTCAATTTCTCTAGGAACAATCTCACAGGAGAAATTCCCAAAAGTTTTGGAATGCTGGAGCAGTTAGAATCACTAGATCTTTCCTCTAATAAATTGCAGGGCAAGATTCCAAATGAAATGTTACAAGCTCATTCTTTGGCATTTTTCATTGTGTCAAACAACAAGCTGTGTGGAAGAATACCAGGAGGAGGTCAGTTTTCGACATTCCAAGTATATTATTTCTCAGGAAATCCTTGTTTATGTGGGTTTCCACTCAATGCCAAATGTGGAGCCAAGAACTCTGTTCCATATTCTCCAGGAGGAGAGGAGGAGGATGAGAATTTCTCATGGTATTGGTATGCAGGGTGGATGGTCAGTTATGCCTTTGGCTTTTGGGGAGTATTTATACCACTTATTGTAAAGAGGACATGGAGAATAAAATATATTAGAGTAATAGATGGAATTGTAATTAGACTGTTCGATAAATAAAACGACAAATTTTATCACTACAATCTTCATTAGCGTATACACCATGAATAAGAGGCGTGTCTGCCATCACTTCGTAAGAAATGAGTACTATTATTATCGTCGGCTATTGTATCAATTGAATTCTTCTCTTTTCTCTACGAAGTCTATCATCCTTTAATAATAAATGAGTACTGTTATTATCGTCGTCCGGATTGGCTGTTATATCAATCTAACTTCTTCCTTTTCTCTAGGAATTCTCATCGAAGGCATCCCATCCTATAGGTTCATTTTTATTAAAATGGAAGTAAAATAATTTTTCTTTTTAACTTTGTTGTTTGAACTGTAAGACAGACATATGTATTGCATATTTAAATCACTCAAATGTTTATTTGGCATTTGGAGGAAGTTCACACGGTCGTTCTACAAAAACTTTTACAATGTTGCCATATATTAAAAAGAAAATATACAGAGACTTGTATTTAATTTTTTTTTTCTTCTCCAAAGTGTCTTAACAATGAGTGCATTTTTCATAAATTTAGAGATCGCGAAGAAACAAGAAACTCAACGTTTCAAAACATTTAAGGAGTTTATTAGATAATAGGAAAGCTTTATTGTATAATTTACGTAAGATTAAGGGTTAAAATTTTAAATAAAATCTTTAAATTTTATGTTTAAGAAGTAGTAAGGTCATACACCATATTTTATTGAAGAGTATTTATTTAAGAGAGTTGTCAAATAAACTACTTCTCCACGAAATAGAATGTTACATGAACACTTTAGAACATCAAATAGAAAGTTTGTATGATATTATGGAGGGTAGAGTTGTACACAATCTTTCAACGTGTTCCAAACGAAAATCCAAAATAAACGATCTAGTTGATAGATTTAAAAATTACTTTCCTCTTTTTCAATATAACCTCACTTTAAACTTTTCTAGTTTAATATAAGGTTATTGTAGAGGAATTTAAGCAATTGAACTCATGTACTTATCATTCGTTTGAAATGTTATTATAAACTATAAAATGTTTACCTTTCCTTCTTTATAATATTTTAAAATACTCATATGGCGCATTTGTTTTTTAGATGAGAATTTTAATAAGTTATTTAAACTTTTTAAGTATTGGCTTGAATGGTTCATTTCCTTAACTTGTGTTATGTAGGTAGCTTCAAATATTTTAAACCTTAAGTCTTCTTGGCTTATAAAACAAATATAGATGTTCTTGACTTATATGTGTTTTAATTGTAAGTATACTTCCATAAAATTGCATTATTATATCTTTTATTTGCATGGAGATATTTTTTTTAATGGAGACACTATTAAAGTAATTACCATTTGTACTTTTTTTTTTAGAATCTTAGCTAATCATTTTGGGGTATCCTTACCAAAATGATGTACCACAAAAAGTTATATGCCTCTAAAAGGCTTAGAAGGAATCTAAAATGACTTAGCATGCAACTATATGCTAAAATGTTGCTCTCTTAAAAATTCAGTTTATGATTGTTGCCCTTAGTTTTAAGCTAGCGAGTGATTTGCTCTAGTTAGCAAGAGAATCACTAATTTTTGGTAGAGAATATTACATTATTTAATATATTAGGATGCGTAGATATGTATATGTGTCATGCTAGAAGACTAAGAGTCTTGGATACAAGTGGCAAGATAAGAATCCAAAGATCATAAGGAAAGCAATATTTAAGAATTTAAAGAGTTGTCTTGTAAAGCTTATAATGGAGACAAAGCTACATAAAATGTATCTAAATATAGAAAGATCCTCAAGATTGTATATTTGACTCGTGAATAATATTGTGATTATTTTCTTCAATAATATTTTTATATTGTTGAATTCTATGTTGATTCATATTTTTATGAGATTTATATTCATTAATATTATTCTGTAATTATCTCTTAATTATATTTTTATATGATCGTTGTGTATTGGGACTTGAGATAATCTGGATTAAAAGCTAACAAATTTACTAGTGAATTTCTAGTATAACCCTAAGCATGTATCTCTTATAATCCAACTGATACTTTTGCAAGTAAAATGGTGCTAAGAAAATTGATACCATCCACAAGAAAATCGATCCTAAGCTAATCCTAAGCAAATCTATCCTAAGCTAATATTTTTTATAACTTCATGGGGCACCAATGTCCACTTGTGTGAGATCTAGATCCCACATTTATCCATGGCTATGAAGTCTATAAAATGGGGATCCCTATAGTAAATTTGTTGAAACTTTGTCCTCCTTATCCGATATTTTATGGCTATAATCCCAACAACTTCTACTACCATGCATTGCATAGTAGTTGAAATGAGATGGGGTTCTCCACTTTCTCATCATATCTTGGAATGGATTCTTTGATATTATTCCAAATTTTCCATTAGTTATTATAGTTTGGTCTATATATGCTCTAACATCTTATAAATATCAACTACATACCCCTTGAGCCTAATATTTTTCTTTTTCAAACATGGTACTAACAATAATGTTATCTAGGATCTTCATTTGCTGGTCAAATATATTGGCATCCCTACAACAAATAGACCCTAAATTTCTTTGGTTGTATCATGTGCTTGGATTTCTAGGGATGCCAAATTGTCTTTGAAATCTTCAAGATCTCTCATCATATTCAGGATCTTCTTCAATTTCTTGACTAGGTTCTTTTGGTCCATTTTGACTAGGGATAGCCATGGGTTGCAAAGTACAAATTTCAAACATGACAATTGCTAGCCTATTTATTTTCCTTTATGGAAAGGACATAAAACTTATTTTTAACATTTATTTCCTTTGGCTTACGCATTATTTTCCATAAAAAATCTTGGCTTGGTTCTATATTTGTATTGGTTTAAAGTGGTACTCCTATATATTTAACCTATTAAACTAGGAAGATAAGTAATGTCACTTGGAGTAGGATTTGTCCTACCTAAGATGGTGGGTGTGGTAGACATGTGGAGGTGGAAGGCAAAGCAAATTATGTGGTGATGGAATAAATTAGAGTGAAAATAAAGGAAGTGGTTTTCAATACTAGCTACATTAGCAAGTCAATTAGTGATGGAATTATCAATGAAGGTAAGGCTAATGGTGGTGATATCGTATATGAGACTAATGGTTATGTGGTAGAAACTTGAATGAATTATGATCAGAATGAAGTGATAAGTGTGATATAAAACATGTAATAGACCATTAGAGGTATATTACATCCAAGAGAAATATGACTTGCAATGGTCGAGGGTGAGTGAATTTTAGTAGAAGAAGAGGCAAGAGAGAAGAAGAAATATGAGTAGAAAAAATAATAGAGACATAAATGGGAGTAGTGGGTAGTAGAAGGTAAGTATAGATTATTATAGTTGTGGCCACAACACTAGTCATTTCCTACTCATGATGGGCACCTTCTTGAGGGATTTCCCTCTCCTCAAGTTGAGTTTTCCACCTTTCATATTTACATACATACTAAGATTATTTTAAGCATTTGGTGGTACCTATTGAATACTATTTTTCCTTCAACTACAATCTACCTTACCACCAAACTGACCATTACTAGCATTCTACGTGTAGTAAAAATGTTAATTTTTATCGTAGCCTTCATCTTAGCCCCTTGGGAGCTTGATGGACTAGTCCTCACTTCACTAATTATCTTGGAATTATACTCTTAGGGTGTTTTCTATTCTAAATTATGGATAATTGGTGGTAAAATAGGTTTCTTATGTTAGTTATATTTAATATTTATGTTTCATACCTCATCGTTTGCCATGCTAGGATTTTCTTCCTAATGTACCTCAATTTTCATAAGGACCCTAGATTCCAATCATTCATCTTTATTATATCCAACTTCATGTAATATTGGGTGTATAATATCTCTATTTTGATCAACATAATATCAACTATAATATTTGGATCTATCAACCACTTTTGGAAGTATTTTGACTTGAATTGAAGAATATGAGGGGCAATATCTAACCTTTCAATCAATAAATTGGATGGTCAAGTTCTATCTAGTATAGAGACCACTTCTTTACCAATTTAGATTTTCATAATAATAGGTTGATAGTTTCTCTTTCTATTTCCTTAGTTTCCTCTAAAACATTTACGGTACTTGACTTGTCTCCTTGACTGGTGCACATTGATAGGATAGACTCATCTATATGGTGGGTGGTTGTAATGGCTGACATGAGGTTGGCTCTAACATGATGGGCTACTAAGGTTAACCTTTGTAGCCAATGATTGATGTCTCCTTCAATGCTCTCTTGTCTACATTCCTTTTTGAGTGCACAATTGCCAGGTGTCCCTAGTTGAGGTGGAACCTCCTTCTTCCAATAGCAAACCTTCATAATTTGAGCACTAACATTCTTCTTCTTATGCACCCAAATGGTCACCATAAATCTTGCTACAATTCTTGTCAATGTCTTGTCTTCTTTTCTATGTTCTCCTCTATCAAAAGGACCATGTAGACCATTAGATTGAAAATCAATCGTCCATTGGCCTTAGCACCCTTGATGTAGGCTGGCTTGGGGTGAAAGGCGAGTGTCAATCAATAATGGAATATCTAATGGTAGACATAGCTTCTAAGCTTATCCATTTTTCTCTTGAACTATTTTTCCTCCAACTAAAATTGGAAGACACCTTTGGACTACCCTCTTTTGGATTGTCCCACTTTTGATTACATCTTCTTTAGTGAAGTGGGGCTTGCAAGGAAAATTTCCCTAAATTAATGATGGGAGAAAGAGAATATTATCATGGATTTGCAAAGTTGGCTCCACCACATGCCTCTTACCCCTAAGACTAGAGAGGATGTAAGCATATGACTCCAAATTAAGAAATACAATTATGTCAAGAGTAAGGCATGGCTCTAATTGCTTATAAAATTTAATCAAAGCATTAATAACTACCCTACTTTTTAATTTAGAAGAAAACTCAACATTAATTAAGTTCCTTGCCAAACAAGAGGGTATAATAGCAATCAAACTAACAAACCACTTGTTAGATGACCTTTCAAAGTAGGGAAATATTTTTATATCTAGAAACAAGCTCCTAGAGACAACAATAAATGCATGGACATTCACTATTTACTAGAAAACAATAGAAAGTAGGATTGCAATATTAAAGACAACAATAAATGCATGGGCATTCACCATTTACTAGAAAACAATAGAAAATAGGATTGCAATATTAAGATGCAATCTTAATTGCATAGAAATATTAGATAGTCTAGGCATAGTAGGAGTCTTACAAGTTGGAGAATTATCAAGGATTATTAAACCAATAGAAATAGGTCCAAAAACAACAAGAAAGTTAAACTTTACTGGGATCATTGGTTTAAGAGGTGATCTCACTTCTATATGACAAACCTTAATAGTGTATAGGCTAATAGTGGGATTTGGTTTGGGATAGTAAAAAATAATGTAGGAATTGATGTTTCTAATGATAAAAAAACAATAGGTCTATCTTCATAGTAGTTTTAGAACTAATAAATTTTAGCCTTTATTAAATGCCTAAGAAAAGACAATGATGTCGAGAGCAGGGCATGGCTCTAATTGCTTATAAAATTTAATCAAAGCATTAATAACTATCCTGCTTTTTAATTTAGAAGAAAACTCAACATTAATTATGTTCCTTGCCAAACAAGAGGGTATAAGAGCAATCAACTAACAAACCACTTGTTAGATGACCTTTCAAAGTAGTAAAATATTTTTATATCTAGAAACAAGCTCCTAGAGACAACAATAAATGCATGGACATTCACTATTTACTAGAAAACAATAGAAAGTAGGATTGCAATATTAAATACAACAATAAATGCATGGGCATTCACCATTTACTAGAAAACAATAGAAAATAGGATTGCAATATTAATATGCAATCTTAATTGCATAGAAATATTAGATAGTCTAGGCATAGTAGGAGTCTTACAAGTTGGAGAATTATCAAGGATTATTAAACCAATAGAAATAGGTCCAAAAACAACAAGAAAGTTAAACTTTACTGAGATCATTGGTTTAAGAGGTGATCTCACTTATATATGACAAACCTTAATAGTGTATAGGCTAATAGTGGGATTTGGTTTAGGATAGTAAAAAATAATGTAGGAATTGATGTTTCTAATGATAAAAAAACAATAGGTCTATTTTCATAGTAGTTTTAGAACTAATAAATTTTAGCCTTTATTAAATGCCTAAGAAAATACAATGATGTCGAGAGCAGTGCATGGCTCTAATTGCTTATAAAATTTAATCAAAGCATTAATAACTACCCTGCTTTTCAATTTAGAAGAAAACTCAATGTTAATTAAGTTCCTTTCCAAACAAGAGGGTATAAGAGCAATCAAACTAACAAACCACTTGTTAGATGACCTTTCAAAGTAGGAAAATATTTTTATATCTAGAAACAAGCTCCTAGAGACAACAATAAATGCATGGACATTCACTATTTACTAGAAAATAATAGAAAGTAGGATTGCAATAATAAAGATAACAATAAATGCATGGGCATTCACCATTTACTAGAAAAAAATAGAAAATAGGATTGCAATATTAAGATGCAATCTTAATTGCATAGAAATATTAGATAGTCTAGGCATAGTAGAAGTCTTACAAGTTGGAGAATTATCAAGGATTATTAAACCAATAGAAATAGGTCCAAAAACAACAAGAAAATTAAACTTTACTGAGATCATTGGTTTAAGAGGCGATCTCACTTCTATATGACAAACCTTAATAGTGTATAGGCTAATAGTGGGATTTGGTTTAGGATAGTAAAAAATAATGTAGGAATTGATGTTTCTAATGATAAAAAAACAATAGGTCTATCTTCATAGTAGTTTTAGAACTAATAAATTTTAGTCTTTATTAAATGCCTAAGAAAAGCAATAATTCCAATTTCATATCACATATCTAAATATTTTGATGTAGATATAATAGAGATAATAGATGTTCTATGTCTATATACCCTAGTTTTGCAGAAATTAAATTCATCAATTCCTAGCATGTAATAATCAAACAAATTACTACTATCTCCATAAGCAATTTCACAAAAAAATGTATGAGAGTGACTATCATAATCATATAAAACAAGAATTTGCATATAAAACAAGAATTTCCATTGAATCTACTTGATAATTTCTCAACCACCACCTCAAAAATAGGATTTTTACAAGAAGCATTATTAGTTTCAATGTTAAATGCTTGATTAAAATCATTGTCCACATCATTATCACCTCTCCCATGTTATCATCATTCACACAAAATGTTAATTGTTTCAATTTGGTAGCATGCTAATGGGCTTTATGTAACTTGGACAATCATTGATAGAATAAAATATGATCTTCTTTCTTCTTAGGTCTCAACAATAAGGAAAAAATTTCAATTACCTCTTGAAGAAGGGGTATGATAACATCCATATTAGATTAACCATATTCTAATTCATACTAGTCATGCGGATATTTCAAGTGGAATTTAGCATGCCCCTTGTATAGCTTCCTTTTAGAACTCCACTTTGGCTCAGGCTCGTAAATGAGAATCTTTTTATGTCTCATCCATAGAAGGAAAAAAACAGCTTTCATGCTATGGAGGATGAGGCCTTCAAAGATCTAAGTCTCCCTCCATGTTGAAAATTTATCATCATATTGTCCACTTGACAAGTAAAAGAAGTTAGAACTCTCATCTTGTTAGTCCAAAATCTTCTCTATATTATAATTGATCTAAAAATAAAAAACATAAAATTAACTCTTACTTATTTAGACCTAATTAAAATAAAAAAGTAAATGCAACCCATAAGGTTTTGTGGTTGACCATTATAAGCATATCAATGACTTCTATTATGAACACTACCTAGGTGATAAAAATATCATTACCTAAATGTAGTGATCACTTTGTTGTAATGACAACGGCATATCAACGACCTACGGCCGCCCATCAAAGGCCTCTCCCAAATTATATATAGTCCACCACATTCACTCTCGCCTTCCCTCATTCTTCACCAAATGCACAGATTGCAGTGAACAATGGCAAGGTCTTCTTTGGCTTTATTATTTGTGGTTCTCATGGCAACAGCTTCCCTGACTTTGTTGTACGGCCAAGGTAATATTCCCTTCTTCGTAAATTATACCAAGATATCCACTATGGTTCTTCATCTTTTAAGATAATATCTTGATACATGTAAATATCAAGATATTCTTCTTAGTAATTATGAGTATCCAAATTTTTCTCTTGCTTTTGGCAGAGATGACGTTTGCAAAGATGGAACAGGGTAACCAACATGAATTGTCTGGGGCAGCTCAGGTAACGAAAGTTGTTCATAATTCACAGATTAGAGCTTTGTTATAATTAACATGTTTGTTGTCAATGATTTCTGTCTATGGGATTTTATTTCCCAGGGGTTTGCAGATATTGACAACAATTTGCCCAGTAATGGAGATCGAAGGACGGTAGAAGAGCACTTAGATTATGAGGATCCGGAGCTAATAACACTCTGCCGTGCAAAGATGGAAGAGGGTAACGAACGTCAGCTGTGTGGGCAGCTCAGGTAACGAAAGTTGTTCATAATTCACAGATTAGAGTGTTTGTTGTCAATGATTTCTGTCAGTAGACAAGCCTTACAACCATTATTTAATTGATCAGGGTAGGGTTTAAATCATAGAGACTGTTTTCAACAATCTTATCCGGTTAGTTCGTGTTGACCACTCATAAGAAAGAGTAGACTACTATCTTTGCAAAGGGTTGGCTTTCCCCAAAGTTTAAACCTAGGTCTCTTTTTTGATAAGTGTTCACCCACACCTGTGCTTACCAATCCACTTAAGGGGTAAACCTTAATTCCCCACACCTACACATACCAATCCACTTAGACTCATAAGAAAGAGTAGACTACTATCTTTGCAAAGGGTTGGCTTTCCCCAAAGTTTAAACCTAGGTCTCTTTTTTGATAAGTGTTCACCCACACCTGTGCTTACCAATCCACTTAAGGGGTAAACCTTAATTCCCCACACCTACACATACCAATCCACTTAGCCTCCTGAAAGTAAAACCTTAATTAAAGAAAATCTTTCTCCATATCCGTAAGGACCAAAAATTTGAAGAGGCATGTCTCATAGATATACCTTTCAATCTAACATTGAATAAATTATTAATTCGCCTTGATTTGTTGAGATGCAATATACAGAGCTTCGTAACTCACAAAACAAAAAATAAAAGATTAAATCTTTCTATTTAGGATATGAGTTATTATTTAAAACACTAGAGAGGTCTCATAGAGTGATAAGTAAGGGGTGCTAGATTGAAAAACATAGAACAACGTTAATAAGACCTTTACTCTCATACACTATAAATAAATGAGATATCTTTAAAGATACACTATAAATAAATGAGATATCTTTAAAGGTTTTTAAGATACTAGAAAATTATTTAATGAAAACAAAAACCATAATAATTATCTCTTATATAAGAGGATCAACAAAGACCTAGAACAGATTTCCGCATTCACTAGATTCAATATAAAACATATAAAAGGAAATTTTTCTTTAGTGAACAAATAAAACCATTAAAATTAATAAATTTCTAACTGCTTTTGTCACAACTAGAGGAAAGCAAAATCACTAAAGGGGTGCTAAAAGGTTCAGGTCAAATATTTATTTCTGCAGATAAGTTTTGGAAAAGTAACCAGATACCTAACCTGTGGACCCTACGAGTTATGCATCATTAAAAAAAAAGGGCATTTCCAGGAATCGAAATAGAGACCCCTGTCACCCAGAACAAGAATCATACCACTAGACCAAGTGTAATTCTTGCGCTACGTCTTCTTTTAATTTTCTGGTCAAATATACTCTTAACACGACAATGCGGCCTGATCGATAGGTTTATTACACAACACTAGCAGCAGTTGTCCTGTTGCATCTGCTGCATAGTTTTTATTTTTATTACAATATTTATTTTATTATTTCAGTATAATTGGATTTAATGTTTTACTTTTGTTTATCTAGTTTACCTAAAAGAACTTAAAATAGATAATATAAAATTTCTTGTATGGTTTTCAAAAAAATCTAGATAAACAATTATATTTTTTTTTTTTTAAATCATGGTATACTTCAGATCTCATATTAAGTTCCACTTTAATGTTCAGCTGTGTTATTTTTTGTTTGGCTTGTATTTCTCTTATATAAATATACATAAAAATAAAGCTTTCAAGTTTAGGAGGGTTATAGTTGGAAAGAAACTGTTCAACCTTGTAAGTTAATTATAAAAAATTTCTCACAATAACCAAATAAAAATATATATATACAAAAAAAAATACACATAAAAATATATTATACAAATATTTTATAATTATGGAGGATATGGTTTAATAAAAGAAAACATTAATCACATTTTAAATGTAATAAAATTTTTAAGAACATAAAATAAAAATATTAAAAATAAAAAACAATTAAACATTTATATATTATATTAAAATATAATTCGTTTAAGAATTTTATATAAAATATTGTTATAGATAGTGTAATTGATCAAGAAACATGTTAGATGGTCAATAAATGAAAGAAATTATGCAAATTTTTGGTCTAATGCTTAGCTCAAGCCTAAATGGTAACCATTGGTTTAGGCATTCTTGTAAAGGTCCAAATATCAAATAATATATTGATGAGTAATAGTTTGAGTTCATGGATTTCTAAGAGTAGTTGAAGGAAAGGAATTCAAACAGATCGGAAATGAACTTCAAAACATATTTTAAGAGATTTATTTTTTAACTGTTAGATGAAAAAATGAATTGATTTGGAAATTATCAAAATATGGTGGATACTCAAACTCAAATATGAAGATATAGAGCAATCAAAATCTCCTATTTCCAAATATTTTTCTTAAGAATGTTTGGTAACTAGAGGCTCTCCTTGGAACCTCAACATTCCCTTGGTTACGGTTCAAAGTAAAATTTTTATAGGTGAGTGTCTACAAAGATGAGGATAGCATGGACCTTTTAGATGTGCCTTGTGTGATAAGGATTTAGAGTATCAAATCATTACTTTTTCATTGTTCATTCACTCATACCATTTAAAGTTACTTTTCTTGAAAATATATTAAACATATCTATGAAATGTTGCATTAGTTTAATTTATTTTTCTTTCATCTTCTTAATTTTTTGAGAATGACTTAAAATTGAAAGAATAAAGTATTACTATCACATTAACATGATAACTAAATTAAATTAAATTAATTATATTTCTACTGTAAGTTTGATAAATTAAATATTTATTTTCTATGAAGACTCATTATATTAGTAATAAAATTTGGAAAATATTTTTTTAGGTAAATAATCAAATTACATATAAAATATCAGTATTTGTATCTCATTGGCAAATTCCCCCAATCTTCTAAAAAAAGGTCTAGGGTTCAAGCCTGACAATCATCATAGGACAAAGAAAACCCCAGCTAGCCTCAAGAGTTCACCCACATGAGATAGTCTCAATGAAACGAAAAGTCTTCATAGGACAAAGAAAACCCCAACTAGCCTTAAGGGTTTACCCACATGAGATAGGCTCAATGGAACGAAAAGTCCTAGCCTCCACGGTATGCAAGGAATGATTTTCCTTAACAAAGGTTTTATGTGCTCGAGGTACTTCACTGACACTCGCAAGTTCTCTCAATCCTTTAAAAGAGGTTTAGGGTTCATAAGACCTGTGTCTCATAAAAAACCCGACTGCCTGAAGGGTTCACTGAATGAGACAAGCACCATGGAAAAGAAAGTCCTAGCCCCATGAGATACGAGGAACAATTTTTCTTTAAAAAAGTTTAGTCCCAGGGAGATAGTGCAACTGTTCGGGCTTTAACTCTTCTTCGAAAGGTCTAAGGTCCAAACCACTAGTGTGTGAGGGGGTTGATGTGTGGTGGTTGTGTGTTAAATTTCATATTGACAAGCATAGCTCTCAACTTTCGAGAGGTAATGGTTGGGAGGAGACTGCCCAGCCCTTATGTGTTGCTAGTAAAGATTTCACATAACCAAATCAATAAAAAAAAATCACATATAAATAATTGCTTTTTGAAGATAATTATAAAAAAAAACAAAATATCTAATAATAGTTGGATAAAAATAAAATATTAAATCTAAATTATTGTAAAATAATATTTTTAAATGTTAAATATTATAATAAAAATAAAAACTATGAAATTTCGTCTCAGCCGCCAGGATGACTGCCTGGGAGGTTATCTAATAAACCAACAAATTCTAGTGAATTGTCGTGCTAGGGTATGTTTTATTGGATGATGAACCAGAAATGCATAATGTCAACGCGCATTTGGTCTAGTGGTATGATTCTTGCTTCGGGTGCGACAGGTCCCGAGTTCGATTCTCGGAATGCCCCTGTTTTATATAACTGGTAATGCAGACATAAACATGTTTGACGTCCACCCTTTTTACCACGACTGAGTTCGATTCTCAAAATGCTTTTTTTTAGATAACTGGTAATGCAGACATAGACAGGTTTGACGTCACAATATGGCAGGCTGTTCACTAGAAAATTATATGTTTTTATGTGCCTGTCCCATAAAAATTGTTCCATGAACCTTTAGTATAGAGATCATAGAAAAAATTGATTATAAAACTTTTGTATTATTCATAAGTAAATAAGAAAGTTATATTATTTGTTTTATCATGTAAATAGGGTTTTTATCCAAAAATTTTATAGAAGAACAATAACTATGTTTTAAGGTATCTTGCTAATATAAGGACAAGAAATTTATGACTTTCTTCTTAGTCACAACGTATAGAAACCAGACTTATCAACATCAATATGTAGTATACAATATAGATCTTCACTAGTTTTTTGCAGCCACCATCATGGAGGGTCTCAATGACAAGTCAAATCCCCAAGATTTAAAGCCTAATTTGCTATAGCATTTGCAATCTTATTTTGTTCTTGAAGAACATGAAGAATCTCTATAGTTTTGAATCTAGATTGAAGTGCATGCATCTTGTCAATCATCCTCTATAACCCCCAATCTCGAGAGAAGGTTTTGGTGGATGCTTTTAGTTGATTAATGGTTACTTGTGAATTGGATTCTACTTGTATTGCAAACCAATCAACCCTACCAGCTTCTTGAAGGACACAAACCATAACACATGCTTTTGCTGGTTTATTAGATAAGATGCCAAGATTCTCTGCAAAAAGAAAAGCATGAGTACCATATGAGAATCTTCCTATGCCTCCTATATTATTTGTTTTGTCATGTAAATAGGGTTTTTAACTAAAACTTACAGAACAACAACAACTATGTTTTAAGCATATCTTGCTAATATAAAGGTAAATAAATTTATGACTTTCTTCTAAGTCACAACATATAGGAACCAGAGTTATCAACATCAATATATAATATACAGTATAGATCTTCACTAGTTTTTTGCATCCACCATCATGGAGGGTCTCAATGACAAGTCATATCCCCACGAGGAGTGGAAAGACTTTGAGTTGGAGTTATAGGTTCCTCATCTTGATCATAAATCTCTAAATTAATCTCTAAAGTTGGTTCTTCATTATATTGAGGTTCTACTATAGGAGAAGGCTCAATAGAGGAAGAGGATGGTTGAGGATATTTCTAAGGGAATGTTTCATCAAATTGGACATTCCTATAAAAAAAGACCTTATGAGTTGTGGGATCAAGGAGCCTGTATGCTTTCATTTCCTCACAATAACCAACAAAGATGAGCTTTTTGCTTTTCTTATCTGGAGCCTTTCTTTTCTTATTTGGGATGTGTGCCCAAGCAATACACCCAAAATATTGAAGAAGGATACATTTGGTTTTGAGCTAGTCCATGCTTCTTTAGGAGTTAAATAGTCAAGAGCTTTATGAGGTGTACGGTTTTGAATATAGTTTGCATAGTTAATAGCTTCTACCAAAAATATTTGTGGAAGATCTCTTGAATGAAGCATACAATTTACCATTTCCTTCAATGTTTAGTTTTTCCTCTCTGCAATGTCATTTTTGCTACGGATTATGGGAGACAGAATGTTGATAAATGATGCCATGACTTGATAGAAATATTGAGAACTCATTACTGTAGTATTCCGCCATTATCTGTGCAAATTTGCTTGATGTTGCAAGAGGCTTAATTTTCAAATAAGGCTTTGAATATTTTGAAGTGGGATAGAACATCACTTTTGTATTTTAGGAAGTAGACCCAAGTTCTTCTGGAAAAGTCATCAATGAAGGTTAGAGCATATTTTACTTTTTTTAAAGAAGGCTCTGGGAAAACATCAAGTCACTATGGATTAACTCTAGAGGGGATGAGCCTTTTAGAGAACCACTTGGGTGGAAAGGATCTCGATGTTGCTTTCCGAGAGAACATCCAGGACATACTCCATCAATAGAAGAGACTTGAGGTAAACTTGTTACCATTTCATGGGTGTTCAATTCCTTTAGGTAGTTATAACTGAGATGACCAAACCTTTCATGCCAAATTTTTCTTTCAAGATCTCCATGAGCCACAAAATAGGATGCCCCTTCTGGATTTTTGAATCCTTTGAAGTGAAATAGGCGAGTGTTGTGATCAATATCTCCTTTGGATATAAGAGAGTGGGGGTCTTGAAAGTCTCTTATCTCAACTCCTATTGGAGAGAAGAGAACAATTTTCCCCTTTTCAAAAGTACAAATCTGATAGACGAAGAGGAGATTTGTTGCAATGTTTGGAACATAGAGAACATTATTGAAAGATCCATAATCAATGAATATGTCATCCTTTCCTTTGAATGGGATAAAGGAAGAGTCACCAACTTCTATGCTACATGTTGAACTTGAGGAGATAGAAGAGAATGACTCATCTGAAGTAGTCATGTGCTGAGTTGCTCTAGAATCTAGGAGCTAGTAATTAGATGAAGTATTGGTGGTATTCCATTGAACATTTAGGGCTTTTCCTATCTACTTTTTACTATTTATTTTTTGATCCTTCATAGCTACCTCTAGTTGTTGTAATATTTTTTATAATTTATTTGCATAATGACCATTCTTTTTGTAGTGAGTACAAGTTATGGGACTTCTTTCTTTCTTTTTGAATTTTTTTATAGTGGAGGTGGATGCTACTAAGGCTTTAGAGGAAGAGGAAGAGATATCATATTTTGCAAGTTTTGTTTCTTCTCTAGTTAGTCTCTCACAAAATTCTTCTAAGGAGGGCATTTTGAAACTTGCACCAAGAGCATATTTTGTAGATAGAAAGGTGGTTGCGAATATTTGAAATGCACCATTTAATTTAGAAAGAATTAGATAGATGCATTCTTCATATTTTTTATCCTTTCGACTACCTTTAAATTGAGTAAGGACTTATTTAAATTTGGTGAGAAAGTCAACAATATTGCTAAAGTCTTTAGGAGATAATATTGTTAATTCTGCCTCTAATTGCATTGACCTTATTTGATCTCCTTTTCCAAATAAGTTCTTTAGTTTATCCCAACTTTCATAAGGATTTTTACAATCCGTAATGTGAAACCTTAAGCTTTCATTTACATTAGTGCTTATAATTCCCATTGTTTCATACATTTTCCCTTTATGAAAAACATTTCATATTCTTTTTCAAATTCAGGTTGCTTCTCTTCTAGCAAGTGTGTGACCCCTTTTTGAGATATGAGACTTAATATTTTAGGCTTCCAAGCATTATAGTTATGAGGGGTTAGTCGATCAATTGTATTCATTTTGCTAAAGAAAATTGAATTAAACCAACATTTCCCCCCCTCTAACTTTAATTTTAATGTTCTTTTAAAGAATGGAACAAAACCCTTAAGAGATACCAAGCTCCTCAATTACTCGCCCTAACGAGAGGGAAATTGTAAGTAAGTGAGGAGATTTGCTAAAACTATTATGGTAATGAAAAATGAATTAATGGATCTTATAATTTTTAATGTAACAATGGCCTTTTGGAAATACCAATCTCTTCAAAATACCCACCCTAACGAGAGGGAAAATATTAGTAAATGAGGAGGTATGATAAATTAATAAGGCCAATGAAACAATTGTTAATCCAGGCCTATATATATTTTCTTCTCAATAACTCATCCTTACGAGAGGGAAACTATAAGTAAAGAGGAGAATGGATACTTGGAACATAGGCTATTTTTTATATCATCCAGAACTTAATATCGGATTATTAATAACCCGCCCTTACGAGAGGGAAGCTGTAAGTTATTTAGAAGTCCAAAACTAGGGACATAGGTGATAAATTTTAAATGATTTAGGTAAAAAAATATTCCTATAAATAAAAAAAAATGAAAATAAAATTTTAACATAGTTTTATATTTAGAAAAATACTCTTTTTAAGAAGTGAATAGCTTCTAATAAAAGTAATAGCAACTTTAAGTTAAGAATTAATTATATTAGAGATATTCTAAGAAATGAATAGCTTCTAAAAAGTATAATTATTTAAAGTTTAGAAATATTTATTTAAAAAAAATGATTAGAAATTTATTTATAAATTTTTAAATATAGTTAAAGAACTTTATAATAGGAAAAATATCAAAAACCATTAATCAAGCAAAGACCAAAACAACACTAACAAACCCTCCTATGCTTTGTTTAGGTGCTGAAAATTGCACCTAAGAAACCTCCCAATTTTTTTTTTTTATATTGAAATTACAATATATCCTTTGTATTATTTTAGTTGCCAAGGAAAGGCACTAAAAGAAAAGGATTTTAACTTTTAGAGGGATAAAATTTTATACATTGAGCAGAAGAATAATCATTTTCTTTAAAAAAAAAATTAAAAACTTTAAGAAATAAAGCTTTAAAGTATATTTTACAGCAAAGAGAAGAGAGGAGGCTGAGATATTAAGAGCGAAATGCTTATTTAGGGAAACTCCAAAAGGCTTGATCTTCACTGCATTAAGGGATTAGATTAAAACTAGAGAAAAAAATTATACCTGATTTGTTGTTACCAATAAACAAAACTAAGATGTCAGAGATGTCGATGGGCAGAGAAGCTTACGGTTAGACTTGGATGGCGCACATGAAGATGATAGAAAATGAAACCAAGGATGCCTATGCAGAGAAGCCTTTGGATAACTTTTGAAGACGATAGTTTGAGGGTGCCCACAAAAGACGTCAGGAAGGCATAATGCAGTGAGGCTCCTAGCAGGCCGAAACATAGCTTTGAGGAGACGTCAGAAGTGGCAAGCCAGATCAAACATTGAGAGGACATCAAATAAGGGCAGGCCAGATAAAATCTTAAGAAGACATCAATGAAGGGCAAGCCATATCAAAGCTTGAGAAGTTGTCAAGCTGGTTCAAAACTGGAGAAGACATCAATGAAGGTGATAGAAACGATGCTTACAAAGCAGAAGACATAGTGAAATATGTGAAAGACATTAGATAAAGCACCATAATATTTTCAATAACTTAATGCTTCTAAAACCACAAATGAAAACACTATTAAAAAATTTATTTCGAGTTGTAGAGATTATCTTTAAGCATATGTTTGATGAAAATATATAGAATTTTGAAGCTCTCCTCTAAAGCACCGAGGGACAAAAAATGAGGATTCTTTTTGTTGCTTACCAGTGATTGAAATGAGGTTGATGTGAGAATCTGGATACTAAGACAACAACATATGAGATATTTGGACGAGTATGAGTAAGGTATAACAGACTCTCTACAAGCTGACGGTCTAGAGTTAATACATAGTGACTTCATTTTTTTCTCGGAGCCTTCTTTCAAAGGAGCAAAATATGCTCTAACCTTCATTGATGAATTTTCCAGAAGAACTTGGGTCTACTTCCTAAAATACAAAAGTGATGTTCTATCCCACTTCAAAATATTCAAAGCCTTAGTTGAAAATCATGCCTCTTGCAACATCAAGAAAATTTCAATAGATAATGGGGAGAATACTACAGTAATGAGTTCTCAATATTTCTATCAATTTATGGCATCATTCATCAGCATTTTGTCTCCCATAATCCATAGCAAAATGGTATTGCAAAGAGGAAAAATCAAACATTGAAGGAAATGGCAAACTATATGCTCCATTCAAGAGATATTCCAAAAAAATTTTGGGCAAAAGCTATTAACTGTGCAAACTATATTCAAAACTGCACACCTCATAAAGCTCTTGATAATTTAACTTCAGAAGGAGCATGGACTGGATCAAAACCGAATGTCTCCTTCTTCAAGATTTTTGGGTGTACTGCTTAGGCACACATACCAAAGAAGAAAAGGAAGGCTCTAGATAAGAAAAGCAAAAAGTTCATCTTTGTTGGTTATTGTGAGGAAATAAAATCATACGGGCTCCTTGATCCCACAACTCATGAGGTATTTTTTCATAGGAATGTCCAATTTGATGAAACATTCCCTCAGAAAGATCCTCAACCATCATCTTCCTCTATTGAGCCTTATACTATAGTAGAACCTAAATATAATAAAGAACCAACATTAGAGATTAGTTTAGAGATTGATGATCAAGATGAGGAACCTATAAATCCAACTCAAAGTATTTCCACTCCTTCTACTTCTTCCACTATGTCAAAATGGGCCTGCACCATTGTTAAAGAAGATACTCATTACATCCAAAATATTCCATCATCCAGATTAACTAACTCCATAGGCACTAGCCTTGTCTGTCAGTCTATTTCCTCTGATCCTCAATCCTTCAAATAAGCAACTAGTATTAAATAATGGGATGATGCCATGGAAAATGAATTCTCTTCCTTAATCAAAAATGAAACTTGGGATTTAGTTCCCCTACCTAAATTAAGGAAATTAGTTCGTTGTAAATGGATTTATAGAACAAAATATGGGCCTAATGGAGAAATTGACAAATACAAAGCTTGCCTAGTAGCCAAAGGTTTCTCTCAAATTGAAGAAATACATTATGCTAAAACCTTTGCACCAGTTGCCAAAATGGATTCTGTTAGACTAGTTCTTGCTCTGGCTACTTCCCAAAAGTGGCTTTTATTTCAAATGGATGTAAAAAGTTCTTTCTTACATGGGGATTTAAAGGAAGAGATATTCATGGAACAACTTGTTGGTTTCACTCAAGACTCCTCTCTTGTTTATAGGCTAAATAAGTCTCTCTATGGCCTCAAACAAGCTCCTAGAGCTTGGTATGAAAAAATGGACTTCTTCCTTCTTTCCTTAGGTTTTTCTCATTGTGAGTCTAATAACACAGTCTACATTTGGAGAGATGAAGTAAAAATCATCATACTTGTTCTATATGTTTATGATCTACTACTCACTAGTAGTGACTTCGCTCACATTCAGACTATAAAAGACTCCATCTCTAAAAAATTTGATATGGTTGATCTAGTTCTAGCTCATTACTTCTTTGAGATCCAAATAAATTAAACAAATGTAGGAATTTCATTGTGTCAATACAAATACACTCTATATCTTCTTTAAAGGTTTAAAATGATAGATTGCAAACCTTCTCCTACACCTTTTCAGTCTGGATTCAATCTAAGTACTTCCTGCACAATCCCTCTATGTGATGCAACTCTATATTGTCAACTCGTAGGGATTCTATTATACCTTACTCATACTCATCCATATATCTCATATGTTGTTGGTTTAATATCCAGATTCTCACATCAACCTCATTTCAATCATTGGTAAGCAACAAAAAGAATCCTCTGCTACTTGCAAGGAACTACTCAATTTGGGCTCTTATATGAGGGAAAATCTATGGATATCATTGGCTACACAAATTCAGATTGGGTAGGTTCAATAGAAGATAGATGTTCAACTTTTGGTTATGTCTTTTGTCTTGGTTCTTCACTAATTGCTTGGTTATGCAAAAAATAACAAAGCAGTGGCCTTATCATCTACAAATGCAAAATGCATGGTAGCAATTTTAGCAAATCAGGAAGCTCTTTGACTTCATCATATTCTAAGATATTTTGGTTTTTTCCATGACAAACCTATTACTCTTTGGTGTGAAAATTAGAGCATAATTCATATTGCACGTAATCCAATTGAGCATCAATGCACCAAGCACATTGAGATACACATGCACTTCATTCGACAACATATTAAGAATGGGAACATATACTTGGACTATATTCCAACTGAAAATCAAGTTGTAGACATCTTCACCAAGTCATTTCCTTCTTCATGTTACATACAATTGTGAGAGAAACTTGGAGTATTACAGCTACATTGAAACAAAGGTCTTTTCACCTCTCCTTTTATTATTGTATTCTTTGGAGGATGGTTTTTTCCCATGTGGTTTTTTTATCATATCTCCCTTACATATTATACATGAGTACCTCATCAGTCCATGTTGTCAGGACTCATTTTTTTTATTATTAAGGATAATCTTTGCCATCCGAATACATGCCTCTTTATTTCATAGCAGATGGTTTTTACCATGTGGTTTTTTCACCATCTCTCATATATATTGTAAATGAGTACCTCATCAGGTCATGTTGCCAAACACATTCCTAGTGGTATTAATCAATTGCTAATATCTTGTACCACAAGGTTGGATGTGATCACATAAAGTAAACAAGTTAATCGATCTACCCTCACTCCCCTAAACAAGATATTATCAACACTACACTATGTAAGAGGGAATCCTACATCATATGTTAGCATCCTCAAGAAAAATGCTTTATCATGATAGATTTTAACATGAGATCCACAAATCAACACTTAAAATATACTTCACACATCCTCTAAACTAATGGATATGTCTAGTGTAAATATGAAAGGTACGCATCTTCAATACCCCTCTACCAATGCTATCAAAAGCACTTGGTGAAACCTAACCTTGGATATTAGGACTATGTGTGCTAGCCCTACGACAACTAAAAGTGCCTAATGTATTGCAATGAGAAACTCAAGGATAATCTCTAAAGTGTAAGAATGTCACTCTCCACACTCTAAAATATTATACTATATAAACATAAAAACATATCTATTAGCCTCACTAGCCTAAGAAAACCCTAAAAGTAGCCTATGCTTTTCATACCTAGAAAAATTGCTATCAACATGTGAAAACACCACATAGTAAAGTCATTGTCATTGCACAAATTTATTGGCAACCACTCTCGTTATTAACAAAAAATATTGCTCCTAACTGAGAATGTTGCTAGCGAGCAAATTTTGTACTCACCAATAAAATTTCAATAGCATATTAAGTGGCAATGTACAAAATTATCTTCAAAATAAAAATTAAATTTCTTACCAAAATTAGAATTGTAAATTTGGGTGTTTTACCATGTACCTAAAGCCTTATACCTTCTAGTCCTAATGACACTCACATCACATCCACACAATGAATGGGGCATCCATGTAAGGCCATCAAAAATTCTCACTCATTTCTTCTCTTTAAAGCACTATAATTCAACTCATTCATGGTAAAAATGAATTGGTTTTACCCCTCCTACTTCCTCTTATCCCACGCTCGCCTAGATCAACTTTCTCCTCTTCTCATTTTCAACCCAGCCTAATCAAATTTGCATGGGGATGTTAGTTTTTTCCTCCAAAACTTGAGGAGGCATCTAGCCTAGGGGCATAGGTACAATTACTATTACCCCAAAGTATAAATTTTTAGATACTTTCAAATTAAGGTGTTGATGATTATTATCAACTGCTTCCAAAATCTTACTCAAATATGAAAATTAGTGTGATTCAATGGAGGATTGACAATAATCTAAAAGATCTAGATTTTAAATCTTAGGCCCCGCCAGACTGAACACTTATCCTTTTCTGGTGCTTTCAATGGCATAAAAGGTTTTAAATGATTATGGATGATGCTTATAGGGTTACACTGCATGAAGTACTATGTGGTAGCTTTCAGGGTGAACAATGCAATATACTGTGGCAACCAAAAAATATGAACAATATGCTTGGATCGTCATGGTACTTATAGATTCAACTATGTAAAAAAAGATATAGATTTCAAGTTTGTCAATTAAGATGTTGATAATTATTATACAATACATCCAAAATCTTATTTAATACGTTTATGTGTCATAGTTGATACTTTATTATTATGAAAGGTAGTGGTAGGAAATGGAGAATTGATTTAATACGTTTAGGTGTCATAGTTGATACTTTATTTTTATGAAAGATAGTGGTAGAAAACGAAGAATTGACACAAATCTGAAAAATCTAAATGGCAAATGTGTCAATTAAAATATTGATAATTATTATCAAATACTTTCAAACTATTATTCAATCAATTTTAGTGTCATAGCTGATACTTTATTGTCACATTTACTCAATAAAAAAATTACTGATATTTTAAATTTGATACACAATAAATATCTTCATTCAAATAATTTAACATTGGGTAAATATCTCCATTCAACTCTTAATAACATGTCCATATATAGCAAAGTACAATTTAAAAAATGGTAATTGCTAGCATGATTTGACATCCATACTACAACAAATGAAGTCTAAACCAAAGTCTCATGTAGCTGATCAAAACTTAATAAGAGCGTGATAGCCATGGGTAGCAAAGTACAATGTTCAAACATGAAAATTGCTACCTTGATTTGACATCCATACTATCGAAAATGAAGTCTAAACCAAAGTCTATTGTAGGTGAGAAAAACTTAATAAAAGTGGGATAGTAATTTCCTCCTCCTCAATTAAGTTGTTGATAACTATTATCAAATACTTTCAAAATATTATTCAATCAACTTAGGCATCATAGGAATGAAAACTTTACTAACATTTTAAAATTTGATACATAATAAATATCTTCATTCAAAGACTTTAACACCCCATATAGTTGACCATTCAACACACCTAATAACGTGCCCCATATGTAGCAAAGTACAATTTTCAAACATGGCAATTGCTAGCTTGATTTGACATCCACCCTATCCTAAATGAAGTCTAAACCAAAGTTTGTTGTAGGTGAACAAAACATAATAAAAACGGGGTAGTAATTTCCTTCTCTTCAATTAAGATTATCCAGTACATTTAAAATCTTATTTAATATTTAATATGTGTAGGTGTCATAATTGATACTTTATTGTTATTAAAAATAATGCTAAGCAATGGAAAATTAACACCAATCTAAATAAAAATATATCAATTAAAATGTTGATAATTATTATCTAATACTTTCGAAATTTATTCAATCAATTTAAATGTGATAGATACTTTATTGCCACATTTACTAGATGAAAACTTTACTAACATTTTAACCTATAAAACACGGTAGATTTTCATTCAAAAACTATAACATCCCGTAAAGATCTTCATTCAACACATACCCTAACAAGTTACAATTTACATACGAAGTCTGTCATCAATTCGTAAGAAATGAGTACTATTATTATCGTCGGCTATTGTATCAATTGAATTCTTCTCTTTTCTCTACGAAGTCTATCATCCTTTAATAATAAATGAGTACTGTTATTATCGTCGTCCGGATTGGCTGTTATATAAATCTAATTCTTTTCTTTTCTCTAGGAATTCTCATCGAAGGCATCCTATAGGTTCATTTTTACCTGTAGAAAGGCTGTTAGATATAAAAGTAGCAGATTAAAATGGAAGTAAAATCAATTTTCTTTTTAACTTTATTGATTGAACCGTAAGACAGACATAAGTATTGCATACTTAAATCACCCAAATGTATCTTCGGCATTTGGAGAGGAAGTTCACACGGTCAAGCCTGTTCTACAAAAACTTTTACTATGTTGCCATATATTAAAAAGAAATTATACAGAGACTTCTATTTAATTTTTTTTCTTCTCCAAAGTGTCTTAACAATGAGTGCATTTCTTTATATATTTAGAGATCGCGAAGAAACAAGAAACTCAAGGTTTCAAAACATTTAGGGAGTTTATTAGATAATAAGAAAGCTTTATTGTATAATTTAAGTAAGTTTAAGGGTTAAAATTTTAAATAAAATGTTTAAATTTCAAAGTAAGGTTTTACATTATATTTATTGAAGAGAATTTATTTAAGAGTTGTTAAATAAACTACCTTCACCAAATAGAATGTTACATGAACATTTTACAACACCAAATAGAAAGTCTATGATACTATGGAGGGTAGAGTTGTACATGTGTTTCAAGCTAAAATCCAAAATAAATGATTTAGTCGATAGATTTAAAAATTACTTTCCTATTTTTCAATATAAGGTAATTTAAAACTTTTCTAGTTTAATATAAGGTTATTGTAGATGTGCATGCATCCCTTGGTAAGATTTAAACTTTGGTCTCTTTCATAAAAGTGGAGGAATTTAAGCAATTGAACTCATGTCATTTGGTACTTATCATTCATTTTAAATGTTATTATAAACTATAAAATGTTTACCTTTATTTCTTTATAATATTTTAAAATACTTATATGACACATTTGTCTTTTTAGATGAGAATTTTAATAAGTTATTTAAACTTTTAAAGTCTTGGCTTGAATGATTCTTTTCCTTAACTTGTGTTATGTTAGGTATATTAAAAAGTTTTAAACCTTAAGTCTTCCTGGCTTATAAAACAAATATAGATGTTCTTGACTTATATGTGTTTTAATTTTTATATTTTAATTGTAAGTATACTTACATCAAATTGCATTATTATCTCTTTTATTTGCATGAAGATCTTTTTTTAATGGTAATAATACTATGGAGACACTATTAAAGTAATTATCATTTGTATTTTTTTTCTAGAATCTTACCTAATTATTTTGAGGTATTCTGATTAAAATGATGTACCACCAAAAGTTACATGTCTTTAAAATATATAGAAGGATTTTCAAATGACTTAGCATGCAACTATATGCGAAAATATTGCTCTCTAAAAGATTCACCTTACAATTTTTGCCCTTAGTTTTAAGCTAGCGAGTGATTTGCTCTAGTTAGCAAGAGAGCCACTTGTTTTTGGTAGAGAATATTACATTATTTGATATATTAGGATGTGCATATATGTATATGTGTCATGATAGAAGACTAGAAGTCTTGGGTACAAGTAGAAAGATAAGAATCCAAAGATCATAAGGAAAGCAATATTCAAGAATTTAAAGAGTTGTATTGTAAAGCTTCTTATGGAGACAAAGGTACATGAAATGTATCTAAATGTAGAAATATCCTTAATATTGTATATTTGAATCATGAATAATATTGTGATAGTTTTCTTCAATAATATTGTTATATTGTTGAATACTATGTTGATTCATATTTTTATGAGATTCATATTCATTAATATTATTTTGTAATTGTGTCTTCATTATAATTTTTATATGATTGTTGGGTATTGGGACCTCAGATAATTTGGCTTAAAATCTAACAGGTTTACTAGTGAATTTCTAGTAGATCCTAAGCATGTATCTGTTATAAGCCAACTAATGCTTTTGCAAGTGCTAAGAAAATTGATACCTTCCACAAGAAAATCAATCCTAATCTAATCAACACCTATGATAGACTTAGATAAATTTTGTAGGGTTTTCTAGGGAAATTGCTATTTGATTCCTTTTTTTATGCTCCTTCAAATTTACGAATACCAAGGTAGTGTTAAGGCATAATATATTTTGTAACTTCATGGGGCATCAATGTCCACTTGTGTGAGATCTAGATCTCACATTTATCCATGGCTATGAAATCTATAAAATGGGGATCCCTATAGTAAATTTTTTGAAACTTTATCCTCCTTATCTGATCTTTTATGGCTATAATCCCAACAACTCCTACTACCACGCATTGCATAGTAATCGAAATGAGATGGATTCTTTGATATTATTACTACTTCTTCATTAGTTGTTATAGCTTGGTCTATATATGCTCTAACATATTATAAATAACAAATACATATCTTTTGAGCCTAATATTTATCTTCTTCAAACATGGTACTAACAATGAAATTATCTAGGATCTTCATTTGCTGGTCAAATATATTAGCATCCCTACAACAAATAAACCCTAAATTTATTTGGTCATATCATGTGCTTGGGTTTCTAGGGATGTCAAATTATCTTTGAAATGTTCAAGATCTCTCATCGTATTCAAGATCTTCTTTAATTTCTTGACTAGGTTATTTTGTTTCATTTTGACTATGGATAGCCATCGGTTACAAAATACAATTTTCAAACATGGCAATTGCTAGTCTATTTATTTTCCTTTATTGAAAGGACAAAACTTATATTTAACATTTGTTTTCTTTGGCTTACACATTGTTTTCCATACAAATGCCATTCTTGATTCTATATTTGTGTTTGTTTAAAGGGGTGCTCCTATATATTTAACCTATTAAACTAGGAAGGCAAGCAATGTCGCTTGGAGTAGGATTTGTCCTACCTAATATGGTGGGTGTGGTAGACATGTGGAGGTGGAAGGCAAATCAAACTATTGGTGATGGAATAAAATAGAGTAAAAACAAAGGAAGTGGTTTTCAATACTAGCTACATTAGTAGGTCAATTAGTGATGGAATTATCAATGAAGGAAATGCTAATTGTGGTGATAGGGTATATGATACTAATGGTTATGTGGTAGAAACTTGAATAGAATGTGATAAGAATGAAGTAATAAGTGTGCTATCAAACATATAATAGACCATAAGAGCTATATTACCTCCAAGATAAAGATGAATTGCATTGGTCGAGGGTGAGAGAAATCTAGCTGAAGAAATGGCAAGGAGAGAAGAAGGAACATGGGTAGAAAAAAAGAATAGAGAAATAAAGGGGAGTAGTTGGTAGTAGAAGTTAAGTATATATTTTTATAGTAGTGACCAAAACACTAGTCATTTCCTACTCAAGAGGGGCGCCTCCTTGAGGGATTTTCCTCCCATCAAGTTGAGTTTTCCACCTTTCATGTTCTCATACATAATAAGATCATTTTAAGAATTTGGTGGTACATTTTGAATATTATTTTTCCTTCAACTATAATCTACCTTACCACAAAATTGATCATTAATAGCATTCTATGTGTAGTGAAAATTTTAATCTCTATCGTAGCCTTCATTTTAGCCCCTTGGGAGCTTGATGGACTAGTCCTCACTTCACTAATTATCTTGGAATTATACTCTTAGGGTGTTTTCTATTCTAAATTATGGATAATTAGTGGTGAAATGAGTTGCTTATGTTAGTTATATTTAATATGTATATTTAATACCTCATCATTTGCCATGCGAATATTTTCTTCATAATGTACCTCAATTTTCATAAGGACCCTAGGTTCCAATCATTCATCTTCATTATATCCAACTTCATGTAATATTGGGCTTATAGTCCCTCCATTTTGTTCAACACAATATCAACTGTAATTTTTGGATCTCTCAAACAACAGTATTTTTGGAAGCATTTTGAATTATATTGGAGAATATTAGTGGCAATATCTAACCTTTCAATCAATAACTTGGATGGTCAAGTTCTATCTAGTATAGAGGCCACTCCTTTACCAATTTATATTTGCATAATAATAGGTTGCTAGTTTTTCTTTATATTCGCTTATGATCGGTTGTAGTAGCTTACATTTAATTTTGTCAATCTAGGTTAATCTAGGTTAGATTTAAAGAGTAGCAATCCAATATAGATTGTACCATAGTAATTAATACTAAGCTTAGTTCAGATCTCTTTTTGGTTTCATGTGTTGCAGAAATTAAAGTTTACAAAAAATAGAATAAAATAAAATAAAATATGCAATTTATGAATTATTCTATATGAGTATATTTGGATCCACGAATGATTTAATGATGCATAATTTAATTTATAATTATTTTTTTATGCAATTTAATTAAGTTTATGCTTTAAATTTTATTCTACATTCTAACTCTATTTACCGAGGGAAGAGATTAGGGACTAACCTTTCGGAGTGGGCCTTACCTCCGGAAGGTTAGTGTGAACCCCTTCCCCTATTTTCTATTCAGTAATTGACTCTCATTTAATTAATATAATTCTTAATTATTTCATAATTACAAGAGAATAAAAGAAATAAAAATTACCAAACCAAGCAAAATATAAAATAATTATTAAACATAGTTACCATATCTTAAATAAAATATTGTTGCTGCTTTATTATTGAAAATCAAACGTACATGGCTACACATCCAAATTTTAGAATTGCATACAGAAGATTACATCAAGAATAATCACAGATTATAGATATTACATCAAGAATAATCACAGATTACAGATATTTATTTTTCGCTCGCCATCTAACCAAACATTTTTAAAGGCCTCGTATGCAAATATATATTGTCACTCAGATAATTTTGAACATAACTCCTTGTATTTCTCCCATATGGTTTGGACTTGATCACACAACAACTTTATTCTAACAAGAATAATCTAAATTAACACATCTCCTAAAATACTTGGACTCAATAAATATTCTAATTGGTCCAAGTGGCAACTAATTATAACATAATACTAACTTTGACTTGGTGGGATAGCTACATAACAATACAACCCTTGATTTAGACCTTTTCTACAACTTTGATCCTTTCTTTTAGGGAAGGATGCATTTATTACAAATATTCACGTATTGTTATAGAAAATATCATAACAAATTCATGCCCCAAATAAATTATGAGTCACCCATGTTTGATTCTTCTAAATGCCTATGTGGAATTTGAACCCTCTCGTGCTTGATTCTTTCAGCTGCCCATGTGGTGTTTGACCAGGCTGTAGCATAGGTGGCATTTTTGAAATAGACTTTTTTGTAGAATTTTCTAGGCTTCCATAACACCCTTCCATAGTGCCCTTCCATAACGCCCTTCTGTAGTGCACATCCATGTGTATCCTCGGTATTTGTTCATCCTTTTATTCAATATATGACCTGTATTTGTTGTAATATTACCTGCCAAAAATATACAAAAACTTTGCACAATTTGTGTAAAATATGATCATTTATCATTTTAACCTCATTCATCAAATTAACTGATAAATCACATAAATAAGGTAAAATAATCATTAAAACACATTTACTTTCATTATTTTGCAGATAGAAAACAGATAATATTTGCATAAAATATGTTTCAATTTGGCACTCATCATTCCCCCAAACTGAAGGAAGTGCATGTCCTCATGCACACAAGATTAATACAACTATCTCAATGGATAAACTCTGCAGTTATAATAGTTGCATAAATCCAAAATTTGGTCTATAATAGATGATTGATGCCTTGTTCATTTAAATCCAAATATTTACCTTGATACTCCATTTTAAACAATATTTCTTTTGGAATGTGATATACATTTGATAAGAAGCACAATGCAAATTGTCATTTGGCTAAATTGGGATTACCATCATATTTTTTTTAAATTAAATAAGTTGAAACAAGAAGGTACTATAAATCATAAAATGAATATGTGTTTTATTTTAGTCTAATCACTTCCTATAGCAGTAGTATTCCAACTTCTATCTATCTAAACACACTTTCCAATGCAAAAGTCAATAGTGATTATTGGACTTATTTAGATGTATATCAAAACTATGCATAAATAATACTTATACATTCTATAATAATGTTATATACAAACTCATACTATCAATAAGAACATCATTATATATATATAATTTAAATTAACTTTTAATTTTTTTTTTTTTTTTTTTTTTTATTCTTATTCTTATTATATTATATTATATTATATATCTATATCTATATCTATCTATCTATCTATATATATTATTTTTTTATTTTTTTTTATCTTTATTTGTTTTCGAGAAGAATGATCAAATTAAAGATATAGTAATTAAAAATAATAAATTAATATAATATATATTTATATTATTATTATTATTATTATTATTATTATATAACTATAAAATATTATATTACCTATACTATACCTCTAAATGATATTATAGCTTTTATTGTATTAAGTATTATAAACTATATTACTGAATATTATTACAAAAGTTGTCTACATAAGATATCTACAAAACTATAGTTTTTAGAGTTTAAGAAAATACTTTACCTGATTCTTCCCCCAAACTGAATTTTGAACTTTGTATATCCTATTACTTCCCCCCCAAACTGTAATTTCAGTCAAAACAAGATGAAGGGTGTTTTATTTATATTGATGGATAATATAATAATAAGTTTTATATATGGGGGTTTATTATAATTTTTGTAATTGTGCTTCCTGTATGTGATTTGGAAGTTTTCAATATAGAAAGGTAATGAATATAAAATCTGATTTCAACCTTCTAGGATATCTTCAATCATGGGAAAAAGTAAAATAGCTATTAAGATGACTTTTTTTCTAAAGGATGAAAATGTGATGGACACAAGCCATGTTTTTGTAGAAAAAGAAAAAAATTGAAACCATAGGACTTTCATGAGGGTTTGCTTTTGAGTTTTGCTTGCATGTGACGTTTCTAGGATTATTCTTCAAGGACTTCAAACATTCTAGCAATTTTGAAACAACTTCATTTAATCCTTTCACAAATCAATATACTATCAAAGTTGTCCTAGTATTCTCAAGCTTCTTTCAAGACCAATTGTGTGTGCAGTGAGGATTTATTTCCCATTATAAGCAAGGATTGAAAAACAACAAGGATTATGTATGTCAAAAAACTAGCTTATCATATGAGCATCTAGAGGTCTTATCCAGACTTAGTGCTAATATGTAAGGATACCTTAATAAAGAGTACCCCATGGTGTTTGAGATACTAAGAATTCCAGGGATTCAAGCTCTTTGCCCCTTTTTTTTTTACTTTTTTTTTTACTTGGGGTACTTGCTCATTTTGGGAGGAACAAGGGATTTTTAGTGCTTTTTGAGGTTCTTGCTTATTTTGAAGAGAAGCAAGAAAATTTTCATTACTTTTTGGGGATCTTGCTTATTTGGAGGAGAAGCAAGAATTTAGTAGGATACTTGCTCGATTAGATGAGGAGCAAGAGATTTTTTTTTTTCAGGGTGAAGGGCGAGCTTGTCCTTTTGCCAATTCTTTAGTACTCTAGACCATGCTAAAAATAGATAAGCAAGAGAAAAATTTTACTTTATGGAAAAAATAACACATGAGTTAATTTTTCCAAACTTCACAATGGTTTTAGATATGTATTTGTGCGTGGTCAAAAGAGAAAACCTTGATCATCTAGGAGTCACTTAGAACATTTTAAAATATTTGCATTATTTCCATTAAAAATTTTGCTCAAAATACTAGATATAGTTTGAATATTTGAAAAACATCTGGACTTCATCTAGCAAACAAGGTACTATGCATCATGTAATAATCATCTTCCTACAATATTTTTAGAGAAAACATCTTCTTAAGCTATCTTTGAAACATTAAGACTAAAAATGGAAGGGAATACAGATACTTCATGATGAAATAAAGGAAGCATACTATTTTTTATTTTTATATATTAATTTTTTTCAATTTATATATATGTAATTATATTATTATTTTTTCTTTTCAAAAAGAAATTATTAGATAGTAACTGGTTGCAGTTTAGAAATGCACTGCAAATCAGTTTGTTGTTTAAGGTGGTGTATGGATTTTTTTTTTAGATAGTGGCTCTTTGTATAGTTAAAACGTATACCCATTAATTAGTGATTTTCTAGTTGAGTTACCAATAGGATTTAAGTTTTACTACACCCTTTCAAATATTTTTTTAATTGAAATTTTCATACTACAATATGTTTATCCTGCCACTTTATAGTTACATTGATTCAATCATCTATAATACCTCTATTTTATTCATTATTATTATTATTATTATTATTATTATTATTATTATTATTATATATTTTATTATATTATTATTTTTTCTATTTTTATTTTTATTATTTATATATATTTTTTAATTATATATATTTATTATTATAATTTCTAATAATATATATATATATAATATTTTTTTTTAAATAAAGGGGTAAAAATTTATTGATAAAAATTTTGGATTACAGAGTACAACTGAGCTTCCAACTAGGACTCAAATAAACATCCAAACAGGCTAAAACCACTAGACTAGAATGACACCCAAAAAATACAACAAGAACAAACCACATTAATTTTGTACATCCTTGTGGATCAACTCCCACAGGTGTTGACAGTCCCTAGACGAGAGACTCTCCCAATTATCGATACTCCAAGGATCCAATAGCTCAAAATCCCTTTTGGCCAGGTAATCAACAACCACATTCTATTCCCTTGGAATGTGCACAAAGGATATAAATTCAAACTCTTCACTCATTCTAAAAATCTGAATAACTACAGAGGCCAACTGCCAATTAACTTCCTCCACCCTTTTACTATTTAAAATATTAACCATAATTTAAGAGTCAGACTCGTAGATAATCCTATGCCAACCAAGAGAAAACCCCCTTCGCAAGGTCTCAAGAATTGCAAGAGCTTCCATAAAATTGTTGGAGAGAACACCTTTATAAATAGAAAAGAAAATACTAACACCACTAGTAGAATCTCTCCCAACACTGCCAATGCCATCATGTTCACGATTACCCCTGGATGATCCATTAGTATTAATTTTTAAAACTCGTCTAGGGGGTGGCCTCCACCTACCATCTCTCCTAACCTTCTTTTCGAGCTAAGAACCCTACTAGGGCTAGAAGAGTTCACACCATCCCCAAAGAGACCAAGGGCTTGTTGTACCTTCTTCTCCATAGAATCCAATAGAGGGTCCACATCACATTTGCTATGGATGGTTTCTTGAACCATATGCAGGATCCTTTGCCAGATCTGTTGAACATCCAAATAACTACCCTGAAATATGCGTCGGTTCTGTTTGAGCCAAATTTTCCAGATGATGCAAGAAGGGCCCAAATTCCAAGCCACCTAAAGGAATGGGGCCTTGGCTGGAGGTCTACCCAGACTTCCAAAACTCCAACAAGGACAGCACATGAAAACATGGATGGTTTCAAGTGTTCCACAAACGGTGCCAAATGTCTCTGGTAAAGGAGCATTGGAAAAATAAATGAGAAGAGTCATCCCAATTATTACTGCAAAGGACATAAAAAGAGGGACCCTGAAATCCCCTCTTCCTCACATTATCCCAAGTGAGGCATTTATTACGAGCTATCAACCAGAGAAAGAAGTTACATTTTGGCCAAGAAAATTTGTTCCACACCTTTTTCCACCAAGTGACAGGAAGACTCTCATACTTTTGTTTATCAAGAACCTGATAACCATAGGCTACCGAGTAGGTTCCCTTAGGATTAGGGTTCCAAGCCAGAATATCCTTACCCCTTAATGAAGAACAAGGTCTCCCCATAAGAATAAGAGTAAGCATCTCTCTGTCCTTGGCCAGTCCCCCCTAGGGCCATTCTTATGGATCTTTCCACCTGTACATCTCTATATTTCCAAAATACTAGATTTTTTTAAAGTCCACACGAGACCAGCATGCTTCCAAGAAAAAATGCTTAGGGAACGTAACCTAGGATATTGATTCAAGATAGGAGGGTGGCCATCCTAAGAATCCTCCCAAAAAAGAGCATTTGATCCCTAATTGCAAATCTAGAACAAACCCTGCTTGATTAAATTAGCTCCTCTTTTTAGAGTGTCCCAAATAATAGAACCTTTCCCAACCAAGCTGACTCTAGGGATCTCAACCTCAGAAATACCTCTCAAGTATTTGAAAGATAATATTTTAGCCCAAATCTAATCTTGAGAGGTACACCATCTCCAATAAAGTTTTACAGCCAAAGCCTACCCAAAAAGAGTTATATGTCGCAACCCAAGGCCTCCCTCTTGCATCGACCTACATATAGAATCCCACCTAACCAAACTCTATTTAGATTGATCAAGTTTTCTAGACCATAAAAATTGTCTTGACAAAGCATCCATGTCCTTGATGAAGTGACAGGGAGCTATTTGTACAAAACATCTATAAATGGGTAAAGCTTGGACAAAAAATTTCAAAAGCAACACTCTACCTGCAGTGGATAGCCATCTAAAATTCCAGTGACTCACCTTCCTTCTAAACTTATGAAGCATATACTACCAAGAAGATCTAGGTAGAGGATGAGATGAAATTGGAATACCAAGATAAATGAAGGAGAGAGTCCCAACCTAGAATCTTAGAATGCAAGCAATCCTAGCTTGAATAAGAGGGGTATTGAAGAAGAAAATAGAAGAATTTTTCTCCTTAATCAACTATCCAGAAGCACCAAGATATATGTCAAGAGACTGTCTAATATTTTTAGCTTCCCTGATAGTGGCCACAACTCCCAAAAAAGTAGTATCATCAAAAAATTGAAGGTGGGAAAGAGGTGACAAACTACTATCCCACTTCCACCCCTAAATGAGACCCTGCATGACTTGAGACTTGAGCAATATTCCCAACCCTTCCACCATAATGATAAAAAAATAAGGAGATAAAGGATCTCCTTGCCTCAATCCCCTTGAGGCCTCAAACAGCTCTTATGGCTCATTATTAACAAGAATAGAGAATGAGGAAGAAGAAACACAGCTCATCACCCATCTAATCCATTCCTCCTCAAATACAAAAGTAGCAAGAAGTTTTTGAAGAAAGGACCATCTGACCCTATCATAGGCTTTGGCCATGTCCAACTTAATGAACATAGTTTTCTCCTTAGAATTTTCCATCAAGTGAATAGATTTTGTAGCAATAACAACCCCATCCAATATTTGTCGGCCAGCAACAAACCCTCCTTGCTCCTCAGATATGATTCTGCTCAACCATATCTTTAGCCTCTCAGCAATAATTTTTGTGATGATCTTATACACAACATTACAAAGAGTAATAGGCCTAAACATATCCAAGGAATTTGCTCCCTCTTTTTTGGATATAAGCACCACAAAGGTAGCATTTAGGGTCCTTAGCATCTGTTTATTCTTTTGGGACTCATGGACCACCTCCAAAAGATCAAATTTGATTAAATTCCAAAACTCCTGATAAAACTCAATCAGGAATCCATCTGGGCTTGGGGATTTTCCTTTTTTCATATTGAATACAACATTTTCCAACTCCTCAAGGGAAATTGGACCCATAAAGTGCTCATTCATCTCTCTGGAAAAAATCACTGGAATACAATTTAGAATAAGTATTTCATTCTCATCATCTAATAGGGAGTCCTCCTTGAAGAGAGAGGAAAAATACCTCTTAGTCTCTTTTGAAATATCCCTAAAAGAAGAGAGCAGGGCACCCTGAGAATTCACAAGAGAGGTAATCAGGTTACCATTACGACGAGCCTTAACTAAGTTATAAAATAAGGTTGTGTTCCTATCCCCTTCCTGAAGCCAATCTACTCAAGCTTTTTGTTTCCAAAAAATTTCTTCCCTCAGTTCCCATTCAGCAAAGTCTTTCGTAGCCTTAGATTCCTCAACAAGAAACTCCTTCGTGAATCCTTGATATCTAATCTTCCTTAAAGCTTCTTCCATCCTCTTAAGAGTTGTCAGCTTATCCAAGGAAAGGTTTCCAAAATTCAGTCTAATCCATATCTTCAATTTATGTTTTACAAATTGTTGTCACTTCATAAAGGAATACATAGTGGTGCCATGAGGAGGTTTTCCAGTGGTCCACCAGCCTTGCATGAAATCATGAAGCTTAGTATCACGAAGCCACATAAGTTGAAACTTAAAGGAGGGATTCTTTTTTAGCCCTAACTCCAAAGCAGAGAGTTTTATAGGCCAATGATCAGATCCCCTACCCTCCAGAATCATAGAACTAGCACTTCTGTTATTACCCATTCAATAGCTGAATATCAAAAACCTATCCAGTCTCTCTGATATGGAAGCTTCCCCACACCTTCTATTGTGCCAAGTAAATATCCCATTATTTGGCTTGATGTCAACCAAGTTTAAGGCCTGGATATGAGCATTAAATATAGAAGAAAAAGGCTCGAGATGGTCCACCCCACCACGTTTCTCCTCCAGACAAGTGATAGAGTTGAAGTCTCCAGCCAAAATCCATGGGTACAAGGGAACCAAACTTCTCACAAAGCAAATGTGCTTCCACAAATTCACTTTACCATTGTAATCAATAGGAGCATACACATTTGTAAGTAGGATGGTTTCACCAAATTCATTATCATGCCCGACCATCAAAATAGACCATCTATTGGAAATCCAAGTAAGAGGGGATATCTTAACTGGATCCCATAAACAAGCGATGCCACCAACATATCCACATGCACCAATACACTGGCATTACCCCCTTATCCACAACTTGGTAGCAATATTCAACATACTATCAATATCCAATTTAGACTCCTGAATAAACACCACATCCGGAGAATGCACACGAACCAAATCATGAACAACTTTTTGTCTGGGGATGTTGTTCAACCCCTTACATTCCATGAGAGGATAATCATTTTTGGGGGTTATAAAAATGGGAGTCCAATGTTCTCACCAAGCCTGACTCCACCAAAGTATCCCCCATTAACTTAATTTTATCCTGGTCCTTCTTTTGACCCACCTTCATATTCTTATCCGAAAATATTTTTTTAATTATTTTTTGCTACAATCCCAACACCATAGGAGTTTTGCAGTTGAAGGATGACTGCATCAGTGCCTGAGTAGGATAGGGCATAATTAAATCTGTACCACTTTCCAAAATAGTTTCCCTTATAGGGCTAGACCCATCCATGTCCCCTATACTCAGATCAAAAGCCCTTTGTTCTTCATTTAAACCCCCTCGATCTGATTCCTTAATTTCCCCCTCAAGAAGAGACATTTGATTTGGCCTTGTTATATTTGCATCAGGTAGCGACATTTCAAGTATCTCCATGCACTGATCAAGATCATCTAATATTTCAAAACGATTGAGTAAAGCATCTGACTAGCTATCCTTAAGGTCTTTGTTTTCCCTTCGTCCTCTGTTTCGAGATTTTACCGAAACAAAACCTTCCTTATGTCGTTCCCCTTCCTTTATTGGGGTTTTTCCTTTATCCAAACTTTGTCCAGACCGAGAGGGCCCAGGATGTGAAGCCACGGGCAAGAAAAACTTAGGGAATTTTCTTTGCAGGTGGCCATATTCATGGTAAATCCGGCAACAAAATGGAAGAGCTTCATAGTCAAGTTTTTTAACCCATGTAGTTGATCCAAATTGTATTTCAATAGAATCTGGAATAGGATTATTTAAGTCAATTTCAACACAAATACAAGCAATAGAGATTACCTTTTTATCCATTGTCTGTTGTGACGGTCCAATCGGCTTCCCAAGTAGAAGGGCAATCTTATGCAAGATATCAGTTCTCCAAAATTCCAACGGGAGCCATGGAAGCTGCACCCATACTGGAACCCGCGACGATCGCTCCTCTTATGGGTTAAAACCCACATGCCAGGGTTTAAGAAAGAGTCCCACTTGGTTATAGAAATAAGGACCCCCTTCAAATGCTTTGTTACGATCTGCAATACAAGAGAAAACCACCATAAAATAGTTGTTCGCACTCAACATCACCTCCACATCGCCTTCAAGATTCCAAGTTTTCCTAACCCAAGCCTCCACAAAGGGGAGAGAAATTCGGATGCCCAAAAATTTACCAATAAGGGCATGTTTGGTTAGATACTCCACATCTTTCGCCATCGAGTCTGGTTGAACCACTAGAATTGGCCTAGCTTCACATCATTCCAAACATCCATTGTTCTTTAACAAGCGATTCCCGACATGCACTGGAAAATCTTGTTCCTTCCAGTTATTTTCAGATGAAAAAACATCATGAGCATGCACTCTCTGTGTCGGACCCGATGCCATCACGAAATTCCTCCAATTTTTCATACCTCCTCTGAAAGCTACTGCTATATATATAATTATTATTATTATTTTATTTATTTATTTATTTATTTTGTATTATTTTCTAGAGGTTTATTGGACAATTTTTCTCCACCTAGCAATTTTCATTTTATTTTCTCTTTTTGATTTTATATTATTATTATTTTATTTATTTTTATATATTTTTTTTAATTTTCTATTTGGGTTTTGATTTTTCTGTTTCAATCCTACTGTCTGCCAAGTTTAAATATAAATTTCGAAACTTATAAATATTCTTAACGTATTGTCTGCTAAGTTCTAAATATAAATTTCAAAACTTATAAATACTCTTAACATAGTAGAAAAGAAATAAATTTAAAATTACTAAATAGTCCTAATGCTACTAAAATTAGATGTGTTTATACGACTAATTTCAACATAATTAGGAAAAAAGTAAAAGTACTTGGAAAGTAAATTTTTATTGGAAGTAAAATTGCTGAAGTAAAAGGTAACTTTCTACTTTTATTTTGATTATTAGGAGGGATTTCATTACAGTTGTGTCACTCAACGTAACTACTTCCTATAAAATAAAAATAAGGTCCTAAAATAATATTACGTTGTTTTCAGCGTTCACCTACTTCATATTCTTTTTCATAGGTCCTAAATCAAATTAACAATAGTAATTACCCAAATCAAGGAAATTGTAGCATATTAAATATGCTAGAATTAAAATTTGCAAAAAATAAATTTGCAGAAAATAAATTTGGAGGAAATAAAGTTTTAATCTATGAAAGCAGTATAAATGAAACCTTTATGAAAAATGAACCTGGCAACATCGAAATGCGGGGCTTGTTGGAACCATCTATGGGCCACTCTAACTCATATGCACACCAAGGTCTCGTACGTACCCCTTTTCACATACAAGTCCTCTCACTTTGCACTACTAAACAAATTTTCTGACTAACCACTACAGCGCACTCTCCTAGGCAACGGCAACAAAATGATCAGCTGTAGTAGCTTACATTTAATTTTGTCAATCCGGATTAATCCATATTAGATTTAAATAGTAGCAATCTAGTATAGATTGTACCATAGTAATTAATACTAAGCTTAGTTTAGATCTCTTTCTGGTTTCATGTGTTGCAGAAATTAAATTTTACAAAAAATAAAATAAAATAAAATACCATATGCAATTTATGAGTTATTCTATATGATTATATGTGGATCCACGAATGATTTAATGATCCATAGTATAATTTATAATTGTTATTTTTATGAAATTTAATTAAGTTTATGGTTTAAAATTTATTCTACATTCTAACTCTATTTATCGGGGGGAAGAGATTAGGGACTAACCTTTCGGAGTGGACCCTACCTCTGGAAGGTTAGTGTGAACCCATTCCCCTATTTTCTATTCATTAATTGACTTTTTTTTTTTAAAGCGAAAACCTCGTTGCAGGGCCACCTTGGTCTGAGAGACCACGAACATGGGGTTCTACACCGTCAAAGTCATCTAGGAGTCGCACCCGACCCTACCCGCACCAACCTGGATTTTGGATACGGTAGGGTGGAGATTTGAACCTAGGACCTCCCTTGGAGGATTGCCCTCTCCTCTCCAACTCACCTACAACACCTGGGTGATATATATTCAGTAATCGACTCACATTTAATTAATATAATTCTTAATTATTTCATAATTACAAGAGAATAAAAGAAATAAAAATTACCAAAGCAAGAAAAATATAAAATGATTATAAAACACAATTACCATATCTTGAAGAAAATATTACTGTTGCTTTATTATTGAAAATCAAACGTACATGGCTACGCATCCAACTTTCATAATTGCATATAGAAGATTACATCAGGAATAATCACAGATTACAGATATTTCTTTTTCGCTCGCCATCCAACCAGACCTTTTCAAAGGCCTCATATGTAAATATATATTGTCACTCAAACAATTCTGAACATAACTCCCCGTATTTCTCCCATATGGTTTGGACCTGATCACGCAACAACTTTATTCTAACAAGAATAATCTAAATTAACACATCTCCTAAAATACTCGGACTCAACAAATATTCTAATTGGTCCAAGTGGCAACTAATTATAACATAATACTAACTTTGACTTGGTGGGATAGCTACGTAACAATACAACCCTTGATTTAGAATTTTTCTACAATTTTGATCCTTTCTTTTAGGGAAGGATGCATTTATTACAAATATTCACATATTGTTATAGAAAATATCATAACAAATTCATGCCCCAAATAAATGATGAGTCACCCACATTTGATTCTTCTAAATGCCTATGTGGAATTTGAACCCTCTCATGCTTGATTCTTTCAGCTGCCCACGTGGTGTTTGACCAGGCTGTAGCATAGGTGGCATTTTCTAAATAGATTTTTTTGCAAAATTTCCCAGGCTTCTGTAACACCCTTTCATAGTGCCCTTCCGTAACGCCCTTTCGTAGTGCGCATCCACATGTCTCCTCGGTATTTGTTCATCCTTTTATTCAATATATGACATGTATTTGTTGTAATATTACCTACCAAAAATATACAAAAACTTCGCACAATTTGTGTAAAATATAATCATTTATCATTTTAACTTCATTCATCAAATTACTGATAAATCACATAAATAAGGTAAAATAATCATTAAAACACATTTACTTTCATCATTTTGCAGATAGAAAACAAATAATATTTGCATAAAATATTTGTCAATTTGGCACTCATCACCTTAGTTCCCTATTAAAAATTAATGATCCTTGACTTGTCTCACAATTGATTCATAGGTGTTATCCTAGACAAAATTAGAATGATGCTTATTGATATTTGGTTCCTATAATTTTCAAAAAAAAAATTGGTATTCCTATTTTTATTGTTCATCTATAATAACTTAATATTTTTGATCTATCAAACAACACACTGTATAGTAAAATACCAACAACCATAATCAGTTTCTCAACTTTAAAAATATTGAATTTGGAAAACAGCCATTTGGAAGGAGAGGAAACATTTACAATAGGAAATCTTGTAGAACTCAAAATGTTGCATCTCAGTTACAACATGCTTATGGGAAATTTAACATTGAGACTCCAAAATTGTTTCAAGTTATAGATTTTAGAAGCTGGTAATAATTGTGCATTTGAGAAGATGCCAACTTGGTTAGAAATATTTTTTGAATTGATGATACTTGTCTTGAGATCAAATCAATTCCAAGGATGCATTCCACATGAACTAGGTAATCTTTCAAGTCTTCATGTTTTATATTTTTCACATAATAGTTTGATTTGTTGGAAAAAGTAATGTTTAACCTTTAAAAGCACATGAAAGTGTTTTTTTTTAAGAAATGAATAAGTAAAAAATATAGAAACCAATTTTGATATAGAAAGATAGATTGGAAAATAAAAAGGCAAGGACAAAGATAAAAATATAAATATAAATATAAAAAAACATAATTTATTAGTTTAGAAAATCCATTTGCAATGATTCTATATATTCTTGTGTTCAACATTAGTTGAAGTATCCTTCTCTATAAAATATAATTGGTATAAAATCTTCAATTCGTAGGTTTGGTATCAGGGTTAAGTTTGCATGAGAGGAGAAAGTAGAGAAGGCTATAGTAAAGAGAACAAAAAGAACAAAAGAAAGAGTAATCCATGCCTTTTGTAGGATCAATTTATCTTATATTTTATTTTCTATATAGCATAACAATATCAGTGTTATGCTATATCAGTGTTGTGTTCTGTTTTGAGTGGTCCCTTATGTAACTTGCTACCCATATTTATCAGTGTTTCTTCTAAGCGAGCGCTAGTGGCCTCATGATCTAGACGAAGACCTTGGACCTCTTCCCTTATGGAGAAAATTGTCAAGTTCAAATTATCAATGGCTTTGGTTAAGGAGTCCATCTGTTCTAGCTCTTTTTGATATCCACGAGTACCCTGGGCCATTTTGGCACCTTTTGTGACCAGTTACTAAAATTAGAATGGGTTTCAGGACTTACTATTTTTAGTAAGTGTCCAAAAAAGTGTTTGGGTGCTATATATCAAAACGATCAGTTCGAAGAGGTGGTTATAGTTTTTAATTTTGAGCTGCAGTGCAAAAGTTGGGTACCGGAGCACTATCTATAATTGGTCTCTGGTCACTCGCTCATTGTTTTGCTCAACCTAGACAATCTCTCTGACACTGCTTACCTCACTAGTCTGAAGATTCTCTGTATTTTGTAGGTTACTGTTATGACAGTTCTATTCCGACACTAAAAACTATAGTCTCTAACCCGATTGTGTCTTGACTCGGTCGACCTCACTTATTCTTGCCACTATAAATTTGACTATCATTCTCTAGACTGTCAACTTAACTGTCACCCTCATATTCTATCCCGAATCCATGCAATGTATGTTATTTTTTTGGTAGAGGATTCCTTTCTTATATGCTCACTTTTGGAAATTTGGAATGCAGGTTTACAAACAGGGAGTTTTGGTTTGTGATTTTGTTGCAGGTTGAATTTTTAACAGAACCAAGGTATGCTAAGTAAAGGAGTATGTAACACCCATAGGCCCTCTGTTATATCGTAGCGACGAAAAATAGTGTTCGGACCAATATTTCAGGCCACTACCCAAGGAGGATTCCACACATACCCTTGAGCACACTATCTATCTCTCTGACAGTACGGGAGGGTAATCGTTCGGGATGTTGTGTCCCATGGACTATGGATGATACAAGGCCGATAAGCTTCCTACTAGATAAAATTTTGTTAACCCTAGAATGGTCTCCCGATACACCCGAAGATGCGTGGGAGCTCAAGTTCATGCGCGAGTTCTATCTGAGGCCTAGGTATTGGATCCTGATCGCCCCTCACTTCACTAGACATTGTATGGGCTATCTAGCTTAGCCAATAACGATAGATCCTTCACGATATTTTAAAACCCCCGGCACAGGGTTTCTACCTACTCAACTAAAAAGGACTATTTTTTTTTACTAGTATTTGTCTTTTTTTTTTATAATAGTAAAAAAAAATTACATGAAAATAACAGAGGATTATACCTAACAGGCAAGAATCGATTCTTGTTGCAGCAAAAATTGGCCCCGGAAAGCACTTTGATACCACTTGTTAGGATCCTGCTATAAAATAAACTCAAATAAACACACTCTCACACAATTGCTTGGAAATAAACTCACATAAACATCATATTAATATTCAAAACAAAATACACATTATAACAAAAATTTGCATAAAGGAACAATATCACAATAAGATAGAATCGCAGGCCTCTTCGAGGGGGAAACCTCCTTCAACACTTCATTAATTTGCAAAAGATGAATACATTGGTGCCTTCTCGGGTATTTAAAGAGTTCCCTTCCATGGTTGGCTTACATGCAAAATGCCTCTTGGATTACATGCATAATGCCACCCGAATTACATGCATAGTACCACTCGGATTACATGCATAATGTCACTCGAATTACATGCACAAGGCCACCTTACATAACCTATCTACCATGTGTTACATAAAAAAGGTGCCATTTGTCATAGGCACTATATAAGCTAAAACTTAGAACATTACAAAATATTAATCATGGGTACTACCCACGTTATTTAAGAGTTATTACATCATGGAAGTTATTACATTAAGGGTTAGGATGGGATCCTAATAGGTTATAAATAAAATACAACCCTAATCATAGCAAGGGAGTGTGAAAATAATGAATACATGAGAATTCAAATAACAATAATTTTTTTCATTTAACAAGTATAAAAATGTTAAATGAATGACAAGATAGGAAAAAGGGCTATGCCTCAATCATCACAAGGCCATTGATGGAATACAAAATATTTATCAATTTCTTACTAATTTCATGAGATACAAAGCACCATATGGGTTTCATAGAGTTTAGCTCTAAATTTACATGCCAAAAGATATTTACAATGGATCCCATGCATCCTATTTGTAGTAGGAGTTTACCCCTGAGTTATCTTAGATGAGAAAATATTACTCCTAGTAAGATTAAAAATTTAGGGGCATATCTAACAAAATTATGCACCTCCAAATATGACATGGCTCTAAATATACCTCTAATAGGATTAGAAGCCTTCCAAAATATTTCTCTCTAATAATTATCCTTAGGATCAATACCTTTAACTTTACCCCTTCATAGGTTGGTGAGTGATTAGCTCTAGGAAGTGGGAAAATTGCTTGATTTTGCTAACAAATCACTAGTTGATCGATAGTACTTTACTACTAAGCTAATCAGGCCACTTTGTGAGTAGTTCACTCCTAAACCAATTAATACTTATTGACCAAATAAACACCTAAGCTACACTTATTTGAAATTTTGAGAGGTTTTGGAAGTCATTGGTAGTCTAATTGCATTGTTTTTTAGTCTTTAAAAATAGAAAATTCTAAGGTAGTGACTAGGTACTATATTTTTTGGTGACTTCATTGGATGCCAAGATTTATTGGAAAGAGAACCCAAATCTTACCTTTATCCTTAGACATAGAAACTATAAAACTATTAGAATTATAGATCTCCTACTTTGTCTTCTAAGGTAGTAGTCCTAGTAGTTTTTATCACATTTCATTTCCTAGTAGTTGAATGGAAGCTCAGTCTTTGGCTTCTCCTATAAGATCTTCCTAAGGGTTTTTAGATGACCCATCTTGTTTCCCCTTGACTTCTCATAGCTTGGTATAAAATGGATCTAGATTTTTATATGCTTTGACTACATCCCCTAAGTTGACTTGATTGTTCATCTCTTCAAACATTACATCAATAATTCCTTCATCAAGAATTTTTATTTGTGGGTCAAAAATGTCTAGTAGTCTAGTAGCAAATAACCCTTGAAATTCTTTAATCATTTTCTATAGTAGGGATGTTAGAGAAGCTAAAGTGTCTTTGCAAGCCTGCAAGTCTCTATGGGTATTTAGAACACAAATAATATTTGCATAAAATATTTGTCAATTTGGCACTCATCACCTTAGTTCCCTATTAAAAATTAATGATCCTTGACTTGTCTCACAATTGATTCATAGGTGTTATCCTAGAAAAAATTAGAATGATGCTTATTGATAGTTGGTTCCTATAATTTTCAAAAAAAAAATTGGTATTCCTATTTTTATTGTTCATCTATAATAACTTAATATTTTTGATCTATCAAACAACACACTGTATAGTAAAATACCAACAACCATAATCAGTTTCTCAACTTTAAAAATATTGAATTTGGAAAATAGCCATTTGGAAGGAGATTTACAATAGGAAATCTTGTAGAACTCAAAATGTTGCATCTCAGTTACAACATGCTTATGGGAAATTTAACATTGAGACTCCAAAATTGTTTCAAGTTATAGATTTTAGAAGCTGGTAATAATTGTGCATTTGAGAAGATACCAACTTGGTTAGAAATATTTTTTGAATTGATGATACTTGTCTTGAGATCAAATCAATTCCAAGGATGCATTCCACATGAACTAGGTAATCTTTCAAGTCTTCATGTTTTATATTTTTCACATAATAGTTTGATTTGTTGGAAAAAGTAATGTTTAACCTTTAAAAGCACATGAAAGTGTTTTTTTTAAGAAATGAATAAGTAAAAAATATAGAAACCAGTTTTGATATAGAAAGATAGATTGGAAAATAAAAAGGCAAGGACAAAGATAAAAATATAAATATAAATATAAAAAAACATAATTTATTAGTTTAGAAAATCCATTTGCAATGATTCTATATATTCTTGTGTTCAACATTAGTTGAAGTATCCTTCTCTATAAAATATAATTGGTATAAAATATTCAATTCGTAGGTTTGGTATCAGGGTTAAGTTTGCATGAGAGGAGAAAGTAGAGAAGGCTATAGTAAAGAGAACAAAAAGAACAAAAGAAAGAGTAATCCATGCCTTTTGTAGGATCAATTTATCTTATATTTTATTTTCTATATAGCATAACAATATCAGTGTTATGCTATATCAGTGTTGTGTTCTGTTTTGAGTGGTCCCTTATGTAACTTGCTACCCATATTTATCAGTGTTTCTTCTAAGCGAGCGCTAGTGGCCTCATGATCTAGACGAAGACCTTGGACCTCTTCCCTTATGGAGAAAATTGTCAAGTTCAAATTATCAATGGCTTTGGTTAAGGAGTCCATCTGTTCTAGCTCTTTTTGATATCCACGGGTACCCTGGGCCATTTTGGCACCTTTTGTGACCAGTTACTAAAATTAGAATGGGTTTCAGGACTTACTATTTTTAGTAAGTGTCCAAAAAAGTGTTTGGGTGCTATATATCAAAACGATCAGTTCGAAGAGGTGGTTATAGTTTTTAATTTTGAGCTGCAGTGCAAAAGTTGGGTATCGGAGCACTATCTATAATTGGTCTCTGGTCACTCGCTCATTGTTTTGCTCAACCTAGACAATCTCTCTGACACTGCTTACCTCACTAGTCTGAAGATTCTCTGTATTTTGTAGGTTACTGTTATGACAGTTCTATTTTGACACTAAAAACTATAGTCTCTAACCTGACTGTGCTGACCTGACTGACCTCACTGTTACTGCCACTATAAATTTGACTATCATTCTCTAGACTGTCAACTTAACTGTCACCCTCATATTCTATCCCGAATCCATGCAATGTATGTTATTTTTTTGGTAGAGGATTCCTTTCTTATATGCTCACTTTTGGAAATTTGGAATGCGGAGTTTACAAACAGGGAGTTTTGGTTTGTGATTTTGTTGCAGGTTGAATTTTTAACAGAACCAAGGTATGCTAAGTAAAGGAGTATGTAACACCCATAGGCCCTCTGTTATATCGTAGCGACGAAAAATAGTGTTCGGACCAATATTTCAGGCCACTACCCAAGGAGGATTCCACACATACCCTTGAGCACACTATCTATCTCTCTGACATTACGGGAGGGTAATCGTTCGGTATGTTGTGTCCCATGGACTATGGATGATACAAGGCCGATAAGCTTCCTACTAGATAAAATTTTGTTAACCCTAGAATGGTCTCCCGATACACCCGAAGATGCGTGGGAGCTCAAGTTCATGCGCGAGTTCTATATGAGGCCTAGGTATTGGAGCCTGATCACCCCTCACTTCACTAGACATTGTATGGGCTATCTAGCTTAGCCAATAACGATAGATCCTTCACGATATTTTAAAACCCCCGGCACAGGGTTTCTACCTACTCAACTAAAAAGGACTATTTTTTTTTACTAGTATTTGTCTTTTTTTTTTATAATAGTAAAAAAAATTTACATGAAAATAACAGAGGATTATACCTAACAGGCAAGAATCGTTACTGTTGCAGCAAAAATTGGCCCTGGAAAGCACTTTGATACCACTTGTTAGGATCCTGCTATAAAATAAACTCAAATAAACACACTCTCACACAATTGCTTGGAAATAAACTCACATAAACATCATATTAATATTCAAAACAAAATACACATTATAACAGAAATTTGCATAAAGGAACAATATCACAATAAGATAGAATCGCGAGGCCTCTTCGAGGGGGAAACCTCCTTCAACACTTCATTAATTTGCAAAAGATGAATACATTGGTGCCTTCTCGGGTATTTAAAGAGTTCCCTTCCATGGTTGGCTTACATGCAAAATGCCTCTTGGATTACATGCATAATGCCACCCGAGTTACATGCATAGTACCACTCGGATTACATGCATAATGTCACTCGAATTACATGCACAAGGCCACCTTACATAACCTATCTACCATGTGTTACATAAAAAAGGTGCCATTTGTCATAGGCACTATATAAGCTAAAACTTAGAACATTACAAAATATTAATCATGGGTACTACCCACGTTATTTAGGAGTTATTACATCATGGAAGTTATTACATTAAGGGTTAGGATGGGATCCTAATAGGTTATAAATAAAATACAACCCTAATCATAGCAAGGGAGTGTGAAAATAATGAATACATGAGAATTCAAATAACAATAATTTTTTTCATTTAACAAGTATAAAAATGTTAAATGAATGACAAGATAGGAAAAAGGGCTATGCCTCAATCATCACAAGGCCATTGATGGAATACAAAATATTTATCAATTTCTTACTAATTTCATGAGATACAAAGCACCATATGGGTTTCATAGAGTTTAGCTCTAAATTTACATGCCAAAAGATATTTACAATGGATCCCATGCATCCTATTTGTAGTAGGAGTTTACCCCTGAGTTATCTTAGATGAGAAAATATTACTCCTAGTAAGATTAAAAATTTAGGGGCATATCTAACAAAATTATGCACCTCCAAATATGACATGGCTCTAAATATACCTCTAATAGGATTAGAAGCCTTCCAAAATATTTCTCTCTAATAATTATCCTTAGGATCAATACCTTTAACTTTACCCCTTCATAGGTTGGTGAGTGATTAGCTCTAGGAAGTGGGAAAATTGCTTGATTTTGCTAACAAATCACTAGTTGATCGATAGTACTTTACTACTAAGCTAATCAGACCACTTTGTGAGTAGTTCACTCCTAAACCAATTAATACTTATTGACCAAATAAACACCTAAGCTACACTTATTTGAAATTTTGAGAGGTTTTGGAAGTCATTGGTAGTCTAATTGCATTGTTTTTTAGTCTTTAAAAATAGAAAATTCTAAGGTAGTGACTAGGTACTATATTTTTTGGTGACTTCATTGGATGCCAAGATTTATTGGAAAGAGAACCCAAATCTTACCTTTATCCTTAGACATAGAAACTATAAAACTATTAGAATTATAGATCTCCTACTTTGTCTTCTAAGGTAGTAGTCCTAGTAGTTTTTATCACATTTCATTTCCTAGTAGTTGAATGGAAGCTCAGTCTTTGGCTTCTCCTATAAGATCTTCCTAAGGGTTTTTAGATGACCCATCTTGTTTCCCCTTGACTTCTCATAGCTTGGTATAAAATGGATCTAGATTTTTATATGCTTTGACTACATCCCCTAAGTTGACTTGATTGTTCATCTCTTCAAACATTACATCAATAATTCCTTCATCAATAATTTTTATTTGTGGGTCAAAAATGTCTAGTAGTCTAGTAGCAAATAACCCTTGAAATTCTTTAATCATTTTCTATAGTAGGGATGTTAGAGAAGCTAAAGTGTCTTTGCAAGCCTACAAGTCTCTATGGGTATTTAGAATCTTCTAAAGCTCCTTGACTAGATTCTTCTCATCGATCCTTAGTTGTTGTGCTTATTATATTGACATAGTGAATAGAAATTTTAGTAATCTTTCTTTTACAACTAGTTATTCTTCAACATATCTGATGGTTTTTTCACTTCACTTAAGTTGTGCTTTGTTTAGCCTACAAAATAAAATTATCTCTAAATGTTTGCTATTTCTTCCCTAATTTTACCCCATAGATACTTGACTTGTTGGATGTAAAAAACCTTCTTATGATCTATAGTTGTTTATGTTTGTTCAAGGTACCTAATTGTACTTAGAGCTACTTAATATTTTAATCTCTCTATTGTAGGGCTTCTTTAAGTTGTTCAATTTAAATTTGCTCTTTCACAATTCATTGTGATAGATCCTCTAGCTTTTGTGTTCTCTATTTAGCCTTGGCAAGTTAGGATTTGAGGTCTTCAACTTGCTACTTCAAAAAATCATTTTCTAATATGTCCCTTAGTACCTTATTCTCCTCCTATAGTTACTTCTTTTAGGATTTGAATTGTGCCACTTCTACTTCAACATCTTTATTCTTATTTCTAAGTGCTTCCTCCTTTATTTTCAACTATTCAAGTTTCAAGGTCACACCAATCGAGATTTGATTCATGAGATAGATCATATGAATGAATTTTTTTGACTTAAATTTGACTCAAGAACTTTGGTAGTAAAGTCAATAGGGGAAGTTGTGACCTTAGATGGCTCAATGTTTTTGGTATTTATTATGTATATATTAGCTCCTTTACATGATATCTATGATTACATCAATGCTAGAACCTTGGAGGTTTTATCTCTTAATAGCTTGTATTATTTCATCAACTTTTTTCTTCTATAGTGAGGACATCAAATGCCTATTAGGCATCCATTTTTATAGGCTCATAGATTATATTCCACATTAAGGTTTGGCTTTGATCTACAACTTGACTAAAATTATGGGATGCTTTTGTAGACTCATTCATTATGACTAGGATGATTGATGTTATCGTCTATGTTAGTCTCACTATGACACTGAGAGGGGGGGTGAATCAGTGTAGCTCTTAAAAACTTAAATCTTCAATTCTTAATGCTAAAACAATGAAAGCTTAAAACTCAATAAAGCAAATATACCAAAAGAGCATCACAGAACACAAGATGTACCGAGGTTCACTAGTTTTGGCTACTCCTCAAAATTGACTGTTTGGACTCCCATCCCAATCCAGCCTTTGCAAAATATTAATTTTACAATCAATTTACCAGAACCCACTGGAAGGAGCACCAACCCCTGATTTATCTGCACCAACAGAAAGGAGCACCAACCCCTAATTTATCTGCACCAACGAGAAAGGAGCACCAACCCCCGATTTATCCGCACCAATAGAAAGGAGCACCAACCCCCGATTTATCCGCACCAACGAGAAAGGAGCACCAACCCCTGATTTACCAGCACCAACTAGAAGGAGCACCAACCCCTGATGCCAAGCACCAACTTGGACTTCAGTTCTGAATCTAGAATATGGACATAAAGATGCCTTCACTTTTACAAGACCCTGACTGGTCTATTGCTTTCTCAACATTACCTACTCTTCACACAGCACACACCCTGCTCGCTTGCCTCCTGCGCACTCTCCTCGTGCTTCACATATCGCACACCTCTCTCGCTTGCCTCTCGCGTGCCTCTCGCTTTAATCTCGAGCGCTCTCACTCTTTTTCAGTAGCACTTTCACACAATTTCAGCAACACATAATTCTCCACGCAGACCACCTTTTATACCCATATTGTATTTTTGTAACTCCTTTCATTTCTCATGCGCCACTTGTTAGTTGTAACGCCTTCTAACTGTAACTGCTTTTGTATATATATAGGGTAGGCTTTTCCTCAAACACGATGCATGTTACGAATTTACACATATACCCCTACCATGACTGTTCGTCTTCTCGGTCATGACTATTCGTATTATTTTTTGTGCATGCATGCATATTCGATTCTATTTATACAACTGTTAGATTTCTCCTTCTTCGACTGTTCTTTTATTAGCTGCATGATTTTCTTTTGTAACGGCCCCTGTAACTGCTACATAACTTTAGTTAACGGTCACATATCTTATTTTGGCTGGGTTCTATTTTTAGCTTGTGCCAAAACGACCTGTCGCAAAATCGTGACACTTCTGCCTCTTTGTCCTCTTCTCGGCTTGTACCCACAAAAACACATGTCGCGATATCATGACACTTTCGCCTCCTTGCTGCTTCTGTTTTCCTGTACCCGCAAAAACACATGTCGCGATATCGCGACACTTTCGCCTCCTTGCTGCTTCTGTTTGCCTGTACCCGCAAAAACACGTTACGATATCGTGACACTTTTGCCTCCATACTCTTCCTTTTTACTTTTGTCACGATATCGTGACACTTTTGCCTTCTTACATTCTCTCTCCTCCTAGAGTCGCAAAAATGTGACATGTCGCAATATCGCGACACTTTTTCTCCTTTGCTCTATCTCTTGCCTTTGGGTTGCGAAAACGTGACATGTCGTGATATCGCGACACTTTTTCTCCTTGGCACTTTCTCTTACCTTCGGGTCGCGAAAACGCGACATGTCGCGATATCGCGACACTTTTTCTCCTTGGCACTTTCTCTTACCTTCGAGTCGCGAAAACACGACATGTCGCGATATCGTGACACTTTTTCATTCTCTTCCTTCCTGCTCTCTTCAAGTCGCGAAAATGCGACATGTCGCGAAATCGCGACACTTTTCCTTCTCTGCCTTCATGCTCTCTTCAAGTCGCGAAAATGCGACATGTCGCGAAATCGCGACACTTTTCCTTCTCTGCCTTCATGCTCTCTTCAAGTCGCGAAAATGCGACATGTCGCGAAATCGTGACACTTTTTCTTCCGTACAATCTCTCTTCGCTTTGGACCGCGAAAATGAAACATGTCGCGAAATCGTGACACTTTTTCTTTCGTACAATCTCTCTTCGCTTTGGACCGCAAAAATGAAACATGTCGCGAAATCGCGACACCTTTTTCTCTCTCCTCTTTCTCTTCGCTTTGGACCGCGAAAATGAAACATGTCGCGAAATCGCGACACCTTTTTCTCTCTCCTCTTTCGCTTCGCTTTGGATTGCAAAAATGAAACATGTCACGAAATCGCGACACCTTTTTCTCTCTCCTCTTTCTCTTGCAATATGTCACAAAATTGTGACACTTTTTCTACTTGTCTTTTTCTCTTCCAACATGTCGCGAAATCGCGACAGTTTTTCTTTCTTGCTCTTTCTCTCTGAACATGTCATGATATCACGACATGTTTTATTTTCTTGCTCTTTCTCTCCAAACATGTCGTGATATCATGACAGTTTTGCTTTCTTGCTCTTTCTCTCCAAACATGTCGCGATATCGCGACAGTTTTTATTTCTTCTCAACATGTCGCGATATCGCGACAGTTTTTCTTTCTCTCAACATGTCGCGATATCGCAACAGTTTTCTTTCTTCTCAACATGTCGCGATATCGCGACAATTTTCTTTCTTCTCAACATGTCGCGATATCGCGACAGTTTTCTTGTGATTTTCTTTTGATTTTTAGCATATGGGCCACTCTGAAGAACCTCTTAACTCCTGTCCATTGCATCAACCGATCTGTCTGACTGTGTTGACAACAATGACAATATTGTTGCTGCACCTTGCTCAACAATCTCCCATACTGTTGTTGCACCTTGCTCAACAGTCTATAAGAGGAGTTGCCTAGTCTTAGATGGTGAACAACATGGTTGTGTTGAGATGCTTGGTGGGGTTAATTGATTGGAAATGGTGGTGAATGTGGTAGGTATGGAAGGGATTGGTCTTGTTGTGGCTTATATTGACATCTAGATAAACTTGAACTGCAACTATCATCTACAATATTTTAATGGCGAGCACCCGCTAATCACAGTCCAAGCCACACATTGGATGGATCAAAAACCCAACCTCCAAATTAGGTTGGTTCCTTGTCAACTTATTGGATGTTGACTCATTTAAGCATAGTTAAATGAACAAAATATAGGGATAGAGATGAAAAGGGTTAAGAAAAAAATGAATTAATGGTGGATGGATAAATATAATAGCATAGGCATCTACAGAGAACCCCTGATAGCTTAACTTCCAAAATGATACTTAGAACTAACAACATTCACAACTTAGCCATATTCAACATTAAGAACAATTACATACTTTAAGAATCATTCCAAACATCTAGAGTATTAATAATCCAAATTAGCAGAATTAGATTAACACCCTAAATAATAGAAATGACTTCTTACAAGCATATATTTAAATATGAATCATTCCAATTTTCTCTAAGTTAGCAATCCAAATTAGTATAATAAACTAACCATAGCAGCAACAAAAAAAATGATTTCACTGGTCTGTATTCAGAAGATAATAAAATGCAAGTCTGAGATAAACATCTCAAGTAATACTCCTATTAATTTGTAGGAAATATACAATAGTAGTGCAAGAAAACACTTTATAGCCAACCTTTTAGAAGGAGGATACGGTCTCTACTTATAGTTTTTTATAGTAGATCAAGAAAATAAGAGCATTACAAGGAAGTAAGGAGTGCCAAGCTAGCAAGATGTTGATGTGGCAGCCTCCTGTTTGATCAAAGGAAGAAGAGCAATCTTGCTATGTTGATCTTATGCAACTTGTTTGGCCTTCATGGATTCTAGTTGCACAATCTTACCAAGAATGCATCCAAGTCATCCCCTGTTCTTATGATCATTTCTTTATCATGGATCTAAAACTGAATCAAGCTTGGATCTTGGACATTTCATCTTCTCAGCTCAACAACCTTAGCTAAGAAAGATATTGAGTTTATCATATTTATACCATAATAAAAACTTCATTCTATGCATATCTATAGCTAAGTTCAACATCACCCATTGATCTACCCTTGAATGGCTTAGATCTAATCCTCAGAAAATCTTAGTGCATTTTAAATGGATGCTCATCATTCTACTTTAGGAGTCTCAAAATCGTAACTATAACTATTTTTTGCTTTAGAAGGTTTTAACCATGTTGACTATAGCCTGGAGACAATTGGCATTGGGCCACAATTGATGTTTCCAAGTTACAAGTTTGACCAATTTTGACTGTAACCTGGAGATAGCCTACGGTTTGGAGCTCGCCCCATGATGGGATTTGCCTTAGGAATTTTGCCTTGCATTATCTTCATTGTTTGCAACATAGAACTGGCTCTAGGCTAGGATTTGATTTCCAAAACTTGACCTTTACAATGTTTGGATCACGACATGGAGCAAGGAACATATGTTGTGCAACATAGAACTCCGCTTTGGGCTAATTTTTTATTTTCAAAACTTGACATTTTTATTGCTTTTATCACGGTATGGAGCAAGGGATATATGTTGTGCAGTGTAGAAATCTACTCTAGGCCACAATTCAAATTGTAGCAATATCCAGTTTGACTGTGTTGACTATGACCTAGAGCTTATTTGCATGGCACGTGGTCACAACTTGTTATTCACCTTACTTGATTATCACTATTTTAATCATGGCTTGTAGCGTACTTTGGACCATGATGCACCTTGCTCTTCAATGTACTTTGACCATATTGATTGTAGCATGGAGCTTCCTTGAATGTTGCACGGCGTGGAACCCTACTCTGGGCCACAATTCAAATTGTACAGTTGGTCATTTTGACCATGCAAACTATGGCTTGAAGCTTGTTTGCATGGCACGTGACCACATCCTTCACCTCTTGTTTTTTCTAAAACAACATTTGATTATGGCATGGAACCCCTACTCTGGATCACGATTTAGATTGCAAAGTTGGCTAGTTTGACCATGCTAAATGTGGCCTAGAACCTGTTTGCATGGTGCATGGTTGTCTCCTTCACCTCTTGTTTGCTCCAAAATAACATTTGATTGTGGAATGGAACCCCTACTCTAGGCCATGATTCATATTGTAAAATTGGTTGGTTTAACCATGTTGACTACAACCTAGAGACTATTGGTGTTGGGTCACAATTCAAATTGCAAATCTGGACAGTTTGACCATGTTGACTATGGCCTAAAGCCTACTAGTGCTGGACCACAATTATAGCCTGGAGACACCTTTCAACACTTGGGAAATTTTTTGAGGTTTTTTGCAAAATTTTATAAGGATGTGGTCTTTTGGGCCTACATTATGGCACCTTCCAGGAAACTTTGCTAGTAGATTTACAGAACTCAGAGTCTTATCCTTTGGGTATATGGAGTCAAAACTTAAATGAATAGGAAAAAATAGGGAATGATAAAAGGAAATGATATGAAATAATATATGCAAATTAAAATGATGGATGAAATGAATGGAGGGATATATGAATGGATAAATGGATGGAATGGCAAGGGTGAATTATGATAAAAAATGAATGAAAGGAAATGGAATGGAAGAATTGACTCCAATCGGCTACAAAATATGTCTCAGAATTTTGCTTCCATATGACTGTTACCCATTTGAATGTTTGAAAACATATTGAGTGGATAACAATTCATATGGAAGCAATGTAAGAGGTAAATATATGTTTCATCAATAGGGGATTGCTCCTCTTTTAAAGGCTTAGCCACATGACTTCCTCATGATACCTACAAGATCATGCTTTTCATGGCTTAGGAGCAGAAGTTTCAATTCAATTTTTGGAATTATCAAAGAATATTTTGTCATCATATATTATTGATGAAGTTTTGATGTAAAGCTTAATTCAAATTATGGTCTCCTATATTGATAATATTGATGAACCTAAGAAAGAGAATTAAATCAAATGGCATTAGCTCACCTGGTTAGATTCTTCAACTTTCAAGGAGACTTAGGTTCAAATCTTGTTGAGTGATACATGTATAACAACCAAGTTGTTATAATACCACTATATGGTTATGATGTAATACAAATGGGGCATGTTTCAATCCCATATAATTGATTAAAATAAAAGTAAGAGATATAAATAAATTCAAAAATTGTCTTCTTGTTACAAAAATTTAATCTCTAATATTTTTTCTTGTATTGTGATTTTCTTCTTATGTCTTAAGATTCAAACCCTTTATGGAAAATCATTTATTATGAGATTTATAAAGTTTTATATCATATCTTCAAGTTAGTAATCTCCTAACAAGAGAATTATTAATCTCCTAACAATAGAAGTGTACTTAATGGCACTTGAGGACAAAGTTCACTCTTTATAGTAATAAAAAATATTGTTTTTATATATATTATTTGGAGCTTTATTGATGGCTATCAAGTCAAACATTTATTTTTCCGTATTATTAGCCTATAAAAGAGGTATTTGTTTCAGGTATATTTATCAATCTCCTAGTGTAAACTAAGTTCACTTCACACTACATAATTAAAAAATTTAAAAAAAAATCTTATCTTTCTTTAAAAAATGGATATGCTGATTTTGTTTTAAATGATGTGTTTTTTTGAAAGTGTTTGTGCTCATCTTCTACTTCATTATTGTTCCATATTATTACCATGCAAGAGAAGTATTTGTTTCATGTATATTTATTAATCTCCTAGTGAGAAGTAGGTTCACTTCACAATGCATTTAAAAGTAAAATAATTAGTTTAACTTTCTTAAAAATATGGATATTCAGATTTTGTTTTATATGATGTGTTTTTTAAAGTGTTTCTGCTCATGTTCTAACCTAGATTATTTAGGAAATTTGGTGTGAGAACACCTCTTCATTTATAGATATACATCTATTTTGTAAGTCTTCCTAATGTATATTAGAAAAAGTATTATTATAGTTTATCAATGATCAAATTTTAGATTATTTAGGAAATTTGGTGTGAGTACACCTCTTCATTTATAGATATACATCTATTTTGTAAGTCTTCCTAATGTATATTAGACAAAAAGTATTACTACATTTGATCAACGATCAAATGTATGAGTAGACTAACCTACAAATAAAGTTTAAGAGAGAGTGATCGATATTTAACCTTGGTTATTATCCTCTCTTGAGGCCCTTGTAGAATTTTAAAATAAATTCCCATATTTCAATTTTGTCCTTCGTATGAATTATCACATTCCTCCAACAAAAAATATTAGCAAACATACGTATGTACGAGTCCTTATACATATCACTCAGATTGCCTCTTGCCATGCAGATTTCTGCTTAAGAAATAAGAGGCATTAAACTAATCATTAAGATTGTGTAACTTATTTTTCCTTCTCTTCTATTTAAAAAAGGCATCTTGTAGGTTTTGACCATTGTGTATTCTCACTTGCTCACATTTTCGTATTTCTTGAGCGCTTGCACATTTCTTTATTGTGTGGACACTTGCACTCTTAAGTCTTAATGATATAGGAGATTTTCATATATTTTCCTAAAATAAAATCGATTTTTGTAACTCCAAAAAAGAAAAAATAATAGATTAAAATAGCAATACTTAGCTTCTTTAGTAATGACAGAGTAAGGATCATGTGATCCGGAGTACAGAGAGTATAGCAAAAATCTAGCCTTGGTGTCAAATCTAGATGATAAATAGCAAAGGCTGAAGCTTGAGATTTTACCTAAATATGTCCAAATTTTTAGTCATGTAATTTCTCCCCAACCATAATATTAATATGATGACTAAGGTTACACAAAGGACAACTAGAGCAAACAACTTCAATAAACAAATTGCGAATAGGATATAGCATCAACTTTATACCATTCTTTAGAAATCATATTTCACACCTTTGGTACCTCCAACTTTATCGGTTTAGAGTATATAGATGACTTAGCAGAATAATGTAGTTAAAAATATAACAGGAATGATAAAAAGGTATGAGGAATTTCTCAATGCTGCTAAAGAAGTAGATCTATGTGCTCAAGATACTTGATAAAGATCAAACTCAAGATTGTAATGAAGCATTCTCCATTCCCAATGATGATGCCCGACATATCATTAACACCCAAAGGAGGATGTCTTATATAAGCTCATTTTTTCTTTGTAGGTAGGTAACATTCTGGGGCAGTGGGACATGTCTCTGAGATGGAACATTGCTGCTTCCCAAACTCCATTTTTTTTTTGTTTTTTTTTTTTTTTGGCTCTTAAACAAAATTATTGTAAATATTCTGTTTTTATTCAAAAAGTCTCCAAGTGCATAATGATCATTGTGTCTTATTTCCAATAGTGGAAGCGAATCTAACAGTACTATAACAAATCAATGTGTTTTAAGAGAAAGAGCCCGCAGCCAAGAAGAATAAAATCAACCTACCTTACCTAGGAAAGTAGAGTTGCATTAGGATGCAAATTGCAAGCTCACCAAATGCCTTGAATGAACACACAGGAGAAAGAATGTTCATATGATTGCATTCTTCACCATGTGCATTTACATCAAACCGTAGACATATTCAGATGAATGTTTCTTCAGATGCACTGAAGTCCAGTCAGCCACCTCCTCACTGAGGAGGCTCAACAATGATAATAACGACCCAAGGTGCGCAATGAAAAATTACAGCAGTCTAAGGGTTAAGCTTTTAGTTCTTTTCAGTAGGAAAATAAGAATTTAAAGCAAAAGGAGGTAAGGACAACTGCCTCCAAGCAAATCTTATACCCCTTAAAAGAAATCTACTAAAACAATGTGGAACAGACCAGAAAGAAGGTTGGTTACGCAAAGCAAATACAGGGATTCAAATCTTAAACCAATGTTTGAAGATGTCAAACAACCAACCCGTATAAAACAAGTCTACTTTTAGACTTGAATAACTACGGTGAAGGACTGACTTCCAACTTTATGTAATTCTTCAATGACTCAATATTGGCCAAGAGCAGTCAAGACAACAGCTAAGCTAGATCAAGGGTGGGTAAAAGAAATTAAATAGCAGACCAAACAGCATCAAAGATATTGACAAGCACCGCATAGGTTCTAAAAGAAACAGGAACAAGTGACCTGCAAGCAAAGATTGACAATGTGCTACTATTAAAAAGGAATAAAATGGAAAACAACATCAATACTCCAAAGGAAGTTCTGATCGACATGGCTTCATAGCTGCTTGAAATACAAGAGAAGTACATGCTTAGCATTACAGAACATGGAGCCACCAGCCTATTTTCAAGTTTCAGCTGTGAAGGCAACCATGGCCTGGAAGGCTGCACCAACGTTGGAACTCAACACTAGGATAGTCTGGTAAGGTAATATGAAAGAGACATTCACCATATCATCTGAACAGACAAGCACAGAAAAGGATGTGGAACAAATTATGCTAGAATTGGGATTGTTAAGATATAGCAACATTTAGAAGCAGAAAATAGAGCATCCAATCAAGGCTGTCCTTTCATGAAATCCAATATATTGATCAGTTAACTGTAAATGACATCTAGAACTTCAAACTTTCATAAGTTCTGAATAACTTCATAAACTTTCATCTTCACTCTTCTGCAGGGTATAATTTCATCATTATATTTGCCTGAACAAATGTTGAATATTCCCTCGCATGCACCAAAAATGTCCAAATAATATTTAAAATGTAGGCAATCTCCAAGCTGCATCGTACTTAGAGATGAGCATTACTGCTCTACACAGCATTCCCATATACAAACGCAAATCATCAAAAGGTTGATACTCACAAGATCATAGATGCTATTAATTGTCATTGATTGTTAACACAGTAAGCATTCTTGTCTCTAGCAAGGCAAGGGAAATCAAGGTGAGAAGAGGCGGAAACTAGGCTTATCCTTTTACCCCAAGACATTGTGAAGGAGAATGAAATGCTCACAAAATGAACAGGAGGAAAACTGAACTAAATCCTCCATAGACCGTCATCTCTGAAAAGGATGCCTATTAAGTCCAAACAATAGTAGTCGAAAAGAAGATGTTTCCACCAAATTAAAAATATACATTCTGCAGAAATTTATATAAAGAAACTGTCCGTGTTACATGTGCCTAAGACTTTTAAGCCAACTGGCATGCCACTTGAACCTTTAATGGTCAAGGGAATGTTTTCAGCGAACTATTGAACCCACTTTTGTAGGAGAAAAAACAAAGCCATGTTCCTGAACAAATAGAAAATTCTTGACACTGAAAATGACAAAGGATAAGAATTGCCAACTTGCTTGATGAATGATATGGTATCTGACTCTGTTGCTTCATGTTACACTTTCTCTATGCTCTTTAAATTTTTAAGAGTACATGCTAAGGGATAAAAAAACTCTAAATGGCATCTCAAATTTGAAAGGCATCTGTTCTAATCTATCCATTCTTTTGGTCATCAAAAATACGTTTTCGAAAATCTTCCACCATCAGGGGTAGGCCTTCCCTCAAAGAAACTTTTGGCTCCCATTTTAGAAGATCCTTTGCTTTTGTAATATCTGGCTTCCTTTTGTGTGGGTCATCAGCTGTGTTTTCTTTAAACTCAATCTGTGCACTGGAATCTATTGTTACTTTTACAACCTGCCGGAGTTGAAACATCAGACACCAAATCAGAGAAACATTATGATATTGATAATACGCAAAACCAAACATTTGAATTATTTCACAAACCTCTGCAAGCTCTAACATTGTGAATTCTCCAGGATTGCCAAGATTGAACGGTCCAATATGGTCACTCTCCATTAGTCGAATCAGACCTTCCACCTGCTCATCAAATGATATGTTACTAGGGATGCTAAGTATAGGAATGTCATGGTTCTAGTTTAAATACCATTCTCACCAGGATTCTCTGAGTACCATGTGTGGCACACAATATAAATAATAGTTACCAGTCATATTCATATATAGGAAAGTCCAAAATCTGATTACAAGAGAAATAACATTTAAAATGTTCAGTGGCTTTAAATATATAAGGAAATAGTTGTACATTGAGGCAAAAATATCAGTGATCAAGTTGTTGCTTTGTGATTGTCATTAAATTCTGTGTACATGCCTAGATATGAAAGAATCAATTCTAACAGTCATCACTAACAGAATCCTTATGATATGCCCATTGGGTTTGGGACTACTCATAGGGAACGAACCATAAGCTAATGTTCCACTCCCATGGGTGAATCTTAATATTAGCCCATGGTGTTTGGGGAAAGCAGTGCGGAGCAAATAGTTTAACACAGTAGACTAAAGTTTCAATCTTGTGGATGAACCTTAACATTGCCCAATGGGCTTGGGGCAACCAATGGAAAGCAAGGACTTTCACACCATAAGTCAAGGTTCCAATCCCATAGGTGAACCATAACATTTAAAATCAAATGACATGGGCTCAAGTGGTTAATAATATGGACTTTCAAGACGGGGACCTAAGTTCAAATCTCGCCAAGCAATATATGCATAATCACTAAAATGTTATTGTAATACCATTATGTGTTTTGCTGAAATACCATGATAATGCAATTATGATGTAATACAGGTAGGGCCCATTTCAATCTCATATAATAATAACCAATTTAAAAGAAAATCCTAACAATCCTCAAGTACAATAGTGAACTGGTACTTCAGCCAAACTAATTCACTGTCATCTAAGACACAGCATGTCCTCAAGTTTGGTCACTTTATGATTAGACTATTCAAGTTATGTCTATAACCAGCATCAAAGCTTGACATAACACCTTAAGGGAAGGAATAGACTTGATTCTAGCAAAGGAAAGTTTCCTGATCATTTATAGAGAAAAAGAATCAATATAATAGGTGGAATACAGAACACTTCACACACCTTAATATGCCAGAATTTTAGCTTTAAAATAGACATAAGCATTTTAATACTTAGATTTAGGACTAGAACATACCAAATCAGAAACATACTGAAAGCTCCGTGTTTGTTTACCATCACCATACACTGTCAAGGGCTCTTTGCGTAATGCCTGTTCAGCAAAGGAAAAGTCATGTCATGCATCAACAAGTTGTCAGTCAATCTTTCCCATAAAAATATTATCAATAAAGCATGAAATTATGAGCATATTAAACATCTTCTCAAAGCACAAACCTGAGCAACAAAGTTGCTAACGACACGGCCATCGTCTATGCACATTCTGGGTCCATACGTGTTGAAAATGCGTGCAATACGGACCTGCTTTGATCATGTTAATGCAAAGGAGTTAGAAACTACTTTTCCAACCTACAAGTTTGTAGCTACAATCTTGTTCTATCTGTTATTCAATACGCTATATAGTCTCAGCGATCAGTTTTACCTGTAAAAGTACACAACACTCAAGTCTGATAGAATGAGCTTAGAATATTACAGTGCAAAACAAGGGCATCAAAAGGCAAATAGTCATTACCAACACATACACATTATCTGCTTTCTAAGCATTTGACTTGAAATCGGCACACATTGCATTGGTTCAAAAATTTGGGAAATAACTGAAAGATATAAACTTTTCATCAGAACACTGATAAGAGAGAAAATAAAAAGTAATACCAAACTATCATCATGGCTACAGTATATGCGAAATTAGCAAATAATAATAATAATAATAATTTTTCTTTCCTAATTTTCATGACAACTATTGATAAATTTTGTCTAATCAAATTGTTAACAGAAAAGTAGCACTGGGAAGGATCAAGGTTATCTGACTTTCATTCCTGGTTTTGGCTACCAGTATAAGAAAAGAATAGGACTTGAAATTTGCAGTATGTCATCCGAGTAACTTGACATTTGACTGCATGCCTATTTCCAACAACAAAACTACTTTGATCTATATTTTTAACCAGGCTGTACAACACAATCAGAATTCTTCCCAGTTGATTCGATGACTTAACATTGACTGTCCTGACATGTGCAACGAAGAAGTTTTATTGCAATCTACTTTGAATCTTGTTCTGTCATGAATTGGGAAAGCATGATGAGAGAGGGGCCCACATGAGTTTTAAAGACTTCATAGGAACGGATCAAAGAGGAGGATTATTAAAAAATTTAAAATTTTTAACGAAGTACAGCAACATCTAATGTTAATTTTTTTTTCAAATGTAAAAAATTATGGGTCCCATATGAGTTTAAAAGATTCAACAAATTAAGACAGAGTGCAACACAGACACTTGAGTTTTTCAAGTGCCATGAGACCTAGCCGTGGACTGGAAGCACCAAGACAGGTTGACAGGACCCATGATGTCAACAAACATAACCATTTCTCTAATAACTATATTAACCATCTGAAAAGAGTGTTGAAATATTTTTATTATGTCTGCAAGTATTTCCATGAAAAGACGAAAGGAGACGGGCATCCATCACCTTAGTTGTAGCACATAAATTAGGAAGAATCACATTCCATACCAAAAAGAGGACAGAATTAAAATTCCCATATGTTGATGGCATTGCCTATTCCCGTTTTGAACTAGAGAGAGAAGGCTTCTACAGAACCCCCACCTTGATCATATGTTATCAAATGTCCATTGTTGGCAACAAAATCAAGACCCTTGCAATCATGCAACTTCACATGATCATTTCCAGCCAAGTGCAAGTACATTGCCAATATCATTTGTACGCAAACAAAGCACATCGTCTAAGCAAGATGGAGCTTGTCGACTACAAGAACATTGTCTTTGTACTAGAGGACACCATGCTCTGCAATAATGTCGAGGAGTAAGAGGTCAATTTGCATCGAGTGGATGTCGACGACCTGAAGAAGGAAGTGAAGTTTGTAGATGGAAACCCTATTGTAGTCATTGGCTTGGCCGAGGAGGGTATTGTTTAGGCCCTTGCAAATAATTGTGCCATTGACAACAACCCTATCTAGCCATCTATCCATGGACATGCCATTAGGCAAACTACCAATGGTATTGTTCGGTCGTTGCTAATGGCAATGTTGTCTTGCATGCCAATGACAATGCTGCCCTCAAACAAGACCAAGACCTTGTTGTCCATGCTTTACAGTGCCTCTACCATGAAAGACGATAGTGCTTCAGCCAATGCCCCAAACATCACTGACAAAGAGGCACTCCAACAACACACACAAGCAACCATCTGACAAAAACCCCTTTCTACAGATAGAGCAAATCCCATGGATGAACTTGCCAACAAAGCAAACAGACCAGCCATTTAAGAATTTGCAAAAATTGTGACCAATACTTAGTCGTAACATCAAAAGAGGAAGAAGCCATGCATATAGTCTCGTGACTTTACACCACCTTCAGCAAGTAGCAAGAAGGCCAAACCTATCAGCATTAAGCAATGTTTGTAGATTAGTGAATTGTGTTCATTGTTGATCAATAAAAGAAACAAATCAATGTCGTTGCCACCTCAAGCAAAGAGGAAAGTTGGCAACTTGAAAAGCCTGTACAACGATGTCAACATCATCGCAAGAGGACAAAGTGCATGGAGTGTTAGTGCACAAGGTGTTTGACTCCAGCAAACCAATGAATACTACTGACAAAGGGCAATAACAATTACCACGATAGTTGCCAATGTTGGTTGGCTAGTTACCAAGGTTCATGAGATATCAACCCCTAAGAGGATTCCAAGCTATGATGGTCCAAAACTTAGCATTCGAAGATGCAATGATGAGGACCATGGTTGTGATCACTGATGATAGAAGGGGCAAAGGATACAAACCTACAACGTGTTATCCCAACACCTTCAACATAGAGGCCAACAACGCACAAGGCATCAAGCAATGGTGCACCTAATAGAGAGCCAATCCACCATATGCAAAAGTGATGCCAAGACCATCATGCTTTGACATTGAGGCATAGAGGGCTAATATCACAAACACCTGTTGGTTACGAATCTGCCATGAGGAAAGGATTTGTTGTTATTACGCCCAGATTCGCCCACCAGATTGAAAGGCCGGAAGGAAGGAATGCCTTCCGTGCCAATCTCCGGAGAAGGCCGGCTTCCTGTGGGTTTTTGTTGAGATAAGAGTGCAGGAAAAGAGATAAAAATGCAGAAAGAGATAAAAGTGCAGAAAGGGATTCCAAATGTGATTGGATTTGGGTGGGGGGAATAAGCAGCACGGCAACGAATCAATCACCACTACTAACAGCATTCATCTACAAACATACAGTGAAACTACAACTATCAGCGATCCCATGTATCCTCTCTCTATGCATTCCAGGAATACCTGGCCACCAAATGCTTGGAGTCCAGAGTTCGAGTACAACAACAAGCAATGACACAAGAAACATGAGGCAGAAATGACAAGGAGAGGCAGCATGCAAGATAAAAGACAGTAAGCAGAGCCAAGTATATGTTTATATTTGAGGCAAACGCACAGCTACAATTGTCCCCTAGCAATATATTCCCCTTCCACCACCTTACAATGGAAAAGTGGTGGGTATTTATAGCCCAATTTCCCCCATTACATTCATGGGCACAAAGTCCCAGACAAGACAGTAGCTGACACGAGCGGCTGAGGAGCTGCTGATGCTGACTTCTGTCGGGCCGGACTGTCCTTGCAGCATGGTGTCCTTGAAGGCGGTACAGCTACGTGGCAGCGCGTTGGGTCAAGTCTTCGGTCAACAGGAATGCGGGCAGGTGCGGCAGATGGCACTTCACATCGGCTTAAATGGTAACAAATGGAGCCGATAGTGTAGCCCATGCTTTGTCCTTGTGTGGTCAAGTCTTGGCTCGAATCTCGAAGGTGGATACTTGTCGGATGCTGAAGTGGGACACGTGTTTGCCTTAAAAGGCAGCTTATCCAACTTCGCCAGGAATTCGGACAGCGCAGTTGGAAGGCCTTCTTGCCTTAGCAATTTTCGGAGTTAACTTTACCCAACTGCGCACCGGTCAAAGGGCGCACTCCGACTTCGCTGCGAAGTCGGGTGTCGCACCGGTGCTTGTCTTCTTCCGCTGTTCGGACTTCGCACTGGAAAAGGGGTGCACTCCGACTTCGCTGCGAAGTCGGGTGTCGCCCCAACACTTGGCGTTTTTCTGCTAGACCGCTCCCCTAGTGCACGAATTTGTCAAAGGGCGCACCCCGACTTCGCTGCGAAGTCGGGTGTCACCCTTTGACAACTTAGTCAAATTTTCAATCATTTCCTGTCCTGCTGCGCACTTCGGGCTCCCTACTGCTCTCCAACTGAGGGGCGCACTCCGACTTCGCTGCGAAGTCAAGTGTTGCCCCAACACTTAGAAACTTTTCAAGGTACACCTGCTGAAGTTTTGCTGTGGGGGAAGAAAGGGGGAAAGAAGAAGAGGGAATGAAACTGCGAGGAAGAGGGAGAAAGGGAGAAATGAAGAAAGGGGAAAATGAGGGGAAGGAAAGGGAAAGAGCAGCTCACATGGCGAAACCAAAAACATGGCACCCCTGTGCAAAATGTGGCAACATTCCTGGTGGCTCGCGGGGTGTCGAGCTCGCCTCGACGCAATGAACCATGCCTTTATCCTTTGGGTGCAGAGGAACTTCCTTCCCCTGCCTTCTGCTGCTCTGGTCGCTTCCCTTGCGGCAACTGTTCTTCCTCAGGTTCACTTTCACCAGTTGCCTCCTCAGTCTCGCCTTCGGAATTTGAAGGCTCTCCACTTTCGGCCTCCCGCTTGCTTATGCGTTCGAGCGCAGCCTTAGCTTGATCCCAGACTGCGGCTTGGAAGAGAGTGGGGTCGCTGATCTCTCTGAGTACTGCATGGAATGCAGCGACCGCGTGCAGGTCAATGGTGTTATATCTTTTGCCCAACTCCTCCAGAGAAGAGTTGATTTTGCAGTACTTCGCCACCATTTGAGCGACCTGCGCTTCTTGAACTGGTTCTGTCCAGCTATCGATTTCAGCTGTATCTGCCTCGAAGGACAGCCAGTTCTTCTTTACCTGCTCAAGGGTGAGGAACTCGTCATCTCTGACATAGCTCGGACACCCATGCTCGGACAGAATGTGAAAGGGCGCCAAGAGGATGTGTTTTTCATGCTCTAAGGCGCCTAGCGCCTTCCTGGCCGTTCTGATCTTTTCTGTCCTAGCAAAATAAGCGTGCAAGGTTACCCTTGCATTTGCCCACTCTGAGGCAAGTTGTGACATGGGGGAGATTTGGAAGCCATTGCGCTCTAACTCCTCAAGTTTCATAGCCAGGTCTAGCCATTGCCTCGCCTGGTGTTCGGCTTCCTCTACCACAGGCTTGCCCTGGGCAGATACCTCTTCGATTTTGGATACGAAATCCAAAACTGTCAAGGATTTGACAAGGTTGGGCTTGCAACCTTGTAGCAGACTTGCGCGCATCTCCTTCGCCTTGCTCTTGGAAAAGGTCGTCGCTTGTGATGCTTTCTCTGTGAGCTGCGACTGTGCCTGCTTCAGCGAATCCTGCAGTTGTGAAATCTGCTCTAGCGCTGCTTTTCTCTCTTGCTCGGCTGTCTGCTGGGAGGCGGTAAGCTGAGCCTTAAGGTCTTCTATTTCTTGTTGCGCTGTCCCCAATTGCGCGGTAGCCCTAGCCAAGTCTTCTTCGAGCTGCCTTGTGGTATTCTGCAGCTGGAAAAGCGCTTCCTGGGTCTCGAGATGCTTGACAAGGAGGCTGTCTGTTTTACGACGAATACCGCGGATTTCGTATTCTTCGTTGATGTCGTCAAAATTCTTCTCCTTTGTCTGAAGCACATAGTCGGCCTCGGTCATGTCGCGGAGAGGCTTCTTCACCTTAGGAATCAGCTTTTCTGTTGTAAGCACTCTCCGATCTAGGTCAAACTTTGTGCGTTTGATCGGGGCGGCTATCTCTTCGGCCCTTTTGCGCTTAACACCTTGAAGAAAGGAGGCTGATCCCCCCACGGCTCTTACTGCCAGAGGCTGGTCCTCGGTGATGCTCATGAAATTGAGGTCTTCCAGCTCCTGGGCTTGCTGCGACATCTTTCCCGCGAACAGTGACGTAGGAGGGATACCAGAGGGGGTAGCGGCTTTTGAGGGCGAATGGGTCCTAGGGGTGACAGGAGTCTGCGTGGATGGCGCTAGTAGTATTTCGGTCGGCTGGGACGAAGGATGAGGAGATGAGGGAGCAGCTTCGACGCTGGCTGCAGGAGAAGGCTCTGGGGTTTGACTCAGGGATTGAAAGGCGTTGGGATCCTGAGCAAACTGGTCGAATGAGTGAAGGCCGCTAGACGGCGGGGTAGCTTGTGAAGCGAAAGGCGCGGCTACGGCTTGCCCTGATGAAGTGGAAGATGGGGTTTTTGCAGGGCCGACGCGGACTTGAGCAAGTGGAACAGAGGACGTACCTGCGGGCTCCGCCTGAGCCGACGCTGGAGGGATGGTCGCAGCTTGGATGTCTGTTTCCGGTTCGGGGCTGTCTAAAGAGACAACCTCCGGCGCTGCTGCTTGCGGTTGCTCTGCGGCCGATGGCTGTGCTGGCTCCTTAGGACGCTTGGTCCTCTCAACCTTTTTCTTTCTCTTCTCTGCTGGGGCTGGTCCGGAAGGAAGCGGCAATAAAGGGGCGGCAGGCGCTGATGTCCCCACGGTGAACTTATACCTGGGTCGCGCTGGGAGAATACCTGCCGCACTTGGTCCACTGGCTGGCAGCGTGGATGTTTTCTCTGAAGGAGGGGCCAGCTCAGGAGTTGACCGTTCTGAACTTTGCACCGCTTCGGGCACTGCCTCAGGAGCTACGGTCTGCATCGGGCCCACTTGGCTGCTGGTCGGAGTCGCGCTGGAAGTCGCTGGGGTTGACAATGACTGAGAGGTAGCCCTTCTTTTATACCTTATGTTTGTGCCTTGGGGAACGCAATTGCGAAATTCAAAGGACTGCCACGTGTCGACGTGTTGATCATAAAGTGCCAAAAACTCATCATCAACGGCAAGATTCTTTCGGCTTGATTTGTCGTGCTGCGTGCGACACCTCATCTTCCAGCATTCGAGGATTTTGTCCTTATGCCAGTTGAGCGGCGCCACATTAGCGAGGAACCTTTTGAAACCAGCTGACTCCATCCGATGGTCCGAGTTTCACTCTGGATCGTAAGTGACCTCTTCGCAGTAAAACTCATGCCATGGTGGCCATGACTGCATCAAATGAATGCGCCAGTGGAGGTCTGCACCTGTCCTGTTCCTTCTTTCTTGCATGACTTCAGCTCTAGGACAGATGTGTGTGAACTTTCCCCAAACCCCAATTGGGTCATACTTCCAGCATTGCGGCAGCATTATCAGGCCCATCTCAAGCAGCTCCCGCTCGAGAAAAACATGCTGCCCGATTTTGAAGACTTGGATATTAGACCAGGTCATAGGATATTTAAATATGTGACCTTTTCTCTTTCCCTGGCCAAATTCCTCTTCGACGTAATCCATTTGTCGCGCCACCTATATCCCGAACTGATGGTCTGTGCAGAAGTAGGGCAACAAACACGGCATTCCCTTGAATCCATAGATTCGGACGACAATACCCTGAGTCAGCCTGAAGGTATCCCCGAACTCATTGTCCCGGAGGGACTTTGTCATAGCCGCTGGTGGGCGAGTCGCGCCACGGTTAAACAGTCTGTTGGCAATTTTGCCACATTAAAACTTTTGATAAATTTTGGCCTAAGTATGGAGCTTTCAAGCGGCAAAGAACATGCTGAGGTGTTCGGGTTTTCGCGGGCCATAAACGGGGGCGATAAAATGGACAAAATGAGCCCCGGATATTTTATTATTGCGAGATATTCTCGCCGACTTTCCAACGATATATTATAATAGGCGATCGGGTCAGCGGATCAAAAGTTATGGCCCCGGGAAGCTGAACCAGGAAACCCAGTTTTTTGTGCGAAGTCGGTCCGACTTCGCCCAATTTTGGTGCGAAGTTTGTACTTTCCTCAGTTTTGGTGCGAAGTCCGACTTCGCCCAGTTTTGGTGCGAAGTTCGTACTTCGCCCAGTTTTGGTGCGAAGTCGTACTTCGCCCAGTTTTCTGGGCGCACCTTGTAGCAGTGCGCGGTGGCGGGGAAAAATGACTAAGTGATGGGGCGCAGTTCGTACTTCGCGCGAAGTACGAACTGCTCCCCCTTGTCTGTGCGAAGTCCGAACGACGGTGAGAATCAGCAAGTGCCGGTGCGTAACCCGACTTCGCAGCAAAGTCGGACTGCGCCCTTTGACCGGTGCGCAGTAGGGAAATAGTGCTACCCGACTGCGCTGTTTTTCACCTGTGTTACCCGATTGCGCTCTAATCCCGGGCGAAGTTGGATAGACTGCCTTTCAAGGCAGACACGTGTCAAGCATTATCATCCGACAAGTGTCCAGCTTCGGGATCTGAGCCAAGACATGCCGAGAAAAAGGATAAGCATGGGCCGCACTACCTATGCCAGTGACCTCATTTAATGCTGATGTGAGTTTCCACCTACCTCAGCTACCCGCATTCCTGTCAATATAAAGTTCTACCCAACGCGCTGCCACGTGGCTGTTCAACCTTCAGGGAGACCATGCCGAGAGTACAGTCCAGCCCGACAGATGTCAACATCAGCAGTTCCGCGGCTGCTTTTGTCAGCTAATGTTTGACTGGGACTTTTGTGCCCATTAATGTAACGGGAGGGACTCGGGCTATATAAACCCACCATGATTTCATTGTAAAGGGTGGAAGGGGAATGTTTGTTAGGGAACCATTGTAACCGTGCTTCTGCTTATAAATATAATTTGTATGCCTGGTTCTGTTCTGCTGCTTTTATTTCTTTATGCTTATGCTTTACGCTTCCCTGTGTCACGGCTCGTTGATTCGTTTCAGCATTTGGTGATCAGGCGCCTTTAGCATTGCTTGTGTCATGGCTTGTTGATTTGTTTCGGCATTTGGTGGCCAAGCACTTTTTAACTTCATAATAGATGTGGTAGCAGTTCCATCAGTTGTGTGTTACGTTGCTGTCCGTAGTGGTGATTGATGCGTTGTCGTGCTGTTAGTTCTCCTTGTAGGGAGAATGTTTGCTAGGGGACCATTGTAGCTGTGCGTATAAATTCTCTGCATAACACATATACCTGGCTCTGATATCTCTAGGTTGCTTTCTGCTTATGTTAGTGTCCGTAGTGGTGATTGATGCATTGTCGTGCTGTTAGTTCTCCTTGTAGGGAGAATGTTTGCTAGGGGACCATTGTAGCTGTGCGTACACTGCTTAGGTACAAAAAGTATACTTAGGTTTTGCAGTTCCTTGTCATGCTTTGTATTTATGATGCAGTAAGCAATGGTGATTGATGTGTTGCCGTACTGTTAGTTCCCCCCACCCAACTCCACTCACATTTGTAAATTCTTTCCGCTCTTTTTATCTCTTTCCTGCACTCTCATCTTACTAACCCCCGCAAGGAGCCGGCCTTCTCCGGAGATTGGCCCGGAAGGCATTCCTTCCTTTCGGCCTTTCAATGTTGGTTCGCGGGTCCAGGGCGCAATAACGACAAAATCCTTTCCTCATGGCGGATTCGTGACCAACAAGTCCCATGGCCTGGCCTAGGAATTGGATGTTAAAATCGTAAAATGAGCCCTTCCGGTATAGGACCTCAGTCCACTCGTACACAGGGAGCGGCTCTCCTTGTTCGTTCGCTTTCCTCAGGTTGGGGACGTTCATCCGGTAATGCATATGGTACAGGCATAGCCATGTGAGGAATGAGCAAAACCGGAAGTCCGTCGACTGCTTCTGCTGCAGTCTCACCAGGTTCGCATGAATTGCATAGGCCAACCAGTCCGCCCAGTCGTAGAAGATCGGGCGCTTCCCGCTTTTCTGCGCCGTAGAGTCATAGAACTCCCCATGCAGGATACACTCGGCCATTGCTAGCTGGAACGGCCGCACTATTCTGTCTGAGTCGCAACCGAGGACCCATGCCAGGATGATGTAGATATACTTGTTCTCAAAACGATCCAGTGGTATGGGGCCAGTCGGCCACTGTCCAACTGCCAGCGGAGTCTTCAGCTCTGAATCCAGGAACTCTCTCATCCGCTTCGTCTGAGAAAACCTGTCGGTCTGCTCTTCGATGTTCACCCTTCTGATAATTGCGTCTGGGCTGTACTGAAGCCCTGGGGCGAACGCTGGCTGGACGCTCTCTCGAAAAAGAGTGAACAGCACCCTTCCTTTGTTATCGCATACCTGCCGCACAGCTGGTTTGTAGAATTCAGCAATCACTTCAACCAGCTCCGGGCACCAGTGGGTCGGAGGGCACAGGAACCGGTAAATATTTGAATTATATGCGGCTCCGAGGTGGTGGGAAGGCGAAACCTTACCCACCCACTTTGCGATAGTCAGACGTAGCTTCGTGAGACTGATAGAGAACGAACCATCTTTGTACCCGAACAAACAATTGGTTGGTGGTGGCGGAGTCTGGCCAGCTACGCGCCTCTTCGTTCTGGATTTCGCTTTCTTGCCCTTCTGAGGTGCTGCGCTTTCATGGTCGCTAGACTCTGGAGACTTGTCAGCTTCGCGCGGATCTTCGCTAGATTGCGCCTGTACTGGCGCTTTCCCCTTATCCATCCTTGTTGAAACAAAAAGGAACAACAGCTTCAGAGCTTGTCAGGTTTATTCTTTGCAGTCCGGGAGTCAGCTTCGAACACTATGAATTTTTTGGCCGTGCCAGGGTCCTTTTGTAGTCAGCGACTGCTCATTAATGGCGCGAGGGAGGGAGTTAGGTCAGTTAACTCTGGGTTGGTGGAGACGTTATGGTCCTGGCAGCTGTGCATGGGCTTTTTTCAAAAAGCATGTTTTATTAGTCGTTAGCCCCAAAATGCGCCTTACCCTTTAAATGCATCAGCATTGGTAATTGCGCAATCATTTAAAGCCCCCTTGATCGTTGTGCCGTTGCTGACGTCACCGCCACCATTGGGCACACTCTTCAAAGAACCACTTTAACCCAATTTCGCCCCGTGTCGAACTTCGCCCGGGGTCCACACTTGTGATTTTTCGTTCTCCGTGGTGAGCTGTCCGGACTTCGCCCGAAATTCGGGGCGCAGTCGGACTTCGCTCGAAAAACGGGCGCTCTTCGAACTTCGCTCGAAAAACGGGCGCAGCTCGAACTTCGCTCGAAATTCGGGCGCAGCTCGGATTTTAGACTTAGCTTTCAGCTTTCCGCGCCAGCCTACCCAGGGTGCGCCCAAGAATGGGGGAGCACTCAGACGTCGCCCGAAAAACAAGCGCAATCCGACTTTGCCCACCAACATGGGCGCTGATCAACATTAGGCATTTCTTTGTAGTCTGCTACCCGACTGCGCCCTTTGGAGGGGGCGCAACCCGACTTCGCTGTGAAGTCGGGGGTTTGCCTCAAGCCTACTTGGGCTACTTGGAAAACTTAAAAAAACCGAAAACTGAAATGTTTACATGCTGAAAAATTAAAATACAAAAAGGGAAATTTGTACAAGGACCCCTTCGGGCGCCTTCAGTGGTGGTACATTTTCAGGTGGAACCCGTTGACGGGAATGGGGAGAGGGTGTCCCTCCATGTCCCGAAGCACATATGCATTGAACTGATTAACCCGGGCAATCTGATAGGGGCCCTCCCAGAGGGCATCAAACTTTCCATGGTTGCCGGGTTTCGCCTTCAACGAGTCCCATTTCAGCACCAAGTCCCCGATTTTGAAAACTCGGGCAGTGGTGCCTTTTGCGAACCAGCCTTGGGTTGCTTTAGCGTGTTTGGTGAAGGCCTGGTACGCTTTCTCTCTGTCTTCCTCCAACTGCAGCAGTTGGCACAGTCTATCGTCCACTGGATCCCCGCTGCTTCTTTCCTCATCAAGCATCCAGAGAGCGGGTATTTCAATGTGCGTTGGCAAGACAGCTTCTTTGCCATACACGAGCGCATAAGGGGACGTTTTGATGGACTTCTTGAGTGAGATTTTGTCCGCCCATAGCGCTCGATTCAGGAGCAGGTGCCAAGTCCTCTTGCTTTTCTCTACTGTCCTTTGAATGATCTTCAGTAGATTCTTATTGGTGGACTCGGCGAAACCGTTTCCCTGCGGGTAGTAATTGTAAGACATCTTGTGATAGATGCCAAATTTGCTGGTGTACTCCGTAAGTACTACGCCTGCGAACCCCGGACCATTGTTCTTTGTGGGGATCGCCTCTGCCCACCGCGTGAAGTAGTCGATGGCGGTTAAGATAAATTTGTGGCCCGCTGCAAAGTTCGGCAAAATCACCCCGATGAAATCCAGACCCCATTGCTGAAACGGAGTCTCGGCTTGGATCGGCTGAAGGGGCAGGGGTGCTTTTCTGTTTCTGCCAGCAAATCTCTGGCATTGATCACATTTGGTACAGACCGTATGAGCGTCTGTAAACAGAGTGGGCCAGTAGTACCCAGCTCTGATTATTTTTAAGGCCGTAGGCCTTGCAGAATGATGACCCCCAGGCATCCCGGAGTGAAATTCTCCAAGGACCCTAGACTGGTCTGTTCTTCTGACGCACCGCAACAGGGTGCCGTCAATGTTTTTGAAGTAAAGCCCCTCGGGGCGAAGAGTGTACTTCAGAGCACCTAGCCGGAATCTCCTTCTTTGTGAGGCATTCATGTGGTCTGGACATCTTTCGGTGCAGAAGTATCTCACCAGGTCGTCTGTCCAGTCACACTCCTCGGGCAAGGAGTTAGCTAGGTTGGTGCATGTTGCTGGATCCTCCCACTCGCAGGCGGAAATCTCAGCTGCTGCGCTTCGGGCTAGCTCCTGGCACAAGGCTCGGCCTCTAATTAACTTGGTTGGCCGCACTTCGATGTCGAACTCCTGGATTTTAGCAATCCATCCTGCTCTCTTGTGACCCGGCTCTCCTTGTATGATGAAGCTTCGGACGTCCGGGTGGATCACAAAGACAGTGATCTTGCTCTGGGAGACAAAGTGCCTGAACTTTCGGAGAGATTTCATGACAGCGTGAACCTGCCGTTCTATAAAGTTGTACTTCTCTTCGTGTGGTTGGATCACTTGGCTCAGGAACGCTATGGGGCGCTCCTCGCCATCATCTCCCTTCTGGGTCAGGACTGCGGCGTAACTCTTAGGTTCTCCCACCGCGTACAGGATGAAATCCTTGGAGTAGTCCGGGTTTATCAACACCGGCGCTTGTGCAATGCGAGCTTTGATTTCCTCAAAGGCTTGCCCTCTTTCTTCAGTCCATAAGAACTTAGTATTCTTTTTCAGCAACTCGGTCATGGGCTTGATTACCTGTGCGAAGTCCGGTATGAACTTCCGAACGAAGTTGATCTGGCCGAAGGACTGCAACCCTTTCTTGTCGATTGGGGCGGGCAAGTAGAGGAGGGCCTCTGCTCTGTCAAGGTCTATAGCTAGGCCTTTCTCTGAGATGACATGCCCCAGCAATTTTCCTTCTTTCACCGCGAAGACAGACTTCTTCGAGTTTATGGAGATGCCGAATTCACGACACCTTTCGAATATTTGCCGCGAGTGGGGAACATGATCCTCTCGCTTGTGAGAGAAAACGATCATGTCATCCAGGTAGATGACAATCACTTTGTTGAGCAGCTCTCGGAAGGCCAGGTCCATGGCTCTTTGGAATGTGGCGCCAGCATTGGATAAACCAAAAGGCATGCGTTGATAGGCGAACGTTCCCCATTTGGTGGTGAACGTCGTCTTGTGCTGGTCCTCATCCTTGACCCATATCTGGTTATAGCCGGAAAAACCGTCTAGGAGAGAGAATCGTTGCGCTCCAGCAACTATGTGGAGGATCTGATCAATTTGGGGCAGCGGATAATGGTCCTTGAGGGAGGCCTGATTCAGATTTCTAAAGTCCACACAGAGACGAATGTCTCCGTTCTTCTTCCTCACAGGAACCAAGTTCACAACCCAGGATGAATGCTTGATGGGGTAGATGATCTTGGCCTCCAGCATCTTCAAGAGCTCGGCTTTCATCATGGCCTCGTCTTTTGGATTGACGGCCCTCTGTTTTTGCCGGAATGGCTTGGCGCCATCCTCTAGCTCAATGGTATGCTGGATTATTTCTCTATCATACCCCTTCAAGTCCTGGTAGCTCCAGGCTACTATGTCAGGGAACTCTCGACACAATGCTCTGATCTGCTCGAGTTCCTCTCTGGTGCAGTCTGTCCCAACCTTGATTGATTTACCAGGTTCCAGCTCCAAGTCGGCATACTGCTTCGGGTCTACTTTGATCCGGTGAGATATGGCTCTGTCATTCTGATCAAATAGACTCTCAAGAGTAATCAGTCCTTTTGGGACATGATTATTTTTTAACTGTATTAACCCCTCGTATTGCTCGTCATCAAGGTCTCTACCTTCGATTGTACAGGCTTCATTTACCAAAAATGTGACGATCTCCTCGTCACAGTCAAACACCTGCCAGTGGGTATCATTATCAGGCACAGAAGGCCTGTAAATAGTACGAACCGGCTTCGGCTTCTGGACAGTGTCATCAGCCAGAACGTACCTGGCTCCAACAGACGCCAGAATGTCAGCATGCTTGTTTTTCTCTCATGAAATAGCCTTGACATTCAACGAGTCAAAAGACTCCATCAGATCCCAGACCCGATTTCGGTACGCCTTGAGATAGTGCTTTTTAAAGGCGCACTTATTCGTGATCTGGTGGCACACCAGTTCTGAGTCTCCGTAGATCTGCAGATGTTTAATCCCTAGTCTCTCCGCCTTTCGCAAACCCAAGCACAGGGCTTCGTATTCCGCCGCATTGTTTGTACAGCTCCAGGCCAGCCTGTAGGTGTAATCCTTCTGGATCCCGGTTGGGGAAACCAAAAGTACTCCAGCACCGGCGCCATTTTTGCATCGTGCGCCGTCAAAGAAAAGCTTCCACAACTTTTCAGGTGCTGGTCCTACTTCTCTCCTGGCTGACTTGTCAAGCCTCTCAGGCTGAACAACGGTGTAGCAGCCTTGCTCAGTTTCAATTACAGCGTTGAAGTCCCGCAAGGAGAATTTGTCTTCTACTTGCAGCTGTTCGAGAGCTTGCTCTATCATATCCACTGTCACCAGTTCTTCCTCCGTCAGCTGAACTATCCAGTCCTCAGGCTCTTCTCCGGGTATCTTCTCTACTAAGTAGGTGGAAGGCTTTTCGTTGAAGATTTTCAGTCTTCTTCCCTTAAAGGGCACTTCCATATGCGAGTAGTCCAGAGACAGATACCCGCCCAACTTCGCAGTGAACTCCCTGGAGAGGCACATGCCGAAGTAAGGTTCCAAATCGACGACCACGACCTCCTGGATGACCACGATGTCGAGAGCTTTGTGCAGCCAAATGGGGATGTCTTTTATGACACCGACTGTCTTGACAGGGGTGCCATCTAGTTGCAGCACGCCTTGGCTGCTCCTTGTGTATTCCATCCCGATTTCGTCACAGACGGCCCTTGGCATCACGGTCGTGGAAGCGCCAAAATCCACCATACAGTTATGCACTATGTACCCTTGCATCCGCAAAGACAGATAGAAGGGAGGTGGTCTGTTCTTCCCAGTGGCTGAGACTGTCAGGGGTTGCACCAGGACAGCGGGCTGTATCTGCTTGCCATTCTTCATGATTTTCAGAGATTCTTGCAGCAAATCAACCTGTCCTGGGAGCTGAAGAGCATCATACATGTTGATTCTTGCGGGGGTTCTCTTCAACTCATCTACTATGTTGTAGCCCGAAGTGCTAGCTCCTTCCGCTTCTTTTGTCGGCTCATACTTCGTCCGGTACTGCTGAGTGGCCTCAACTCTCTGTCTCTTGGTTAGAGACGGATATCTCAGCTTCTCCTGAGCTTGTTCTTTAGTTTCAGCTGGAGGCTGAGCAGCGGGAGCTTTAGCCGGAAGAGCTTTGGCTACGGGAGGCTTGACTGCGGGAGTCTTCGCCGGAGGAGTCTTCTCTTTGGCTGTGTAGGGCCACAACCTCTTGTAGGGCGGTAGCTCCTCAGGTCGCGCCTTATCTCTTCTGGCGTACACCTTTAAAGGTTTGGCTGCAGCTTCGGCAGACTTCTTGTTTTCCTTGGTAGGAGGCGGCATCGGAACTTCATCCAAGACGGCGAAATTGCCTTCGTCGCCCAGGATCATGTAGAGCTCTTCGTCCTCAATGGCGCTGCCGGCCAAAGTCTGGAGGTAGTGTTGATGCAAGGTACAGTCTTCCTCGTCATGCGGGTCGTTGCACGTGGTGCACCAGTTGACCTGGTCCAAAGTACCAGGTTCATCTTCAATGGCAGCATTCCTCGGTGGGGGCCGCCGTTGCAAATGTTGCTCGGGGGGCCGATCCTTTGTCAGTGCCGGAGGCGAATATGGCCTCCTTGGAGCCAGGTCCATTTGGGCCTGCTTCTTTTTCAGAACAGTCATGTCGTTAGACATGGTATGATAGCCAGAGGCCAGAGCCCGTACCTCCTGAAGGATTTGATTCTGAATATCATGATCGGGAGGCGGCGGCAACTGAGCTAGGGGAGGTAATGCAGCCAATGGAGGAGTTGAATATTGTGCATGCTAAGGAGGAGCAAGAAGTGTCGGAAAACGTGGAGGACGAGGAGGCGGATAATGAATCTGCGGCGGGCCGTAAGGGTTCACGACCGGCGCCGGGTTCCATTGCTGCTGGGGTTGCTGTCCTGAAGTGGACGGCTCCGAACCAGAAGCTGACGGATACTGTGATCGGGGAAAATCAGGGTAGATGGGCGGTTGTACTCTGTGTGGAAGCCTGCCGATGGAAATGATATCCATTTCAACTTGCTGGGCAGCCTCGTACAGAGCAGGGAACGTGTTGATCCTGGCAACCTTCAACAGCAGGCAAATGTCTGAGTTGAAAGACCTCAGGTAGTAGTAGGCGGCCTGACCTGCTGACAGTCGGAGTTCGCAAGGTACTCGTTTCCAAGACCTCGCAAACCTAATGTTGAAGTCTGACACCTCCTCTTCGGGGTGTCTCTGAATACTTTGAAATTGATGCAGCAGAGAAGAGGGATCAGCAGACTCGTTGCATCCTTTCACGAGTCTATCGACTAACTGTCGCCACCCTGTGATGGATCCCTCTGGCAGCGATCTCCACCAGTAGAGAAGCTTTCCCCTAAGGGAAAGGGCCAGTAGACGGGTTTTCACACTTTCGTCAATAATGGAGTGTAGCGCAGCCAGGGCGAGAATGTCCTGGATGTGTTCGTATGCCATCTTGCCCGTAGCCGTCGTACGTAGGGATAGACTTTAAGGCAGCAGGGGGCACAGCTTGCTGTCCGGCTAGAGCCAAGGGCCCTGTAGAGTCCACCGTCGGGAAAAGGTCATCATCATCTTACTGGGCAGCCATGTCTGCTTCTGACCCGGTAGTGTACTCAGTGTCGGAACTGTCCGAAGATGTAGATTCTTCTTCGGCCTCAACTTCTTTAGTTTCAGCCTCGGCTTCTTGGATTTCAGCCTCGGCCTCTTCTTGGATTTCTTCTTCGTGAGCTTGGTAATCAGCCAGCCTGACGCGCTCGCCTGGAGCGTCAATATCAATTTCGTAAAAGTCAGGCGGGTTTCCCGGGTTCCTTGCTCGCCACCTTCTTGTTAGCATGAAGGCGTTAGGACCGGTCTTTGCGGACTCAGAGAATATTCAGATTTGCAGAGTCGCCAGGTGCTCTGATTTTGAACAGCAATGAAGTGAGCACTAGTACTTCGATTCTGTTTGGGGGTGGGAAACTACCATGTCCCACCGGGCGTGCCAGAGAAACTGTTGGTTACGAATCTGCCATGAGGAAAGGATTTGTTGTTATTGCGCCCAGATTCGCCCACCAGATTGAAAGGCCGGAAGGAAGGAATGCCTTCCGTGCCAATCTCCGGAGAAGGCCGGCTTCCTGTGGGGTTTTGTTGAGATAAGAGTGCGGGGAAAGAGATAAAAATGCAAAAGAGATAAAAGTGCGAAGGGATTCCAAATGTGATTGGAGTTGGGTGGGGGGAATAAGCAACACGGCAACGAATCAATCACCACTACTAACAACATTCATCTACAAACATACGGTGAAACTACAGCTATCGGCGATCCCATGTATCCTCTATCTATGCATTCCAGGAATACCTAGCCACCAAATGCTGGAGTCCGGAGTTTAGTACAACAACAAGCAATGATACAGGAAACATGAGGCAGAAATGACAAGGAGAGGCAACATGCAAGATAAAAGGCAGTAAGCAGAGCCAAGTGTATGTTTATATTTGAGGCAAACGCACAGCTACAATTGTCCCCTAGCAATATATTCCCCTTCCACCACCTTACAATGGAAAAGTGGTGGGTATTTATAGCCCAATTTCCCCCCATTACATTCATGGGCACAAAGTCCCAGACAAGACAATGGGCTGACACGAGTGGCTGAGGAGCTGCTGATGCTGACTTCTGTCGGGCCGGACTGTCCTTGCAGCATGGTGTCCCTGAAGGCGGTACAGCTACGTGGCGGCGCGTTGGGTCAAGTCTTCGGTCAACAGGAATGCGGGCAAGTGCGGCAGATGGCACTTCACATCGGCTTAAATGGTGACAGATGGCGCCGGTAGTGTAGCCCATGCTTTGTCCTTGCGTGGTCAAGTCTTGGCTCGAATCCCGAAGGTGGATACTTGTCGGATGCTGAAGTGGGACACGTGTTTGCCTTGAAAGGCAGTTTATCCAACTTCGCCAGGAATTCGGGCGCTATCGGGTTGCGCAGGATGAAAACAGCGCAGTTGGAAGGCCTTCTTGCCTTAGCAATTTTCGGAGTTAACTTTACCCAACTGCGCACCGGTCAAAGGGCGCACTCCGACTTCGCTGCGAAGTCGGGTGTCGCACCGGTGCTTGTCTCCTTCCGCTGTTTAGACTTCGCACTGGAACAGGGGCGCACTCCGACTTCGCTGCGAAGTCGGGTGTCGCCCCAGCACTTAGCGTTTTTCTGCTAGACCGCTCCCCTAGTGCGCCCAGGAAGAAGGGCGCACCCCGACTTCGCTGCGAAGTCGGGTGTCGCCCTTGACACTTAGTCAAATTTTCAATCATTTCTGTCCTGCTGCGCACTTCGGGCTCCCTACTGCACTCCAACTGAGGGCGCACTCCGACTTCGCTGCGAAGTCGGGTGTCGCCCCAACACTTAGAAACTTTTCAAGGTACACCTGCTGAAGTTTTTTGGGGGAAGAAAGGGGGAAAGAAGAAGAGGGAATGAAACTGCGAGGAAGAGGGAGAAAGGGAGAAATGAAGAAAGGGGAAAATGAGGGGAAGGAAAGGGAAAGAGCAGCTCACATGCAGAAACCAAAAACATGGCACCCCTGTGCAAAATGTGGCAACAACACCCTCGCAACCAACCAACAATTGAACAATCAAGTTGTATTGAAGACAAGATTGGCCAACCATAAAATGCAATCAGCCTTGGACAAAGGCACCACATCGACATCAGGAAAGCAAAGTCGAGCAATGTAAATACATTACCCTCTACCAAGGGGAAAGGAAAGCAAAAGGTGGCGACCGAAATTCAACCCTAAGAAGATGACATGGAATTTTCCCTTAGAAGACCAATGCAGAAATTTGTGGGAGTTGCACATCAAAGGCCAAACACTAAAACGAGCCTTAAGGAAAACTTTAGTTCACTATATATTGCAATCCTGACGTTTGATTACAACAGCTTTAAGATGTACCTATCGAACATGTTAAGAACATATGACCCAAACTTGAACAATGAGGTTCAAATTGGATCTCTCACAAAGGATGAGATTTGAGCCACAAGACTTCATACATGTGTTCGGATTCCCTAGCTCATTACACAAGCCAATTAGACAAGAATCTAGACACAGGAGATTTTGATGTCAACATTGTCTCCGAACAAAGTATCAAGATTGTCATCACACAAAAACTATAAATTAAGGATGCAGTTGTTGCACACAAGGAAGTACCACTCCACAATGTGCCTGTTAATGTCAACTATCTGGAAGCATAGAGTGTCAGAGATTCCAACTTGGCTTATACCATACATGCAAGGAAGCATGGACGAGGTCAAATACTGGGCCTTGCACTTGTCAAAGTATGTGAATGTTTGATGTTAGACACAACACTACAATAGTGTGTGCACATACTAGATTGGGTACAACTCATTGATATCACAACAAGGACACCTACATTGTTCCATTACAAGGCTAATGTGCCCACTTTGCAGTGTCAAACGCAATGCACAAGCAGTGAAAGTAGTACACAAGAAGTTGGTTGCTCAAATCGAAAGGCATGGAAGCCACAAAGGAAGCCTTCTAAGGAAAAACCCTCCCTAAATGAGAAGGAGAATGATGGACGAGGACAAGAATGACATGAGCCATGCAATCCAGAGAATCCCTTGCGGTGGCGCTGACACTTGATCACTATCACTCCTTCACTTTCTCCATAGGATGCCAAGGATGAGCCAAAAAAGAGAATTAGCCAAGAAGGAAGCAACACAAGGCCTATTGGGCTCGATGAGGATAAGACCATGGAGGTAGGCAAACTAGAGGAAATATACGAAGAACTGGAATCACCTGCGCAATGGACAGAAGAGAAGTATGCTAGGGGGCAATTCATTCATGGTGACTCCTACTTCTAAGGAGCATGCGTAGTAGGCGGGTTGCTTATAACTTGACACCCTAGCAGGAGCACTTGAACCAAAGAGAGAGCCTCACCATGCTAGGGGACAATTCATTCATGGTGACTCCTACTTCTGAGGAGCATGCATAGTAGGCGGGTTGCTTAAAACTTGGCACCCTAGCAAGAGCAGTTGAACCAAAGAGAGAGCTTCACCGGGAGGTCGAAGAGCAAAAGCTTTTAGAGGGAAATGCATGCAAAGAAAAGGCAGCTACTACTGAGGAGATTAGTCTGTCATTGAGAGATTAGACTCAGATAGCAGATGAGCACAAGACAGAGTTGGTCTTGACTCCACATAGGCAAGTGGTGGACTTGCCCATGCTTGTTAGTCAAGATGTGTCAAAGAGGCACAGAGACAGACATTTGGTTTCTTTACTCAGCTCAAGGACCTGATAACTAGAGCATAATAGGACATTTTGACAAGTCCTATCGCTAAGTGGTACTTGTCAGCAATGATACTCGCTTGCTAGATTAGTAAGTTGTATAACTGGTCTCGAGGGGAGATCGACAAAATTAGATAGTGTTTCAAATATCTCTATAAATGGAAGCATTAGACATTATTACAGCACCCAAAGTCACCCCTAGGCACAGTAATTTTGTATTGAAGCCTCCTACACAATGTATCTTACACCTGAGCAGGTAGAAGAGTTCCAAATGCTACCTATAGTAATGAGGTTCGCCATCATAAAGTAGCTTGATGTATCATTTCAGCAGCTTCATTACCTCGCCCATCTCCTACAATGTCTCCCAACTAGAATTCGAATACAATGGGGGCGTTCTAAACATTTTTGCAACTAGTCAAGTCTGAGGGAAAACAAGCTCAATGTCTTGCAAAGGACTTGCATCTTTTGAAGAAGCAAGTTGAAGCAGAGGCAACTCGGAGATGAGAGAAAATGAAGACGGTATGTCACCATCATTAGAAGCAGCTACAACAGAGGGATCAGTGCAATGTTGATCTCGAGTCTCAACTAAGAACGACCAAAGAGCATTTGATTGCTACTTTTCGGTAGTGCATGAAATCATAGCAGCATATGGAAAAAGCTGATATGCAATGAAGTATAACGATGCCTGTCAGGAGAGCCCTCACAGCGACATGTTCCTAACTTATAGCCTGCCCACATAAGAGCTCTAAAAACACAATCGACAGGATGCCAACCAATTTAAAGGGTAAGACGTAGGTGGCAAAACTAACATGGAGCAAACTCAAGGACCACCACAGTGAATTGTCCTTTGAGCATTTGTTTTGTACATATTCATAGTTTGTCATTTTGCTGTACACGTCACAGATTTGTCACGTGTGTGCACAATACTCATGCATCATAATAATGTTACATCATACAAGGGTAATTTCAAATTTTACGAGCATAGTTACACATTGAGGTGCATGGCAGTTGGTTAGTTACAACCACCCTTGTTATCCTCCTGTGCATATAATCATTTTCACCCCCAGGCCAGTCTCGGGATATTTGCAGATGTATGAGTGTTCATGTTCATGTATGTTCGTGTTGTGCATAGAGTGTGCTATGCTATTCAAAGATAGCTTTGTTCACAAGTTGCTGTCATACAAGACTGGTTCGAGATGTATTTTTTTGAGAAGCAATCTTGTTATGAACTATTAAAATTCTTGTACATTTATTCATGGGGTGTTACTTTCTACTCTTTTATTTGGAATACATGAAACCTGTACTACAACCTTTTCAAATTAACGAGATTCTATTCCCTATGAATACGACTATCCAGTCCTCCAAAGTACTTCACCAGTTACCTCCAAAACATTTTGAAGAATGTTCAACATGATGCCTTTGTTGCAGATTTTGTAAGTGCATTCTTACACACTTTGCCTTTGCTGAAAGTATTGTCACCAAAGTAGCCACTCTGACCTCCTTTGAATCCTAATTCACTGATGGTTCCTTGCTCAACCTTCAAAATTTCAACATTGCTCTTGCACTATATTAGAGCATGATCTAATATCTCCAAACAAGCGAAGAAAATTTTTCCTCATCAATGTAAGATTGTAATCATGTACCTTGAAGTAGACCTCTAGCTGCCTCAGCCAAATTTGATATTTTTAGCATCAACCTGCTCCTTATACAGCCATATTTCCAACTTCGCTCCAACCTCAAAAGATGGACCTGAACATAAGTCTTTTCTTTGGGTCGACTCTGTCAACAAAGACTTAAATATCCTCGCTGATTTCCCCCCTCTTCCTACTTTTGTTGAGATTTCTTCCATCCATAACTGCCATGAAAATATTAAACTTATTGGCCAACGTAGAGATGTTTTCCTCCATTCTAGCAAAATGGGCCTCATATTTAACTTTCCTCTCTTGCCATGGTTATTATATAAGCTTTCACATGTGGTTTTCAGTTTACATGGTCAATGACATAAAAACTTGTTATGTCCCATTTAACATCAAAAGCATAGCTCCCACACCAAATTTGATCTGTAATTGAAAAACTTATTTCAACTCATTATACAAATGCTTTTCATGTGAAATTACAAAATTTAATACTAATCTTTACTTGAAACGCTGAAGTATACATTGTTAATCCTCCATTAGCAATAAATGCATATATAGAACAGAGATATGATGAAAATCAGACATATACGTATAACACACAAGTTTAACATTTGGAAACCCTCCTGAGGCCAAAAAACTTCAAGGTAAAGGAGTCAATAGCTTTGTTCCCACTACAAAAAAGTACACAGATAATGCTCACTGTGGAGCATGAAAAGCTGTATTTTCTTCCTCCTAGAAGCCATAGCACTTCTCTTGTCTGCCCTATTCAACATTGCCCAATTCCTTTGAAAGCTACTGGAAAAGCACCCTGCCATGGTTTCCACATAGATTCAATAATTCATAGAATTCAATAGCTGGGATGGAACCCATCTGACCTACCATAGTAATAGAACCTCCTCGATGGTCTGACTTTCCATTAAACTTGAAATTTCAACATTGTCGACACCTCACAAAGTGAATTTGTGTATAAAATGTTTTTCAACTACTAGCATGTCCATATTCTACATATATAATTTGTTGGGGGCATGTGATTCTGTCACTGCTTTGGAAGGACACCTTGCTGGTTGAAATGTTGGATGACTAGATCCAAGGCCCACTGGTCATCTCCAATGTTGTTAGCAGGTAAATTGATTCAATTTGGATCTAATACTGACCAAATGTTTTTAGTAAGTCCTCGAACAACTATTTGGCACTGGAATCTTTCCTCCATGTCCTTCTCTTTCTCATCAATATAAATTGGAAAAAGGAGGGAAGGGCTGGCTGGGAGGTTACCTGTAACAACACTGCATTTATTTCTTTTCATGTTTACCATCTATGCAAAGAGTAGGTTCTGTATAATTGTGTATAATGAAGATCCATAACAGAACTCTGTCATTGTACAATAAGTTCCAGATTTCTGTCTACAATACTGTTGCCACATTTTGCTAAGGGGTAAAAAATTTTAAAAATTTTGAAAAAACTGCTGCATCTTTTGGACCAGGCCCTCTCCTTTCCTCCTTTCCGAGCTGGCGGTCTGTCCAGGCGTCTTCAGAATTGCATCTTTTTCAGGTGTTGGTGGTTTTCAGGTTCAAGTTTCCAGTTTTCAGCAAGCTCCGGCGAAGGCTGGGAAAAGCCCAAAAATTTCTAAGGCAGGGGCACTCCCGGGTCGCACATTTTCTGAGCAATTCTGGGAGTCGCTCCATTCTTACGGCGATTCCCAGCTTCACCCCTTTCCCAGGTGACTTCCGTCAGCATTCAGAAGCAGCCAGCGACGGCAGAGAAAGGTCAAAAAACTGTAAGGCATGGATTTCCCGCGAGTCACTCCATTCTGGAGCGACTCCCGTCCTCGCCGCCCTCCTCCAGCAACTGCCGGCAAGATTGGAAAACAAAGAATGACTAAGGAGGGGACATGCTCGAAGTTCGCTCATTTTCTAGGCGACTCTGGGAGTCGCTCCTCATCTTTGGCAACTCCCGTCATCGTTCACTCCCGGGGCGACCCATCGCGTCATCAGCGACCGATGGAAACAGATGAAAGAAGAAAATTGGCTAAGGCACGGGCCACTGCTGAAGATCGCTCCTCTGGCGAGCGAACCCAGGAGTCGCCCTGTTTGCCCAGCGACTCCCATCGTCGTTACTGTTTTCGGCGAACCGTGGCAGGAGGGTTTAAAAACGTCTAAGGGTGGGGGCCCACGAGTCGCTCCCTTCTGGAGCGTCTCCCATCATCGCCGCAGTAGTCTAGCGACGCTCGGGTTTGTTGTGGCCTCCCGAGATCGCTCGCCAACCAACACAAAAGCAAGAAATGACTAAGGCGGAGATCCCGCGTCGGAGTTCGCTCCATTCTAGAGTGACTCCCGTCGTCATCCGTCACACCCAGCGAACCGCAACATGTTTTCAAGAGCGTCCCCCTTCCGTCTTGATTCCCTGAGTTCGCTCAAACACTCAACGACTCTCAGCCTCGCTTCTCGCCATCTGCGACTTTCAGCTCCATTGCAGGGTTTTGCAACCCTTAGCAGATTTTCAAGCGGACTCAGAGGACGGGGGTAGGTAGCCTGTCAGGCTGCATTAATGGAGCATCAACTCAGCTTTTATCCCCAGGGCAGCTTGTCAGAGCTCTCAGAACTCCCAAAGGGCGGATCGTACCTGCAGAATTGAAGAGGCATGCCTTCTCAGCTACCAGACCTGTCCAGAACTGTACCAAACTCGGGAGAATCGTGTGGCAGGTAAGCTCACGGCCAGTAAGGGTCAAATCTCAGCAGGTGTCACAGTTTTGGGATTCTGTGCTTCAATGTAATTTGGGGGGAAAATTCCATTTTGCTTCAATACAAGGCATCATTGGCTCTGACTCTTGTCTCCTTATTTTATGCTGCCTTCTACAATTATTTCTGCTTCATGTTCATTTATTTTTCTGATTGCTGTAATTCTGAACTCTGGATTAGGGCATTGGCATTTAAGTGAATCTGGAATTCTTGTTGAAGGATACATAGGGAGGAATCGCAATGTTGGTTTCTGTTACATGTTTTGTTTTGATTGCTGCTGGTTTGGGTATTAGCTAGTAATTGTGCTGCTTGTTCTTCCCCACAACTACTGCTATGCTTTTACATTTCTTTCTGCATTTTACAATCTCTTTCCAGTTCCCTTATGTTAAACCCCAGTTAGCGTAGTATAGGAGCCGGCCTTCTCCGGAGATTGGCACGGAAGGCATCTCTTCCTTCCAGCCCTTCAATCTGTTGGAAGGGTCTAGGGCGCAAAAGACCAAATCCTTTCATAAGTGGCAAATTCGTAACCAACAAGTACAACAGGGTTATAAATTAGGAACATAACATGGGTCCTTAAATAATTTACTTCATCACAATCTTCAAAGAGTCTTAAGCAAAAAGCTCCACTAGATTTAATGTAAATGATGGTACATAAGAACTGTTCAAGGGCATTGGCTACCAAATAAACCAATTCCTTATTGTGAGGATTAGTTGCTATATAGATAACTTAGACCAACAACAAAGGATTACCAATATGCTTCTACATATCCTAGGGCCATGAAAGTGCACTTGATTGCACCCTGTCATTATTCAAACCAAAGTTGGAAACTCACACTCGACAATTACTCGGTAAGGCCAATTTTTAAGAGAAATTGGTGTCTCGGCAAAAAAACAAAACTCAGACTATATACATTCCTGGCAAAAACTCGGCCAAGCCAGTTTTTGCTCAAATTTAGCCAAGTTTTGGCAAGTTTTTCATCTCATGAGTTTTTCAGCGAATACTCACCACAACTCAGCACCATGTTTTTTGGTGATTTGCTTGCCACACATACAAAACACAATATTTGCAACTTCTGGCAGTTTCTCGGCAAGTTTTCCAACACTGATTAAGACAAATGGAGTGCATTAATTTTGTAAAACACCAAATAAAGCAAAATAAATTTATTGAAGACTGCATTTAGCTCATCTCCATCCACATATTTCTTGATATTCTCTCAATCCAGCTTCAGAATGGTTACCAAATACAAGAAGTTCCACCTATCGCATACTCAATTTGTAACAAACCTATAATAATAGCATGGAAGATTTCTCACATTCCCATATACTCTGAGAATGAAGTCCAGTACAGTACATATGCCCATGCAGAGCTTGTACATCACACCTTGATTACATCTAGTCTATCTTCCCTCCATATGTTTCCTAACATTCTCCAGTCCACCTCTGGACTGGAAAGGAGTTGAAATTTCAAGAAATCACATAACCTCCCTACCAATTACAAGAAGAAATTTCACTTATTGCAACCTCAATCTTTACCAAACCTCTAATAATAATGTTGTAAGAATTCTCACATTCATATATGCTCTGATAATGAAATCCAGTGCAGTACATATGCACATGCAGAGCTCTATATGTCACACCTTGATAATTAAGAAAATTAGAATGGAAGCAAACTAATGGCCAACATTCATTATAAACTGCAGCCATGCGGTTGAGTGTAGCCCACGTGGATCATGCCAGTCACAGACAAATTTCAAATATATAGCACATGAAGAACAAAAATACAAACAAGAAGGAAAAGAAAACTCTAACAATACACCAACAAACTCTTTATTCCAGCTCATGTAATGAACATACAATCAGTTGTTGGGGTTCAAGTTCAAATTTTGCAAGGACGAAATTCAAAACATATTCAACTCGGGGAAAAAAAATAAGAATAAAATTCAACATATGTAAAAAAATACAAACTATTCTAATTTCATAAAATTTAAAATATATACATATATGCACATATGTAACATTGAAAAATTAAATAAATAAATTACTAAAAGAACTTAAAACTAATATTAATTATCAAAAGCTAAAAAATATTAAACAAAATAATTAAAAATACTTCGTCTTATTTCCTGGCAGACGTTAACATTATTCTACTCTAATTTGATCCCTAAAAATGTTGAAAGTGTAATCTGACTTATGGCCAAGGCCAACATTGTATGATGTAATCTTGTATAGGCCTATAGGCAATCATTGTACAAATGTATTTAATTTATTGTATTATTTAATTATGTAAGCCCTATGGGCCGCGGTTAACCTTGTTATGGTTAAACCCACCTTATAACTTGTAATTAACCTAAAGCCTTCTTATTATGTTGGCTTAGTTAAACTTAATTATGTAATTGGGGTTTTGGTTTTGGTTTTGGTATAGATATTCTCCAACATTATATGATGTGATCTTGTATAGGCCTACAAGCGATCATTTACAAATGTATTTAATTTATTGTATTATTTAATTATGTAAGCCCTATGGGCTCTAGTTAAACGTCTTAAGGTTAAACCCACCTTATAACTTGTAATTAACTTGAAGCCTTCTTATTATGTTGGCTTTGTTAAACTTAATTATGGAATTGGGTTTTGGTTTTGGTATAGATACTCTCCACCACTCCATCCATTGAGTGTTGCGATCCTCATCTATGGATAATGGAGTTATGGTGCTCAAAGGCACCCATTATCTATACCTCTCTTTTGTCCTTTATACGTTTTTTGTATAAGATTGAGTGGATGAATTGCTTCTGTTCATTTCTAGAAATAGGTGTTAATTCCAAGATGGTATCAAAGTGTGAATGAAGCAAAGCATTGCTTGGCCGTGCAAAAAAGTTAGCTCAAAGCCTTTGATCCTTCTTTCGCATTTTAGAACGAATTACTCCTCAAACTTCATAAGTGTTTTCAACATAAGAGGCAAAGAGGATATCTTCCATGCATATTCATTCATTCTTCCAACTATTCCGGAGAATTTTTTCCTTTACCACTCTACTTTGTTGTTATCGAGATTGGTATGCAAATTTAAATTCAATGTTGCATGATAAGCACTCCTTTTATTCCTAATAAAAAGGCTACAACACCATGATTGGAAAGGGAGGAGTGTTTGGCCTGTTCAAATTTGAATTTGCAGGATTTACAAACCCCACAAGCACCCTTTTTCGTGATGTTGTGGCGCTATTCTTTCGCGTTGAACACGACATCCTTCTTCAAGGAGAGGACACATGCGTCTATGCGTCCACATAATGTTCCAAGACAGATACATGGGTGCTCTTAATTTGTTCTACTCAAGGTGGTTGCAGGTTCGACTTGGAGCCTTTCCTTTTGGTTTTGTCTTTGCAAAATAAGAACAAAGGTGGCAGGCACCATGGCGACTTTTGGACCAACTAGAAGGTTAGGCAAGGTGGTTAGATGAACCATGGCATGTGCATGTGGGCAAGAAGGTGGTGGGTTCAAAACCAATGCCTTCCTATTTTGACCAACAACCTTCCAATTTGTTGGGTTGGACGATGTACTTCATGGAGACATTGACGGCCTCATCTCAACCGTGTCTACATATTTGTAGGTCAGCAAAAGTGTCTTAGGTGTGGGTTGTTACACGTTCAAATAACCATATTGGAAGCTTTTTGTTGGATTGCCTATATAATGTGGGGAGTTTGCTCTTCTTGTAAAGCAAAATGCCCACCACACCTCAACACAAGCATTCGCAGCTTGGCTCGTATGATGGTTTTATTAACTAGACCTTGAGCTCCTTGGAACTATTGGTTAAGAGACATTGGGCTAATGTGTCAATCGACATGGCCATATTTTGCACCACATAACATCTCTTTTTACCTACTTATATCCCTTCAACCTATGATACCTTACGATGTGTCAAAATTGCAGTGATTCCAGCAGTTTAGTGGTGACCAGGTGGCGCTAATTAAGTGGCAGACACCAACAAATGGGTGGATGCCAAGTGGAAGCCTGAGATTGGACACAACGCTTCCATGGTTTGTGAGGTTAATTTTTTTATTTTTGAGGGCTATTGGGGCAAATCTTTTGGAGGCCATACGGAAGCATTTTGAGCACTTCTTTTCAAATCGCACGATTTTTTAAGCTCTTAGCATTGGTGACATCAGTTCAAGGACCTCTTATAATGTTGGGGGCCGAATTGTGCGTGATAGTCCTCAAAGCCTATTGCCCTATTTCAAAAGGGCAAATTTACAATATGTTATGCAATCAAAATCTTTGGTCTATATTTATGGTAGATACAGTTGGTTTTGTGATATATGCACCAGTTATTGAATATTTTGACGGCATATAAAAAAAGGATTCATAATATGCTTGTGTCCATCACTCTTCCTCCTTTGGGCTATTGATTCATCTTATGCATGAACATCTGAACCTTCATGATCTCTCTTTTTTCTATTTTTTGTCTAGGTGCTCTTGGAATTTCATAATGGCTCTTCTCATAAACAGGTCCATGCAAAGCCTCTTTTGGTGATGGAAATCAGGTGGCCTAAGGGCAAGTTGAAGTTTCCAAACAAGGTGATATATGTTGTAAAAGGGAAAGTTATGCTTCCAAGTCTTGCCTTATTTGAACATAGAATATAAAGCAGCTTATTAGAGGGAGTACTCTTGGCTTCTCTTCCTCGTATGGAGTCATAGTGGAGGTGTTCTTTGGATATGTGCAGGGATATCTAATATTGGCAATGACGACTATGGTCTAGCCTAAGGAGATTCTTGTGCAAAGGCATCTTCGCATAAGCAAATTTCTAAATGATGAAGGGGATCTAGCTAAGTCTTCCTCAAGTGCGGAGGCCCACTAAAGCATCCATTATGGGGGGGAAGATGTTATTGTCACTAATGTCTTCTCTCCTTGGCCCCTCAATTCAGATTATGAGGGGGTGTTGAAAGTGTAATCTGACTTATGGCCAAGGCCAACATTGTATGATATAATCTTGTATAGGCCTACAGGCAATCATTGTACAAATCATTGATGTCAAACTCGGCCCGAGCCCCGAGTACTTGGCCAAGTCCGAGTCCACTTGGACTTGGTTTTTTCCTAGACTCGGATGGAATCTAGCCGAGTCTCAGGTTGAGTTCGAGTCTGACCAGGACTCGCGAGTCCCCACGTCGAGCCTCTATCGGCCCAGGAAAGTCCAAAAAAGTGTTTCTAAAAGTCTGTGTAACAAAAAAGAATTAATTTGTGGGAAGTTTTCTCAACTTCTAAGCAAGTGTGGATTTGGCAGAGCAGGTGTTGAGATAAGCGAAGAGAACATGGCACAGGCAAGGGAAGTGTTGGCAATTAGCAAAGGGTCATCATTTTACATAGTGGAGAGAAGCAAGACAACCACAAACAAACTTACTCTCAAGTGGTGCGGAACGCCGTTGGTGTCGGGTTTCCGCTTGGAGATGACTATGCCTATATTTTCACTCTAATATTTGCCGATGGCTTTTGTGCATAATAAATGCAGTCCTCTACTTTCATAACTAGATGACCCATAGATGGGAGGCTCTGCATCTTATCGATTAGCAATCAATTAAAAAATAATGAATGGGAGCAGCATTTTTCAGCATCATACAATAATGCATCAATTCATTTAAAATAATAAATAATAATAATAATCAAAATAAACATTAATAAGTATGTGATTGCTGATATGCCTTTAGCAACCAACAGGTTGCATCGTTAAAACAAATGGTAAGCCTTCCAATCAATTCCGTATTGAGGAAGTAAAACCACATCAAAACCGGACGGGTACATTTGTATGCCCACACCATTGTACTAAATAATGATAGGGAAATAGAGATTTCTGTTTTCAACACAGTCAGTGATGCTACAGATACGTATATTTTCAAATGAAGTATTTAGTTAGCCAAAGTTTAAAAAATTTCTTTTAATATACTCTTAAAAATAGTACAGTCAGAATTTTGAGTTTAAATTCATGATAGATGATAAGAATTTGAAAAAGATAACTTTAAAAAAATAGTAGAGGACATTTATCTAAATTAAAAATAAGACATGTTCTACGATGTTTTTAAAGAGGAAGTTCACTGTCATGGAAAGTGACAAGGTAAAACCCCGCCTGTGATATAAAAGGATAAATTTTATATTGATATAATTCAAATTCAAATTTTTATAATGAATATTTTTATGATAAGAAAACTGAATAATAAGATTTTTTTTTTTAATACATTGAAAAATTGGGGGCACATCAAGGGCCACCCTCCTCGTGAATTGAAATTGGATCTTTGCTAGGAGAGCCAAATGCCTTTTGCCATTGCAGTGTCCCTGTCAGGACTATAAAAAACATTAACTTTTTTTTTATTAGGGTAAAAAGGGGTTTTAGGGTCCCCAAACCTATACATCAAGCTGTGTAAGATAGTACAATATGCTGCAACAGCCTTACAAAATACTATCATCCACTTACTACTACGACTAAACCTTAGAATACCGCATATTGACAAAACAACTTCCAAAACATGACAGATTAGTAGACCACTTCCAAAACTTTAAAAAAAAAAAACTGTAGCTACCACCCAATCATAACAAAAACAACAGTCCAGAACCATTGGGGCTGTTACAAAGTTCGTAGCCGATGGGTCTTTTGATTGTTTTTCTTCTGTAGCATAGGTTCTTCCTCCTTCAGAGTGGCAAGATCTGAGAATGCATTTTTGCACTTCAAGCTCTTGAGGTAATATCTAGTTGTAACACATTCTGTATGATCTTCATTTTTAGAAAACTGACTGTCACCTATTGTTTCATAATTAGCTTCAAGAATATTATCTATGGTGCTAATCTTTTCCATGGAACTGACTGGATGGTCTTTAGTAATCATTTGGCTTTTATCAATGATCTAATTCGAATTCTCCTTTCGAGGTTGAGTCTTCTGTTGCTCGCTTGATTCCTGTTAGACAATTGGCGCAGCTGGAGGATGAGCTTCTTCCTTGTGAACTGGGATGTTTGAAGGTTCAGGATCATTTGCATGTAGGGCCTTCTCCTCCACCAAGGAGGAATTTGAGCATGATTGGATGACCGAGCATTTCTTATTTAGGTGGCCATATTGCTGACAACCATAACATCTCAGGGAGAAGTTTTCATATTCAATATTTTGGATTCATTCCCCTTTCCTTAAGGAGATAGTAATGGATTGAGGCCAAGGAACTAAAACATCCATCCAAACAACCAATCTTGCTTTACTCATATTAATTTTACTAGACAAATTTTCCTCTGTTTGGGCATCCATATACTGGAATGCACCAATGGTGTTACCAATTTTGGCGAATATCTTCTCTCCCCAAAACTCCATAGGGAGAGCATATAGATTCACCTAGATTGGGAAGCCATCAACTTCTTCTGTAAGGGGGTTGAAACCGGGAGTCCAAGGTTGTATATAGACACCCCTTTGTTCGAAAAACAATTGTATCTATAATAGACTACCCTATCTTTATCTGCTAAATCATAAAACGAAACAGAAATGAAATTTTTGGGTAGCAGAGTTACTTAAAATTTATTGAACCACCAAAGTTTAACGTATCCTTTGAGCTCCTCCAGGCCTGGTCTTTTGCCCCTGAGTTTGCAGATAATTGTTCGGGATTCATGATCAATCAAATCCAACCCAAATTCATCCTCCAAAATCTTGATAGAGGGCAGAGGTTCATCAGAAAGCTCCACCCACGAACCCAAAGATCCCTGAGAGACATTTCTTCTGATCGAAGAGGCTTTCTCACAAACTGAAGAGCGACTAATATCCTCCTGAGTACAGCGAGCGGGCTACAAACAACCCTCTTTTTGCAATGTTTGACTGCACCTAGGGTTTGCACCCCTTTCGCTCCGTTCCATCCTCATGTCCTCCAGAGTACTAAATAATAAGATTTGTTGAAATAGTATAATGATAGAATTAAAATGTAATACAAATATAATATATAATTAATTCCATATAGTTAAAAAATATATAATTTTTTTTATTATTAAACTTAAATAGTACATAAGTTAAAATTGAAAATAACTTCTTAGAAGTTTATATTTAATCCTAATAAAACCTTGTATTTAAGAAAAAATAGTATTTTAATAAATATCTTATTAATAAAAAAAATACATCACGAAATGCATCATTCAAATGTTTCTTTACATCAATAATTATGTATCTAATAATAAATAAACTATTATTTTAAATCAGTTCTTATCTACTTTTAAATAATATAGTTAATATTACATATATAAATATATAACTTAATTAATATTTATTTTTTACAAATTTTTGCGGTTGCGCGATGGAACAAAGCAACAAATTTGGCTACAATCTTCGCGAAAGGGGTGTAAACCCTAGGTGCAATCAAGTGATGGAACAAAGCAACAAATTTGGCTACAATCTTCGCGAAAGGGATGCAAACCCTAGGTGCAGTCAAGCATTGAAGGAAGAGGGTTGTTTGCAGACCGTCTCTTCAGTCTGTGAGAAAGCATCTTCGGTCAGAAGAAATATCTTTCAGTGATCTTTGGGTTTGTGGGTGGATGAACCTTTGCCCTCTATCAGGATTTTGGAGGATGAATTTGGGTTGGATCTGATTGATCATGAAGCCTGAACAATTATCTGCAAACTCAAGGGCAAAAGACCAAGCCTGGAGGAGCTCAAAGGATACATTAAAGATTGGTGGACCAATACAGAATTCCAAGTAACTCTCCTACCCAAAAATATCTTTCAGTGATCTTTGGGTTTGTGGGTGGATGAACCTTTGCCCTCTATTAGGATTTTAGAGGATGAATTTGGGTTGGATCTGATTGATCATGAAGCCCGAACAATTATTTGCAAACTCAAGGGCAAAAGACAGGGCCTGGATGAGCTCAAAGGATACATTAAAGATTGATGGACCAATACAGAATTCCAAGTAACTCTCCTACTCAAAAAATCCTTTTCTGTTTCCTTTTCTAATTTAGCAAATAGAGATAGGGTAATGGATTATAGATATAATTGGTTTTTTGGACAAAGGGGTGTCTATATAAGATCTTGGACTCCTAATTTCAACCCCTTTACAGAAGAAGTTAATGGCTTCCCTATCTGGGTGAATACTTTGCTCTCCTTGTGGAGTTTTGGGGAGAGAAGATTTTCACCAAAATCGGTAACGCCTTTGGTGCATTCCAGTATATGGATGCCCAAACAAAAGAAAATTTGTCCAATAAAATTAATATGAGTAAAGCAAGATTGGTTGTTTGGATGGATGTTTCCATTACTATCTCCTCAAGCAAAGGGGAATGGATCTCCCTAAGATGTTATGGCTGTCAACAATATGACCACCTAAAGAAGAGATGCCCAATCATTTGTAGGCAGCAAATCCACCTCCCAGAAGAAGAAGTGATAAAAGGATTTGCCCAAGTTTGACAATTTTGACAAGTTTTGTAAATCATACAGGTAGGAGTAAACCATACAACCAAGAGGTAAACCATACAAAGTGAAGGTAAACCATACAATGTGCAATGAAATGAAATGAAATGCATGGGAAATGCAATTTAAGTTGTAATTGCGCATGAATTTGATAAATAAGGTGTTTAGACTTAGTAAAAGTCTTAATTAATGCATTCCGTTATGCATGGGTAGTTGTGAATAATGAATTGCCTTAGGAACCACTTTGGAATGGCCTAGGAAATATTATATAAGGCCCCATTTTCAATTTTGATAGTCTGGTTAGTCTGGGAATGCTAGGAGTTTTGGCTATGTTCTGATGTGAAGTGTTATTGCATATCTATGATTTTTGGATATTTTTAGTGATTGTATGACATTGTTGAATAATAATGAAGAATAATCATAATTCATAGTTTCTCTCATGTATTGTATGATCCTGGAATGGTAGAATAGTATTTTACAGTTTATCTCTATTGCATGTACTTCTTTTTGGTTGTTATTGCTATTTAATGCATTGCTATGGAGGAATTGGATTAAACCAACATTGGTGTGGACTTGATGAATGATATATGATGATGATGATATCAAGGAATATGTATTGAAGACTTTTGTATGATTTTTGGATGTCGCCATTGGATATAGAACTCTCTCAAACCTTGATAATGTAACTTGCATGTTGGTAGAATTAGGATTAATTACCATATTAAACCCTTATAAAACTTATCTAAGAGAGATTGGTCTAGTAGAATATCTAATTTAGCACTTGGTTGTACTTTTGTTTCATACAAATCATACACTAGAGTTCTTACAAATCGTACATAAGATACTTACCCGATTTGGTAGTTTATGCGATTGAGGAAAATTTACCCGATTTGGAAGTATTGGGAAATCGAATTGTTTAGTTACAAAACTGTGTATGATAGCTTGCAAAACCAAATTTGAAGGATTGGATAAGTGTGAAATCATACAAGATCTATCACTGTATGATTTGGGATCGTATAATGGTACGATTTGGGTTTCGTACAAGTTATTTTGTTGTCACACATTGATAGTTGTAAAGATTGTACGATTGTACGATTTGGTCCATCGATTTGGAATAGTAAATTGATCATTATAAGCACTTGAAAACCACCTCCCCATTAGGAATACTACACCCCTATGCTACATTTGGTACCATTGCCTTATCGAATTTGGCATTTTTGTTAAAATGGGTCAAATTGACAAGTAAAGAATACTACAAAATTGGAGGTGAATGATAGACACCAATGTGCAAAGGTGTAGGATATGGGAAGTATAAGAGAACATTCTAGTAAGAAGGAGCACAAGAATTTCTCAAAGAGAGAATGCAAGTAACTCAGACCATAGTACACATGAACCAAAAATAGAGCAAGTTTGGGCATCTGAAGAAGGAGATTTTGAAACACTATTGATAGAGACAGAAGAGGAGGTAATAGAACCACCTAGCGTAGAGGCACGAGTTGATAGAGAAGTAGTGCATGAGGAAGGAGAGTGGATGGTGACACCTAAGAAAGTGATGGAAGGGTTGCAAGGGAGTGCAGAGGATGGGAGTCAAGCACTAGAGCAACAAGGCGTGAGGTCTCAGGAGGAAGGACCAAGACCATCTCCCTCACATCAGTGAAGGAAGTCATGGAGTGAAGATGCACGTGAGTTTGGTCAATGATTGGTGGGATAGAATAAGATACCTTGGATAGAAACTTTTGATGATGACTGTAGTAAAACACCCCCAAGGAGGAATCAGATAGAGATTCCATGGGAGACCTCAAGTGACGAGGATGATTCTTCGAAGATGGCTAATAAGGCAGCCAAGCAGAGATGTCCACCTTTTATAGGTGAGGGTAAGGAAGACCCCATAAGACATATCAGAACTTGTATAACCATTTGGAGAGAAAATGGTGTAGACCAGCCAGATGATTGGGTAACTTTATTTCCTACTACCTTGAGAGGATTGGTGATGGATTGGTATCTGAAGAGGGAAAATACAGTAGATTTTTGGACTTGGAATCAAGTGAAGGAGAAATTCATTGAAGAATTTTGCCCTTTGAAGGATGATGGAGATATTGTTACTGAACTTTGTATGATGAAGCAAAAGCTTGATGAAGATGTAAAATCATACAATCGTAGACTAAAGTAGTTAGTAGATAAGATGTAGATGCCTTTGGTAGATGTATTGGTGAAGTGGTGGTTTGTAGATGGATTGCTACTAAAATATAAGAAAAATATGAAGGTAGTACCATCAAAAATGTATGAGGAAGTTGTAAAGCATGTAAATAATTTTGAAAGTGAATCAAAATAGATGTACATAGGAATTTTATCTCATCCCAAGTCCAATGATTCAGATAGTGGAGAAGATGACACTATATAGAGGATAGTAGCATCATTTCATTAGGATTTTGACAAGATCATGAAAGAACAAAGAAGCAAACCTGATAGGAATGACATTTGGTGCACATAATGCAAGATTGAAGGTCATACAAATGTAAAGTATCCATAGAATGACTATTGTCATATCTGTAATGTGATGGGACATGAGGTGATGCTATGTTCATATAATGCAAGAGTACATCCATAGGTCCTGACAATCTAGGAGCAGGAAGAGAAATCGAAGACCCTAGGAAGCGGGCAACAAGCAACAAGTGGTGGTTATAGAAATAGTCGATGAGGTGGAAGGTCAAACTAGGGCAATCGACAAGGAGGATAGAGTCATTTGTAGTATGATTCAAAAGGGAGGTCGATCATACAATGTCACAATTGCCAAGAATGGGGGTATTTCATGAAAAATTATCCTTCACCTCAGAGATAAGAAATACAACAAGCAAACACTACACATATGTGTAGGTGGTGTGGTCCGGGTAACCACAAGGAAGCAAATTGCCCCAAGCAGGCGAGTTCAAGTAACCTATAGAATGTAAATTATTTAGATATTGAGGTTCCTCAAGTTAAGGAGGAAACCTAGGAAGTTTTAGCCATGACAAGGAATCAGGCTAAAAAGGATAAGTATCTAGAGCCAACAAAGGAAAAGTAGTGCTGGCAAGTAGCAAAGAAAATACTACAAGATGAAGCACAAAAGGCTAAACAAGTGAAGTTAGCTGAAGAAAAGGAACTAAAAAAGCCATCAGAATAGAAGGTAATTGTGCAGAGTCTAGCAGCACAGGTTTTGGACACCATAGTAGAGATCAAAGTGGCTAACCTATTGGAAGCTATTCCATCATTATAGAAAGTGATGGTGGAAGAGATACAACCGCATAAGGTGATGGAAGTGTAGAGTCAACCGATTCAGGAAAAGAAATAAAAAGACCAATTTATGGATCCTACTATATTGATGATTGATGTGGGAAAGAAACCTGCATTAGTTCATATGGAGATCCTAGGGCACAAATTGACACAAGTTATTATGGATGGAGGATCCAACATCAATGTGCTACCTGAAAGGACCTGGCTAGAACTAGGTGCTCCATCTCTATGGGCATCGAGCTTCCGATTATATGGTGTTGACCAGTATGGTATCGAGACAAAGGGAGTCTTGATAGCACAACAAGTGGTGATAGCTGACCAAGAGTTTGTCTTGGATTTCATTGTGATTACTATGTAGAAGCCTGCATATGATGCTCTATTGGGAAGAGGATGGCTACGTGTAGCCAAAGTTAATCACAATTAGGGAAAGAATCAGATCACTTTCAAGAAGGGACAACACAAATATATGATTAATCTGACTAATCAAAAGGTTAGTGAGGATGTAGCTACGATCGATGAATCAAAAAATTCCTTAGGAGATGAAGGATATGAACTATATGGAGAAGGAATGTTGTACCTGGATGAATGTAGTGAAGATGAAGCTAGATATGATAGTGGACTTCTTCATTGGAAAATGGAGGAGTATAAAATTTTTAGCCCAACTACCTCTGTATTGACTCAGAGGAGATCAAGGAAAAACAAGATGAAACCAAAGTCAGCCAGGAACCTAAGAAGGAGGTGGAAGAGAAATGGACATTTCCAAAGAGTTTTGTAGAGTATATAGTAGGAGATGTAGAAATTGATGCAAGATTGACACACCCAAAGAATGTGGAGAAAGCATCAAGTGAGCTAGAGAATATCAAATATGAAGGACCTCAGATAGTGGACATCAATCTAGGGATGGAGGATGAACCTAGGATGATTCACTGTGGTGATGATTGGAACCTTGTACTAAAAGTGATAGCTTTTAAGATATTCTTGGAATATAAGGATGTCTTTGCATGGACATACAAGGACTTGAAGGGAGTACCACCTGAGTTATGTGTCCACAAGATTACACTAATGCTTGGAGCACAACCCGTAAGGAGGAGACCATATAGAATGAACCCAAAATATGTTGCATTAGTGAATGTAGAGATAGAGAAGATGTTGGAGGTAGGAATCATCTTCAGGGTTATGACTAGTGAGTGGGTATCACCTATAGTGGTCACCTTGAAGAAGGAAGTGGATAAAATTAGAATATGTGTGGACTTTAGGAGTCTAAATGTAGTAACTATTAAGGACCCCTTCCCTATTCCCTTCATAGATTCTATCTTGGAGGAAGTCGTAGGACATGAGATCTATTCATTTTTGGATGGATTTTTGGGTTACAATAAAATAAGTATAGCTAAGGAGGATAAGTTGAAGACCACATTTATTGTGGAGAATGGCATCTATGCATACAATCGAATGCCATTCGGGCTCTGTAATGCCCCAACTACATTTTAGTGCATCATACTGTATATATTTGATCAGTTGGCAATAGGGAACTTCAAAGCATTTTTGGATGATTGGTCCATTTATGGGAAGATCAAGGAGCATCTTCCTACCCTTAGTGAATGTATGAGTAGGTGCAAAAATGCATAGATATCATTAAACCCTAGGAAGTGTTACCTGATGGTACCATATGGAAAATTGTTAGGACACATAGTGTGTAGTGAAGGATTAAAAATAGATCCTGATAAGATCCGTGTGATATTGCACATGGAAGAACCATATGATGTGAGTTCACTTAAAACCTTCCTTGGATCGATGGGGTATTATCGAAGGTTTATCAGGAATTATGCACATGTATCCTATCCATTGGATTCATTGATGAAGAAGAATGTTCCTTTTAGATGGATAGAGGAGCACCAAGGAGCCTTTGAGGAGTTGAAGGTCAAGCTTGTTAGTAGCCCGATTTTGGTGTTCCTAAATTGGGATAAGGAATTCCATGTCCATATTGATGCTTCAAATTTTGTAATCGGATGTGCTTTGGCACAAGAAGGATAGTTTAGGCTGGATCAACCTATTTTCTTTGCTAGTCACCTATTGTCAAGGGTAGAGAGAAATTATAGTACAATAGAAAGAGAAGCTTTGGGAATGGTATATGTAGTCCAAAAGTTTAGGCATTACCTACTGGTGAATCCCTTTGCTTTTTATGTAGATCACCAAGCCCTATTGTACTTGATAAATAAATTGGTGATACAAGGATGGGTCAGTAGGTGGCTCATCACCCTATAGGAGTTCGTATTTTGAGTAGTAGTGAGACCTGGTAAGAAGCATGTAATTGTAGACTAGTTATCTCGGATATGATCAGGAGAGCCTATAGGAATAGGGGTTTTGGATGAATTCCTTGATGCATAGTTATTTGCCATCAATGTTGTTCCATCATGGTACAAGTTGATTGGCTAGTACCTTTCCATAGGAGAGTTGCCACAAGAAATGATGACAATCAAGAAAAATAAAGTGATTATGAAGTCAGCACCTTTCCAATTGATAGTAGGATTGTTGTATAATATGGGAAGTGATGGTATCTTACGAAGATGTGTGATGGAAGAAGAAGTCAAAGCGACATTGAAAGAAGCTCATGAAGGCTTAGCAGGAGGGCACATGGGACCAGATGCGACCACTAGGAAAATATTACTAGCAGGATTATGGTGGCCCACACTGTATAATGATGCAAAAGAGTATGTGAAAGCATGCGATACTTGTCAAAGGGTAGGAAAGCTAGTAAAGAGGGACTTTATGCCTTTGCATCCATCACAACCCTAAGAACTATTTGAAATATGGGGATTGGACTTCGTTGGACCATTGAAGACATCTCGTAGAAGGAAGTGTAGGTACATTGTAGTAGCAATGGAATACTTGACAAAGTGGGTCGAAGCGAGAGCATTACCTGATAACTCAGCTAAAAGTACAACAAGATTCTTGTATGAGTAGGTAATTACAAGATTTGGTATTCTACTACAGATAATGAGTGATCGAGGAGGACACTTTGTCAATGAAATCATCAAGATGTTGATAATAGAATTTAAGATTTTGCACTCATTGTCTAGTTCGTACTATCCTAGAGCAAATGGGTAGGCGAAAGCAACAAATAAAGTCTTGGTATCTACTTTGTATAAAACCTATGGAATAGAAGGAGCAGATTGGGAGGAAAGGCTACCATCTATTTTGTGGGTATATAGAACAAATTTTAAACCAACAATAGAGCATACACCTTTCTAGTTGATGTATGGATAGGAGGTAGTGGTGCTAGTTGAATTCTTGATACCAAGTTTGAGAGTCATGGTGGAGCATCGCTTGGGTGATCAAGAAATTTTGGAAGAGTGATTGACAACACTGATCAAGTTAGATGAAAGAAGAGTCATGGCACAATGGGTGATTGAGGTAGCTTAGAAAATAAGGAAGTTATGGCATGACAAACACTTGAGGAAGTTAGAACTTAGTCCGGGTGACTTGGTTCTAAAGTTTAATGGAAAGCGGGAAATCAAGCTCGGTAAGTTGAAGACTTTATGGCTTGGTCCCTATAAAGTGGTAGAAGTAATGAATAATGGAGTAGTCAAGTTGCAAAACTTGAATGGGATTGAGGTACCCAACATTGTAAATGGCTCAAAGTTGAAGCCTTACAAAGTATAGTGCTTATTCATTTCTTTAGAAGAGATTGAATGAAGAAGATGAGCAGAAGCTCAATGGAGGACTCAAGGTGAGCAAGGTCCATCATAGGAAGAGCTTGACATGGGACTCACACACTTATTTGTAGAAGGGGAGGAGACAAGACCAACTATAGAATAGTAGGAGTTGGCACCTTGACTTGGAGAAAGAAGAATATTATGAGTGCATGTCAGATTTGTGGATGGGACCGAATGAGTAATAGAGGAAGATGAAGAATGGATTCCTCCAAATGAAAGAGGATATCAGGAGATAGTACTATTACCTAGAAATAGGGGAAGGTAAGAAGAAGCACCCCAAGTAAATAGGAATATGATGTATCCTTGGGTGGAGCGTAGAGAACTACCCCAACAAGTTGAAGGATGAAGAAGGATATGGTTAATAGTACGATATGAGGATAGAGTGGACACTTTTGAAATGGAAGTTCTAGAAGAGAATAGGAATGAGACCATTGATGAAGAATTGGTTGGACTTACTCCATTATCTTAGATAGGGCTATTATAATAGAGAATGTGACTATAGACTCAACAACTATAGGAGGAATATCAGATATTGTGAGGTCATAATGCAAGGTTGAGAGAACAAACCATCCAAGAATTGGATAGTACAATATGAAGGTTGGATGAACAAAGAATAGCTAGGCTATAGGAGCTAGAAGGGGAAGTTGAGGATAATGAGGGGATAACTCCAAGGAGTGGTATAAGAAATGATGGTGCAAGCACAAGTTCACAAGTACCACCAAGTGATCCACCAATGATGAATGAAGATGCAGAGATGCTTTGGTGAGACATTGAGGAAGCAACCACATCACCTGAATCACAAGGTAATGCATAGGTGGATTTGAGTGACTCTAGTGATGAAGGAATGCCTTGGCTAGTAAGGGAACCTAGCATAAAAAGTAGTGATGATGATGATTGCCCAAGGAATCCCTAGAATCCTCAAGATGATCATGATCCCCTAACATGTACAACAACACATCGACAACTAGGGAGATCATAGGAGCATCAAACCAACCTTGATCTACAAGCATATATAATAGCCCATCGATAGTTAAGAAGACAAAGGAGAGAAGTAAGGAGATTGGAGAGATTGATGAATTTACCAATAGATTGGGTAGAACAAAGAGAAGATAATCGAAATGACTCAAGTTCTGAGATAGATTTTTCTATGCATATAGAGAGGTCTTGGCAACTTCATCTCCACAAAGATGCTTTGAGGAAATAATATGGAGATATCACTTAGTATGTGCAGATCATAGAATCAAGACACTATGATAATTATCACCAAGTACAAGATGAAGTAGAAGTCCACTAGCCAACATTGAGTTGGTAGAGATAACTCTTGATAACCAAGCAATGGGAGGAAGGAATAGACAAGGACCCCTAAGGCTTCATCCAGGAAGGGGAGGAGGTATTCGACCATGGAATGAATGAGGACAAGGTGATGTTACAATTAGAGGAGGAAGAGGATGAGGAAGGTTTTGACCCCCTACTCCTAGATGGTTAGGAGATGCACCCTTAGCTTGTTTGAATTGGACAAGAAATCTGTAGGGTATACCATGGATGAGAGGGATCTTACCAAACCCCACAAGGTAGTATCCATTGGGATGACCACCCCTAATCTGATGAGGACCTCGAAGAGTGGTAGGTGGTAGAGGATTACTCCAAGAAAGGGAGGAATCACCACTAGTGTAGAGAAGCCTGATGTCAAGAGGAATAGGATGGGGAAGACACTCACGTGGTAGAGGCCTTGCTGGTAGAGGAAGAGTGCATTTTGTAGATGAAAGAAACTAAGGACAACAAAGGATCCGATCACCAAGTTTAGAGCAAGAATTGATTTGAGGAGATAGGTGGAGAAGTCACTTGAATGATAGTAGAGTAGTAAGGACACCGCTACCAAGGGATCAATCACCTATATGATAAGAGGAAGGGACACTAGGTGAAGATACTCTAGCTTGCAATTGTACAATCCCAAATTGTACACATGGTAGTGGAAGGCTAGGGAACTTGGTAACATCACAAGTGGAGATGAATCACCCTAGAGAGCAAGTGGTGCTAGATGACACAATCACTCAGAATGTCATGGTCGAACCTCCAAGAGAAGAATCATATGGGATCGTACAAGTGAATGTCACTGTGCGATTTCCATGATGGTAAGTGTAAATAGGTTAGGAAATGAAAAAAAATAAAAAATAAAAAAATAAAATAAAATGCCTTAGTTGTGAAAATCCCTCGGGATGCAATTAAGAAGGAAGTGGGTTGAAAATTGGAAAATGATGACCTCTTCAAAGAGAGAAAATAGAAAAATTCTCTAAGTGATAGATCGTACAAGTCAATTTTAAAGCTGAAAAAGCATAAGTGGGAGATCGTACAAGAAAATTGGAAAAAGTACATGTAAAATCATACAAGGAAGCATGTTGTATGATTTAGATCATATAATGTATGATTTTAGGTGTAATTGTATGATTTTCAACCATCACATTTAATGTTCACATGTGTGGAATGATGTGTTGTCAAAAAAGCATGGGAAAAAGTTAAAATTGCATGGAAAAGTGATGAGTTGTCGATCATCTAGGCAAGGAAGATGAAAAGACATGCAAAGTGGTACAATTTCAAATTTGGAGCGGTTAGGGTTTGAGAATAATTTAAATACAAGGCTCACCTTAGCAATTTTACAAATCGTACAAGGAGGAATTCAAATTTTTAGGAGGACAAAGGTGAAAAGTATGCAACTGAATGGAATCGACTGCATGGGCATTAAAATTCATCAGTGAGCTACAAGATTGCATGACCCATTTTTAAATTTGCACCAGGGAGACTTTTCACATTCAAGAAAATCGAACCGAAGAAGAAAAGCAAGGGTTTGACTCCATTAAAAGTAGATTTTAAGTTTAGTAAAGGAAAATGAGGGTTTGTAGTAGAAGGCATCCAAGTATGAACTAGATTGTGGAAAAATGTACACTAGGGTTTGAGGAAGTTGCGGATTGGAGCCGGAGTAGAGAAATTGTAGGAGAAAGAATATTACAAACCCTAATCTGATAAAAGTGGCCAAAAAAATTGGAGAAGATAGAGGGAAGGAAGGAGAAGATCGTACAACCATATTAAATAGCTAGGAAATTTTTTTTTGGGGATAAATTGTGCCAAGTGTGGAAAATTTGAAAAATTGCTCTCGAAAGGCATTGAAAAGATAGATCGGGATATTTCGACAACTGGGTCGTGAGAAATCATGGAGGAGAAGTGAAAAAATGATTTTTAGGTGAACAAGGGTTTTAAAGGATGTATTGTATGATTTGGAGGTAGATTGTACGATCTCAGAAAAATATTGTACGATTTCAAGTAATTTTTGGGTTATTTTAAGCTTTTTGAGCAAATCATACGAAAGTGTATGGATTCGGTGAAGGGGAGTATCTAGATAGGGATATTGTATGGAGTGGTATGACCCTATACATTTTTGTAGTTGTATGATTTGTAGAATATTGAATAGTTTGAAGATTAGAGATTGTACGATCTGGAGGTGGTTGTTGATTTGGAAACCGTACAGGAGCAAGTTGAAGAGCATACTATATGATTTATAGTAGATTGTATGATTTCTAGAACACTTCTAATTGTAGAATTGGTGATGTTCAAGTAGCAAGTTAATCGAAGGAATGGTAAGAAAATAATTTCAGCCAAAGAGTTCGGATATCGGTTAAGAAGAATTGTAGCCAATAGGGTGGAACGGTCACCAGGACCCCTGCACGAGAGAGAGTCACATCCATGGCAATACCAAGGGTGATAGTTTTAGTCCCATGGTTGGTATGGTACTCATCCTTGGAGGAGAGGAGGATACAGGCCATGGAGAGGGCAGAGGTATTGGAGGGCTGATCGAAGAAGGACACCACCAAGATTTTGAGAGGAGGAAATGGCATAAGAGAGGATCTCGAGGAGGGAGTTGAGGAGTGAAGTACATTACCTAGATCTAGATGAGGATCTGAGTAGTGAACCTGAGGAGAGCTAGGTTGAGATAATGAATATATCATTCATACAACATGGAGGAGAGACATGCAGGAAGTGGTGGAGTAATGAAGAAAACAAGAACCACCCTTGGAGGAAATAGTTTGAGGAGGTTGGTGTAGTTGTAATAGCACAAGTGCCACCACACTAGAAGACCTTCTATAATTATCTATTGTAGATGGTTCAGGCGTATAATCCTACAACTAGAATTACCTATGTCAATGTGGGCAAGCGGTCGGTGAAAGTAGAAGTTATAATAGAGGCATTCAAGAAAATATTTGGATTGCCAACATATGGCATGGAGGTAGTTAAGAAGTTGGTTGATCTGATTGAGACACATCACATCATCACTTCACTTACCAATGTGAAATCACTGATCGATGTAAAGATCTTGGGTGTAGGGACTCGAGGAATTAAATAGAGCTAGTTGAAAGGGAAATATTGGCCATGTGCTATGAATACTATGATGGCTCGACTATTAGGAGATACATGAGCCATGAAGATGCCAATATGGATGGCTCAATATGTGGAGGGTATCACCAAAGGAATTAGGTATGATTGGGGTACCTATCTAGAGAAAAATATGCATGAAGTACTGACAAAGAGGCTAAAGAATTTTGGGATGACTTTCCATGCCATTGGATTGTTATTAAATGTTGTTATAGAGATGGGAATCCACTTTCTAGGTTTGATAGAACCTAGGAATGTTAAGGTAGGATAACCAACCATTTTGAGGTGGGCAAAGTTAGTATCAATTTAGAAGGAGACTCTAGAGAAGTCTCAAACAAAGAAAGAATAGCAAGCCACTATAGTACAGGAGGATACTTCTTTGGATGAGGATGTACACCCTCGAAGGAAAAGGCCTAGGAAGTTGGAACTTGAATTGGAACAACAAGCACTTCAACAATGGTAGTAGGAGTAATCATCAGTTTAGGAAAGGGAGGAAATTATGGGGAGGCAATCCAGCCTAGTATGAGTAAGAACAAGGAGACAATGGGAAAGAATGGTAAATAATCCTATTCCAAAAAATAAGTTGAGACTGTATAGAAGAATCAGCAAGAAGAAGAATAGTCAGACTCGGAGAAGCTGGATTTGCATGATTGGAATTGGATAGGAGTAGAGGAGATGTTGGAATCCCCATAGATTTTCTAGCATGATGAATTTGAAATTTTGGACTCTTCAAAAATGTTGGAGGATACAGAAGTGAGGTAGATAGCATAGGAAGTAGCAGCCACTACTCAGGAGGAAAAAGAGAAAGTCGAGGTGAGAGTGGAAGCCTTAGAGGAAGAGTCTAGAGAAAAGAAGAAGCCTCATTTCAAATTTGTGATGGGAGGAAGTTTGAATCAAAATAATCAAAGTGATGCACAAGAAGAGATGAAGGCATCACAGGAACAAGAAGAACCTATTGTTGAAAAAGTCACAATAATGGAAATCCAGTAGAATCAGGAAGAAGAGTAGGTGACCAAAGAACAACAGGTGGGCTTCACTGAATAAAAAGAAGCCCAAGAATCGATAGAATAACAATAATCTCAGTAGGAGATTGTGAATGTAGAAGAAGATGTGGAGGTGGAGAGGATTGTGGAATAGACTCCACCATGGGAAAATATAAATATAGAGAGAGCACTACTAGAGCTTGGGGGAAGCTCTAGCCACCACATGGAAGAAGAGGAAGAATGAACTCCTATAGATGAGGAACTATGGAGGATGCAAACAAGTTATCTCTTGGAGGTACCATAGTTCACAAATATTGAAACTGAGGAGGATGCGCAAGGAGTAGAAGATAAGGTGGAATATTTCTTCTCTCAGATAGGCAATGCCATAGCTAGCACCAAATTATAGTTTTGTATTGGATGCGTGGGAGAGTTGAAGTTGTGGGAAGAACAAGTGTTTATCGAGTTGGAGAAGATAATAGAATGGGTGAGCAATGAGGAGTGTACAAGGAGAATTGTGGATATTCATGTACAACACCCATGGAAGTTACCTAGGGAAGAGGTAACAATGATGTTGGGAAGAGATGACTTGCTAGATGGAGTGAGAACCAATTATAGGTAGCATCCGAGGTTGTACCTAGATAGAGCCAATTATCCGACTTGTCCCATGAATATAGTGGAGTTGGAACATAAGAGGGTCACTACGGGATTGGCTATCACTCTAAGGAAGTTGAACTTCCTAACACATTGGATAGAGTGGTTGAGCATAGGATTGGAGTAGATCTATCAGCTCAAGGAAGCTCAGAAAGAGGAGATAGAGGCCACTCAAAAGAAATGATTGTAATGGAGGAAGAATTGTAGAAGAGTAAGGTTGTGGTAGAAGAGAAATTAAAGAAATTGGAAGAAGAACTGCTAAGTACTAGGGCTGATTTTGAGGCCAAAATTAGTTCTCTTGAAGAGGAGAAGTGATAGGTCTCACAAATGGTAGAAGATAAGATTAAGGAGTTGGAAGCTCAACTCAGAGCAAAGGATGAACAGCTAAAAATGTAGTTGGCCAAGAAATATGAGCAACTAGCAATGCAGGCTAAGAAGATAGAAGAGCTCACACAGGACAATAAAAGATATAATGAGATAGTCTTGGATAAGCAAGTGCAATTGAGTGCTAAGGAAGATATTGTTCATGCTTTGGAGGTAGATATTCATCACCATCTGTAGACCATTATAGATAAGAATGAAGAATTACAAGTAGTAGCTCGAATAGAAGCACATTTGTAGGAGAAGTTGAAGAAGAGTGCCATTGATCATGAAAAGCAATTGAGGGAACTCCTGAAGACTACCAAAGAGAAAGCTAATCACCATGGGTTGAAAGTAGTAGAAATGGGTAACTACGTAGCCAAGTTGAAGAATCAATGTGTAATTCTTCAAACCCAAGTGGAAGACTTGAAAGTTGTAGTCATAGATTATGAGGTATAGTTGAAATAAAAATATGAGTCGGTGAGGACATCGACCAAAGTAAAGGGGAGGGTAGATGTAGGCAACAAATCCACCTCCTAGAAGAAGAAGTGATAAAAGGATTTGCCCAAGTTTGATAATTTTGACAAGTTTTGTAAATCGTACAGGTAGGAGTAAACCATACAATAAAAGGTAAACCATACAAAGTGAAGGTAAATTATACAATGTGCAATGAAATGAAATGAAATGCATGGGAAATGTAATTTTAAGTTGTAATTGCACATGATTTTGATAATTAAGGTGTTAGACTTAGTAAAAGTCTTAATTAATGTATTCTGTTATGCATGGGTAGTTGTGAATAATGAATTGCCTTAGGAACCACTTTGGAATGGCTTAGGCAATGTTATATAAGGCCCCATTTTCAATTTTGATAGTCTAGTTAGTCTAGGAATGCTAGGAGTTTTGGCTATGTTCTGATGTGAAGTGTTATTGCATATCTATGATTGTTGGATGACATTGTTGAACAATAATGAAGAATAATCATAGTTCATAGTTTCTCTCATGTATTGTATGATCCTGGAATGGTAGAATAGTATTTGATAGTTTATCTCTATTGCATGTACTTATTTTTGGTTGTTATGGCTACTTAATGCATTGCTATGGAGGAATTGGATTAAACCAGCACTGGTGTGGACCTGATGAATGATCTATGATGATGATGATATCAAGGAAGATGTATTGAACACTGTTGTATGATTTTTGGACGTCGCCATTGGATATAGAACTCTCTCAACCCTGATAAAGTACCTTGCATGTTGGTAGAATTAGGATTAATTGCCATATTAAATCCTTACAAAACTTATCTGAGAGAGATTGGTCTAGGAGAATATCCAATTTGGCACTTGGATGTACCTTTTTTTCGTACAAATCGTACACCAGAGCTCTTACAAATCGTACAGAAGACACTTACCCGATTTGGCAGTTTATGCGATTGAGGGAAATTTACCCGATTTGGCAGCATTGGGAAATCGAACAGTTTAGTTACAAAACTGTGTACGACAGCTTGCAAAACCAAATCTGAAGGATTGGCTAAGTGTGAAATCGTACAAGCTCTATCACTGTATGATTTGGGATCGTACAGTGGTACGATTTGGGTTCCGTACAAGCTGTTTAGTTGTCGCACATTGCTAGTTGTAAAGACTGTACGGTTGTACGATTTGGTCCATCGATTGGGAATAGCAAATTGATCATTCTAAGCCCTTGAAAACCACCTCCCCACTAGGAATACTACACCCCTGTGCTACATCATTCGATCATGCTCTTGATTCCTCCTTGGTGGAGGAGAAGGCCTTGCATGCGAATGATTCGAAACCTTCAAATGTCCCAGTTCAAAAGAAAGAAGCTCATCCTCCAGATGCACCAATTGTCTAGTAGGAATCATGCGAGCAACAAAAGACTCAACCCCAAAAGGAGAATTTGAATCAGATCATTGATAAAAGCCAAATGGTTACTAAAGACCATCCAAACGGTTCCATGGAAAAGATTAGCACCTTAGATGGTATTCTTGAAGCTAATTATCAAAAAATCAGTAACGGTCAATTTTCTGAAAATGAAGATCCTACAAAATGTGTTACAACTAGATATTACCTCGGGAGCTTGAAGTGCAAAAATGCATTCTCAGATCTTGCCACTCTAAAGGAGGAAGAACCTCTACTATAGAAGAAAAATAATCAAACTGATTTCTTCTTTGATGGATGACTATTATGTTTGTTTTCCTTCTATCTTTTGGAGTTATGTGTCATGTAAGGGTTGTTCTTGTTGTTAGTTCCTTCAAAAAAAAAATGTTGATTATGGAAACTTAGCAGTTTGAGGAAGATGGAGAATATCTTCGATAAAAGGTAAAGATGGGTAGATGGAGAATATCTTTGATAAAAGGTAAATATGGGTAGATGGAGAATATCTTTGATAAAGGGCAAAGGTGGGTATGCTTTAATTAACTTGTTAGAAATGTAATGAAAGCAATGTAATGTTTTGTTTTGTAATGGGAGTGGCAAACCACACATAGCTTATTAAAAAAATAATACTTATTTTTTACAAACCTATTTTTATACAATTTAAAATATAAAATATAGTAATTCATATATTTGTTATAAAATCTTTTTAATTATATTTTTTATAAATATTTTTAATTTTTTTTTTTTTTTTGGATTTGGTTATTGTGAGAAACCTCCTATGACCGACGTACAGGGCTGAGCAGTCTCCTCCCAACCATGACCCCTCCTAAAGTTGAGAGCTATACTTATCAATAGGGAATTTAACACAAAGCCACCACACACCCACCCCCTCACACACTCGCCCACGCCGCGGTTTGAACCTTGGACCTCCCAAAGAAGAGCCAAAGCCCGAAACATTGCGCTGCACCCCAGGTGCTAAATATTTTTAATTTAATAAAATAAGTTTAATATTTAAAAATAATATAACATAATAATTTTAATTCATTCCAAACTACAATGGTTTTAAATACATTTAATTAATTACTCATGTTTTCCTTATATATTATTTTACAATTTAACATATAATTCAATTAATTTGTATTATATTTATTTAAATTATTATTTAATTCTATTTAAATGCTAATGCTACTCAATTATTAAAATATTAAATTTTTTTCATAAAATTTAATCTCTTATTTATACTATCAAATTACTTAAAATAAGATTAAAAACTTTACTCCATAAATAATTAAGATGTTAAATGTTTTAAAAATTAATTCTCAGTAATTTAAATCAATTATAATATTTAAATAACTTAAATAAAAAATTTATCACTTTAAGTTGAATTATGATTGACGATAATTACGCTTTGATTTAATGGTTGTATTTATGATAATGCAGCCCACGATGACACCAAAATAAATTATATAACTACACGTGACTAAACTAATATGCAAAGGAAAAGATAACCCTTTCAAAACCTTGTTTTGCTTTGATTGAACTAAACTAATATAAATAGGAAAAGATAACCCTTTCAAAACCCTACTTTAATTTTTTTTTTAAATTGAATTATATTTCATTCTGGGCAATATTTTGTAGGAACTTTTATTTTCTATGTTTAATTGTATATCTGAATTCCAGCAAAGGGAACTTAGAGCTTATTCTAGGTGGAAAGGGCAAATCAATTCCCAAATAGTTTGACTCTTGAGAGATTGTATTTGCTTAGTGCTACTGCTATTTGATTTTGTATTTTGTCATGGCTCATGAGCACATTTTGTACTGTAAACATTTTGATGAATACAAGAAAGAATATGCCCCTTCCTCTTGTTAATTTCTTATTTGTATAATGTTGAATGTTGAGTAAGTGTGTTAGAAGATACTAATAAGTAATATGCATGAAAAAAAATTATTTTTTTAATGAAAATTTGTTTTTGTTTTTGTTTTTTTTTTTCATTTTTTCTTTTTGCTGAGTTTTATTCCTAAGTCCCAAGGGGACCTCATCAAGTCTGAGTCAAATCCGAGTTTGACAACTATGGTACGAATGTATTTAATTTATTGTACTGTTTAATTATGTGAGCCCTATGGGCCACGGGTAACCTTGTTATGGTTAAATCCACCTTACAACTTGTAATTAACCTAAAGTCTTCTTGTTATGTCAGCTTAGGTTAAACTTATTTATGTAATTGAAGTTTTGGTATTGATATAAATACCCCCCACCACCCCATGCATTGCATCGGAGTGTTGTGATCCTTATATATGGATAATACAAGGATTCTTTATGGTACTCAAGGGCATCCATTATCTATATCTCTCTTTTGCCCTTTTTACGCTTTCTATCAAAAATTTGAGTGGATGAATTGATTCTGTTTGTTTCTGGAAATAGATGTGAATTCCAGCAAAAAAGCCATTCTATCGTATTCCTAATCCTAACTAATCCCAAAAGCTACAACCGAAAGCGGGGGAGGGATAAGGGAAAGCACAAGAAAGGGAACAATAAAAACTAAAAACTACAAAAGTTGGTTGCCTTAGACATACACTGGATGAGCAGGTTGGATTTGTTGTTTCAGACATTGCATTGGACAATGATACCAAAGACATGGTTGAAGTTGAATGTGGCAGGTACTCTGCAGGCTGGAGAAAGAGAATTAAAGAATACCTGCGTTTGAGATTTGGGGAAGTGCATGATGTCTTTGAACATGTGTCTACCATCAACATGCTATGGACAACTCGACAAAGAATGGGTAACTCTTTGTTAGAGACACCTCTCTCACTGATATACCCTAATATTGTGCCAAATTTCATCGACAATTTTATCAAATTAATTTGAGGGTTGGGTGAATTTAGCAAATTTTGAACTTCAATATTAAAATTCACTGAATCCTGTGACACAGCATACAATTATATATTACATAGTTAACTTTTTAATTTTCTGAAACGACTCTTCATTTCTAAATGAATTATTAAATGCATATAATTCCCCATTTCATTCCTTAACAAACTTGCTTGTAAGTCAAAACTTTGTCATTGTATTACAACAAATCTATTACCATGTTAGATACTTTAACCTCTTAAATAAAAATTTTGTGTATCATGGCAATTCTGAACCCATGCTTGAACCTTAACATTTTTTAAGGTCTTGAGTTTGACTCAATCAGAGCACTCCAAGCTCTAAGTCTATATGTCTGCCTTCTCATGGCCGGTAATGGTGCATGCCAACAAACTAATCTGGCAATTGAGTTTGGGGCAAGTAGTGGGGAGCAAAGAGTTTCACACTTTATGTCAAGGTTTCCATCTCATGGGTGAACCTTAACATTTTGTCCAAAACATCGTGAAGCAATGGTAAATGTGATGCAATTGTACGAGCACAACCTAATTTCAAATTCTCAGATTGTGATCGACACTCCCATGATAAGGCAGCCCATAATAATACAGTTCAATGTAATGCCACAATAGCATGGTTCTTTGAACCATAATATTGATGGGTCCATTTCAAGCCCATATGACCAATTAAAAAAATAGTGGATCTCTCCATTTAATGCCTGCACAAATTTGTGTACAAGTTTGTGAAATATTCAAAAAAACTTAACACTTGGAAAAACTCCAGGCATAACTCTGCACTGGACGGTGATAAAATTTTCTATAAAAATGCATTTCGAAAGTAACCCTCTATAATTGACATCAAAAATATCAAACAGATTGGTAAACAGTAGCAAACTCTAAATAATAACTTATAATGCATGGATTCACAACTGGAAACATCCATGTAAAACATTTCCTTCACAGAGAAAGCCTTGAAACCTAAATGACCAGGTTCAGGTTCAGGTTCAAGTTCAACAAGAATAAAAATCAGAAAAACCAATGAAAAAAATAGTCGTGAAGTTTGTCATGATGTTCGAAAAAGAAATAAATAGTTTCATTAAAATAATTATGTAAAATATTTATAAATATGTACAAAGCACTTAACGTTTCATACAAAAATGATATTAACTTGTAAATGACTCTATGAATGTGGTGCCCTAAAATCATTTTGCCCTGTCTTTAGTATTTTTCTTTAATTGTTCTTACCTTTTATGGATCTAGAATGGAATCAAGTAGATGTCCCAATGAAAGACAGAAATGAGAAAAATTTTAGGTGTTACATATATGATTTTTCATTGACTGTTGTTTGCTCCAATATGTTTGTCAAATTCTTTTGCCTAAAGTGAAAAACGCCAAAATTCCGACATTTTTGATAAAATTCGCCAAATCTTGTGACAGTGCTTGTAAGTAAGATTAATTGATAAAGTTTCAAACAACCACAAGAATAAATCTACGCAAATTCTTTGCAGCTTAATATTGCTTTTGACTGACAAGTTTCTCAAATATCCCACTTATTGTTCTTGCGCATACAAAATGAACAACAACTACTATAATATGCCAAGATGTAATTTCCAACCATAGGTTTGCATTTCATTGATCAGTATTCCCAAAAGAAGGATCTTTTAAACAGTAATAGTCACTAATTTCAGATCACTCTAACAATTACTAAAAAAAATTCAATCTCTGAATCTATCATCATCAAGAAGACATAGAAAGCCTATCTTATACCAACAGCTAAATTGAGTTAGACATGAATCCCTTTATATGTAACTTTAAAGTTGTTCTCAATAATTGCTAAATTGTGAGTCTGTGACAGTTCTGCTGCTAAGGCCATGTTAGACACAAAAAATCACTAAAATAGTCACTAATTTCAGATCACTCTAACAATTACTAAAAAAAATTCAATCTCTGAAACTATCATCATCAAGAAGACAAAGAAAGCCTATCTAATACCAACAGCTATATTGAGTTAGACATGAATCCCTTTATATGTAACTTTAAAGTTGTTCTCAATAATTTCTAAATTGCGAGTCTGTGACAGTTCTGCTGCTAAGGCCATGTTAGACACAAAAAATCACTAAAATCTTGTGTTTTTTTCGCCATGTAGTGGCCACCAAGGAGCTCCGAAGAATGCCTCTTCTTAAGACCTTGATAACAAAGTTTTGCTGATTTGTAACAATATTACTGACTAGTCCATGTTAGAAACAATGAAATATTTTTGTGTTAATCTATTTTTCCTTGTTATTCCATAATTCCATGTTTGCTAAGTCAAAATAATCCTTATGAGGAAGACTAAACCCTATCTTAAGGTTTCCATTGTACTCACTACATTACTTAGATTTTCTTATAAATGACATACAACTTGCATCTTTATGTCTACAAATACCTAAAATTTCTAGAAGCAAATAGGAAAAGACCAAAAAAGAAAAAAATAACAACGAAAAACCAAGCGATTGTGCAGGATTCAATTAGATTGATTTTTAGACACTAATGTGATAAAGATTAATTTTCATTAATGTTCACTTGAATCTCCATAGATTTTTTTTTTTTTTATAACTTTCTCTTTAATTATGTAAAGTAATAGCAAATATTATAAGTAGCAAAAAAAAATTAAAATTCAGTACTAGACCAAACCGTTTCAGTCCATGCAAAGAGCTTGGACTGAACCAAACCTGAGCCACCTCTGGCTGAAACTGGAGACTATGGTCCTGATGCAAAATTTTAGCAAGACAAACACTTTAAGGCAACTGTTTACGTCATGTTTAAATCCTTAAGCCCACTCTTAGCAAGACAAACAATGCCATAGCCATAATTACTGTTTTGTCATGTAAATTTTTGTGGAGAAAATCAGGAGCACAGAATGGGGTGCATACAAAATTTTGATCTCCTTCATGAGAAAAGAAAAATGAAAATAAAGTACTTTAAAAGACCACATTCAAGCAAGTAACTAGAAAATCAGCTTTGCAATGCACCTAAATTCTAATTCAATTACAAACGAAAATTGTTAAATACCTCCACATTTGCCCCTCGGTGGTAATCCATTGTCAATGTCTCAGCTGTACGCTTGCCCTCATCATAACAGCTTCTAACACCTAAACAAAAATCATCATAATATAAATAATATCATGAACTTTGTATGCAGCTTGAATATGTTTATAACGTAAAGTATAAAAGCAGATAACCAAAACTACATGAATAAAAGTCAACAAGATGGATTTCCCCTGTGATAGGAATTCAAAAAAACAACAAAAATCAACTAATTCCATTATTGAAAAATTAAGCAGGCCTTGCTGGGCAGTGGGTACTAAGAGAACATTTGAAATTTTCAACAAACAATTACCCAGTACATCTCTAGGATATTTCCATGTATGTCTGCGAACCTGTAATATATAATCATAGACACCATGCACAAGACAAATGGAAGTGCATAACGCATACCTATAGGATTGACATTTCCCCAGTATGTCTCCGATTGAGGATGCTGAAGAGGATCTCCATACACCTCACTTGTACTCGTGAGCAAGAACCGAGCACCAATTCGTTTTGCCAGACCCAGCATATTCAACGTTCCCATCACATTTGTCTTGTATAAATATTAAGGGGACCAATAAAATTTAGATTAAATCCAAAAGTTCAGCACACTTAACAATAATAATCCTGTCATTATCAAATTCACTCCCAAGAATGAGAATCGCATGTAGTTCTAAAATTTATCAACCAAGAAGTCGTCGTACACTCCCCTCCTAAAAAGGCAAGAGTAGCTAATCTTGGCTCCCGAGGCATCAAACCAGTATTTCTAAAGAAGCCAAATTCGACCAATGGCATTGGAAACTGTCACACAAGTGCACTTGGTGATTATGCAATTCTCTGAATGTTGGGCACACTTGCCAACAATCTCAAAAGCCATATAGTGTATGAAGACGATAATCCTAAGGAAAATGTTCTCAGGATCAGCAGCTGGTGAATAGAATCCACTGACCACTGGAACAAACATACTTCCTACGCTAAAAGTCCTACCCACATTCGTACCTCTAATCAATATACAAGTTACCACAGAGCTGACTTCATTTGTTTACATAACCTCAGTAATACAAGAAACTCACCAACTCGTGACATGTAGGTAAATAATCTATGAGAAATGATATTAACAATATTAATTCCACCACTAGATGTGTGGTTCACCTGCAAATTCTGCAGAATTTCATATTGTACATGAGGGTTCCACTCTAACTGAGATCTGCCCTATCCAAATGGGAAGCGGCTAGGAGCATGTTCCTGGCATCTTCAGTGGAATAGATACCACTCAGACCTGGAATAGCCCACATTGTTTGTTGTAGTAACACCTCATGGGTGTTTATAAAGAAAACTCCTATATAAAATAGAAGAAGAAAATCTTAAAAGTTCGAAACATAAATAAAGAAATGCCATTATACCTATTACGAAAAAATGACAAGTACAGAAAATATAGAAACAAAGCAAATTCTGCAGAATTTCATATTGGCCAACAGGGTTCCACTCTAGCTGTGGTCTGCCCCACCCAAATGGGAAGAGGCTAGGAGCAAGTACCTCGCAACTTTAATGGAATAGATACCACTCAGACTTGGAATAGCCCACATTGTTTGGTGTGTCCCTCATGGATATATATGCAGAAACCTCTTAAATAAAATAGAAAAATAAAAATTTGAAATGGGGTGGGGGGGATGGGGAATACCAACAAGTACAGGGAAACTAAAGCAATGGGCCTTAATCACAATCCATCTCAACATAGCACACATCAAACAACAAATTCAAATTAGATCAACATTGCCTACTCAGTGTGGATATGATTGTCTTGACAGGATTGTACTTGTAGTGGACAGGAGAAGCAGGGCATGCCAGATGGTAAATCTGATCGACCTCCAGCAATATGGGCTCAATAACATCATGGCGAATGAGCTCAAATCGAGGATTACTGAAGTGATGCATTACATTCTCCTTCCTGCCTGTGAAAAAATTATCAATAACAATCACACTGTCTCCTCTCTCCATCAGCCTGTCAACCAGATGGCTCCCCACAAATCCAGCCCCCCCTGTGACAACAATTCTCAGAGGCTGCCTCCTCACACCCCCAAATATCTTGGGAGGTGTAACGGTTTCCTTGGCATGAATCCCAGATTTCTCCGGGGCATTCTCATTGGATACAAATTTCTCAACGGAGGGCACCACCTTTCTCGTTATGTCATGTTTTGCAAGATTGGGCTGTAGCATGAAGACTGTCGTGGCAATCAGCATACCAACCAAGACAAACAGCAAACGTTGCTCCTTGAGAAGATAATTCATTGATCTGGTGATGGATTTGGGCTTCTGGGGCTTGGGAGAGTAGGGATCTGCATCTGCAGCGATCTGAACCTCTTCATCCCTACGATGATTTAGGCTTGATTGCTTGTGCATGTTGCTCATTTCTAGAGACCCACAAACGAAGCTCTATGCAGGAATCCAAATAACAGAGATTTATTCAGAGAATTTGCTTGCGAATTTGTTTTATCGGTTATTCACTCACAAATCTTGCCTACCTGCTACCATCATGTCATTTGGGTGTGAGGAGGCCTTTGTTGGGTGTTGATGCTACTCACAGTCAACCTCAAAACTGCCACACCCACTTCAAGATTATGGTTAAAACAGACTGGGTTTCAGCTGTATTCAACCAACCGGCCACCAGACGAGCCAAGACCCACAAAATTTAAGTGGGGGTTTTAAGGTAACCTCACCCCACTCCCATCCTAGCAGAATTTATGACAATTGCCCCAGAGTTTGGAAACCTCCTGACAAACTTAATGCCTGTTTGTCAACTTAGCTTCAAGACGTCTCTCCGAAACGTTCTGTACGTCTTCGTTTACTAGGCCTCCGCTGCTACTTAATTTCCACAATAGAGGGCCAATGCAAATAGAGAACACAAGAGGGGTAAATTCACATAGGGCCTTCTCCCATCTTTGGAGGCCATTTTCCATTGGGCTTTTAATGATTGGTAAGTGTTTTCTTTTTAAATCATTTGATTATTCACATGCGGCCTGCCTTCTCCCATCTTTCGAAGCCATTTTCCACCGGGCTTTTAAGGTTTGGTGAGTGTTTTCTTTTTTTAAAACCTTTAATTTATATATAAAAATGTAGAGTGTAAATTATTTATATGCTTTCCGCTTTCCACTCGTTAGTGTTAAAGCTTAACATTATTTTGAATTTAGTAATTGTTTGAGTTTTTTTTTCTTTTATCTTATTATCTTCGATGATAATTTATTTTAGATTTTATTTTTAAAGATGGTTTATTTTATTTGAAATTTATTGTCAAGGGTTTAGTTAGTTAATCAAGTCATTTTATTTTTAAAGATGGTTTATTTTATTTGAAATTTATTGTCAAGGGTTTAGTTAGTTAATCAAGTCTCTCGGTTTGTTGGCAAAAAAAAATTAATATGGTGGAAGTCAACCAACAAAATTTTGTGGAGCACTTTCCACTTTTTTTCTATTTTGATGATTACTACCTAATCCTAAAGTTTCTTTTTCTTTTGAACATTACGGATAATTTGTGATTTTCCTTCCATACAAAGTGTCTAGGGAGACATACAAAGAGAGCCTAAGATATCCTTCACAACAACTTTTACTTTAATAAGGTGGTTGGTGATTTGGTTAATGTAACCAGCTCTAAGGATAATGGAAGAGTCATGATCGTTTCCGCAAGATCCAACCATAAGTTGTTGGGTTGGGATTATCATTGCTAGCACCATCAAATTGAGCTTTTAATATCCTTGAATAGGCTTGGACCAAGAGAGATCCTTATTTTTTTAATTAATGAGTATGTTTCTTTTGGAGCATAATTGATGTTTTTCCATAGCAGTTTTAATGGCCTCCCAACAATTTAAAATTCTCACCTCTTATGTTAATGGTTGAATGTGAGGATAGTACACTTCACATAGTTTTGCAAGATAAGCCTCAAACCTACTCCAAACTTTCTCTTCATTAGATATGATTTTCTTGAAAATCCTCACATTCCTTTTTAACCATATGCACCAGGCAAGCATGGTTGGGATCATGTTCCATAGGAATAGGAGAGCCTTACCCTTAAAGGGTTTTTTCCATTCAGCCAACAATGACTCAAAAGATGCAGGCATAACCTAGGAGATTTTGAATTTCTCCATTAATTTTCCCATAGCTTATAGGCAAAGGGGTAGTGGAGGAGAAGATGAGGACCAATTTTATCTACATTATCACACATAACACATTTAAGTATTTTAGGCCAACCCCTTTTTTTCATTTGTTCACCAGATAGAAATTTATCATGTATAGCCAACTAGAGGAAAAATATAGCTTTTGGTCAGGCTTTAGAATACCAAACCCTTTTTCACACTATTGAAGGAGTATTGTTAATTTCTACCTTTGTGAAGGCAGAGTAAGTCAATTTGATAATGTAGTCCCCTAAAGGTGTGGGACTCCATCTTAGTTTGTCCTCACCCCTAAAAGTCATTACTTTGTGATTAAGCAAGAGGGATTTGAGAGCTATCCTTTCCTAACTAAACTCAGGTGGGATAGTTGCAAGGCTCTTCCACCTTTTAATAGCTCTTCCATTTTCTTCTTCCCAATTCTAATAGTTCTCTATAGATTCTCCCTAGGTCTTGCAGAGAAAGCTTTGAATGTTTTTAAGTCTTCCCTAAAATCAAGAGGTTGGTTTTCTAGCCAAGCATATTTCTAGAAGTTAACCTTTGAGCCTGTTCTAACATCCCATTTGAGAAAGCTTGGCATTAATTTCCTAACCCTCCTAATGCTATTCCAAATGAGTGATCCCTAGGGGTGTCTTCAACGATGAAGATTCTTTCAGGTTCATCCCCATCTAAATATTTTGCTCTAAAGACCTTGCTCCAAAGGGAGTCATGATCTACATAGATTCTCCAAATTAATTTTCCTAGCATTGCCTTGTTAACTATCCGAAGGTTTCTAATTCCCAAGCCTCCTGACTCTTTATTGTTACAAATTTTACCCCAGGCTACTAGATGAATTTTCTTGTCTTTAGTATTTCCTCTCCATAGGAATTTTCTCATGATATTTTCCATTCTTTTGATGATCTCATTGAGGAGCCAGAATGCACCCATCCAGAATATGGGTAGAGCTCCAAAGACTACTTTCATCTTAACCAATCTACCTATCATAGATAGCCATTTTACTTTCCATGAGGCCATTTTCTTGTGGAATTTAGAGATGATTTGCTCCCAAAACTCTCCAATGTTGCCACCGCTAAATAGGGGCATACCCAGGTAAGTACTAGGGAGGGCACCAATCCCCATCCCAGTTTGGCAAGCATATAATCTAATGTGTCTCTCTTCTAGATTGATTCCATACAATTTAGATTTTATCTTGTTGATCTCTTGTCCAGAGGCAATCTCATATGCAATAAGCAAACCTTTGACTCTATTGATCTCCTTTAGGGTTGGGTTTACGGCTAGGAGGGTATCATCTACAAATTGGGAGTGAGTAATTAGGTGATACCTACTATTTATCTTGAGTCCCAAGATCTATCCTTTTGACTAAAGATGCTTCAAGCCCTACTTTTGCAACAATGATGAATAAGTAGGGGGAGATGGGGTCTCCCTGCCTAAGACCTCTTGAACTTTTAAAGAATCCTCTCAAGCTTCCATTGATTAGAACCAAGGAGGGGTCTTTATATAAGGAGGCTAGCCATTGTCTCCAATCTTCATTGAAACCAAACTTTTCCATCACTCTATCTAAAAAATTCCAACATACTCTATCGAAGGTCTTTTTCATATCCAACTTAATGAGCAAGCCCTATATTTTGTTACTCTTGAGAGAGTGGATTAATTCATGGATGATAGAGACTCCATCTAGTAGGTGCCTTCCTTTAACAAAAGCTTTTTGCTCATCAAAAATTATGTCTAGGATAATCAATTTGAGCCTATTTGTGGTGACCTTGGAAATAATTTTGTAAATTGCATTACATAAAGAGACAAGTAGAAGGCATCCACTCTTCTAGCATTATCCATCTTGGGAATGAGTGCAAGAAAGGTGTGATTTAGCTTACCCAACATCCGTTTACTAGAAAAGAATTCTTGAACCATAACTACAATTTCATCTTTTAGTAGGTACCAAAAGTGTTGAAAGAAGCCTGGGGAAATTCTATCATGGTCAAGTGCCCCAAAGCTCTTCATTTGGAACAAGGCTTCTTTCACTTCCTCTTCTTCCACTTCCTTTGTTAAGCAAGCATTTTGAGCTAGAGTGATCAGTTTTGGGATGAACTAAAGCATGTAATTTTGAGCATCGACCCTATTGATGTCCTCTTCGGATAGCAAGGACTCGAAGAAGGAGATGATGTGATCTTCCACCTCTCTTGGAGTAGAGATTACCCAACCCTTAAGAGATTCTAGTGTTGAGATCTTGTTATGTGCCCTATGAGCCAAGGTGGTATGATGAAAGAATTTTGTATTCTTATCACCTTCTTTCAACCATTGCACTCTAGATTTTTGCCACCAAAATATTTCTTCTTTTAGGTAAACTTCATTTAAGGTACCCAACAAGCATTTTTCTTGTTCTAGAAGAGGGTTGTCCTAAGCATGTTGTAGATCCTCCTCAATTTGTCGAAGGTCACTTTCTAGCTAAGTTTTTTCCTCAATTATGTTGCCAAAATCTTCTATTCCAAATTTTTAGTTTTTGCTTTAACCTTTGAAGTTTGGTTGTGAACTTGAACATCTTTGTTCCATAAATATGGGATTCCTCTTTCCACCATCCCTCCACTAGTTCATCAAATTTTCCATGCCTAAGCCACATTCTCTCAAAGTAGAATGGGATTATTTTGGGTCTGTCATCGACCTCAATAGAGATCTTGATGGGCCAATGGTTAGACCCCCATATTGTAGAACTTTAGATTGCATCAATGCTCCCCTATCGAGCCAATCTATAAAAGTAAGAAATTTGTCCAATTTCTCTAAGACCCTTTGGTTCTTGGGTCTCTTGTTGCTCTAGGTGTAGATGCCCTTAGAACAGAAGGGTTCCATAAGATCCAGATCTTCAATGAAGGTGTTAAAATCCTTGGTGGCTTGATCAAGCTTCTTGGTTCCCCCTATTTTTCTTCAAGGTGTCTTATTGCATTGAAGTCACCCCCAATGATGTAGGGTAAGTTTGCTTGTTGTGATAACCAGCTAGCAATATTTTTCCAACAATCTCTCTTTTGGTCAGGAGTGTTTGGGCCATAAACATTAATGAGATCAATCTGCCAACCGGTGTCTAGCCATTTTGCCTTGACAACAATCTAGTTTCTCTCAATTCTGTCAATGACACACTCTATTTTTAAACTATCCCATAGGATGAGTAGCCCCCTTGAGAAACCTTTGGTGTTACTTGAAATGACAAGGCTATTGGGCCAAATTTTCCTTTTAATCCTATCTACTTCATCAGATGACATTTTAGATTCTTGAATGAAAAGAACATCAGGCTTTTCATTACTTACCAATTTCTTGACCATTCTAGATTTGAAGGAGGAATGAAGACCCCTTATATTCCAGGAGATGATCTTCATGGAGATTACTTTTACCTCTTGGTATCCAAGAGACCATTAATATAGGTTTGGGAACCCTCTCTTCCTTCTAATGCTATTTGTTGGAGCATTTCCTAGTTGGATTTTCTCCCTCTTTTTTTGTTAGGACCCACATTTGCAACCTTCAATTTGTTTGGCATTTGTTTGATCATAAAGATTTTTACTTTTCCTTTATTTTTTGTGTTGCAAGTACCAAATTGTTCTCTTTTTTGGTATAGGTAGTTCCCATAGACTGAAGATCTTCCATTGCTTGATCATTCCCTTTCCCTTGGGGAAGTTCTTCACCTTCAGAAGTATGTTGAGCAGGGACCTCCTCATTTAGCATGCTATTGATCTCCACCCTTATGGGGATATCTTTGAGCCTTCTTCGATCCTCATCATTATTTTCTTCTCTTGGGATTTCTAGACTCTAAAATTTTCCCATCCTTGCTTTCTTCTTTAGTTGGTAAGCTTTTAAAAATGTTGTTAGTCCTAACATCATGCCAATTTGTGCTTGTTTGCAAGTTGCTTGCTTTCTTTTTTATAGTTGAAACCCCTCCTTATCCCCTTCTTCACTTGCAACTTTTTGTAATTTTTGAAGAGATGAATTTATGGCATAATTGGCACTAAAAATGAACATTCTCATAGTCAATTGACTGATCCCAGTTGGATCTCCTACCTTTAGCTTGATATTCTCTATAAGAGGGTTTTTTAGGTTTAAATAAATATAGATTTGTGCATAGGTCAAAAACTTAAATGCATGTGTCCTATTTGACACCCCTATGTAGGGGGATTATAAGTTTAAGTAGTTTAAGAAGTTGGATGAGTGTCCAATTTCAATCCCTTTGGATTTGATACCCATCATGAAGGGTACTTCTAGTAGCTTTGAAGGTTCTTTTATTCCCAAATTCAATAGGCAGTCTAGCACAAGTGGTGATATTCCAAACAATGGAATGATATGATATTAGATTCAGGAACCAATCAAGACTACAATCATAATATTATCATCATAGTTGTATGATGTCATTACCCTAAGACAGTACAGTCTCACTTGTATGACATAGTACAAGATAGTCTCTTGCAAATGACGTTGCAACACTTGGAAACAATATTATTATACAATTATAATTATACGATAGTAACACATACAATGCTAGTCTTTATCAATAGCATAATGATCTCTAAGACTACAATGCAACTTTGCACAATTTGTCTCTCATACGTTGAATCATTTGTACAACTTGATCTTCATACAATCTACAACCATGTAATTGAAATATCTCCTTGATAGTCTCTTCTCTACAACCTGTAATCAATCTACAACTACTATAGTATGCTAACAATTATAACCTATAACTATGGCAACCATCCTATAGTCTGCAACTATCAACAATAGGCTTAAAGAAATACCACATGCAATATTGTCAATAGTCACAACATAAACAAATACAACAAACTACAAATATACTGCAAGTGGCATAATTACTTGCAAATTATATTAGCATTCAAGGTGTTGTTGTAAACAACAATATTGGACTGCAATTGCAATGTACAGGGTTGCTTCACCATGCTTACACAACTAACCTGCATAATCACAATGACATGGACAATGCTCTTACCAATACCTTCTCATAGATATCTCTCTCACATGCACATCCATTTGTAATATCTTGGTGATGTATCAAATGAAAATAAGGGGTTCCTTTTAATGCCTGCCCAAGCCATAGCAAGCGATTTCCAAGACAATGCAACATAATTGCCACCCCAAATTAGAAGTATTTGACTTATGCAATTATCAACCTTCATTTCCTAAACTCTACTTGTCATTTATCAAATTGCATTTACATTACATTTCACCTACATCTCAAGTTATTTTATTTACATTTCATTTCAAATTATTTACATTTCATATGCATTTTATGTGTTTCATTACAATTTCATACAAAAATTTTAATATAAATTTGTATGTACATTTTCTACTTTTTTCTTTTTATGGGAATTTGTTTTGTTGCCTACATCTATCCTCCCCTTTAAACTAGTTGGCGTCCTTGTCGATGCTTGTTGTTGCTCTTGAGAACTCAAATATTTCTACTAAGAGCCAACAATAGGTGCACTGCCCATTTTTGTTATCTAGAGTCGTAGGGCTACTCATTCATCCTTCAATTTATATGCATAGTTAATATAACGAACAAACTCCAACCCATAGTGGTTGGATTTCTTTTCCATTTTTGCCAATTTTACCACCAACTCCTTTTCCCTCTCAGTAGCACTCTTTTGTATCTTTTATCTTAGTTTAGCTTCAACTATGGATGCAATAGCCAACTATTCATCCCTCTTAATAATCAATTGATCTTTGTGCTCTAGCTCCTTCTCACAAGCTTCATGCACTTGTGCTCTTACTACTAGCTCTACTCAAGTCCATAATCATCTCATTACATTTATCCATATCTCTTTTTAACACAAAAAGTTCCTCCTTTGCTTTTATTTCCTCTTCAAAGCTTTGCTTTAGGCTAATAACTTCTAGTTCTACTTCCCTCTTTATTTTCTACATTTCTTCCTTATGTTGGTTAACTTGTTCTTTCTTGGATTCATCTTTTCCAACCTTGTTGTTAACCAACCAATCAAATGAGTCAAAATTTTGAATTTTCTACCTAATAGTACCAACTTTGGTGGAATATTTTTGTGTTCCACTTATGTTGTGTCTAGTGGGTAAGGTTTTGAGGTACCTATATCTATATACATTCGTTGTGGTACATTATAGTTGGTTTGCATACCATGCGATATCTCCTTTACTCTAATCATTCTTGCCACTCCTCCAGCCTATTTTTCTCATGGATCTTTCTCATAAATTTTAGTGAGCTTCTTTGTCCTTTCATAATCTTGAGCCCACTATACTATTTTATCAATCTCATTATAAACCATGGATTGCCATTGTATTACCTATATTACACAACCCATCCTAAACTATAGTCTTGCAAAATAAAAAATCTGCGTCAGTCAACTTGATTGTTTGTTTGAACTCCTTCCTTCATTGACAACATAAACTAGGCACTTCAATGATAAAATGTTTGTCTAGTACTAAAGGTGTCTCTTCCTCTTCCTCTTCATATTCTATATTTTGTTCTTATCTATTTTCTTCCAATTAAATAGGTTGTTCTATAATTTGTTCTTATGGCTCAAAATAATTTTCCATGTTGGTTGATATCTAGCTACTATCACATTTCCTAATTACTTTATATTTTTTCTTTTTTTTTGAGGTTCTTGTGCAATTTCAACCTCCTTGTCCCTCACTAGTTCTTTAGCTTCTTCTAGTACCTTTATATATTCCATCAGGCCTTGTGCTACTATTGAAAACTTAAACTACCTCACATTTGGCATAGGTGGTGACACCCTAGGATCCACTTGCTAGATCCAATCAGTTTGTCCTACTAGGTCTTCTTCCACATTGCATGATACATTCATCTCTTCTTCTTCAACCACCATAGTTTCTTGTACTAACTATGTCAATCCTTCTTATTATTGCACAGTCTTTACTAAGGGTTTTTGTTCCTACATCATTAGTATTTATTGTTCTCTATGTCTCTTTGTCCTTACAATAGTATTTTGCTACCCTTCTTCCTCCCTTCTTTGTTCTCTTATTTTTTCTCTTCTCTCTTCCACTTGTTGCTCCTGGGGCAACTCCAATTATTGCTCTTGGGGTAATTCCTTAGTTTCCTACTGCAATTCGATCTCTAGTCTTCTATGCTTCTTTCTTCACAACGTTAGTTCTTCCTTTGACTCTTCACTATCCTCCTCTTCAACAATGTCCAATCTTCACAATAATTTTTGGTCCTTGTCTTTATTAGAGTGGGCTTAGTCATTGGTATTGTAGATATCAATAGGAGTACCATAGGTTCATCTTCTAACAACTTTTTTGGAACAACCAGTCCTAGAAATTCCATCTTGGTGAAATAAATTGTATCCAACATTATTCCAATGACATGGAATGCCATTGAAAAATTCTTACTCTATTGCCTCAAGAAATAATTGATGCAATATGATAAATATGATGCCCAATCATATACCCAAGTGTTGTAGGTGAGTTGGAGAGGAGAGGGTAATCCTCCAAGGGAGGTCCTAGGTTCGAATCTCCACCCTACCAAAAAGTTGAATTGGGTACCCAAAATCCAATTGATAATGTTGGTATGGGCAGGGATGGGTGCAACCCTTGGGTGAATTTTACGGTGTAGAACCCCCTGTTCATGGTCTCTTATACCAAGGCGGCCCCGCAAGAGGTTTTTCGCTTAAAAAAAAAATGATGCCTAATCATATTGCACTTTTCACAATGCCTTGTACATATTGTACTAGCCATGTAGGTATTTTTGATGACCTTGTTTCTCCTTATAGCTTGGACATCAAAATATTCATGGTACATCATAGTTCTCCATCCTTTAACTAGATCTGCTAATTCCCACAACTTCCATGACTAAAAGTCTTGTTGACTTTTGCAGGAGTAATGGTTGTGACTTTGTGGATTTTCCTATTCCACTCTTCTGCACTTGGATGTTCCTCATTAGTATTCCTTGTTTTAGTAATCCAAACATTCATTTAAAGTTATTTGTTGAGAATGTGACTCAGAATTATCAATCTCCAATATTCACTATGCTCACATTCTAATTTGAGTCATAAGAATCGAGAATCTATAGTAAATAATCCTTGAAGAAGTCCTTGTCAAATATTAGGACTTTCACAATGTAGCTCACTACTACCTTTTTTAATGCATCTTTTAATGGATGATCTGGTGGGTTATCTTACCACCATTTTGACAAAATATTCTAGTTGACTATACCCAAGTTATCTCATTGAGAGGTATCCTCTTTTCCTTTCCTTTCTCAGGTGACTCTCCATGCCTTCTTTGAGACTAAGTCTCCTCCTCTATTATATGATCATGTCTTCATTCTCTTGTATAATCTATCAATATTTGTCTTCCACAAATTTTGGTCTCTTCTCTCCCTTAGTTTTCTTGTTTGTAGCAAGTTGGGTAAGCGTATATTCTTCTATGCTTGTATCTTTGCCTACCATTCTTGGAAACTGATTCTCTTGCTGATGCTTCATCTATTAGACCTTTTTCTTGATCATATTGTGACTATGACTATATAGTCACTATGTTGTCCTTCATACAATTATCCCCTTACACTTGTATTATGGCTCCTTATGCTTGTATGGCAAACTTCTTATTGTCGTATGATAGCCTTCCTACATTTGTACGATGACTTCCACAACAGTCTTCTTTGACTTTGTACAATAATTTATCCTTTTGATTGTACACATCTCCCTTGCAGTCCTTCCTTCTTAGCACACTTGTATGACAACTCCTCATTATATCATCATTCTCCTCAACTCGTTCATCCAAACAACTTCCTCTACCCTTCTTTGCACAAACCCTAAAACCCTATATTATAACTTTTACTTGAAGCTCTTCAAACTGTTAGAAATATATTATATTACATCATTTGGATCATGTAAATGTACATTTCTTAGTACATTCTTAGGACATTAGGTTACTTTAGGGGGAAGTTATCTAGTTACTTCATGCAATGTAATAAATGCATAAGTGTCAATGTACAAGCTGTCCCTTGCACAACTAGGTAGAGTGTTGGCTAAGGAACTTATTTTCCTATATAAAAGGCCATAGACATAGAGCATGATATAACAATAAGAAGTAGTGTAGAATAATGTGGTGTGATGTAGAAGAGTGTAATATAATGTGACGGAGTGTGATATGATCAAAGCACATTCTTGAGCAGTAGCATTATTCATGGAGTGTTCATTTCCTCCATAGCAACTTTGTATACATTTCCATCATTTATATTTCTAGTATATTTTCAGTCATCTTGCAGATTTACTTTATATCATATTATTCTGCATATTGTGATTTCTATCTCCCATTACTTGCTACATCAAAAGTTAATAGTGGTATCAGAGCTACAACAGATCAATAGAAAAACCACCATTATTATTGACCCTCATTTTTTGTCAACCTTGACGCACCATTGGACCAATCACTATCAAAAATCCTTAGAAGAGTCTATGTGGTAGAATTAAGGAGAGCCACAAGTAAGGATAGAAAGAAATCTCAGTTTTTGAAATACTGAGATTGCATATGGCTAGAGTCTTTCCACAGAGTTACAAGGAAAAACTCGTTAAAACTAGGACTCAACATTTGATCCACTAGTTTGCTGTGGAGAAATATACCTGAAGTTTCTTATATTACAGGGAATTAATTTTCAGATGATTGGGACACTTCCTACAGTAGAAAGCTAGGAGATTTCAACTTCATTTCCCAAAGGTCGGAGTGCCTTCATAGTGCAAATATTAGTTGTTGTAAGAGAAGAATACTACATAAGAGACTTTTGGAGAAGAATTATGGTGAAGTTGGGAGATAGGAGATCTCCATTGCTAGATTGGAAACTTCACAAGAAGAAAAGGCCACAAAAACCTTGATATTAAAAAAAAGGCCATAGAATCCTTGATACTAAAAAAGGCCACTAAAGCCTTGACCCTGAAGAAGACTAGAAGAGAGTATTTAATTCAGAAGTAGATTTTAGTATTAATACTTTATTGCAGGAACAGGGAGATTCAATGATTTGGGAAATATTCCTACATTAAGGATAGGAAAAGTATCTTGTTCATAATAAATCCATAACCTAAAGCAAAAGAGATCAAGAGAATATCTCATTGAAGAACTTCTAGAATTGGAAGAAGAAGAAGGACTACAAGAGTCCTGCTCGAATCCAAAAGCAGCGCAATCAGAGATCGAGGAGAAGATCTTGCCACCAACACTTTCAAAAGTAGAAGGTTGAAGATAAGGTCTCAAGGAAGACCAAAAGAAGTTGTAAGATCAAAGACATTAGAGAGGTCTCTACAAGCATCGAATAAAAAGCTTTGAGAGCCTTACTAAATATATCATCAAAGAAGTTCCAAGGAGAACTCATTGGAGAAATTCACTATTGGAGATAGTGAAAGATTTGGGACAATTATCATCATTCAACAACAAGACCAATAAGAAAAATATGGCAAATAATGCCAAATATCAGAAGACTTCGAGATATTCAAAATCTTGAGATGAAGATCCTATTTGAATTCAAAATTCGACATGAAGCTTGAAGGAATATTCAAATAGAAGAAGCCTACCAAATCCAAAAAATTTAAAAATTTCCTCTCACAAAAAGAAGACACCACTTCACAAACAAATATATATTTAAATCTACAACAAAAGGAGGAGACTACAAGAGGAGAACAAGCCACCAAAAACCTAGGCTCGTGAAAGAGAGTTCGAGACCATATTTTGGTGAAGACGAAGCTATTCAAGGTAGCCTACAAAGAGCTACAAGATCTTACTCAAGGCAACAACTTGGTGATCTTAGACACCAAGATATACATCCTCTACAAGGCGAAAAAGGGCTTTTAGAAAAAGGTAAGCAACTATTGGTGCAAGTAGATTCATTAAAGTGAATTACTTATCATATTTGTTTAAGCACCTTAATTTGGATTAAAGTTACAATAAGGAGAATTGAATTACAGTCTTCAAAAGTGCAAAAAGAGAAATATTTCTTTAAGGTTCATTTGCACTTTAGGAGTTGATTAGATTTTAGAATTTCAAAATATTTATCAACTATCTATCATCTACTTTGGAAAGCAAAAGAAGACTAGATCCTACTACCTTGCTTATAAGAGAATTGCAGAATAATTCTTGAAGATTCATTTCAGATTATTCTTGATTAGTTGCAGTAATTTGATTAAGTGCATTATTTTTTAGAGTTGATTGGAGTGATAAGGTGAAATTGTTAGGGCATTAAAAGTAAAATATTATTAGATTTATTTGCACTATTATATTGCTCTAAAAAATATTATTGTTGTGTTCATGAGAAGGGCACAAAAACAAAATTTGTCAAAGTGTCTAAAGACACTATTAATGCATAAAAATCTACAACTCATAGTGGCCAATAGAAGCCACCGAAATTGGTTAGTATAAGTGAATAAAAACTAACCAAAAGAAGCTTCAAATATTGAGACTTGGTAAGTCTCAAATCCAAAGCACTACAAGGTTAAGTACAAAAAAATAAAAAAAACTTTTATCTACAACATTTGTAAATCTTGGATCTATCATTAAATATCCAATCAAAAAGGACAAGGAGTCTATCCAAAGGGACATCCTCAAAACCCTCATTTGTGAATTCAAAATTTGCTACAAAATTAGACTAAAAGACTTGCAAGAAGGAGTGCAAAAAGGGTTCAATAAGAACGTATTATTATCATAGAAGATTATAAAGTATTTCACTACATTATTCACAGGAAAAGGGTAGATTAAAGGTGCCACTAAAGGCATAAAAACTACAGGTAAATCTAGCCAAGAAAGGCCGAATGTCAAGCACTCCTCATCCACGACACAAGGAGCCATTCGAAGGGACTCACACTTCACATCTTGGATCGACGAACCTACAAAAGGCAATGCACATATCAATAAATCATCAACCTGTATTTACGTAGACAGAAAGGGAGCTCTCTTTTACAAGCAAAAAGGTGACAAATTCTACCTTAATCAATGTGGACGAACAACGTAAGGAGCACATTGAAGGGAATAAGAAACAAGAAGAACAAGTGATATATTTAGAGGTTGCTAGCTTGGTGAATATTTTCCACCAAAAGAATCACCTACAATACCATTCGAAGCTCCAAAATCACCTCAACGATCGACCAACAAGAGAAGAGGTTGCTTGCACTCTAAGAAACGTAGCAAGCAAATAAGAGGCATACAAAAAGGAGTTATACTCTCCTTGGAAGCATTACAATGAAATAACTCCATGCAGAAAGGTTGAAATCCACTTGGCACAAATTCTCTAAGGTGTCATCCCATTTCTTAACATCCAAGAAAACTCACGAAGGAGTTACAAGTGCTCACACAAGTTTTCATGTGTTACAAGGCGACCAAGAAGCTAGCAAAGTGTTACTAAAGGATTGTTACATTACAAAGGAGAGAGCTCGTACGTAACACTTAGTGACACTTGTCAAAGCCTTCACCACCTTAAAATGCATCTAAAAACAAAGCAACAAAGTGTGAAGAAGAGAGAATAGTGCAGTTAAAGGAATTCAATAGAGAATAGCACAGTGAAACACGTTCGAAGCACAACATGGAAGGAAGGAAGGAGGAGCATTAAAGGCTCCTTGAAAAGAAGGTCAAACCTTCTCAAATATCCAGTGCTCTTCACTCCAACATTAAAAACAAGGCTAGACCAATCCACACTTATCATCTCAAGCACCAAAAGTTATGTAGCACATGTCAAGAAGGTGGTAGAGCCTTCATTGCTCTAGCGAGGTCAAAGGCAGAGTTTAAATGGTGTTAGATTTGGAATGCTTCTCATAAGGATAATCTCCAAGTGATTCCATTGGAGGATACAATAAAAGCATTCAAAGCGTCTACGTCGATATTGTAGCCCTAGCTCATCTGAAGATAACACTGATTACTGTTTGATAAAGGTAAGGTTTATTCCTATTTCTACGTGCTTTCTTTCCTTATGAGTTATAAGGTTAAAATTGAAGGAATTTGGTTATACTGAAAGCCATACATGAGAGGGAATATTTTATCAAAATAATATAATATTTGTAATATAAAACCTAGGATTAATAAGGGTTTCTACTGGAATAAATGTTAAATATTTGCAAATATTTTTGTGGTCTAATTTTTCCAAAAATTAGGGAGTCATAAGGGTTACTACATCAAATAAATTTATTGGAAATTAGATACACTTAAATTAATTCCCAAAGGGTTATTTAAAATAGAGGTTTATCATAGTATTTCAAAGGTTGGAAATTTATAAAATTATTGTTTCAAACTTCTCAAAAGGAGACAAAAGATCCAACATTATGACCTCTTTAAAATTTGGAAAAAGTGCTTAGTTCAATAGGATCAATAAGGGATATTCAAAGTTGATTTTTTACAAAACTTTACAAAATCAACCAAATATTGAACTATAATTTACAAAAGCACTATATCTTATCTAGAGCATACTAGGGAGTCATAAGGTATTCTACAAAACTTGGTAATATCAACATTTATCAAAGATTATCAAGTTACAAAATATAAGCTTTCTTCAAAATCTAAAAATCCTTAAGAGTATACACTCACATTACTTGGGAGTCATAAGGAAGCCTACAAAACTAAGGATTAATAAAGGTTTTATCAAATCAAGCTTATATTAATTGGGATTTTATAGACACTGAGTAGGGAGTTATAAGGTAGACTACTCTATCCCAAAGAATACAAGTAATACAAATGACTACTAGCATGCTAAGCAACACTCTTAAAAGTGGAATAAGGAAGATACCAACATGGATTAAAAACCTGATGGATTACAATGATGAAAAGGGCAAAGACAAGGAAGAACCAATACAATATGAAATAAGTTCTAAAATTAAAAGCCATATAAAGGGAGATTCATCCAGTGAATCTAACATCAAAGGAGACTCAAGACAAGAAAAAATTGATCAACAAGATTTTATACAAAAAGGAAAAGATGGAATAGCTTCAATTGTGCATATATGGTTAGAAGATCTTATTAAGGAGATAGACAAACATGATGTTCCTAAAATAGACTTCAAAGTTGTCAGATCATCTCTATTGTGCACCTATTGCAATCAATATGGTCATGAAAAGACAAATTATTGGAGTTTCCATCCTTGCAAATATTGTGATGGGATAAATCACTCATCTTTTTCCTATCATTTCAAATACAAATACTATAAGGGCTATGAAAGAAGATTACTACAAAGAATAAATTGTTATCTTCAAGAACTTATTTCAGATGGATCTACTAACATTGATCTCAAGGTTGATACTTATGAAGAGCAGAGAAATAGGTCTTACATAGGTACAAAAGAAAGGAGAAGAACCTATTCAGATCCACTCATGACATGCAAAATCATGAGAACAATTATTCACCAAAAACGCTTGACATCAAGGGACACCGAACTGAAAAAGGTCAGAGGCAATAACATGAAGACTGAAGCAACTGAAGAAGATGAATCCAAAGAAGGAGGAATACAGTGCAAAGTCAATTGAAAGAAGAACCTACAACTTCAGCCTATTTTTGCATCATATGAAGACTGAAGCAACTACAGAAGAATCAAAGCTATCATTCAATGGAAGAAGATCCACATTGAAGACTAAAGTCTTCAATATCCAAATAATGTAATACAGGGGGTGTTAGAAATATATTATATTACATCATTTGGATCATGTAAATGTACCTTTATTGGTACATACTTAGGACATTAGATTACTTTAGGGGGAAGTTATCTAGTTACTTCATGCAATGTAATAAATGCACAAGTGTCAATGTACATGTATATGTGCAAGTTGTCCCTTGCATAACTAGGTAGAGTGTTGGCCAAGGAACCTATTTTCCTATATAAAGGGCCATAGACATAGAGCATGATATAGCAATAGGAAGTAGTGTAGAACAATGTGGTGTGATGTAGCAGAGTGTGATGTAATGTGATGGAGTGTGATATGCTCAAAGCTCATTCTTGAGCAGTAGCTTTATTCATGGAGTGTTCATTTCCTCCATAGCTACTTTGTATACATTTCCATAATTTCTATTTATAGTATATTTTCAGTCATCTTGCATATTTACTTTATGTCATATTATTTTGCATCTTGTGATTGCTATCTCCCATTACATGCTACATCAAAAGCTAACACAAACAAAGTTACCCTTTTGTGCGTAATTCAAAACAAAGGTTTTAAAAAATATTTATTTTTTTCTAAAATTTGTACGATGTTCCTGAAGTAGGGAAAAACGATGCACCTAATTATGAATAACAATATGTGTATCTATCCTCTATAGCTTATGAGCATCAAACGGAAGCATGCATGTAAAAATAGAAGCAAATCCAAACAACAAGTGTGATTTAATGTGATGTAGCAAAGTGTGATTTAATGTGATGGAGTGTGATATGCTCAAAGCTCATTCTTGAGCAGTAACTTTATTCATGGAGTGTTCACTTCCTCCATAGCTACTTTGTATACATTTCCATCATTTCTATTTATAGTATATTTTCAGTCATCTTGCATATTTACTTTATGTCATATTATTTTGCATCTTGTGATTGTTATCTCCCATTACCTGCTACATCAAAAGCTAACACAAACAAAGTTACCCTTTCATGCGTAATTCAAAACAAAGGTTTTAAAAAATATTTATTTTTTCTAAAATTTGTACGATGTTCCTGAAGTAGGGAAAAATGATGCACCTAATTATGATAACAATATGTGTATCTATCCTCTATAGCTTATGAGCATCAAACGGAAGCATGCATGTAAAAATAGAAGCAAATCCAAACAAGTGTGATTTAATGTGATGTAGCAGAGTGTGATTTAATGTGATGGAGTGTGATATGCTCAAAGCTAATTCTTGAGCAGTAACTTTATTCATGGAGTGTTCACTTCCTCCATAACTACTTTGTATACATTTCCATCATTTCTATTTATAGTATATTTTCAGTCATCTTGCATATTTACTTTATGTCATATTATTTTGCATCTTGTGATTGTTATCTCCCATTACCTGCTACATCAAAAGCTAACACAAAAAAAGTTACCCTTTCGTGCTTAATTCAAAACAAAGGTTTTAAAAAATATTTTTTTTTTTCTAAAATTTGTACGATGTTCCTGAAGTAGGAAAAAACGGTGCACCTAATTATGAATAACAATATGTGTATCTATCCTCTATAGCTTATGAGCATCAAACGAAAGCATGCATGTAAAAATAGAAGCAAATCCAAACAACAAGTGTGATTTAATGTGATGTAGCAGAGTGTGATTTAATGTGATGGAGTGTGATATGCTCAAAGCTCATTCTTGAGCAGTAACTTTATTCATGGAGTGTTCACTTCCTCCATAGCTACTTTGTATACATTTCCATCATTTCTATTTATAGTATATTTTCAGTCATCTTGCATATTTACTTTATGTCATATTATTTTGCATCTTGTGATTGTTATCTCCCATTACCTGCTACATCAAAAGCTAACACAAACAAAGTTACCCTTTCGTGCGTAATTCAAAACAAAGGTTTTAAAAAATATTTATTTTTTTCTAAAATTTGTACGATGTTCCTGAAGTAGGGAAAAACGGTGCACCTAATTATGAATAACAATATGTGTATCTATCCTCTATAGCTTATGAGCATCAAACGAAAGCATGCATGTAAAAATAGAAGCAAATCCAAACAACAAGTGTGATTTAATGTGATGTAGCAGAGTGTGATTTAATGTGATGGAGTGTGATATGCTCAAAGCTCATTCTTGAGCAGTAACTTTATTCATGGAGTGTTCACTTCCTTCATAGCTACTTTGTATACATTTCCATCATTTCTATTTATAGTATATTTTCAGTCATCTTGCATATTTACTTTATGTCATATTATTTTGCATCTTGTGATTGTTATCTCCCATTACCTGCTACATCAAAAGCTAACACAAACAAAGTTACCCTTTCGTGCGTAATTCAAAACAAAGGTTTTAAAAAAAAAAAATATATATATATATATATATATATATATATATATATTTATTTATTATTTATTTTTTAAATTTGTACGATGTTCCTGAAGTAGGGAAAAACGGTGCACCTAATTATGAATAACAATATGTGTATCTATCCTCTATAGCTTATGAGCATCAAACGGAAGCATGCATGTAAAAATAGAAGCAAATCCAAACAACAAGTGTGATTTAATGTGATGTAGCAGAGTGTGATTTAATGTGATGGAGTGTGATATGCTCAAAGCTCATTCTTGAGCAGTAACTTTATTCATGGAGTGTTCACTTCCTCCATAGCTACTTTGTATACATTTCCATCATTTCTATTTATAGTATATTTTCAGTCATCTTGCATATTTACTTTATGTCATATTATTTTGCATCTTGTGATTGTTATCTCCCATTACCTGCTACATCAAAAGCTAACACAAACAAAGTTACCCTTTCATGCGTAATTCAAAACAAAGGTTTTAAAAAATATTTATTTTTTTCTAAAATTTGTATGATGTTCCTGAAGTAGGGAAAAACGGTGCACCTAATTATGAATAACAATGTGTATCTATCCTCTATAGCTTATGAGCATCAAACGGAAGCATGCATGTAAAAATAGAAGCAAATCCAAACAAGTGTGATTTAATGTGATGTAGCAGAGTGTGATTTAATGTGATGGAGTGTGATATGCTCAAAGCTCATTCTTGAGCAGTAACTTTATTCATGGAGTGTTCACTTCCTCCATAACTACTTTGTATACATTTCCATCATTTCTATTTATAGTATATTTTCAGTCATCTTGCATATTTACTTTATGTCATATTATTTTGCATCTTGTGATTGTTATCTCCCATTACCTGCTACATCAAAAGCTAACACAAACAAAGTTACCCTTTCGTGCGTAATTCAAAACAAAGGTTTTAAAAAATATTTATTTTTTTCTAAAATCTGTACGATGTTCTTAAAGTAGGGAACAACGGTGCACCTAATTATGAATAACAATATGTGTATCTATCCTCTATAGCTTATGAGCATCAAACGGAAGCATGCATGTAAAAATAGAAGCAAATCCAAACAACAAGTGTGATTTAATGTGATGTAGCAGAGTGTGATTTAATGTGGAGTGTGATATGCTCAAAGCTCATTCTTGAGCAGTAACTTTATTCATGGAGTGTTCACTTCCTCCATAGCTACTTTGTATACATTTCCATCATTTCTATTTATAGTATATTTTCAGTCATCTTGCATATTTACTTTATGTCATATTATTTGCATCTTGTGATTGTTATCTCCCATTACCTGCTACATCAAAAACTAACACAAACAAAGTTACCCTTTCGTGTGTAATTCAAAACAAAGGTTTTAAAAAATATTTATTTTTTTCTAAAATTTGTACGATGTTCCTTAAGCAGGGAAAAACGGTGCACCTAATTATGAATAACAATATGTGTATCTATCCTCTATAGCTTATGAGCATCAAACGGAAGCATGCATGTAAAAATAGAAGCAAATCCAAACAACAAGTGTGATTTAATGTGATGTAGCAGAGTGTGATGTAGCAGAGTGTGATTTAATGTGATGGAGTGTGATATGCTCAAAGCTCATTCTTGAGCAGTAATTTTATTCATGGAGTGTTCACTTAACACAAACAAAGTTACCCTTTCGTGCGTAATTCAAAACAAAGGTTTTAAAAAATATTTATTTTTTTCTAAAATTTGTACGATGTTCCTGAAGTAGGGAAAAACGGTGCACCTAATTATGAATAACAATATGTGTATCTATCCTCTATAGATTATGAGCATCAAACGAAAGCATGCATGTAAAAATAGAAGCAAATCCAAACAACAAGTGTGATTTAATGTGATGTAGCAGAGTGTGATTTAATGTGATGGAGTGTGATATGCTCAAAGCTCATTCTTGAGCAGTAACTTTATTCATGGAGTGTTCACTTCCTCCATAGCTACTTTGTATACATTTCCATCATTTATATTTATAGTATATTTTCAGTCATCTTGCATATTTACTTTATGTCATATTATTTTGCATCTTGTGATTGTTATCTCCCATTACCTGCTACATCAAAAGCTAACACAAACAAAGTTACCCTTTCGTGCGTAATTCAAAACAAAGGTTTTAAAAAATATTTATTTTTTTCTAAAATTTGTATGATGTTTCTAAAGTAGGTAAAAACGGTGCACCTAATTATGAATAACAATATGTGTATCTATCCTCTATAGCTTATGAGCATCAAACGAAAGCATGCATGTAAAAATGGAAGCAAAACCAAACAACAAGGTATGAAATAAAGCAAGCATATTTCTTATTAATTTGGTGGATCATATCCAAGGTTACATAGCAGTCCCATTGAGTGCTCAAAGGTGATACAATTGTTACAAATTTTGGGCACCCAAGGATCAAATCCTTCAAGAAATCCGGGTGCACATCCAGTGTCCTTCCTCGTACTCACAATCGAGGTGGGCGGCCGATGCCAATGCTGCTTGTATCTCTGATCTTTGATGTCTTGTATTCCTTCCCAATGCCTTCTAGAAACCTGCACCTACACACAAGGAAGCCAAAGCGGTCAAATAGCAAGTGCGTGTGATGGAAAACATGCAATCCCCATAGGCACCAAAAGACTAGTAAAGGGCATATATATTAAAAACATATCAAATCAACTCAGAATGACTTGAAATTTTATGGAGATGTTAAATAGGAGGTTTTGAAGGGATATCACTAAAAACATATCTAAAATTGCATTCGTAGGCCCCTCAATTTTGCATCGCCCATCTGCAACCTACAGGGACCAAGACAAGCAATTCTTGCCCCTAAACATGTCCAAACTCATGAAACTTGGACAAAATACATAAATCAACATTTTAAGACTACCCATGTGGTTAGATTTTCAAAATAAGGTGTAGATCCATCTTCATGCACCTGGGGTGCCTGGATGGGCCCTACGAACCTGCAAAAACTTCAAAATATGATATCTCGGCAAATATAACTCCAAATTACATGAAATTTGAACTGTAGCATCCTATGATAGTCTAGAATAAGAAAAAATAGTAAAGAAATTGTGCACAGATTTATCCTCATCCCAAGGGGGGACAATGGTGACTACAACTAATTGGGGGGCACCCTGGGGTGGGATACCCACCAATTATGCATACCTTTTGCTACCAATCCTACTGGGTAATGGTATTAAACACTCTAAAGGGTATTTTCATCGAATTTGGTAAAGAAATTCACCCGGATGGTAAAGTTATGCCCAAAAGACCCTCTTGAAGTCACTCAGTAACCTCCTTCGCTAAGAAGAGATTTTGAGGGAAAGAGAGCACAATAAAGTGAAGGGAAATCTCGACAACACTCTGTCGCATATCCTAGAACTCCTCTCCATATTTTTGTGAGGAAATTGAATCCATTTTATATCCCAAAGGGGCTTATGTGCAAAAAGGCATGCAAGGGCATGCATGGCAGGAGGTGCCATTTGTCAAAAAGGAGGTATGCATTGGATGGGGAAGATAATCTCCCATTTTAGCATCCATTATGAAGCATGTCACAAGGATTCAATGCCCTCTGACCCGCATGCTTCAATTGGTGGGGTAAATGGTAGTTTTTGGGTGCCATTTGTCCCAGATTTGACTTTTTGTAGGTCAAACTTGTCATCGTCCCACCCTGGGATGATGGCTCACCACCATCCCAGGGTCGGATGGTGGGAATCTGCCATCATCCCAGGGTGGGACGATGGTGAATTTTGGACCAAAACCTCCCAAAATTGGGCCAGAAGCCTCCAAAACCTCTTCTAGAGTGGCTAGAACCACTGTGAACCTTTGGAGGGCTACCCAAGGGGCTGTATGATGTCAATTTGATCATTTTTTGTGGATGCTTAATCGGATTAACCATATTTTAGTGTCTACAGATGCCCCTTTTTGAGATGCGTTGTGTGCAGCACAACGCTGAGCAAAAATAGATGACTAAAATGTTGAATGATTAAGGTTACTTGATAACCTAACCAACTTTAGATGCCCCAATCATGGAAAGGACGTGCATTCTTGAGTCCTTGTTTCTAACGCACTAAATGAGCTTGCCTAAGCTTAGAAATTATCTGTCATGAAGGGACAAGGCCCATGAATTCATGATTCTAGTAATGTCAAGCGTTATGATGTGATATTGTGTGCTTGTTTGTTGCCCCAAGCAGGGGTGTGATTGTCTTTCTCAAAGATTCCTTGAATGACTGCAATTTGCATAATTGAGTGTGTGTTTGATGATTTGGATTGAGTATGACTACCCCCTCAAGTGATGAGTCAATGAGGTAATGACCAATGAGAAAAGCAATGAGTTGCTTGACCCAATTCACTTGTTATGTTTACCTTTAGTTTTGTCCTGTGAAAATTAGGGCCATTTGGAGAGGATTTTGGTAACTTTGTTGAGTTTTCCTGGAGGAAAGGAGCTGAAAACTATATTCCTGGGGTGTGGTCCGGCCACAATGGCCTTATTAGACATTATTTAACAAATTTTCCATCCCTTCGAGGATCCTCATGATTTCATTTTGATTCATGTGAATTTTGGACCCAATTTGAGCTATTTTGGTGCTGTTTTGGACCTATTTTGGGTCATTTTGGGCTGTTTTGGCCTATTTTTGCTACCACCGTCCTAGGGTGGGATTGTGGCACATTCTACCATCATACAAAGGTGGGACAGTCGGCCAAATGTGTGCTCATCCCACCTTGGGTCAATGGTGACCCCTATATCTCTATATAAACCCAAAATGTGAGGGCTAGGATCATTTGTGCATGCTTCTTTTTGCAGTTTGAGAGGTGAGGAGTAGGAGAGTGATTCTGAGTAGTGAAGTGATATTAAATCATCCCATAGTCACCATGATACAGTGGGCAGATTCATCCAGTGGAGGAACCTGTGCGAGACGGGTATGCCAAGTCTTTCTTATTACATTTTCCTAATGTTAGGAGTTGATTTTTTTGCTTTTATGGCATGTTTTTGGTTTGGAAGCATATCACACTGGATTGTAGGTTTTTATACCTAATATATGAGATATGTACCAAATTTGGTGTTTTATCCATGTTTTTGTGCAATTGGATTGCATTTTATAGGTCCAATTTTGCCTTGTTTTTACTATTTTTGATGGCCTGAAAGGACTTTTTGAGCCCAATTTGTTGGAGTCATCCCTAGGTGGGATGGCTAGTGTGGGATGATCAAGGGCCATCCTTGGTGGGATGATATTAGGGTTGGAGGGCCGTTCATGGGGGGAAGGGCCACAACTGGCCTCAAAGAGGGGCCATTTTGAGTCTTTTCTTTTGAATGTTTTTGGGGCCATTTGAGGCCATTTTGGAGTTGTATGATTGAGTTGTTTATCCATGTCAGGTGGTGACGAGTCGGTATCGAGTACCTAATATTTTTTATTTTGTGAGGTATGCCTTGACCATATAGGATTTGGAATGGCTGGATGCCATCGGCCTCAAGCAGGTGACATGGTTAGAGCCTATGGTAGGAGACCATGCATATTTGACTGCCCTGATTGATCTATGGGATCCGTGCACCAATACCTTCCACATACCCATGGGGGATATGATGGTGATGCTTGAGGATATCTATTAGATTCTTCGGATTTTGATATAAGGGCGGTTGATTCGTACGAAACCACGAGACCAAAGACGTGCATTGCTCAAGAGGTACTTCAGTTATGATCTAGAGACGACAAAGGTAGACTTCTTGAAGGGGGTATGCTGGTAGAATTCTAGCATGAGGTGAAGGTATTGGGGGTGAGGCATTGTTGGAGCCAAATTTGACTCAACTTTGAAACCCCCAAATTTAAATTTTTGGTTTCAATCAAACTGCTTATATTGTTGGTCATTGCTTAAAGTTGTTGTGAGTAATTCAATTTTTCATTGGTTGGTTTGATAAAGTCTAACCTTAGCCTTTTTAATAATGTGGGCTTCATTGTATAAATCAAAGTACCTCAAATGGTTAGGGAAGAAAATTTCAAATTAAAAACCTAAAGCCAAAGTCCGACCTTCATAAATTTTTCCTTGGGCCTAAAAATCGATTAATAAAGTCCTTAAATCATAAGTCGGTTAATCATTCCACCATAGTCTCATGATCCGAAAGACCTAAGGTTAAAGTAAATATTAATTGATTAAAAGCCTAAGGGTATGCACCCCGCTAAGCTAACAAGTGAGCACCTCAGATTTAATCCAAGGGTCACGCACGATCCAAAGAAATCGGATGATAGCGCTTTAATAAAATCAAACCAAGGGATAAGTCAAAAGTCAAGCCATAGTCAAGAAGTAAAAAGGTTGCACCTTAGACTTAATCGGATGGAAGCGCATCGCCTGAGAAAATCTAACGGATGCGCACTCACGAAATAGTCCGAAATATAAGTCAAAGGGTCAATAAAACTTAACCTAAGATTTAAAAATCGAGCAAGTTGTCTTCAATCTAATGGCAGCGCTTCATCGAGGACCAAATCCAATGGACGCACGCTCACTAAAGACTCCAAAGGTTAAACCTAAGGCTCTAATAAAGTTAAAATCCTTGCACCTTTAACAAGATCAATGACAATGCTTCATCGAGGATCAAATCAATGGTCGCAGTTCGAAAAGTCAAAAGTTTAAGATGAGTCATAGATGGTCAATTATTAGTAATTAATAGGTGGTTAGTAATAGTGTGTTAAAGAGAAGTCTGACAGATCGGATGATCATGCTGAACAAAGCTTAGATCAACGGTCACGATTGCTTTGATTAAAATGAACTTTAAAATTAATATTAAAAAGGATGCGCCCCATTTGATTAATCATCGTGCTAGTTACCAAGATCGAACGACCGCGCTCAATCGATTTTTAATCTAACGATGGTGCACTAATTGAAGATGCATTAAAGAGGGTTAAGGTTCGGAGAAATTAATTAATGTTAATCATGTAATTAGCAAGGGTTTAATACATCGACTAATTTTCCCCCTTTTACCTTAATCATGATTAATATTATACATGCTTGATTAAACTAACTTGCAGGTTGATTAGATCCAACGACTGCGCTTGTCTCCACTCAGATTCGACGACCATGCCAAAATCGTAGGATGAAAGGTAAAAGGCATGGGTAAGGATGAAATTAATTGAATTAATCATGTTTAGTAAGGGTTTAATACATTGACTAATCTTCCCCCTTTTTGCCTTAATCATGATTAATAGAAAATCAAAGGTCTATAACATTGATTATCTAGCATGCATCTTGTTGGTAATCTAACGGCAGCGCCCAAACTAATTCGAGAATCAATGGATGCGAAGGCCTGTAGTGTGGTGACAAAGATCCAAAGGCTAAATAAAGATTTTTTTATAACATGTGAATTGAACGACGACGAACATTGACCACCCAGATCCAATGGTGCGCATATGGGAAGATAATCAAAGGTTAATCTAAGCATTATTATTTTAAAATGTTGATTAATTTAGTCAAGGTATGTATGAATTATTTCCATTTATTAAAGAATATGTGCATATGTATGATCCAACGGTCGTGCCTCACCACCATAAGATCAAACGATGATCACAAAAGAAAAGTTTTGGAAGATCAACGGATGTGCTTCATCTCAGATCAATCCGATGGTTGCGATTAATCATGGTTGACTTAGGGAAAAAGGGACATCATAGGTTATAAAAGCTGACACTCACACCAAGAATCGAATATCATAAAAATACTGAGGAAGACATAATCGATCCCAAAGATTTAGTTATCACTCGGATCTGAGATGGCACGAGGTTCAAAAGGACCCGACATACCATTCCATGTCAGATTAAAAGATCCCCATTGATGAATGAATAGAAAGCATGAATGATTGTAGGTACATGGATCAAAGGGACCCAGGCTCATAAGTTAACAGATATCGCCCATCATAAAGCACAAAACTCTAAAAATACTGAGTTGGCATGATTCCATTGGCCAATTTTGAACAACGGTTGGTGGCATCGGGTCGATAATGAAACGTGTGAATTTATCAAGTTCACTCCACCACCCTGTATATGAACTTATGAAACCAGTCAAGGCCACTCCACTGGTATACCAAGAATTAGAATTGATACATCAGAAGCACAGAAGGAAGAGAGTATTCATATTCTGAGAACTCGAAGAAGAACTTGACCAACAATCACGAGAGCAATGGCATCATGGGGAGATGTGTTCGTACCTGTAGATACACGAGAAGCCATGAAGTTTATCATAGATAAATCACCCTATTCTATGATTTTTGGACCACCTGTTCTTGGTACCACTATGTATGATTTTACCCAAAAATGTGGGGCAGATAAAAAACCCAACTCAGCTCAACTGTACGAGATCGACAATGCCTGCATTAAGAGTTTCACCCGAGTGATGGAAGGCGATAACAGAACCCCATGGATAATGGCAGATTTGTTCCATAAAGCTCAAAGGTGGCAGTACAAGGGTTTCCCCAGAGAAAATAGATGGAACAGTAACCTTGGAAAGCTGATATGCCCAAAAGTGCATTTCTCCTCAGATTTGATGGCTTGGTTAGCAGTGGCATATGACGAAAGAACGAGGACCTTTCGAGACCACAAGAATCGAAAGGTGTTCAGTGCCAAAGTCGAAGATATCCAGGAAGTGTTCAATCTGACGAAGTATACCACATTTCTGGTGGACCAGGTAATCGAACACCAATCTCGCATGTTCACTGATATGGAAATTTTTAAAAAATTGTTTGATACATATGCAAAAATAGAGAAAAATTTCCCAATTAATAAAAACACTTTTAAACCCTGGGTACAAGACTTCTGTGACATGATAAACATAGTATTGGGAGTACAGGATATGAGTAGAATAACGAAAAGGGTTTTGTATTTAGCTGCACAATGTAATAGAGGACATAACACCCCTATCTACGCCTGGGAACTGGAATTGAGCTCACAAATACACAGAGAAATGGTAGAACTAAAGAGAGCAATTTTCGAACAGAGGCAGGAGATGCCTCGACTTTTCACAATATTCTTTTCTCACTCACTTAATAGCGGGCCAATTGGGGGAAGAAGCCCGTAAGAGATTAAAAGCCATAGATAGCCCCTATGTACAGAATAGCTTCTGGAGACTTCATGAAGGACGAACTCACATGGGCTGGTTTTGTGATCGCTTCTTGGTAGAAATCCATTGGGCCTTAACTGGGCTAATTCCAGAAATATTAGGGCCAGGGGTAAGGGCATTCATTAAAGAAAAAGAGATAGGATATTTCTTCTTCACAGAGGGTTTTACTTACATCAGATTATATGGAGCTAAAATCCCTCCTAAGGTGTTACCCCAATACTGCCCATTGTCCATAGCAGCCCTAGAATTATGCAGACAAGTGGCAGAAGAGGCTAAAATGAGACTGGTTAAGAAGCATGGAAAAGTCCCCTGGCTTGATGTTCCCTGCCATTTTGGAGATTATGTATTTGTTGGATATCCTTCCCTACTCAAGGGAATGTTTGAATTGGACAATATGGGATTCGATGAAGTGTCATGGAGGTTTTATGACCCAAAAGGAACTTACAACAAGATGATGGAGAAGAGAGAGTATGCTCGAATCAAGCATCGAGAAGATGCTTTTGAAGAGAGCTTATTAGAAGCTATAGAGCAAAAATCAGATTTACAGACAGTATGGGATAATTTCCCTCCAGAAAAGAGAGGTAGCACACAGGTTTGTGAAGCCTATGACTACCCAACCGAACTAAGAAGGCTTCGAGAGATTTTAGTGGATACTACAACACCTGTTATGCCAAGGACAGACCCAACAATTAAAGAAGACCCTTTGCTAGAATTGATAGAGGAGCAAGACATAGACTTAATGGAGGTCACTGTTAGAACTGTTGATGTAGTAGAACAACAGGTTAAACTCCTAGTGAATGACCAACCCAGAATAGAGGCAACACCAAAAGAAGTTCCTCAACAAACCTGTACAGATAAGGGCAAAGAAATAGTAACTTCATCCTCTCAAAAAGCACCATCAACAAAGCAAGTTGTAGTTCCTATATCTGATAATGTTTTAGCTATGACCAGTGTGAAGAAATTGGCACCCATGGCCATCCCTACTTCTATAAACATAAAGGGACAGGAGATAAAAATTCCAATAGTAATACAAGTAAAAGGTGGACTGGGTGGCCTCTTTCGAAGCTACTCAATAAAAAGTCAAACATAAATAGCTCCAGTAGAAGCTAAGAAACCCAGATTATCTCTACCTGTTGCCAAGGTTGTTTTGGAAAGAATAGATGAACAAGTAGCCTTTACTGCTACAGATGAACAAGAGTTACAGTTAGTAGCAGGAATGGGAAATACAGAAGAACAATCTTCAAAAAAGGTAGAAATGGGGACAATTGTGTCAGATATTGCTAAGGTTAATCTCCCTCCCCTGCAAGACCCACTAGTCTTCAGTACCAATGAGGAAATAGGAGGATCATCACTACTGGGTAAAGAAGCTGATATAGCAAAACTTGTCAAAACAGTGAATTCTCAAGCCATTGATAAATTTGTTGAAAATATTGAAGCACTCAAAAAGCAATTGAACCAAGAAGAAAAAGAAAAAGCAGAATTAAAAGTTATGATAAGTAAGCAACAAGAAGAATTAAATAAGAAAGATGCTTCAATTGCCCAACCACCTGTAGTGACCAAAGTTCAAGATCATGTATATTATTTGAATGTAATGAAAAAGGACATGTACAAAAGAATAAAAGCTCAGGCCAAAGGTTTTACTGAAATGTTCAGGCAAATAAGGGTGATTCAAATAACTACTCAAGAAATCATGACCTTGATGCAGGAAAGAGAAAAATATTTTAAATTCATTCACCCAACCCTGGACTACATAGGGGATCATTTTGAAGAACTGCAAGGACAAGAAATAACAACACCTGAAGGCAATAAAATTCAAATCAATTTTGAATTTTTCAAAGTAGCCCTGTTTGGATCAAACCAAGAAAAATGGACAAATTCTGTGATTGAGATGAATGATCTGATAAAGGATGCTACAGATAAATTGATAGATATTGGCCTATCCTTAGATCAATGCCTGGAAGCATCAGACATAGAAGGAATATTCAAAGAAACCCTTGAGAGATTTGACTGTGAACAAGGTGATGAGGAGGAGATGATTAAACAAACTACACTCATGGTGAATGCTACAGAAGCCTTACTACTTCAGTATGACAGAAACATGCCTGTTATTGTTATACAAAAAAACTAGAATTCTGCAAGAAATGAATATGCTCAGGATTGCAACCACTTTTGACATAGAAATATGGAGGTTGATTGATGAGCATATTAAAGGGTTGCAAAGGAGTTTAAAGGGAAAAATGGTCAATACCTGCACTCAACAAAAAGTAGATTCTGCACCACAGATAACTGCAATAATAGGAGATATCTCTGGGGCAGTTAAAGGGTCAAAGGATCAAGGAAAGGCAACTCAAAAGAGGCCAGTTCAGAAAGCAGCAACTAAACGCACCAAGAAGTAGCTGAATCAGATAAAAGTTCTCCTCATACTTAAATCACCAGTTGAGTAGGAATATGTTTGAACAAGTCAAAGAAGAGAGCACAGTCAGTTCAGAACAAAGCCAGCTGGATAGCATCAATTTTGGAGATTCAATCAGATGATGCCAAGTGTACAATCAAAATTCAACCAAGAATAACAGAATCAAGAACCAACAGCTATAAAAGGAAGCAGACAGGTCTGGATTCTGCATCAAGCAATTAGAGAATAGCATTTTTGCTAAGAGGTATACTTGAGTGCCCTGTTAGTTGTGTTGTTGTATTTCTTTGTGTCTATTTTCTTTTATTCATTCTTTCTTCCTCCCCTTGCTGTGCAGGATTGTATGATAGGAAAGCGTTCAAGAAGCTGAGAATATTTCCAGTCTTATTGAGCCTAGGATTCAGAGATTCTTCTATTACCATATTGGAATAAGGAGAGTTGGAGAGACCTGTTACATTATTTGAACAGAGTCCTCTTCATTGTATTGATGTATTTCTTTAAGAAAAATAGAGTTAAAAGGCATCCCGCCCACTCGCATGTAATATTTTATGAAATCAATACAATTCTGGGTTTTATTCTTGTCATTTCTTTGTCTCAGTATTGTGTGTATCTGTATAATGGGTTACATTATTTGAATGCATTATATACATTTCTTTCATTAGTTAACTCTTGATTTTATTACGATATTCGAATGAGATTAAGAACGCCAATTTCCTTCTCCCCTTCTCTCTGTTCATATTAAAATTGTTGTTAAATTGCTATAACAACCCAATGAATCTAGGCACCGGTCTACATAAGGCATAACAGTTGGTTATTTTCATGCTTGGTCATTTTAATAAAAATACTTATAGTTTAATATAAATCTGGAGCATGCAAATTAGAAGTTTAATTATAGAATTGCCGTTGGGGTTTCCTTACCCGTTCTGCCATCTTCTTTAGCAATATTCGAGTTTAGCAGAACATGAGGCAGGTCGACCAGAGCCTGTAATAGCTCGTTGGTTTCAAATGGATTCTTGTAGCATGACAATTGATTTCCTACGGATGCAAGAATCGGTTCCAATTTTTTGCTTTTCGGGGAGGACTTCTTAGAAAGATTCAATTATCTTCTTAAAAGTTTTCTTCAATGATTATTTTTAATCAACGGATGACCAGTTAAAGTAAAGAACCAGCGTTTTAATTTTCACTTTGTTAGAAGTTCTTTATTTTTCCTATGTCCGTAGTTTATGTTTTGAAGTAAGTTTTTATGTTCTTGATTTTCTTGAAATTTTTCTTTCTTGATTTTCTTGAAATTTTGGTTTCTTGATTTTCTTGATTTTCCCCAAGAACCCACTCCTGTGAGGATGAGAGATAATATCAAGCATTCTTGATAAGAGTATACATTGTTCTTTCTGCACCCCAGTGTTGGCGACTCTACTGGATGAACCTAGAAGAAAAATATAAAAAAGGAGAGAACAAAATGTTGGCGAACACCAGGAGAAGTGGTAAGGAGCTATTTCTAGAACTCGAGAATCTAGAGGTATTTATACATACCCAAAAAACTCCACTTTTTAAGAATACTGTTTATAATAGTAGATTAAATTCTAGTGGTAAAAGGTACGTGAAGAAAATCTAGAATACTATTACTACTGATATTACTGTAGATGAACATTTAAAATCAGTAGTAGAAGATATATGTGATTATTCTCATTTAAAGGTAGATAATTCATCAATCTACGTTCAAACTACCCAGACCCATACCACCGTAGGTACTACATCTATGAAATTAAATTCAACAGTAGCTATGGCTCAGGGTAATGTTCATTTGTGGAGAACTAACAGATATAGACCTTTTGTATTACTAGTAAATTTAAATGCCTTACCCAAGTAAAGCTCACAAATACCTCCCTAAGTTTTTAGGAAATAGTGCAAGAATTGGAGAGGATCATATCAAAAGTTTCTTATATGCAATGGACAGTCTGGAAGTTGAACATGAAGATGTAGTATTAAGACTATTTCTGCAGACTTTAGAAAAAGATGCTAGAGAATGGTTTAATTCCCTTCCTAACAATGATATCCCAGACTTCACCAAAATGGAAGAGGTGTTCCTAAAGAAGTATGGTGAAAGGAAAAATGAACAATCATTGTTAACTGAGCTAGCCACTATGAAGAAGAAAGAAAATGAGGTTGTTAGTGATTTTAATAGAAGATTTTCAAAAACAAGAAACAAAATCCCTGCCAACCTCAAGCCTAGTGATATTCAGTCTATTTGTTTTTATAAGAATGCTTTTCAAGGAGAGTTTAACTATGAATTAAGGCAAGAACAAGCCACTACCATTGATGGTTGTATGGAAAAAGCAATGGATATAGAAAGAAATATGCTTGATAAGTGGTAAGATGAAGCCTTATTCTTTAGAGGTTAACATGCCTGAGAGAAAACCTAAGAGAGTGGCTTTTGATATACAAAGAAGAACTAAAATTGATCCTGTGGAGAAGTTGACCAATCAAATGATAGAAATGTTCAACAACATGAGTAACAGGTTAGCAAGAATTGAAAGAAATGGAAATAATGATGAATCTTCATAGACAGAGCGACCACATGTTGACAACCGTCCCCCATTTAAGAAAAATTACAACAAGAATTGGGGAAACAACAATGGTTTTGAAGAAGGGAATAGGAATAGGGGTAATGGGAATAACAACTAGAAAAATAGAGATTCTGATAGGGATCAGAACAATGTCCCTAACCCAATGCCATCTGCCAATGTAGCTGAAGGTTTTCCTTATTTTTGCTCTACTTGTGATGCACCCCATAACCTTGATGCATGTGGAATACACCCGAGTGATCAACGTAATGTAGATATGCATGCAGAATCAGAAGAGGATATAAGAATCAATGCATGTTGGTCCATTGAAGATGAATCCAGAGAAAGGTTGTTTGAAGAAGACATGGATAAATATGCTTCAAATCATCATCCTCAGATCTTAGTGACTGAAGGAACTAAAATCTTACAAAAATCACATGAGTCAAGATATGATAAGATGAAGCAAGGGAAATTGATTCCCACTGCTCAAGAGGTTGAAGAATTAGAGGCAACCCATGTTTTAAATTTGAGGAATAGAACAAGTCCCTGAAAGAATAGAGAAATTATCTACAAATGAAACAAGAAGACAAACTTTCACCAATAAAAATATCAGTAAAGAGAAAACTGATAGGAACCCTAACAAAATTACTCCTGAGGTAATAGAATCAATAGAAGAAGTTCCCAAAGAAGAAAGTAATAAACCATTGGATATAAAGAAGATAGAATTTGATGTTGGGTCAGAACTCAGTAAGCAAAAAGTTAATATCACATTTGGTGAACTTATGAAAGTTCAAACATATAGAGAACAAGTATGCAGAGCTTTTGGATTAGTAGAGCAGAAAGAAGACCCTACTTGTCATGTTGCTAGACAAAATCAACATGATACAAGATCACCATCTTCTGTCAGACCCTTCTACGTGTCATTAAGATATAATTCAGATGAAGGGGAAAGATATGTGATTCATAATTGCATGCTTGACAGTGGAGCTTCACATAATATCATGCCTAAGTTAATAGCTGACCAAATGGGATTAATCTGTACTAGAGATTCTGCCCCTATTTTTGTAATGGACAACAGACAAATTCCCTGTGTAGGGGTGATAACTGGATTATTAGTTTTCCTAGACCAACACCCCAAAAAGGGCATTGTCATGGATGTAGCAGTAGTTGATGTTGACCCATTCTTCTCACTATTACTCAGTAGGCATTGGGCAGAACAACTAGGGGGATCAATACAACTAGACTGGTCTTATGCTACCATCCCCATATCAGATAAGGAGAATATAATTTTGAGAAGGGAACCATTCAATAAACACTCCATAGAGTTAATTCAAATAGATGAAACCATGATTAACTTAGTTAACTCTATGGAAGAAAAAGGGATGGGAGTCTATTCAATATGGCACAACCCATTCCTGATGGAAGTACCAGATGCAAAGAACATGGATCCAGAAGATATGAGAATAACTCGATGCTGAATCAAATCGAGTATTAACCCAAGAAATGTGGACCATGTCATTTGATGGGGCTAAATCCCAATCTGGAGTAGGTGCAGGTGTAAATTTGATTGATATTAAAGGAAATTACCTTGGTATACCTTACAGATTGCAATTTCCTTGCACAAACAATGTAGCTGAGTACGAAGCTTTACTATTAGGGCTAAGGAAAGCAAAAGAGTTAGGTATTAACTACTTAACTATAACAGGGGATGCAAAACTTATTATACTACAAATAAAAGGTAAATATCAGACCAAGCATCCTAGACTTAAGCAATATAGAAATGTAGTACTGGAAGAAATTGATAAATTTTTGGCTTTCAATATTTCATATATTCCTAGAGAACAAAATCATGTTGCAGATCTCTTAGCTATGAATGCCTCAGGTCTAGATCACCCAGAAATAACTACAGAGTACATGGACAGATTTCCAACTATCTCAGTCTATAAACCTTCTGTGCCAGATAACATAGTCTATCTTCAGGTTTTTCAAGATGATATAGATATTAAGGATTTTATGACTTTGCAAAATCAATATGCAGATGTCATCTGTGATGAAAAAGATGAAGAAAAGCTAAAAGATCAAATAGGAGAACCAGTAGAAGTAATCCAGTTGAAAACTAATAGAATACCCAAAGGATTGGTGTCTCTTGAAAGCCTATTTGATGATTTTGACAAAGCCTATAAACCTATACGTAGAGAAGTGATATTCGAGGATATTAATATTGGCTCAATGAAAGAACCCAGAATAGTGAAAGTAGACATGGCACTACCTGCTAAAGAAAAAGTTGGATATATCAGTTTCCTAAAAAAGAACAAAGAACATTTTGCTTGGACCTATGAAGATCTCAAAACTTTCAAAACGGATGTGATGACACATATAATACCCTTGAAAGAAGAGGCCAAGCCTTTTAGACAAAAATAGAGAAAGTACAATCCAACTCTGCACCCAATAATGCAAAAAGAAGTTCAAAAATTGTTGGACTCCAAGATAATAAGAAAAGTCAGATTTTCCTCCTGGATATCCAACTTAGTACCAGTTAGGAAAAAGAATGGGGACATTAGACTATGCGTGGATTTTAGAAATTTAAACAAGAGCTCACTAAAAGACAATTACCCATTGCCTAACATGGAACAACTGCTACAAGCAGTAGTAGGTTCAACTAGATTGTCCCTGTTAGATGGATTTTTAGGGTACAATCAAATTTTGATAAATCCAGAAGATAGACACAAGGCAACATTCACCACACCCTGGGGCACATTTGAATATTTAAGAATACCTTTTGGATTGATGAATGCAGGTGCTACTTTCCAAAGAGCGATGGACTTTGCTTTCAAAGGACTAATGTTCAAAATTGTAGTAGTGTACTTAGATGATATCACAGTTTTTTCTAAAAATCTAGAAGATCATCTAGAACATTTGACTACAGTTTTTTCCCGATGCAAGGAATTTGGAATCTCTCTAAATCCAAAAAAATGCATATTTGGAACTACACAAGGAAAATTGCTAGGTCATATAGTTTCAGAAAAGGGAATAAGCATTGATCCAGAAAGGATAGAAGCCATTTCTAAAATTCCCCCACCCAAGAATCTAAAAGGGGTAAGGTCATTCTTTGGCAAAATAAATTTTATCGAATATTTGTCCCAAATTTTGCAGAAATGACCAAACCCATAAATGATATGGTGAAGAAAACTAGAGAAATAAAATGGACATTAGAAAATATGGAAACATTTAACAAGATCAAAGAAGCCATATCAACCACTCCAGCTTTAAGTTGCCCTGATTATGCAAAGGATTTTAATATCTATTCATATGCTTCTGAACACTCTATTGCTGCAGTCCTTTCACAAAAAGATAATGAAAATAATGAAAGGCCAATAGCCTTTATGAGATCAGGTCTAAAAGGAGCAAATCTTAAATACACCCTACTGGAAAAACATGCCTATGCAGTCATCCAATCTTTGGAACACTTTAAAGGTATATTTGGCTCAAACAAAGTTTATTGTTGTATTCCCTTTATAGCAATAAAATATATCTTTTCTCAATCAGAGCCATTGGGAAGACCAACAAGATGGATGGTAAAACTTTTGCAATATGATGTTGAATTCAAAATAGTTAAAACAGTCAAAGGGCAGGGTTTAGCTAAACTGTTGGCTAACAAAGAAGAAGCAGGATCTAAAAATATTCTTACCATAGATCAGACATATGATGACAGAAGAATAAAAAATGAAGAATGTAAATGGTATGAAGAAATTTTGTCCTATCTACAAACTCTGTCATTCCCCAAAAACATGTCAATAAACAGAATGAGGTCAGTCAAACTTCAAGCTCAAAAGTATTATATACAAAATGGAGTATTATATTGGAAACATCCCGATGGAGTATTATTAGTCTGCTTATATGAAAGAGAAGTCCCAAAAATAATTAATGAATTTCATAATGGTTTCTGTGGGGGACATTTTGCCCCAAGGGCTACAACTAATAAAATCATGAGAGCAGGATATTATTGGCCATCCCTTTTTAAGGATGTATATAAATATGTAAGGAATTGTCATAACTGCCAAGTTTTTATAGGGAAAAAGCATCTACCAGCCATGCCCCTCAAGCCAGTAATCATTGAAGCACCTTTTGCTCAATGGGGTATTGACCTGATTGGAGAGATCAAGCCTAATTCATCTGGCCAACATAAGTGGATCATAACTGCAACAGATTACTTCACAAAGTGGGTGGAAGTTGCACCTTTGAGAACATCTACATCTACTACAGTCATCAGATTCATAGAAGAAAATATCTTGACCAGGTATGGAGTTCCTAAAAATCTTGTAACTCGATAATGCTCAATATTTTGTGTCATATGAAATGGTAGAATTTTGTGCTGAATATGGAATTGAATTATCTCATTCTGCTAATTATTATCCCCAAGGAAATGGTCTAGCCGAGTCATCAAATAAAAATGTAATAACAAGAATAAAAAGGTCATTAGGCAAAAACAAAAGGGGATGGGACAGTGAACTTAAATTTTCTTTATGGGCTGATAGGTTGTCTGTTAAAAGAAATACAGGAAGAACCCCCTATGAGATGGTTTATGGAGAAAAAGCCCTATTGCCCCCAAAAATGGAAAAAATGGCACTTTCCATTTTATTGCAAGATCATGAAAACCCCGATCCCATTCAGAGAAGGCTTGACCAAATTGTCTTGTTAGAAGAACAAAGAAGAGAGACCCTCAATAGAATGATGGAACAAACCCAAAAAACTATAAATTTGTTTAATAAGAAAGCCAAGGGTACTCCTTTTTCTCAAGGAGATATAGTCATCTATTGGGATCCTAAAAATGATAAGCATGGTGAAAAGGGTAAGTTTGAACCTAAATGGATTGGCCCATACCAAATTGCCCATGTTATCAATCAGAATACTTACAAGCTACAGAATTTGCAGGGAGAAATAATGGCTATCCCTATTAATGGCCAACACCTCAAAATGTACAATCCTTGTTGAAGGTGTACTTTAAAAAAAAAAATAATAGAAAAACAAAAATCCAAAAATAGAGTGGTGTATTTTGTTTATTAGTTAAGCTTCCCTTTTGTTCTTGAATAATTTTGAGTTTACTGTACACATGATATCTTAGTTTGATGAGTATATCTAACTATTGATTCCACCAAAAACAATAAAAAGAAAAAAGGGAATTTATTTTAGATGTTGATGAGCTTTACAATTCTGTCAAAAATGAGTGTTTATGCAATAGTTGTTTGATATGAGATAAAACAGATAGAAAACAAAGCTGATTGAAACATCATGTCAAGCCTCACATTACAAATGATACTTAAAGTGACTTCAAAGGTCCAAAGAACTGAGTTATCTTTGAGAGGGTAGTTGAGCCAAAAATTATTACACTCATATTTTATAGCCAAAAACTAATCCTCAACTCAGGCATACTTATTGCACAATTTACTTATATATCCAAACACTTCTCTCACGAGAAAGAAAAATAAAAAATAAAGTAAAATTGAGTCACTGCCTGAGATATCTTGGAAAACCTCTACCGGGGCTATAGACGCTTGACTGGCAGTAGGGTAAAACTAAGATGGGATTAGAAGCAACTCCACCGAGGCTATAGACGCCTGATCGGCAGTGGAGCCCTGCAGAATGGTGAAAATTTTTAAAGAGTGAAATCACATATTAGGCTTGGCTATTTTGCTCAGATATGGTAAAGTTCTGAAAGATTTAGAAATCCAAAAAAGAATGCACAAACACACACATGGGCAAAAATATGATGAGACAAATGGTTGTGACAAAATCTATGTAATCATATCTTATGACTTAGCTAAAACAAGCATTACAATATTTCAAAATAAAACTCATTGATTTCTAAAATTTCTAAACCTTTGTTTCCAAATTGAATGAAAAGGGATCTATAGTTTTCCATACTCTACTTGCTTTGATATCATGTTATTCATATATATATATATAAAAATATATATATAAAATGAATGATGAAGAAAAGAAAGAAAAAGAGGAAGGAAGTTTTTCTATTATACATTTCAAGTTTTGCTTAGTAGTCAAAATTTTGTTGTTTTTTGTTAAATTTTTGCAAAATAAAACCAGGAGATTTTGTGGTTCTCAAAGTGCTTCATGTTTTCAACACATTGTCCCAGTCAAAGCCTATGTTGGAGCCAAATTTGACTCAACTTTGAAACCCCCAAATTAAATTTTTTTTTTTTTTGGTAATTATTATAATAAATTAATAGTGGGTTTTTATAGAGGATGCCAAAACCTTATATACAAAATCAGCCTTGCTAAATAGTGCTTCATGCTTCTTGGCTGGAAGAATAAACCTGTATGCAGAAAAAAAACAAAAAGCTGCTAATTGCCCGAGGGCTACAAGTAAGGCATTTTTGCCTGATTATCCTGGAAACCATGGCCATTATAATTGGGAAAACAAAAACTAGCCGGAGAAGTCGGACCATCGAAAAGCAGAAGAAGACAACCAAGAAAACTACAAAAAATTCTCCCATACCTGGGAAATAACTTTCCACATTTCTGCTTCCCCGGAGGCAGAATTCGAAGCATACATGTTGGATAGGATCCAAGAAAAATGACTGGACTAAAACAAACCGTTGAAAATCCTGCTAGAAAATTTTTGCCCTGGCCCAAATGGCCACTCTGTTTAGTCTTCTCACATCCAGGATTTCATCCGTACGGTTTGAGGTTCTTCTTACTTCCCTTTCCCTGCTGGAAGGGAGGTTTTGGGATAAGTGCGTCACCCATTAGAGAATCAGAGTCATCCTGAAACAGCAACCGTTAGGTTCCATTTGCAACATCAGCCACAGTTTCTTTGTCTCTATTTTCCTTGTTGGGGGGATGGCCCTACTTCCTTTCACTACCAAAATCCACCCCTCGCTTTTGACTCCTCGTAATTCGAGGGCTAATATTACCAGGCTGGTAACCTCTTCTTCCCAGTAGGTAGTCTTCCAATAACTTTTGTGCCTCGGGAGAGTTTTGGTCATAAATTTTGGGTGAATCTGCCTGTGTAGTGATAAGGGGGGGGTTGTTCCTTTTCCTCCTGTGGTCCTAGTTGGGGGCGCCCACCACACTGCTCGGAGTTCGGATGGGTGGTGATTTCCTCTTCTAGTAAGGAGGATTCAAGATGGTCCCTGGATGGACTTGGAGATTCATGGCCTTTCGCAAAAGGGTGCTTCGTCTGACCTTCACCGTGCTCTAGAGGGTTGCAGGGATCCCGCTCCTTCTTCCTTGGCTTTTGGAGAGGACAATTGGACTGAAGATGCCCTTGAGAACTACACTGAGGGCAGAAAGCTAGCCTGTTCTCATAAACAATAGCTTGCTTGTGTAGAAAAGTACCCCCAGACCGTAGAGTAATGGAGGATGGGAGGTCCGTCTCCAAGTCCGCCAAAACACAGAACCATGCTTGGACAAATCTAGTTCGAGATCTGGTGGGAGGGTCTAAAGTGATCAGCTCCCCGATGGACCGAGCAATACCTCTGATTACATTTTCATGCCAGCAGAAAATGGGAAGACTCGGGAGCCTAACCCATATTGGAGCAATGTTGATATTTTGGGTATCGGGGTTAAAGTCCAAACCCCACTTCCTTAGAAAGAGACTCCTACGGCCCAAGAACCAAGGCCCTCCAGCCAGGATTTTATAGTAGTCCTCCTTGTTGCTCAGCCTAATTGCAAAAAAACCTTGGGTTAGGGCAGCCAGCTCTAAGTGACCAGAGGTCCGCCATTTGCCAGACGCCCACTTGTGAATGGTCTCCATGTCGGGGCGACCACCAATAAACTTACCGATGAGGGTAAATTTTTTGAAATCCACAAAGCTTGAGAGAATTTCCGTCGGGATGTCCAACTCGTCCCCGGATGAAAATAACTCCTTGGAGAAGAGCCCGCTTAGGGTTTCAGAGGCCGCTGCCAAAGCATATGACTTCCGAGGTCCATCTCCCCGTTTGTCTGGCGGATCCTTGCCGCGACTTGGCAAGGACTCCTCGGTGTCCCCAGACTCTGTTTGCCCTCCCTCCACCCTGCCGAGCCCCTGGTTCGACCTGCCGACGCTCCTGTGCTCTCCCAGAACAGCCTTCTTGCCCACCGTCATCCCCACCCTCCCAAGAAACCCTAATTTCATTGCTCCCTCACCGTCACCCCAAATTTAAATTTTTGGTTTCAATCAAACTGCTTATATTGTTGGTCATTGCTTAAAGTTGTTGTGAGTAATTCAATTTTTCATTGGTTGGTTTGATAAAAGTTTAACCATAGCTTTTAATAATGTGGGCCTCATTTTATTAATTAAAGTACCTCAAATGGTTAGGGAAGAAAATTTCAAATTAAAAACCTAAAACCAAAGTCTGACCTTCATAAATATTTTAATCTAAAGTCGGTTAAGTCATTTCACCATGGTCTCAAAGTCCGAAAAACCTAAGGTTAAAATAAATATTAATTGATTAAAAGCCTAAGGGTATGCACCTCGCTAAGCTAATTGGTGAGCACCTCAGATTTAATCCAAGGACCGCACACGATCAAGAGAAATCGGACGATAGCGCTTTAATAAAATCAAACCGAATATAAGTCAAAAGTCAAGCGTAGTCAAGGAAGTAAAAAGGTTGCACCTTAGACTTAATCGTACGGAAGTGCATCGCCTGAGAAAATTTGATGGATGCGCACTCATGAAATAGTCCGAAATATAAGTCAAAGGGTCAATAAAACTTAACCTAAGATTTAAAAATCAAGCAACTTGTCTTCAATCTAATGGCAGCATTTCGTCGAGGACCAAATCCAACAGACGCACATTCACTAAAGAATCCAAAGGTTAAACCTAAGGCTCTAATAGAGTTAAAATCCTTGCACCTTTAACAAGATCAATGGCAGCGCTTCATCGAGGATCAAATCAATGGTCGCGCATTGTCCGAAAAGTCAAAAGTTTAAGCATGAGTCATAATGGTCAACGTTTTGATTAAGCAGTAAGTATAAATAAATCGGACGACAGCGCTCAATCATCCATGAAATCAATGGTCACACGTTGTCTGAAGAGTCAAAGGTTTAAAGTAAAGACGTCATAAGTCAAATGTCAAGTTAAAATCCGAGCAAGTCCGACAGATCGAACAATCGTACTGAACGAAGCTTAGATCAACGATCACGACTGATTTGATTAAAACAAAATTTAAAGTCCATATTAAAAAGGATGCGCTCAATTCGATTAATCATCGGGCTTGTTACCAAGATCGAACGACCGCACTCAAACAATTTTTAATCTAATAGTTGCGCACTAATTGAAGATGCATTAAAAAGGGTTAAGGATCGGGAGAAATTAATTAAAGTTAATCATGATTAGCAAGGGTTTAATACGTTGGTTAATTTTCCTCCTTTTTCCCTAACCATGATTAATATTATAAATGCATTATTAAACTAACTTGCAGGTTGATTAGATCTAACAGCTGTGCTTGTCTCCACTCAGATCTGATGACCACGCCAAAATCACAGGATGAAAGGTAAAATGCATGAGTAAGGACAAAATTAATTGACATTAATCATGTTTAATAAGGGTTTAATACATTGACTAATCTTCCCCCTTTTCGCCTTAATCATGATTAATAAGAAAGCAAAGGTCTATAACATTATTATCTAGCATGCATCTTGTCACTGATCCAATGGCAGCGCACCAACTAAATCGAGAATCAACGGACGCGAAGGCCTATAACTGGTGACAAAGATCCAAAGGCTAAATAAAGACCTTTTTATAACATACAAATTGAACAACGGTGGACATTGACCACCCAGATCCAACGGTGCACATGTGGGAAGATAATCAAAGGTTAATCTAAGCATTGGGTTGATTAATTTAGTCGAGGTATGTATGAATTTTTTCCATTTATTAAAGAATACGTGCATATGTATGATCCAACGGTCACGCCTCACCACCATAAGATCAAACGATGATCACAAAAGAAAATTTTTGGGAGATCAACGGATGCGCTTCATCTCAGATCAATCTGACGGTTATGATTAATCATGGTTGACTTAGAGAAAAAGGGACATCATAGGTAAAAACCTACACTCACACCAAGATTCGAATATCACGAAGACCCCAAGGGAGACATAATGGATCCCGAATATGTATTTATCACTCGGATCTGAGATGGCATGAGACACAAAACATGTCGTTCCACGTTAGATTAAAATATCCCCATTGACGAATGAATAGAAAGCATGAATTATTGTAGGCCCACATATCAAAGGGACCCAGGCTCGCAAGTTAATAGATATCACCCATCATAAAGCACAAATCTCTAGAAAATACTGAGTTGGCACGATTCCATTGGCTAATTTTGAATAGCGGTTGGTAGCATCGGGTCGATAACGAAACATGCAAATTTATCAAGTTCACTCCACCACCTTGTATATGAAATTATGAAATCAGTCAAGGCCACTACACTGGTATACCAAGAATTGGAATTGATACATTAGAAGCACAGAAGGAAGAGAGTATTCATTTTTTGAGAACTCGAAGAAGAACTTGACCAATAATCGTGAGGGAAATGGCATCATGGGAAGATGTGTTTGTACTTGCAAATACACAAGAAGCCGTAAAGTTTATCACAGATGAATCACCCTATTCTATGATTTTTGGACCGCCTATTCTTAGTACCACTATGTATTATTTTTCCCAAAAATGTAGGGCAGATAAAAACTCAACTCAACTCAACTGTATGAGATCGACAATGCCTGCATTAAGAGTTTCGCCCGAGTAATGGAAGGCGATAACAAAACCCCGTGGATAATGGTAGATTTGTTCCATAAAGCTCAAAACTGGCAGTACAAGGGTTTCCCCAGAGACAATAGATAGAATAGTAACCTTGGAAAGCTGATATGCCCAAAAGTGCATTTCTCCTTAGATTTGATGGCATGGTTAGAAATGGTATATGACGAAAGAACAAGGACCTTTCGATACCACAAGAATCAGAAGGTGTTCAATGCCAAAGTCGAATATATACAGGAAGTGTTCAATCTGACGAAGTATACCACATTTCTGGTGGACCAGGTAATCAAACACCAATCTTGCATGTTCACTGATATGGAAATTTTTAAAAAATTGTTTGATACATATGCAAAAATAGAGAAAAATTTCCCAATTAATAAAAGCGCTTTTAAACCCTGGGTACAAGACTTCTATGACATGATAAACCTAGTATTAGGAGTACAAGATATGAGTAGAATAATGAAAAAAGTTTTGTATTTAGTTGCGCAATGTAATAGAGGACATAACACCCCTATCTATGCCTAGGAACTGGAATTGAGCTTGCAAATACACAAAGAAATGGTAGAACTAAAGAGAGCAATATTCAAACAGAGGCAGGAGATGCCTCACTTTTCATAATATTCTTTTCTCACTCACTTAATAGCGGGCCAATTAGGGGAAGAAGCCCGTAAGAGATTAAAATCCATAGATATCCCTTATGTACAAAATAGCTTCTGGAGACTTCATGAAGGACGAACTCACATGGGTTGGTTTTGTGATCACTTCTTGGTAGAAATCCATTGGGCCTTAACTGGGCTAATTCCAAAAATATTAGGGCCAGGGGTAAGGGCATTCATTAAAGAAAAAGAGATAGGATATTTCTTCTTCATAGAGGGTTTTACTTACATCAGATTATATGGAGCTAAAATCCCTCCTAAGGTGTTACCCTAGTAATACTCACTGTCCATAGCAGCCCTAGAATTATGCAGACAAGTGGCAGAAGAGGCTAAAATGAGACTGGTTAAGAAGCATGGGAAAGTCCCCTAGCTTGATGTTCCTTGTTGTTTTGGAGATTATGTATTTGTTGGATATCCTTCCCTACTCAAGGGAATGTTTGAACTGGACAATATGGGATTTGATGAAGTGTCATGGAGGTTTTATGACCCAAAAGGAATTTACAACAAGATGATGGAGAAGAGGGAGTATGCTCGAATCAATCATTGAGAAGATGCCTTTGAAGAGAACTTATTAGAAGCTATAGAGAAAAAATCAGATTTACAGACAATATGGGATAATTTTCCTCCATAAAAGAGAGGTAGCACATAGGTTTGTGAAGCCTATGACTACTCAACCGAACTAAGAAGGCTTCGTGAGATTTCAGTGGATACTAAAACACCTGTTATACCAAGGAAAAACCCAGCAATTAAAGAAGACCCTTTGTTGGAATTGATAGAAGAGCAGGACATAGACTTAATGAAGATCATTGTTAGAACTGTTGATATAGTAGAACAACAGGTTAAACTCCCAGTGAATGACCATCCCAGAATAGAGGTAGCACCAAAAGAAGCTCCTCAACAAACTTGTACAGATAAGGGCAAAGAAATAGTAACTTCATCCTCTCAAAAAGCACCATCAACAAAGTAGGCTGTAGTTCCTATATCTAATAATGTTTTAGCTATGACCAGTGTGAATAAATTGACACCCATGGTCGTCCCGACTTTTATAAACATAAGGGGACAGGAGATAAAAATTCCAATAGTAATCCTAGTAAAAGGTGGACTGGGTGGCCTCTTTCGAAGCTAATCAGTAAAAAATCAAACATAAATAGCTCCAGTAGAAGCTAAGAAACCCATATTATCTCTACCTATTGCCAAGGTTTTTTTGGAAAGAACATATGAACATGCGGTCTTTACTGCTACATATGAACAAGAGTTATAGTTAGTAGCAGGAATGGAAAATATAGAAGAACAATATTTAGAAAAGGCAAACATGGGGACAACTGTGTCAGATATTGCTAAGGTTGATCTCCCTCCCTTGCAAAACCCACTAGTCTTCAATACCAATGCGGAAATAGGAGGATCATCACTACTGGGTAAAGAAGTTGATATGGCAAAGCTTGCCAAAACTATGAGTAATCAAGTCATAGACCAATTTGTTGAAAAAATTGAAACACTCAAAAAGCAATTGAGTCAAGAGGAAGAAGAAAAAGCAGAATGAAATCTGTGATAAGTAAGCAACAGGAAGAATTAAATAAGAAAAATGCTTCAATTGCCCAGCCACCTGTAGTGACCAAAGTTCAAGATCATGTATATTATTTGAATGTAATGAAAAAATACATGTACAAAAGAATAAAAGCTCAGGCCAAAGGTTTTACTGAAATGTTCAAGCAAATAAGGGTGATTCAAATAACTACTCAAGAAATCATGACCTTGATGAAGGAAAGAGAAAAAAATTTTAAATTCATTCACCCAACCCTGGACTACATAGGGGATCATTTTGAAGAACTGCAAGGACAAGAAATAACAACACCTGAAGGAAATAAAATTAAAATCAATTTTGAATTTTTTAAAGCAGCCCTGTTTGGATCAAACCATGAAAAATGGACAAATTCTATGACTGAGATGAATGATATGATAACGGATGCTACAGATAAGCTGGCAGATATTGACTTATCCTTAGATCAATGCCTGGAAGCATCATAAATAGAAGGAATATTCAAAGAAACCCTTGAGAGATTTGACTGTGAACAAGGTGATGAGGAGGAGATGATTAAACAAACTACACTCACGATGAATGCTACAAAAGCCTTATTACTTTAGTATGATAGAAACATGCCTGTTATTGTTGTACAAAAAAAATAAATTCTACAAGAAATGAATATGCTGAGTATTACAGCCACCTTTGACATAGAAATATGGAAGTTAATTGATGAGCATATTAGAGGGCGACAAAGGAGTTTAAAGGGAAAAAGGGTCAATACTTGCACTCAACAAAAAGTAGATTATGCACCATAGACAACTGCAAAAACATGAGATATCTCTGAGGTATTTAAAGGATCAAAGGACCAAGGAAAGACAACTTAAAAGAGGCCAGTTTAGTAAGCAGCAGCTAAACGCACCAGGAAGTAGTTGAATTAGATAAAATATTTTCTTATACTTAAATCACCAGTTGAGTAGGAATATGTTTGAACAAGTCAAATAAGAGAGCACAATCAGTTCAACACAAAGTCAATTGGACAACATCAATTTTGGAGATTTAATTAGAAGCTGCCAAGTGTACGGTAAAAAATAAGCCAAAAATAATAGAATCAAGAACCAACAACTATAATAGGAAGCAGACAGGTCTGGATTTTGCATTAAGCAATTAGAAAATAGTATTTTGCTAAGAGTATACTTGGGTGCCCTGTTAGTTGTGCTGTTGTATTTTCTTTGTGTCTATTTTCTTTTATTATTTCTTTCTTCCTCCCCTTGCTGTGCAAGATTGTATGATAAGAAAGCGTTCAAGAAGCTGAGAATATTTCCAATCTTATTGAGCCTAGGATTCAGATATTCTTCTGTTACCAGATTGGAACAAGAAGAGTTGGAGAGACCTGTTATATTATTTGAACAGAGTATTATTCATTGTATTGATGTATTTCTTTAAGAAAAACAGAGTTAAAAGGCATCCCACCCACTCTGCATGTAATATGTTATGAAATCAATACAATTATGGGTTTTATTCTTGTCATTTCTTTGTCTCAGTATTGTGTGTATATGTATAATGGGTTACATTATTTGAATGCATTATACACGTTTCTTTCGTTAGTTAACTCTTGATTTTGTTACGATATTCGAATGAAAGCAAGAACGCTAATTTCCTTCTCCCCTTCTTTCTGTTCATGATTAAAATAGTTGTTAAATTGCTATAATAGCCCAATGAATCTAGGCACCGGTCTATATAAGGCATAATAGATGGTTGTTTTCATGCTTGGTCATTTTAATAAGAATACTGTAGTTTAATATAATTTTGGAGCGTGCAAATTAGAAGTTTAATCGTAGAATTGCCACTAGGGTTTCCTTACCTATTCTGCCATCTTTTATAGCAATATTCGGGTTTAATTGAACATGAGGCAGGTCGACCAGAGCCTGTAATAGGTCGTTGGTTTCAAATGGATTTTTTTAGCGTGACAATTGATTTCCTACGGATGCAAGAATCGGTTCCAACAAGAATACACTACTTATGATGCTCATCTCAAATATGTTGTTACCTGACTCTTCTGGAGCGAGGTTCCCATGGAACCTAGTGGATAGTGTTTGCGCTAGTGAGGTGTACTATGGCGGATCCACTGGTGATGGCATGGGGTACTACACTATTGGCACAACTCTACGATGAGCTGTATGAGATTTGCTATCATGGGCAGAAGCATGTCGGGTGTAGCTTTTTATTGCAGTGTTGGGGATGGAAGCACATAGTTGTGGGGTGATCAGACATGCTACCATGGATGACTCAAGTTTAATTGGTAGAAAATAATATAGGATATGGTATCCTATGGTAGAGGGCTCGGGAGAGGGGACAAAGTCAACGATTCACAGGCAATGTGGCTCACTATGGAGATCTATTCTCATGACTTGGGGTAGGCTAGGTGTTCTAGAGGCCATATAGAGATTGCCCAGAGTGGGCAGATGTTGCTGTACAAATCTGTAGGGTACGATGAGGCAGATGGCTTATTGGATGACATGGCATGGAGTGGGAGTACTTCCCTTTTTCTTGGGTGATGTGATAGTTTGGGCTGTGCCAGGGGGTGCCTAGTGAGCCAGTACCTTATCGACGTCGCAAGGATGAGAGGATATTGGCATAGCTAATAGTAGAGGCAGTGGGATGGGATACAAATCTTGTAGTAGACATTCCAGATATGGACGATGCTGAGACTACAATGAAGTATGACGCTTGGTGGGTGACAAGAAAATGGTGTGGAAAGGGGCCACTGGGGAGGGGTGTAGCTAGGGAGGCACATCAGGAGGTTTTTGATGAGGACCAAGGTGAGGTAGGCGATTGGTTGGGACACATGGCAGGGGAGTAGGTGGTTCTCCTACATTTAGGAGATCGAGGTGAATTTGGGGATGATTATATTAGGGATGAGGAGGTGTAGGCACCACCGATGGCACATGGTAATACAAAGGTAGAGCTACAGGATGAGCTACTCAGGGTTAGGCAGGAGAGAGATCTCCTACGGACATAGGTGCATGATGTACAAGTGAAGCTAGCAACATAGTGAGTCAAAGTACAAGTGGCTCAGGCTAAGATAACATCTCTTCGGGCATAGTTGTGATCTCAGAGCCCTACACGAGAGGGTTCTAGTAGTGGGGAGGTGGCTATGTTGGCAATTTGAGTTATTTTGTGTTGTCATTGATGTCACATGGATCACATTGAGTTTTGGTGGCAAAAGCACTTCATAAATATTCATTTATGACATTTTGGAGAGCATGGATATATACAGGGTTTTGTGGCACAAGAGGCATATAATATTTAATTTTTAAATATTATATTAATGGTTTTTATTAAAACCAATGGTAAAGGTTTTTATTAAAACCAATGGCAAGGGTTTTTATTAAAACCGACGGAAAGGTTTTTTAATTAGACCAACGGAAAGGGTTTTTATTAAAACCATTGGAAAGGGTTTTTCATTAAAACCAATGTGCTAAGACATCTCCAAATGATGATGGATGAAAAGGTTTTTTCAATAAAACCTAGGTGCAAAAAGTTTCATGGCAAAATTCAAAAGAACGAAGGAGATATCCCAATTCAAAGATAAGAGATGAATTATTAAATATTTATTTAATAATTCTAAGGTCTAAAGTTTAATTAAATTATCCACCAACGTGCAAAGGTTAGGATGGCAAATCAAAGTTTGTCGACGTCATTCGAAGGCATTGAAAGGCATATAAATCAAAGAAGACTTTGGCTATTTTGTTGCGGAGATAGGAGAATAATTAGCGCATGAGAGAGAGTCATCGAAGGGAGGCAACGTAGAGGCAAAATGAAATATTGAACTCAAGGGCAAAGACAAAATCGAAAGCTTCCAAAACTGACGTCACACTGGACAGCGTAGCGCAGTTGGCAGGGCATCATCTTTGCACAGGAGAGGTCTGTGTTCGAATCCCGCCAGGAGCAAAAGTTTTTTGTGAGAGATTGATTTCGTTTTGATAGTCGAGCGCAGAGATTAAAGGAAGTGTTTGGGATTAAATCCCAATGTGGGCCAGTGCTCACGTGGTAAGCGCTTCACAGCGCAAGCAAGGAGGAACAGAGTTCGACTCCCACGAAGGTGTGAAGGCGCATTGATTTTTGGGCAAAACGTTGACGATTTCGAAGGTGGTAAAGGCGCATTGATTTTTGGCAAAGACATTAACATTTTCAAAGGTTGCGGAGGCTACGAACTTCATAAAAAGGTATTTATCTCTAGCGCATGGTAATAGTTGATATTGCCAAAGTTGTGGTGCATTAAAATCATTTCTACCAAAATTAGGGAGTCATAAGGTATTTGTTGGAAATAAATGATTGTTGTGTGTGCTTAGGGAGATATAAGGTGTTGAGATATTATTTGTTATTGCTATGTGTATTTAGGGAGTTATAAGGTGTTGAATTAAATAATTGAAAATTATTGTGTGTACTTGTGGAGTTATAAGGTGTGAAAACAAATAAATAAAAGCATAGGTGCTTGTTGTTTATGTTAATGAATTTAGGGAGTTATAAGGTTGTAAAGTGTTGAACATGTATATGTCCTAGTGCATGGTTTGATTATGAAATTAAACTAGGAACTTGAGACCTAGTTAATTGCTACCTTGAGTTAGAAGACATGCACATGAGTTAGGGTTTGAAGTTGAAGACAAATTGCTTGATTATGTGCCTTGACTATTGAGAGGAAGTGGATGGATTAGAAAATCAATTTTATGGATAAAATTGATGCTTGAGTTCATAATTGCTTTAGTGGAGTTCATTGAGAGTATTGCCACTATTGAGGAGGTTTTTGCTATTGTTTTGAGGAGAGTATTGTTGGTTACTTGTTGAGTACATTGCCTCTATTTGAGACCATTGAGGAGATCATTTGCTAGTCACTTGTGGATACATTTGTCTTTCATTTGAGGAGATCATTGTTGGCTATTTGAGAGCTCTTTGCTTGAGGGAGTTGTGCTTGTTTCTTGAGAGCTTATTGACATTGCATGAGGAAGATATTATTGAGAACCTATTGCTATTACTTGTGGAGATTGTCCTTGGTTGGTTGAAGTCCTCATTGTTATTGCTTGGAGAGGTTTTCATTAGAGAGCTCATTTGCCATACATTTGAGAGTATATTGTTGAGCATTGTTGTCATCCATTTGAGAGAGTATTTGTCATACATTGTTGAGATCATTGTGGATCATTGTTGTCATCCATTGAAGAGTACATTGCCATTCATTGTTGAGTTCATCATTGAGCCTTGCCTTCATTGATTTGTGGTTGAGATTTGAGTGCTACTTGAGAGTGATTGGTTGAGCCTTTGAGAAGGCTTTTGGGATAGAATTTTTGGATAGATTTGAGATAGCTTTTGTGCATGATTGGTTGAGCCTTTGAGAAGGTTTTGGGATAAAATTTGGATTTGAGAACTTTTGTCATGATTGGTTGAGCCTTTGAGAAGGCTTTGAGGATATATTTGGGATAAAATTTGAGCATCATTGCTTGAGCCTTTTGTGAAGGCTTTGAGGACATATTTGGGACAACATTTGAGCATCATTGCTTGAGCCTTTTGTGAAGGCTTTGAGGATATATTTGGGATAACATATGAGCAGGATTGTTTGAGCCTTGTGAGAAGGCATTGAGGTATATTTATGAGCAGTGAAAGAGATAGAATATAAATAGAAAAACTTATCAACACCAATTGCCTAGTTGAGAAGATCAATGGAGTGCCTAGCTGAGTAGATCAGTGGATTGCCTAGTTGAGTAGATCAGTGGATAGCCTAGCTGAGCAGATCAGTGGATAGCCTAGTTGAGTAGATCAATGGATAGCCTAGCTGAGAGATTAGTGGATAGCCTAGTTGAGTAGATTAGTGGATAGCCTAGCTGAGTAGATCAATGGATAGCCTAGTTGAGAGATTAGTGGATAGCCTAGCTGAGCAGATTAATGGATTGCCTAGTTGAGTAGATTAGTGGATAGCCTAGCTGAGCAGATCAGTGGAGAGCCTAGTTGAGCAGATCAATGGAGCCCACCTGAGCAGATCAGGATAACCTAGCTTTGAGCAGATCAAAGTAATCATTTGTATTGGGATAAGGATCCCTATTTCTTTATGAAATATTATAAGGATATTATCTTGTGGACTACCCCACATTGGGGGAACCATGTTAAATCTTGTGTCTCAATTATGTGTGGTGATTTGTGCACTTGCTTACTATTGCTATCTATGTTATTAATGCACACTGTTGTATTTGGTAATTATAATTGAGGACACTAATTGATATTGGTTTGGAAAGAAAGTAAAAATTGGGTGCTATATTGTTCACCCCCTCTCAGTATAAGCTTGTGTTCTTCAATTGGTATCAGAGTGGGTTCCTTCGAAAAGGCTAACAACTTGAGGGCAGATTCTACAAGAACATAGATGGCTTCATAGAATGGATCATCTACAAGTAAGGCTCCACTATTTTGATGGTAACAATTATGCTTTCTGGAGCATGAGAATGAAGAACTACTTGATATCACAAGGATATGAGGTATGGCAGATGGTTGCAAAAGAGTACAAGGTTGAAGGTGATCCTGAGATAGATGAAACTATCAAGAAATTAGTTGAGATCAATGCAAAGGCAATGAATTGTATTCTAAGTGGGCTACATGAGACAAATTTTGCAAAAGTCATGGTATGTAATTCAGCTAATGAAATGTGGACCAAGTTGCGGAATACCTATGAAGGAGATTCCAAGGTAAAGTTGGCAAAACTACAAACTCATAGAAGAAGATTTGAGGAATTGAAAATGGAAGATTCTGAAGATATTGCAAAGTTTTTACTTCGAGTTGATGAGATTGCTAACACCATGAGAGGCCTAGGATTTGAGATGAAAGAATCAGATGTTACTCAAAAGGTTTTGAGATCACTTCCCATGAAGTATGATGCAAAGGTTTCAGCGATAGAAGAAACAATGGATATTGACAAGCTAACAATGGAAGAACTACAAGGAACTCTCACAGCTTATGAGATGAGGATAGATAAGCATCAGGCTCCAATGAAAGGAATTGCATTCAAGGCTTCAGAGAAAAATAAAGGGAAAGATCCAAGAGATAGATAGAGATTCAGATAATGATGAGGAAGCTAACTTCATCAAAAAGAAAAAGGACTCAAGGAATTACAGGGATATGAAGAAAGTCAGATGCTACAAGTGTGGTGATTATGGTCACTATGCAAACAAGTGTCCACATGAAGAAAATAATGATGATGAAAAATAGGGTCACAGAAGAAAAGAAGAAGGAAAGCATAAGCATGACAAAGATGATAGGTACAAGCAAAGCAAGCATGAGAAGAAGAAAAGTTTTCGTAAGACAAAGAAAACTTTCTACATTGAAGAAGCAAATGATAGCTCAGATCACAACAATGAAGACCAGTCAGACGAAGAAGAATGTACATTCTTTGGAATAAGTGAAGAAAGGCAAGAACACCTATTCCTAGGTATTGAAGATAAAGAAGAGGATATATCTATCGAAGAACGACATGAAGAGCTTGCTATAGCCATTGAGCAAGCAAAAATGTACAAGAAGGGTCTAAGAATACTAAAATGCTTCATATGCGGAGACTTTGGGCATTTAGATGATGATTGCACGTACTACAACAATTGCAACAAGGAAAGTTTATTTATGGAAAAAGAAAGCAACAGTTCTAGTAATAGTTCTAGCAACAGTTCTAGTGACAATTCCAGCAACAGTGATGATGAAGAAGAGGAATCCACAAAACAAGAAAATGAAATCAAGAGATTGAAAAGGAAAATCAAAAGGCTTAAAAATAAGGTTCATGAAAATGAAAAGGTCAAAGTAATGCTTAATCGACACATTCAAGATTTGGAAAAAGAGCTTCAAGAAACAAAAGAGCTTGGCATCACTATTTCTGAGCAATTGAAGAAGAAGAAAGAAAGATGTAATCAGTTAGAAGAAGAAGATCAGAAATGTTTGGGGACCTACATAAATGAGTTAGCACGATTTCAAAGGAATTCAAAAACTTTGGATAACTTTTTGGATTTACAACGAGATCCATTTATAAAGACAGGGCTTGGTTATGAAGAAGGGAAATAAAAAATAAACACACAAGGACCTCTATTTGTATCAGGAGGTTTTGTTTCAGAAATTTATAAGGAAGAACCGGTTTCCAAAGAAAAGGAAGTAGCATAAATGGATACTTGCATTTCAGAGGCTATAGAGATGTGTGCCAATTTGCTATTTGACACAAATAAAGAAAAAGAAGAGGAAGGTTCCAAAGCACCAAAGGTCTCATATTTCAGGTTTGGGGAATCACACTCAAAAGGAAAGGAAGTTGTAAAATATGAAAGCAAGGAAGCACCTAAGATTCATGAAGAAAGTTCCAAAGCTCCTATGGCTCCAAATATCTAGTTTGGATCTTGTTTTGAGATAGGTGAATCAAGTTCAAGAGGCAAAGAAATTCTTGAAGAGGAAAGCAAGGAAGAAGTTAAGGAAGAGGATTTAGATACTACAAGGAAGGATCAAGGATACAATGCACAAGTCAAATATGATCACAAGGATAATGGTCAATAAAGGTATGAGGAACCAAGGCGTGAACAAAGGGCTTTCCAAGGACATTGTTTTTCTTGTAATGGATTTGGACACAGGGCTATACACTGCAGGGTCTATGGATCAAAGAAGTTTGATTTTTCTAGAAGGAACTTCAAAGGAAGAAGGTATGTTTTTCAAGGACACTGCTTCTTATGCAACAAGATTGGTCATAGAGCTTCTCAGTGCAAAGAAAATGAGCAACATGGTTTTGGTCTTAGAGCTACACAATTCAGAGGTCATGGTCATAATGATTATGAAAATAGAACCTCACAATACAGGGTTCAGGAAAGGAATGGATATGGAAATGATTTCAAGAAAGAATTCAGAACATGGGCACCATCCAAAGGCTACAATATCAAGTGTTTTAATTGCAATAACTTTGGACATATTGCAAAATGGTGTAGGACTCAATTCCAAATAGGTTCAAGGCAAGAAGTTCAAGCAGTCTCAAGGCAAGAAGGTCAAACAGGTTCAAGACAAGAAGATCAAGTAACTCATCAAGAAAAGGATATCGGAAAGAAGTGGAAGGAAGTTGACAAAGGAAAGGAACAATGTAATATGGGAGTAAAAATACTCCCACCCCAAAATTAATCACCTCAAGAGAGAAGGTGGTGGGGGGCTAAGCTTAAGAGTCATATATTTTAGCCCCATAGGTGTCCCTTTTTGCCATTGATGTCAAAGGGGGAGAGATTTGAGTAAGGGGGAGAGCATTGAGTTAGGGGGAGCAGCCTCCAAAGAGAGCATTGAGATAGGGGGAGCAGCCTCCATAGAGAGTATTGAGTCAGGGGGAGCAACTTTGATTCTCAGAGATGGTTTTTACAGTGATTGTGGTGTTTTGCATTAGAGGTGTTGCCATCAATGACAAAGGGGGAGATTGTTGGCAATTTGAGTTATTTTGTGTTGTCATTGATGTCACATGGATCACATTGAGTTTTGGTGGCAAAAGCACTTCATAAATATTCATTTATGACATTTTGGAGAGCATGGATATATACAGGGTTTTGTGGCACAAGAGGCATATAATATTTAATTTTTAAATATTATATTAATGGTTTTTATTAAAACCAATGGTAAAGGTTTTTATTAAAACCAATGGCAAGGGTTTTTATTAAAACCGACGGAAAGGTTTTTTAATTAGACCAACGGAAAGGGTTTTTATTAAAACCATTGGAAAGGGTTTTTCATTAAAACCAATGTGCTAAGACATCTCCAAATGATGATGGATGAAAAGGTTTTTTCAATAAAACCTAGGTGCAAAAAGTTTCATGGCAAAATTCAAAAGAACGAAGGAGATATCCCAATTCAAAGATAAGAGATGAATTATTAAATATTTATTTAATAATTCTAAGGTCTAAAGTTTAATTAAATTATCCACCGACGTGCAAAGGTTAGGATGGCAAATCAAAGTTTGCCGACGTCATTCGAAGGCATTGAAAGGCATATAAATCAAAGAAGACTTTGGCTATTTCGTTGCGGAGATAGGAGAATAATTAGTGCATGAGAGAGAGTCATCGAAGGGAGGCAACGTAGAGGTAAAATGAAATATTGAACTCAAGGGAAAAGACAAAATCGAAAGCTGTCGAAACTGACGTCACACTGGATAGCGTAGCGCAGTTGGCAGGGCATCATCTTTGCACAGGAGAGGTCTGTGTTCGAATCCCGCCAGGAGCAAAAGTTTTTTGTGAGAGATTGATTTCGTTTTGATAGTCGAGCATAGATATTAAAGGAAGTGTTTGGGATTAAATCCCAATGTGGGCCAGCACTCACGTGGTAAGCGCTTCACAGTGCAAGCAAGGAGGAACAGAGTTCGACTCCCACGAAGGTGTGAAGGCGCATTGATTTTTGGGCAAAACATTGACGATTTCGAAGGTGGTAAAGGCGCATTGATTTTTGGCAAAGACATTAACATTTTCAAAGGTTGCGGAGGCTACGAACTTCATAAAAAGGTATTTATCTCTAGCGCATGGTAATAGTTGATATTGCCAAAGTTGTGGTGCATTAAAATCATTTCTACCAAAATTAGGGAGTCATAAGGTATTTGTTGGAAATAAATGATTGTTGTGTGTGCTTAGGGAGATATAAGGTGTTGAGATATTATTTGTTATTGCTATGTGTATTTAGGGAGTTATAAGGTGTGAAAACAAATAAATAAAAGCATAGGTGCTTGTTGTTTATGTTAATGAATTTAGGGAGTTATAAGGTTGTAAAGTGTTGAACATGTATATGTCCTAGTGCATGGTTTGATTATGAAATTAAACTAGGAACTTGAGACCTAGTTAATTGCTACCTTGAGTTAGAAGACATGCACATGAGTTAGGGTTTGAAGTTGAAGACAAATTGCTTGATTATGTGCCTTGACTATTGAGAGGAAGTGGATGGATTAGAAAATCAATTTTATGGATAAAATTGATGCTTGAGTTCATAATTGCTTTAGTGGAGTTCATTGAGAGTATTGCCACTATTGAGGAGGTTTTTGCTATTGTTTTGAGGAGAGTATTGTTGGTTACTTGTTGAGTACATTGCCTCTATTTGAGACCATTGAGGAGATCATTTGCTAGTCACTTGTGGATACATTTGTCTTTCATTTGAGGAGATCATTGTTGGCTATTTGAGAGCTCTTTGCTTGAGGGAGTTGTGCTTGTTTCTTGAGAGCTTATTGACATTGCATGAGGAAGATATTATTGAGAACCTATTGCTATTACTTGTGGAGATTGTCCTTGGTTGGTTGAAGTCCTCATTGTTATTGCTTGGAGAGGTTTTCATTAGAGAGCTCATTTGCCATACATTTGAGAGTATATTGTTGAGCATTGTTGTCATCCATTTGAGAGAGTATTTGTCATACATTGTTGAGATCATTGTGGATCATTGTTGTCATCCATTGAAGAGTACATTGCCATTCATTGTTGAGTTCATCATTGAGCCTTGCCTTCATTGATTTGTGGTTGAGATTTGAGTGCTACTTGTGCATGATTGGTTGAGCCTTTGAGAAGGCTTTTGGGATAGAATTTTGGACAGATTTGAGATAGCTTTTGTGCATGATTGGTTGAGCCTTTGAGAAGGCTTTTGGGATAGATTTTTGGATATATTTGAGATAACTTTTGTGCATGATTGCTTGAGCCTTTTGAGAAGGCTTTGAGGATATATTTGGGACAAAATTTGAGCATCATTGCTTGAGCCTTTTGTGAAGGCTTTGAGGATAGATTTGGGATAACATATGAGCAGGATTGTTTGAGCCTTGTGAGAAGGCATTGAGGTATATTTGTGAGTAGTGAAAGAGATATAAAATAAATACAGTGTGCCTAGTTGAGAAGATGGTGGAGCTAAAAGCCTAGGTAAATTAGTGATAGCCTAGGTAAGATAGGTGGATAGCCTAGTTGAGTAGATCAATGGATAGCCTAGTGAGTAGATAGATCTAGGGATAGCCTAGAGAGATCAAGGATTGCCTAGCTAAGGATCAGTGGATAGCCTAGCTGAAGGATGAGTGGATAGCCTAGCTGAGCAGATCAGTGGATAGCCTAGCTGAGATCAGTGGATAGCCTAGCTCGAGTAGATCAATGGGATAGCCTATAGGGAGCCCACCTGAGCAGATCAAGGATAACCTAGCTTTGAGCAGATCAAAGTAATCATTTGTATTGGGATAAGGATCCCTATTTATTTGTGAAATATTATAAGGAGATTATCTTGTGGACTACCCCACATTGGGGGAACCACGTTAAATCTTGTGTCTCAATTGTGTGTGGTGATTTGTGCACTTGCTTACTATTGCTATCTATGTTATTAATGCACACTGCTGTATTTGGTAATTGCAATTGAGGACACTAATTGATATTGGTTTGGAAAGAAAGTAAAAAGTGGGCGCTATACTGTTCACCCCCCTCTCAGTATAAGCTTGTGTTTTTTAGGCTAGGCTGCAGGCAGAGGTGACACGACTCCATTTTGTGGTGGAGACTTACCAGAAATGATGTCAACAGGGGCAGGCCTATACAAATGATCTAGAGACAGAGGTAGTATGCCTTGGAGAGCATCTACGAGATGATGTTGTTGCCAGTGGGTCATACCAGAGTCACCACAGTAGGACAAGGCAGTCCTCCTCTAGGATGGAGGCATCAAGGTCTAGGCAGAGAGCTGACAGGGCATGTGGTGGTAGATATGGGAGTTCATAGAGGACTCCGATTGTAGGTGGGATTGAGAGTCGTAGTACTGGTCCTGCATGACCATGGTAGTGGCTCGCGTGACTTTCTTTCCATTTTTGGATTTTTTAGCAGTGTGAAGTATGAGGACTCATTTTATTGCAGCCTATGGGCAACATGATGTATCTTTTTATCCCATACATATACACATATATATGAGCTTTTTATGTGGTTTATCATCATGTGTTTATTGTTTTATGAAATGTATGCAATTTGATTTATGAGATGATGATGGATGTCTACCCTGTATGCATATGTTGTAATGTGATTTGATTTGATTTTGTACATGCATGGATGTATGGTGAGATGGATGATTTATTGATTTAGAGGATGAAATGTGTAGACTATATGACATATTATGCTAACACCATAGACGATGTATATTGCACCAACTCATATGTAATGTTGTCATGAGACTATATAATGGATTTGTGAATAATGTAACTGAAATGGATGAGGTGAAGTAATATGAATGACATGATATTTAGAGAATGTCCATGAGGTTTTCACGAGGCTCAAAAACTCTAGTCAACTGATCAAAAGCTGTATACTAACCATGAAGGACTTTTTGACAATATATGAATCTGCTAGGATGACCAAGATACTCAACATCCCTATGTGTGCTAGTGAGTTCATTCCTGCGAGACATAAAGATACCACCATTGCCAGATAGGCTATCCACCAAACCTATAATGAGGATCACTCTTTGAATGCCACAATTTGGATTTTTGTACTCAGTTGGATTAGACCACTAGGTAATATAGGTGACCAAAAGCTAGCTCATCCACATGCAAAAATTGGTCTACACACACAAAGCTAATGTGGTAGACATATCATCATGCATTTAGGATATCGCCATTGCCATGTAGGCTATCCACCAAACCCTTAATGAGGATCACCTAAATGGTTTGTCAAATTCTAAGAATTCCAGGGATTCAAGCTCAAGCTCCCTTCTTTTCTTCAATTTTATTGGGATACTTGCTCATATGTAGTGATGATAATCATTGTTTATTTTGTATTTGATTTTTTTTGAGCAAGGGATTTGGGGAGTGGTGATAACCACTATTTCTTTTGCTTGTTACTTTTTGAGGATTTTGATTTTGAATTTTTGGGGAATTTGATTTTGAACTTTGATTTGAACTTTTGGGATTTTTGGAATTGGGTTTTTTGATAGTAGTGAGAACCACTATTTATTTTGGGGAATTGGGTAGGGAAGAGCTTGCCCTTTTACCAATTCTCAGCATTCTTGAACCATTTGCACAAGGGGATGAGCAGGATAAACTTTTTGCTTAAGGTTCCCTAGACCACTTTGTAGGTTTCATTTTTCCTTTCGCAAAGCTTGGATTTATTAGTGTGAAATGTTTTGGGATTTGATGTATGCGAGGCACAATCTAAGCAAGACTCTACCTCCTAAAAATATTGCTAGCCTTCTAAAAAATATGAGTAGAGACTGGATATGGTTGAGTGACCGAAAATCCTACTAACATTCTAAAACAAATGGCTAAGTGAAGGGAATAGACATGACTATGGAAATGTAGGAAATGTAGATGGAAATGATAAGTAACTATGGAATGAGGTGAATGATGACCTTGACAACATTGATTATGAATTAGGACTAGTGTACAATCTTAGTGCTAGACATGTATGAGCAATTCTAAAAAATGCAATGTGCGATGAAGAATATGCCTAACGAAAGTGATAATGCAATGGTATGCAACTTGATGGGAATGCAATATTTTTGTATTTTTATGCTTTAATGATGTTTTTGAGTTTTTTATTGATATGTATATACATGTGACCAACGGGCTTATTTGGGGGCCATTGGGGCGTTTGGGGGTGACCAAGGGGCTTACAGATGCCTTTGGGGCCTTTAGGGTTGACCTAGATGATTGTAGATAGTCTAGGGGTATTTTAGGTTGACCAAGCGGGTTGTAGACACCCTTGGAGCATTTTTGTTTGACCTAGATGGTTATTGACCGCCTAGGAGCATTTTAGGTGACCTAGATGGTCAATGACACTCAGAAAGTGTTACGGACTACCTAGAGGTGTTTGGTTGTGACCAAAGGGCTTATAGATGCCTTTGGGGCTTTTAAGGTTGACCTAGATGATCGTAGATAGTCCAGGAGCATTTTTATTTGACCTAGACAATGAAAAATTGCTAGGAGCCTTTTGGGTGACCTAGACGGTCAACCACACTTAAAAAGTGTCTATGACTTCCTAAGGGTATTTGGTTGTGACCAAAGGGCTTATGGATGCCTTTGGGGATTTTAAGGTTGACCTAGATGATCATAGATAGTCTAGGAGCATTTTTATTTGACCTAGACGATGAAAACCCTCTAGGAGCCTTTTGGGTGACCTAGATGGTCAATGGCACTTAAAAAGTGTCTACGACTACCTAGGGGTATTTGGTTGTGACCAAAGGGCTTATGGATGCCTTTGGGGCTTTTAAGGTTGACCTAGATGATTGTAGATAGTCTATGAGAATTTTTATTTGACCTAGATGGTGAAAACCACTAGGAGCCTTTTGGGTGACCTAGATGGTCAACGACACTTAAAAAGTGTCTACGACTACCTAGGGGCATTTGGTTATGACCAAAGAGCTTATGGATGCCTTTGGGGTTTTTAAGGTTGACCTAGATGATCGTAGATAGTCTAGGAGCATTTTTATTTGACCTAGATGGTGAAAATCGCTAGGAGCCTTTTGGGTGACCTAGACGATCAACGACATTTAAAAAGTGTCTATGACTGCATAGGGGTATTTGGTTGTGACCAAAGGGATTATGGATGCCTTTGGGGATTTTAAGGTTGACCTAGATGATCGTAGATAGTCTATGAGCATTTTTATTTGACCTAGATGGTGAAAAACCGCTAGGAGCCTTTTGGGTGACCTAGACGGTCAACGACACTTAAAAAGTGTCTACGAATGCCTAGGGGCATTTGGTTGTGACCAAAGGGCTTATGGATGCCTTTGGGGCTTTTAGGGTTGACCTAGATGATCGTAGATAGTCTAGGAGCATTTTTATTTGACCTAGACGGTGAAGAACCACTAGGAGCCTTTTGGTGGTGCTCTCTAAGCATGAAACGACCATAAGTGAAGGATGTTCAAGGGTTTAGGATCCTCGACACCTTCAAGGGAGGCTAGGTGATAAGTTTTGGGCCCGATTTGACTAGTGATGACAAAGGGACCTAACTAGTTTACCGCAAATTTGTCCCGTAGGTGGGGCGGCAAGCTAGAGTTCTGTTGGTTCTCTTTTAGGATGAGATCACCAACCTAAAAGTCTCTAAGATGGACTTTCATATTGTAGGCTCTTTTGAGCCGCTCTTGATACACACGTAGATGCTCAAGAGCATTAATGCGATGTTCATCCAACAATGTAAGCTGATCTAGGTGAGCTTGTCGCGCATTATCATCATCGATAAACTCCTGCATGGATATGCGTAGCGATGGGATTTCTAGCTCTAGATGCATGACTTCCTCAGCGCCATACACTAGTGAAAATGGGGTTGCCCTAGTGGGCGTCCGAATGCTAGTGTGGTAAGCCCATAGGGCAAGCGGCATTTGTGTGTGCCAATCGGTATGATTCTCTTTGACTATTTTCTTCAATATGGCAATTAATGTCTTGTTTGATGCTTCTGCTTGCCCATTTGCTTACAGATAATAAGGTGTTGAAAAGTTGTGCTAGATATTATATTTTGCTATCAAAGCACGCACATATTTATTCTTGAATGATGTCCCATTATCCAAAATGATCTTGGATGGAATACCAAAATGACAAATGATATTATGCAATATGAACTCCGCTATATGGGGTCCTATCATAGTGGTAAGGGGGATTGCTTCCACCCACTTTGTGAAATACTCGGTAGCCGTAATGATAAACATGTGATGACCCGAGGATGCAGGGGAGATTTTCTCGATTAAATCCAATCCCCATTGCGAAAATGGCCAAGCCGATTGGATCGGTTGTAAGGCCTGAGAGGGTACATGTGTCAAGTTAGCATGGTGTTGACATTTCATGCACTTCCTCACATATGTGCAACAATATTGCTCTAAATTTGGCCAATAATAGCCCATGCAAAGAATGCGCTTTGCGATGGCCATGCCACTGAAATGGCCACCACAAGTACCATCGTGCGCTTGGGCCATTGCCCAAGTTGATTCTTGGTGCTCTAAGCAACGAAGGAGGATTCCTTCGTAGCTCCGATGGTACAGGATGTCTCCTAACAAGACATATTTTGCCACCTTCCATTTAAATGTCCTTTTGGTAGCATGCGACAATCCAGGAGGGAGGTTACCAAGCTTTAGGTATTCTCTAATTGGTGCGGACCAGTCCTACTGTGTGGAAGCCTTGATTGCATGAATTGCCTATCCCTCATGAAGTTCATCCCGAGAAAATGTTGATTGGGAAAGAACTTGTAAGAATAGCATTGTGCTACTATCAAAAGGGGTTTGGGGGAACAAAGTCCCCCAAGCGGCATGATTCAAGCACTCATGAATGTGCGAGAATATCTCTTGATGAGGTTCTATTTGAATCAAGTGGACTTCTGGCGTGGCTTGAGTGCTCTCACGCTCAACCGCTGATTGCGATAGCGTCTTGACTTGAATGGTTGTCATCTCGTCTATGGGGTCTTGTGGGATCAAGGACCCTAAGGAGGCCATTGTATCCACAAAATGATTAGATGATCGAGGGAGTGCCTCGATGTCATACCATTCAAAATTTGCCAGGAGTTTATCCACAAGGGCTTTGTAGGCTTGCAGAACTGGGCACTTGCACTGGTAAATTCCCTTGACCTGGTTCACTATAAGCAAGGAGTCACCAAAAATATTGAGTTTGTTTATTTTCATGGTGATAGCCATTTGAAGACCTATGAGCAAGGCTTCGTACTCGACATTGTTATTGGTACACGAGAAATTGATTTTAAATGATAGGGGTATGGGAGCCCCATGCGGTGTGAAAAACATGATCCCTACGCCACCCCCTTGCTCGCATTTGGAGCCATCAAAGAAAAGAGTCATATCTTCCTGTGACTCAGGCTCGTCAAAATCGAGCGATTCTGATATTTGGAAGACTCCATCATCGGGAAGCTCCATGCTAAGAGGCTGATCATCCTAGAGAGGAGCCTCTGCAAGTTGATCAACAATGACCTAGCCCTTGATTGACTTTTGTCCAATGAATTCCAGGTCGAATTCTATCAACAACATGATCCATTTCATCATGCGACTACTATGATAAGTATGACTCATCATGTATCACAATGGATTCTCTTTAGATACAACATACGTAGTGTGGCTGAGCATATAGTGTCGTAGCTTCTTGGTAGCAAAAACCATCGCTAGACATAACTTTTCAATGTATGCATACTTGATCTCATAGCTAACCAGGGTGCGACTGAGATAGTATGTGGCCTGTTCCTTGTGCAATTCATTGTTTTGGGCTAACATGGCACCCAATGCAGTCTCAATAGCTGAGATATATAATCGGAATGACACCCCTGGTCTAGGTGGAGCTAACACTGGCGACGAAGCCAGGTATTGTTTAATTGCATCAAAGGCATCCTGACACTCATCATCCCAGTGGAATGTGACCCCCTTGTGCAAGAGTTTGTTCATGGGTCGACACTTGTCCGACAATTGTGCTATGAAGCATTTGATGGATGCAATCCTCCCCTACAAGCTACGAAGCTGCTTGATGGTAGTCGAGGGAGGCATTTCAAGGATTGCCTTGACCTTGTTAGGGTCCACTTCGATGCCTCATTTGGAAACTATAAATCCCAAGAGCTTTCCAGATGTGATGCCAAAGATGCACTTCTTGGGGTTCAATCTCACATTGTGTTCAATAAGGCGATCGAGGACTTTGTGCAAGACATCTAGGTGCTCATGACGTAATAAAGATTTAGCTAGTAAGTCATCCATGTAATCTTCCAAAATCTTGTGCATGTAGTCATGGAAGATATATGTCATGGAATGCTGGTAGGTGGCACCAACATTTTTAAGGCCAAAGGGCATGACCTTGTAACAAAATGTTCCCCAAGGTGTTGTGAACGCTATTTTGAGCTGGTCTTCAGGGTTGATACGAATCTGATTATACCCAGAGAAGCCATCCATAAGGGAGAGCATTTCATGGCCTATGGTGGCATCTACCAGGGCATCGATGCTTGGCAAAGGAAAATCATCCTTAGGACTCGCTTTGTTTAGGTCTCAAAAATCAATGCAAATGTGAATCCTCCCGTCAGGCTTCTTGATAGGGACCATGTTGGACAACCATGGTGGATAGTCTATAGAAATGACAAACTTGGCATCCAATAGTTTTTGTAGCTCATATTTGACCATCAAGGCCATTGTTGGGTGCATCTTTCTCAACTTTTTCTTGATAGGCTTGGCTTTGGGGTCAAGCGTTAGATTGTGGGTGACCAGATTTGGATCTAGTCCCGACATGTCTTTGTAAGACCATGCAAAAGCTGCCTTCTTCTCTGTGAGAAGGGCTATGTAATCGGCTTGCTCTTTGAGGGATAGGCTTTCCCCTAGCTTGATACATTATGGGTTTTTAGGATCTGAGCTGATATCTTTGTCAACCGTAGGCTCGATTGACATATGCGACCCCTCCTCCAACTGGTGGGGAGTAGGGATCAAATGGATGTCGTCAGCTAGATTTAAATCCTCGATGGGAACCTCGGGTTCCTCCTCAGCATGGAAGACATCATGAGTTGGCCCTAGTGGAGAAGTGAAACAACCCACTGCAAGTCCAATACTCAGAGGGTGATGGGGGTGAATCCACATGATCCCAATCAATAACATCTAGATCTAGATGGCATGGCTTGGAAGGATCGACTGGGTTGTGAAGTGGTGTGGTCAAATCAATGGAGATCATATTGATGGAATGTGTCTACTCTCTAGGACCATGGGCATGTGACTGTATATTGATATCATCTCCCACCCCCAGATGTGGTTCTAGGGGAATGGGGATCACTGGATCCTGTCTAGGGAATAGACTACAGGATGGGATCATTAGGCTCAAGGAGCTCCATGTGTGTGGGTGGGTCAGGGAAGACCTCATGGTGAATCTGGCCTAAATTGATAGGCCTTGCCCTTAAGCATGGGCCAATGTGCAACTGACGATAGACTTCTTCTATGTCGATGGGCTCGTGATGATGATGCAAGTAATGAGGACCAAGGTATGCCCTCTCTGTTTCATCCTCATAGTCACTGTCGTATATGGGAATCTCATTGTTGCCTCTTGGGATCGGGCGATCAGGTAAGTGTGGTCCCATATATGCTCATTCCTCATAATCATTGTCATGGATGAGGACTTCTTCATTCTCGTCTCACAGCATTTCAAGCTCACGAGGATCCAACTGCTCAAGCAAATTAATTGCACCCTCCTTGGGAGGTCTAGCTTCTTGTGGGTGAACCGGCTCTTCAGGAGGAAGGAGCTACTACCAGATGGGATCAAGGAAAGGGAACATATGTAGGAGGTCCTCCTATTGGTCATCAATAGGAACAACTTGTGAATGATCACTATCCGACTCAAAGGGGTCATGTGGCACCACCTCGTAACCCGACTCATCATCTGAGGTCCATTCATATGAGGTGCCTTGATCTGATTCATCATAGACATGGGGACAACTTCGTGAACCCTCCCCTCTCTCAAAATGTGGGAGAATGTCACTGAGGATCATGGGGTTCCCATCTGGAAGTGGGAAGTAGTCCCCTAGGGAGTAGATTGTATTGGGATTGGCATAAGGGTCTTGAGCCAACCCATCCCCATAGCCTATATTTAAGCGATCTAGGCCATCCGTGAGGACATCTAGAGGCAAGGGATTGTTGTGTCCCACTCCCGACTTGTCATATGGCATTTGGTATCTCGGTTGATAAGGGATTCTTGTGCCTTGCTCATATAGGCCTAACCCATAACCATGCCAGTTGCATAGGTCAAGGTACTTCAGGGTGAAGTTAGGGTTAGACAAGTAGTTAATGTCTTCTTCAAAAGGCTCCTCATCCTCCTCCTACTGTTGGTAAGGTTCGATGCCATAGTCAAGGCCCCCATAGAAAAAATTCATTTGATTAGGGGGAATACCAAGAGGCACGATAGTGCCTATGGGAAGACGAGGTCTACCCATGTCTTGCACCGACTCTATAGTAGGAGTAGTGGTGACATTCCTAACCATGTATTCTCCCAATACGATAGAAGCTAGGTGCATTGATTTGTGCTCATCGTTTGCCTCGTGTGGTGTCTCTTCATCATCCAGGCTAGGTATCTCCTCTGTAGAGATAGTGGATATGGTCGGTTGGACCTCATCAATGGGCCGCTTCTCTGGGTTCCTAGGCAAAGGATCCATTGGTGTACTAGGCATCCAGGGTGGAGCCGATGATGAGGATGGCATGGTATTCGGTAGTGGTGGGGTCGAACCTCGGTTGGATTTATTCGACTAAAAATCTAGATGCGTTGATGGTAAGGTCGACTCGGGTAACTGTTGCACCATGTTGTAGTACTTGAAGGGCTCTAGGTCTATGGGGATGACATGAACTTGCCCTTCATGAGTGTATTTGAGGCACTGGTGAGTGATGGAGGGAACACACTTCATGTCCCTGATCCATGGTCTTCCTAACAAGATATTGTATGCCATCTCACCCTCTAGGATGTGGCACATTGTAGGGATGATATTTTCTCCTACTTGGATAGGTAGGATGATTGTACCAACCATTGAGCATATGGCATCATTGAATGCTTGGAGGGTGTAGGTAGATGTAACAATGTGGGATGTTGGGAGCTTCAGGTGCTTGAGAGCTATTGTAGTTATGATGTTGCTTGAAGACCCAGTGTCTATCAACACTCTCTTGTATGGTGTTCCATTCACACATGCGATGATGTGCAAAGGGGGATCCACCATATCATGCAGAACCAGTTTAAGTTCATCTTCTCGAAAGGTAATCACCGGTTCCATGCATTGCCGCACATGCCCCACAAAGTTGTTGAAGGAGTTAGACTCCTGGGGCTGAAGCTCAATTGCCTTAAGGATCTCCATCAAGGCTTCTCTATGAGGTTGTGATTGTTGGATGAGCTCATAGATGGAGAGCCAGGCAGATGTTGTTCTTAAGCTCTGAGTGAGCTTACTCTTAATGGTAACTACAGGCTTAGGTGGGAGGCTCAGCCCGGGAGGTGGTATAGGCTGCGATGTCGAAGGGACATCACTCTGAGCCATAGGTGGTGTGGCTGGACTTGGATACCACCTATTTCTTGTCACAATACTGACCATGCCAACATACCCTTGCTTAGGAGGGGCATGGTGAACCTCATTCACCTGGGGCACTGGTTTGGCCTGCTCTACATGGGCAGGCAAGGGGTCCTTGAAGACCTCCATCTATTGGTTGTTTGGTGCGATAGGGTTGTCTACCTAGAGGGCATTCCTATCAATTAGGTCTTGCACCAAGTGTTTGAATTTGTAGCACATTTGCACATCATGCCCATTTTGCCTATGAAACTTGCAATATAGGTCTTCTCTGTATCCTTTGGGCTTCGGTGCATTTGGGTCGATAGGTCGACTCTCAGGTAGATGGATTGCATTGGCCGCTAAGAGGTGGTCAATCAATGAGTCCATAGATTCTGCAATGGGCATGAATTATCGCTTGGGGTGATGCTATTGATTTTGCCCTTGACCATTCTGGTTATCCTTGGCATAGTTCCTAGGAGTGGCCTGATAATTAGGCTTTTGAGGTGGCATGGCTTGCGCTGGCCCTGGGACACTAATTGCAACCTGATTTACTACTGCTAACTTCGGTTGCACTGGGGTGTTTTTAGCATTCTTGTTCCATTCCTTCTTGCGAGGCTTTGCAATCTCACCCTCTTGAATCTTGATTTCTTCGATGATCCTAGCCTGTGCTAAGGCATCTTCAAGAGTAGGGTATTGCTGCAACTGCAACAACAAGGAGATTGGCTTCAAGAAACTTTTGGAGAACATCTGAGTCAACTCCGACATGGGGAGAAGATAAGGTAGCTTGGCGAGTAGGGTTCACCATCTATTGCCATAGTTTGTTATTGACTCATCGTCATACTATTTCAACCTAGCTACATCGGCCAGCATTGCCTTCCTCTTGGTGTTGAAGGCAAAGCGCTCTAGGAATGCATCCGCAAGTTGATCCAGACTATGGATGCTATGCTTAGGGAGTTGGTAAAACCACTCAAAGGTGGGGCCAATGAGGGTAGTCACAAATGTCCTCAAAAGCAAAGCATCATCATCATGAATGCCAAAGCATTGGCCTAAGAACCTAGTGACATGCTCTTGCATGTCCTCTTCTCCCTTGAAGGTGGCCAATTGAGGTAACTTAAATTGCTCTGGATAGGGAGGCACAGGTACTGAAGGATGGATGGGTTGACTATGCAACTGGCGCATAGTGGGCTTTTGAGATCCCGACCTAGAGGTCTTGTTCTCAATTGACTCCAAGCATTCTAGCAATGCTTTATACGGGCCTGAGGACTTAATCTCCTCATCCTTGTTCACATCTTGTGATGGAGGTCTAGGGTCCTCCAACCTATTGTAGGGTGGTGGTAAATCACCCCCCTACCTTGGTAAGGTATCTCCACATACTCTACTTCTGGCTCATGCTCAGTATAGGCCCCGTAAGGCGTCTCTCGAGCTGGTCTATAAATGGGGGTATCCACCCATGGTGGGTGCCCTATGTTTGGCCTAGGAGGCATCTCCCGATCTGGCCTAGGAGGTCATGGAGGTAACATTGGATAAGGTCTCGGGGACCTCTCTCGAATGAGCATGGGTTGCCTCGGATGGACTTCCTGCCTATGTGTCTTAGGGGTAGGGACCCTCTCTCGTAAAGTCTTCTAGAATAGCTCATTGGTCTGTCATTCGATCCTTTCTTTCTCAAGCTGGTGCAAGTGGTCTAATTGCTCTTTGTCTCATCGAAGCTACTTGAACTGAGCTTGGCATTCTGTATATCTTGCAACCACTTGCCTGATTTGATCCATAGTGCGAGGCCTAGGGGGCCTAGGAGTCTCACCCTAGGGCTGACCTCATTCAAGATACTCTATGGTCTCCATAGGGTGCTTGCCTCTCTCGAGGTTCACCACATTGACTCGAGGTTTGGGTTGGAACATATGTTCATTATACTCAACTGGTGTAGAGGCACATCGGGCATGCATGAAATATTGTTCTTGAGGAAAATCTGGGATCTCCTCATGTCTTCCCTCTTGGACGAGGAAAGGTAGGGCAGAATTGGCTCACCCCGATCGATGAGTGTCATTCCCATCGGGCTGCATGAGCTGTTGTATCCTATCAAGGTGATGCAGAGGTAAAGTCGTATCGACTTGCTCCGACCAGTGTGTGAAGTCATGCTCCTACCTATGATTAGGTGTGTCAGCCTTGATGGGTACATGGATGCGTGGCACCACTCTATCTATTAGCACCTCGGTGCATAGTTGCCTTTCACCAAGGAAGGCCTATGAAATATCTACATACCGAGAACACTCTCCCAAGTAATGCTCATCATCCCTCGGGGTGTCTCATAGAGGATCCCTTTGGAGATGAGGCTCGTGCCCTACTATCTTGGGGCTAGGTGGAGTAGAAGCTCACCAGGGAGGTATAACCAAGTCCCTAGGGCTATATCGAAGATGATTCATGTCTCCTAATCCACTCTCCATAGCTTCCACCCATGTTTGGGCTTGGCTACGGGTGTGCACCATCATGCTCCTCTATCAATACCCCAAGTGATTATCTTCTTTACAAATTTTTAATGAAATAACAAATAGAAAAGGAAACACCCAACAGATAGATGATTATCTCTTTTAAGTTTTAGATGTGAGTCCCTAAACTATTTTGTGTGTTTCAGATGTGTTGTTTGTAAATAATGACCTTGTGTCACATATTTGAAATATTGTTGGATGATGTACTCAAATGTTTAAAGGATTTCACCTATATACTCACACAAGCTAAATATGGTGATGAAATCCATATCCAATGAGGTAGCATAGGTACTACCAACCCTCACCCAACACCCCGTGCGTAGTGATACACCTCTCCGAAGAGGAGTGCATGCTATTTTGCATGGTTAGGATAGATCTTGGATCGGCCTTGGCCATGGATGGGTCCTGATGATACTCTTTCACATGAGCCAATCAAGTGGTAATGACATCCACTGTTGGTCTCGATCGACGGGTTGGATGTGAGAGCCCAACGCCACCGATGTTAAGATAAAACGTGATGTGTGGGGTTCCTTTTAATCCCAAGAAAGTAAGCAAAGAAGCATTCAATGATCCTTCACTAAATGCATGCAAATAAGTGTGTTTTACTTTCAAAAATTTAGGATAAAGAACCTACAAATGTAACTTATGAATGCACAACCCTAAATGATAACTTACCCATTGGGTAAGCCACAAGCAATCAAGCCATAAAGATGCATTGCTACTGTAAATTTCTTTCGATTTTTCTTCTTCTTTTTGTTGCTTTATGTTATAAGAAAAGTAAAAATATGACTTTTAACCTTTCTATGCAAACAAATGATGCAAGAAAAACCAATTTTTACAGTCTCTAAAAATGCAACAAAAAAACAGAGGGTTTAGGCACTCACCTTATCAGTTTTGAGACCTCCAAATTCTGGGTTTTTGAGCAAAAATTTCTCTGTTTCTTCAACGCTCCAGGGTGGGATGATTAGAAGCCCTACCACCATCCCAGGGTGGGATGGTGAAGCCACCATCCCAGGGTGAGCCAGATAAAGGTTCTGCCACCGTTCCAGGGTGGGGAGGGGAGCACCTGCAACACAAAAAGGGCAAAAATTGCAAAAATGAGGTCAAATTTTCACCCAAAGCACAAGGGACAAGGGTCCCACCATGATCACCACTGAAGTAGGGAAAAAATGGTGCACCTAATTATGAATAAAAATATGTGTATCTATCCTCTATAGCTTATGAGCATCAAACGGAAGCATGCATGTAAAAATGGAAGCAAAACCAAACAACAAGGTATGAAATAAAGCGAGTATCCTTCTTATTAATTTGGTGGATCAGATCCAAGGTTACACAGAAGTCCCCTTGAGGGCTCAAAGGTGATACAATTTTTACAAATTTTGGGTGCCCAAGGATCAAATCCTTCAAGAAATCCGGGTGCACATCCAGTGTCCTTCCTCGTACCCACAATCGAGGTGGGCGGGCCAATGCCACCGCTGCTTGTATATCTGATCTTTTATGTCTTTTATTCCTTCCCAATGCCTTCTAGAAACCTACACCTACACACAAGGAAGCCAAAAGGGTCAAATAGCAAGTGCGTGTGATGGAAAACATGCAATCCCCACAGGCACCAAAAGACTAGTAAAGGGCATATATATTAAAAACATATCAAATCAACTCATAATGACTTGAAATTTTATGGAGATGTTAAATAGGAGGTTTTGAAGGGATATCACCAAAAATATATCTGAAATTGCATCCGTAGGCCCCTCGATTTTGCGCCGCCCATCTGCAACCTACGAAGACCAAGACAAGCAATTCCCACCCCTAAACATGTCCAAAACACATGAAACTTGGAAAGAATACATAAATAAACATTTTAAGACTACCCATGTGGTTATATTTTCAAAATGAGGTGCATATCCATCTGCATGCACCTGGGGTGCCCGGATGGGCCCTACGAACCTACAAAAACTTCAAAATGTGATATCTCGGCCAATATAACTCCAAATTGCATGAAATTTGAACTGTAGCATCCTATGATAGTCTAGAATAAGCCTAAAAAAATAGTAAAGAAATTATGCACATATTTCTCCTCATCCCAGGGGGACGGTGGTGACTACAACTAATTGGAGGGCACCCTGGGGTGGGATACCCACCAATTTTGCACACCTTTTGCTACCAATCCCACTTGGGAATGGTCCTAAACACTCTAAGGGGTATTTTCATCAAATTTTGTGAAGAAATTCACCCGGATGGTAAAGTTATGCCCAAAAGACCCTCTTGAAGTCACCCGGTAACCTCCTTCGCTAAGAAGAGATTTCGAGGGAAAGAGAGCACAATAAAGTGAGGGGAAATATCGGTAGAACTCCATTGCATATCCTAGAACTCCTCTCTATATTTTTGTGTGGAAATTGAATCCATTTTATAGCCCAAAGGGGCTTATGTGCAAAAAGGCATGCAAGGGCATGCATGGCAGGAGGTGCCATTTGTCAAAAAGGAGGCATGCATTGGATGGGGAAGAGAATCTCCCCTTTTAGCCTCCATTATGAAGCATGTCATAAGGATTCAGTGCCCTCTGACCCGCATGCTTCAATTGGTGGGGTAAATGGCAGTTTTTGGGTGCCATTTGTCCCAGATTTGACTTTTTTTGGGTCAAACTTGCTCACCGTCCCACCCTGGGACGATGGCTCACCACCATCCCAGGGTGGGATGGTGGGAATATGCCACCATCCCAGGGTGGGACGGTGGTGAATTTTGGGCCAAAACCTCCCAAAATTGGGCCAGAAGCCTCCAAAACCTCTTTCGGAGTGGCTAGAACCACTGTGAGCCTTCTAAGGGCTGCCCAAGGGGCCATATGATGCCAATTTGATCATTGTTTGTGGATGCTTAATCGGGTTAACCATATTTTAGTGTCTACAGTTCCCTTCATCCATCTAGGTCATTAATATTTCATTCATTGCATAGGCTCCTCTGCCCTAGATTCATTTCTATCTTTTATATGGTTTTCATATGGTTGTGCGATCATCCATACACCTATAATTTTTCTTGTTGAGCAATTAGGGCACTTTTTGGTACCCTACTATAATTTCTCTTTCTTTCCTCTATTCTATATTGTGGTTTCACCTCCAATTTTTTGTTGTAACTTCTACTTCTCCATGGCATCTTCTTCTTGAAAATGTCTCTCCTACTTGAATTTGCCTTCACTATTTTGATTTTTGGTTATCCCCCTCCTACTCCTATTTATAAATTTAAGTTTGGGTGAGAGCAGTTATATCTGCTTTGTGGGTTGCAACGCCACCCAATTGCATGTGTTTTTATTTTTTTAACTCTGTCTTTTTTTTTTTATATATTTGCACTACTTTTTCTCGTTGATGTCTTAAGGTCACTATAGAAGTCATACGACCACACAAACTTACACTTATACAACATCCTCTATCGATTTGCCATTTCGTTCATCCTATTATCTTATTGTTTCTTCTATCGTATTGTTTGTATGGTCAATGTCCAATTGCTCAATCATACGGTTCCATATCATGCCTTCATCGTGCTCTTCATTTTTATGGTGTCATACTCTACAATCTTCTTCCTATTTGGGTTTGTACGATTCCTTGTACAATCTTCTTCATCTTGTGTTTGATCTATATGACATCCTATCGTACAATATCCTTCCTATCTCTGACCTGTACAATGCCCTATTGTATGGATTTGACTTATACACCCATCTTCCATACATTGGTTTACTACTTCATTCATACGACATCTAGTTAGGTTTATTTGAACTAAGTCCTCTTCTAGACTTAGTGATCGAGTTTGCCTTCTTATCCTTTCTTGAACTTGTGAAACTTGTTGTTTCCTTATGCAAACTTGTTCTTCCATGTTTCTTCTTTAATATCTTCCTTTTCCATGCAACAATGCCATGGCCGTTCCCATTGCTATTGGGAAAATTTCCCTGTCTTAGGACTACCTTCTCCCACATTTGGGTTGTCTAAGATCTGTTCGGTTCCTCGATCATTCATGATGACTTCTTTAATTTTTTTGTTGACTTCAAGGTGGTCATAACAACCCAACTTGATAGTCACATCCAAGTTTATTATTTTGTGCTATATCTATGGATGGTCCTTCCAACCCCCTATGTTTATCTTACAACATAAGGGTAGTAGTGTCACAACCCATAATGATTCTTCTATCCTTAAAAATTTGAGAGTGTTTTTTTAATATATAAATTAACTCTAAGCAAGTCTGAGCCTAATACTAGCCCCTCAACTAGACGATAGTGAAACCAAGAAGACCATTTTTAAAAGGTCGACTACAACACTATCATAAATAATTACGGAACAGATCTCAAGGACCCTATCCTTATCTTTCTACAAGGATTTCCTAGTCACCAGTCCTAAGGAAATACTTGACTCAAGTTAACTTTCACTAGTAACTATTCTACTCCTTTCAGTCTATCGAAAGGATTGTCCCTCTTCGGTCCATCGAGAAGGTCACTCCTTTCATTCCTTCGAAAGGGCATTCCTTTATGGTCCTTCGAAAGGTCACTCACTTTTTAGTCCATTGAAAAGGAAAATTCCAATCCCCGCACAACCACACAAGTCCATCTGTGTGGGTGCGTTTAGCACCAAGTCTTTCTTTAACATCCCCAATCACCCATCCTTCGGTAAAGTTAACATGACAAACCTCCTACGCCCTAGACATGCTGACCACACTTCAGCCTCTAAGAAGGTAACACTTTCCTTCCTTTAAGAAGGTCAATAGGACGTCAACCCAAAAGGTGCAAGAGTTGTAAAAGGAAACTCCCCTACTATTATGCAGAGCCCTTGCTATCACAATAGTAGAATACAACCGATTAGCTTACTCCTACATTTTCCTCGATCAATAATAATTATGGAGTTACGCATTCTGAGTTAACTCCTAGGGATGGTAAGTCCATTACATTACCCAACTCCCCAAGCCAATCTGGAGGTCCTTCCGATAATGACACTTCAATTTAACACAATGAGACTTAACTGAACTAATGTTTTTCCTCGAGTGAAAATATTCCATCGAATCCCACTCACAACTAAATGAAAACCATACATTAATTCATCGCAAACTCACACGGATTAAACAATCTCATAGGTAGAGAGCTAGATATTAATAAGATGATAATAAGGCATAACTCAAGAGAACTACCACAACTATCGTAGAGATTGGAATTTATACACCTTCATAATTTACAAATATCAATATAAAATTCAAGAGTCACTACTCTATCGGATAGGCGATCATTCACATAAACAATAGTCTCACTTCTCCAACACATCTTTACAGAGAAGGAATTCATAATTACACAATCGAATATAAATATTCTTTAATACAATAGACTGATTCACAATATGATATCCAATCATAATATTTGGACAAGCCCAACTTCTTTAGCATCACAGTTGCAGTGTCAAGTAGTCTTCTAAAGCTCCCAACAACCAGGTACAACATTCATCGTTCACTTCCTCCATGATCTCCATAGATAAACCAACCGAGAACAGAGATTGCCATCTAATGGGGATCAAAGATGGCTCCAAGAAAATTCATATGCGACATTCAAATGCGCACTTTCCCCTCTTTGATGCTTTCCAATTGCACACAACAACATTTCCAGGAAGCAAGATATTTTGCACACTTACAATGTAAATCAATTCACACGCAAGAGAATTCCAAAACATGTTCATTTATGTTTTATCCATTCCAAAGTCATTCCATAAAATAGAGACTCAACAATACTTTAAATCTCATCTAGTTTAAGCAATCACACTAATCACACTCGATATAAGTATTTCAATAGGTTCACACATCAATCCGTAGACTTCCAACGAACTCTATGGATCTCCAAGATGAAATACAAACAACAATCAAAACCATGAAATAACATCAATTTTTCATAATCGTTCCATCGATTCCTCATAGCAATTTTAGGTTTATTCCTTCATTTATCAATTCGTATATCAAAAGCTCCATATAATATGTAAACACACATTTCAACCAAACATTACAAGTAACCCATATACCATGAAATGCTACTCCAATAAAATAGAAATGAAGATCTAGCACAAACATGCTTAATCTATTCATAACTAAACTTCCCAACATTCTCTACGTCTCAAAAAGGTTACCCGCAAGTATTTCCAGGATTCACACTATCCTTAACTAAGTATCCCACGAGAGGTATGTTTGAAGTGTAATTCTAGTTAGCAACTAATCGAGAAATCAACCATCATTCTCATCCAAAGAAAGGTGGTTTATTCATCCGAGGTACACCTGGTGAATCTACGTTCATCTCTAACAAGACTCTTAATAAACTCTACCTCAAGTCATTCTACACTCCAAGAGTTTCTATGGTATTCATCAATGAACTATGGCTTCACAGACCAGAACCACAGAGAACTACCAAATGAAATGGATTACACCATGCAACAATGCTTCAACTACACATATCGGAAGATAAAAACAATAGCTTTAGATTCTACGTAGCAGATACAAGATATACTTACCTTTACAACCACGAACAAGCTCACTACTCCATGCAGATTCTCAAGTCTTCATTCTCTTCTTTCCGACCAAGCACTCTGCCACCGTTCATTTTGTTATCTCTAGCCAAAAAAAACAACAACCTCTTCCATTCTCTCACACACAAAGAATGTTCTCATCCTCCATCAACCGTCCCAGATTTTTTGGAAACATTTTTTCCATGTAGTCTCCAACGACCGTTACTTCATAAATTCCACATTGTTCTACTATAACCACGATGGGTTTATTTATCATCCAAGTCCAATATGCAAGCCATTATCGCAAGAGCACTTCCATTCCATTAATGCCTAGCTACTAGATTATACTTACACATCATTCACTTTCAAGGTGGTATTACCAAGTAAAAATAGATCTTTTATAAACTATTTATTTCTTTAGGGAAAGCAATGAAATCATGCATATAACATATATCCAAGATCTTATCCTTAACATTTCAATCATAATGCAAATATCATAAAATCATGCAAGCAATCATAAGTCTAGAATTTCTTTATCATGTGCAAACTATGAAAAGCATCATCATCAAGGGTGAAGCATTCATCCATGTTGCTTCCCCAAATATTCCGACAACATAACCCATCACATCATTTCCCCCAGGCATTCCTGTTCTCGGTGGCTTATTCTTTCTCCACCCACAAGAAACCTATTTTTCTGCACAAGCACACAATCTATTAGCAACATCATATTCTTTCATAAAAACACTTCCTTGAAGCAATGATCCATTAATTGTCAAGCATTTCTTCATTAAAATATTTTATTTCCTACAAACCATCCATACTTGCAGAAATAAAGCATAGCATGTCAATTGTTCCTTGAAACAAAACATCTTAGCTAAACAAAATCCATCAAGTTCAAAGTCTACCAAGGGTGGGTCATGACATCCTCCCCCTTAGGCTTAACATAGTCCTCTGTGTTCATACAAGTATCTTCTTTTAAAAATAATCAAAGCAAACATTACAATGCATTTTTAAAGAGAAAAGGAAAATGCTTTTGCATATCGACTACTTTCTCCCAAGTAGTGTTTCTTTCAGAGTATTGGTCCCACTAGACCTTACACTACTCCAAAGTTCCTTTCCTCATCGATTTAGATCAGAACTCAAGGATTCTGACTTGTTCGAACCTCTATAGCCTCTGGATTCACCATCTGCAATTTAGAAAAATCCCATACATGCTCAGGGTTAGCAACATACTTTTTAAGCAAAGAAACATGAAAGGTGTTGTGAATATTGGATAGATTGGGTGGTAAGGCAAGTCGGTATGCCATAGGATTGATCCTTTCTATGATTTCAAAGGGTCCTACAAAATGAGGATCAAGCTTTGTGGACTTGATAGCACTCTTCTTTGGTCTCACCCTCAAGAACACTCTGTCTCCAACAACAAACTCTCTGGGTGATCTCTTAAGATCGACATAACTTTTCTGATGGTCTGCAGCTTCCTTCAATATTTCTCTGATCACCTTTAATTATTGCTCCATTTCTTTAACCATGTCTGGTCCAAGCGCAATCCGATCCTCTGGATTATCCCATGACAATGGTGTCCTACACTTTCTGCCATACAAAGCTTCGAATGGAGCCATACCCAATGTTGAATGATGACCATTATTGTAGGTAAATTCTACTAGATGCAAGTAATCCTCCCAATGGGTTTTCTGATCCATACAGTACATGCAAAGCATGTCCTCTAACACTTGGTTCACCCTTTCAGTTTGTCCATCAATTTCTAGGTGATAAGCTAAACTGATGTTCAACCTAGTGCCAATGGCTCGGTGTAAGGCTTGCCAAAACTCAGATGTGAACCTTGAGTCCCTATCCGATATAATTACCTCTAGAAAACCATGAAGCCAAAATATTTCCTTGGAAAATCTATTAGCCATAATTATGACATCATCCTTGGTGCTCCTGGGTATAAAGTGCGCAACCTTGGTCAGTCTGTCGACCACTACTAGGATTACGTCATGTTGGAACTTGGTCTTAGGTAGCCCTACTATGAAATCCATCGAAATCACTTGCCATTTTTGCATAGGCACATCATGAGGGTATAACAAACCAGTAGGATGTCTATGTTCCACTTTTACCTTTTGGCACTCGAGGCATTGAGCGATAAATTCAGTTATGTCCCTCTTCATTCCTGGCCAAAAGAATATCTTTTTCATATTCTCCCTCATTTTTGCTCCTCTTGGATGAGCAGAGTAGGGGGATCTATGAGCTTCATTCATGATCATCTTCCTCAGATCACTACTCTTAGGAATTACTACCCTATCCTTAAAGCATAGGAATCCATCCTTGATGCTAAAATATTTATTTTCATCTGGTTTCCTTTCCATATTTTCTCGGATTTGACTACAGTAAGCATCTTGACTTTGCATTTCCTTGACTTGGTCCATCAAGTCAACATGAATACGAGATAAGACTGCAATGTGTCTCCTTCTACTCAGAGCATCAACGACCTTATTCTCCTTTCCCTTAATGTATTCAATACCAAAATCATATTCCATGAGAAATTCCATCCATATTCTCTATCTAGCATTGAGCAAGGGTTGGGTGAACATGTATTGTAGACTCTGATGATCTATCTTTAGCTCAAAGGGTCTACCAACTAGATAGTGTCACCAACTCTTGAGAGCAAATACCACAACTACTAACTCTAAATCATGAGTTGCATAATTAACCTCATGCTTTTTCAGCTTCCTTGATCCATAGGCTACTACCACTTCTTGTGAGAGCACTCCTCCCAGTCCTTCTAGTGATGCATCTGTACACATAAAAAAACTTCCCTATGGATCAGGTATCTTTAGTATAGGAGGTGTAGTAAGCTTCTGCTTAAGTAAATCAAAGGTTATCTCACATTTTTCTATCCACTTGAATTCCCTCCCTTTCCTTTGAAGGTTGGTTATCGGTGAGGTGATCTTGGTGTAGTCCTTCACATATCACCTATAGTACCCAGTTAAGCCCATGAAACTTTGGACCTCAATCACATTTGTTGGCAATGACCAATTCATGATGGCTTCTATTTTCTTAGGATCTACAATGATTCCTTCAGCCAAAATAATGTGTCCTAAATATTGCACCTCTATCACATAGAATTCACACTTGGACAAGTTCCCATACAACTAATTTTTCCTTAATAATTCCAACACTATTATGAGGTGTTTATCATGCTCTATCTTATTTTGGGAATATATCAAAATGTCATCCAAAAATACTAGAACAAATCTATCCAAGTACTTCCTAAAGATACTATTCATCAGGTTCATGAATGTTGCTGGAGCATTCATCATACCAAAAGGTAAGATAGTAAACTCATAATGTCCATATCTAGTTTTAAAAGTATCCTCCTCTCCAATTGGTGATATCTCTACTTCAAATCAATCTTTGAAAATATTTTTGTGTCCTTTTGAGTTATTGAAGAGGTCTTCGATTCTAGGCAAAGGATATCTATTTTTGATAGTTGCCTTATTTAACATCCGGTAGTCAATACACAATCTTAAGGATCCATCCTTCTTCTTTACAAACAAAATGGTGCACCCCATGGTGACACACTCAGTCTAATTAGTCCTTTTTCCAACAATCCTTGTAGTTGTACCTTTAGTTCCTGCATTTCTATGGGATTCATTCTATAAGGAGCCCTATGGATAGGCTCTGTTCCAGGTTCAAGTTTGATAGAGAAGTCAAATTCCCTTTTAGGTGGTAATCTGAGTAAATTTTCTGAAAATACATCTCTAAACTCCTGAAGAATAGGGTGTTTCCCAAACACCTCTTCCTTTTTCCTTCCTCTATCTCATTTATCTTAACAATATATACCATTCCTCTTTTTTTGATGGCTTTCTTGAGTTGCATAGCCAAAAGGATTTGAGGTTGGAAAGCTCCTTGTAGGCTATTCACTCTACGAACAAGCCCATCAACATCTGTATATTCAACCCATCGATCCTAAAAATTAATCACTGCTTTATGCTCTTGTAGCCAATCCATTCCTATTACTATGTCAAAGGCATGCAATGGTGCAACATATAAATATCCTAAGGTCATTCCACTAGGTAAGGCAATTTTTGCCATAGGATAACACTGGTTCACAGAGTAGGTTTATCCTGAACCATACTCAACCTTCCACCCGTGTGCCAAGATTCTTGGCCTTTCTGTTATATCTTTAACTAAACTAGTGGAAATAAAATTATCTATAGCTCCACTATCAAATAAGATTTTAACACTTTTACCAAAAATCTTACCTTTTATCACTAGTGGTATAGCCTGAACCTCCAGATTCTAGTTTCTTGTTGTTGCATAAATATTGTACATTGGTTCCTTAGGTGCAGTTTCCTTGTACATTGGTTCCTTTCCTTTTGAACCCATCCCTATTTTCTATGGATAGTTGGTTGCATAATGTGATCCCTTACAAATATAACATCCTTATTTTGGTCTTGGATGTTCTTTTCATCTCAGCTCCCTTGCTGCTCCTTCTTTTGGTAGGTTAGTCTATCTTTGTGGTGATCTATTGCCACTGTTTCCATGATTATAGCATCTATGATTCCTTCCTCAAAATCTTCTTCTAAATTTTCCTTGTTTTCTATCTTCTTTCTCATCCTATCTTGTAATGCTTTTAACTGATTGTTCACGTTCCCACTTCATGAAACCTAAACTATTTCTCTTCCTTAGTGCCTCCTTGCCTTGTTCATCTAACCCCTCATAGTCAAAATAAGGTTTGAGATATGTTTCAACTTTCCTTGCTAACTCATAGGCCTTTTGCAATGTTTTAGGTTCTCGCATGTCCACTTCCTATCCTATCCTAGGATCTACTCCAAGTATGAACTTATGGACCTTCATTTTCTCAGTGTAAGCGGGTACATACTTCACCAACTTAACAAATTTCTGATAATATTTCTCCACTATTCTAATTCCCTGATGAAGTTTAGTAAATTCATCAAATTTCTGGGAATAGAAGTATTTCATGAGAAATATTTCTTTGAAAGCTTTTACAAACTCTTCCCATTTTAAGTCAACTATAGCTCGCTAGCTTTCGCTCTTCACTAAGGGTTTCCCACCAAGCTAGACCATCTCCTTGCAAATGTAATGTAGCATAAGATGTTCGAGTGCCTGAGGAGAAGTTCTTCATGTTACAATATGTCTCTATCTCCTTCAACCAAGCCTCGGCCTTATCCCCATATTCCTCTCCATTAAACTTGGAAGATTTCAGATATTTCATCTCCTTGCCCAGCTCAACCTCTAGTCGAACTCTTGCTAGTTGCACCTCTGTAAGAGGTTCATTCACTCGTTCCCCTCTCGGGTTACCAAATTGCGTTTCTTGACTTAACACAACATCCAACAACTATTTTTGGGTCTCCACCTACTCACAAAGTAGAGCCACTATTTTAGTAAGATTTTCTCTTTCATTGGGGTTTTCTGAACCAACATCATGTGCTTTATTCTATGCATTGGTTCCTCATGTTTACCTTGTTGTTGGGGGAACACTTCCTCTTATTCTTTTTGGTGGCATTTTCTCTAGCCACACACAAAAGATATAGTAGGTATTCATTAGCATTTAGCCTTTCAAATTACTCCTCCTACTAGTAATTGTTTACCCATAACATCCAAATCAGTTCAATTAGATTTGCTTCTATTAGTTTCCTCTATTCACTAATGTCTAGTATGTTTCCCATCACATACTAAAAACTAATTCTTGCGTAGTGAACCTATTCCACTATGAACCATGCTCTGATACCAGATGTCACAACCCATCATGATTCTACTATCCTTAAAAAGTTGAGAGAGTTTTTTTAAACATATAATTAACTCTAAGCAAGCCTGAGCCTAAAACTAGCCCCTCAACTAGATGATAGTGAAACCAAGAAGACCCTTTGTAAAAGGTCAACTACAACACTATCATAAACAATTACGAAAATAGATCTCAAGGACCCTATCCTTATATTTCTACAAGGATTCCCTAGTCACCAGTCCTAAGGAGATACTCGACTCAAGTTAACTTTCATTAGTAACTATTCTACTCCTTTCAGTCTATCAAAAGGATTGTCCCTCTTCGGTCCATCGAGAAGGTCACTCCTTTCATTCCTTCGAAAGGGCATTCCTTTATGGTCCTTCGAAAGGTTACTCTCTTTTCAATCTATTGAAAAGGAAAATACCAATCCTCACACAACCACACAAGTCCATCTGTGTGGGTGCGTTTAGCACCAAGTCTTTCTTTAACATCCCCAATCACTCATCCTTCGATGAAGTTAACATGATAAACCTCCTATGCCCTAGACACGCTGACCACACTTTGGCATCTAAGAAGGTAACACTTTCCTTCCTTTAAGAAGGTCAATAGGATGTCAACCCAAAAGGTGCAAGAGTCATAAAAAGGAAACTCCCCTACTGTTATGTAGAGCCCTACTATCACAATAGTAGAATACAACCGATTAGCTTACTCCTAAATTTTCCTTGATCAACAATAATTATGGAGACACATTCTGAGTTAACTCCTAGGGATGGTAAGTCCATTACATTACCCGACTCCCCAAGCCAATATGGAGGTCCTTTCGGTAATGACACTTCAGTTTAACACACTGAGACTTATCTGAACTAATGTTTATCCCTGAGTGAAAATATTCCATCGAATCCCACTCACAACTGAATGAAAACCATACATTAATTCATCGTAATCTCACACGGATTAAACAACTAGCAAATAGAGAGCTAGATATTAATAAGATGATAATAAGGCATTAACTCAAGAGAACTACCATAACTATCATAGATATTGGAATTTATACACCTTCATCATTTACAAATCTCAATATAAAATTCAAGAGTCACTACTCTATCTGATAGGCGATCATTCACATATACAACAGTCTCACTTCTCCAACACATCTTTACAGAGAAGGGAATCATAGTTACACAATCGAATATAAATATTCATTATTACAATAGACTGATTCACAATATGGTATCTAGTCATAATACTTGGACAAGCCCAACTTCTTCAACATCACAGTTGCAGTGTCAAGTAGTCTTCTGAAGCTCCCAACAACTAGGTACAACATTCATCGTTCACTTCCACCATGATCTCCGTAGATAAACCAACCGAGAATAAAGATTGCCATCTAGTGGGGATCAGAGATGGCTCCAAGAAAATTCATATGCGACATTCAAATGTGCACTTTCCCCTCTTTGATGCTTTCCAATTGCACACAACAACATTTCCATGAAGCAAGATATTTTGCACACTTACAATGTAAATCTATTCACATGCAAGAGAATTCCAAAACATGTTCATTTATGTTTTACCCATTCCAAAGTCATTCCATAAAATAGAGACTCAACAATACCTTAAAACTCATATAGTTTAGGCAATCACGCTAATCACATTCGATATAAGTATTTCAATAGGTTCACACATCAATCCGTAGACTTCCAATGAACTCTACGGATCTCCAAGATGAAATACAAACAACAATCAAAACCATGAAATAACATCAATTATCCATAATCATTCCATCGATTTCTCATAGCAATTTCAGGTTTATTCCTTCATTTATCAATTCCTATATCAAAGGCTCCATATAATACGTAAAAACACATTTCAACCAAACATTACAAGTAACCCATATACCATGAAATGCTACTCCAATAAAATAGAAATGAAGATCCAACACAAACATGCTTAATCTATTCATAACTAAACTTCCCAACATTCTCTACGTCTCAAAAAGGTTACCCACAAGTATTTCTAGGATTCACACTATCCTTAACTAAGTATCCCACAAGAGGTATGTTTGAAGTGTAATTCTAGTTAGCAATTGATAGGAAATCAATCATCATTCTCATCCAAAGAAAGGTGGTTTATTCATCCGAGGTACACCTGGTGAATCTACATTCATCTCTAACAAGACTCTTAATAAACTCTACCTCAAGTCATTCTACACTCCAAGAGTTGCTACGGTATTCATCAATGAACTATGGCTTCATAGACCAGAATCCTAGAGAACTATCAAATGAAATGGATTACACCATGCAACAATACTTCAACTACACATATCAAAAGATAAAAATAATAGCTTTAGATTCTGCATAGCAGATACAAGATGTACTTACCTTTACAACCATGAACGAGCTCACTACTCCATGCAAGTTCTCAAGTCTTCATTCTCTCTTTCCAACCAAGCGCTCTACCCATTCGTTCTATTCTCTCTATCCAAAAACAACCTCTCCCATTCTCTCACACGTAGAATGTTCTCATCCTCCATCAACCGTCCTAGCTTTTTTGGAAGTATTTTTGCCATGTAGTCTCCAACGATCGTTACTTCATAAATTCCACGTCATTCTACTATAACCATGATGGGTTTATTTATCATCCAAGTCCAATATGCAAGCCATTATCGCAAGAGCACTTCCATTCCATTAACACCTAGCTACTAGATTATACTTACACATCATTCACTTTCAAGGTGGTATTACCAAGTAAAAATAGATCTTTTATAAACTATTTATTTCTTTAGGGAAAGCAATGAAATCATGCATATAACATATATCCAAGATCTTATCCTTAACATTTCAATCATAATGCAAATATCATAAAATCATGCAAGCAATCATAAGTCTAGAATTTCTTTATCATGTGCAAACTATGAAAAGCATCATCATCAAGGGTGAAGCATTCATCCATGTTGCTTCCCCAAATATTCCGACAACATAACCCATCACATCATTTCCCCCAGGCATTCCTGTTCTTGATGGCTTATTCTTTCTCCACCCACAAGAAACCTATTTTTCTACACAAGCACAGTGTCTATTAGCAACATCGTATTCTTTCATAAAAACACTTCCTTGAAGCAATGATCCATTAATTGTCAAGCATTTCTTCATTAAAATATTTTATTTCCTACAAACCATCCATACTTGCAGAAATAAAGCATAGCATGTCAATTGTTCCTTGAAACAAAACATCTTAGCTAAACAAAATCCATCAAGTTTAAAGTCTACCAAGGGTGGGTCATGACAAGTAGGAGGAGAATTTATTCCCCTCGGTCCACTAAGAGGGAGACCAACCAAACTCCTCCCTTGGCTAGATAGGCTTATACCATAAAGAAGACTTGATTGTCTCCTCACATTACCCAAGTTACCTTTGTTTTGTTCTTGTAGTGCATTGTATTCTCCTTATTCCTGAATCCCTATAGGCACTTACTCTAAGCATCTTCTTTGTATTTTATCTACATATAATTGTCTTCTTAATTGTTTTTGTTCCTCGAGATGCCTTTGTAATTTAGGATGGATTATCAGTTCTCTATATTTTATCAAGAGGTCAAATTAAAAAATTGAACTATCCATTCCAATATTGATTGGAGGAAGGCTATCACCACTCATATCAGTCATCCAATTTCTTCCTTCATCTTCTAGAGATGTTGGTGCTTTCATCGCATATCCCCATAATATCTCAACAACTTATTTCCTACTTAATTGATATTGCACCAGATCATCTAGTTCCTCCTCTTGCATTTACTTTTGCCTTGGTCTTGCTTTCACTATTCTTTGTTGTTCAAGTTTGACTTATTGCTCTTGTTGCCTTTTGGCTTCTCTTTCACTTATTATTTGTGTTGTGTCATCTAAGTCCTAGATGATCTAAGCTCACATCCTTGCATTGTAACTATGCAAAGTTTCATAATCCTTATGCAATCTTTGTGCATCCTCATGTATTTTCTACTAGACAAACCCAAATTGATCTAATGAACCTATTTTTGCCAACTTCTCATTCCCCATTCTTCTTCTATTCTCAAGAACTAGTATATACTACTCATATTATTTCATTCTATTTGGAAATCGTACATGCACTCTTACTCTTCTTCATTCATTCGAGGAAGGTACTAATTACTGCTACTCTATTATTGGTTGCACTTCTCATTCCACTACAAATAGCGTTTTCAATCCCATAGCACCTTTCACATCCTGGAATTTCTCATTAGTTTGGCTTGATTCCCCTTGTACATGGGATATTGTTGTCTTACTCAACTTTCTACCTCATCCATGTGAATATACAAACATTGTTCTCTCGCTCCATAAGGTTTCAATATTGATCCATTTATTATCTCAAGGATCATAGTCCCATTTAGTTTCTTCAATTTAACTACATCATTCTCCATAATTTCTACCACTTGGAAGGGTCCAAGCAATAATATTTTTAACTTTCTTGACTTGATCTCTCGTTTGCCATTGTGATCACTTGGTTTTAATTCTATCTTCCTCAAGTGCTTATCATGCCATCACTTTCTTCTTTGTTGGGCCACTTTTGTTGCCCAATGCACCATAAATTGCTTCTCCTCCAATTGAATTAGTGTTGCAATCCTCTTCTCTAGGATCTCCTAGTCTCCTAAATAGTTTTCTATTGCTACCCTCAAATTGGGTACCAAGAATTCCATTGGCACTACTACCTCCTGCCTATACATCAACTAAAATGATGTGTGATTTGTTGTTGGCTTAAATGGCATCTTGTATTTCCATAGGATTTAAGGTAACTTCTCCTCCCAATATCCTCCTTCTATTCCATAGGTCTTCTACATTATTAACACCAAGATTTTGTTTATTGCCTTCACCTAGCCATTTTCTCTATGGTAATACAAACTTTAAAAAAAATACAAAATCTTGAATTTTGTAGTTAGCTTCCCAATTACTTCATTCACCAAAGTGACTTCGTCTATCACTTGTCAACTGTAGTGGAATCTCAGATCTGGTAAATACTTGCTCATATAGTAACCAAGTTGTACTTTTTTCTGGGTTATCTGATAGTTCCCTTGCTTTTACTCATTTTGTTAGGTATTTGGTTGCCACTACTATATATTGATACTTTATCCTATGGCTTGTCCTTAGAGGTCCGACAAAATCTAAGCCCCATATTTCAAATAATTCCTATGGATGAGATGGATGTAATGGCATTAATTCCCTTGATAACGACTTTCTAGCTCTTTGGCATGTATCACATGCTTTCACAAACTCCTTTTCATCATGATAGAGGGTGGGTCACCATAGCCCTACTAGAAACACCTTCCTCATGGTCACATGTGGTCCCATATTACCTCTAGCCAATCCTTCATGAGATTATTTTAGTGCTACCTTGACTTCTTCTCCATTACACATCTCATTATTTCATGTGGTCCCATATTGTACAACAATCCTCCTATCGATTGGAAAAGTGATGACTTTATAATAATATTCCTCCTATTGTTGATATCTCCTTTGGCAACTTTCCTATGGATAGGCACTCACCTATCATATTATACGATTATGGTATAGTACTTATGGGAAATAACTAAGCATCAGAGAACTTGTCTGACATTTCTCCTCCTACAGGTTCTAAGCAAATCCTTGACAATTGATCTACTATTACATGTTTTTTTTGGGTTTGACCACTACCTAAAATATAAACTCCTCTAGCATGAAAAACCACTTGCTAACTTATCCATGAATGGTTGGTTTATTAGTAAAATATAATAATACTTTATGATTGACGTAAAAGATGAAAGGATTGGCTAATAAATAGTGCCTAAATTTCTAGACAACATACACCATCCCTAGTGCTTCCCTTTCGGTTGTGCTATAGTTCTCTGCTCTAGACAAAAGCTGACTTGCAAAGTAAATAGGTTGGTTTATCCAAATTTCCCCTTATGGGCCGGTGCACATCCAATTGAAAAATTGGATGCATCCACATGGATAAGAAGTTCCTTATTCCAATCTAGAAATACTAGAATGGGTGTACATACAAAATCTACCTTCAACTCCTTGAAGGCTCCTTAATACTCTTTTGCCAAAATAAAAGGAATATTATTTCTTATCAATGAATCTAATGGATGAAAAAAATGGAAAACATTCCTAATAAAGCTTTTGTAGTATCCCATGGATCCCATAAAAGTCTTCAGTAAACTCACATCATGTAGTTCTTCCATATTCAATATTACATAAATCTTATCAAGATCTATTTTCAGCCCTTCCTTACAAACTATGTGTCCTAATAGCTTATCGTATGACACCATCAAATTACATTTTCCTAGGTTTAATGCTAAGCAAACATTTATGCATAATTTCATGCATTCCTTAAGTTCTAATAAGTGCTCTTTCTTTTTCCCATACAAGGACCAATCAAATAGGAAATATTTGAACTTCCCTATTGATATTTGCTCAAATATATACAAGATAATACTTTGAAATGTTGCAAGGGTGTTACACAACCCAAATGATATTCTATTATATGTGTACATTCCATTCTCTACAATGGACATCATTTTCAATTGTCCTTCTCAACAATATTGATATGATTGTAGCCAGAAAATCCATAAAAAATGAATATATTTCATGTCCAACTACTTCCTCCAAGATAGAATTAGCAAAGAGGAATGGAAAGGGATCCTTTATTTTAATAGCATTTAAAATTATGAAGTCTAAACATATGTGGGTTCTGTTCACTTCCTTATTCAAAGTAATCACAATCGGTGACACCCACTTGCTCATTATAACTTTAAATATTATTGATAAGTGTCGTTAATGTTTACAATTTAATTCATTTTTCAATAAAGGGTGATGCCCAAGGCTATATACTATAGAGAATGTTGGAATTTTTGCTTAGAAATCTGGGCATTAGGCTACTAAAACAAAATAGGGAATCACAATGTCTTTGCAAAAATTAAACTAAATAACACACTTGCATAAAGTAAACTAACTAGTTGCAGGAATTGAATTTGCAAAGAAAAATATGCTAAATTACGTTTGCTAGAATTGAAATGACAAAAATGTAAAGTGCTAAAATTAAAAGGACAAAAATATAAAATACTAGGAAAATTAATGTGGCTAAACTAAAACACTAAAACAAAATTAAAATGCTAAAAAAAGAAATGAAATGCTAAAACAATGATGCTTTGAAAGAAATGGAAAATATAAGAATGAATGGAAACTAGCTAGCTATGAAGGAGAAAAAACATACACATGTGCAAACAAGGAAGAAATAGGGGAGAAATAGGAAAAACAGAGTATTTAGTCTATTGCAAGAAAAAATGGATAAACAATAATAAAACCTGCATTTACAGTACAAGTTTCCCTCCACCAGCCCCAAGAGTCGGCCCTTACTCCTAGGTCTAGTAGAAGGTTTAAACTCACAAAATCTTAAGCTAATTTATGAGACCAAATTGATATGAAAGACTGAAAATAAGTTGGTGTGCCAATACTGCACTTTATTGACTATTACAATAATTGCTTACTAATTCATAGATTCCTATTTCTATTTTCCTGTTAGCCTTCAACAAGGGCAGAAAAGGAGTATTTATACTAAATCCTTCACCTTTCCTTCTTACATTTAGGAGTTAAAATAGAAATGCTTTGTTGTTTCTTGATTCCTTCAATTTTGTAGTCAACAACTACCTTATCCAAAATTAGGACAAAAATTTATTATGGATAGATTCTTGTGTTCTTACACCTCCAAATGATGTGGAAGGGCTTAGAATAGGTCTTAGGAATATTCATGCTTACTTCCAACTTGCTAGCTCACATTTCCTCCTTGAAAATCGATTCGAAACTAATTCTGCTTTTGTTGTAGGAATTCCTACAACTGCTCCGAAACATGTTGTTGATTATATGTTATATGCAAATGCTTTGGTAATTTATTGCTGGGTTGTTCTCCAGTGCTTGGATATATTATACTATATCCTCTTTATGTTGAAAAAGTAAGTTTTACCTCCAATTTTACGTGCAACACCCGTTATCTAGGATCTTAGATGTTCCGAAGCAGATTCTACAGGTTTCGTTACAACAAGTTACACTGTCCAAATTTGGTGCAGTTTTGACTATATGGGAACCACATAATCTTAGAACACTTTCTAAGGGCGAGAAAATTATTCAAAAATCTTGACACATTAGATTTTTAAATTTACACTAAGACCTTCATTCACATTGCTCTTTTCTCTACCTTATTTATGCCTACTAAATATTGAAAATCATGTAGAATTTACCATAAAATATAGGAAAATTATCTAAGTAATATAATATAATTTATTATCACTTTACTATGCTAATAATAATATTATCATGCACAATAATCAAAGTACTTAGCATTATAACACTAAAATAATGAGATATTTTAGTGTCTCCTCATTCCCTCCTATTTAACCTATTGCATGTACTCATGCATTTTGGTGGGCCATATCAAAATTTAGGTTTAGTTCCCTATGCAAATTTCCCTAAATTTTTTGATTCGAAGAATGATGTCCTTTGTTTCTTTTGATATCTGCCAACAAATTCTAAAACTATTATTCTAGCTTTGAATTTGAACCAAAATAGTAGGGTATTGGTGTAAGTATGGTGGGTGGCATAAAACGAAGATCTATCCACTCATGTTTCATTGCAAGCATCACTTCTACTAGTGTTACTGCCCTCCTATGAAACCACATCAAATTTATTGGTGATATGGACTCTCTTTTTCTTAAAGAAATAGGTAGTTCCTCCCATTTGTTCCTGCATGTTGACCCTGCATTGTCAAAGTTTTCTCTGTAGAAATTTTGAAAATTAGCTACACTTTCTCTAAGGTTTTCAAGATAAGTAGTTCTGATATTTATATTTCCCATCAAAGAGAAGTGTTGACTAATCCATGCTTTTGGGTTAGACTGATCATGTTTGAGTAGGAGTCTAGATCCTGTTTCCATTATCTTATACTGTCATCATTCTCTTTGTCCATGTATTTGGTTGTTCATAGCAGAGGTAAAGGCTCTAAGTTACATGTCTCGTGTATAGATATGTGATAAAAATTGAACATCCTCCACCACTACAAACTTATGCAAATAGAATTCACAAAGCAAGTTTTTTTGTTCCTTAGGGCTTTGCAAAAATGCATCAATGAAATCTTGTTCAAAGGATAGGTCATAAGAGAGGTTAGAATATATTCTCATTACCCATCATCTATAGTATTTTTCCTTGAGAACTAAGCTATAAATATTGGTAGGCCTCTTGCACTGTACTAGCTATTATTTTATGTGGCACAGGTCTCTCACCTTGTTCAATAAGACTGTTATCTCCTCTGCTTGTATTTATTTTGCTCCTCCAATGGTTGTAGTGCTACAAGATGATCCTCCAAAGTGTGATATTGGGTCATCCACCTTACCATTGGTGCATTATGATCTACCAACAAAACCATGTTCTATTGAGGTGCAACAAGTGGTGGAGTAGTAGGCATTGGAGGTATTTCATATTGTACTCCTATTTCTATATCCTAAGTTATAGTCATAGATTTTGCAATTACCTGTTTGATTCTTCTTTAGTTAGTATTCTAGATTGTCCTGCCCCAATTTGCAATTCTAATGTTGTATGTACTATGATATCATGCTTCGAAGCTATCATTTGTACACCCTGTTGTGTTGAAGCCTCTTCTTGTTGCTATCATTTTGGAGCTCATTCTTGTGTTTAATGTTTCAGAGCTCCCTCTTGTATTGGATGTTATGGAGCTTGTATTTGCGTTAATGCTTGTTCTTGTGAAACCTGTTGTTTCTCATGCTTCGAAGCATCTTCTATCTATCTAGAGCATTCTCCAATATCTATGGGATCTTTTCCTACCCTTTGAATAAACACTTCTTCTTCTTCTTATCTCTTTTATTTTGTAGAAATAGTATCCATAATAGGAATAGATGCTGTTGGTTCCTATTCTGCAATAGGAGCTTCAATCTTGCCAAGGTGTGATGGAGTTGTTTTTCGTTCATTCAAATTTTTGACATGTTTTGCCAAATATGGAAAATATTTTCCACCTCTTTACCCTTGATGGATTTAGGTGTACCTCCATTTTTTCCTATTTTGTCCTTTAGCTCATAGAGCTCTTACAGTAGTTGGCAAATATTTTTATATTTTTCTTTAATTTACTCTTCTTCCTCTTCTATTTATTTTTGTTGCATCTTAATGATTACTCTGACAACTTTCATGGGGTATTCTAGCTCCAATTTTGCATGCATTTCCTATTTTGTTTGACTTTGAGGAATAGGTGGGCATTGTTATTTTAGGTAAGGAATCCTCCTACATTGGTTCCCCTATTTTGCAAGAACTTCAACAATTTGATCCTCTTCATCATCCACCAAAACCAAATTTCTCCTTCTTTGTTTTGATAGCTCAAGGAGTGTTACCTGTCCTTCCTAAGTGGTTGAATTTTATCTTTACCTTAGGATACTCCTGAGAGGAGGTGGTGTTGGTGTAGTTTGTTGCTTCCCAATTTCCTCTCCTTCTTGTTAACTAGAGATATTTTCAATAGATATTGCTACCTGTCCAATGGATCTCACTTGTTTTTTGGGTTGTTACATCTCCTTTTTCTGCATGTTGCCTTGTTCCCAAGTTTCCTCGATTTGTCTCCTAGCAATAGACCTAGTCTTGCCTACCTAAAAATGCTGCTTTGCTGGTCCTCTTTCTCTATGGAAGAAGATTCCTGAGCAACATCCTCCTTTATGGTAGATAATTCTGCCTAATCAAAATATTTCTCTATTGTATTTGACTCAGAAGGTTCTTGTTGGCCATAGATATCTACCTGAGAAAACAACTTTGTATCTCCTGCTTTAATAACAACCCTTCTAGCCCTTCTTTTCTCTATAAGGGCTATTTTAAGTTTCCTTTTTCTAACTCCTTCTGGTCTTCTTGCAATAGGTGTTGATTTTCTAGGTGAGGAAGGGCTTCCTATAGTTTTTGACTTTTTAATTTTACTATTAGAGGTGGCACTACTTCTAGATTTTTAAACAAGAGTCTCTGCCCTACTGCTAGTCCCTTATTTATTTTTTTAGTAGTTTTGGAGGGGGTCTGTTCTATCCAAGGCTAAAAAAACCTATTAAAATTTTTAGGATTTCCTCTAAAATGGTATTTATATATCAATTTAATTAGGCCATGGTGTCTGATTGATCCCTACCTCTTCTAAAAATATTTTACCATATCATGTAGGTCCTGGTGCAGATATAAAGGTATGTTTATCCTAAGTTTAGGTCTGCTTGGACCATGTCTTAGGTGGATCAATAACTTAATGGGATGCCTATATAACATGACGAACTAACCTTCATAGGTCATATACTAGCTTACCCAAGTGGTAACCTCATCCCATGGTTGTTTTAGACTAGTACTCTTTACACCCTCACATATACGGTTGCTAATATGCATTTGGGGTTTAGGGTCCCCATCTTATTTAAAAGAATTCACTACTTCTAGCAATGTTGCTTTAAATGTCTTAACTAATTCTTTTCCTTCAAAAGGGAGTTCAAATATTTGGCTAAAAATAATGGGAGTTACCTCAATGTGCATTCCACTAATAGTTGCTCTATTGTTCTGATGGGTGCAAGAGAATTCCTCTGCCAGCCTCTTTGAGTGTTCATCAAATTTATGAAAGAATCTCATCCACCCTACGGGCTGAAAAATCTTGACAATTTCAAGGTGACGTTGTAGATCTTCGATGTTATTTGGTTTGGCATTCTACTTTTGTCCACCCATCTCGGTATGCTGCGTATTTTTCTTTGAATTTTGCAACTTCAATATGCTCTATTATTTTTTTATAATTTTTTGCTTGGTGCTCCTGTTTTTCTATGTAACTCCCGATTTCACTTTCTATTTGTTTTCTTTATTTTTCTTGGTTGCAACGCAAGGACATCCAAATTTTTTGTGTGATAATTACAAGGTGTTTACTAAGCCATCATGCCTGAGCAAGGCAACATGCTCTAAAATATGGTAAAAATATGGTTGGAAATCCACATGCAAATTTTGCATGCCTCCCATGCATCGAATGGACACATGGCAGATGGTGAATCGGGTGTTGCAAAATTTTAAACCTTGGTCCCAATAAAGATGGTGGATGGAAAGAAATATCATTGCATTGTGATGATAAAGTGGTTTTCCCATGCAATTAAATATGGGTGGTTGATTTCTCAATCAACGGTCTAGATTTTCTGATTCAACCCTCATGCCTTTGGAACTTGCAACATTGCCACCCATTTTTTGCTGCCACATCTTCATTGAAATCATGTAGTCACATGTTATCGAGGGGGTGTCCAGGTGTAAAATTTTATGGTACATCTCGAATCATGATGTTGTGACAAGGCCTAGGTGACTGCCATATACAAATCATCGAACTCAACAATATGCAGATGTGGACCATTGGGTCTGACAATAGTGTGGTGAACTGTCAGATCTAATGGAAACGTTGAGATGTGGTTCATTAGATCTAACATATGCACTGAGATGCAATTCATCAAATATGATTTATGCACTACGATGTGATCCATTGGATCTGGATGCTAAGTGGGGCATCCGATTTTTTTGTCAAATGCGCCAAAAAGTAGTTTTGAATTTTTTTTGCATGCACGAAAATTTAAAGCCCACCAAACCTATGTGGCTTGTCATACCAGAGCAATTATCATTCCAAAATACCAATTTTTTTTGCTTTTCAATCTGTTGGAGTTGAATTTCTTATAACAAAAATAGGATAGGATATCTTTTGGGGTGATTAGTGGGGTATTTCAATTTTTGTCAATTTTATACATAGTTATGCCAAGCATTCAATCATTATTCATGCAATGTCAAGGCTAACTAATAGTAAAATTAAAGAAATACACACCTTACTGTCTTGAAGGGTTTTCATGCACTCTTTAGATCATTTTGTTGATTATGTAGGTTTTTTGAAATCTAAAAAAATATTACATAGTGCAATAGTTAGAATTTGTACAATGATGAATATTCAAAAAGGTAAATAACCTAGAAACTGATTTTCATGTAAGCCTTAACTCAATAGCGCCTCAAAAGAGGTTTTCACTATTAAACTATTATTATTTTTTAATTATAAGAGGTTACCATTTATAGTTTTTAACCTTCTAAATTGTTTTTTCAAGGATGTTATCATTCATAATATGTGCTAGAAGAGAAAACCTTTTCTATCACACATAGGCCAGACTGTGCAAAATATAGAGCAAACTTCTCCTTTGTCAATGGCTTATGGTACACTCGTAAAATATGCCCATTTACCACCAATTTCCTCCTTGAATCATCAATAGGAAAAAGTCAAACAACTCCATTTTTGAACACTTCTTCAATTTGATATGGTCCTAGCCACTGAGTTTGTAGCTTGCTAGGAAAATCAACATATCAAGAATTGAAAAATAGTGCTCAATATCCTAGTTCATACCTATTGCTCTTAATGTGACTATCATACCACATTTTTGTACGAAGTGTTAGAAATTCAAACTAAATTGGAAAAAAAGGTTTCTTACCATAGACCAGTCCGTAAGGTGTAAATCTTGTGGTGGATTTCCATGTAGTGTTGTATGCCTAAATGGCCTCGGGTAACATATTCATCCAATATTTCCTGTGAGAAGCCATTGTCTTTGTTAGAATATTCTTTAATTCCCTATTTATGACTTCTACTTGACCTTTTTCTTGAGGGTGACATGATGATGATTTCTTGTATTTAATTTTATACATTCTAGTAAATGCCTCTATAACTTTAGATGCAAATTGGGGCCGATGATCTGTAACAATAGATCGTAGAGCACCAAATATTTGAAATATTTGAGTGTATAGAAAATCAACGACCTTCTCTTCTTGAGAATGTTTAAAACATGTACTTCGGTCTATTTAGTTACATAATAAGTACACACAAGAATGTGTTGCTTCCCTTAAGAAGGTGGGTCAATGGGTCCAAAAAAATCTAATCCCCATATCTCAAATGGTTCTAAAACCACTTGAGGTTGTAGAGGTATTTCATGCATGGCAGTTGGTTTACCCATTCTTTGACATGAATCACAATGTCATACATACTTCTTTACATCCTTATGAAGTGAGGGCCAATAATAACCTATTCCAAAAAAATTTCTAATGGTGCATTTTACTGAATAATGTCCTCCTGATGGTTCATCATGACATACCTAAAGAATATCATACACCTCATCTTGTCGAATACATCGACGTAAAATATAGTTGGATCAATATTTAAATAGTAAACCATTGATCCACCAAAATGATGAGATTTGGTTTACCAATCATTATTTTTATCGAGGAGTAGAGTGAGAGGGAATTTTTTCTATTATTAGATAGTTGGAAATGTCAAAAAACCATGGTGATTGTGCTAAAATTGCAAATAACCTCTCATCAGCAAAATAGTCCTCTACTGGGTTTGGCATGCAACTTTAAACTCGAATAAAAATTGATTAGGATCCTTAGACGCAATTCCCTTAAAAATTGATAATACTGATAGTGAGATGGTTTTCATAGAAGATTTTTGAGTAGGATACAAGCAGATAGGATACTTAAAGGTTTGAGTAAGGGTGTGGGTACTACCCAAATTAGGAATATTACTATTCCTATCTGCATTTTCTTGTGAATTTGCCATGATATGTTCCTAATAATAAGTATAGATTTTCCTAAATTGATTTGATCGTACAGACCTGTTAGGAGTAGATGATGATGAACTAACAAACTACTATTATTGCAATTCTCTCTCAAGTGTTTCTATACTTTTAGAAGATGATGATTGTGTTTCCAATTCAACATTTTCAATAATATAAAATTTAGGTAATTCAGGTATAGGTTCAACCCCTTGTTGTGGATATCATCTTCCAATGACTGGTGGGAGATTTGATATAATGAATCTACCTCTTTCATCTCTTAACCTATTCATACATTCTATTAAATAAATAAATCTTATTCTAATATCCTAATATTTGAGATGCAATCCCAAGCAATGCAACTATTTTCATGTAAAGTTGTTTGTTTTATTTTTGTTGATTTTATGGTTTTTGCAACTTTACAAGAAAATAATTGAATGACTTATTTTTTCTCTAACAATACTAATTTATTCTCTGACAATGATGCCAAAAATGATGAGTGTCATTAATTTTCATAATTTAATTCATTTCTCAATCTAGGGAAACACCTAAGGCTATATACGATGGAGAATGTTAGAATTATGGCTTAGAAATCAAGGCATTAGACTACTAAAACAAAATAGGGAATCATAATGTCTTTGTAGAAATTAAAATAAATAACACACTTGCATAAGGAAAACTAACTAGTTGCAGGAATTGAACTTGCTAAAAAAAGGATGCTAAATTACATTTTCTAAAATTGAAATGATAGAAAAGTAAAGTGTTGAAATTGAAAGGATAAAAATTGTAAAATACTAGGAAAATTAATGTTGTTAAACTGAAACACTGAAACATAATTAAAATGCTAAAAATAAAATTAAAATGCTTAAACAATGATGCTTTGACATAAATTGAAAATACAAAAATGAATGCAAATCAACTAGATGTGAAGGAGAAAAAACATAAACATGTGCAAATAGGACAGAAATTGGGGAAATCGAGTATTTAGTCTATTGCAAGAAATATAGAAAAACAATAATAAAAACCTACATTTTTAGTACAATTTTTTCTCCACCAGCTCTAAGAGTGGACCCTTGCTCTTAGGTCTAGTAGAAGGTTTAAAATCATAGAATCCTAAGCTAAGTTATGAGATCAAATTGACATGAAAGACTAAAAATAAGTTGGTCTGACAATACTACACTTTATTGACTATTTGACTATTACAACAATTGTTGACTAATTCATAGATTACTATTTCTATTTTTCTATTAGCCTTAAATGAGGGAAGACAAGGAGTATTTATATAATCCTCCATATTTCCTACTCACATCCAGGAGTTAAAATAGAAATGCTTTGTTATTGATTGATTCCTTAAATTCTATAGTCAATAACTACCTTGTCCATAATTAAGACAAAATATGCTATGGATATATTATTGTGTTCTTACGCATCCAAATGATGTGGAAGGGATTATAATAGGTATTTAAAATAGCTTACTCCCAACTCCCCATATCACCTTTCCTCCTTGGAAATCGATTAAAATTTGATTTTATCTTTGTTGTAGGAATTCCTACAACTGCTATGGAATATGTAGTTGATTATCTGTTATATGTAAATACTTCAATAATTGGTTGTTGGGTTGTTCTATTATGCTTGGAAATATTCTCCTTTATCCTCTTTATGCTGACAAAGTAAGTTTGAACCCCAATTTGGCATGCAACACCTACTATCTATGATCTTGCAACTTGTTGCCTGAATATTTAGGAGCAGAACCTGCAGGTTCTATTACAATAGGCTGCACTATCCAAATTTGGTGCAGTTTTGACTATCTGGGTGCCACATCATATTAAAACACTTTCTAAGGGTAGGAAAATTATTCAAAAACCTTGGCACATTAGATTTTAAAATTTACACTAATACCATTCATATTGTTCTTTTCTATGCCTTATTTATGCCTACTAAAAACTGAAAATCATGCAAAATTTACCACAAAAATGCAAAAAAATTATCTAAACAACAAAATAGTATTTCTTATCACTTTACTATGCTAACATTAACATTATCATGCACAATAATCAAAGTACTTGGCATTATACTATAACATTCAGACAAAAATGACAGTTTTTATGTATGATAACATTGAAATAATGAGATATTTTGGTGTCTCATCAATTATGTCAGTGTCCAACATCTTCTCAATATCTGCATTCACCAAAGTTGCGTACTTGGAGTTCATTCTATATGGAATTCTCCTTACTTGTATGCCTCCTAGAATCATATGAATTTAATATACACACAACTCTAGAGGTATCCCTTTCAAATTCTTATATGTCTAGGCAAAGACTTCCTTATACTAATTTTTTTTTTAAGTTGTTGCTTTCAAAATTGGATCCCATTAATCTCTACAATGGATTATCTTTGACTCTACAATGGAGACACAATCTCCTTCCATGTTTTATTTAGCGAAACATTCACACTTGATCCTCCATCTACAATACCTTGCATCAACTTATGATCTAATATTTTAGTGTGAATCAATGTTGGTTTTTTCCCAAAATCAATAATTAACACTGATGGATCAATGAAATATTTATTCTTCATCACTTCCTTCAATTGGCTTTGTAATTCTATTAATTTTTTTTTGTTGTAATTTCTCTCCTTTAATTGCATGTAGCATTGAAATGGTGCTAAGCAAACTTACCACTTTTATTTCTACTGTCATGTTCAAAACTTATGCTGCTAGTTCTTGAGTTGACACATTTTTCTCTAAGCCAAATGACTTCTACGACCTCTTATGTTCTAATAGCTTGTCTTTCTTAGCTTTATCAATTTCCTATTATATCGCTTTTTACGCTTCTTGCCATATTTATTTTTTCACAATAAGTTTGGGGTACTAATCCTTCTTTTCTTATCCCCTTGTAACAACCAATACGTTGTTCCTTTTGTTTATATTTTGTAGGAGTCTCCTCAATGCCAATAAAATTAATATTTTATGAGTTGCTTGTACTTGCTTTCATTAGGCAATTTGCCTCCTTATGATAGCTCGAACCACACCATTTACACAATTGTGGTACATTATTTCCTACTACTACTACTAATTGCGGAGCAAGGCAAGTTTTTGCAAATTGCCCCAATTCTTGACAATTGCGACACTAGATAATTGGTCTTCCATTCGAATCATATTGCAATCAAATTTTACCTCCTTGTCAATTGCCTTGTTGGTGTTGTCTGCCTCCTTGGAAGTCATTCTTGTAACCATCGCTAGTCACACCTTATCCATTCCTCAAGGTGTTTGTTTTTCTTCTTCCTCTCCTTACACCATCATCGTTTGGTGTCTTGTTTCTCTTAAGTTAAATGGACAATCACCAATTGCATGACCCAATACATCGTATATAATACAATATGTATTTTTAAATAATTATCATTTATACCCTTTCGACTTACAATCTGAGCACATATATCCTTCTTTTTCTTTCTACCTTTACATTTTACTTCCTTAATAATTCTATTGAATTCATTTTTCAAGGATTGAATTACGTTGTGCAATTCCTCCTTGTCATTGCGAGAGTTATCACTTTTGATATGACCTCCAATTCTAGCCATTGTTTGCTTTGTCTCACTTTCAAAATTTCTCGCCCTCTCTTATGCTTCTTTATGCATTGAGCAAGGTATGGTCTTCATATTCTTCTTGTATTGAGGCAATAATCCATCAATGAACCATCTCTTGACCATCTTATCAATTGGTTGCAACTCCATATTATCCTTGAGTTGCTTCAATATTCAATTATAATATTTGATGTCTTCATCCTTATTTTCCTTAGTAGAATAAATATTTATTATGATCTCTATATCATCCCTTAGAGGTCAAAATTAATTTTAAAATATATCTACTAATGTTTCCCATGTGGTGAAGGGTTTTGTGGATTCTCTTTTCAAATACCAATCTATCATGAATCCTTGCAAGTGATAGAAAATAATTGTAACCATTCCTCAAGTTGTCTAATCCCATTTGCTTTCTATATTGTTGTGCAAGTGCCTATAGCCTTGCAAGTTCTTCTTTCCCTTATCTTGTGAAGAGTGGGAACTTTTGTTTGCCCACTATATTTACAATATTATCCATTGATGAGTGGTTATCCTCTCCCACTTCTTCATCACTTGATGATGATGGTATGATAATTCAGCCCAATGTCCTTCCATCCTAAGTGGTTCTACTAGATGTTTCATTTCAATCCTAAGTACCTTATCAACTTGTGGTGTCTCTTAACCTTTTAGGTTTTCTTAAAATAGCCTCCTTATAAACTCCAATGCACCTTCAATTTGCAACCTTCTTTATGAATATACGAGCGGTGGATTTGAACTACTTGCCAAAAAACTCACATGTGATTGCTCTAGTGTCCAACTCCCATCCTTTGTACTCCTTAGCAAACTCCTCCCTACTTTTTTAGGCATTATCATCCACTCTTTATCTCTTTTTGTATGCTCCACATTGGCATACTCACTTATACTAAAGTTCTCTACTCAACTATTTGATGCAATTGTCCTTGCACCTCGTCCTTTATTAAAAATTATATTTGCCACATTTTGTTGTCCTCTTATGGACTCTATACGTGTTTAAGTATTGATTCTTTTATTTCTTACAATTATAGTGCTTGGTTGGTTATATTCCTTCTTTGAGCAATCCTTGTTCTTCTTCTTATGGGCACTTGATCCTCTTTGTAACCTTGTGTTTCCATATCCTCATGGTAATATATATGTCATCCACCTTTCTCCCTTCATGTGTGCTAATCCTTGGTTGACCCACTTTGTGCTGGCAATGAAAATGGTGCCAAATATAACACGCGTGGTGATATTCCCAAAAATAGAATGGTGGGATAATAGATTCAAGAACCAATTAGAACTGCAATCATAAGATTGTCATCATAGTTGTACAATATCATTACCCTAAGATGATATGATCTCACTTGTATAGTGTAGTCTTGTATGACACAATACAAGATACTATCTTATAGATGACACTATAACACTTGGTAGTGTTGGTCAAAGAAATGTCCTACGTGCCAATCTCTAGAGAGGGCTGACTCCCTTACTACTCTTACACTGGTTTGAGACTAGAGTTGCAGGAAAGAAATTGGAAATAATAGAAAGAAATGGGAAATATGGCCATAGGCCGAAAGTGTAGGATTGGGGACAAAATAACAACAGGAATTCCAACCAAGCATTATAATAGCATGAAATAGAAGGGAGGCAAGAGAATTTACTTACAGTTCTTCGGAGACAACTTCCAAAATTGTATTCCAGTATTCACACTTACACCAGCAATGCCCAAATTCAGATGCAAAATTTAAACTCAATAGCAAATAGTAAACATGAATATGAAATAGAAATTCTAGAACAAAAAGAAATCACACATAGAAACTGCTTGCAAAATCAGAAGCCACAACTTCTATTTACGTAGAGAACTTGAAAAGTTTTTTTGTAGAATGTTTATCCTCCTATTACAATAGAAATTGAGTAGCATTTATAGAGGAATTTTACCTCTATAATTTAATGCACATATGACAAAATGTTTATAAATCAAGAACCTTGGCGAGACAATTCCTCCTCAAAAATCTTAAAAATCCACTTTTCGGACACAACGCTCCAGTTTTTAAGGTGAAGTCCTTGGGAAACTAGCACATTTGGGTGGTAGTGCACAAAAAACTACAAAGCTTGGTCGTTGACTTGGCACATTTGCTCCGCCTCAAAAAGTTGCTCCTATATTAAATGCTTTGGACTTCATGAAAATCGCCTTACGATATTAGATTCGGCAAATTTTTAGCATAAAACCAGTAAATTTAGTTACTTTTCATCCCAATAATTAAATTCTTGTCTTGCATCCAATTCGAGTGCCTTTGGAAAATCTTTGAACTGAAGTTTGCTCAAAATTAGAGCCATGAGCAAAATCACCTCATTTAATTCTTATTATTTCTTTCCTATTCCATAGATAGCATCCCAATTTTAATGTTGCATTCAAATTTTGGCTGGGGCAGCAATCACTTTGGAGAAAATCAGGCAAAAACAGTTTGATGTTCTCCTTCAATTTCATATTTAACTCTTTGAATCAGTTGAGCCCTTAAAAGAGGCAATCGAGAGTTTCAAAAATTTTCTAGGGTGAAAGCGCTTTCCATAAGACACCTTTCATCTTTACGTTTACCCCCACAAGAGGCGAAAGGCGTTGTCGCTCTTTACCTTGCGTGAACGTAGTTTTGTCCCTTTAATGCCTGAAACGAAAATAAGTATTTAATGTTCTGGTGGGGTTGTTTTGATGTAGTTTCCTCCCAAGGAGGGGCGAATGAGGCTTTCGCCCCCACCTGGGGTGAATTCATCGTTGAATTTTTAATGTCGCCTTAGCACTTGCTACTTTCTTTTAGCTTCATCTGAGTCTCTCTTTTGATGAGCTTTCACCCCAAAGAGAGGAAATTGGTACTTTCACCCCTCACATGGGGCGAATACGTTTTTGACTTGTCAATGCCTTCAGTTTAATTGATGTTTGTCCCAAAGTGGGGTGAATGATGCTTTCGCCCCAACTTTGGGGTGAACACACTCATTATTTTAGCCTGTATTTCAACTTTGACATGTCCTCAACTTCGCCCCAAAGTGAGGTGAAAGGGAATTTCACCCCTCATTTGGGGCGAAAGCATCTTCACTCGAACTTTAATTCATATTCTCTATTTTCATTTTAAAAAGATCACGTTCACCCCAGAATAGGACGAACACGTCAGTTGCCCCAAATTAGAGGCAAATGTAGTTTTACCATCCCTTTGCCATAATGATCCAATTTTTAAATAAAGGAATCATTTTTACCCAATTCTGAACTCCAAAGCACTGCTTTTCATGATGCTATCAAGTAAACTTTATTGATGTTTCTCGCACCTTTATCCATAAATATTTTATCTAGTGATATCCATTATTTCCAGGCAAGAAATGCATGAAAAACAAAGAAGTTATTACACAGAAAAACTGTAACTTATCATATAGGCCGAAACAACTGCATCATAGTATTAATATCTTTTACCGCTTTACAATAAATAAAAAAATTCAAAAAGACTTTAGTCAAAATTTTAACTTAATGTGGCATAATGTAAAACTGCCAATATTTTTGGCAGATCACGGGGTATCCAACTCACATGGATGCAAATGATCCCAGGCATTTATCCATTGGGCATACTATTGAGTCTTTTTACCAACCACTTTGGCTGGCACTTTTGATTTGGATACCTTTTTCCATGCCTGCTCTTCTACCTTCTCAGTTGACTCTGCCTCTACTGCTACTCAGAGTACTTCCACCTGCTCTACTTCTTTTTTATTGCTTCTACTATTATTTTCTCTACTATAGCCTTTTCTTCCTGATCCTTCAGGTTTTCGTAGGTAACTTCATAAATTGTGACTGCATCAACCCAAGCATGCATAGTGAACAAGTGGGGAACACTCAATGAATCATACACATACCGCAGGTTCTGAACATACTCTAGACTGAGGCACTTGGCTCACTGAGCTAACTTGAACAACGACAACTCCATACGGGTAAATTTATTCATAAGTGGTAACACCTGATCCTCTATTATGGGCTCCTCCCACTTATCAATCTCTAAGGTGTCTTCCACAAATTTTTTCCAAGCCGCTTCTAATTGTTCTTTTGACAGAGGTTCACCCCATTCATCAGTAAAACTTGGAAATCCCATATTAGCGAGAGCATCAAAATGGATCATGAAAATAGTATGCTCCTGCTCTATGGCATTGAGGATCTTTATACCTTCTCTCACCAAGTCCATTCTCTGAAAATAGCTGCACAACATGACCTTGGCGATAGACCAAGCGTGGTCCATTTCACTTAAGGGGTGAATGTGCATGTTGGACTGAGCCAGGGCTTGAATTTTTATAGCCATTTTTTAATAGGGTTCCAACATCTCCTCAGTAGTGTCTATGACTTGTTGGCTCAACTAGATCTGGACCTGTGCTACGTAAAGATACTGCAAAACTTGAACTGCTTTTACTACTAGCTTTGCACAACTCTGAGCCGAGTGAAGGCGGGTCCCCTTAATTATTTTTGGAGAGAAGCATATAGCCTACGTGGCCTTCTCTGCCATTGATTTTGCATGGACTCCAGTTGTACCTTCAATTCCTGCACTTGTTGATCCAATGCACCCTTTTATTTTTTATGGACCCCTACCTACTGACACAAGTGTTCATTTTCTATTGCCATTTTATCCTATTGTGCTCTACTTGCTGCCAATGCATCCTCAAGTTCGGTAATTTTATTTTTTGCATCGTAATATCTTTGCTCATAATACTCATCGTGAAGATAAACCAAAATCATATCAACTTGTATATTCCCCATTTTTTTAGTGGGTTCAATCCTCATCAGGTCCTTTGTTGTAGTTTCGTAAGCGTAATTGCTTGGTATCATCTCTCCTTGTAGCTTCTAGACCAGGGGAGTGATCTTGGTAATGTGAAATTCCATGGCAACCAGATCAAAGGCTACTTTCTTGAGAGGGCAGGATGGAGCAAGTGCTTCTTTCCTTCTGCAACTTTTTAGCCACTGTGATCAACTGAGGTGTGCTCGATTGATTTTCTTTGCATCTGGCTGCTTAGGTGCCACCTCGACTTCAGGTAGTACTTGCAACTCCAAAAATGGTGTGAAAGGAATTAGGATCTATGAACGATCTAGCTCAAAGGAAGAAGAGGAGATAGAAATGAGAGGGGGAACCAAAATGGTAGAGTGGATGGAGGAACCTGGTTTGGCTGTAGTTATGCTCACTCTTGGAGGAGCTTGTGTACTTACAATGGTTGTGGAAGTGGTGGTAGCAATGGAAGGGAAAGGACACGAAAACATATTCAACCCAGATGCAAATGAACTGAAAGAAAGGATGGTCGAAGAGAGGGTAAGATAAGGAATAGTAGTGACTTGAGGGTCAAAGAAGGGGAGCGAAATGGACACAGAGAGCACACTGAAAGGGGGAGAGATTGACATAGGGACTGATAAAAATGAACTAATAGTCACTACATGCTTCTAAGAAAGGAAAGAGGGAAGGGAAGACGTACCTTAGGGTGTGGACACTGTGTGTCTTGGTGATGGAAGTGACTGCATAATGACTTCTTCATGTTGCCCCTCTACTCCACCTTGAGGTTAATGATGTCCTCTTGCTGATCCATTGGCTACTTGTGAAATAATGGAAATATTTGAGCAACGCTAATTAAAGCAGCCAACTCCAAAAGAGGTGAATTAACAGTCATTGCAGCAACTGTGACTGTATAAATTAAAATAGCTAAAACTACAATAGTAAAATAGGAAGTAGCACCAGTCCTTGGCTTCTTTACAACTATTGGGAATGGAAGCACCTCTTGAATAGTCTATTTATCCAACAAATGTGCCTCATCTACCTTTCACTTTATTCGCTATGATCTCCGTTGAAACACATACTGCAGCTCTTCTTCCTCAGGTGTTTCCTCTTCAAATGTTGGATGCTCGTCCCTCGTGATGCTTTCACTACTATCAAAATTTTGAAAGCTTTGGGGCATGATATTGGCGAACGTGATGGGTTGATAGGTATTGACATACTCATCATAGGTTTCTAAAAATGCCTCATCGATTTTCAACCCATAGGGTGATGCAATATTTCCTTTGTGGACCCGCATTATCCACCAATTCATAATTTTTTCTTTGGTCCAAGGTAGTTGTTCCTTCATTTGGTCAAACAACCCAAGCAAAATAATGTGGTATCTATGTATTATTGGTTTGTATTCAACCTCTTGCTCATAAAAGTCATGCCATGGATGGAGCACTGTCATGTCTTCAATGTGCCACTCCAAGTCGTGCCCATCAAAATTGTTGCACCTTTCTTGGATGTCGGGTCGGGAACAACAATGAAAAGTTTTGGCCTTGACTATTTTTATAAATTTTCCCAACGGGTCATACCTCCACCGTTGTGGTAGTTCTATCAAACCCATATCTTTAAGTGCCACTATAAGAAGCTTGTTCTACCCAACCTAGTTTACTTCTATATTGTCGAATTTGAATGACATGGTGCAAGTCATCCTCTTGCTGCGTCCCACTCCATACACATCATTGGTATAATCCATCTGGTGCACCACCTCCATGGCAAAAATATGCTCGGTGGCATAGTATGAGAGTAGGAATGGCTTTCTTGTGAAGCCATATTTTCTTATAATGACACCTTGCATCAACAAAAATATGTCATTTTTAGTAGTAACAATCGCCTCCTTCATCGCCCGTGGTACTCTCTCACTTTGGACACAAATAAATTCAATTGCGGGCCCCAAAAATAGATGGTTAAAACTATAGTATGAATCCCTCCTTGACAAAGTGGGAGTCCACATATAAATAGGCAATAGCTCATCTCTCTCATCAACCTGTTTTATTGCAATGAATGAAAAATGATGGTAAATAAAAAAAAAAATACCATACGAGGAAGGATGTGTGTTTGAATGAAGTCTCTTCTCCCCTATATAACTTATCTAGCTGGACATGCATATTCCAATAGATAAAATTAGCGCAATAAAAATAAATTGGATTTATGTCCCTTCGCATGGCCATTGGAGCATAAAAATCCCTTTGAGATATGCATTGCACCATCATCGCTTGCCATTTGTGTACTGTAGAATCCACTAGAAGACCAGCGACCCATGCTAGCATTGAAAACAAGTCAGGGCTCTTGAACTCTGACAAAGATTTTGGTAGATTCAGAAGTTGCCCTAACTACGACTCCTTAATTAACTGCATTTCCATAAATTGGCGGATTGTCACCGTAGAAATGTATCTTTCTTCTTGCTCGTTGATGTGGGGGTTTTAATCCATAATCAAATGTTTCCCTCACTTCAATGGTAGATATGGAGAAAAATACCTCCCCATTGGCTTTTTGAACGAACATAGTAAGCGGATTATAATATCTAGCAATCAATTTTATCAACTCCGAAAAAGGGTGTACAAGCATACACAAATACCAAACTAACTACACGTGGAATGGCATAGTCAGAGGGCTTTCTACCGTCATCCCTTGATTTACGACAAAATCCACATTTTACTGGAGCTTCACGATGCCCTTTTTCATGATCAAGCAGTATCCGACCTCCGCCATGGTGTCAGAGTACGGGTCCAAATCAATATTTTTGTTTCTAGGAGCCTTCTTGGATTTTGACCTGCCTTCTATTTTTATTTTAGACTTTTTGGGCTCTACAACCTCTAAAAATTCCTTGCTTTTCTTTCCCATTTATTAAATCCAGCAACTTGACAATTTTGAAGACGTTCTGCAACTTCTGCAAGAAACAAACCTGACAATGCATTGGCAAGAAAATTCTTTAAAAACTTTAACTTTTGAGCGAATTTACCTGTGCTCTATTTATAGGGCACAATCCATTTACAAAATTAAATGCAGTAAATTCTCATGGTGGATTCAAAATAAGTTGCGCTTCGCTTCCATTGGTGGGCACTATTCCCAATACTGTTGTAACAACTAATTTTTGTAAATCTTTGAATAGTGTGCCCTGGCCATTAAAGCTACCTTGGAGAGATAAATTCACTGCCAAGGGTCCAATTGGTGCTTTCACTTTCGTCGATGTAAAATTTTATTTCTTGGGAACGCCAAATCACCTCTCCATGCAAATCTAGGTGCACGTATTAAATTAAATGCCCCGAAACACGTCTCAACATGGATGCACAATTTTTGAAAAATACCACATGTCGGGGGGTGAAAACTCTTTGAGAGGTGCTCCTAAAAACTCGATTCGTGCTTGAAAAATCGTCACACGTTCGAAGAGCAACGGGGGGTGAAAATACTACATAGGCACTCTTGATCTTGTTCTCTTTCACTCCAAAAATGCTTTTTACCTGCTTGATATGATTCCATGGCGAATGTTCTTATTTTATAACAACTTTTGCTTCTCTTTTTTGCCCAAATTTAGAAAAAGCATAGATTTTTTTTTTAGAACTCAATTGATTTTAGGGTTTTTTCTCTTTTATTTTGCTCTTTTCTTCGTTTTCACTTGCATGCATGAAAAAAATTTAATGCTTTTTCTTTTGCATTGTATTTTCTTTTATTTTCACCTTGCATTTAAATGCAATCGCCCAAAAAGAGCCGACACGCATACCTTCCATATTTTTTAAGATATTTTAGTCCCATACATAAGGTGAAAGCGCCTTTGGTCACCTTCAAATTCTTTTTAGACTATCGACACATGTTTTAAAAAAAATAGCGTGAGTTGTAAACTTTTCAATGTCTTCGCCCAAATGAGGGGCGAATGGGAGTTTTGCCCCTCATTTGGGGTGAAAGCCCTTTTGATCCTTTTGTTATGTTGACTTTTCTTGGTGGCACATTTATAATATACATTCACCTCCTTTAGGGGGCAAATGGGGTTTCACCCCTTTTGTTCGACGAAAGCTTTGCTACCCATATTTGACTTTAGCTTTCATCCTTCATTTTCAATGAAAATATTTTTCGATTATTAATCATGAGCTCTGACATTTTATTTTTTCAGAATGCGTTCGCCTTATTGGGAGTCGAATGGGGCTTTCACCCTTTCTTCGAGGCAAAAGCGCTTTTAGTTTGTTGCTTTCCATACTTTCGAAATTGGGGCCTTATGCTTGGATTTTTCAACTAGACATTTGACTTTTCTCCCAAATATTGATGTTTTACCTTTCTAAAACATTTAAACTCAAAACTTGCAGGGTAAAGCAACCTGTAAAAACTTTTTAGAGCATTTTGGGCTTATCCAATTTTCTCCTTTTAGTACAACTATTAATTTTTCCTGAAATCATAATGTCTCTTCATTGAACCATTTCAGGGCAAAATTGATTCTGTAAGGGAGATGGAGAATATATTTTCTTCTTTCTTCTCTTTTTTTTTATGCAATATCAAAGAAATAATAAAAATTGCTTTGCAAATAGAAATATGTACATATTTACAAATTGGTACCTCTTGAATTCATCATTGAAAATAGACCTTCAAATGAAGGTCGTTTACTGGAATCGAAAGAGCCCAACCATCCATATCTTGAAGATAATAGGCATTTGCCAAATTCACTACAGAAACTTGAAATAGACCCTCCCAAATGACATCAAAATTGTGGTGCTTCCCAGGCTTAGCTTTATTTTCATTCCATTTGAGAAAAAGATCTCCCACCTGAAACCTGTGATCTATTGACTTCTTTCCAAACCACTTTTGTGTCACTTTAGTGTGTTCAATGAAAGCTTGATATGCATTTTCTCTTTCCTCCTATAGCTGCAATAGTTGAGCTAGTATTGCGCTCATTAGGTCAAACTCATCATCTTCATCTTTGAACAACTAAAATATCTAGAGGACAAATAACTTGATGTGAGTGGAAAGGACTTCTTCTTTCCCATACACTAGAGAATAGGGAGAAGCTTTAATGGACTTCTTTACTGATATCCAATCTGCCCACAAAGCCTGATTCAACAATAGGTACCAACTTTTGTTTTTTCCCAATGTTCTTTTAAGAATTCGTAGCAAGTTTTTATTTGTGGATTCGGCCAAGCCGTTTCCCTGTGGATAGTGATTGGAAGATATTTTTAGATAAATCCCATACTTTTTCACAAATTCGATGATATTAGCTCCTATGAATGGAGTCTCATTATATATTACAATTGCATCTGGAACATCAAAATGGGTGATTAGTCCCTCTAGAAAGGAGATAATTGTATCATGATCTACTTTTTTAGTTGGAATGGCCTCTACCCACCTAGTGAAATAATCAGTTGTTGTTAAGATATATTTGTACTCAATAGAAGAATGAGGGTCAATAACTCCAATGAAGTCTAGTCCCCACTACTGAAAAGGCACTTCCACTTGAATCAGATGCAGAGGAAATGATCCTTTCTTATTTTTGCCAACATATCATTGACAATTATCACAATTTTGGCTCACCCCGTGTGCATCAGCGAAAAGAGTAGACCAAAAATGACTGGCCCGAATGATCTTCAAGGTCATCGATCTTCCTGCATAATGTCCATCAAATAAATTAGAGTGAAACTCCTCCAATATTTTTTGTTTTTTTGACTCCACGTATCTGAGGAATACGCCATCTATATTCTTATGGAATAATCTGCTTGGCAATAGTACATACTTAAGCATTTGCAGTCTGAATATTTATCGCTGTGAAGCATCAAGGTGTGGTGGACATCTTCCAGAGTTAAAGAATTCAACAAGGTCCTCTGTTCAATCACGATCAATTGTAGCACGATTTGCACAAATATTTTTGTTGAGCTCTTCATTTTGTTTTGGAGCTAATGATGCTAAAGCTGCGCTTTTGGCTAGTTCTTGGTAGAGAGCTCATCCATGAACCAACTTAGTCGATCGGATCTCCACATCATATTCCTAAATTTTTGAGACCCAACCTGCTCTTTTGTCACCTAATTCTCCTTGGAGAATGAAGTTTCGAACATCTAGGTGAATAACATAGACTATAATTTTGCTTTGTGAAACAAAATATCAAAACTTCTTTAGGGATTTTATAACCGCATATACCTATTTTTCAATGAAGTTATACTTTTATTGGTGTGGCGAAATCACTTGGCTCAAGAAATCAATCGACTTTTCATCTTCGTCTTCTTGCTTCTGCGTGAGAATGATGGTGTAACTCTCATGTTCGCCTACTGTGTGGAGGATGAAGTATTTTGAGTAATATGAATTAATCAATACAGGCGCTTGAGTAATCCTTTTAATCCTTTCCTTGATTTTCCAAAAAGCCTATCTCCTCACTTCTATCTATTTGAAGTCAATATTCTTTTTTAGAAGCTCGGTCATTGGTTTTACAACTTGAGCGAAATCAGAAATGAACTTCTAAATGAAGTTGATCTGGTCAAAAAATGATTGCAGGTCTTTCTTGTTAACTGGAAGCAAAAATTTTAAGAGCACCTCAACCCTTGCAGGATCAATCGCTAGTCCCTCTTGTGAAATAAGGTGTCCCAACGATTTTCCTTCTTTGAAAATGAATATGTACTTCTTTGGATTAATAAAAATTCTAAACTCTCAATATTTTTTAAACACTTGCCTCAAATGAGAGACGTGATCTTCCCTATGATGTGATAAATTAGTCATATCGTCAAGGTAAATAACAATAACCCTATTCAATAACTCACCGAAAGCAATATTTATAGCTCTCTAAAATGTAGCACTAGCATTGGATAGGTCAAATGGCATTCTATGATAGGCAAAAGTGCCTCATTTTGTAGTAAACACTATCTTGTGTTGGTCCTCACCCTTCATCCAAATTTTATTATAACCAGAGAAACCATCCAGTAATGAAAATCTCTGCATTCCGACGACTACATGGAGAATTTGATCAATCTTTGGTAGGGGCTAATGGTCTTTTAATGATGCCTGGTATAGATTTCAAAAATCTACACATAAGTGAATATCACCATTCTTCTTACAAATAGGAACCAAGTTTGCTACCCATGTTGAGTGCTTGATAGGATAGATTATTTTTGCCTCTAGCATTTTTAACAGCTTAGCTTTCATGAGCACTTATGTTTTCAGATTGATTGGCCGTTGTTTTTTTGAAAAGGCTTTAGTCCCTCTTGCAGTTCAATGGTATACTGGATTACTATTTTATCATATCCTTTTAAATCATGGTAGCTCCATGCAATGATGTCGAGGAACTCATAACACAAGTGTTTGATATCTTGGAGTTCTTTGGTTGTACAATCTATTCTAACTTTGAAAATAGGCTCTAGCTGCATTTCCTTGTAATCCTTCACATCGACCTTTATCTTATGCTTCTACACCCTATCATTTTGATCAAAAAAACTCTCAAGATAAACCAGATCCCTAGGAATGTGATTTTTATTCAATTGAATCATTCCTTCCATTTCCTCTTCAACAAATACTCTGTTATCTGCACTTGCAACTTCTTTAATCAAAAAAATTGATTATCTGGTCATCATTGTTAAACACTTGCCAATAAAGGTTTTTATCAGAGACCAAGGGTCTATAAATAATACTAATAGTCTTAGGCTTCCTGAACACTTGCTTTATAAGAGATAAATTGGCCCCAAGAGAAGCTAAGATATCTGCATGCCTATTTTTCTCCCATGAAATTACCTGGATGTTTAATACAATAAATGACTCAAAAAAATCCCATACCTTATTACGATAGGCCTTCAAATAGTACTGCTTTAACACACACTTGTTTGTAGTTTGATTGAATATGAGCTTAGAGTCTCCGAAGATTTACAACTATTTTATACCCAAAATTTTAGCTATTTTAAACCAAGACAAAATGCTTCATATTCAACGATATTATTCTTGCAACTCCAAGTTAGCTGATAAGAATAGGTCTTTTGTAACCCTGTAGAAGAAATAAGGATAATATCAGTCCCTACACTATTTTTGCACCTTGCACCATCAAAATACATCTTCCATAGCTGATCAGAGACAGGGTCTAGGGAATCAAAGATTTTTTCTTTAGTCTGCTCAGGTTAGTTATGGTATAACAACCAATGTCAGTTTTGACCATCACATTGAAATCCATGAGTGAGAACTCATCTTCAAGGTGGAGCTCACCGAGTGTTTCTTCCATCAAATCCACCTCTTGTAATTCCTCTATCATCATGTTGACTGCACTAGTGGAATTTTATTCTTATTTAAATTTTTCTATATGAAAAGTGGATGGCTTTTCATTATAGATACGAATTATCCTTCCTTTGAATGGAATCTCCAAATGTGAATAATACAAGGAAAGGTACCCTCCCAATTTTACTCTAAACTCCATTGAGAGACACATGCTGAAGTATAGTTCCAATTCAACCACCACTACTTCTTGAATAATAGTGTGTAGAACAATAGGAATATCCTTGATTACTCCCACCATCTTGACTGGGGTCACATACAACTGTAAGATACCTGGACTGCTTCTTGTGTGTTCCATTATCATTACTTCACATACTGCCTTTGGCATGATAGTAGTTGCAGCATCGGAGTCAATCATACAATTATGCACGATCCACCATTTCATTCAAAGAGACAAATAGAATGGAGGTGGCCTATTATTTCCAGTATTCAAAGTGGGCAGTGTCTATGCTAACATGGTTTGGGATGGGATTTTCTTCTAATATTTTTCTGATTTGAGAGATTCTTGTAACATATCAACTTGTCCAGGTAACTACAAAGCATTGTACAAGATCACTTTTTCCATAATATTTTTCATTTCCTCCATAATATTGTAGTCTAAAACACCAGGAGCCTTTTCTTCTGGAGCTAGTTCATACTTGTTCCAATATTATTAAGTAGCCTCCACCTTTGTCTCTTCGTCAATGATGGGTACTTGAGGTATTCTTTGGCTTGCTCTTTCACCTCCATTTGCACTTGAGTGACTATAGGTTGTGAAGTTGATGCCTTCATTTTTACTTGAGCTTACTTGGGCAATAAATCCTTCAACAAGATAGAATCTTGTTGTTTCGTTGTCACTTTAGGTGCTTTTGCTTGTGGTTGCACTTTTTCATTTTGCACCTTCTTCTTAGCAAGAAATTTTAGAGGCTCCATTTCTACTGGATCAACAATCACCGGTTTCTTTCCAACCCTCGTGAGAACTAAAACTTGCTCCAAATATGGGACCATCAAATTATGATCGAATTCCATTATCATATTAACTTGTCCATCGATAGACCTTTTTGCTAATGTTTGTACATAGTTCAATTGGACCATGCATGTGTCTTCTCCATGAGGATTGTTGCAAGTGGAACACCAATATGCTCTCTTCGATGTACTAATTTCTTCATTTACTAGTATAATTGTGTTTCTCTCAGGACCCTTGTTAGTGGTTGCTTGCTCCATAGTAATTGGTGGTGTTTGAAACCTTCTTGACAAAAAATCGACTTCAGCTTATTTATTTCTAACTACAATAATTTCGTTTGACATTGTTCTTATAGCCGAATTAATAGATTGCACCTCTTATAACAATTTTGTGTAAGGGTTAGAATTCAAGGGCACATGAGGTGTTGGTAGGGGTAAAGGCGCTGATGGAGTAGGCAACGACAGTGGAACAGGTGGTGTTGGGAGTGCTGGGAAAGGGATTGGTACTGGCAATTGAGGAACAACTAGTGCAGGTAATTCTGAAATACTTGGAGTGAGGAGTTGTGGAACTGGGATTAGAGAAATTTGAGGTGAACCCAAGCTCCATGAGGAAATGAGGTACATGGAGGGCATAGGTTGGAAAATATATTTGAATACAAATATTATGGAAGATCAAAAAGGATGGGCATGGTTACCATCGGGGGAAGCTTACATATGGTGATCAAGTCCAATTCAACCTTTTACGTTTGCATATACAACTCTGGAAAAGTATTTACATTGGGCTATCAAACAACCATGCCAATGTTAGAGTTGAAGGCTCTGAGATAATAAAATGTAGCTTGATCATGCATGGGTCTAAGGCCGTCATGAAATCTTTGCCAACTTCGAGCAAACTTGACATTAAAGTCCACTATCTCCTCCTACGAATGTCTTTGAATATTTATGAATTGATGCAACAAGGAGAAAGGATTAGATTGTTCATGAAAATTCTTGATTAGCAATTTCACCAACTGATCCCATGTAGCAATAATGGTAGGCGACATGGACCGGTACCAGTATAATAAATTTTCTCTAAGTGATAACACCAACAACATTACCATAATGTCTTCATAAGTATTGCCATGGATCGTAGCCAAAGAAGACACATCCTGAATATGCTCATAAGCAATTTTTCTAGTACCATCGTAAGTAGGTAAAGCCTTCAAAGCTGCTTGAGGAACTGGATTTTGTGCTTGTAAATTCAAAGCTCCTGAGCTATTCCATGCTGGGAACTACCTTGGTGGTTGTGGCTGTGGTGGTGGGTTATAAGCCATTTGGACTGGTGTATGAGGTTGAGGAGGTGGGATGCTAGTAGCAGTACTAGCTGGACTTGAAGGAACAGAGAACACACCAGCTATTTGTGAGGATGTTGCGGATGATGTATAAGGTAAAATAACTAACCTGGGGTGTTCCCCTAACCTTTCGATGTCAAGTTCATAGAAATCAACGGGATATTTAGGATTTTTGGCCTTCGATCTCGTGATCATGAAGCACAACTTTCGCTACCTTCATGTTTAGAGGCTCTTGGGTATAGCTAAGTCACAAAATGTTCTAACCATACAACATGAAGATAAACATAAAACCTAAATAATGTTGAAAGTGGAACTCTCGATGTCCCATCGGGCATGCCAAAAATTGTTGGTCAAATATTTGCCTAATTATACAAATATTCATTTGTGCATCCTAGACATGGCCAACATTGAAAGGACAGAGGAAAGAAATATCCTCCGTGCCAATCTCCAGAGAGGGTTGGCTCCCTTACTAATCCTATACTAGTTTGAGACTAGAGTTGCAGGAAAGAAATTGAAATAACAGAAAGAAATGGGAAATATGGCCATAGGCTGAAGGTGTAGGATCGGGGATAGACTAACAACAGGAATTCCAACCAAGCATTATAATAGCATGAAATGGAAGGGAGACAAGATAATTCACTTATAGTTCTTCAGAGACAACTCCTAGAATCGCATTCTAGTATTCACACTTACACCAACAATGCCCAAATTCAGATGCAGAATTTCAAATCAACAATAGATAGTAAACATGAATATGAAATAGAAATGCTAGAACAAAAAGAAATCACACATAGAAACTAATTGCAAAATCAAAATCCACAACTTCTTCTATTTACATAGAAAAATTGGAAAGCTTTTTTGCAGAATGTCTATCCTCCTATTACAATAGAAATTAAGTAGTATTTATAGAGGAATTTCACCTCTATCATTTAATGCACATATGCCAAAATATTTATAGATTAAGAACCTTGGCGAGATAATTCCTCCTCGAAAATCTTGAAAATCCACTTTTCGGACACAACGCTCTAGTATTTAAGGTGAAGTCCCTCGAAAACTAGTACATTTGGATGGCGGTATATGGAAAACTGTAAAACTTGGTCGTTGACTTGGCACATTCACTGTACCTCAAAAATTTGCTTTTGTCTCAAATGTTTTGGAATTCATGAAAATCACCTTACGATATTAAATTCAAAAACTTTTCAACATAAAATTAGCAAATTTAGTTACTTTTCACCCCAATCATTAAATTCTTGTCCTCCATCTGATCCGAGTGCCTTCAAAAAATCTCTGAACTGAATTTTACTCAAAATTAGAGTTGTGAGCGAAATCACCTCATGTAATTCTTATTATTTCTTTCCTATTCCATAGATAGCATCCCGATTTTAATGTTGCATTCACATTTTGGTGAGGGCAATAGTCACTTTGGAGAAAACCCAAGAAAAAATAGTTCGTTGTTCTCCTTTGATTTCATATTTGATGCTTTGAATCAGTTGAGCTCTTAAAATAGGCAATCTAGAGCTTCATATTTTTCCCAGGATGAAAGTGCTTTCCATAAGATGCCTTTCATATTTAAAATGTATGTTTGCCCCCACAAGAGGTGAAAGGCACTGTCGCCCTTCACCTTGGGCAAACATAGTTTTACCCCTTTAATGCCTGAAACAAAAATAAGTCTTTAACATTTTGGTGGGGCCATTTTGATGTAGCTTCACACCAAGGAGGGACGAATGAGGCTTTCACCCCCCACCTAGGGTGAATGCATCATTGAATTTTCAACGTTGCCTTAGCACTTGCTACTTTCTTTTAGCTTTACCCGAATCTCTATTTTGATGAGCTTTCACCCCAAAGAGGGGAAAATACGTTTTTTACTTGTCAACGCCTTCAGTTTAATTGATTTTCACCCCAAAGTGGGGTGAATGATGCTTTCACCCCAACTTTAGGGTGAACGCTCCTTGTTATTTTAGACTGCATTTCAACTTTGATGTATTCTCAACTTCATCCCAAAGTGAGGTAAAAGGGACTTTCGCCCCTCATTTGGGGTGAAAGCATATTCACTTGAACCTTAAATCATCTTATATGTTTTCCTTTTAAAAAGATCACGTTCACCCTGAAATAGGACAAACACGTCAGTCGCCCCAAATTTGAGGCAAACGTAGTTTTGCCATCCCTTTGCCATAACGATCCAATTTTTAAATAAAGGAATCATTTTTCCCAATTCTAAACTCTGAAGCACTGCTTTTTGTGATGCTATCAAGTGAACTTTACTGATGTTTCTCACACCTTTATCCATAAATATTTTGTCTAGTGACATCCATTATTTCCAAGCAAGAAATGCATGAAAAACAAAGAAGTTATTACAAACAAAAACTATAACTTATCATATAGGCTAAAACAACTGCATCATAGTATTAATATATTTTGCCACTTTACAATCAAAAAAACCTTTCAACAAGACTTTAATCAAAATTTTAACTTAATGTGGCATAATGCAAAACTGCCAACAGGTAGCAATCTTATCAAACAAAAATAACAGTACAAAAGTCACATATGCAATGTGAATCTTTGTCAATAGTACAATGAACTTCAAAACTATAATGCAAATTTACATGAATTATCTCTTGTATGCTCAATTCTTTATACAACTTGATCTTTGTACAATCTACAACCATATAATTAGAATATCTCCTTGACAGTCTCTTTTTTGCAACCTACAATCAATCTATAACTACTACAATATGCTAACTACTATAACCTACAACTAAGGCAACCATCCTACAATCCACAACTATCAACAATAGCCCCCAAAAATACCACATGTAATATCATAAAGAATTACAACATAAGCAAATACAACAAAATACAAATAACTTGCAAATGGTAATATTGTATTAGCATTCATAGTGTTGTTATAAACAACAATATTGGACTGCATTTACAGTATGTAAGGTTGCTTCTCCATGATTACACAACCAACCTGCATAATCATAGTCACATGGAAAATGCTTTTACCAATACCTTCTCATAGACATCTCTCTATATCTCTCTCACATGCACACATATTTGCAATCTCTTGTTGATGTCTCAAATAAAAGAGGGGGGTTCCTTTTAATGCCTAGTCTGGTCATTGCAAGTGGTTTTCTAGATAATGTAACATACCTACCACCCAAATTAGATGTATTTTATTTGTGCAATTATCAACCTTTATTTCCTAAAGTCTACTTGTAATTTATCAAATTGAACTTAAATTACATTTCACCTACATCTCATATCATTTTATTTATATTTACATTTCATATGCATTTATGTAAATTTTCTACTTTTTCTTTTTTTGGAAAGTTTTTTTGATGCCTACAAGGAGGACAAAAAGCCTTATCTAAACTAGGGTCGAGGATGGCATTTCTAAGACTTCATGAAAAGTTTTACATGACCATAAAACTAGGGCATACCTTGAAAAACTTGATCACAATCCTCCTTTGTAGAAAATATAGTAAGGAATTAACCATTTGGGTAGAACCTGATACCCATATTTCCTTTGATATTCCAATTTTTGGCTACCCAAGATTCAATTGCTCCAAGTTGAATCCTGAATCCCATGAAGTAATTGATCAAATATTTATTTTTAAGATTTTATATCCGGTCGTTTAACCCTCCTATATCTAGAGTCACCAAGGGGAGACCCATCCATTGTTTTAAGACAACCATTTTGAATTTTTTTGGATCCAGCTTTGGCAATCTCAAGGGTTTATGCATGGATTGATTACCTATGTTTCCATAAATAAAACTAGCCTTTTTCTTCACAACATCTTGAAAGGACAATTTTTAGGGGGAGGCTTACCCCTAAACTAGATGCCATGGCCAAACCTTCTAGAATTGGAATTCTAGTGATCAGTCATTTTTCCACCTAGCTTTAGAAAAAACACTTTTTTGTAATAAGGTATTTGTTTCTTATTAAAAATCTATATTTCAATTTTGGCCTGGTGAGCCTTTTTAGGGATAGGTGACCCCCACATTGGCCTAATCCGTTTAATGTCCACATGAGAAAATTTAGGTAGATGTTTACCTCACTCTTGTTGAGATTTCACAATTTTCATGAACAAGTTTGGTTTTAGAAAGTAGATGCACACCATATAGATCCTTTGCTGATATTTCACAATTTTCATACAAGTTTGGTTTTAGAATGCAGATGCACACTGTATAGATCCTTTGTTATTATGGTTGTTATATGACAATGTAAATGCATCCTTACAATGCAACAAAGCTTATGCACATGCTATTGTTGTGATTGATAGCTTATTTTCAAGAAAATTAATTTAAAATTATTCTTTTAAATAGGTAAAATGAAATTAAAATGGGTATTACCTTGGTAAGATTGATTGTATAGTGATAAATAGCATGATAATTACACTCATAAAATTTGGCAAGATTCAAATTTAAGTCTCAAAAATTAAGTTAGGATTTTAACTAGTTAAGTTAATATTATTTGATAAATTATTATATATAATATTATATGTGGTTTCTATTGGGGGCACTCCCATTAGAATAACAAAACATTACATTGCTATCAAGTTAATTGAACCATTTTCAACTTTCCTTTTTTATGAAAGATGTTATTTATTTACATTTCTATTAAAGATATTTATCATCTTCCTTAAACTAATACCAAGGTTACCAGGTGCGGGAGTGCAGGTGCGACGGGAATCGCGGGAGCAGGTGTGGGTGCGACCCCCACAAAAAATAGGGTTCGTCGGATGAGGGTGCGGCTAGTTTTTAATTATATATATATATATATATATATATATATATATATATATATATATATATATATATATTATATTTATTTATATTTATATAAAAAAAAAATAGAATAAACCATGCACATTACGAAATAATTAAATAAATGATAAATCATACACATTTTGAAACAAAATAAATCATTCATACACATTGCAAAATATTTAAATATGGCATCATAAAAGCATATTGATATATGATATTCATGTAAAAAAATGACAGGATGTCAAGTCATAAAGAGTCAAGAGATAACAATATACTATAAGTATATGCTATATAGTAGTGGACATGTACAAAGATAACATCAAATATCTGATATTTGACTCTCATTTGTCATATTCCTCATCATCATCTTCTAGGCCCTCTACCAGCAAGTTTAATTATGTTCTATTTGTATGCTTTATAGGGATGAAACGGGATTAGAATTTTTGAAAATTCCTTCAACTAAGGACTTTAAATTTATTTTCTACAGGATTTTCTATGTATGTTGTACTGTGTATAAGCATCAAAGATTAGTATTTCTAATCCTACAAGAGCATGTGATCTTTGACACCCAGTTTTTGTCATTCACAATGGGAAAGTGATTTCGGCTTCTTGGTCTTGGATTAGGCTTGCATATCTCTACTTTGTTTAAAATTATCAATAGTCCTTATTTAGAATAAAAACCCAGTATATTTACTTTGGATCTCACCACACCATATGATGCTTTATTAAAGTTTACAGGCCTCTTGCTGAGATAATTTTTTAATAAAAAAGTGTTTAGCATATCTCACTAAACTTTAAATTATAATTTATAAAAAAAATTAGATTTTTTTTTAATTTTTAGTTCATATGGGCTAGGTGTGGTTGGGCCCACCTAAAAAAAATATTTTTTTCCTATGTTCATGCCCAAATGGGTTGGGTTCGGCTGGCTAAATCCTGACTGACCATAAGGTTTGGCTTGGAAGAACCCTAAATGATAGGGTTCGACCCAAGCTGAACCCTGTCAGATAGGGTTCATATGAGTTTTGGCTCAACCGTACCTATTTGTGAACCCGTGCATCTAGTGTGGATGCGGGTTTGCGCACCCGACCAACAGGGTGTGCAAACCTTGTTACACTATTACATATTCACAATTAACTCTTTGATATCATTTTTATTAAAAGATAAAATCTCACCCATCTCATTGCCTTTTAGAATTTGATTTTTTCCAAGATGAAAATCAACACTGCAAAGGGCTAAAATATTTGTGATCCAGTTTCCATTTCTATAAATATGTTGTCTATAACAACTAGTCAATTTCCTAATGACTCTTTTTGGGGGCCTTATTCATGCTCATAATATTCCAAGATATCATTTTTATAGTCACTTTTTATTTGTGGTTTTGGCCCCACTTCTTGTGAATACTTCTGATATTTGATTTTATTTTCCCATATCAATATCACTTTGAGTTTATTTTTCTCTATGTTTTTGCTTTTAGGGTCTTCCTCTTTTTTCATTCACACCAACATTTTTTCTTCATTAATCTCTTTGCTTTTTTCACATTGTTCATAGTGACACCTATTATCTATAGGTTTGTCTTACTTTGAAGGATTTGAAGTGCAAAGATAACCTCAAAAGCACTTTTTCCTTTATGTTGCCCTAGAAACCCCAAAGTGCAAGGATGTTCCTCCATAACAATTACCTTCTTATGCTTTGCTAAAAATCCTAAATTGTTTTGGATTTCCTCCATCCTTATATCCTTATTATGTTTTTGAAACCCTGAATTGCAAGGGATGACTTTTACACTACTTTCATTTTTTTCTACTATACGACTTGACGAAAACAAAAACAATTTACCTAAAATAAACTTGACCGCTTTTGCCTTCTTTACTTTGAAATTTACTACTTTCTTTGCACCTTTAATTTCTTTTGAATTTGAACTTATACATTGTACTTTTTTATCCTTTGTATCCTTCTTTGTTTCTTTTTTTGGAGTGGAATATCCTTAATCTAATCCAACTTCTATTATGGTATGGTTTCCTTGCTTCATCGTGAAGTTTGTCTTATGAACAAAATATTTTATCTCTTTCTTTATCATTTTCACTTTGCAATCTCTTACCCTGTGTTCAGTCTCATAACAACTGTGGAATCAAATTGCAATGTTGTCATAATCCACTTATTGATCTCATTCTCTTAATTCAAATTTAATCTTAATGGATTGTGGAAAAGGATTAGAAATATTGATAGCAACACATATCCGAGTATATATAACATGCTTTTTCTCCTTAGTAGTTGGTGCCTTCTTGATGAATTCCATTAGGGTATTTTTGATATTCTTAAAAAATCCTTATTGATAAACTAATATATAAGTCCCAAAAGACTAACCCATTTTGGAAGCCTTTTAATAATTTGTCTTGATAGAAAAATTGTCACTCCATGGTCTTAAATAAAGGGTATCTCCCCCCCAACAAAACCATGGTCCACCACCCATTATTTTTTCTTTTATTTTTGAAAAGTTATTGTATAATTTTAATTCAATCCCCACTTCCATTGATCCAATTTTGAATCTCTGAAAAACCTTGGCTAGTATCCATGAAACTTACATATTAAACATTTCCTTTTACAAACCATTATATCATGCTCAATCATCTCATCCTTTTTTTAAAAAGAATTTGAAAAAAATATATTAAGACAATATTATTTGAAAGTTGGGATGATACTCCTCCCAGCCTTTGCTAGCAAGAACACTTGTTTCCTCCTTTTAACTTTCCAATAAAATTCCATAAATCTAAAATCCAAGATCCTAAGAACTAACCACTTTTTATTACAACACTATAAGGAGATCCTCATTAGAGCTAAATCTCTTGAACCATATGTTTGCAATGACTATCCAAATTAGCTAAACACTAGATTTTCTCACCAACCTTCCTAATCCTCTTATCCTCAATAGCCATACCATTGTGCCACTAAACACCTACCTCCTTCTCAATACCCATATTAGCTAGGAATTTTGCCACTTTATTCATAGCTCTACCCACATAAATTAGAATCACATCATCTAATTCCCTCCACAATTTCTTAATTTGGGTGACAAGAATCCTCAACCTCCACGTCTCCAAAGAAAATTTCCTCATGCAATCCAGAGTTCCTACCAAGATTTGAGAATTTTATTATATAATTATCCTCCTATAACCTTGTATTATAGCCTAAGTCTTTTGATTCATTGTTCATGGCCTTGCCCAGGCACTGTAGTTCCCAATAGAGCATTGTCCCAACATGATTCCTGGAAACTACTCCAATTATAGCTCTGCTTAGATTACCTTTTGCAACTCTATTAGTATTAATTTTTTCAACGAGTTTACACATATTTTTATGAGGGGTCCCATTCCCCTCATATTGAGTGGGGTTTGAACCTTGGACCTCTCAAAGAGAGTTCAAAGACCTTACCAATGCAATAAGCTTACATATATTCCATCAATATTAATTTTAATCTAGCCTTTTGGGGGTGTAGTCCAACTAGCTCTGGCCTACCACTCTTGCACTTTGGATTCCTTCTCCATCGTTCCTATATCAGCCTGAGTTTCCCCTTTAGCATACATTACCACACTTTTCATGACTTTTCTCCAAATGAGCGATCATATTATCCTTAATAATCACTTCTGATGTAATATTTACTCCTTAGATCAAACTTGTCATATATTCATTCTTCCTCTTATCTCTAACTTGGGCATCCATACTTCAAGGCAGGGCATCCTAATTTCCCATTGGGGCTTTCAAATATGACTTTACTACCATCCTATCTAGTGGGGATCACTCTCAATTAGCATTTTCTACTGAATTTATTTTAAAATATAATTTTAATGTTTATTTTGATTTTTAAAGAAATGGATGTGAAATAAACTAATTGTATAATAATTATGTGTGTTTCAAATAGGTTCCACCCATATTACATCATTATTACATAGCAATATTACAATAGTTTAACAACTTTCATATATTGATAAAAAAGATTTAAACCATGGTATTCTCCTTGAAAGTCAATGAATTTAAGTTCGTGTAATTTGACATTTTTTACATATAATTTTAATGTTATAACATTTTTTCATTTATATTTTTATTTATATGAATTATAATTATAAAATTGTTGAATTAGGTTTTAGAAAAGTTTTTAGTTTTAATAACATAATATATAGTAAAATAAATTATATTTTATCACTTAATAACTAAAATTATAATTTAGTTCATTGAGTATTATTTGATTGTCAATTATTTATTGATGATCACAATGCCTAGATGATTCTCATTGATCAAATGCATGTATAAATACAAATTATGTTTCTCTATATAGATCAACCCTACTAACAACATGATTTTCATAGTTGGTGGAAATAACAACCAACAGTCTTCACATGGTTCCCGCATGAGTGTTTCTAACCACTAAACTAATTTTGATTATATGTACTAAATTCAACATTCCCCCTTATTACATCATGATCCAAACATGGTAGGGATACTCACAATAGTATAAATAACCATATGATGAACTAGGACACACTCAATAGTTCATCAAGTATACTTAGAGTACGAATAGGGACACACTGAACTATTCACAACAAGCAATAGTGGGAATGAACTCACTATAATTCTCTAATGGAAATGATCTCACTAGACACTTAACCAAGGATAGGATCAAAATTAGATATCCAAGTCCATACAACATAATTGGATAGGGACACACACACTATCTAGTATTAGAGTTGTAAATAAGGATACATAATTATTCACAACAATTATGACTAGGGACACATACAAGCAATCATAATGAATTGGTTGGACTAGACCTTACTGATTTACATCATCTTGTAAAAGGGAACACACTCAACCATTCACCTTAATTGTGGCATGGTCCTTCACTTATTACATCAGTTATGATTGGGGATACACATAACCAATCATAAATAAGTGTGGCATGAGCCTCCACTTAATATATAGGATCAACAAAGTAGTCGATGGTCCTTACTACTTCTACCAACTCAACATTGTTAATCTTCGATCGCCTAGTGCTTACCAAATATTATATTAAAAACCTTAGGGACATTGAACATTGGGAAAGAATAATATTTCCTCCCCCCTCAATGTAAATTTGTTTGCACAAATTTTTAGGAGTGTCGGGTGCCACCAAATATACAATTGACTTAATATGTTAAACATAATTTTAGTGGGAACTACAGATACATTGAAACATCCCCTTGTGAATAGAAACACACACAACTATTCACAAGGATCAAACTTTAATTATTAATAGACATATTCCTCCATTTGATTGGTTGGAGGTATGGCTTAAATTTTTTTTTGAGTTGCTCCATGCACTCTATCAGTAGTTCCTTGTCCTTAATATGCTTCATGTTCATGGCAAGACATTCACCCATCATTCCATAGTTGAGATGATACCGACATGATAATTTTTATACTATATAATAAAAAGTAGATTCTTCGTATTTCATGCTTGGTGAAGTCATAGTCAAGATCATACATGCTTATCAATGCTTGGGTGGCACCTAGGGTAAACAACAAAATCTAAGTTCCTACAAATATGGTGCTCAATGTACCTAAAATATCATACATCCAATTTGATTTATGATTATCGCCAATCATATTATGGACCATGGTCACAACTATGTTGCTCAAATAATTCTCTAGTACCACTAACAAAGCTATTATCATGTTGTGTATGTTGGTCGAGAACTACTCATACAATTGCTCTAAATTACCCACCACTTAAATGCCTCTACTAGTACATGGCTTATCATTGCATTTTGCCTCTTCACTTCCATAAATCTAGCCATGAATATTAGTAATGATAAAAGGGCAAATCCAATCGCCATTCTCTAGAAAACCATAATTTCCTAGCTTTTTTGGTTGACCCACATGGACAATGACCTTATCATAGAATAGGAGCCTCATGAGGAGTGTGAGAAAGGAGAACACCACATAGGAGGCCATCGACACCTTAAAGGTAATGTAACACAGTCCCTTGTTCATTCTCTAGGCTTGAAGTATCTAAAATGTATACTATTGGACATTTGTGATTGAATTGACAATTCTACATGAGAAGATTGATAGAGTTATAATGATAGATTTTATACCCTCCACTTGTTGTATGGAACAAAATTTTTAGCGATTTTCTATGGAGCCAATGGGTACGATGTCTCCTTCCCTTATTATGACCGTCTTATTCAAAATCCTGATTCTATATATAAGAGAACTTGGGAATGCTTTGGCCATAATAAAACTATTAAGGTTCAAAGGGCAATGGTAAATTCTACTTTCTAATCATTGCCACAGTTACACTTATAAATTGGGTGAATGGGCTTCCCTTGGGAACCTTGTAGAGAAAAATTGGACTTCCAAGAAGGAATACTATAGTGGAGACAAGCATCAACATACTATAGACACCAAATTCCATGCTCTAGATTACATTTTGAATATAGATAATAAAAGTCAGCCCTAGTATGAGGGTTGTGCATGCCAAAAAGTAATACCAATTAAAGAAACTCTGTAAGAATTTCTTTCCTTTAGGTCCTTCCTACTGGAATTGGTCTACACTGAATATTATGGAACATGGCCTTATTCCGGCAGATCCAATTGTGATGAATAAGAAAACAAACATGAGAAGAGCCCACTGTTCTTTGGAAGCACTCTCGCATATTCTCAACATGTTTTTTAGGGTACTATAGGGAGAAATTCATAATGAAGAAAACAAATTTGTGAGAGAAAAAAGGTACACTTATTGCCTTGGTTCAATGAATCCACATCAATGACCATATAGACAGTCATCCTCCCACTTGAATCCAAAAATCACATTCTCAGTCTTGGCCATTTTTATTGATAATATTATTATGTTTATGGAATTTAGGTGTGACTTCCATGAATTGTAGAGCCATCAATAAATCCACTAGATTCTTTAAACTGTTTGAGAGTACAAGAGATGGCTATTTGGGGCTCGACCAAACCTTGGCTTGTCTTCTTAGAGACATTTATTATGCTATTTATGAGGTATTTATATATGGTATATGGAAGCCTTGAAAAAAGGTAAAACAACATGAATTTATCACCTTGGAGTAGAGTGGGAGGATGTCTTCACCATCCCTTCAATGGATCATCTTGCTCTTATACCATTTATGATTGTAATGCTTAGATGATTATCATTGATCAAATACATATTTAAATATAAATCATGTTGCTTTATATATATCAAATATACTAACAACATGAATTTTACAGTTGGTGGAAATCACAACCAACTAAAAGTTCTCAAATGGTTCCTGCATGAGTGGTTCTAACCACTCAACTAATTTTAATCATATGTAATAAATTCCAATATTTATATAAGCATTTAACTAAAACAAAAAGTTTTTTGTGATGTTAAGCATGTGTATAGTGACCTAAGATTACAAGGGGCACAATCGAGTGTTGAGGGAACTTGAACCCTTGACCTCTTCATAAAGAGAACCCTCCAATCACCACTCTACCATAAAAATAAAAAATAATAATGAGTTGCTTAGTTTTATTTTGAAAAAGTTGTTTCATTATCACTATATTTGTTTATAAGACATGGAAGAAGCGTTATCAAGTATTTTAAGATATCAACGTCCTCTTGAACAAGATCTTGAAGCTTTATTTAATGGTATTATTGTTATCACCATCATATAGTATCATCCCTCTCCCTAGATATGAGGTTACTTTAACCAAAAAATGGGTCATTTTCTTATCCCATGTATGACTAAATATTATACTTTGAAAATTACCCTCTTCAACTTTTGTCAACTAGACTCACTAATGTGCATTCTTTTGGTTTCATGCAAGTTAAAGTTAATATTCATTGTTTTAGCATAACTTGTTTGTTTGGTAATCTAATAGGATTTTGAACTCATTATGGCATATCCCTCCCATCCAAGTGGACCTGGGTTACCTTGAGAGGCTATATTCATAATTATTTTCAGCCATTCAAAAGGTGGTCTAAACCATTTCCCTATTTCCTTTCCCTTGATAGGCTACCTTGTAATTTGGGGGGGGGGGGGTTAGACCAAAGGGATTTGAAAGTTCTTGAACACCTTGCATTTACATTCCACCTAAGGTTGGAAGTGCTTTAGGACACACTTTATATCTTTATCACCCTAATAGGGGCAATTCTATAGAGCTAAAGTTTAAACTGTTAGTTTTTTTACTAATGAAAATTTAGCTAATACTATGATTCGATCAAAGGATCGATCATAAATATTTATTTTGTTTAATAAATAAAAATATTTGATGTTAAAAATTTAATTTGAGAAGTCATGAAATTTTTAATTCAATGAAAATTTTGATTTAACATCTAAATGTTATCATTTAGTTAAATTTTTTGTTTGACAACTTATTTTGACTTAATATTTCCAAATATGTTATGCCTTAATGTGTGTGTTTACATCTACCTTTAAATATTTCATTAAACATTATAACCAAAGAGTGTTGAAATTTGCATGTACCAAAGTTGATGCCTTATTGAAAGCCCTAATTATAATGCATTTGATTTGCAACTAACCTAACATAAAAAACAATGTGAGAATATCAGTCCATTTAATCTCATTCTTAATTACACCCATGCTTACAATTTATTAAGCTAGATAAAGAAACCAATAATTTCATATAGTTGATTCCTATACACATAGTGCTTGAGGTCAAAATTCTTATTACACACATCAATAATGGTCACCAATATATAGATGCAAGGAACCTTTGAATGAGTTAATATTTAGAGAGACATCTAAGCTTACCATTGAATTTTCTCTTAATACCATGATGACTCAAAAAATATTTTCAAATAACCTACTTGCTTATTTTGAGATAGAAAAGGATTCCACATATTCCTCGGGATGTAATAATATTCATCAACATTCCATGGAGTTGGAGAAATATAAATTCTTTGGAGTTGGAGAAATATATTAGGGATTTGAAATATCTTATATTCGAAAGCAACAATTGTTGGTATATAAAGAATGGGAAATGGTGAAAAAACTAGCATTGGTTCAATACAATTATCCTCAAATTAAGGGTGCAAGGGCTTCTTGTTGACTTTAGTAATGTTTTGTCTTGAATGCCCAAATTTTGGGTGTTGTTTTTCTATGCATAAAAGATAATCTAAGGTGATTTTTGCTTCTTATTATTTTAAAAAATACTTGTTATTTTATGGGTTTCAAGATATTTTGGAAAGAGGTTATTTTCCTCCCTATTTCACAATCTTCGAAATTGAAAAATAGTTATAATGATGTGTAAAAGATTAAAATATTTGTATATAAAATTGCATGAGCAACTCGTCAAGAAATCCAAACCAATCCTATGATATTGGATGATGTGTGCTCTAAAGCAAATTGGGGAAAACTACTATTTGAAGTTCAAGGATACAAGACCCTTATCACAACCAATGATGGTTCATCTATCCCCAACATTTCTACTATTCGATTGTATAAATTATTATTGTTGGATCAAATGATGCACTATTTATTTATTGTCTCTTCTAAGCTTTTGGATATAGATCAATTCCATGTATGACAAATGCAAATCTAGTTAAAAAAGTCAAACTTCCTTGAAATAATGAAGAATTTAATATTATTGCCTTCTTTAAGATCCTTGATGTTATCTTTACAATGCAACAAAAGTGGTTCAAGATATATGATATATGAAGTTTTAATAGGGTTTTATCTTTTCAAAGAAGGAAGTAAGGATATACATGAATAGTTATGGATGAATACAAAACTTCTATTAAATTATAGAGAACTCTATTGATCGGTTGTAGAGCTTACATTTAATTTTATCAATCCGAGGGAAATCAAGGTTAGATTTAAAGAGTAGGAATCCCGTATAGATTGTACCATGGGGATTAATACTAAGCTTAGCTCAAGTTTCTTTTTCAGGTTTCACGTGTACAGGAAAGTAATAAACAGAATAAAACTTGTGCAGAAATAAATGATGCAGAGTATAATAAATAATTGATGCAATGATAATTTACTTTTACTGATGAATTGATTTATTGATGCACCTAATTATTTGTAAACTAATTTATTTATGACATGATTTAATTTATTTGTGAGGATCCTCGTGCAATCTATCTTATTTTATGTAAATTGAAATGCAGTTTAATTTAAGGCTAACTAATCCTAACCTATTGTAGGGGCGAGAGCTCAGGGACTGGCTATAGGAGTGGGCCCTACCTCCTAGAGGGTAGTGTAAGTCTTTCTCCCCTAGTTTACTTTATCTCAGTAACTAGATTTTATAACTAATACTAACATTATGTCTATTCTGTAAATGCAGGTAACAGATAAACACAATTTACATAACAAAAATTAAACAACACATGAAATTGATACAAATTACCATTTTTGAAGAACAAAATGCTACTTTTATTACTGGAGATTCAATTGTACATGCTGGCACATTTCTTCAGAATTGTAAACTTAGAACAGACAATAATTTCTTGTATTTTTCCAAAAGACCTCTTTCAAGGTCTCTCCTATGTAATTTATATTGTAACTAATACAATTCCAAACAGTATTTCTCCACATATTTTGCCATGCGGATTTTGTGGACTTCCTCGATGCGATAACTATGCATCAACCAAAATAATCTAAACCTAACATAATACATATTCCTATTTGGACTTGATAAATATTCTGACTGGTCCAAGTGGCATCCTACAAACAAACCTAACAAGACAATACTTATTTTGAATGATTCACAAGATATACATTAGGACCTCATGTCCTATATTCCAGGAAAGGTCTAACAGTCTTGCGTCTATATCTAAAACTTCTCATAATAATCTGATTACAAACTTTATTAAGCAAATAACAACTTTTATCAACTGAAATATTCTCGTGGATAGTATGAAATATTTTGCTAAGTGAAAATATTTGTTGTCATCCAAACTTGATGTGTCACTGATGTGGCATGCTACGTAAGTCAACAACCTTTATTATCCTTCGGTAACTACTTGGTAAAATATTCTTCAATAACTTTCTTTAGTATTATACACTTAGTAATATACTTGAGTAATATACTTTTGTAATATGGTCAACTACTATTGTCACCGAGCTCTCTTTTATCCTTGGGTCCTTTCTTCTCATCTGAGGTGCACTCCAAAGCTCTACAATCTCTTCATCGATCATCAACACTTTTTCTTGCATTTTTCTCAAGACTCGGATGAATTTGTATAAATCAAACACATTTGTTAGATTACTGTAATTAATCAGATTTACTAATAATTCACACAATATTCAATAATAATTCACATAAAACATATCATAATCACTAAATAATTATAACAATAAAACAATTCTGATACAGAAATATGTGTCAAATAACCACTCATCATTTCCCCCAAACTGAAGTCTATGCATGTCCTCATGCATACGAGAAGATAAGATGAACATAATATAACAACCCTATACATGCATCAAATATTCAAAATTTTATGAATAACTAAAAATTCTAAGTACATTGATATTTGTATAGAAAGAATAACATAAATCATTACAATCATTACTAGAATTTCAGAGAATATTGTTTACAAATCTTATAATGATTTTGAAACATGCATATGATTTTGCTAGAAATCATCTAAAACAAATCAAATAGATATATTTAATAGAATCATGCTAAGTTTCTCCAAGAAAATAAGAAAAATAATCAGTTATCCAAAATATAAGAAATATCTATCAATTCAATTTATCAAAAATTATTAATTTCACAAAATTGAGAATAAACAGTTTATATCATTAATGACAGTTCAACAAAAATATTTCAAATATTAACTGTACATATTATGTATGTCATCATATAAAAGTATACCGGATAAAATACCATGGAATATACTACAAATATGATCAATACATAAAAATATAAGTCTGAGTAATTAATAAAATAATAGTTTTTTCATTGTTCATCCAATTGGTGCGTGTTGAGAAGAAATTCGAGAAGAAATTGGGATGATCGTGGTCTTGGTTCTGGTAATTTACACTCTCGTTTTACTCGTTGTATCTGTTCCTTAGCCCGTTGATCTACAACTATTGCAACTACTGCAACTGGTGTTTCCACCATAACTGTTTTGATGTGCTCAACCTCTTGAGCACTTCCTTTCTGCTCTGTATCCTTTGTCTACGAAGGATGAAGTTCCTCATCGTTAACCATCGGATCAAGCTCCAAAGGCATCCCTACATCCAAGACAAGACCTTTTAATGTTTTTCCTTTCTTGGCAGGCAGATCCAATTTTGTAGGTTGATTCTGTTGAGTAATACTAAGAATTTGTTGGGAACTATCCTCCTCGAGGATCTTTGAAAAGTCAATTGGTTTATTAGTGTACACCTGTTTGCTGAAGTTTACAGATTTTTTAGGCTTTTTACTAGAAGTAGAACTTTTATGCGGGGAGACTTCGATAGGTGGCGGTCGGTTGATAGAGTCCACAGGCTTTGGTGTCTTATCCGTAGAAAACTGCTTAATCAAATCTATCTGAACAACAAGGGCTCTCTGGATAATTTTAGAGTGTTCTATAAAATCTTCCCTTAATCTATCAATTTTCATTTGCAAAACTGTATTCTGTGCATGAAGGTAGGATAAGGTCTCTATAGTAGACTCAGTTGTAGGTAATTCAAATTCAGGCCCTTGTTCATCTTCTTGTTCAAAGTTTTCTACAATCTTCTTTTGACGTCTGATATTCGGTCAGGATTGTTTATTAATTTTCAAAGTCTTACATTTCCATTTTGGGCTTTCAGGCTCTTCTTCCTAACTATCAGAGTCATTTTCTTCCTCTGTCGAATGTTCCCCCTCAGATCCGGTAGATTTCGAGCATTCGGGTAAGTTGGATTCATCCACGATCCAGTTTCAGGATACTTTCACTTCATGAGTTTTTTTTAGGATAATCAATTTAATTAAATCGTGGTGCACAATCAATTACAGTATTGGTTTTTCTTGAGAATTATTGGGTTTAACTCGCAAAACAGTCGATTTCAGTGATTGGAACAAAAAGTAAGGTAGATTAATGACACAATATTTATTATCTAGGAATTTTAAGTTCATTAACATATGAATGTGGTAAGCTGATAAGACAGACATTCATCCCTCAAGAGTGAAGAACTTAATAATAATGACAACTGCTTCTTGCCATAGGAGGGGAAGTGTAGAAGTTGAAACCCCTTTGATTGATCCCTCCTTGTCTCTAAGAATTGTACACTTCTCACCAAATTTTATCACCAACTAAGTGACGCTTTTAGATAGATTTTTATAATAAGGTAGACCAACCTCAGGTAAACCCAACACCTCAGAGATCAAGCTAGGGTTTAAGTCTAGCTGGAGTCCTCCAACATGGGTAGACATTGTGTCGGGGTTACAGTTCATTATGAAATGTCTAGCCACCCCTAAATCATGGCCTTTAAACTTAGTCAATGCTTCCCACCATCGGGCATTTTGGAAAAGCTCGACTATAGAGTCGCTCGGGTTTTGGGTCTCAATAGATGATGACTCACTATGTTTTTGAAAAATGGGTGGAGGCATGGTGACGGCTAAGGGTTGAGAGAAGAGGATTTCAAATTTATCACCAAGAACCCTACAATTTATATATAAACAGAATTTCCTTTAGAGGTCAACAGAGCCTTTAAAAATTTACTATTTTTATTATTATATTTTTATTTAGAATTTTACTCTATTTTATAGTTAAAAATAAAATACATCCTCAAATAGTTGTTCGAAACCCTACTGTAATCATACCAGATCTATGTAAAAAAATGTTTTAAAAATTTTAATACATATGATTTTTTTTTTTTATTTTTTAAAATTTTAAAAATAATTTACCTAATTTATAATTTTATATATTTTTAAAATTTAAAAAAAAAAAAAACTATTATAATTTTACCTTAAAAAAAGTATTTTCCCTAATTTAAAACCCTTATTGTATGTACAGTAGAAGTAGAGAACATCTATTTTGTATATAGGAAAACAACAATAATAAAAAAAAAACAAAATTAAAATTTAAAATTGAAATTTTACCTGTCGCTTTCATCATAGCTTTGCCACCTTTCGACGTTCTCGAAAAACCCTACAATTTTGACCTAATATGGTGCTAGCACATGCAAAATTATATAATTTCGACCTTTCTACTCAGATTATTCCTTCAAATCCTCACAATATTTTCTATATTTTACGACTGGATTCAGGTTGGGGTTAGTTTGTTTCATCTGCATGGCCGCATGCAACGTTGTTATGTTTCTTCCGATGGTGGATACTTTTTTCTATCGATGATGAATATGACTTGAAAACCTATCAATGATGGTGGTGTTTACCCTAAAATTTATGGTGAATAGGGTTTTTAAATTCCGATGCAATATCGTTCGTTGATCTTATTTCAATCGACGACGATCATAAAATTTCTCATGCTTTTCACTCGATTGGGTAATAAAGGGGGCACGTGTCGATGATCAATCACAATGGAGAGGAGGGTCATGTACCTATGTTTTCTCTTTTCCTCCTCAACCCTTGATCTTATGTTAATCAACGATGAAAATCCTTAATCCGTGTAACCTCTCACGATTGGTTGGACAGAGTCACGTGTCCTGTGCTAATATAATTTTTTTGTGGTTTAGCTTTCGTCAACTTCCCTTAACACCTCGCGTGGCGAGAGTAAATATATGTTTAAATTTATAATTATTATTTAGTTTAATTTTATAGTATTAATTTTCAGTTCTTTAATTTACCCTATTATTTCTAAGTTGCCACGTGTTCTTAATTTAAATATTTTAAACTTTACGATTTTTAGAGTAGGATGACAATTACAAAAGGGTGTTACTGAATAGTGTTACTGATGATGGTGTTACAGAAGTTTTAGAAGATAATTATAATTTTTTTTTATAGAAGGTATCTATGGAATATATCTACAAAAGATACCTAGGAAGATACTTAAAAAGATACTTACGAAAGATACTTACGAGAAGATACTTACGGAAGATACTTATGGAAGATACTTACCAAAACCACTATTTAGAGTCAAGAAAATACTTTACCTGTTTTCTTCCCCCAAACTGTATTATGAGCTGTATATGCCTTTATTTATCCCCCCCCAAACTGTAATTTTGGCTATATAGCCAAAACAAAAAGGAAGGGTGCTTATTTATATTTATGGATAATATAAGGATAATTTTATGAATGGGGTTTTATTATAATTTTTGGTGAGTATGCTTCTTGTATGTCATGAAGAAGTTTCTAGGATAGAAAAATAATTTATATAAAATCTGATTTCAGCCTTCTAGGATATCTTCAATCATGGGAAAAAGTGAAATAGTTATTAAGATGGCTTTTTAAAGGATGAAAATGTGATGGACACAAGCCATGCTTTTGTAGAAAAAATTGAAACCATAGTACTTTCATGAGGATTGTCTTTGGACTTTTGCATGTGATGTTTCTAGGGTTATTCTTCAAGGACTTCAAACATTCTAGCAATTTTGAAACAACTTCATTTACTCCTCTCACAAACCAATTTAATGTCAAAGTTGTCCTAGTATTTTCAAGCCTCTTTCAAGACCAACTGTGTGTGTAGTGAGGATTCATTTCCCATTATGAGTAAGGATTGAAAAACAACAAGGGTTATGTATGCCAAAAAGCTAGCTGATCTTATGAGCATCTAGAGGTCTTATCCAGACTTAGTGCTAATACGTAAGGATACCTCAATAAAGAGTATCCCATGGTGTTTGAGATACTAAGAATTCCAGGGATTCAAGCTCTTTTACCCTTTATTTACTTTTGTTTTATGTGGGATACTTGCTCATTTTGGAAGGAGCAAGGGATTTTTAGTGCTTTTTGGGGTTCTTGCTTATTTTGAAGAGAAGCAAGAAGAATTGTATTACTTTTTGGGGTTCTTGCTTATTTTGAGGAGAAGCAAGAAGATTTTTATGGGGATACTTGCTCGATTAGATGAGGAGCAAGGGATTTTTTTTGAAGGGTGAAGGGCGAGCTTGTCCTTTTGCCAATTTGTTAGTATTCTAGACCATGCGTATAAATAGATAAGCAAGGGAAACTATTCACTTATGGCAAAAATAACACATGAGTTAATTTCTCCAATATTTCACAATGTTTTTAGATGTGCAATTGTGCATGGTCAATAGAGAAACTTGATCAACTAGGAGTAACTTATAACATTTTAAAAGATTTGCTTTATTTTCAATGAAAATTTTGCTCAGGATACCAGATATAATTTGAGTATTTGAAGAATACCTAGATTTCATCTAGCAACAAGGTACTATGCATCATGTGGTAATCATCTTCCTACAAGGTTTTTTTTTAAAACTTTTCCTTGAGCTATCTTTAAAACATTAAGACTGAAAATGGAAGGGAATACAGATACTTCATGATGAAATAAAGGAAGCATAATCATTTTTATTTTTATAAATTATATTTTTTCAATTTATGATATATATATATATATATATATATATTTATATTATTATTTTTTCTTTTTCAAAGAGAGAGTTTATTGGATAGTAGTTGGTTGCAGTTCAGAAATATACTGCAAATCAGTTTGTTGTCTAAACTGGTGTATGAATTCTTCCTTAGATAATGGCTTCTTATAAAGTTTAAGCCTATGTCCATTTACTAGTAGTTTCCTTGTTGAATCATCTATGGGCTTAAGCTTGACTGTACCATTTCCAAATATTTCCTCAATTTCATAGGGTCCTAGCCATCTTGTTCTTAATTTACCTTGAAAATCTTGATAACGAGAGTCAAATAACAAGGCCCAATCTCCTGATTGAAATGTACATGGTACAATGTGTTTATCATGCCATTTATTTCATTGTTGTTGGGTTATTTCAGTTCTATGCAATGCTTCTAATCTTCTCTCATCCAGAATATTTAACTTTTCCAACCTTTCTTTTTGTGCGTTATCCAAATTCATGTCAAGTTTTACCGTTGTGCGAAGGGTTTCTATCTCGAATTCAATGGGCATGATGGCTTGTTTTCCATAGACCATTTCATATGGTGATAATCTTGTGGTAGTTTTCCAAGTTGTATTATATGCCCATACAACTTCTTTTAATCTCTCAGCCCAATCACCCCTATTAACAGTTACAGTTTTTGTAATAATCTTTTCAAGTTCTCTATTTGTAACTTCTACTTGTCCATTAGCTTGAGGGTGATATGGTGAGGTTTTCTTGTGTTTTATTTGATAGATGTTAACAAAATGATCAATCACATTGGAGGTGAATTGAGGTCCATGATCTGAAACTAATTCTCTTGGTGCTCCAAAGCGTTGCATTATGCTTTCATAAAGAAAATCGGCCATTGGTTCAGCTTGAGCTCGTGGGAGAGCTCTAACTTCAGCCCACTTGGTAACATAATCTGTACATACAAGTATGTGTTTATTACCATCACTTGGAGGGTCTATAGGTCCAACAAAGTCAATTCCCCATTTTTCAAATGGTTCAAGTACTATCTGTGGAACCAAAGGCATTTCCATAGATGGTGTAGGCTTGCTAGCTCTTTGACAAGCATCACATCTATCAATAAATTGATGAACATCTTTAGTCATAGTAGGCCAAAAGTACCTAGTTTGAAGTATTTTCATAACCGTTCTTTGGGTGGCATAATGACCTCCACAAGGTTCTTCATGTGCTGCCCTAATAATGTCATATACATCATTTTCTTGCACACATCTCCTAATGATTTGATCAGGACATTTTTTAAATAAAATTCCATGAATCCACATAAAAGGAATACTTTGATGTATTAATTTCCTACGCTCATGCGGTGTATAATTTTGAGGTATTTTTCCTGTTACTAAATAATTTACAATATCAGCGTACCAAGGGGTAAAAATAGAAAGAGCAAACAAATGTTCATCTGGAAAATTGTCAAGAATTAACTCGTTATCATCAAATATTTGCATGCGAGATAAGTGATCTGCAATAACATTATCTTTTCCTACCTTATCTATAATTGTGACATTGAACTCTTGGAGTAAGAGAAGCCATCTAATCACTCTACCACCCATTGTTTCTTTGTTCGTTAAGTATCTAATGGCAGAGTGATCAGTGTGAACAAATACTTCATACCCTGTTATGTAATGTTTAAATTTATTGAGAGCATGAATTACAGCTAAAAATTCTTTTTCTGTAATAGTGTAGTTAAGCTCAGCTCCATGCAAGTTTTTACTTACATAATAGATAGCATAAGGTATTTTGTTTTCTATTTGTTGCAATATTGCTCCTATTGCATAACCTGAAGCATCACAATGAATGTGGAATGGTAATTCCCAATTTGGTCCTCTCAAGATTGGAGCAGTAGTCAATTTTTCTTTTATTTCTTCAAAGGCTTCTTGACATGCGTTTGTCCAATTGAATTCACTATCTTTAGTTAAGAGCTTAAACATGGGAGTAGCAACTTTACTGAAGTCTTTAATGAACCTACGGTAGTATCCTGCGTGTCCTAAGAAACTTCTCACCTCTGTTTGTGTTTTTGGAGGTTGAAGGGTTTGAATAATTTGTATCTTTGTAGGGTCTACTTTAACACCTTCTTCTGATATATAATGTCCTAGAACAATACCTCCTTTCATCATCATAAAGCACTTTTCATGACTTAGAGAGAGGTTTTGCTCTTGGCATCTTACCAAAACTTTTTGCAAGCTTGATAATGTTTCTTCAAAGGTAGTACCGTATACTGTGAAGTCATCCATATAAATTTCCACACATTCATTAGTTAAGTCAGCAAAGATAGCCAATACAACTCTTTGAAAAGTTGCAGGTGCATTGCATAGTCCAAAAGGTAGAACGTTATAAGCATAGGTTCCTGCAGGACATGTGAAAGTTGTTTTTTCCTGATCTTCCTCAGCTATGGAGATTTGATTATATCCACTAAAACCATCTAAAAAGCAGAAATATTTCTTTCCAGCCAATGTATCTAAGACTTGATCAATGAATGGCAAGGGAAAATAATATTTCTTGGTTACTTTGTTTAATTCTCTATAATCAACACAAATTCTCCATTTACCATTTTTTTTAGGGACTATCACCAAAGGTGACACCCATTGGCTATCAAAAATTGGGTATATAAATCCTGCCTTTAAGAGTTTAATGATTTCCTCTTGAACTACTTCTTTCATAGTTGGATTCAATCGTCTTTGGGGTTGTCTTACTGGATTACAACCTTCTTGAATAAATATGCGATGGGTACAAACATTTGGGTGGATACCCATCATATCCTCATAGTTCCATGTGAATGTTGATTGATGCTTTCTAAGCACATCTACCAACTGTGATTCTTGCATGCTTGTGAATTCATTACTAATGTTAAGAGTTTTTCCTGGTATAATATCTATTTGTTTACACTTTTTTGTATTTGCATCTATCCCATTTACCTCATATCCAAGAATGTTTAAATCATAGCCATATGGTTCTATTTGAGATTGACTTGTGCTTGCCTCATCAATGGAAAATTGAGATGAACAACTACTATCTTGACCTTGATTCTCTTGTTGATTTCCTAACAATAATGGTAGGGGCCCCTCGACTTCTTGTTGAAGTTGTTCGTGTAGAACATTAATTGATAAGGTTTGGATATCATCATACTCATGAGGGAAATCATACCATAATTGCTTTGGAAATTCTTCTTCTATTGTTGATCTAGGGAATAAACTAAGGTCTTTAGTATTCTTGCCATTAGAAATAGTCATATTTCCTGATCTACAACTAATGTAAGCATCAATTGTTGCAAGCCATGGGCATCCTAGGATTAAGGGATGTCCCCCTAACTTCTTTTTGGGTTGTAAGACTATAAAGTCTACAGGATATTCCCATGAACTTATAGAGACCATAATATCTTCTAGTTTTCCTTCTGGCTTAATAGTAGACCTATCGGCGAGTTGAAGCACAATAGAAGTTGATTGTAGTTTATGCATCCCTAAGGATTCTGTTGTTTCTTTGGTCATGACATTAATAGCGGCTCCTAAATCAATCAAAACATTTTGTAAGGTTATGTCTCCAATATGTACTGTGAGTATAGGTATTCCAGGATCTGTGTATTTTGGTAATAACCTATCTCTTATCATTATCTCGGATAATTGTCCAATGACTTGAATAGTTTGGAATTCATTCTTCTTCTTCTTCCCTGAATTTGAACATATATTTTTAATAAGCTTGGAATAGATGGGTATATCCTTGATAGCTTGTAATAAAGGAATTTTAATAATAACGCCTTCTATTTCTTGAAGGAAGTTAAAGGTTGGCTTAGATGGTTCTTTTGGTATTGCCAGTATTTGAGGGAATGGTACTTCTACTTCCTTCCTTATTTGGATTTCTTGTTGCTTTGTTGGAATATTTTCTGGTGGATTTTTTGTTTCCTTTTTGTTGTTATCCTCTTTTTCAAACAAAGTTTTGATAGAATCATCAAGTTCTGTGAGAGTAACATTATTTTCCAACACCTTTCCTGATCTTAATTGAATCTGTTGACATGGTGCTATGGATATAGAACATGTCTCACTAGCCTCATAAACTTGTTGGACATTCTTATTGTTGTTAGGGTTAGGAATTGGTTGATCTGGAAGAGGTGGTTGCTTAGGAGGATTATTATTATTGGTCGGAGGTGGTAGAAGTCTATTTTGAGGTGGGTTTTGAGTGTTTTGTCCCCTAAATTGAGTTTGAAGGTTTTGTTGTTGTGTTGTATTTGGGGACCAATTGGTGCCACCTTGATTATATTGGCCACTATTATTCCAACTAGGCATGTTCTGACTTGGTGTCCCTTGATTCCATGGAGGTGGTCCTCCATAAGAATTAGCCATAAATTGAGCCCATGGGGGTATGTTCCAGTCTTGATTGTAAGAGTTCCAATTTGTCCAATTCGGTGCATTAGACCATTGATTAGGCCTTTTTTGGTTAGAATAACTAGGGTTTGACCAATTTGGTGGGCCATTAAATGGACCATTTCATCTTTGAGTGACAAAATAAACATCTTCCGCTTGTTCCACTTCAGGTTCTTTTATGGCAGCTTTAACAACGGAGATATACTTGCAGTTTTTAGTTTTATGATTCTTATCACAAATTTGACAACAAGCGGAGATATTGGATATATTTGTTATGTTTAGAGGACATTCTCTCAAATTGTGCTTTTTCCTACACCTATGGCAGTAAATTTCTTCAGTGTCCTTTGATTTTTTATCCATTAAGTCCAAGGATGAGGTCAAAGTACTCAACAAATCAGTTTTTAAGCCTTCCAACATATTTCCAATTTCTACTCTTGTCACTCCTCCTCCTGTGGATGTATATTTATTGCTTCTTAGAGGTTTGTTTCTTGAATAATTTCTGCAAATATTGATAATCTCCTCAAATGACATAAGATGAATGTCTCCTTTTGCCATAAGATTTAAAATCTCAAGAACATCTTCCTTCAACCCTTTCAGGAAAAGTTCTTTTAGGATTTCTTCATCAAGGTCTATATTTACTCTAGACCCTACAAATTGAAATCTTTCTAGATAATCCTCCAAAGATTCTTCTTCTTTTTTATTCATATGAAAAATCTCAGCTTTCTTATCCCTAACTCTACAATAATCTTGATATCTTTCAAGGAATAGCTCTTTTAATCCATTTTCTCCATCCCAACGATTACAAACTCCTTCTCCTAGACCCATAAACCATCTTAAAGCTGCATCTTTAAGAGTAGATGGAAACAACCTTAGCTTTTTCTCATTGGTGGTGTAAAAGTAAGCTTGACATACTACTTCAAATTTGAAAAGAAAAGCATCAGGATCTTCATGGGGTTTTCCATGAAAGGTAGGCAATATAGAAACAGAGATTGATTTAGGTTCTCTTGTTGTCCCTTCTGTATGTAAGATTGGGAAAGGGAACATTTTTCTTTGTCTGTTCTCTCCCTGATCTCTCTCTTGCCTTTGTCTCCTATTTCCATGGTTTTCTCCTTCCTCTCCCAAACCACTTTGCTCATCAGCCATACCTGAATATAGGATTTCAAGAATTGGATCAGGTATAGGTTCGAAAAATATAGAAGAAGGATCTACGTAGTTGTCAAATTTTGGATCGGGCAATAAATATGAATTGGGATCTTGATCTAGGATTTCAGCTTGATTGGTTGATGTTGTAGCCTTGGTGTCTATTAATTTATAAATTCCAGGCTCTCTAAAGTCTTTTCGGGAATTTCCTTCTGTCTTGTTAATTTTTATGAATCTTCCTTTAGAGTCTCTAGGTCTGCTCATGAATGTTCTAAACTTCTTGTTTTTGCAATATGTCTAATCTTATTTGAATAATTTATGAATATCGTTGACTGGATCAAGTTGTTCTGGTGTCATAAAATGTTCCTCTTCAAAGTTGAAGTAGTCTACCAACAATTGAATCAACTGAACAAGGAAATATTTGGTTGCAATAGGATCAGGAATTCCAAATTGTAGCTCGTAACGCAACTCTTGGCACAATTCTCTAAAACGTACAACTCTAGGAATCTTGCAGTATCTCTTATTGTATTGTAGGGCTAATTATTTCCTTTCTATGTCTGCAAGGAAGTTGTGAATGGTGAGGGAATCCTCAAGGTATTGATTCCAAGGATAAATTACTGGATTTACTATTGTTCTCCTATCCCAAAGCCAATTCTCACAACTTCTTCCAAGATCTTGATAAGGTGAAGAATGGTTTACCCTTAGAGTTTTTGCTATATTTATCCTCTTGATTTTCTTTAGTTCGTCTGATCTTTTATTGATAGTGTCAATGCGTTCACACAGTTCTTCCCACTCTGGTTTGGTTGTTTTGTTCCCTTGTTCAAAAAGAAGATTAACCTCTTGTTGTATTAATAATTTTCTAAGGTCTATAAATTCAGTTTGACTATTTTCCACCATTTGTTTTATTTTCTCTCTTTGATTTTATTTTCTATTTGGGTTTTGATTTTTTTTTTTTTTTTGTTTCAATCCTACTGTCTGCCAAGTTTAAATATAAATTTCAGAACTTATAAATACTCTTAACACAACAGAAAATAAATAAATTTAAAATTACTAAACAGTCCTAATGCTACTAAAATTAGATGCGTTTATACAACTAATTTCAGCATACTTAGGAAAAAGTAAAAATGCTTGGAAAGTAAATTTTTACTGGAAGTAAAATTGCTGAAGTAAAAGGTAAATTACTACTGTTCTTTGACTATTAGGAGGGATTTCATTACAGTTGTGTCACTCAACGTAACTACTTCCTACTAAAAAAAATAGGGTCCTAAGCAAATTTTAGGTTGTTTTCAGCGTTCACCTACTTCCTATTCTTTTTCATAGGTCCTAAATCAAATTAACAATAGTAATCACCCAAAGCAAGGAAATTGCAGAAAATAAAATTTGCTGAAATTGAAATTTGTAGAAAATAAATTTTTAATCTAAGAAAGCAGTAAAAATGAATCCTTTAAGAAAAATGAACCTGGCAACGTCGAACGGAGGAACTTGTTGGAACCATATTTGGGCCACTCTGACTCGTATGCACACCAAGGTCTCGTACGTACCCCTTTTCACATACAAGTAAGCCTCTCTCTTTGCACTGCCAAACAACTTTTCTGACTAACCACTACGGTGCTACTCTCCCCCAAAATGAATGGTGCTACACTCACTTGGATGAAACTAATGAAATCAAAGGTAGGAATAGCCTCTTAAATGTTTGTTAAGGATTTTGAAGCCACCTATATGGTATATATGATATAATTAAATAATTTTAGCCTAGGGGCTTAGTCATGGGGAAGGAGACCTAAATGATGACTTATGAATTATCAACCTCAAGGTCTTTCATATCCCACTCAATATCCATGTCTTCCCTTGTCCCAAACACCATTAATAAAACTAGGAGAGAAGGAACACTTACCTTGCTTACCTTTGATAACCAATTTGCTTTTGGAATTGAGATTATTATTTTTTTTCTAATATACAAAGCAATGACAAATTTAACCTAGAAGATGAGTTAAGACTATATAAATTAGATCAAGTGGGATTAACTCAATCAATTATATTCCTCATTTTAAAGAGGACCTAGGTTTGAATCTTGCCAAGTGATACATGCATAATTTCTAAGCTATTGCAATACCATTATGTTGTCATGATGTAATATGGGTGGAGTCCATTTCAATCCCATATAACTTATTTATAAAATATTATATAAATTAGAAAATATTTGAAAAAATATCCCTAGTTAAAGATCTTGAATTAAGTACGATGAGTGAGCCTCATATTTTCTTATTTTAGATATTTGAGGAAGATTAGGGAATGCGTCTCCTGAATGCAAAAAGGAAGTGAATGCAAGCAAGAAGAAAGAATCATCTTTTCTTGTTCTATATATTTGAATATATTCAAAAAGTAAAGCATTATTATGAGGAAAAACTAGGTAGCATGGTAGGAAAGTCTTTTTTAAAAAAGTCTTAATTAAAATTAAGGATACCCTAGATGGAAGTATCTATGCCCTATATGGATACAAGAAAAAAATTGAATCTATGACAAACACTATCTAGATAACAAATAATATACCATAAGTGATAATTAAGGATGAGATGATTGAACATGACAACTCCTAGCAAAAAAGGGTTAATACGTAAGTTCCATGCATAGTAGCAAGGTTTTCTAGAGATTCAAAATTGTATCAAGTGGTAGTGGGGATTGAATTCAAGTTACTTCATGAATTTTCTTCCAATTTTTTTCCTCATCATCTTCTCCAATTTCAAAATTAAGGATAAAACAATAAGTCATGGCCCATGGTTTATGGGGATAGATGCTTTATATTTAAGACCATGAAGTGAAAAAATTATATGGATATAAAAACTATTAAAAGGCTTCCATTGTGGGTTAGGTTTTTGGTCTTCCATATCGGGTTATCAATAAAGAGTTTTTGAAGAATATTTGCAATATTCTAGGGGAATTCATCTAAGAGGGATTAATTATTAAGAAAAGAAATCATATTGTATATTTGTCTTTCCATTGATATTTCAAAATCTTTACCACAATAGTTAAGATTAAATTTGAATCAAGAGAATGGGATCAACAAGTGGATTATGAAAACATTGCATTTTGATGCCACAAATGAAATGACACTAGACACATAGAAAGAGATTACAAAGTGAAAGTGGTGGAGAAAGAGATAAAATGTTTTGGGCATGAGACAAACTTCAATATGAAATAATTATGTCATACCATCATAGACGTTGGATAGATCAAGGATTTTATACTTCTAAGAGAGGTAAAGAAAGCCCCTCAAAATCATTAGATTGAAAAATTCATTATGGCTTACTCAAATCATCCATTAGAAGAAACAAATAAAGATATAAGGGATGAGGAAACATTATGTGCATAATTTTAAATTTAAAAGGAATTAAAGGTGCCAAGGAATATCTAGAAGCAAAATTTAGAATAAAGGAGGTGAAAGAAGTCAAGTTTAATCTAAGGTAAATTAACTTTATTTTTCTCATGTAGTATAAAATCCTCTCCTTGCAATAAAAATATACTAATGTAGAGTGTATCCCTTGCACTTTAAGGTGTCAAAATTAAAATAATAAAGAACTGAGTATGGAGGACCACCATGAAAATTTAGGGTTTTGAAGGTAGCATAAAAAAGTAATTACTATGGAGGATAATCATTGCAGTTTAGGATTTTTAGAGTAGCATAACAAAGTATTTATTATCAAGGATCATATTTGCACTTTAGGATTTTTAAGGAAACATAAAAAAGAGAATGTTTGCGAGGTTATTCCTTGCACTTCATATTATCCAAGGCAACATAAACCTTTGGAAGATAAGTCTCATAATGAACAATATAGAGAAATAGAAGAGATAGATGAATATGAAAGTGTTGGTGGGAATAAAAAAAGGAGAGGAAGATCCTTAAAGCAAGAACAAAAATAAAAGGAATCTCAAAAGGATATTTAAATGGTAAAACTAAATAGCATAATTGTTATCAAAAAATGGGGTCCCATAATCAAATGACATTAGCTCAACTATTTAGATTCCTCACCTTTCAAGGAGGAGACCTTGGTTTGAATCTTGGCAAGTGATACATCCCTAATTTCAAGTAGTCATAATACCACTATGTGGTCATGATGTAATATGGATAGGACCCATTTTAATCCTGTATATCCCAATAAAAAAAGAAGTGGGATCCCATAAATAAAAATGAAAAATGATTATGAAAATTGTATCATGGAATATTAAGGGGTATGAATAAAAACCCTAAAAAAAGAGTTATTAAGAAATTAATGGGTTGTGATAGTCATAAATTTATTTTAATAGAAGAAGTAAAATTAAATAGTGAGGAACTTAAGTATGTGTGCAAAAAAATTGTGAACATGGAGGATTATTTGGTAATTTTTTCTGTAGGAGATCCATGAGATATTGCAACAATATTGGATAAACACAAATAGGATTGACAATTGTTAGAAGTAAAAATTAATTGTGTTGTTGGTATTTGTCATCAAAAAAGAGAAAAATATCAAATTTGGGTTACAAAGATATATGCTCTAACTATAATTACTATTCATGAAAGATGTTGGAAGAACCTTGGGATATTTTTGTTAGATTTAATAACAATTCATAACTTCAATCTATAGATTCTTTGATAGACTTCAATACAGTTTTGCATCCTTAAAAAAATAAGGGTAATATTCTTGAATGATCTAAATTAATGGATAATTTTGCTTCAATTACCAACTCAAATGGCCTTTGGAATGTTCTTCTTTTTTAATTTCAATATACATAGAATAATAGACATATTAGGCATACTCGTATAGCAAAAATATTGGACATATATTTGTTATCTAATATAAGTTGTAAATAGAGTATACATTCTCTTTAGACATTTTTTGCAAGCATGATCAATTCATAAACCTATTATCTTGAGATGTGATCTATTCAATGATGATTATCAAATCCTTTTTATTTTATTTTTGTTCCAAGACCTTGATTTATTTTTAGATAGTTATGTTATAGTGGGATGAAGCATGGTTTGAAGGATCATTTATGTATAGGATTATTCAAAAGATACTATATCGTAAGGGGCAAATGAATATTTGAAATGTCAAATCTTTTGGTAATATATATAAAACAAAAAAAGAAATTAAATTTAAGCTCAAAATTTATAAGAGATAGTATAAATCAATGAACCCCGGTATTGTAGGTGAGTTGGAGAGAAGAGGGTAATCTTCCAAGGGAGGTCCCAGGTTCGAATCTCCACCCTACCAAAAAGTTGAATTGGGTACCCAAAATCCAATTGATAATGTTGGTGTGGGTAGGGTCGGGCGTGACTCCTGGATGATTTTGATGGTGTATAACCCCCTAGTCATGGTCTCTTAGACCAAGGCGGCCCCGCAAAGGATTTTTCGCTTAAAAAAAAGATAGTATAAATCAATGGAATGAATTGAGATACCTATGTGCAAGAAAAATAATTACTCTTTTTAGTTATAATGTATTGAAAAATGAAGAGTCATATTAGTTTCTAAAATATAGGGAGAGTATATTAAGGAAGGGTGCAAAGATACCTTTTTAATAAAAAAACAAAAACAAATTTGTAATTTTATTGAATAGAAAAAATTATCTTCTAATGGTAGAAGTATTGAGGAAGAAATAAAATGGCATTAGCTCAACCAGTTAGATTCCTCAACATTCAAGGAGGAGACCTAGATTTGAGTCTTGCCAAGCAAAACATGGATAATATACAGGCTTACAAAGTTATGTGGTGATGATACGTGGATAATATCCAGGATTACAAATTTATATGGTGATGATGTAATAGAAATGGGGCTCATTTGAATCCCATTTAACCAATTGAAAAAAGTACCAAGGAAGAAGAATATATAAAGGAAGCAATTGATAATTTCAAAGATATTTTGCTATAAATTGAGAAAATCAAGAAGGCTCAAGGTAAGATTTTGTAAAATATCCTTTAAATTATCACGCAAGGACATAATAGAAGCTTGATGAGGAAGATATTTATGGAGGAGCTACAGGAGGTAGTTTTCTCATTTCACCCTAGTAAGGCACCTGGCCCTGATGGATTTCTTGTAATTTTCTTTCAAAAAATTCTGATTTGTTAAAGAATGACTTGTTGCTTGTAGTTCAAAGGGCAAATAAAAAGAAGGTTACAATAATTGAGATTAATGCCACCTTTATTGCATTGATTCTAAAGAAATATAAAAAAATATTTTGATAATTTTCTTCCAATAAGCCTTTATAATATGATTTATAAGATAATTTAAAAATTATGGTAAAAATATTGAAAAGCATTTTAGATTATGTTATCTTAGAGGAACAAGGTGGTTTTGTCATGGTAAAAAAATTCTTGATGGTATAATCATTGGATGAGAGGCCATCCAATCTCTTTATTCCATGAGAAACACTATATGTGTTTATAAAATCATATACATGCAAATATATGATAGGTTTCCTAGATTTTTATACATGATGTTCTCAAAACAATTGGTTTTAATCAAGTTTGGTGTGAATGGATTAGATATTATTATAGCACTCCAAAATATTCTAGTTTTATTAGTGGATCCTCTATTTGATACTTTGAATCATATTATGGACTTTGCCATGGTGATCCAGAACCTCCTTATTTATTTATTATTGTTATTGAATACGGGAGAGGTATCATGAAAGGAAAACTCAAAGGTATTCAAGTTGTAACAAATGGTCCCTTCGAATATCATCTCTAATTTTTTGATAATACTTCTATTTTAGGTCATCCCTTAGTCAACGAGGCCATGAAGTTTAAATCAATATTATTATGATATAAAAATATTATTGGATAGTTGGTTAATACTACAAAATCCAATATCTTTTTTATTAACACAACCCTAAATTTATAACAACACATTATGGATATTTTAGGGTTTAAATTTGGAAATCTACCATCAACATACATGGATAGTTCTATGTCTGATAAAGGAAAGAACAAGAAACTTTGGGAATTAATTCTAGATAGAATTAAATATTGTTTGGTAGGTTGGAAAGGTAGGTTTTTAACAATGGATGGAAGGCTACAACTCATAAAAACCACATTGTAATCTATCCCTATATATAATATCACTTTCAAGATAGCCAACAACTATATCATCTAGATTTGATAAAATTCAAAGGGGATTTCTTTGGAAAGGACACAAGTAAAAATCTAAATTTCCTCTTTGTAATTAAGATAGATATAAAGAAAAGAATATTGGAGAGATAGTGTAGACTTATGATTTTGGCATGATGGAAATAACTTGGCTAAAGATTATTAAAATATCAAGAAAAGAGTTGGATAAAAATATTACCTGAAAAATATATAGATTCTCTTGGCACAATGAAATTATTTAGAAAAAAAGAATCCTACATAGGGTATCGACAACATGGATCTTCATATCATATAGTTTGTAATTAATCATGAAACATAATAGATCATCATTTAGTTATGGGAACTCTACAAATTTTTGGTCCCATTCTTGGTTGAATCCATAAACTTTTTATTTTTATCCAAAATGATAATTGTTTCTCATTCACGTTTAGCTTTTAAAGATCCAAAGACCAAAAACTATATTAACAAGAGCAACAACTCTACATCATGGATCTTTATTAGTAACTTGGTTGAAGGAAAGAACCTCAAACAAATGGAGGATGAGATTCAGAAGATGGTTCAAGAATATTAATTGCCTATTTTTACATGGAAGGATGAGTTTGTTTGAAATCTATGAAGGATAGTGGATGCTTAGTCAAGTTGAGATGTAAAAATTTTTACTACCAATGATTTCCCTTAAAAGACAATTTTAGTTGCTTGAGGCCCTCCCTAAGGCCTCAACATTCCTTTGGTTAGTAGTCTAGGAGAGATTCTATAAAGAAGAGGATATCATGGACCTTTTAGATGTGCCTTATGTGAGAAGGATCTAAAAATATTAGATCATTTAGTTCTTGATTATCACTTACATAATTTAATATTGTTTTTTCAAGAATGTGAGAATATATTAGGTAGATCCATCAACATGGAAATAGTTGATGAGATACTGTATTAATTATTTTAAAGCTAAAGTATTATGTATTCTACAGAGAATTGGTTTTGCCATTTTTGTTGAAATTATTAGTTTGAAAGGATAATAGAATTTTTGAATATAAATATAAAAAATATGCATAAGTTTTAAATAGTATTATTGTCTCTCTTGCAAAATGTTTATCGACATGGTGCTCATCATGGGAAGTCTCAAGTGTAAAAAAAATTGCTAGCCTCTTGGTTACAAGATTTAAATATACATGAAAGGGTCATTTATGATAATGGATATAACACAAAAGATATACTTTGATCTATGGTAAAATAAAAATATCTAGAAGTTGGGTTATTAAAATATAGCTTGATGGTGCATCCAAAAAAACTCAAAACACTAGTGGAGGTGGTGCTTTTTGAAATAACGAAGGCAATTTTTTTTTTTTAATAATCATATGAAAATTCAACTAACAACTATGTAGAGGCTAGAGCAATTCTTATAGGGATCAAAATTGCCATTGAAAATAGGATGGAAATATATTTCAATCAATAGGGATTCATAAATTATTTTTAATGTTATCAACAAAAGTGGATGTGATGATTATATTAAATATCACATTATTATTGATGTTCATAAACTATTATTAGAAACAATATCTTAGAAATGTCATCATATCTATAGAGAAGGAAACTAGGTAGCAGAAAATTTAGCCAATCTTAGTGTTAATTTTTATTTTGACAAAATTTAGATTTTATAAGGTAACTAGTTGATTGATATTTTATCTCTTAATAAAAATAAGTTAATAAGATGATTATGGAAACATAGTAGTTTGAGGAAGAGGAAGAATAACTTTAATAGAAATAAGAATTAACAATATCTTTGATAAAAATGTAAGTTGCATATGGTTTAATTGATCCCTTACCAAATGTAATGTTTTCTTATTTTGATGGGATTTAATGAATTTTAACATGAATGCGAAGATAAAAAAGATAGAGAAGTTACTCAAGGAAAGGGGGAGTGTTGGGAAGGAAGATAATACATAAAAATATTATCAAAGGAAAGACCAATTTGAGATCAACCTTGTAAAGTCAATAGCAAATAAAATGATATAACTACTTCAACAAGAAAATGTAGTAAGGAACAAACTAATAAAAAACTTTGAGACTAAAAAATCCTTTGCACAAGCAATGGAAGAATTTGAACTTACAAGAACTTGTAACAATGTTTACAATGTAATAATTAACCAAGCTTTGTTAGGGGACCTCCGTGATTTTTAGCCACATTCATCTATAGCAAAATTATCTATCGAATGGGGAAGATATGCAAGGAATTTTGAAAACATTGGAAATGGGTGAAGTCAAAGAACAAAAGAACATAGTAGAAGCTAATAGAATTATCCTTCAAAAATAAAATCCAAGTCTTTTAACATATGTGGCATTTATAAGAGAATCAAAATATTTATTCAAATGAGGTATTGAGTCAACTCACTTCTAATGATATCATGAAAATACCCAAGATAAAGGCATCTAGTTATATAGATCCAAATAAATAATCTAATAGGTGGCTTGTTTTCCAAATGTTGTGGCCTTGGCTGGCAGTCTATCATAAGCCCATGGTGTGACATGTTTGATTGAGTTTCACATCTTCTAGTTTTATAATTAATGGTTTCATGATTTGATGGTGTTGGTCTTGAAGTTTAAAATTAGCATGTATAGAGGAATAATATTAGGTCACATTTTCTTACACGATTTGGGGTTGATTTTCAAAAATATGAGAATATAATGGGTAGCTCCATCAACATTGAAAGAGTTGATAAAATGTTGGATTAATTTTTTTCAAAGTTAAATCCTTATGTATTTTTTGGAGGATTGGTCATGCTATTGTTTATTTTATTTTTTAATAAGTTATATGTGTATTCTATTGGGGGCCACTCCCATTAAAATACAAAATTTTTGCATTTGATGTTATGTCAATTAAACTATATCCAACATGTCTTTTTATCACAAATTTTTTTCATTTCTTTTTCTACTAAATATATTCTTCAACTTATTCGAAGTGCTATGTTTCCACAATCAACTCCTTGACATCATTTTGATTAAGAGATAAAATCTCACTTGTCCAATTTCCTTCTAAAATTTGAATTTCACCGAGATGAAGATCAACACCCCAATTGGCTAAATTAACTTCCACCTGATTTCCTTCTCTATAAATAAGCTCACACCTCCAAGAGATTACCTCTAGTAATAGGTGATGAACATAAATAATAAAATTATTTTTAATCCAGTCTCCACATCCATATTTTCTAATGACATTGATGATAATTTGTGAATCCACCTCAACTGAAATATATTTCCATCCTTTTTCTATTACAATTTTAATCCCTGTAAGAAGTGCCCTAGTATCTACATAGTTGTTAGTTGAAGTTCCATATTTTTTTGAGTAAGTGAAGAGAATTTTTCCTTCACTATTTCTAAAAATACCACCTCCACCAACTTTTCCTAGATTTCCTTTAGAAGCACCATCAAAATTAATTTTGACTTTTCCTTTTTACCCTAGATTGAAGTATTTACTTTGTTTTAATTCCATTATCATAGATAGATCTTCCATGTATATTCAAATCATGTAGCTAGGTTATTAGCACCGCATTTTTTGCACCTAAGACTTCCCATGATGAGCATCATATTTGTAGATATTTTGCAAGAAAGGCAATAATACGGTTCCAAACTTGGACATGATTTTGAGTTATATTTTTAAAAATACTATTATTCCTTTCAAGCCATAAATTTCAACAAATAATGGCAGGGCCAATCCTCCATAGAAGACATAATGCTTTAGCTTTGAAATAATTAATCCAACATTACATCAACTCTTTCAATGTTGATGGAGCTACCCAATATAATTTTATATTTTTACAAAAATTACCCCAAATGGTGTGAGCAAAGGGACAATGAAGAAGTAAATGGTCTGATGTTTCTAAATACTTCTCACACAAGACACATCTAAAAGGTCCATAATATCCTCTTCTTTGTAGACTCTGTCCTGTAAGAATATTACATTTAACTGATAACCAAACATTATTCCAAGAAAAATATTTGGGAGAAGGAAATTTTGGTTGCTATAAATCCTCATATCCCAACTTGATCGAGTATCCACCATCCTTTGATAAATTCCAAACCAAATCATTCTTTCATGTAAAAATAGATAAATAAAACACTTGAATCATATTTTTAATTTCAATTACAATTTTTTTAAGTTCCTCTTCTTCAACCAAATTACTAAAATAAATCTATGATCTAGAGTTGTTTCTCATATTAATATAGTCTTTGATCTTTGGAACTTTACATTCTAGGCATGCTTGAGCCAATGGTTGCTATTTTGAGTCAAAGATAAGAGGATAAGGCTTCAACCAATCATCAAACCAAAAATTTGCATAATTCCCCTCATTGACTAACCATCTAATATGTTTCTTTATCAATTGTAAACTATATGATATGAAGTTCTATGTTGACAATCCTTCGGTTAGGATTCTTTTCCTAAATAATTTTATTTCATCAAGAGAACCTATATATTTTTGAAGTAATATTTTTGCCCAATTATTTCCTTGATCTATGAATAATCTTCACCCAAGCTTTGCCCCTAATGTCAAATTTATAGGTTTACAATTCCGCAAGCCTACTCCTCCAATATTATTTCCTTTGCAAATCATATCCCTATTAACAATATTGAAAGTGACATCATATAAAAAGGGTTGGATTGGATTTCAATGTAGTATTTATGATTTTTAGCCTTCCTACCATAGTTAAGAACTTATCTTTCCAACCTACTGAAAAATATTTCATTCTATCCTAAAAAGAGTTCCAAAGCTTCTTTTTATTTCCTTATGAGACAAAGGAATAACCAAGTAGGTTGATGGAAAATTTTCAATTTTAAACCCTAAAATATTCACAATAATTTGTTGTAAATCTAGGGCAGTATCAATGAAAATCCTAGATTTTGTAGTATTAACCAATTATTCAATAGTCTTATCATAGGATAATAATATTGATATAAACTCCATGGCCTCTCTAACTAAGCAATGAGCCAAAAGAAAAGTATCATCAAAAAATTGGAGATGAGATTTGGAGGAACCATTTTTTGCAACTTGAATACCTTTGAATTTTCCTTCCATTTCTGCCTTTGAGAAATCTCTCCCTAATGCTTCCACAAGAATAATGAATAGATAAGGAGATAGTGGGTCACCTTGACAAATTCTACAAGATGACTTTAAGTAACCACCAAGAGAACCATCGATCAAAATAGAAACTTTTGCAATGCTATAACAACATTTAATCCATTCACACCAACTTTAATCAAAGCCAAAATTTCTAAGAATAGCATGTAGAAAATTTTAGGAAACCCTATCATATGCTTTGTTCATATCTAATTTCATAAGCATACCTGTTTTTTTGTGGAATTAAGAGAATGTATGACCTCTTGTGTAATAATTATACCATCAAGAATCTATTTACCACGAACAAAATTACCTTGTTCCTTTGATATAACATAACTTAGAATGCCATTCAACCTATTTGTCATATTTTTTGAAATAATCTAAAAGATCATAATACAATGGCTTATTGGAAAAAAATAATCATAATATTTTGTCTCACCTTTCTTGGGAACTACTATACTAAAAGTGATATTTTTTTCTTAGAATTCTGCTAGTGACGAAGGCAATTGACAGTGGGTAAAAGAGGAAATAGTTTTTCCACATATCAGGATTACAACGACCGCAAAATAAATTGAGGGTTTTTGCTAGAGATCGAAGCCGTATTGCGGCATAAGGGAGAAGACTAGTGAGATTGAGGGTTTTTTTCTATAGATCAACGCCCTATTGCGGCAAAATGGAGAAAACCAAATTGTTTTTATGGTATGGTCCATTACTGTATTTTGCTAGAACTCGTGTTTTGAAAGTTTTAATATGGATTTAGAGTTTGTTTTTGCCTTGTTTTGTGTAATTTAAGGGTTACAATAGAAAAATTTAATAGAAGGCTTGAAAAAATAGAGAACGTTTGAAATTGAAAATTAGGGTTTGCAAGGTGGGAGAATCCTCGATAGGAGAATCCTCTCTCTCTATATTTGTTCACTATTTTTGCAGAAGGATTGGGAAGACTCATACAGAAGAAAAATTAAAGAAGAACATTACAAGAATTCAAATAAATAGAGATATAGCTATCACTCATCTACATTTCATATATGATATAGGATTATGGGGTAAGCAACAATAAGAGAAACAACCAATATCAAAGAAATATTAGACTGCTATACTGCAGCCACTGGCCAACTTCTACGTGAAGAAAAATCTAAAGTTGTCTTCTTTAATGTAGATAAGAGAATCAAAGATCGAATAACAAATATTCTTAGGTTCTCAATGGCCTTGTGTCCATTAGAATACTTGGAATTCCTTTAACAGAAAAAAACCTAAAAAAGAAAGATTAAAAATCCATAAAAGATAAAATTTTCTCAAAGTTTTCACACTGGTCTCATAGATGGTTAAGCTTTGGAGGCAGATTCACACTTTTGAATTCAATGTTACAAGCAATGCCAGTTTACAATTTTTTTATTTTAGCAGCCCCAAAGAGCATACTCAAATATTTGGATAAATTGATGAGAAAATTCTTTGGTCAGGAGCACAAGAAAATTAGAAAAATGCTTTGGTAAGCTGGGAGAAAGCCTATCAACCAAAGTAAGAGGGAGGTCTTGGAATCAGAGTTGTATCAACAAACAACCTAGCACTAATAGGGAAGTGATACTGGTGGTGGATCACAAAGCCAGATCAATTATGGAGTCAATTTCTAAAAGCTAAATATTACCCTACATATGAAATGGAGGATGTCCCACGGTTGTCAGTTATAGGTGTGGGATCAGAGATATGGAAAACACTCAAAAGGCCTCACTGATTAAGGAAGACTTACATTGGAAAGTAGGTGATGGGAGAAAAGTTAGTTTATGGGATGATTCTTGGGAATTTCTCCCCCATTATCAAACAATACCCTCATCTTAGTGGTATTAGATAGACTCTTCATAATCATGGCCAAACTTTTATATCTTAGTAACTCATCCCCCTAAGCCAACAACTAGTAGCTTCAGGAAGATGACAAAATTTGGACTAGTGGTTATGTGAATAATGGGAAGCCAAAAAACATGAACTAGAAGAAATCCTAGAAAAATGAACATTGCTATGGAAATATGGACCTAACCAACTAGAATGGGGATATGGGAATCAAGGCACTTACACAGTGAAAGTAGGATACTGAAAGGCTCATCAAAATAGAAAGAACCAACCCCAACAACAACGTCCCTGGAAAGAAATATGGCAACCAAAAATTTGGCCAAAGGTTAATTGTTTTATATGGAAGGTTGCTCACAAAAGCATTATGACTCAAGATAATATGAGGAGAAATGGATTCATTAGACCCAGTAAATGTGTAATGTGCTTTCAAGAGGTAGAAACTATAAACCACCTTTTTTATTGCTCCTATGCTTACACAATCTGGAATTGGTGGTACTCCATCTTTAGCCAAATAAAATGGTATCATCCTAGTGGTAGTAATTTTGGGACTATTGGTCACATAACACCTTCAAATCCAAAACACTAAGCACAACTTGGAATTTAGGGATTGGCTTCATCTGCTAGCAAATATGGTTGGAACAAAACAACAAAATTTTTAAATAGGAATTCAGTTCAGAAGAGAGGACCTAGGGGATTATGTTAAGGAAGTTATTAGAAATAGTGCAGACCAAAGTACAGGAAGAATCTTCGATGACATAGGTAGAACAAGGCATTTGTGCAGAACTATGGAATCAAATGCAACATGAAAGCTATAAGGAATAGAAAAAAGAACAAAGAGGGCTTCAATAATATTTTTTGGAAGAGGACATATACATTTAAGAAGGAGGTAAAGTTTAAAGAATAGGGGATTCAGAGATCTTGGGCAGATAAAAGAAAATAGAAAAACTGCATTTTGAGCCTTGCCAAGAAAGGTAGGATATCAAAATGGATTTGTATAAGTTGATCAATTTTTTTGAATAAATTTTTTACCTTTTACTCAAATAAAAAATGTAATAAAAGTGGCATTGATATCACTTATTATAACCTTCCTTTTTTCAAGCCTCTTCAACCACAACTAACATATCGCTCTTCAATAAATACCAAATTTTTTGAAAGAAAATTGTGGAAAACCCATTGGGGCGAGGTGCTAATATGAAAAGAGAAAAATACTTCATGGAGCTCCTCCATAGATATATTCTTCATCAAGCTTTTATTTTGTCCTTGTGTGATAATTGATGGAATATTTTACAAAAATATTATCTTGGGCCTCCTTATCTTGTCTAGTATTTGAAAAAATATTTTTGAAATAAATAATTGCTTCCTTCATTATATCTTCTTTGTCCTCAATATTTCTTCTTTTTGGAGTTAAAATACTTTTGATGTGACAAAAAGAAAATTTTATTTTTGCTGTAGCATGATTTTTTTGGTATTTATATCAACTTCCTTAAGTAATTTCTCTCTATATTTTTAGACCAATATGACTCCTTTTCAATTGCATTATGATAATAAAAAAGTAATTGTTTTTTCTTTCAAATAAGAATCTTAATCCATTCCATTAATTTCTACTATCTCTTCTAAATTTTTGAGCTTGGATTCAATTTATTTATTTTCTTTAAAAATATTACCAAAAGATCTGGTATTGCAAATCTTCATTTACTCCTTTAAATATTTCATCTTTTGAACAAACATGTACATACATAATCCTTCAAAATTTGATTTAGCCCACCATAACATAACCATATAAAAAAAATCAAGGTCTTGAAGCCACATAATTTAGAAGTAAAATGGCTTTGGATGATCATAATTATGTAAATCACAAGTCAAAAGAATGGGTTTGTGATGGATCTTGCTCGTAATAAAATATCTGAAGAGATTATATACTTTGTTTACAATCATTTATTGGATAACAAGTACCTATCTAGTATTTTTGCTATATGAGTTTGCCCAATGCATCTATTATCCCATATATATTGAAAACTTGAAGGACTATCCCAAAGGTCATTGGAATTGACAAATGAAGCAAAATCATGTATTGATTTAGACCATCTTGGAATACCACCCTTATTTTTTGAAGGCTATAGAACAATATTAAAATCACCCCCAAGAATCCATAGATCACAATGAATCATCATTGTATTTTATAAAATTATGCTAAGGTCCTTCCAACATTTTTCATGAGAAGTAACTATAGTTGGAACATATACATTTATAACCACAACTTTGATTTTTCCTCTTTCTTGTAAAATAATCCAACAACCCAATTATGCTTTGCTTATAATAAATGCCCATACCATTTGCATTTGTCTCACATTATTGCAATATCGCTTGAAGCTCTTGTAGAATAAATTGCTAGACAACCACCCATCTTCCAAATCTTCTTAAAAACATCCTTACATTCCTCACTACTTAAAATTATTTCTTTTATAAAAAGAAACTCTCGAGATTATAACAACCTATTAATTGCTTAATAACTCTTTTTTTTAGGGGTATTATTCATACCCCTAATATTCCATGATATCATATTCATCATCAACACTTTATATTTTTATTAGTGGGCTTAGCCACATTTTTTAATAGGTTATATGTGGCTTCTATTAGGGCCATTCCCATCAAAATACCAAAATATTACGTTTGCTGCAACATACATTTTTATCACAGTTTTTCATTTCTTTTTTCTCTTAAATATATTCTTTAACTTCCTCAAAGTGCTATGTTTCCACAATCAAATCCTTGACATCATTTTGATTAAGACATAAAATCTCACTTGGCTAGTTGCCTTCTAAAATTTGAATTTCCCGAGATGAAGATCAACACCATAATTCACTAATTTATCTACTACTCGATTTCCTTCTCTATAAATATGCTCACACTACCAGGAGATTACCTCTAGTAATAGATGATGAACATCAACAATACTATTATTTTTTATCCATTCTCCACATCCATTTTTTTAATAGCATTGATGATAACTTGTGAGTCCCCCTCAATTGAAATACATTTCCATCCTTTTTTTGCTACAACTTTAACCCCTATAAGAAATGCCCTAGCCTTTGCATATTTTTTAGTTGAAGTTCCATATGATTCTGAATAAGTGAGGAGAATTTTGCCTTCACTATTTCTAAAAACATCACCTCCACCAGTTTTTTTTGTATTTTCTTTAGAAGCACCATCAAAATTAATTTGGATAAACCTAATTTTTGGACATTTTCATTTTACCATACATCGAATTAGATCCTTTGTTGTAATTTCATTGTCGCAAATGACTCTTCCATGTATGTTCAAATCCTGTAGCCAAGTTATTAGTGCCTCTTTTTCTACAATTAAGACTTCCCATGATGAGCACCATATATGTAGATATTTTGCAAGAGATGCACTAATACGGTTCCAAAATTGGGTATGATTTTGATATTTATTTTTAAAAAAATTATTATTCCTTTCAAGCTATAAATTTCAACAAATAATGATAGGGACAATCCTCCAAAGAATAAGTAATGCTTTAGCTTTGAAATAATTTATCCAAAATTTTATCAACTCTTTCAATGTTGATGGAGCTACCCAATATAATTTCATATTAAAAAAAAACCCAAATGGTGTGATCAAACGTACAATGAAGAAGTAAATGGTCTGACATTTCTACATCCTTCTCCATAAGGCACATATGAAGGGTCCATAATATCCTCTTATTTGTAGACTCTCTCTTGTAAGAATCTTACTTTGAATTGCTAACCAAAGAAATATTGAGGCCTTAGGAAGAGCCTCTAATGACCAAACTTTCTTCCAAGGAAAATCTTGGGAGAAGGAAATTTTGATTGCTCTAAATCCTCATATCATCTACTATCCACCATCCTTTGATAAATTCCAAACCAACTCATCCTTTCATGTAAAAATCAAAAAATAAAACTATCGAATCATCTTTTGAAGTTCATTTGTAATTTGTTTGAGTTTCTTTCCTTCAACCAAGTTACTAAAAGAAATCCATGATTTGGAGTTTTTGCTCATAATAATATAATATTTGAGCTTTGGAACTTTACATGCTAGGCATGCTTGAGCGAATGGTTTCCATTTTGAGTCAGATATAAGAGGATAAGGCTTAAACCAAGCATCAAACCAAAAATTTGCATAACTCCCATCATTGACTGACCATCTAATATATTTTTTATCAATTGCAAACTCTATGATATGAAGTTCCATGTTGAAAATCCTTTGGATAGATTTATTTTCCTAAACAATTTCATTACATCAAGAGAACCTATATATTTTTGAAGTAATATTTTTCCCAATTCTTTCCTTGATCTTTGAATAATCTCCACCCAAGCTTTGCTCCGAATGCCAAATTCATAAGTCTACAATTCCACAAGCCTGCTCCTCTAATATTATTTCCTTTGCAAACCCTATCCCACTTATAAAGAGGGAACCTAAATGTTTTCTCATAACCTTTCCATAGAAACTCTCTTTGAATTTTATCAATTTCTGATGCAATACCTATTGGTTAAGAACTTACCTTTCCAACCTGCCAAGAAAGTTTTCATTCTATCCAAAAAAAAGATCCAAAGATCATTTTTATTTCCTTTATCAAACAAAGGAATACAAAAGTAGGTTGATATAAATTTTTCAATTTTAAACCCTAAAATATTCACATAATCTGTTGTAAATTTAGGGTAGTATTAATGAAAAAATCCTAGATTTTGAAGTATTTATCGACTGTCCAGTAGCCTTCTCATAGCATAATAATGTTGATTTAAAATACATGGCCTCATGAATTGAGGGATGGTCCAAAAGAAAAGTGTCATCAAAAAATTGGATATGAGATTCAAAGGGATCATTTTTTGCAACTTGAATGCCCTTGATTTTTCCTTCCATTTTTGCCTTTGAAAAGGCTCTCCCTAATACTTCCACTAGAATAATGAATAGATAAAGAGAAAGAGAATCACCTTGATGAAGTCCACAAGATGACTTGAAGTACCCAATAGGAGAACCATTGATCAAACTATAAAATTTTGCAGTGTTATAACAACATTAATCCACTCAAATCAACTAGATTCAAAGTCAAAATTTTTGAGAATAACATGTAGAAAATTATAGGAAACTCTATCATATGCTTTGTTCATATCTAATTTCAAAAGCATACCTATTTTTTCATGGAATGAAGAGAATGTATGGCCTCTTGTGCAATAATTATACCATCAAGAATTTGTTTACCATGAACAAAGCCACCTTGTTCCTCTAAGATAAGACACCCTAGAATGCCCTTCAACCTGTTTGCCATAATTTTTTAAATGATATTATAAATCATATTACAAAGGCTTATTGGAATAAAATTATCAAAATATTTTGTGTCGCATTTCTTGGGAACCAAGGTAATAAAAGTAATATTGATATCACTTATTATTCAATCGTATCTAACATATCACTCTTCAATAAATACCAAAAAATTTGAAAGAAAATTGCGGGAAATCCATTGAGGCCAGGTGCCTTGTTAGGATGGAAAGAGAAAACTGCTTCATGGAGCTCCTCCATAAATATATTCTTCATCAAGATTTAATTTTGTCCCTGAGTGATAATTGATGGAATATTTTGCAAAAGGTTTTCTTGTGCCTCCTTATCTTGCCTAGAATTTGACAAAATATTTTTGAAATAATTAATTTCTTCCTTCCTTATATCTTCTTTGTCCTCAATATTTCTTCCATCTAATGTTATAATATTTTAGATATGAGGAACAAAAAAATTTGTTTTTACTGTAACATGATCTTTTTTTATTTCCTTGAGCCATTTCTCTCTAGATTTTTGGAACTAATATGACTCCTTTTTCAATGCATTATGAGAATAAAAAAGTAATTGTATTTCTTTCACATAAGACTCCTGATATATTCAAACTAAAAAATATTTAAATCAACATTAATCTAATATACAAAAATATGGAGGAGCGAGCGCGCAAAAAGGAAGTAGAGACATCAGAAGGGAAGATAGCGAAAACAATGGAGCATGGAAGGAAAACAGTAGTAGCAACAGATGAAAACTGGAACCCCAACAAGGGCAAGTCTGGAAAAGTTAGCAAAGGCAATCTGAACCACACGAGTAGGAGCAATAACATTCGAGGTGAGAAAAGGGGCCTAGAAAGTAGCCCACATAAGAAAAGGCCGATCCATAATATAGTTAATGGAGCTCTTCTCGCTTAGATCTCCCAAGCTAGCTAAGATGATATTTGTGCGGACCAACCAAAGGACCCAAGATCATCCGTCGTGTCCACCACAAGGTCCTGATACCTAGGGTCCAAATTTTTTCTTGAACCTTAGGCCCTCGAACCCCCTATGCGGGAAGAGATGTCTTGAGAGCAGCGAATGGACTGGAAAAATCCTCTTGATCCTTCATGAACATAGTGAACCCTAACTCTAGTCCATTGACAGGGCCCCAAACTGAGTTACTCCCTTCTAATGGTAACCTCAAAATCCCCTGCGAAATCATGTCTAATGTTCTTGGAGGAAAATCAAACTCACTGGTTGGAAAATTACTTGGGTCTCATCCTAACATAGAATCTATCCATAAGTGGGCCAACGCCTCCTGACATTCGTCTAGATCCTTAGAGATGATTGCCGCCCTAACTAGAGGTTTTTTCTAATCTGTTTGAGCAACCTCATAGACTCTCAATGGATTCTCACTGGTGAGCCTTGGTTTTTCGATCGTAGAGGTATCTTCCTCCGCAAGTGGGGGGAGATTTCAACCCGGTGACCTAGAGCATCAACTTTGCTCCAATCTAGGTCTACCTACCTGACCTCCCAATCCAATTCTGGTATGAGGAAATTCTCCATGGCATAGCAAGAAGCATTGGTGAACTAATCTCCTTCGACCCTCCAATACACTCTGGGACTCAAATTACCTAGGCTCACATGTGCATCAATGCCAATCTGGATGCAGATCTCTCATCCTTGATCAACCTCATCTCCAAGGTCTATACTTTTACTCAATCTATTGAATATGAAAATAGATTCACCTTTTGCAGTCTGTGTTGCACTCAAGATCACCTCAATTCCTAGTGTCTTTATAAACCCCCTATCGCCTCTTCTTAGAGGAATCATCACCCTTTCAAAACAATTCACCCCTAGGACCCCAACCCCACCCTGACTCCTTATGGATCCTCGTTAAGGACTCCTCATCGAGAGAAGGACCCATTCGAACCCCCCCAATTGGACCCTTCACCCCCATCTAGCCCATCCATCCCAATGTGTCAAACCACTTCTCCCCCTTGTCCTTTGATGATCCTCCCTCCGATCCCATTGAACCAGGTTTCAACGGTCCCCTCCACCCGCCTCCCTCCCCCCTCTCCCCCTCGAACCTCGACATCCCCGTCTAGTCCCCCCTCCTCGATCGTCTGCCCCCCAGTCCCTCCCCCCTCCTCCTCCCTAAAAAATCGATGGCAGATGTGGGCTCAGTTAAGAAGAGGGGTCGTCCCTCACTTCAAGACATCAAGAATAGGGAAGCCATAGATGAGGTCACAAACGGGACCCAACTCACCCTTAGAGGATCCTCCTAGCTTTCGGAGACCCAATATCAGCTTAGAAACGATATTCCCCCCCACTAGGGAGAGGGAAGCACACATCGTCAAGAATTACCAAATGAAGATCCTCTCATGGAATGTGAGAGGCCTCAATGGATGAAACAAGTAGTGCCTAGTTAAGTCCATGAGGAAAGAACACAGACCCACCATTCTTCTTCTCCAAGAAATAAAGCTTGATTCTCAAGATGTTTCTTCTATATCAAACTACATCTAGAAGGACTCTACCTCCTACTTCAATCCAACCAATGGAGCTTTAGGAGGCCTTTTGTGCTTATGGGACCCAACCAAGGTGGATGGGTAAGTTTTGACAACAGTTGAGAGCTACATCAACATCTTGTTCTTCAAAAAGAATGATGGGTTCCGATGGGTCCTATCAAATGTGTATGCTCCAAATTCTCCTTCCTAGAGGAGCTCACTTTGGAATTCCCTCAGTCACCTAAGAGATGTGTTCTCTATAGAAGCTTGGATGGTGGTCGGGGATTTTAATTCCCCCATTTTTTCCTTTTGACAAGAGAGGAGGGACTCCAATAATTGAGAGATTCTATGAGTGCTTTGCAAGCTTCATCAACAACAATGAACTGATGGACATCAGTCTCAGAGGGCCAAAGTTTACCTGGACCAACCGTAGAAAGGGTGACCAACTGATCCAGATGCGCCTTGATCGTGTCCTCATTTCTACAAATGCCATCCCAATGTTTGGTGATGCAACCATGCATTCTCTCCCTAGGATTGGCTCTGACCACAATCCCCTCTTACTGGATTGTCATCCGCTTGCCTCTTCCTTCAAATCTCCCTTCATATTTGAAGCAATGTGGCTCCATGACCCAAACATCAGATCTCTAATTTCCCAATGGTGGGCTCGACCTTTCCATGGATCCAAAATTTCCTAGGTTAGCAACAAACTTCGACATGTAAAATTCAATCTAAAAAGGTGGAATAAAGAGGTGTTCGACAATATTTTCTAGAAAAAGTAGCAAATTCAATCCCAGCTCCAGGATATTGAAATCACGCTTCAAAACAGTGATCCGGATCCTGCCCTCCAAGACACGGAAATAACCCTCCTCTTTGACTATCACAACATTCTTAGAAGTGAGGAAGTCTTTTGGAAACAAAATTCTAGGGTAACATGGCTCAAATAAGGTGATTCGAACACCAAGTTTTTCCATGCTACAATAGTAAGACATAGGGGAAGCAACAGGATCAGGGAATTAGTTCAGCAGGATGGGTAGGTTGTATTCGACATCCAAGAAATCTAAGCAAATAAAGTTCTCTTTTTTGAAGAGCTTCTCGGTCCCTCTCCAAGTTGTGACAACCATACATCTCAGGGTCTCCTCCAGAACATCCCAAGGTTAGTCACTGATGACCAAAACCGAATGCTTCTTCAAACCCTTTCTATTGATGAAATTAGGACTATAGTTTTTCTATGCAATGGGGGAAAGCTCCAGGCCCGGACGGCTTCCCCCCATTTTCTTCCAACACTTCTGGGACATTCTAGGCCCGGATGTGGTCTCGACCATCCAACAGATGCAGAAAGATAGGGTAATCCCAGGAGACATCAACTCCACCTTCCTAGCTCTCATCCCCAAAGTTAGCTAGGCCAGCTCCCTCTCTGACTTCCACCCCATCAACCTATGTAATGTCTTGTACAATATTCTCACCAAAGCCCTGGCCACTAGGCTCAAGCTCATCCTCCCTTGCATCATTTTCCCTAATCAAGGTAGCTCTATCCATGGTAGGCAAATAATCGACAACATTATCACCATCCATGAGATCATCCATTCCATATCCTCGAGTGGCCAAGCGGGCTTCCTCCTGAAGCTCGACATGAACAAAGCCTTTGATAGGGTCTCCTAGGATTTCTTGTTGGTAGTCCTCCAAAGATTTGGCTTCCACCTGGAGTGGATCAAATTGATAAAATATTGTGTTTCCTTGACAAACTTCTCTATCTTGGTCAATGGGTCCCCAATAGGTTACTTCAAGAATTTCAAAGGCCTCAGGCAAGGAGACCCCATTTCCCCTTCCTCTTCATCATTGTTGTGGAAGCTCTTGGGAGGGCTCTCACCCAGGCTTACCTCGAAGGGTCCATCTCTGGCATTAAACCTGCTTCCTCCCTCTAGACGGTGTCCCATCAATAGTTCATTGATGATACTATCCTAGCTACTCGAGCCTCGGTCCCCCAAGCTCAGCGCATCAAATCCATCCTCCTGTCCTTTGAGGCTGCGATAGGCTAGAAGGTAAATTTTGACAAAAGTAAGATCTACTTATTCAACACTCCGTCAAGATGCCAAGCTCACATTGCTACCACCCTTGGATGCTCCATCGGTACCCTCCCTACCTCTTACCTCGGATTCCCTCTATTTGGAGGCCAATCTAGGAAATCCCTTTGGAATCCCATCATTGAGCACATCCAAAAGAAGTTGGCCAGCTGGAAGGGTAGCCTCCTCAGTCAAGTAGGCAAATCCACCCTTGTCAAAGCCACCCTTCAGAGCATTCCTATTTTTCCTGTCTATTTTCCTGATCCCCACCAAAGTTTGCAATCACATCGAGCAACTCCAAAGGAACTTTCTTTGGTCAAGATCAAAAAACAAGTAGCGAATTCATCTGGTGGCCTGGAACCATATTTGCTCCAGGAAGGAGTATGGTGGCATTGGACTCCAAAAATTCCACAATATGAACCTGACACTCATCACCAAGCAAGGTTGGTGAATCCTCACCAATGAAAACTCCTTGTGGATCTCCATCATTAAGGCAAAATATATGTGGCATAACCAAAACTTTTTGGATGATCCCAACCCCATTCGAGGATCTGTGGCTTGGAACTCTATCCTCAAGACTAAGCATATCCTTCAAAAGGGTATCAGATGGAAGCTAGGAAATGGTGCCAGGATTAGCTTCTAGAGTGACCTATGGTTGGGCAACTACCCACTTCAGGATAGGGAGGATTTGGTGTGCCTAAGACCAGTGACAGACACCCTATTTGGGCATAAGGTTAGTAATTTCTTCCACCTAGAGAGCCTCTCTTGGAAGCCTTTGCCATTTTTTGGCCTCTCAGTAGAGCAAAAGCTTACCTCTCTCACCCTCTCTGATCTTCTCTACCTTTGTGTCATCCCCTCATATTCGGTTGAAGATTCCATCCTTTGGGCTCCATCCTCCTCTGGCCTCTTCTCGATCAAGTCAGCCTATACCCTATCCGAGAACCTTGGCCCTCCTTGGTTCCCATATAAGCTTATATGGAAGCCCCATATGATTCCTAAAGTCAACTTTTTCTAATGGCTATCCATTCAGGATAAGATCCTAACTATCCCTAACCTCCAACGCCGCAACCTGTCTCTCCCCAACCATTGTTACCTGTGCCTCTCGGATGGTGAGTCTACCCAACACATTTTCACTTCCTACCCCTTTTCCCAATCCATCCTCTCCTCCCTGCTCTCCTCTATTCGGCATCTCCTGGGCCCCACCCTTTTGGCTCAGTGATATTTGTGTCCAATGGCCAAATCCATTCAGAGGGCACCACCTAAAGACCTTTTGGTCCTTTTGCCTCCCCCACTTCCTGTGGGAGATCTGGTGAGAGTGCAATGCCCGTGCCTTCAAGGATTCATCCCACAAGGAGAACCATGTCCTCAACAGGATCCTTTTCGTTGCTACCAAAAATGTGATGGTCACCCAGGGGAAAGGTGACCCTGAGCCTCACCCTGAATTCCTCCTAGCTTCCAGTCTCAGCATCCTGAAAGGCATCCACAAGTAGACTCCCACTAAGGTCGATCGCTCCTTGGTCAGATGGTCTCCTCCCCCTCTAGGATTCCTCAAGCTAAATTTTTATGGGGCAGCCAAAGGAAACCCAAGCGCAACAGGCATAGGAGGCATCATCCGAGATCACAAGGGCAACATCATTCTAGCCTATGCAAAGAACCTGGGATTCAACTCCAGTCACTTTGTTGAGGCTAGAGCTCTCTATCAAGGAGTTATCCTCATCCACAGTTTGTAGGCTCCCAATATCATGGTGGAAGGTGACTCTAGGAATGTAATCACCAGTCTCTCTTCTGGATCCTCCACCACCTCATGGAACACCTCTAGTATGATCACTAAGGCCACTCATCTCTTGTACTCCTTCTCATGTACAAGGGTGACCCACACCTACAAGGAGGGGAATCGAGTGGCTGACCAATTAGCCAACATTAGGATTTCATAGTCCGACCTCAAGGTTTGGAGGGACTCCTTCCCCCAAGCAATCATCGATGCCAGTATCACTGACTTCACCAATCAGTAAGGTGATGTGGACCAAGGTAAGAAACCTTGGGTGTCAAGCCCACATCCACCTAAGCAGGTTGAATATTTAGTTCAGAGCCAACATGGCATATTTCCACCATGGCACTTTTAGCTCTGACTCCGATCGCACCTCACGTGCGAATATTTATTGCATCAAACTTTATCGAGTCAAATCTTCCTAATATTTGCCTTCGTAATTTCAACCAGTTGTCAAACTGAGGCTAGAGAAATTATCACAAGATTGGGTTCACATGGAACCAAGAGAATTTTAGCATCAATAGATTTTGCCTTGGAAATAGCACCACCTTCCTTTTTGGCATCGATAAGGGTACCCGTCCATTGGGAATGTTTACCCCCCATGCCAGTGCCCTCGATCAGGTTAGCATAGTGGTCCCTATGACCTATAGGTATTTCACCCTCTCCCTCATTATCAACTGATTCTTGTTGGCTCATCATGACTTTTCTAATGGTTTCTTGGTAAGGTGCGCTGGCAACTTCAGATTGGGTTGGTAGCTTTGACTTGTTGTCCCCGTGGTGGTTGGTGTTGTCACCTCCTTCGTGTGTATCCACTCTGTCTGCCTATCCATCATGGATAATCATCCCAATCATGATGATACATCCCCATCCATCCTCCTCATCGGTCCTTCTGCCATCTCCACTCCCCTCCACCTGGTCCTCTCCATTGGTTGGCGTGCCTTTCCCCTGTGTCCCTTGATTTTTGCCTGATCTGGATGATTTGGAGCATGAGTAGTCTTGAGCAGGGGACTCTTCTAGAGAGATATCTTGGTCTTATTGTCACCTTTTCCACCCCTACTCATTATCATTTTTTCCACCTCCCTATTCTTTGTCTCTCTCATCGTCATTGCGCTCTCGCTATGGCCAAAATTGAACCCGTGTTTGTTCAAATGACTCCTTTGGTTGAAGATATTTTTAGGGATCTTGGCCTCCTTATTTTTTTGCAACTATTCAATGGGATTGATTTGGAACTTTCCATGAACTTTATCCATTCATGGAATGAGGGGTATGTTGTTGTTCGTGGGATGAGATTCACAGTTACGACAGATCTCCTAGCAAAATTAATTGGCCTCCCCAATGACGGGGAAATTATCAATCGAGAGAAACACTTCCTCCAAGGTGAATTAGCCCTATTTAGGGACAAAGGAGAGTCCCTCGACAAAGACAAAGGTGACATAGTCAGGGAGACGCTGTCAAAACCATGGGACACAGTGATGATTATGGTGTTACATTACTTTACTCTCAACAATCCGAACGTGGTTTTGTGAAGTTTTCATCTTGCTTTCTTGAACCACCTTATAGTGAAGAAATAAATTAACATTCTATAATACATGTTCTATTTGGTGGAGAGATTTGTGCTCAATGTTAAGATAGGTGTTTTCTTCTCTCCCCTCCCCCAAGCCCTTCACCGTGTGTTGTTCAGGTTCATAGTGGTTGAGCTGAATCAATGAGTGATGGTACCTACCAAACTAGCCCTCATTATCAGAGGATCAACCAATTCTGGAGATGAAGCTAGGGGTGACGCCCTGATCTCCCCCCCTAACTGCACCCCAGGACCTGCAACATGGGTGAAAGATACTTTGGGGTCTCAAATATCTGAACCATGTTGGTATCCCGTCCGTTTCAAGGAAGGTAACAATAAGCAAAAGGCCTCACTAATCATTGATGATGTCTTGAATGGCTCTCTCTCTTTCTAGGCTAGGAAAGACAAACTAGCGAGGAAAGTACTCCAAAACAAAGGGATCTCTATGTAGGCTCCCCTCATAGCCTCCCACATGACAAATTTTTTGAATCTCTCTAATCATGGACACATTCAAGAGATTTAAGACCTCCTCAAGACTCCAGGATGGGTAGCCAGGACCATCTCCTCCCTCCTGATTCAGGAAAATTCTCTCCTTGAAAAGTACAAGAAATAGTTTGAAATCATTGAGGAGTTCCAGAGCCTGGTTGGGGAGAACCCTGCAGGTAATGGCCTGGATCCAAATGCATGATTGAAACCTACTAATGGGTTCTCAGTTGTAGGGGTCCCCCATTGTTAGTCCTTGGCTTTTCTCTCTCTGCTAATTTATTTTTTGTTGTGGCTCGCCCCTACGTGGGTTGTTTTATGTTTTCAAACCCTACCCCTACGAGGGTTGTTTTGGCAGTTTGTGGCTGCCCCTGCGTGGGCCCCTTTGTTTTTGAATCAATAATTTTCTCTAGGTTAGTAGTAGGGTTGTTAGCCTATTTCTGGATAGTCTCTTTGGAACTTTTGTTATTTTTCTAAACATTGTAAAAGGTTACGGGACCTTGTAAAAGGTTACGGGACCCTTTCAAAACCCTTTTTCACCAATAAAAAAAATAGAATCCTAATCCATTCCATTAATTTCTATTATCTCTTATAAATTTATGAGCTTGTATTCAATATTTTTTTTCTATAAAAATGTTACCAAAATATTCATCATTCCATATCTTCATTTGCTCCTTTAAAATTTTTAACTTTTGAACAAACCTGTATATACATGATCCTTCAAATTTTGATTCATCCCACCATAACATAACCATCTAAATCAAGGTCTTAGAGCCACATATACTAGAAGAAAAATGGATTTGGATGACCATTATTAGGTAACTCACAAGTCAAAAGAATGGGTTTGTGATCCGATCCTCGCTTGCAACAAAATATCTTAAGAGATTATATACTTTTTTTGCAACCATTTATTGGATAACAAGAATCTTATTCAGTCTTTCTACTATATGATTTTTTTCAATGTGTCTTTTATCCCATGTATATTGAAAGCTTGAGGGACTAACATCCCAAAGGTCATTTTAGTTGACAAATGAAGCAAAATATTGCAATGATTTAGACCATCCTAGAATGCCACCCTTCTTTTTCCAAAGGAGATATAACAATATTAAAATAACCCCCAAGAATCCATAGATCACAATGAGTCATCATTGTATTTGACAAAAATATAATAAGGCCCTTCCAACATCTTTCACGAGGAGTAACTATAGTTGGAGCATATACATTTATAACCTCATAAACCCAACTTTGATGTTTTCCTTTTTCCTATAAAATAATCCAACAACCTAATTACTTTTTGCTTCTAATAGTTGTCCATCCCATTTGCATTTATCCCATATTATTGCAATATCGCCTGAAGCTCCTATAGAAGAAATTGCTAAACAATCACTTGTCTTCCAAATCTTCTTAAAAACATCCTTACATTCCTCACTGCTTAATTTTATTTCTTGTATTAAAATAAACTCAAGGCTATAACAACCTATTAATTTCTTAATAACTCTTTTTTTAGGGGTTTTATTCATACTCCTAATATTCCATGATATCATTTTTTTCAATAGGATTTATGGGATTGAAACATACCCCACCCATATTATATCATCACCACATAGTGGTATTACAACAAATCTTGAATATTATCCATGTATCATTTGGCAAGATTCGAACTCGGGTCTTCTCCTTGAAATTTTGAGGAATCTAATTGGTTGAGCTAATGCCACTTGGTAAAATTTGAGTTTACACAGGTTTTTATGAGGGGTCCTGGTCCCCTCATACCGAGTGGGGTTTGAACCATAGACCTCCCAAAGAAAAGCCAAATCCTTTACCACTACAGTAAGCTTGAAGCTAAATTAAGTTTACACGAGTTTTTATGAGGTGTCCCACTCCCCTCTTATCAAGTTTTGAACTTGAATCTCCTAGATGAAAACCTAAGGACTTACCACTACGGTATCCCTCATGGGTCTTCCATGATATCATTTTCATCATCAACACTTTATTTTTATTAGTGGGCTTAGCCCACTTATTTTTAACACGTGATATTTTTATTTGGCTTCCTAGATCAATATCCTTTTGAGTTTATTTTTCTCTTTGTTCCTTCTTTAATGGCCTTCCTCCTTCTTCCATTCCTTCCAACAGTCTCATTTTCATCAATCTCTTCCCTTTTTTTATATTGTCTTGAAGCTTATTTTCACAAAGCAAATCTAATAATTTTTGCACATGTTCCAAGAGTGTTGTTTGTCTTACTATAGACTAGAATGTCAAAGGTATAGAATAATAAATAAAGTAAGATATAGTTAGAAAACATCATTGATAGGATGGATGGAAGTGTTTGGTATGTTAGTAAGAAAAATGGCATAACCATCAGTTTAATAATGAACAAACTTTATTATAAAATACATATTCAATATATATTGAGGGTTCATATGATCTTGGTGATCACATGAGATCAAATTAATATTGGTTTATAATGTAGCATGTTAAAATTGCTTCAAACACCATCAATCCTTGGAATTATATAGTGTTCTTCATAATTATGGTTTTATACAATACATGATAATTAATGCATAACCATCAATCATTCTAGTCTTTCTTAGGGATCAAAATAGAGAACTGCTAGACAATTTGATTTTCTTCATGAAGCAATTATCTAATTTATTGTTTAACATATATACTCTTAATTAATATGATGTGATATATCAAATGACATGAGCCCAATTTGTTAATTCCTCAAGGTGAAGACCAAGGTTCAAATTGTGCCAAGCAATACATGCATATTTACCAAGTTGTTGTAGTACCACTACGTGGACATGATGTAATACAGGTGGGGCCTATTTCAATCCTATATAAACAATTGAAAAAAATATTATAGTATGATATGTTGGTCTATTAGTAAATTAAAAATATACAATAGATTCAATAGAGTGTTGGATGACATACATGGGAGGGATCCATTTGGTATCTTCAAATCATGAGTATGTATGCATCCAAAATATACTAAACTCTACAATAAAGGATATTGTTAACACTATCTAATTTATCTTCCCAAATGATATAAGGTGCAACTAACTAGTTTAAATTATCTTACTTTCTATATGGCCACTAAAAATGATAGGATTTATAGAAGAAGAGTTAAATCTATAATTATCCATCCTTATAGAGCATGTAGGTTTGCAATAACTATCAAAGAGAGCTCCATAATTATAATAATATGAAGTACAAAGGAATATATCACAATAATTGAATGGAGTATCATCACAATAGTATCAATTTCAAATATAACCATACACTTGCAAGAAATATATATTAGTTTTCCTACCCTTCTTAATTGGTAGGTTGTAAATGCTTAGTAATAGGCAACTTGAGTTGATTGACCAATTTTTTAAAAATTATATACATTTAACTATTATTATCAATGATAAATTCTAATAATCAAACTCTTATTTATAAATTGTAGATGAGTAGCATCTGGTCGACTAGTTATTAACCATAAAAATGAGATATAAACTATCAAATATATGGGATTGGGTGGTAAAATATTAGAATTATGATATGCTATCTATTACATTGTAAGAATACATTTAAATTTCTAGGACTGGAGAACTCTAGTTTCTTAAGTTAAATAGCTTTACACCTTATGATAAAATGATACTTCATTTTGTTCCATCAAAAGAAGATAAATCCTTGTCGAAAATACTATAGATAATGTTCTATTTTTGTGGTAGAGTGGGGAGGTCTCTCAATGAAGAAAATAAATTTGAGGATATCTTCTCTTGATAAATTTGTGTAGATTAATGATGTTGATTTTGACATCATTTTTATTATTTAGCTTTCCTCTTAAGTACAAACTAGAACACTTGCTCCTAAGAAGGAATAAATCCCTCACCCTCACTTCTCTTTAAATTAAGAGTATTAATCAGAATAAAAATAAATTTGTAAATTGTCATTCAAATATGTGTCTTCAACTTGGTGTCAAGTTCGATGAATTACTTAGTATGTCCACTTTTAATAGGTTGTGTGCTACTTGAAGTCAATAATTAAACATGAAATTGTAAACCATTTGAAAGCTTGATCATTGGTATACACCTCAACCACCATAAGTATTTATTTCTTAGTGAGATTAAATTATCTTAAAAAATCAAGATATAGATTCATAAATCATATTTATCCCCATTAATGAAGAAATCAAAGCACAATATTAATTTTTGTATTGACTTGAATGGCAAATATGTGACTATAAGTATAACTAAAACAATCACACATTGTTGTTATTATTCTAATATAATCCGTTAATCCACTTAGGCTAAAATTCATATAAATAAACAGTAAATGTAATATATACTATTCTAGTTAAAATCAATTTGATAACAGTGTAATAAAACACTTTTAAACTCCAAAGAAGTAATAAACTCCAATGAGCTTCCCATCTAGCATGGCTGAAGTTATATTAAAATTGACCCAGAAAATCTGGATACAGGGGACAAAGCATCGTGGCCCCTTCGAAGACTGGATCACTTATCTGGAGTTGACACGAAACAGGGCAATTGTCAGCATCAACTCCCTGGTTATTTGTATATGTATGGCCAGAAGGCTTGGCTTTAACAATAGACGTATGTGAATTACTGCAAAACGGAGCATAATGTGATTCGGACCATTTGACGGAGTCACCCTGTGAGGAAATGTGACATGGGTCTTTTGTTTCGTAAAAGAAACAACCATTGTTCGCCTCCATGTTGTCGCTACTGCTAATTGCGCTAATACTGCTGCCGCTGGCACAAGCGTTATGATTATCCCAGTAATGAGCTTTATCAATGAAATTAATTCCTGAATTCATCTTTAATTCATGACTGCAGTCTGGCGTGTTTGAGTGTGGTAAAGAAGAGAAGCGTGGATCTGGTTTGTACATGGACGGATTGGTCATCATGTAATTGTAATCATATAACTCGCTTGAAGCCCAATCCAAATTCATGTTTCACTAAAATTTTCTGAAACATTTGACTGTAGCCCTGACCATGCATTTACATTTTCAGAAACGAAACCTTGAAGCGGGATCCATCTCGGACCTTGCAGGCATAACACAGGACTGCTCGTTGTCAGCCTTTGATCATTGCTCAAAACTTGGGTAAATGTCTGCATTAAGTCGACATCAGCCACCAATGTCACAGGGGTATCATGCCCACCCGCAGCAATACTGTTGAATTTATCTGGAAGGAATCCATTTGGAAGAGATACACAAGTACCGGTTCTGGAATTGATGTGAGTACTTGATCCATTTTCAAGGATTTCTGGGGATTCGCTTGCTAGCAATATGGTATGTTCCAAAGGATTTGGAAACGCTCTGGGAGTATTAACTTCAACCCTGGAAGCTACGTCATCATGTTTGAAACCATTTGATGGATCTGCAGAAGATGAAACAAAAGTTGATTTCTTCTTATCGTCATGTTCTCCGGCAGCAATAACAGCATCCACCTCGCTTAGTGGCTTGTGAGTGTTAGGATCTATGCCACGTTGTCTCAGTTTTTTCTGAATGGATGAATTCCACAGATTTTTTATCTCGTTATCGGTCCTTCCAGGCAGATGACCGGCTATTTGAGACCACCTGCGTGATCAAGATTCAAAACTATCTCAGTATTCCATAGTTCAAGAATTTAAGCATAAGTTAGGCTCAATCCTCGTGCAGTTCAATGATAAGATTCTCTTCTTCCGGAGTGAATGAGCCTCGCTTCAGATCGGGTCTCAGGTAGTTGATCCATCTTAGCCTGCAGCTTTTCCCGCATCGCTGAAGACCTGCAGAGTCATGATGGTGTATAGATTATATCAATGATTTATGCTGAATCTCTTCCCAAAAATAATCAGAGCCTCTGTTTTATACTTACCAGCTTGCTTTGGGACGGCACTCCAGCATCCGATGCCGTTCTTTGTAATATGGCGGAATAGCTTCTCGTCCTCTTCAGGAGACCACAATCCCTTCTTGACATTCTGTCTGCCGCAGCACGAATGGCTGCCCATAATCTATCTACTTGAATCCTTCCTTCACAATTCTCACTGATCTACGCACACACAATCGTTAAATTTCACATGGTCTCAAATAAAGTGCATCTTTTCCCCTAAACCATGGTTACAAACTATTATTTTATCTTTAATTTTTAAATTGGAAAAGATGATGAGGAAAAAACTTTAGAAAGAATAGTCATAGAGTAATTTGAATTCAATCCCTACTTCCAATTAATCCAATTTTGGATCTCCAAAACCCGAAACTTACATATTAACCCTCTACTTTTAAGAACCATTATATCATGCTCAACCATCTCATCCCTGATACTCACTTTTGGTGTAACATTTACTTGGATCAAACTTACCATGTGTTCACTCTTCTGCTTATCTCCAAATTGGACCTCCATACTTCCAACTAGGGCATCCAAACTTCCTATTAGGGCTTTCAAATATGACTTTTCTTCCATACTAGCTAATGGGACTCACTCTTGGCTTGCACTTCCTCTTGGATCATACTCCCTCTTGGCTTGCACTCGCTCACAACTTGTGCTCTTTCTTGCCTCACATTTGCTTTTGACTTACACTCCATTCTGGCTCGCAATCGTCCCTAACTCTTCTTTTTCTCGATGTTCCTTCGCTTCAACAATTTTTTGAAAACAATGCTCTACGCATTCTTGGTAAGGGTTTGAAGCATTAATGCTCTTTGAATGAACCTATTTTTCTTCTTCCATGACCAAATCTTGGCTCACACTCCCTCTAGACTCACACTCCCTCTTGGATCGCACTCCCTCTTGGCTCACACTTCCTCTCGAATCATACCCCCTCTTAGCTCGCACTCCCTCTAGTCTCATACTTCCTCCCGACTTGCACTCCCTCTTGGATCTCACTCTCCCCTCTTAGCTCGCACTCCCTCCAGTCTCATACTTCCTCCCAACTTGCACTCCCTCTTGGATCTCACTCCCTCTAGACTCGCACTTCCTCTCAACTCGCACTCCCTCTTGGCTCAAATATAGTTTAGTTAAAGTGGAAACAAATATAATATTTTGTATGTTGATGGTAGTGACCCTTATAGAAGCTACATATAACATATTTAAAATAAAATACTAGAAGGGCATATGGTCATTTTTGTTCTTTGTTTTTTCAAACTTAGTGGATCATGGCCATAGTATGCCATCTATATGGGTATGCTTTGATTGTATCTTATTTATATCTATAGATAAGGGTTGATTTTGATGTTAAAATATCCTTAAGTTTAATTTTTTTCAAGGAGATCATATTTTTAATCAAAATGAAGTGTTTTTTTTGGCAATAGGATGGATTTTAATGCTAATGATAGAAATATTTTGCTCATTGAAACAAGTCCTATATACAATTTGTATTTTATTCAATAAATGTAACTTAAAAACTATATTATAAATGAGTGATAACTAATATTAGTAACATCTCATGCTATTTTAAAAAATACTAACATCATCAAGTCGAATTAGCTTAATTGGTTAAATTCCTCAACATTTCAAGGAGGAGACCCAGGTTTGAATCTTGCCAAATGATAGATGGAATATATCGAAGCCTGTTGTAATACCACTATGTGGTAATTATGTAATACGGGTGGGGCTTGTTTCAATCCCATATAATCCATTAAAAATATACTAACATCAAGGAAATGAAAATCTTATAAAAGCTCTCTTATTAAAATATTGTTGAATTTGTTTACTTAAAATCTCATTGTTATATATAATAGATTGTAATTTATAAAAATAAATTAGAAATAAATATATGTAATTTTATAATATGATAATTACCCTTGATTTTTACTACAATAGACATTAATACAAAGGAACACAGGAAAAAAGAAGAAACAAGAGTGAGTGTGAGTCAAGAGGGATTGCAAGGTGGGAGGGAGTGCAAACCAAGATCAAAGCCACAAATATTTAGTCGTGATGGAAGAACAATGGGTTCATTTGAAGTGCATCAATGCTTCAAACCCTTACCACAAATGTGTCAACCATTATTTTTTTAAAAATTGCCAAAGCAAAGGAACATTGGGATAAAGAAGAGACAGGAGAGAATGTGAGCTAGGACTAAACTCCACTAGCTAGTATGGAAGGAAAGTTATATTTGAAAGCCCTAATGGAAAGTTAGAATGCCCTGACTAGAAATCATGATGCCCTAGATAAAAATCAAGATGCCTTGGATAGAAATCAAGATGCCCTAGCTAGAAGTATAGAGGTCCAAGTTGGAGATAAGTGGAAGAGTGAATACATGGCAAGTTTGATCCAGGTAGCAAATGTTACACCAAATGTGATTATAAAGGATGAGACGATTGAGCATGATATAATGGTTCTTAAAAGTAGAGAATTAATTATAAGTTGCATAGATCATGGCTAGTATTTTTGGAGATTGAAAATTGGATCAAGTGGAAGTAGAGATTGAATTTAAAGTAGTCTATGACTTTTCTTCCTAAAGGTTTTTTTCTCATCATATTTTCTAGTTCAGAAACCAGAGATAAAATAATGGGTGGTGACCCATGGTTTAGGGGGAGAGACATCCTTTATTTAAGACCATGGAATTAATTTTTTTCTATTGAAACAAAAACTATTAAGAAGCTTTTGGTGTAATTTAGACTTTTTGGATTTCCATATCAGCTTATCAATAAGGATGTTTTGAAGAATATTGAAAATAGCCTAGGGAAATTCATCAAATAAGGACTAACTATTGAGAGCTAAAGCATGCTATATATACTTGAATATACGTTGATATGAATATTTCAAAACCTTTTCCACAATCCATTAAGGTTAAATATGAATCAAGAGAATGAGATCAACAAGTGGATTATGAAAACATCACATTTTGATACCACAATTGTTATGAGACTGGAAACATGGCAAGAGTTTACAAAGTATAACTATGAAGAAAAAGACATAAAATTTTGGTCATGAAATAAACTTCAAGATGAAGCAAGGAAATCATATAGTAATAGAAGCTAGATCAACTCAATGATATTCCACTCAAAAAGAAGAGGTAAAGAAAGCCTATCATTTGATAGAGGCCACCATAGCTCACTTGGATCAATCGTTAGAAGAAACAAAGAAGGATATAAGAGATGAGAAAGTACAATGTGTAAGTTCAAGTTCAAAAGGAATTAAAGGTGCAAAGGAAGATGTGGAGGAAAATCCTAAAATAAAGATGAAAAAAGAGGTCAAGTTTATTCCAAGTAAATCATCTTTATTTTCCTCAAGTAGTATAAAATCCTATCTTGGTAATAAAAGTGAAAGTGGTGTAGAGGTTATCCCTTGCACTTTAGGGTTTCAAGAGCAACATAATAAAGAAATGAGGATGGAGTAAATCCCTAAGTTAGGATATTTAGGATGGAATAAGGAGGTAATTGCTATGGAATAGCGTCCTTGCATGTTAGGGTTTTTTGGGTAGCATAAAGAAGAATATGCTTTTGAGGTTATTCCTTGTACTTTAGATCCTTTAGAGCAAGACAAACCTAAATATGATAAGTCTTACTATGAGCAGTGTGAGAATATTAAAGAGATTGATGAAGATGAAAGTTTGGTGGGAATGAAAAAAATAGCAGAAGACCCAAAAAGCAAAAACAAAGAGAAAAAAATGCAAAGGGATATTGATATGGGAAAACAAAAGAAAATATTTCTATGTAATAATTTAATGTGCAGTTCACCATTGCTTGACAGCCCCGCTGAAAGGCCTTACTATTTATATAGGGCGAGCAGCCCCTACTATTATTCAAGGTCATATATTATTGCCCTACTATTACTAATTTCCCTACTATTATTAATCGTGAGTCTATTACATATGTATTAGCAACTTCGACGAAGCTTTGTTTATTCATGATAAAGGGGTTGAGAGTTGGATAGGGCTGATCCCCAATGATCAGGTTTTTCATTGAATAGCAGTCTCGACTTCCCGAATCTCCTCTTTATAGAAAAGGCTTATTGTAATAGTAGGGGTAGGAGAATATTTGAATCGAGGTGTAGGTTGGCGGTTTAGAATCACCCCTCCACTATTATGATAAGGGGTGGATGGCTGCAACTAGGGCCTTGATTCCTCTAGCAATGGTGGCCTTGGAGGAGTAATCCCTTTCTATCTTGGGTGGGGTTTAGTCATCCATCTCGGTCGATAATGGAAATATCTTCGCTAGTAATAGTAGGGCGCCCCTATTGATTTATTAATTCCTAATTGAATTGCAGCCCTACTATTGATAAAGGGGGCCCCTTCGGTTCAGCAGTAGAAGCAGATAGGGAGGAACCCCGACGGTAAAGTATCTATCTATCTATGTTTCCCTTTTCATTGGATAGGGCGGTAGAGTATCCATCTATTGGTTGGGGCAGTAAACAATCTATGGGATTGGGCTTGGTTGGTGATTGAGTCTGGGTCGGCAATTCCCTTTGGTGGGGAGGCGAGTAAGTAAGCATCGGTTAGGGAGGAACCCCTTTGTATTGTTGTCTATTGAAGCATGAGAATATCTGTTCAATATCTCTCAATTTGTAACGAAGGGTTGGCCATTTAATAGAGAAGGTTTTGGCCCCTGCTCGATTTCTATTCCTCACCCCTTCCAAAGATAGATACGCCGAAGCCCTACTATTATTACCCGGGGGAGTTCCTTTATAGCGGGTTGCCTTCTTCGGGGGGTGATCTATCTATTTGATTCCTGCCCCCATGAATGAAGCTTACTATTGAATGATCGAATCAAGGCCCCAAGAAATGAATCAAGGTTGAGTCCCGACCCTACCCTCCTAAAAAGCTTCATAACCTTTCGAATAGTTCTTTCAGTTGGGAGTATCGGAAAAAATCTTACCTACTCATTCTGGTCTATAAGGTGAGGGGGAGCCCCCTTAATATTTGCATCTCTTATATGCTTGGATATGACCAGATGCAACTACACAAATGCCCACTCCAATGGGAACATCAGATACCCTGGTTCCTCTAGACTATGAAGAAATTGGTTGATCTACGCCTGCTATTAGCCCCTTTGAAATGGAGGGGGGTACCTACCCCCTCCATTTTATTTTAAAGGGTTAGCGATGGAGAATTTAGTTATCGACACCCAACCATACTGAACCTTTCCAAAACATAAAGGCTTTTTGGAGTGTAACTAAATAGTAAGTGGTGAGTCGGGCATGGGCTGAAAGCCCCAAGTGGCAGGACTCTACCCCCTTTATCTCTTTAGGAGATTTATCCCCCTATCTCCTAAGTATGGATGCTCTTAAGGAGTGGGATAGCTCTTTAAAAAGCTGATAAAGGGGCCTGCTATAAATTCAAATTATGGGTGCTTATCTTTAAAAAATTTGTGAGCCGGTCCAATAGCATGTCCTACTCCAACCCCCTCCTAACGAATATATGCCTCACTACTTTTGAAATAGAGAGCCTCATGACTTCCTCATGCAGTAGCTATTTAGTAGCATAATCACCCCTTAAATAAGCAAAGAGGTCGATTCTCTCACCTTGAAAACATAGTCAGCTTATCAAGAGGTCGCCTTAAAGAGGAACTTGCTTGATGAATGCCTGCACTGCATCCTCAAAAATGATACGCCTGAGCGAGGGAGCGGGCCCTTTTCCTATCCCTTCTTTCGAGTGGGCTCCGCCTTGTCCATCTCAGTTGGGGGATATAGACGCACTAGAGCCCATACCATATCTGATGACACCCGACTTCTCTAACTCATCTATTATATTGGGATTAGCCGATGCTTTACTCCTTTCTCTCAGTTCGTTAAGGTAAGACCCTTTAGAATTTTGAGGGCCTTAAAAAAGTTACCCCTCTCTATCTTAAAAGGAGATGGTGCCCTTTTATTTAAAAATCCAGCTTATCTTGGAAAAAATCTTAATAAAAAGGTATTTGAGGCTTCTTGAAATCGGAGAGAGGAGTTGGAAATATCAATAAAATTCAGTGAATTAGTTCATCGGTCAAACTCCCCCCACCCTAGTGATTAATGGTAGGGCTAAAGGAAGTATAAATCCTACCCGAACCTTTTAAAATGGAGAGATACACCCAGATTAAAGCTTTTGAGCTTCCTCAATTGTCCTACTAAGTCTGTAGCCAAAGGCCTTATGCCACAACAATCCCCTCAGTAGTATAGATCGGTCAAAGCAATCCTCTTTCCATAGTGACTAGATCAATAAAGGGCAACTCTTCTCGGATTGATCATCACCTTTTATTACGTAATATAATAGGCTTGGTTCATACAGTTCGTAAGATGGTGTCATAGATAGAAAGCCCGACTGATGGTCCAATGCCGGAGAGAAATGATTCGATTGATGCTCTTAAAAATGCCCACGCATTAAAAGCCATTTCTCGGTAGTATTGAGATAGTGTCGCTGAAAGGAAAGGCTATAAAAAGGATCCCCGACTTTTAAAGATGACCTGTCGAAATGCTCTTCATATGTCCCGGCCTTTCGGCTATTTCTTTACCGCTGGTTTTCGGGTTTATGTCTTCATGAGGAGATAGGCTTTCGGATTTGGAAATAGAGAGGCTCACTCATCCTATAATAGAGAGGAGCTTTTTAAGAGCTCTCAAAAAAAGGGTTTTGGGCAAAATATTTTGTTATCTAATAATGAAGTTGGTCTAGAATTAAATTAAAAGGGGACTCTTGATGATTTCTTGGAGTGTCCTAAAACCGGAGTGCTACCGGGCAACGAAATCCTCTCCGTCAATCTGGGATAATGGTTCTAATTCTTGAGCTCTTAAATGAAATGGGGGTCCCCTCTACCTTAAATAAACGGGGGAGAGAGGCACCCAGTGAAGTGTCATAGAGAAATGCGGGAGTATGATTGAAGACGACCGGCTGGACCCCTAGATAAAGAGTAAGGAGCTGTTGAGGAGGCGGCGACCGTATCTGTTTCAAAGGGGTTACCTCGACCTTGAAATGGTTAGTTTGCGAACTCTTCCCTTAAGCCGGGGAGGGACCTTTAAAAGGAACGACCTTTATCATGCCAGGAAGCCCTTTTTAATCTTAAGAGCTCGATCCTCTGATCGGGAGAGTTCTTTTCTGTCCTTGACCCTTGTGCTAGAAACTCCGGCGGGGGAGAACAAGCGAAAGCCGCTGCCCCGACTCGACCTTTTATTTTAAAGGGGAATATTTTGAGAGCGCCCGATGATTCAATGCCTGGGAGAAAGCGAGTCATACAGCGAAATGCCGGATATTTAAAATCGCCCCTTCTTGTCGTTTTTACATCTGTGAGAGAGCAGCTTCTTTGGCAGGGACTGGCCGGTCCATATACAATTGAATGATGGTTTGTTTCTCCTCACGGCGAGTGCTAGGGGAGTTGGAACCGCTTCTGACCCTCTCGACGGTGAGGTCTTTTATGCTGGGCTATTTCAACCTCTGTTTCTTGAAAGGGGCTTATGCCTGAAGTAAAGGGCATCTTCTCCGCCTCCCCTCTCAAATGGTTTTTGTTTCCCCATCCTCCCAAGATTATAGGGTTGTAGCCTTATGGATAGGGTCTCTCTCTTAAGGTCAAGTTGCTTACTAATTCCTTATTGAACCGACCAACCTTAGCTATACAAAGACACTTCCAACCTCTTCGGAGCGTTTCAATAAGCATTTGATTGCCTCTCTATTTTAGGAAAGGATTTGCCCCCCTTTTTAAAATAGAGAGGGGTCCAACAAAACAAGAAGGAAGTTTAGTGGCGCCTAGAGCTTTCAAATAGAGAGGATTCACACCTAATATTTCTGAGAAATAAGCTTGCCCCCTTTCTTTTATATAGAGAGGCGGGGAGATCCCACGGTATTTGTCAAGTAATCACATGATGTTTTTTCCCCGTTCCCCTTTCTTCGAACCCTCAGAAAGAACAAGTAACCGGAAGAACCAATCAACCATTGGGAAGAACCAATCCACGGGGCTATCACCGAAACTGGCCTCCTCTATCTGTCTTTACAACTCCCATGCTTTTTTGGACAAACCAACTTACTTATCTAATGAATGAGAACTCTATAATATAAGGAGCAGCCACCACCTTTATATCTTAAGAGCAACTACTATGATTACGACTGCTACTTCCTTATGAGGACCTCTTGTACTATATCCTGAATCCCACTATAGCTATGGTACGAAGAATTTCAGCTTTTAATTCCAGCTGCTGCTCTCCTCTCTCTATTTTGAAAGGGAGGTGGATGATCTGACGTTATTAAGGGTGCTGGGATGATGGATCTCCTGGTCGTACGCTACGAGGAATTAAATGCCCTGATATGATCACCATGGAGCCTTTTAAAAGAGAGGGCGGTGATCCGAGAGAGGGCGCATTCAATATGTTTCAAAAAAGGCACTATTTTAGGGTACACGATTCTCCCTGCATGAGATCAATAGAGATAGGAAAGTCATGGTTTTTTTTATGAGCCCCCATGTTTGAAAAGGTAGGCCCCGGTGGGGGAAACGAGGAACAAAATAAAATAATCGAGGGGTTCATTGAGATGGTTTCTCTCGGGCACTGCAGCGCGAAACGAGGCTTTTGAGGCTAGTTGAATGAAATGAAGCTCATCCCCATATTAATGTCAGAACGATTGCTTATCATATCAGAGTTTGATCCTGGATCATCTTATCATATTAGGGTGCTTATCATATTAGGTGCCAGCTATACATAGCTATTTACATGCACGCTTAACAGCTTATTAATTTAAATGCTTCCGTTTATGGCTTTTAAAAGGTCCCAAGTATAGTATTAAAGGTTTGGAAAGATAGAAATGAATGCTATAGTGGGCTTAAATGAAATTAAGGTGCCTCTTTAAAATAACCTGGAGGAAGGTTGGGTATGATATGCTGGGGGAAGGTGGGGATGCTAGGGCCTTCTAATCGGTGGGGAGATACCTTTGTTGGCTATGGAGGGAAAGGCGGCTACTTTAAAAGCTCATCCATAGGGAAAATCAAGGTCTTGATCTTCGAGCTTTTTAGAATGGATGACCTTTTGATCATTTACGTGTTCTTTTGGAGTCAATGCTTGATTCTCTCGAAACCTCTCCCCTCCCCTCCATTTTAAAAGGGTCGGGCTTAGGCCTTTTTAGAACGAAACAAAACAAAACCTTTTCTTCTTTAGCCAGAAAGGAAAGCTCTTTCTATTCTATATGGGAAATGAATGGCGTAATTGATTATGCCCCGGTTGTTTCACGCTCTCAACAATACGATAAGGTGCCCCGCCATCTCGACAAAAGGTTGCATCCCTCGATCGACCTTTTTCCATACCGCCCCCACCCCCACTTTTATAAGGTAAGGTAAGGATAAGCACTCGCTTACCTTTCAAAGGTCCAGACCCTCGACCCTACCTTGAATGGGAGATCGAAGCCTTTAATAGGAGGGGAGGATTCGACAAGAACCTTATAATCCTAGAGGGGCCTCCGGTCAGAGTTAGCAGTTCGACCGGGAACAACTGACTTTAGGGAAGTCTAAAGCTCTCAGCAGCCTTTCTCAAAGCCATAACTTTTTTTAAGAGGCTCCGCTCGACGCCTTATAATCCTAGAGGGGGGAATAAAGCTCCAATCTAGAATACCGGCTCTCTACAAAAATCACCGGCCATCTGACGGCATAGATTTCGGAATATCTCAAGAGGAATATCTAAAGAGGTTGGCCCTTCACAGTGACGAGTCCCAAGTCCCCCTTTTTCAGACCTCAAAGTTCTGAGGGTCTGGATAGAGGAGTAGGAAATTCAGAAGCTACTTCAATGTTTCTTTCTGGAATTACACCTTTTGCTTGTTTTTGGTCCAAATACCAAATTCTTAGTGATAGTAAGTTATACTCCCCCATTCTCGGGGGAATAACTTGGTTCACAACAGTATTAACTGCCTTTTATGGGGAGCGAGGGGTGAGTCATTTTATATATGTATTAACAACTTCACTCATCTTATAAGAAGGTAAGCACTCAAAACTATGCATCTGCTTTCCTTTCTAAAGGTGCTCTCTATCTTAAATGTTGGCTAAAACGGTAAACGAGAGAATAGATAGTTGGACCTATTCATTTTTAAGGTGCTCGACCCCCCATGTTTTAAAAAGATAAAAAGCTCTCTATTTTCAATTTGGGAGAGGGCTCTCTATTTCAATGAAGGAGTTGAATAGTTGTTGTAGTTCCATGTCATGTTCTCGAAGAAAGAACCCTTTTGAAAAGGAAAGTATCCTCGAGGCCTCTCCGTTTGAAAAAAAGGCCTTTGCCTTGCCTTGCCTTTAAAATAGCCAGCCACCTAGCCTATCCGTGGGGTGGGGAAGGGGCCACTCTCTATTTTAAAGGGGGGGAAGAGTGTTAACAAGAAGTGGGGCTAAACCCACAAATAAAAATAAAAATTAACAGTAAAAACAATATCTTGGAATATTAGGATCATGAATAAGAACCCTAAAAAAGTATTAAAAATTTGTTAGGTTATAGACAAAATATTTATAGATATGGGAACTGCGTAGCAAATATTTTAGCCATTCACGGTGTTGAATTTCATCTTGAAAATACTTAGATTTTAGAAGGCATCTACATGAGTGAGTTTTTATCTCTTAATAAAAATGATATCAAGGAGTTGATTTTTTATTATGGAAACTTAGGATTTGGAGGAAGATGAAAAATATCTTTGATAGAAAGGCAAGTTGGATATAATTTAGTTAAATTAATAGAAATGTAATGAGAACAAAGTAATATTTTATTTTTGTAATGGGGTGGCCCCAATAAAAGCCACACATAGCTTTAAAAAATACCCTTAAATTTTTGCATTTGTTTAAAATAAAAATAACAATATAAAAGAACTCACAAATAAATAACAATTATAAACAAGTTCTATGCAAGGAAAAGGTTCATATAGTCACAAATACTAGTGTATTTAAATTATATATATATATATAGGGGTCACGGTTGGGAGGAGACTACTCAGCCCTATGGGTTGGTCATAGAGGTTTATCACACTAACCAAATAAATAGGGGTCACGGTTGGAAGGAGACTACTCATCCCTATGGGTTGGTCATAGGGGTTTATCACACTAACCAAATAAATAAATAAATTATATATATATATATATATATATAAACACTTAATGTAAAACTTTAAGGATCGTGAAGTTAAATTCTCTTTTTCGTGGTTAGAGGAAGTAGTAAGTATGTTGATTGTTAATAATGATTCAGATTTACTTTAATGGTTTGCATTGGTAATATTTGCTTTATTTTATAACATTAATGTGTTTTGATATAAACCATTTATTACAATTATTGTGGTTGCACTTATGCTTCAGGAAGGAAACTAATCCAAATTTGGTAAAGCGGACTATGATAACGCAAAGTTTTGGAAATATTACTCTACTAATATGTAATGCATAGATAATAAAGGTGGAGTTTTGGTATTGTGAAGACTGCTATAAGAAAATGTCAAGAAAAAGGCTGCTTAATTTTGGAACATTTGTATTCACACAGAAAATTGAATAAGATCCATAAATTGAAAATCAAGAATTAAAACTTTTTATGGAAAATGATGTAGGTATCTAGCTATAGCAACCCAAGCTATAGCTTTATTGATATGAGAATTGAATTAGTTTGTAACTCTCAAGCTCCAAAAGAGAGAGTTGATTTGTCAATGGTGGGAGACCTTAGTACAACCCCTTGTTCTCCAACTAAAAAAAATTGTAAAATAAGGTTTGGAATTATGTTGATGTCAAGATATTGAAACTAAGTATTGAAATATTGGTATACATCGTCTTAAACATGCATTCAAACATCCTTAATCTTCAATGTAACAAATGTTTCGTAAATTCAATTTTGCAAGCTACTTTATAAACATAAAACTATAAACCATATGACATTTTTGACTTCATTAATTTTTCATTAACTTTTAATGTACTTAAATATTACAACTTTAATTACTATACAATTGTAGTAAGCTATAGAAATTGCCCATGTTACCATATACTCTAAATAGGTTTTAATTTTAAATAAACTTAAAATCAAATTTGAAAACCACTTACCATCTCTTATAAATGGATATTACAACTTCAATTAATCTACAACTACAACCAAGAAAAATTGCAGACATTAGTTATTATATGGGTGTAGATCACATATCACATGTCATTGTATGCTTTGGACTTTTTTTTATATAATAATTTCATAATCAAATTTGAAAATAAGATTTGACTTGCTAGTTTAAATGGAACATAATGATAATTTAAAGATTATAAGATAAAATAATTAAAAATTTTGCATTTAAAATAGAAAACTTAGGTGGTTACCCAATCTAAAATTCCAAACTTTATAACTTTTTAAATGTTATTTTACATTTCATAGAAGGCTAAAATAAAAACTATCCTAGAGTAAAATGGAAATGTATCAAAATTAGGTTTATTAAAATTAATTTTAATGTGAGAAGAAGGTGGGGAGGGAAAAAAGTAGAGAGGGGAGGGTCCCGATCCCTTCCCTGCTCCCCCTCCCCTGGTTCCTGCCTAGTCCCTGGCTCATCCCAGGTCATCCCTCCCTGGGATTGTTTGTTGCAAATGATCTCCTTAAGGGAGATCCTTCTCCTCTTTCTGCACCTCTCCCAGTCGTTCAGGGTTCTCTTGTTTGAATTTTTGGTCTGGTGCTTCCCAGGGTTCCTTGTTGTTTTTGGGATCCCTTCCCTTTTTTTTCCCTCAGGCTTCCCCCTGGGGTTTTTTGCAGGTTTTTGGCATGGATCTGGTTCCCTGCGGTTCTCTGGGTGGTGGGGGTGATTGGTTGGGTTTTTTATGGCTTCCTGGGGTTTCCTTTGAGGTCTTTACTACTTTGGGGGTGGTCTGGGGGGGCCTCTTTCCCCCTTTTGCTAGTGAATCCTCTCTGGGATCCTGTGGTTGTTGTTGGTCCCGTCCCTATGGGGAGGGCCCTCTTTGATTTCTCGCTTGGAGGCTTCTTCGTGCTGGTTCTGCTCCTTGGTGGACACCTTGGGCATTTGTTTGGCCTTGGGGGGGATTTTTCTTTGCCTGGGCTATTCCCAGCCTCAGTCCCAGTTCCCTGAAGTTTCTCCTGTGCAAGGATGGGATTCTTGGCCCCTGTTGTTGGGGTTCTCTGGGTTCTGCTGCATTTTTCAAATCATGGGGGGATCTGATCTATGCATGCAGACCCTGGATCCCCCAGGCTAGGCTCCCAGGGATCCCATATTTGTGGTTGTTACCTCTTCCCACCTGGGATCCCCAGTCCCTGTATCCCTGGTCCCTTAACCTGTTGTCTTTTCCTGCTGGTTGTCCTGGGGGCGAGATTCTCTTGGTGGTGCTTTCTGGCTGCTTCTCGATGGGCGAAATATCCTCTTTTCTGGTTTTTAGCTGCTTCCTACTGGGCGGGATTCCCCTTTTTTTTTGGGCAAGATGGTTTCTCGCTAGGCGAGATTCTCCAGAACCGCTGGGTTTCTCGTTGGGCATGTTTTTCTCATTTCCTACTAGTTTTCTTGGGAGGCGGGATTCACTTGGTAGAGGTTTTTTTTGCTTCCCATTGGGCGGGATCTACACTGGGATGGATTTCAGCTGCTTCCCGCTGGGCGGGATTCACTCTTTGGTGGTTTTTCGACTACTTCCCGCTAGGCGAGATTTATATTATAATGGTTTTTTGCTACTTCCTACTGGGCGAGATTTACACGATGGTGGTTTTCAGTTGCTCCCCGCTGGGCGGGATCTTCAAACTTACCTTCCTTCAAAATTGGTGGTTTCCCGTTGGGCGGGATTGTTCAAATTTACCTGTTCCCGTTGGGCGGGATTTCTGTTTGTTTTTCATTTTTAGGGTATTGGTGCCTTGGGCCCAAAATTTTGTTGTAATGGCTTATTCTCGGCATGTTATTTCCAACTCTTATGTAATCAGGTTTTGGGATCCTAGTTAAAACCCGTTGTAAATACAATAGCTACTTATCAAAAAAAAAAAAAAAATTAATGTTATTTTTAAAGGAAATTTAGAAAAAGTTGTGAAAGCATTATTTTTTCAAAATAACGAAGGTAAAATTCTTTTCACTTGCTCATAATCATATGGAATTTCAACTAATAATTATGTAGAGGTTTAAGCATTTTTTTTAAGAAGAATATACAAATTTGAAAATTGGATAAAAAATAATATTATAGTTTTTTTGAAAATTTTGAAAAAAACTTGTATTTAAACAAAGATCGGTTACACAAGATTACAAGGCGCGAAAATGCGACACAAACCACCGCTGACCGCAAAAAGTCAACAAGTCGCGAAATCGTGACATGTCACACAATCGCTACATGTCATGATATCGCGGCAGCTAACCATCCTTGACCGCAACGGAGCGACATGTCGCGATTTCGCGACAATTATCCATCCTTGGCCGCAATGGGGCAACAAGTCGCGATATCGCGACATGTCACGATATCGCGACAACTATCCTTCCTTGGCTGCGACAAAGCAACATGTCACGATATCGCGACATGTTGCGATATCGTGACAATAATCCTTCCTCGGTCGCGACAGAACAACAAGTCGAGAAATTGTGACAACTATCCTCCAGTGGCCACGACGGCGCAACATGTCACGATATCGCGATAACTTTCCTTCCATGGCCGTGACGGCGCAACATGTCGCGAAATTGCGACAACAATATTCCGAAAACTGTGACGGCGCAACATGTCGCGATATCACGACAGCTTTCCTCCAAAGGCTGCGACGGCGCAACATGTCGCGATATCGCGACAGATTTCCTCCAAAGGCTACAACGGCACAACATGTCATGATATCGTGACAGCTTTCCTCCAATGGCCGCGATGGCGAAACATGTCGTGATATCGCGACAGCTTCCAACCAAAGGCCGCGACGGTGCAACAAGTCGCGATATTGCGACAGCTTCCTTCCAAAGGCCACGATGGCGCAACATGTCGCTATATCGTGACAGCTTCCTTCCAAAGGCCGCGACGACACAACATGTCGCGATATCATGACAACTTCCCTCCAAAGGCCGTGACGGTGCAACAGGTCACGATATCACGACAGCTTCCCTCCAAAGGCCGTGACGGTGCAACATGTGATATCGCGACAGCTTCCCTCCAAAGGCTGCGACCGCACAACATGTCGCGATATTGCGACAGCTTCCCTCCAAAGGCCGCGACCGTGCAACAGGTCACGATATCATGACAAAAACCACCCTTAGCATTTTCTTTGCTCATTGTCTCAAGGATCTTTCAAGACCCTGCCTAATCACCTCATCCTCCAAAGGCATGTCACTGTGCAGCTGCACCCCTACCTCTTTCTCAGCACCCATCTTCACAAGGAAATCGGCCGCTTTATTTAAATATCTACTCACATAAACGGGGATCACATCATCTAATTCCCTCCATAGTTCCTTGATTTGAGAGACTAGAATCCTCAACCTCCATGCTTTCGAAGCAAAGTTCCTCATGCAGTCTAGAGCGCCAACCATAATTTGAGAATCAGATTCGAGAATTATCCTCCTGTGGCCCTGATTAACCGCCCAGATGGAAGCAGATTTGATAGCAATGGCTTCTGCTTCATTGTTTGTGGCTCTTCCCAAGCCTTGCAGTTCCCAATAGAGCACTGAACCAGCATGGTCCTGGAAAACAACACCAATTCTGGCACTACCCGGATTGCCTTTTGCAGCTCCATCAGTATTGATTTTAATCCAACCTTCTGGGGGTGGTTTCCAGCTAGCTCTGTCTTGTCTCTCTTGCTCTTAAGCTCCCTCTTCCAGTGGCCCAAGATCAACCTGAATTTCCTCTTTAGCATAGACGGCAACATTTTCTGTGACTTTGCTCCAGATGACTTGCCAAACTCCATCTAGCGAGGAGAACGTTTCTCTAAAAATACGGGCATTTCTCTCCAACCACACTTGCCACCAGATGAAAAATAAGCCAAGCTCCCAACCAATTCGAAGAGCTTTAGATTTAAATCTACCCCTCTTCCATCTTTCTCAAATATTGGTCCGATTCAGATCACCATTAACCTGGAGTTATAGTGAGAGAACCATCGCTTCCAAATCTAACGCGTGAAAGGGCACTCAAACATCAAGTGATCAGCTGTTTCCTCATTCTTGTGGCATAAAACACATTGAGATGGACAGATGATTCCTCTACTTCTGAGATTGTCAAAAGTGAGAATTCTATTGTGCATAAACTGCCAGGAAAAGAAGTTTACTTTCGGCCAGCCCTTGGAGTGCCAAATCTTTCTCCAATCCTAAATTGAAAATGAATGTGGGGGAAGCTCTAGGAGGATCTTGTCATATCCGTCCTTCACTGTATATACACCAAGGTTCCCATAGCCCCAAGCTAATTCATCCTCCTCATATCTCCCTGTGAGAAACCTTTTTGTCAAGATTTTGGTCAAGATGGGTGCCAGCTCCGAAGGGATCGAAATTGGCCACTCCTCCAACCTCTTAAACTTCTTAAACTTATACTCCCCCATTTGACTAGTGTTGAAATAAATTTCAATTTGGACCCAACCCTTGGCTTCTATGGTGGATTTAATTGGTTGTAATTCGGCTCAACAATGATGGGTGGGTACTGGTCCCATGAATCAGTCCAAAAATGTGCCTTCTCCCCTCTCCCCACTTTCCAAAACAATTGGTCTTTAATAACCTGAGATCCAAGCTTGAGAGCCTGCCACACTAAGGATCTAGTACCATCCAGAGGGAAACGGCCCACCTCATTGGGGTGAACATGACCCAAATATTTACTAGTTAGGATTCTACTGAATAAGGAGGTTGGTTGGGAAATCCACCTCCAGTACAGTTTTCCAGCCAAAGCTTTATTATTAAGCTTAGAGCTTCTCAGTCCCAACCCTCATTTTTCCTTGGGCTGGGTAACTTTATCCCAACCAACTAAGGCCCATTTCCTCTCCCCTTTTGCTCCTTCCAATAAAAATCTTCTAGCCATTTGGTCTAGCTCTTTCCATATAGTATGTGGGGCAACCAGGATAGAGAATTTATAAATTGGCATGGCCTGAATAACTGATTGTAGGAAAGTTAATCTACCCCCATAGCTTAACCATTTATGAGACCAATGATTCATTCTATCTTTGATACCATCCAAAATATCCTTCCATATATCTATTTTTAATTTTTTGAAATGCAAAGGAACCCCCAAGTAAACCACTGGAAGAGAAGTCCTTGTGAATCCCAAGATCTCTATAAATCTGTCCTGTAGCCTTTGGTCAAGATTGAAAAAGACCACTTTGGATTTTTTATCATTGATGACTTTGTTTGAAGCCCTAAGGTAGACATTAAGAGTATCTCTAATTACTCTAGCTTCCCCCGAAGCCGGCCACTCCAACCAATCTTGTATCATCCACAAACCGTAAGTGAGTCAAAATTTCCTCACCCACCTTGATACCGTTAGCAGGCCTTGATGTCTTCTCCTCAAGAAAAGTCTACCTAATCCTTCAGCCAAAATGAGGAAAAGATAGGGAGAGCAAGGGTCCCCTTGACGAAGACCACGTGTGGCTCCAAAAGGTTGCGAGGGAAGACCCTTGATTAAAACAGAATAAGAAGGCGTAGAAACACAACTCATGACCCAATCTATCCAGTCCTGAGAGAAACCAAAGGTTGCCATCATCTTTGACAAGAAACTCCACTCCACCCTATCATAAGCCTTTGACATATCCAGTTTAATGAACATTCCTTTATTACCAGATTTTTGCATTGTATGGATTGCCTCCTGAGCGAGAACCACCCCATCCAAGATCTGTCTACCCTCTACAAAACCCCCTTGCTCTGAGGAGATAATGTTATGAAGGAGAGGTTTTAGCCGTTCAGCCATTATCTTTGTGATAATTTTATAAATCACGTTGCATAAGGCAATAGGTCTGAAATCGGAAATATGAGCCCCCTTCTCCCCTTTTGGAATTAAAGTGATGAAGGTATGATTTAATGCCTTAAGCATTCTTTTATTAGTTCCGGACTCCTCTCGTGACAGCCAAAACATCCTCCTCCAAAGTATCCCAAAAGGCCTAAAAAACTCAATAGGAAAGCCATCCGGACCCGGAGATTTGCCAGTGCTCATTCCAAAGACCACATTCTTCAGTTCATCTCTATCAATGGGACTAAGAAGGGTCTAATTTTCTTCTTCAGAGATAACAGAGGGTATGACATCAATAACTTCATTTTGAACCTCTACATCTTGCTCCATACTTTCCTTAAAAAGTTTAGAAAAATAATCCATTGAATGGGAATGCATACCAGGAAGAGTATCAAAGGAGTGTCCATTCTCATCTTGAAGGGCTTCCATGTTATTCATCTGTCTCCTAGCACAAGTTGACCGATGGAAAAATTTGGTATTTCTATCACCTTCTAATAACCAAGTATTTCTTGCTCTCTATTTCCAGTAAGTCTCCTCTTGGTTATCAATGTCCTCAACCGCTTTATGCAAGGCATCATCCTCGGTTTTGAGCTGCTCTGTAATTGTTCCTTCCCTAAAGTGTTTTTGAACCTCATCCCATCTGGCCACCAAGGGAGCTTTTTGGAGCTGGAAATTTGACTTATTAACTTACCTCCATTGTTTCAGTTGAACTTTGACAAAATGAAGTTGTTTGTGGAATCTAAACATTGTTGTCCCAAAAGGTAGACAAACTTCTTCCCACCACTACGGAATCTTCTTTCGAAGATTCTCCTTTTGTAACCAAAAATTCTCAAATTTAAAAGGTTTGTGATGCTGCCCTGTCATAGTCCCTCCCTCCAACAAAATGGGAGAGTGATCTGAAACTGGACCCTCCAAAATCTAGAATTTAGTATTCCACTTTACAAATGCCTCCTCTGAGACCATAAAATGGTCTAGCTTTACCTTCATGCTATGTGGATCCCTCCTCTTGTTAGTCCAAGTAAAGTAGGTTCCAAGGCCTTTAATATCCACTAAGTGAAAGGCCTGGACTTGGGCAATCAGAAGCCTATCCCCTGGATCCAAAATTGGGGTTCCACCTTCCTGATCTCGAGCAGATAATTTAGCATTAAAATCCCCAGCAATAATCCAGTCTAAACCTTCCCTTGAGGACCTCATGTTATGCACAGCTTTCCATTGGAACCTCTCGGCCATCAAGGTTTTGAGCCCCATAAAAATTTGTGATTAAAACATGTTCAACTGTGACATTATTCCTAAAATGAGATGTGAGAACACCCCTCCAAGCTATATGTTCTATTGCAGTCCATTCCGGAGGGTTCCAAAAAGTAACAATCCCCCCTGAGGCACCTTGGGCAACCACATCCATATGACCGGCGCCCCTCCGCATTCTATTAAGCTGTTTTACACATAAGATCTAAAGACATTTTTGACTCCTGGATAAGCAAAAAATCTATTTTACATTTTCCTAAGAGTCTTTGAAAAATGGATTGATGGGTTCTACCTGTTTAAACCCCTAACGTTCCAAGATTGAATAATCATTGAAAACCTTGAGAGCGAGAAGAATCAATTGTCCTCATCGATCCTCCAAGTGATCGGCTTGTCTCCTTGAACTCGCTAGCAGGTCCTTATTTGATTTTCAGCCCGCTCCTTGAGAGTTGCTATTTTTGGATCTCTTTTCCACCTGAGTTATCCCTAGGGCTGGCCTTTCTCTGTTCTTTTTTGCAATTTCCATGCTGACATCCTTAATTACTGGTTGCGCTTGGGAGTGCACTATCAATGCCCCTGCATTCTCTAGCTGCGGTAACTAAGTGGATTCAATCACTTGTTCTAAGACAGGAGGAGATGAAGGAGAAGCATGAGTGTGGATGTTATTGTCCTCAATATTCCCATCCACTCCTTCCATGACTTGATCCTCTTGATCCACTAGTGTCTTAAAAATTTCATATCTATTGGTTGGCTTGAGTTGTGATTGCTCCTTACCATTTTTCTTTTGCTTTCTCCTTCTTTTGGGATGTTCAAAGCCATATTTCTGAACATCATTACCCTTAGGAGTATTGGATGGTTCTTTGGTAAGAGTAGACTTACCCTCTTTGGGGCGATTTGGCATTCCAAGTGGGGCCTCTGTTTTTGTGTTCAAAATATTTGGACAAAATCGGGCCAAATGCCCATGTTTGTGGCAAACTCTGCATCTAAAGGGCAGAGCCTCATAATCTAGCTATTGGATCCAAGATAGTCCTGCCAGTTCAAGTTCCACCTCTACCGGTAGAGGCTGGCTAATATCCATTTCCATGCAAATTCTTGCAAAGACAGTTGTGTTACCTTCTATGGTGTCCTTGGAGACGCCCAGATGTCTACCGAGGGAGTTACCGATCATTTCCAGAACCTACTCACCCCAAAACTACATTGGAAGAGCGTACAATCGGATCCAAACTGGGACAGCCGTGGGTTCAATACGAGGATTGAAACCCACTCTCCAGGGTTGAACAAATAACCTTGTCGGACCGTGATTCCTTTTTTCTGATTCAAAAGCCCTGTTTCTATCGGCTAGAGAAGAAAAAATAACAATGAAATACCCATTACTAATAAACCATAATGAGTACTCACCATGAGGCTCCCAGTTCTGTCTGACCCAGGTATGCAAGAAATTTAGGGTAGGGCGGATACCCATGAATTTATAGATCAGATCATGGTTAGCTCTGTATATGATTATGTCTTCGACCAACTTTGGCTTGATGACAATCTTGGGTCGTGAGGCGGATTGCGAAAGGCATCCATTAACTCGATGTGTTGTTGAGCTCTTGCCAGCGTTCTTGAAGAGCGTATGAAGATTATTTCTCTGAGCTTCGTCATTGGAAGACAAAGAATTTTCTTTTAGCAATTCAGCGTAAGAGCTCTTTCTACCAGAGAGAGGGTCTGGAGGAGACCCCATTGGGCCCTCCTAGGGCAGCAGACTTTCCTTCAGATCCACAGTAACCAGAAAAAAACTACGGCAACCCACCTGATGCCCTGGATTTTCCTTCGCTCCACAAACCCTAGAACATCGCCTATCGCCTGCTCAGAAATTTTCCCGCCTTAACGCACTCAATATTTCCATAATATTATAGTTGATATTCATTGTTTACAATAAAAAAAACCTAAATAAAAAATTTAGCCAATCATGATATTGATCTTTATTTTCATAAAATTCTAATTTTAGAAAGCAATATGTCAAGTTGGATTTTATATTTTAAGAAAATTCCGAAGGGTTGGGTGGATTGGCAAGTTCTAGTGTTTACCAAGAGGAGACCTAGGTTCAAACCTTGGAGGTAAGCTTGTTTGGGGTAAAGATAGCAGTTTGACCCGATTTTATTGTCTGATATGACAATACCAATCCCAAGCCATCGATGGTATTTTTTCATGTCGGATCGCTAATAACGAGGTGATGTGGTATTTTTTCATGTCAGATCGCTAATAACGAGGTGATGTGGTATTTTTTCATGTCGGATCGCTAATAACGAGGTGATGTGGGGGTTATAATGGCAGCTCCAAAATTTGAACAACTCAAGAGTGGTAATAAAAAATGATGGGTAGTTATAGATTCCTTTGCAACCGAAAAAAATGTCAAGAAACTCATAAAAATATGTCAAAAAACTCATCGTGGAAACATAACAATTTGAGAAAGATAAAGAATATGTTTAAAAAAAAATAAAAAATAAAAGAGGACAATGCAATGGTTTGGGCTTTGGTTCTTCTTCGAGAGGTCCAAGGTTTAAATCGTGGCGTGGGTGAGGGGGTGGGTGTGTGTTCATATTATATATATATATATATATATATATATATATATATATGATAAAAAAGTATGTCGGATATTGTTTATTAAACTTACCCGTGTGGTGTAGGTGAGTTTGAGAGAGTAGGGCAATCCTCCAATGGAGGTTCCTAGTTCGAATCTTCACCTTACCAAACGTACATCGGCTATTCAAAAACGATCAAGATCGGACACGACTCCAAATGATTTTGATGGTGTAGAACCCCTTGTCATAGTTTTTCAAACCAAAGCGGCCCCCGCAAAGAGGTTTTCGCTAAATTCAAAATAAAATAAATAAAACTTACCCTTACTAATTTTTTTCATCTTTTAACCTTAAAGTGCAAGGAACAAGCCAACTTTTCAGTGAAAGCTTAATTGAAAATTTTATCCATATAAATTAATGTATATGATATATTATAATAAACTTAATTAATAAATATGAAAATTATATATTTAAAGGAGTAATACAATTTAATATATCAGATCAAGTAAGGGAGAATGATAACAACAAATTTCATAATAAACATCTTTTTATTTGTGCATTCATCTTACATTATATATATGGATCAAAATAAAAAGAAAAAGGTTGGATGTTAGTGGATTATAATTATTTCGAATGACATTGGTAGACAAACAACTAATATAACTTAATATCAAATTTATTTTTATAAACAAATAATTAATATGACCCACATGTTTTAGGTGAGTTGGAGAGGGTAAGACAATTCGTCAAGGGAGGTCTTTGGTTTGAATCTTCACTCTACCAAACGCATATCGGGTACCAAAAATGCAATTGATAATGCTGATGCGACTTGCAAATGGTGTAGAACCCCTAGACTTGGTTTCTCAGACCAAGGGGGTCCCACAAGAGGTTTTTCGTTAAATTAAAAAAAACAAATAAATAATATGAAAAAAAATTGTTGGTTGTATATGGATATCATTTTCACATATTTTATTATAAGTCAATCACATTTATTTTTTTAAATATTTTACTCATGATATACCTTAATCCATGAAACTTAAAACCTTAAAGGATAGTTAAAAATAAATTAATTTAAAATCATTTGGTCCTTGGTTCAACAGTTAACAGTTGAGACAAATAGTTGATGTAGCCCACAACAAGGTTCAAATCTTAGTGACAATGAATAGCTCAATGTCAGTAGGTCGCAAAAGGAAAAGGTTAACCATTTCAAAGTCCTGCTGCTTGGAAGAAGAAATATTAGAGAAAATAAAAGAAGAAGATAATAATACTATAATATAAAAATAATAAATTTTATTTTATTTTATTTATTTATTTTTATTTTAGGTTAAGTTATTGTGAGAAATATCTATGACCGATGTGCAAGGCTAAGAAGTTTCCTTCCAACCATGACCCCTCGTAGAATCGAGAGCTATACTTATCAATAGAGAATTAACACAGAGCCACCACACCCACTTCCTCACACACTCACCCACGTCGTGGTTTGAACCTTGGACCTCCCGAAGAAGAGCCAAAGGCCCAACCTTACGCTGCACCTAGGTGCAAAACTTATTAAATGTTAAGTACATTTTTTTTTTTATAACACATATACACAACCCACACCATGATGTACATAAGAACCAAAACTTATTCATGGTGTACATAAGAACCAAAGCTTAAACCACACAAAATTATACACACGTCAAGGTTTGAACCTTGAACCTCCCAAAAAAATCAAAGGTCTAACCTAAGCATTGACATGTACAACATCTTGATAATAAATATTAAAAAATAAATTTATTTTTATTATTTTTAACTCTTATAAACCATAGTTTTCAATAGTAATAATTTATAATTTATAAATTTTATCAATTGAATTAAAAATAAAAAATAAGAAACTATAACCCTATACTTCAAATGATTTAATAACAAAACAAATAAATATAATTACAAATTTAAATTATTATTTTTTACTTGAAAAATAATCTAATATTTAAAATAATAATATTAAATAAAAATAAACTTATAATATCCTCGTGAGTGTGGTCTACGACAAGGACTTACAAATAAAGAAACTATAACCCTATACTTCAAATGATTTAATAACAAAACAAATAAATATAATTAAAATTTCAAATTATTATTTTTTACTTGAAAAATCATTCTAATATTTAAAATAATAATATCAAATTAAACTTGTCGGACTGAATGGTTGTCCCTTTCCTGGTGCTTTCAGCGATGTAAAAGGTTTAACATGATTGTGGCATAGTGGTTATAGGGACAGACTGTGCGAAGATCTGTGTGATTGCTTTTAACGAACATCGCATAATACTATGGCGACCATAAAAAGCCAAACAACCTGTCTGGATTCGTGGTGGCTACCGATTCCATGTAAATTCAAAATAATAATAATAATAATAATAATATCATATTAAAATAAACTTATAATATATGGTCTACCAATACCACTTACATTATAAATGATATGACCCGAATTCAATTTCACCACAAACATATATATATATAATATTATAAAAAAATTAAAATAAACTTATAATAAATTTCAAACCTTTAATATTATAATTATTTATCTCAATTTGCTTAACTTATGGAACAATGTTCAACCCTCCCTTATTTCTTTGATAATTAACTTTCTTATAGTCTCCATTGAAATATTCCCTCTACTCTCACTTTAAAATTTACCATTTTTATCTAGACTATTATAAATTTTAATTTGTAATCTACATTGGAAGGTTCCCTTTGCTCTCATTTGAAATCTACCATTTTTAACTAAACTATTATAAATTTTAATTTATAATCTCCATTGCAAGGTTCCCTTTATAAAATTTACCATTTTTAACTAGACTCTTATAAATTTTAGTACTATGTTCAACACGGACTTGTTCAATGATGTTGGGACTCTCTAAAGTACGTCCCATGTTTCAAAAATACTTTTGTCGTCCTCAAAACACGTTTCATCACGAAATATAAAAACTTTTTCGTAAAATTAAAGTAATGGATCAAATGTTTACGACTCACATACATTAAAACTCTATACCCTACACCCAAATTCATTGAAACTTACCCATGTATTTTAATGGAAGACTAAGACGGTTTCATATAGGTTATAAAAATAACATTTTTTAACATTTATAAAATATAAAAAAATATTAATTATTACACTATATTTATTTAATATAATATGAAAATATTTTTCATAGGATATATTTTATAATTGAAATTTAGTTCAGCTTGAAATCGTGGTAATAATAAATTGCCGTTCTTAAAACAAAGTCTTTTCGGTCAACTAAGAAGCATTGGAAAACCTGTTCTGACATTTTCAACGATAACTGAGGAAGAGGGATTAAAGGCTTTTTACATTTGCCTGTTAATTTCTTATACCATATGACACTTAATACAATGTTTGTTTTTTTTTTGTTTTGTATGCATTTTTATTTTTAAATGTTTTTAACAAATTTCCTCCGTAACATAGATATGTTTATGCGGGACTTTTGTGATTTTTCTCCACTTTCTTATATAAAAAAGGATAACCATAGCTACCCTAAGAGGCCTGAAAATATCTTAATAACATCCTTAACTGAGGCGAATTTTTGGCTTACCCGTTCCGTGGGATCATCGATCATGGCTTAAGACTACCGGTCTCAACCAGTTATCCTAACAAGAAACCCTGCCTTTTTATTTATTCATATCTAAACTCTATAAGTTTGAAATATATCTAAAACTTTTAATATTGTTAGTACTTCCTTCGTCCGACGGCCATGCTTGACTTGCGTTGTAAATGCATCCCGTGGAAAACTTCGACCCCCGAAAAAGATACGAAGAATTTTCTCTTTGAAAGTACGGTTAGATCTACCCGACAATGGAGGAGAAGGAAAGAGGGGAGAAGCCCTCGTAGAAAAGACAGTAGATAAAACAGAGGATTTTTGAGAGCTAGATATGACTTATCCGTCCTTTTCATCTCATTTCCCGTCTAACTAATTCCGTCGCCAAAGATGGTCATGATGTCAATTTAGTACAGAATTAAAGAGAAACGGAAGCATCGACCTCGTTGTCTTTTCAAATTGTGGGGAACATTATTCAGCGAGAAGAATATGTTTATTTAAGACAAACTCTTGTACCATCTCGTAAGACCGCATAGCGCAGTGGATTAGCGCGTTTGACTTCGGATCAAAAGGTCGTGGGTTCGACTCCCACTGTGGTCGAATTTTTTTCTTGTCCGGGTGCCTTCAAACTTGGTGTATGTCCAACCCAATCTTAATTATTAATTCAGCAATGAAAATGAAAGTCACCATTATTTCAGCGGCGCATCAATGAAAATGATAGTGAGATTTGACAGGCATTTTTCCCTGTCATGAAGCTATTCTTGTCAAACAACGTCTAAAATACGGCATGGAGTGAAGCATTCTCTGAAATTAGTAATAAGTACATGTACAGTAAACCTATTATTATAGGAGGAGATTACACAATTTTTCCTTAAAATTAAATATCATTATTTTTATTTTAAATTATGATTTTATTGTAGGGGCATATGCAGGAATTAAAGTTTAATAAGATAATTTTTAGTAACCAACGTCATTGTTTTTATATATATGAATATATTTTTTTGTAATTTATTTTATTTTATATTTAATTAATTATATGGAATTAAAGGGAGTATATTTGTATTATACTACATAAAAGTATTATAATAGTTTGATTATTTTTTTTTTTTTAAATTGAAAAAAACATGTATTAAAACAGAGAACAATTACATAAGGGAGAAAACACATCCCAGTCGAGAGCAAGAAGCAAGATTACAACAAGGCGCGAAAACGTGATATATCGCGAAATCGCGACATGTCGCGATATCGCGACAGCAACCCAACCGAGGCCGCGCCAGAGAAACAAGTCGCGAAATCGCGACAGCCAAGCCCCGAGGCACCTAAACACCACAAGCGTCGCGAAATCGCGACGGCACAACCGCAAGGCACCCAATCACCAAAAGTGTCGCGAAATCGCGACAAAATTTCCAAAAGGCGCCTGATCACCAAAAGTGTCGCGATATCGCGATGAGTTCTCCCCTTGGCGCCAGTGCTGCAAAAGAGTCGCGAAATCGCGACGAGTTTTTCCCATGGCGCCAATTCTCCAAAAGTGTCGCGAAATCGCGACGAGTTTTTCCCTTGGCGCCCAAACTGCAAAAGTGTCGCGATATCGCGACGAGTTCTCCCCTTGGCGCCCATTCATCAAAGGTGTCGCGATATTGCGACGATTTTTCCCCACGGCGCCAATTCCCCAAAACTGTCGTGATATCGCGATGAGTTTTCTCTGTGGCGCCCAACCTTCAAAATTGTCGTGATATCGCGATGAGTTTTCTCTGTGGCACCCAACCTTCAAAAGTGTCGCGATATCGCGACGGCTTTTCCCCTTAGTGCCAGCTTGCCAGAAATGCCGCGAAATCGCGATGATTTTTCCCCTTGGCCTGATTCAGCAAAAGTGTCACGAAATCGCGACGGCTTCTCGCCTTGGCGCCCAACCTTCAAAAGTGTCGCGATATCGCGACGGTTTTTCCCCTTGGTGCCAGCTCTCCAAAAATGTCGCGATATCGCGACGGTTTTTCCCCTTGGTGCCAGCTCTCCAAAAATGTCGCGATATCGCGACGATTTTTCTCCTGGGCGCCCTTTCAGCAAAAGTGTCGCGATATCGCGACGGTTTTTCTCCATGGCGGACAACCTTCAAAAGTGTCGCGATATCGCGACGGTTTTTCCCCTTGGTACCAGCTCTCCAAAAATGTCGTGATATCGCGACGATTTTTCCCTTTGGCGGCCATTCAGCAAAAATGTCGCGATGTCACGACGGATTTTCCCCTTTGGCGGCTATACTCCAAAAGTTTCGCGATATCGCGACGATTTTTCCCCTTAGCGCCAATTCTCCAAAAGCGTCACGAAATTGCTACAGCTTCCAGCCACAGGCCCCGACGATGCAACAGGTCACGAAATCACGACAGTCTCCCTCCAAAGGCCGCGACGGCGCAACAGGTCGCGAAATCGCTACAGCTTCTCTCCAAAGGCAGCGACGGCGCAATAGGTCGCGAAATCGCTACAGCTTCTCTCCAACAGCCGCGACAACGAAAAATGTCGCGAAATCGCGACAGCGAAACATGTCGCAAAATCGCGACAGCTTGCCACCAAAGGCCGCGACGGCGCAACAGGTCGCGATATCGCGAAAAAAACCACCCTTAGCATTTTCTTTGTTCATTTTCTTAAGGATCGTTCCAAGCCCTGCCTAATCACTTCATCCTCCAAAGGCATGTCACTGTGCAGCTGCACCCCTACCTCTTTCTCAGCACACATCTTCGCAAGGAAATCGGCCACTTTATTTAGATTTCTACTCGCATAAACAAGGATCATGTCATCTAGTTCTCTCCATAGTTCCTTGATTTGAGAGACCAAAATCCTCAACCTCCATGCTTTCAAAGCAAAGTTCCTCATGCAGTCAAGAGCTCCAACCAATATTTGAGAGTCAGATTCTAGAATTACCCTCCTATGGCCTTGATTAACTGCCCAAATAGAAGCAGCTTTGATAGCAATGGCTTCAGCTTCGTTATTTGTGGTTCTGCCCAATCCCTGCAGCTCCCAGTAGAGCACGGTGCCCTCGTGATTCCGGTAGACCACACCAATGCCAACACTGCCCGGATTACCCTTAGCAGCGTCGTCAGTATTGATTTTAATCCAACCGTCGGGAGGAGGTTTCCAGTGGCTCGACTCGTTCCTCTTGCTTTTCAACTCCCTCATCCATTGGCCTCGAATCAACTTGAGATTCCTCATTTGCATGGATGGCAACTGTTTCAGTGACTTTGCTCCAGATGACCTGCCAAACACCATCAAGCGTGGAAAACATTTCTCGAAATATTCTTGCATTTCTCTCCAACCACACTTGCCACCAAATGAAATTTAAGCCGAGCTCCCAACCGATTCGAAGAGCTTTAGATTTAAATCTACCCCTCTTCCATCTTTCCAGAATGTTAAGCCGATTCAAATCACCATTAAGCTGGATTTTATAGTGAGAGAACTAGCGCTTCCAGATCTGGCGTGTGAAGGGGCATTCAAACATCAGATGATCAACTGTTTCCTCGTTCATATGGCATAGAACACATTGAGAAGGACCGATGATACCTCTGCACCTGAGGTTGTCGAAAGTGAGAATTCCATTATGCATAACCTGCCAAGCAAAAAAGTTCACTTTCGGCCAGCCCTTGGATTACCAAATCTATCTCTAGTCCTCAACCAAGTAAGCATGGGGGGAGGCTCAGGGAGGATGTTATCATATCCGTCTTTAACAGTATAAATGCCAAGGCTCCCATAGCCCCAAGCTAATTCATCCTCCTCGTCTCTCCCAGTGAGAAACCTTTCAAGATTCTGGACAAGATGGGTGCTAGCTCCGGAGGGATTGAAATTGGCCACTCCTCCAACTTCTTAAACTTCTTAAACTTATACCCCCCCAGCTGAGTAGTATTGAAATAACTCTCAATTTGGACCCAACCCTTGGATTCTATGGCAGCTTTTATTGGGAGTAACTCTGGGAATTCAACCATGATGGGAGGAAACTGATCCCAAGAATCAGACCAGAAACGGGCCTTCTCCCCCCTCCCCACTTTCCAAAATAGCTGGTCTTTAATAACATGAGATCCAAGCTTGAGAGCCTGCCATACTAAGTATCCAACACCCTCCAAAGAGAAGCGACCCACCTCGCTGGGGTTGACATGACCCAAGTACTTACTAGTAAGAATTCTACTGAATAAGGAAGTTGGTCGGGAAATCCACCTCCAGTACAACTTTCCGACCAAGGCTTTATTATTTAACCTCGGATCCTCTCGGTCCCGACCCACCTTTTACCTTGGGTCGGGTAACTTTATCCCAGCTCACTAAGGCCCACTTTCTCTCTCCCTTTGGACCTTCCCACAAAAACTTTCTAGCCATCCTGTCCAAATCTTTCCAGATTGTAAGCGGGGCAGCCAAGATAGAGAATTTGTAGATAGGCATGGCTTGAATGACTGACTGTAAGAAAGTTACTCTGCCACCATAGCTTAACCACTTATGAGACCAGTGATTAATTCTTTCCTGGATACCCTCAAGCAAGTGCCTCCAAGTGTCAAGTTTCAGCTTCTTGAAGTGCAAGGGAATCCCCAAGTAAACCGCAGGAAGAGCAGTCCTAGTAAATCCCAGAATTTCTAAAATTTTGTTTTGAAGCTTGTGCTCTAGATTGAAAAAGACCACTTTGGATTTCTTGTCATTAATGACCTGTTGAGTAGCCCTGAGATATACATTAAGAGTATCCCTAATCGCTCTTGCTTCCCTGAGGCTGGCATGTTACACTCCAAACATAGTCTACGTCGGCTATGATTTCCAAGCGTGTAAAATTTAGTATATATGGATTCACAATAGTTTAATTGAAATCATCTCTTATATTTTTTAAATCTTCATCTGCGTTTTCGCATTAGCCTATACGGCGAGGGTGTGCCCACCTCAAGTGGCATTTGAATTATTTTATCCTTTCGCTATTAATTCTTTTTTGGCATAATAATTTCGTCATTCTATTTTCGAAATCTCTCTCTGTAAATTCATTTGTGCAGAAGGATAGTTAAATCCTTCCAAGTGGTATCACGAGACATCGGTCCTGGTTATATCCACATAATTCCTTCAGCCCAACGCATTCCGCAGTAGCATCATTTCACGAAGTTAAATTTGTCGGATAGAAGACCAACACCCACAGATCTTGAAGACGTGGCCAACGCATCTCTGAGAAAATTAGCGTCCACACGGTAATACAGGTGCCATCGTATTCCTAATTCGCCACCTCACGCACTTTCGAACGCTCTCCAAAATGCATGCAGTACTATACCGTTGTCAAAACAAACCAGAAGCCTAAACGATTTTTATTGTGCATCACTGAAGCGGGGAGAAGAATCTGGTTTATTCGCTGGATAAACACCCTTGAATCGCTAAACCAGCAGAAAAGCCGAGAAATTGCAGTACAAACCGAACAAAACGCAGAGCGCACCATCGGCCAATCAGCGAGCGCGAAATAATCATATATCGCGTTATATTATAAGGTACTCGCATTTTTATTATTATTATTTTTATATTCGCGTGGGCATTTATCCCACATACACGGTGTTGTGGGCGATTAGGTGTTTATAAGGCACTTAGCGCACATAGTGAGTCATGGCTTTGGCCACACGCTCGCCTCCTTGCGCTTGCCTTGCTACTCTGTCCGCGTCCTTGGTCTTGTCGTCCTCCGTGTTAGTCTTTCGTTTCTGTCGGTCTTCTGTCATTGGGTTGCGTCGCGTCTTCTGTCGGTCTAGCGTCTGTCTCGATCATGGTCTCGGGGGTCGTGCGTCGCTTTGTCATTAGTTTGCGTCGCGTCTTCTGTCAGTCTTCCGTTTCGTTCTATCTCGATCTCGCGTTTGTCTCGGTCGCGGTCTCGGGTATCGTGTCTTTCGTTCTGTCTCGATCTCGCGTGTCAGTTTTGGGTGTCGTGTCATCGCGTGTGTCTAGTGTCTTGCGTGTCGTCAAAGCTGTCCCGTCGTGTCGCGTCGTGTATTGCTAAAAGTCATCAAAAGTCGTTGAAAGTCATCAAAAGTCGCTGAAAGCCGTCAAAGTCGTTGAAAGTCATCAAAAGTTGTTGTTAAGGAGGTGAGCCAGCAAAATTCAAATCCGCGTCGCAGTTGGAGCGACAGTTGAAGCGGAATCCACATTTTTTTTGCTAAATTCAACCAAATTTTGTGGTAGTTGAAGCGGAATCCCAAGCAGGTTATGTTAACAAGTGCATGAGCAAACAGTGGACCAAAGGTTCTGACGGTCGATTATCAAGCTCAAAAACGCCCACTACCAACACAAGAAGACCTAATCGAAGCCCAGGTACAAAAAATTCTCTTTCTCCTTTCAAAATTGGTAGTTATAATCCACATCATCCACTGGTAGATCCTATGGCTACTAATCCTCCCCCAACTCACGAAAACATCACACAAGGAAACTCAAGTAACTCAGCCGTTTCCAACGATGATTCTCTTCGACTCCTACTAGAGGGTATGAACGAAATTAGTCTCACCCTAAAATCCCTAGTGAAAGCACAAAACCAGCCTAATCCCAATACTAATCCCCAATATCACTCCCATGCCCAAAGGAATGAAGACAATGTCGATCAAAATGACGATTGGGAACAACAAATAGGCACTTCGGATAATTCCAGGGATCGCTATCATAGACAATGGTATAACCAAGATCAAGAAAGGGATACGGGTTATCACCAACCAAGAGGCCCTAATAATTTTCCACGCATTGATATGCCCACCTTTGAGGGTCATGATCCTCGTGGTTGGATAGCCAAAATGGAAGGCATTCTCGACTTATATCAAATTAAGGAAATTGATAAAGTGCCTTTCGCGGCATCAAAATTAGGCAGTGAGGCCTACCAATGGTTTGTATGGCTTAAACGAGAGAAAGGAGCTACTATTAACTGGAGAAAATTCACTACCTCTTTTTTAGAAAGATTTGACGAAGGAGCCACATCATCATATATAGTAAGACTGTTATCTCTTAAACAAGAAGGATCGGTTAGTGAATTCGTCTCGGAGTTTACCAGTTTACTACCATACACTTTAGACCTCAATTTCGACACAGTGGTAGGAGCTTTTCGCAATGGATTGAAAGAAAATATTCGAGTGGAGGTAGACATGCACAATCCAACCTTGCTGAACGATTGTATAAGAATAGCTAAGCTGGCCGAAAAGAGACATCAGTTATCTGCACGGCGTGACACTTATAGTCGTCCTCCGTATCGCAACAATTCCTTTCGTAGAAATGATCAACCATCAAGATACTTTTGTTATAAATGTCGCACTCATCACCCCAGGGAACAAGCTTGTGCCCAAAAACAAAACTTTCATATTGAAGGCGATCACTATGAAGGAGAAGAGGAAGAACCTTACCAACCGAGAAGAACCTATGCCAGAAGAACTACCAAGTACTCTAGAAGAAAAAGAAGAGGATACAATGGCGATCTCCGTGCATGCCCTCATGGGTTTAACCGCCCACCATACCATCAAGGTACCGGGATTTCTCCGCCAGAAAAAGGTGAATGTGCTAATTGATTCTGGTAGTACCCACAATTTTATCGACATCAAAACAACAAAAGCTTTGAATTTATTCATTAACTCTTCCAACAAAGACAAATTCCAGGTTCTAGTGGCCAACGGGGTGAACGCACAATGTGTTGGGCGCACATCTCAAGTTTCCATAAAGATGGGAACTTATACCTGGTTTGGATCCCTTTTCGTCATGAATTTGGGGAACTCTGATGTCATTTTGGGAGTTGAATGGTTGGAAACATTAGACACGGTTAGCTTCAACTTCAAAAAATTATTTGTGGAATGGAAGGAAAATGGACGAGTCATTCGCTTACAAGGCATTACTACTCCTCCCTCACAAATGGTGAGCTCTCATAGTATGGAGAAGATGTTAAAAAAGGGTGGATACGGGTTTATAGCTCAAATTAATTGTTTGGAAAAACAATCTCAAGCAACTTCGGATATTATTGCTCCCGAGTTACAAGACATCATAACACATTACGAAGAGGTTTTCCAAGAACCTAAAGGATTACCACCTAAACGATCTCATGACCATGCCATCCATTTGATTCCAGGGAGTGTCCCACCTAACAATCGTCCTTACCGCTATCCTCAACCACAAAAGACAGAAATCGAACAGATCGTTCGGGATTTGTTGGATCACGGAGTCATTCGTCACGACACTAGTCCTTATTCCTCACTGTCGTTATGGCTAGACGAAAAGATAACTCTTGGCGTATGTGTCCTGACTTTCGTTCTCTCAATAAACTCACTATCAAGGACAAATTTCCCATACCTGTCATAGATGATCTACTCGATGAGTTGCATGGTGCAAAATTCTTTACAAAATTAGACCTTCGCTCCGGATTTCACCAAATCCGTGTCAGAGAAGAAGATATTCCTAAAACTGCTTTTCGTACTCATGAAGGTCATTACGAATTTTTGGTCATGCCTTTTGGTCTCACCAATGCCCCATCCACATTCCAAAGTCTCATGAACCAAGTGTTTCGCCCACTCCTCCATAAGTTTGTGTTAGTCTTTTTTGATGATATTCTCATATACGACAAAACATGGACGGATCATTTACATCATGTGGATAAGGCCCTTCACATTTTACACAAAGAAAAATTATTTGTTAAACGTTCCAAATGTTCATTTGGTGTTCAAGAAGTCGAGTATCTTGGTCATATAGTTTCACACGAAGGCGTCAAAGTGGATCCCAATAAGATTAAGGCAATTCAAGAGTGGCCTTTACCTAAAACCATCAAGAAACTTCGTGGTTTTTTGGGTCTCACGGGCTACTATCGCAAGTTTGTGCACAACTATGGTAAGATTGCAGCACCTCTCACCGCACTCACAAAGAAGGATGCTTTTCGTTGGTCGACAGAGGCCTCTCAAGCCTTCGAAGCTCTTAAGAAGGCCATGTGTACAACTCCGAGTATTAGCAACTCCCAATTTTCACAAACCATTTATTATCGAATGTGATGCATCGGGAACGAGGAATTGGGGCTATACTAATGCAAGAAGGTCATCCATTGGCATTTGAAAGTAAACGACTTTTCGGGAAAAATTTGGGAAGATCAACATACGAAAAAGAAATGTTGGCTATTCTTCACACAGTAGAAAAATGGAGACACTACCTAATCAGTAGCCGCTTCATTATAAAAACAGATCATAGTAGCCTCAAGCATTTTCTTGAGCAAAGGTTTTCTTATCCGAAACAAAATAAGTGGTTAACCAAACTGTTGGGCTATGATTTCGTTATCGAATACAAGAAAGGGAAGGAAAATATAGCCGTCGATGCGCTGTCCAGGAAATATGAAGATGAAGTAGTCATTAACGCTATTTCAGGTCCTTGCTCCCAATGGGTGAATCAATTACAAGATGAATGGTTGTCCAATAGCGAAACTACTCAGATAATTCAAGAATTATCTATAGGGTCCTCTAAACACCCTTTGTTCTCTTATGAAGATAAAATCCTCCAGAAAAAGAACCGCATTTACATTCCACACAATTCAGAACTCAAATCAAAGATCCTCGACGAATCACACGCTTCTCCATCGACAGGACATTCAGGATTTTTGAAGACATATTTAAGGGTCAAACAATCATTTTGTTGGAAAGGATTAAAAGCAGAAGTCAAACAATGGGTAGCGAGAATGTGAAGTTTGCCGAGCGCAATAAAGGAGAAACAGTCAAATCACGAGGATTGTTACAACCATTACCCATCCCCGAACGACGGTGGGAACATATATCCATGGATTTTATTGAAGGTCTTCCAAAGTCGGAAGGCGGGACAATAATCTTCGTCGTCGTAGACCGGTTATCCAAATACGCTCACTTTCGGGCTTTACAACATCCATTTTCCGCAAGCAAGGTGGCAAAGGTATTTATGGATTCAATTTTCAAATTACATGGTATGCCAAAAAATATTGTAAGTGATAGAGATCCCATCTTCACTAGTAACTTTTGGCGGGAGTTATTTCGACTTAGTGGTACCAAATTGAACATGTCTTGACCTACCATCCACGAGACAGATGGTCAAACAGAAGTAGTTAACAAATGTTTGGGTACGTACTTAAGATGTTTTGCTCAAGATAAACAATACCAATGGAGCCATTGGTTAGCATTGGCAGAATGGTGGTACAACACTTCTTACCATTATTCAATTAAGATGTCTCCATTTGAAGCATTGTATGGCACCAAACCTCCAGCAATCATAGATTACGTACATGGATCATCCAAAGTAGCCAAAGTGGATGATTGGTTCCAACAAAGGCAGTCTACACTCACCATCCTCAAAGAGAATTTAGTCCAAGAACGAAATCGTATGAAACAACAACAAGACTTGCACCGATCAGAGAGAACTTTTAATATAGGTGATTGGGTGTTCCTAAAGTTGCAACCTTACAAACAATCCTCGTTAAGGATAAAGTCCAGCCAAAAGTTGGCTCCACGATTCTATGGTCCCTACAAAATTGTGCGTCGCATTGGAGAAGTAGCCTATCAATTAGAGCTACCTACATCATCACGAATACACCCGGTATTTCATGTTTCATGTCTCAAAAAAGTAATTGGTCAAAAAGTACAAAGTCAATCAGACTTACCAGTGCTCGATGAGGAAGGACGCATACATCTCCAACTTGAAGATATACTACAACATAGAATCCGAAGACTGAGATCACGTCGGATTCAAGAATTTCTCATTAAATGGCAAGATTTACCGAGAGGAGGATGCCACATGGGAACACTGAAAGTATCTTCCAGGACATTTCCAGCTTTGAGGACAAAGCTTTCCGAGGAGGGGAGTCATGTTACATTCCAAACATAGTCTACGTCGGCTATGATTTCCAAGCGTGTAAAATTTAGTATATATGGATTCACAATAGTTTAATTGAAATCATCTCTTATATTTTTTAAATCTTCATCTGCGTTTTCGCATTAGCCTATACGGCGAGGGTGTGCCCACCTCAAGTGGCATTTGAATTATTTTATCCTTCCGCTATTAATTCTTTTTCGGCATAATAATTTCGTCATTCTGTTTTCGAATTCTCTCTCTGTAAATGCATTTGTGCAGAAGGATAGTTAAATCCTTCCATGGCAACTCCCATCAGACCAGTGTCATCCACAAACTACAGGTGCGATAAAAATTCGTCCCCCACCCTAATACCCAATAATCTGCCTTATTGTCTTCTCCTTAAGAAAAGTCTGCCAAGACGTTCAGCCATAATCAAAAACAGATAAGGAGAGCAAGGATCCCCCTGGCGGAGACCCCGAGAGGCTCCAAAAGGCTGCGAAGGAAGGCCCTTAATTAGAACAGAGTAGGTCGGGGAAGAGACACGACTCATGACCCACTCAATCCAGATCTCGAGAGAAACCAAAAGCGGCCATCATTTTGGCCAAAAAACTCCATTCAACCTCGTCATAAGCCTTGGACATGTCCAGCTTTATGAACATCCCTTTATTCCCAAAAATGTGCATTGAATGAATAGCTTCCCGAGCGGGAACCACCCCATCCGAGAATGCGTCGACCCTCAACAAAACCCCCTTGCTCGAGAGGAGATAATGCTTGTGAAGAAGGGGTTTTAGTCGCTCAACCATTACCTTGGTGATTATTTTATACAGCACATTACATAAGGCAATAGGCCTATAATCTGAAATATGGCTCCCCTCCTCCCATTTTGGAATCAAGGTAATGAAAGTGTGCTTTAAAGCTTTAAGCATTCTCTTGTTTTCTCTGGATTCTTCAACCACAACTCTAACATCTTCCTCTAAGCAGTCCCAGAAGGCCTGGAAAAACTCAATGGGGAAACCGTCAGGACCTGGAGTTTTACCAGTACTCATTCCAAAGACCACAGCTGTCAGTTCATCTCTATCAATGGGTTTGAGGAGGGCCTGGTTTTCATCCTCAAAAATGAGAGCAGGAATGACAGAAATAACTTCATTTTGGGCCGAAGCATCTTGAACCACACTTTCCTTAAAAAGCTTTGAGAAATAATCCATAGCATGGGAGTGTATATCTGGGAGAGTGTCAAAGGAATGACCATTCTCATCTTGAAGGACCTCCATCTTGTTCATCTGTCTTCGGGCACAAGCAGTCCGATGAAAGAATTTTGTATTTCGGTCCCCTTCCACTAACCAGGTAGTTCTTGCTCTCTACCTCCAATAAGTCTCCTCCTGGTTGTCAATGTCCTCCACCGCTATACGCAAGGCATCATCCTCATCCTTGAGCTGATCTGTAATAACTCCTTCTCTGAACTATTTCTGTACCTCATCCCAGCGGGCCACCAACGGAGCTCTTTGGGCCCGGAAGTCGGATTTATTAGAACGCTTCCAATATTTCAACTAAGTTTTGACATATTGAAGTTGTTTGTGAATTTTGAACATTGCTCTTCTATAAGCTGGATGGCCTTCTTCCCACCATTGTAGGATTTTCTCCCGAAGTTCTTCTTCTCCGGAGCCAAAAATTCTCAAATCCGAAAGGTTTGTGATGGTGTCCCCTCCCAGCCCCACCTTCCAACGAGAATAGGGCGGTGATCGGAAACAGGACTCGCTAAAATCTGAAAATTAATGTTCCATTTTACAAACGTCTCTTCCGAAAGCAGAAAGCGATCTAGTTTCACCTTCCTACTATGTGGCTCCCTCCTTTTATTAGTCCAAGTGAAGTTATTGCCAGGACATTTGATGTCCACTAGGTGTAAAGCCTAGACTTGAGAGATCATGAAACGGTCCCTTGGATCCAAAAAAGGTGTTCCCCCTTCCTATTCTCTAGAAGATAATTTAGCATTAAAGTCCCCCGCTACAATCCAGTCTAGATCTTCCCTAGACACTCTCATGTCATGCACAACCTTCCACTACCGCCTCTGGCCCTCCAGGGTTTGAGATCCATAAAAGTTAGTAATTAAAACGACTTTCGCCGAGACAGTATTCCTAAAAATAGAAGTGAGAACACCTCTCTAGGCAAGGTGATCTATTGCAGACCATTCTAGAGAGTTCCACAGAGTAACAATCCCCCCTGAGGCACCTTGGGAAGCCACATCCATGTGACCAACACCCTTCCAGATTCTATTGACTGTTTTAGACATAAGATCCAAAGACATCTTAGTCTCTTGTAAAAGCATTAAATCAGTATTGCTATTTTATAATAACCTTTGAACATCAGATTGATGGGTTCTCACTGTTTAAACCCCTCACATTCCAAGATTGTATAATCATGGGTTACCCCGAGAGCAATAAGAATCAATTGTCCTCATTGATCCTCCCATGATCAATTTGTCTCCTTGAGTTGCTAGCAGCTCCTTATTAGATCTTCGACCTGCTCCCTGAGAATTGCTATTTTTTGGTCTTTTTTCCAGCTGGGTTATCCCCAAAGATGGCCTTTATTTGCTCTTCTCTACTATCCCCATGTGGACATCCTGAGATACTGACTGCTCAGGATTATGGACTACTAAGGCACCAGAAGACACTGGCTGTGATACTTCACAGGGATCAACTATCTGCTGTATGACAGGAGAAGGTGAGGGGGGCTGCCCTTGAATATTAGAAGTTTCCTTGAAACCCTCCAAGCCCTCCATAGAGTGATCCTCTTCATCAACCAATGATTTAAAAATCTCATACCTATTGGCAGGCCTGAGATTAGATTGCTCCTTTCCCTCCTTTTTCTTAGTTCGTCTTCTTCTTTTAGGTTGTTCAAAACCCTCTCTCGGAGCGTTCTGGCTCTGAACAGAGCTATTAGGATCTGTATTAGGAGCAACCTTATCCTCCTTAGGCAGGTTTGGCATATTTGAAGGGGCCTCCATTTTGGCATTCATATTAATAGGACAGAAACGGGCTAGATGCCCATGATTATGGCAAACCTGACATCTGAAGGGTAGGGCCTCATAGTCTAGCTGTTAGATCCAAGTATGACCTGTCAGTTCAATATCCAACTCAGTCGAAAGAGGCTGGCTGAGATCCATCTCAAAACAGATTCGAGCGTATACTGCCATGCTCCCTTCAATAGTGTCTCTGGCAACACCAATATGTCTACCAATCGTATTGCCAATCATGGCCAATACCTGCTCACCCCAGAACTCCATAGGAAGGGCGTATAATCTAATCCACACTGGTACAGTAGTGGGTTCAACACGAGGGTTGAAGCCTACCCACCATGGTTGTACAAAAAGGCCTGTCGAGCCATGGTTCTTCTTTTTCGACTCAAAAGCCTTATTTCTGTCGCCAGGGCTGAAAAGCTGACAATAAAATAACCATTACTAATGAACCACAATGAGTACTCACCGTGGGGTTCCCAGTTTTGATGGATCCATGAATGCAGGAATTTCAGGGAAGGGCGAATGCCCATGAACTTGCAGATTAGGTCATGGTTCGCTCTGTAGAGAACTGATTCTTCAACCATGCTGGGTTCAATGACGTTTTTTGGCCTGGATTCGGCCTACAACAGACAACCATTCACTCGATGAGCTGACGGTCGATTCCCAACAACCGTGAAGATCTTCTTGTATGCCATCTTTTGCGCTTCAGCAGTCTTCGGGGAAGAATCGCCTTTAAACAGATCAGCGTAAGAGCTAGTGTTTCCTGAGTCAGGAGCCGGAGAAGTCCCCATTGGACCCTCCAGGGGCACCGATCGGATCTTCAGATCCCCCGTACCCTAAATGCATTTCATCAAGTCCGCAGAAACCAGAGAAAAATCGAGGATGCAGAAACTCTGGTTCAGAGAAGAAAATCGCCAGAGCTCGTTTTCCCGCCTTTTCGTTCTTATTGTTTCATATTGTTGCATGTGTTTAAATTTTAGTTTATAATAGTTTGATTATTATATGTATTGTTTGGTCTCTTTAAATATAGAAATCCTTAAAATCATAGAACCTAATGATTAAACTAATATTATATTACACAATTTTTTTTATTATTTATTTATTTTTTAACTATTATTTATATATATAAAAAATCAAAATACAAGATATTTTAGCAAGGACATCCAACCATCTTTTGTCTTTAGCAAAGCAGATTATAAGCCTCTTATAGACTTTACATTAGAACTGAATATCAATAACAACATTGGACACAATCACAGAAGTAAGAATAGCTTCATCTCGAAAAACTAAACTACGTCTTGTATTTCAAATAGCATACAAAGTTGTTGCAACAATCCACATCCATCTAAGATGGTGAATTTAATTTTAAATAAATATATTATGTATTAAAAATCTGAATTTTATTTTAAGACTTGTTCTAGTCTTAAATAATTATTACTTCTTATTTGTAACCCTTTAGCAAACATTAACAAATAAATATATTATTTATTAAAGTTTTGAATTTAATTTATTTATTTTATTATAGAGGAATCACGTTATTTGTCACCACTATAACCTGGAGTTGGAAGGATTGGAACCTTGGTCTCCACGCTTCTACAAGAAAGCAGGTTTTTGGGTGAAATGTCTAAGCGAAAGCAGGTGCATCATGATCCAACCCCTCAAACGAACGAAAAATTGTTTAAGTCTTAAATAACACGAGACCATGAGAGAAATTAATATAGGAGAACTTCACACTCACCACCATCAAATGATGCTTCCACTGTAGAGGATGGAGCATATAATTGAAACAGGTTACGTCAACATAAATATAAATAAAATATGAATTATACTTATAAGTCAACTACTAATAATTTAGACTTGACAATTGGTTTATATACTCTGTTTTTTACCCATTCATACACTAAATCATAAATATAAATAAAAATATATAAATAAATAAAGTAAAATTCTTTTTGTCTATGGAAAATGGTAGTTAAATGGGTTTGGTAGTTAAATGGGTCTGCTAACGGGTTATAAGTAAGAAGTAATAATTATTTAAGACTTAAACAATTTTTTAATTAATTTTAAGGTTTATTATTCACTCCTCCAATACTATCCAATCTCATAATTTTTCAAATAAAAAAATATAAATTTAATTTTAAAAATTAATTAAAAAATTGTTTAAGTCTTAAATAATTATTACTTCTTACTTATAACCCGTTAGCACCCGTTAGCAGACCCATTTAACTACCAAACCCATTTAACTACCATTTTCCATAGACAAGAAGAATTTTACTTTATTTATTTATATATTTTTATTTATATTTATGATTTACTGTATGAATGGGTAAAAAACAGAGTATATAAACCAATTGTCTAAGTCTAAATTATTAGTAGTTGACTTATAAGTATAATTCATATTTTATTTATATTTATTTATGAATGGAATTGAAACACGTTACGTCAACATAAAGTGATAGATCACTTCTTTATGATTTGATCCACCGAATAATAACCATTTTATGAAAGTGACCTAACCTGGTAGGAATGACGTAACTAGAAATAGTAAGCCAATTGTTCAAGTTATATATTATCTACAATAAATCCCGATCTTTTAAGGAGAACACTGTAATTATATAATTTTGGATTTTTATAAGGAGGACAGAGGCTTTAATTCTTCAGCAAAAGGTTTAAGGTTCAAATCGTCAAGGGGTGGAGTTTTGGATTTTTATAAGGAGGACAGAGGCTTTAATTCTTCAGCAAAAGGTTTAAGGTTCAAATCGTCAAGGGGTGGGGTAGGTGTGTGGTAGCGTATTAAAATCCTTATTGATAAATATAGCTCTCGATTTTAAGAGGTCCTTATTGATAAGGATAGCTCTCGATTTTAAGAGAGGTCATAGTTGGGAGAAGACTGTTCAACAGGTGGGTGTGTAGTTGCGTGTTAAATTTCTTATTGATAAGCATAGCGGTGAGCTCTATGAGGGGTCATGGTTGGGAGAAGACAATGGGGTGGCTGTATGGTGGCCTGTTAAATTCCTTATTGATAAGCATAGCTCTGGGTTTTATGAAGGGTCATGATTAAAAGGAGACTATTCAACTCTGTACATTGATTATAAAAGTTTATGACACTAATCAAATTTGGTTATAAAATTTTTCACACTAACCAAATAAAAATATATATAAATATATTAAAAAAACATGTAAAATAAAAATCTAAACTTAATTTGAAAAACTAATTTAATTAGGGACGTCAATGACCGACAATAGTACCCGTCAATTTTCAGCCCTATAGTCACATACGATCCAACTTCTCTTACACGCCTAGAATGTTGTCATGTAAACCTGGAAACACATCTATCCGTGAACGCTTCTAACTTCACTTTTTATCGGTTATCAATGATTAAACCATGTTGGACAACATAAAACCGTGTGGAACAAGAATTCACCCTTAAAAGAAATGTGATCTTTTGGAGTTGAAAATGGTCGTGATCAAGAAAGGGTATCGCAAACCGCTACAGGACGCGAGGAAGGCGTGGAGCATTATGCATTGCGTCTCTTCAAATGGTCGCTTCTCCATTAGGCTATAGGTTAATGCCGTGCAATACATACTAACTTGTGCTTCAAGAAATAAAATTGCCGAGTGCTTGTACCCGACTTCACTGCAAATAACTTTTTCCTGAAAAAATAATGAAATCATTCAAAGCAGCCATAGCTCTATTTTGGACACCGTTTCCTCGTATGATGGCAAATGTGAGTTTTGGTATCAATGCCGAGGTACCATTTGTTTTTCAATTTCGACTTTTAGAATGCCGTCGTGTCAAGAATTTTTGGTTCCTTTACAGAAAGTTCAAATTTAAATGTAAATGTCTCTGTGTGATTTTAAATGCAGGCGGTTATGGACTGGCAAAACAGAGGACCTTTACATAACGGAAAAGCACTGTGGCCTACGACGGCTGTAACCATCCAGTTTAAACAGAAAAGTTGCTGTTCTGTTTTTTGTTTTACCTTTCCAACCTTTGCTCGAGAAGACTAAGCTTTGGCGGGATAAGAACGGTGTTTGATGTATCTTCAGCAACGCATTCGTAGATATTTATATAAATTTGGTGCCATTCGAGGAAATGATGCTGCAAAATTTGTGATGAATTGTCACTGTTAGTTCTGGACGGAAAAATTGTCAAGGCAGGGGAGTCGAACTCATAACGTTGTGCTTGTGGAGTGAAAGAGAAAGAGAGGGGAAGGGGCAGTCATGGGGTATTTGCGGTGGTGTTGTGGAGGGAAAACCAGGGATGCGAGGGCTGAGGTGGCGAGATACGTCTACTCCTTCATATTTCTGATGACAAACATTGTGGCCTGGGTGATTCGTGATTACAGCCATGATGCACTTGCCAAGCTGCAATGTAAGTTTCTCTTCCAATTTGTCTTCACAAAGACTTCATAACGTATAGATTGTTTGATAAAATAAAAATTGTATTTGGAACTATTTGCGGAAATAGGATGGAACGTGATAACTTTGAACGTTACTTGCGTCAATTAAAAATTCTTAGCTTGGTTTAGTTGTTATAATTGTAAACCAATTTAAACATTTAGTGAAATTAACTGAGGTGAACATTACAATGTTGTCAACGTACACCTTTGAATCGCATGTCCTCGCCAAATTCTGGTCTTTATGGACCTTGTCACCGCCAAACATTAAATTTATCCCTACATCGATTATATAGATGGATGGCAGGGTATAAGTGTAAGAGCTTTTCTTACAATTTATGCAGGGGAAAAATGCTATCAAATGACCTCTTCTAAGTTTATAGTTCAGCAAAACTATTTATAACAATTTGCACGTCTGCAGACCTCGTGACGATATTTATGGACGTTCTCATTCTTTAGAGGCGATTAGCGATATAATTATAAAGGAATTGCATGCACCTTGAAAACACCAGTATAAATACTATTGTATAGGAAGAGTTGTTTTAATCATGATGTCGGGAATAAATATCAGGTTTTGAATTAGCCTTTTAAGAGTAAATAAAACGAGTCATGAACTGATGGAGGCCATGCAGAATAAGTAGCTGGTGATTGGTAAGGTTCAGTTAACCGATGTTATATAAAGGAGGGAATTGCTTTCCTCTGTTAAACCTTAATAGTTGGGGTTTATAGTTTTTGTTCTGGTTCACATGGTTGTTATACCGGCCATGGAGCAAAAGATTTGTCATTTGTATGAGTCTTTGGTTTATAGTTTTTGCTCTGGTTCACATGGTTGTTATACCGGCCATGGAGCAAAAGATTTGTCATTTGTATGAGACTTTGGTTGTTTTTCACGATACTACCTTAATATTTTTCATCTTTAATAATAATAAAAAATCTTCTACTAATAAAGGAACAGTACTCAATACACTGTAACACAGACAGTAATATTACGGTTTTTTTCCCTAAATTTACTATCGGGCTATCCTCTAGTACTAATAAAGGAACAGTACTACTAATAAAGGAACAGTACTCAATACACTATAACACAGACAGTATTGTTACGGTTTTTTCCTAAATTTACCTACGGGTTGGAATTTCGTTCCACTTTAAATACTTTTTCTTTTAGATTGTGATTTTTACCTTGCTTTAAAAAGAGTAAATATTTTAGTATAATAGTAAATGAATTAACTCAAGTCTGGAAGTCAAATCAGGTAGGGAATCGTTAAACAACAAATTATCCGCCCGTGATAATTGCGGTCCATGTAGGCGATCATAGTTTCATTTTCTATGGATAAATCTAGAGGACTTCTCGAGGATATTATCGGTTATATTGCCATGTGGATATATGATTATCGATTAACAGTTTTAAATTTAAGAGAGGTCTGAAAATATAAGACCAATAACTCAAAAATTAATAAATAAATAAATAATACTTCGCCAGCATTGGCACTACTGCCATGGCTACTGCTAAACAATATTTAGGACGAGCTATTATGTTTAAAAATATATATTTATTAGCAAATTATTATGTTCATTGAAAAAATTTCAAGCTTTGATTTACTTCTAGCTCCAATTCATCATTTGCCGTTTGAAATAGTTAGGAACAGCTAATAGAAATCGCCCGTTTCGTTACTAATTTTCCTGCAACAAGTATTTTGCGGATTTTGCGGATTTTGCGGCAAAGTTGTATACCTACCTTTCACTTCTTTTTTAATAATAAAAATTCGGAGCAGGTTTCAGCAATACGTGCCAATGCGGTGACATACCCATTCTTTCTTGGCTTGTAAGCCACCTTGGTGTCGTGGGCAGGTATGGAACTTCAAGTTTTGGCCTCTACTGATGCTCTCATCTGAAACTTCAAGTCGTTTTTCAATGGTTATTGTATACTTAATGTTTTAATTTTTAAGATGTTACTTAATTACTTCTTTTGCAAGCTTAGCAATAAATTCGTAGTATCAGCGTTGCACTCTTAAGAACTGGAACTCTGTTTATTTAATATGTTGGGAAGTAGCTTGACCAGGATATCACGATAGAGTTGAGAATATTAGTTATTCAGCAATTAACATCAGATGAGAAAAAGCAGAAGTGTCCCATGTTGGGAATTAGTGATTTGGAAGTCATAAAATCAAATCTGAAAGACAGGTTAAATTAAATTTTAAAAACCAGAACAGAGTGATGAACAAGAAGCCAAATTGAGGGCAGGACATTCGTTATGATTGGATTGGGTATCGCTTTAATGTCTGACTGTTTGAAGGAAAGAATGAAGTCTCCTTTCTTTTGTCTTATTTTCAAATCTGCACATTAGTTGGGCTCCTCTGCTGTAAATCTAGTAATTCTTAAAAATAGCCAGTTGGTGCTACTTTCATCTTCTTTGTCTTGTTCCAAGCTAACTTTTCTCTGGCTCTTCTGGTCCTCGGCAGCTTGCTAGAGTGGTTTGCAGACCTTGGGTTGGGTTGGGCTCCTCTGCTGTAAATCTAGTAATTCTTAAAAATAGCCAATTGGTGCTACTTTCATCTTCTTTGTCTTGTTCCAAGCTAATTTTTCTCTGGCTCTTCTGGTCCTCGGCAGCTTGCTAGAGTGGTTTGCAGATCTTGTGTTGGGTTTTAACTTCCACTAGATGTCAATCTGCCTTAAGTAATTTTTCTTAAATTTTACCTTCAGCAATTCAGGTTTTAATTGTTTTCTGAATCTTCCTTTGGTAATTAAGTTTTTAAAATATTCTCTTCGATCTAATTTCTGTGATTCAGTTTTTTGAATGTTTTTTTCCAGGCATCTGCTGACATAAAGTTCTTACATGTTCCTTTTTCTATGAACAATTTGATTAAAACATTAAGGTTTCCATGGCATAGTTAAATTCAGTCAAAAGCTTTTGGGATTGCTGTGACAAGTTATCTTGATCTCCATATTTCAAGACTCTCTTCTGGACTCATCTTCAGGAGAGAAAGGATTGTGCCTTGCCCAAAGGATGTGTATTGATCCCAATAATCTATATAAGACTATATAAGAGAGAGAGCTTTTTTTTCGAATGCGAAATCAAGCTTCAGCCTTGGTATACATTCTATATTTAATGTTAATAATTTGCTGCAATTGCTTTTCCATTTTCTCAGTGCACATCAAAGCTCAAGCACGGTTGATCAGAGTTTCAATACCTTTCCCCAAAAACATGCACCTTAGATTACATTATAAAACAGATGAATTACATGGACAGTTAGGATTCTAGAGAAAGGTTCAATGAACTCAGAAAGGACAAAAATGTCTGACTTGGCTGTTGCAAGAGATTCAACTTCTTCTGAAAGTATCCATTCTAACTCACGTCTGAATAGCAAGTTCTGACAGAAATTTTTCTTTTAAGTGGACACTATATGTGTTAAGGGAGCCCTGCATCTGCATGTCCTGATGAAAATAATTACAGGAGATAAATTGTTTTTCAAATTTTAACAGAAAATATCCATTCTAACTCACGTCTGAATAGCAAGTTCTGACAGAAAATATTCTTCGAAGTGGACACTGTACGTGTTAAGGGAGCCCTGCATCTGCATGTCCTGATGAAAATAATTACAGGAGATAAATTGTTTTTCAAATTCTAACAGAAAATATCCATTCTAACTCACGTCTGAATAGCAAGTTCTGACAGAAAATATTCTTCTAAGTGGACACTGTATGTGTTAAGGGAGCCCTGCATCTGCATGTCCTGATGGAAATAATTACAGGAGATAAATTGTTTCCCAAATTCTGTCGGTACTTGCCTTCCCAGTCTAGCAATTTTGAACTTCCATGCCATGAGAGAAATTATCAGGCCCTTTTATGGAATGAAATCCCTTCATATTCCTTTCATACAAGGCACCGAGTTGGATTGTTTTTTATCCATTCTGAAGCTTATCTGTATAACTAGATGTGGACATCAGTTTCATCCTTTATGGAAATTTCATACTATTGTTCTTTGAGTTCTCTTACTATTCTCGGATAAGAGAACTCGTCAGTAATTTTATCCACATAACAATCTAATTGTTGGTGATAGTGAATGGTAGCTTTTGATTAATTCCAGTGACTTAACACATATGTCAGAAACTATGGCACTTACTGTAACGAAAGGCCTAAGCTGGTGTGACGATTCTGCATTTTGTGAGCCTGCAAGCAATGGAGAAACCTTCACCCGAATAGATGTAAGTGGACTAATGAGACCGCGTGAAAGAACTTTACCCTGCTTATCAGGAACGTTGTTTTTTAGATGGAGAGTGATGCTTCAGACGCTCTTTATTTGGATCATTTTAAATTTATTATTAACTTTTAGTCCCCTTGAATACTTTGGAATCTCTGGACATTAATATAATTAATTTCTTTCCAATGGAGAGAACGTTTACACACAATCATAAGCTTTAGCACAATAGTGTGAGCTCTCTTAACACACACTCAATCAAATTGTCCAAGACTAATTCCTCGGACATTAGAGTTATATAATAATGTGGGTTTGATAATAGTACCAAAAGGACACATTTTGAATAGGATTTCCTGGAAATGGAGTTGAAGATACTGGGGCTGAAGCATCATGTTTGCAAGCTTCAAATGATTGTCTGGTAATTTATACTCCCATGTCTGTCAAAGCTATAGCAATCTTGACTAGCTGTCCCTGGTAAGTGAAATGAAACTTAGATATAACATTTCCAGGGCTCTTAAAGAGCAATACTAAAGTTCATCACCGGCAGATGAAGATTAATAAACTGAGCCAAATAATTCAACTGCCTTGCCTCTTTACATTGCCTTTGGTAATATATACTCCCATGACTGTCAAAGCTATAACAATCTTGACTAGCTGTCCCTGGTAAGTGAAATGAAGCTTAGATATAACATTTCTAGGGCTCTTAAAGAGCAATACTAAAGTTCATGGCCGGCAGTTGAAGATGAATAAACTGAGCCAAAGAATTCAACTGCCTTGACTCTTTACAGGATCCCATTATCAACAAAAAGGAGAATGGAAATCAGAGCACCGATGCAAAAGAAAATGTTACAAAACAACTTCGAGAATTATAGCAATAGCAATAGCAATCCAATAATGCGCAAATAACATTACCCAAATGATAATAATAATTCAGATCCAATTGCCAGAAAATCAAATATGCAATAATCAAATTCCAGATTCAAATCAATGCAAATCCTTAGCCACTTAGAGAGGGCGAAGTCTCATAGCCACTTGGAGAGGGCAAAGTCTCATATGCGTAGCAAATGCGACTAAGATTCGAATATGAAAGATGATCTCAACTACCACCTAACTCTTCCTATTTATAGATTAAATCAATCATTAACCCTAACCCTAATGCTCAAGGGCCGACTATCTAAACCTAGGGCCCGAGCTAATAAAAATAAAGATAGCCGATGTGGCTATATTGGAGATTACATGGCTCCCCCCTCAGAAGCTTTGTCCTCAAAGTTGGAAAAGACTGGAAAATGCTCTCAGGCTCCCATGTAGCATCTTCTTCTAGAAGGTCCTGCCACTTGATGAGGAACTCTTGAATTTGTCGAGATCAAAGATGATGAACTCTGGACCACAACATTGCTTCAGGCTGGAGAGTGATTCGACCTTCTTCATCGAGTATTGGAAGCTCCGTCTGGGACTGCACCTTCTGGCCAATAACCTATTTGAGACAAGATACATGAAAGACAGGATGGATGCAGGAAGATGGTGGAAGCTCCAACTGATATGCCACTTCACCAATGCGACGAACCACCTTGTAGGGCCCATAAAATCGAGGAGCCAACTTCTGACTAGACTTGGTCTTCAAGGACAATTGCTTGTAGGGTTGTAGATGCAAAAAGACCATATCTCCTATGGTAAATTGTCGTTTAGAATGGTGTGAATCTTGTTGTTGCTTCATGCGGTTCTGGGCTTGGGTCAAATTATCTTTAAGAAGTTGAAGCACAAGTCATCGTTGCTATAACAAATCATCTACCTGGGCAACCTTGGAGGATCTTGGAACATAGTCTGCCATTGATGGAGGTTTTTGACCATACAATGCTTCAAATGGGGACATCTTGAGGGATGAATGGTAAGAAGTATTGTGCCACCATTCAGCTAATGAGAGCCATTGAACCTAATGATACTGCTTGTCTTGAGCAAAACAATAGAGGTAAGTACCCAAACATTTATTAACAATCTCTATTTGACCATCCGATTGAGGGTGATAAGAAGAGGACATACTCAACTTGGTACCACTAAGACAAAACAATTCTTTCCAAAAGTTACTGGTGAAGATAGGGTCATGATCACTCACAATGGTTTTGGGCATACCATGTAATTTAAAAACATAATCAAGAAATACCTTGGCCACCTTACTTGTTGAATAGGGATGTTGTAATGCATAGAAATGAGCATACTTGGAAAGGTGATCTACTACCACAAAGATCATCATTTTGCCCTCAGATTTGGGAAGGCCCTTAATGAAATCCATGGATATGTGCTCCCATTGGCGGTCAAGGATAGGCAAGGGTTGCAACAATCTAGGAGATTTAATTGTTTCCCCTTTGTTATGTTGACACACCTCACACTCGGCCACAAATGTCTTGACATCTACTTTTAATCCTTTCCAAGAAAAAGATTGCTTCACTCGCTGGTATGTTTTCAAGAATCCTGAATGTCTAGCCAAAGGAGATGCATGCAATTCTTGGAGAACATTTGACTTAATAGTCGAAGATTGAGGAAGATAAATGCGATCCTTTTTGTGAAGCACTCCATCAATATATGAGAAACAAGAATGCAATGATGAGCCTACCTCCCTTTCCTGAATGATCTATGCAGTCTCCGGGTCAGAAAGCCAATCTTCTCGAAGTTGAGAAAGCCATTGTGGAAGAGGACTAGAGATGGCATTGACAACAACAACATCCTCATATTTGCGAGACAAGGCATCAACCACCACATTCTCCTTTCCTTTCTTGTATTCAATGACAAAATCATAACCCAAGAGCTTGGTCATCCATTTATTCTGTTCAGGGCATGAGAGACGTTGCTCTAAGAAATGCTTAAGGCTGCTATGGTCGGTCTTGATGATGAAATGATGCCCCAACAAATAAGGCCTCCATTTCTCTATGGCATGCAGAATAACTAACATTTCCTTCTCATAAGTGGATTATCCTAGATTCTTGCCTAAAAGTTGCTTACTTTCAAAGGCTAATGGGTGTCCATCTTGCATCAAAATAACTCCAATACTTATGTTGAAAGCATCACACTCAATGACAAAAGGTTTGCTAAAGTCAAGAGTGGCCAAAATAAGAGTGGTACACATAGCTTCTTTGAGGGCTTGGAAGGCTTGGGAAGTGGCTTTAGACCAAACAAAGGCATCCTTTTTAGTGAGAGTAGTGAGAGGAGTGACAATCTTGCCATAGTTGTGGACAAATTTTTTGTAGTAGCCTATGAGTCCTAAAAATCCATGGAGTTGTTTAAGGGATTTGGGCAAGGGCCAATCTTGCATAGCTTTGATCTTGTTAGGATCTACCTTGACTCCTTCCTGAGTTACTATATGTCCCAAGTATTCTACCTCTTGGACCCCAAAGGAACATTTGGACCTTTTGACAAAAAGTTTTTCCCTTTGTAATAGGTGAAGAACTTTGTCAACATGAACTAGATGATCCTCCTAGGACTTGCTATAAATTAAAATATCATCAAAGAAAACTAGGACAAACTTGCGAAGAAAAGGATGAAAGATAGAGTTCATGAGACTTTGGAAAGTGGAAGGAGCATTAGTGAGACCAAAAGGCATGACTAGGAACTCATAATGACCCTCATGTGTACGAAAAGTAGTCTTAGGGATATCCTCTTCTCTAACCCTAATTTGATGAAACCTAGAATGCAAGTCTAGTTTTGTAAAGTATCTAGCACCATGTAATTCATCCAACAAATCATCTATAATAGGGATAGGAAACTTATCTTTGATAGTGATCTTGTTGAGAGGATGAAAATCAGGACACATGTGCCATGAATTATCCTTGCGTCGTACCATCACCATTGGAGAGGAGTATGGATTGATGCTTGGATGGATGATTCCTTGCTCCAATATTTCTTGAACTAACTTCTCAATTTTAATTTTGGGGCTAGGGATAGCGGTAAGGATGCACATTAGGAGGTTGAATCCAAAATTAAGGAAGAGCTAGAAGAAGTGGCTCCAAAGACTGAACCTCCATGCAATTGACTTGGGCAAAGAATCCACAACCACCTTTCTTCAATATCTTTTCCATGCTATGTGAACTAACCACCTTGGAGGGAGGGGGTTGGATTCCTTGGAGACAAATGACTCTTCCCTTCTCCATCCACTTGACATATAATTTTTGCAGATTAATAGTAACATCACCAAGCTGAGATAGCCATTATGCTCCCAAGATGACATCTGAACTACCTAGGTTCATGGCAAAGAGATTGCTCGACCAAGTATAATCCCCCATTTGGATGTTAACTTTAGCCGTTCAACCCACACATTGAGTAGTACCCCCATTTGCAATTAAGACTTGAAATTTATCTTGATTTGAAGTATTGATATACAAGCCCAAGGACTTCGTTGTCTTACTATCTATAAAGTTATGTGTGCTACCTGAATCAATCAACACATTGACATATTGTCATTTAATAAATCCTTGTACCTTGATAGTATGGTGAGCTTGGAGCCCCATAAGAGCATGAGCAGAGAGAGCCATGGTATCATCCTCATGTTCTGCCTCATCTACTTTTGTCGGTTGCTCCTACTGTAATGAATCTTCATCTTCATATATTGTTGTGTCTTCACCTTCCACTTGAAAGTTATGACGTTCTTCATAGGCTTGATCTTGGGGATGGTGAGAATGACATTTGAAATAGAAGAATCCTTGGGAATGCTCATTATTGCGGTAAGGATGATGAGAGTTGAAGTCATGTCTATGTTGGGGACTAGAATCTTGGAGCTTTTGTTCTGCTGCCAAAGCTATACGTTGAGCATCATCGAGAGTATAGGGATCAAGCATGTCGACTTCCCATCGAATTTTATCCTTAAGACCATGGTGAAAGGCTGAGACCACCACTATTGGATTCAATTGGTGGGTGTAGGTGAGAAGACTGGTGAACTTGGAGCAATACTCCTCCATTGTTCCTGTTTGCTTTGTTTGCATAAGATGGACCACATACGATGTGGAAGATCCTTTGTCAAATCTTTAAAGAAATCGTTCTTTGAAGTCAGGCCACAAAAGAGGACCCCCATGTTGGCGAAGCTGCCACAACAACCATTGATGAGCTTGGGTTCCCAACTTAGAAGTTGCTAATGCGACACGACCTACTTCAGGAACATGGTGTAGGCGGATAAGGCTATCCATCTTGGCCAGCCACCCTCGTGGATCGACACCTTCAAAGGTGGGCATGTCGATGCGAGGAACAAGAACTTCATGAGGCCAGTCAAGGAAATTAGAAGCACCTCCTATCATGGAATCCAAATCAGAAGCAAAGCCTAGGTCGTAAGCACCCATAACTGGAGGAGAACCTTGGGTGGCATAAGGAGTTGAGTGACTTCCATAGGAATTTGGAGGACTATGACTAGGTGGCGGTTGTGGAAGAACACTAGTATTTGGTGCCTGATGAATGATCGAAGGTTGTTGCCCCATGGTTTGTTGTGACCCTTGGACAAGAGGAGGCATAGTAGTGGATATTTGTAGGACTCTTTGGATGTTATCCAAGGACTTGGCAATGGAAGTAATCGTCTAGTCTTGATTACCCAAGGACTTGACAATGAAAGTAATCGTTTGTTCTTGATTCAAAAGATATGCACGCAGATCAGGGTCAATAGTATTGGGAAGAGGATTACCAATTGGAGGGGTAGTGAGGAGTGACCGGGGGAGGGTCCTGGGACACTCGCCTTCCAAAAATGTTCATCAATAGCAATCTTGACTAGTTGCCCCTGGTAAGTGAAATGAAGCTTTAGTTATAACATTTCTAGGGCTCTTAAAAAGCAATACTAAAATTCATCACTAGCAGGTGAAGATGAATAAACTGAGCCAATGAATTCAACTGCCTTGACTCTTTACATTGCCTCTGGTAATATATACTCCCATGACTTTCAAAGCTATTGCAATTTTGACTAGCTATCCTTGGTAAGTGAAATGAAGCTTAGATATAACATTTCTAGAGCTCTTAAAGAGCAATACTAAAGTTCATGGCTGACGAGTGAAGATGAATAAATTGAGCCAAAGAGCCAAAGAATTCAACTGCGTTGACTCTTTACAGGATCACATTATCAACAAAAAGGAAGATGGAAATCAGAGCATGATGCAAAGAAAATGTTACGAAACAACTTCAAGAAATATAGCAATAGCAATAGCAATCCAATAATGAGAAAATAACATTACCTAATGATAATAATAATTCATATCCAATTGCAAGAAAATCAAATATGCAATAATCAAATTTTAGATTCAAATTAAAGCAAATCCTTAGCCACTTAGAGAGGGTGAAGTCTCAGAGCCACTTGGAGAGGGCAAAGTTTCATATGCGCAACAGACACAACTAAGATTCGAATATGAAAGATAATCTCAACCATAGTTGAGAAAATTTGCCAAAAAACCTGATTTTTCCCAATTCTTGCCCTTGCCAATAAAATCCCAAATTTTTGCCAAAAAAAGGACATAAATAGCTTGTTTTTTTTTCATTTTGCCTCATTTTGCTTGTTCCAAACTGGACAGAGAGGTCTGCCTACCTTCTACCACACCAAATAAAACACTAAAGCACATTTTAAGAGCAGATCTTTTGCAGTTTGAAGGAATCTGACATTTTCCTTGTTTTTTTAAATTTTGGCTGATTTTTTGTCAATTTTAACCATTTTTTGCCGGTTCCAATTTTCTCAACTATGATCTCAACTACCACCTTACTCTTCCTTTTTATAGATGAAAGCAATCATTAACCCTAACCATTATGCTCAAGGGCCGACTATCTAAACCTAGGGCCTGAGCTAATAAAAATAAAGATAGCCGACGTGGCTACATTGGAGCCGTTACAAAAAACTATTGTCTGCTTATGACATTTTTCTTGTTAATTATTCCAGCTCATGTAGATAGATCCAAAATAAGGTTGGAGAAAGCATGAATCCTTGCTTAGCCCCAATGGTGCCCATAATAAATTCAGAAATGCTATGCATAGTTCATAGTAGGCTATTGCAGATTTGTAAAGCTTCATGTCAGCAGATTTGTAAAGTTTGCATGTCAGCAGTAGTATATATCATATTCAAAAGGCTGTGTTTTGGAACCTATTCAAATGCTTTTCTGAAAGCCAAAAAAAAATATACCTTTGAAGATTTCATCTTTGTTCAATGATAAGTTGGACCATGAAAATATAGTCAACTGTCTAGTTGTTGTTTGTGAAACTGCAACTCTCATATTGCCCTCATTGAAATCTTTAAGTGATTGTAACTCACATATTACCTTAATATTTAGCTTCAATTTAATTCTGACCAATCTCCACATGGTTGAAATTAAAACTAAGTAAACATATCATGTCTAAGAAATCAATTTACCTACAGGATGATAATGCACAATTTCAAACATTAAAAAACCATATCTCCTTCACACGATGTCCTTATGGGTCCTAAAAGTAATCGTTTTGAACTGAATGATGAGCCCATGCAATTCCCTTATTTAATGTTCCATTTAGGATACTTTATTAAAATTGTTTCAAAATATATTTCAAGTTTCAGTTTGGAAGTTAAACAACACTGGTATATTGGCTAGTATACTAGTCTTGCCTTTGCTCCATAGCAGATTGGATTATCCAAGGCTCAGACAAATTTGCATTTATATAGCTTATAGCTGTTAATCTCAATTCAAGGTACTTACCTGATGACCTTTTTAATTTAAAAAAAAATAGCAAACAAATAGTCATGAATAAGGCTCAGACAAATTTGGATGTTATGTATTTTAGCTCGTAATATGTATCCAAGGTACATTTCTAATCCTGTCCTGAAGAATTCAATCTAATACAGGCTGAAATTGTGCACTTATCTTGCAGTTAGTGTCCTATTCCTGTTTCGGATTGTCCAAATTCAGTGTAGCTGAAGACCTTTTCATTACATACATTTTAAAAGTTGTACTTGTTCAAATATACATCTACCTCTAGTAAATACCTGCAGATGATGATGTGATATGAAATACATAATTGTTTACTTAACGCTCTTGAAATTATAATTCTTTTTTCTTGTATGCACTCTTTCTTTCTTGTTCTTGTATGACCTGTCTCTGAAGTTGACAAGGGAGAAATTTTACATTATGCTGAAGGCTAGTTATTGTTTACAAATTTATCCTCATGTTTGTTTCTGCAGACCTGAAAGGTTGTCAAGGTGGCCATGATTGTTTAGGTACAGAAGGCGTTCTTCGTGTAAGCATGGGCTGCTTTGTATCCTTTTTGTATTGATTGTCATTTCAATTTATTGAGATTTAGGAATTCTTCAGCTGGATTAGTTTCCTTATGTGAATATATCATGATTCGAGTTGTAAAGTTGTATTACGTCACCATTCATTTAAAATTTGAATGAAACGGACATATATCAATTACAAGCTTCTAACGATGTTATAAGTGGGAGCATTTCTTGTTTAATTGAACATGCCCAACACTCTTTGGTATTAGGAAAATTTACCAACTTGTGTTTAGCATCTTAGGTGTAAGCAAGTGCATTCCCTGAACAAGTAATTCTTGACAGGGATCTAGATATTTCATTTCATTATGTTTCTTACAACAGTTGGAGCAACAAAGCTGCAAGAGTATCGTGATTCATGGCATTCAGCATTATGGCCTCTAAAATGCCTCATGTGGATTTCCTTTATGATCATGCCTTTTCTTTTTCCACCCACTTTCATTCAACTATATGGTTAGTGTTCTTGCACTAGAAAACTTCATACATCATTTAAATGTTCTTTTCAATTCTTATTGTTTTGAAAAACATCATTGAATTTTCTAGTTTCAATGCAGAACAAACAGATGTTCTAAAGGTTTATAAGTCTTGGTACCTGCAGGCAATTTATATTGCATTGAATTTAAATGGTGATTTACATGTTAAATTGTATCTTCTTTTTGTTGTTGCAGGGGAAGTTGCACGATTTGGTGCAGGGTAGGTTTTTCTTCTGCAATTTCTGCCTGTTTCAAAGAGTGGAAGATGCATTCCAAGTTCCCAAATAAATAAAATATAGCAATATTCCAAGCGTTGAATCTGTATTAGCTTCTTCATTGCATATGCTCTATAACATGATACTGTTTTTAGGGCCTTTAATGCCTTATTTATTCCCAAAACTTTTGCTATCGTTTATATGCCTAATTACATTTAATTCATAAATAATTAAACATGATGTCAAATGATTTGTTTAGCATTAAAATATGCTCGCTTGCACTATGATCATTAATCCTGAGCTCTTGTCAGATTACGTAGTCTCTTAACTAAGTTTCAAATGTAGCTTATATTTCAATGCCTTTTTTTCTTTTAATATTCTTTAAATTGAGTAGGAAGATTTTAATATGGACTATATCTAATAATCTGGTCATGGAAAGGGTATTTTATTTTCTGATGCTTCATATTTTGGTTTCTTTTTTGATAGGATATTTCTTCTTATTCAACTTGTTTGCATTGTCAAATTCATCACTTGGTGGAATGATCGCTGGATGATTGATGATGCTGCCAAATGGTACCATCTCCCTCTGCCAATTTTTTATTTTCAATGTGAATATGCTTGTGAGTGAGCCAAGGGAGGAATATGATACCGAAGATAAAATGTACTAATAGACCGTTTCTTCATCTTTTACTAGTTTTTTCATGTATCCTTGAGGGCAGTTTCAGTCTTATGAAACATTGTCACTAGCAGTGTAAAATGTTCATATCAAGTGTTACCAAAATTACATTGGATAAACGTTTTAGGAACAAACAGTTATCCTGACCTTATGAAGATCCAGTAGAATTACTCTCCAGCTATGCAGTAAGTGTACCTTTACGCAACTCAGAAATTGGGCTTCAATGTAGTTTCCATGGGATTCAAGAATACAGAGCAGAGTCCTTGGTGATAGTCCCTATCTTTTGAGGATCAGAAACCTTTAATTTGAATCCGTCCATATATATGTCTTGAGTCCATACAATCATCTCTCTCTCTCTCTCTCTCTGTCTCTGTAAAAAACAAACAGCATAAATGCATTGTGTTTTGGAATCCCCATTCTTTAACATTTATAGACTCTTATATTCTTCTTGATGTCCCATAGCTCTAAGATTTTGAGGATGAAATCTTCTTACTTCAGTCCTTTTCAATATGTACTATGTACGTACATCAGCTCAGGGTTATTCTCTCTCCTAGTTCAAATCCTTTGAAATTGCATTATGTGAGTTCACTTCTCGCTTACTTTTGTTTGGATGACTCTTTTTAATTAGGTATTCAGGATATGCAATTCCAAAGTGGAAATTGAAATCACCCAAATTCTTCATGGGGAATAATTAATTTCAGCTTTGGTTTGAGAAATAACAAGGGTTAAATCTTCCACAAGTGTTCATTTAATCCGGAATCCTGCAGCTAGAACTTAATATATACCTTTCTTTTTGTTCTTTTTAATTCTAGCATGGCATTTTCCCTCATAATTTTCTATCAATATAACAACTAGCAAAGGATTTAAACAATATTGAACCTTTTTAATTATTTTTTTAACAATTATAGTTTTGCTTTTTACAATCTGCTTGTTTCTGATATTTGACATAATGATTGATTTCTATATGAATTTTGCTTCTTGCCCAGCCGTTTGCCAGCAATAATGGTGTCAACAATGGCCTATTCTGCTTCTATCTGTGGAATCATATTGATGTACATATTTTATGCTCCAAAGGCATCGTGTTCACTAAACATATTTTTTGTTACGTGGACGTTAATCCTTCTTCAGATAATGACTGGCATCTCTCTTCATTCAAAAGTAAGTTCTGTCTCAAACGCTTGTACTTTTTATGTCTGGCAAAGCATGCTTGGATTTCTAGTTTATCATAAATTTCTAATATTCAACTGCATAACATAGAATGCATGTGTGTTACGGTGATCGAGATTGCATTATTTAATATCTGTCAACTGAAAACTTAAATTGCTTAAAATAGGAATGAGCAGACCCAGCATCTGTTATCTTCATCTAAACTGCATACTGTCAACAGGTTAAACATGTTCCAAAAATGGAAATTGGTTGCCAGCTAAAATGTAAACTTGTCTAACTATTTGGTCAAGTCTTTTTGACACCATATTTTTCCTTAAACATGACTGATCTTGAAAGTTTTCCCAAATTTCAAACTAGTAAGCTAGTTTTTGTGTGCTTGTAGGCTTTTTATCACAAAATACTAAGAGTAGACACCTTGAAATTTGAAAGCTGAGAATGCTAAAATGTAGTTGAGAAATACTGTTAGACTGATCTTTTACTTTATTTTTTGTAAGTAAAAAATATATGTGCATTGGAAATACACATAGATGAAACACAGACTTAGGTGATGAGTCTTCTGTCTTTAATTCAGATAAGTCTCCTTCATTACGCATCACTTATCAACTCTCCATGATTTCATTCATAATTCATGCATTCAAAATTCTGAGATACAAAACATGTTTAGTATATTTCGCTATCCTGGGGAGATCCTGACGAAGAAAGATACCAACATCAGTTTATGTTTTTGTATTACACACTCTTAGTAAGTGATATAGCTTTAAAGTTTCTTAGGTGGTTCAGTTATTTTGATATACATTTACCATAACTTGATTACACATAATCTTGTAGTCAGATTTAACAGTTTGAAAACAACTACAGTGAAACAATTTCTAACATGGTTGAAACAAAATTTGTTATAATCAATAGATCATTTATGGAGTCAAATTTGGTATTTTAATTTATAATAATAGCTAACGGGTCCTTGGTTCAACGGTTGGGACAAATAGTTGATGTAGCCCACACCAAGGTTCAAATCTCGACGGCACCAACTAGCTCAATATGACTAAATCGATGTAAAAGGGAAAGGGCAACCCTTTCAAAACCCTAATTTTTAAAATAATAATAATAATAATATATATACACATGGCTTGCTGACATCAATAGGGATTTATTGATATCAGCAGTTTGTGTACACAAAATAAAGATTAAACATCATTGGTGTCCCACTGTTGTCAGATGACAAAATATGGAAAACAAGGGAGAACAAATTAATTTTGGGGGTTTTATGTTATCAATGTTGATGATATTGTTATAAAATTTCAAAGGGTTCTAGAGCGATTCATTGTCCAATTTGACGATAATATGAAGCATATATGATAGTGTTGGTTCATTGCCTACTACCCACCCACACACTCTTTAAAAAGCCTGATTTGCTCTTGAGTATTCTTATTTAAAGAATGGTGGCTTGCTATATTATTTTATCGGATCACTCAAATCGTCTATTCTATAAGCGATCTCAAATATTATGGAGGCAACTTCTTAATGTTTAGAGTAATTTGTGTGAAAGGTTCAAATATATTAATTTATATTATGTTGAAGGAGTCTATGTCTTGGGTAAGTGATGCTATCGTAAAGGACAATTTCTCCTTAAGAAAGACTATAATAAGTAATTTTAGCATTTCCTTCCCTTTGTTTGCATGCCTAATTTGGAGTAATTTCTATTTTGAAGATTGGTTGAATTCCTAATGTTGGAATATATCCTTAGGATCAATTACTTACAATTTTAGGTTGACATACTTGAAAAGGCTTTATTGACAAGAATTGGTACAAAGGTGTTATTGGTCATCCGACATAGAAATATGCTCATAATGATAAAATAGAAGATAAAAGTTGAAAACGTAAAGGTAGATTTTTATGTCCCAACTTAGCCAACATGTCTATTGGGATATGAAACCCCTTGTGAGTACCAAGGGAAGTTTTCACTTTACCTTATAATATTGTTCTTCAAATTGTGTACCTCTTTGAGTTTAGACCCTTTGACCAAGCTTGTTATAAAATAAGCCTTGCCAATCCATGTAAGGTCAAGGAAAAAATAAAACTGCATAAACTGCACAATATTTTTTTTCTCAATGGGTTAAATGGGATTGAAACGGGCCCCACTCGTATTACATCATGACTACATAGTGGTATTACAACTTGGCAATTATGCATGTATCACTTGGCAAGATTCGAACCTCGGTCTCCTCCTTGAAAGTTGAGGAATCTAACCAGTTGGACTAATGCCAATTGATATAAACTGCACAATAATTACTAAGATAGTACCTGCAAATAAATTGCATAAAATTAGTAAATCAAAATCAAATAACTCTAAGATGGATGAAGACGAACACCAAACCACATGCAATAATAAATATCCCTTAACATTCATCACCATGAAAGCATCACTTATATAGGAACCCAGCCAACTTCTTTTTACTGTCTAATTTGTGGCATCATCAATATAAATCAAATATACACAATAATTGAATTATCTAAGCTAACTTCACTGACATGTTATCATCTAGAATTGGCTTCTAGGTATCCAATCATGGGACAATTTAATGGTTTGTCTCTAGGGACACTCCTATCACGTGACAGCTTACAAATGTCCAACCCAAGGGGACAATTTATGGGCATCAGCAAGTCAGTAAGCCATAGATGCATGTGAACAGACAATTTGCAGGATCAACCACTCAAAGATGTAGCTTACAGATCCTCAAAAATATCTCGTAACTGACATGTGATGATATAGAGATGATTCACAATGGGATGACTTGTAGACATCTTACTTGTAGAGATGATATGCAGACATCCTGTTTGGAAGTTAAAGCTAAATCAATTTCGCTGTGGGATGACTTATAGTTGTCTTCCCTATAATGATTTATGAGCATCTTGACTGGGATTCAAAAGTTAAAGTGATGACCCACTAGAATACTTATATTTATCTTCCCTATAGAGATGGTTTATAGGAATCTTGACTGAAAGCCAGATCAATATCATAGGTTTCTTGACTTGGATCCAAAATGAGCAAAGAACATCAGTTATGGTGATATATTTCAGCATTTATGCTAGTTATGTTAATATTTACTCAACACCACTAATTGCTGGTCCTAAGTAAATAGAACAGTCAAATAATTCTAAACCAATAGTCAAATGGTCAAGAGGTACATCAATTGTTTAAAGAAGCACAAAAATAGCATTTATAGCATACACTTTGGATTTGCAGTCAATAGCAGTTATTCTGGTTTATGAAGAGTGTATGGAAATATTGCAACTAATATTTCCAACCGAAGTTATTTGTTACCTGTCGAAGAGCTTTATGATAGTCAAAATTCAGTCACCTTAGTCAAAGAAGATTTGTGGATGCACCTTCCTAATGTTATGACTTACTTTACTGATGCCAGCAGTTAAGGTTAGCAGTTATTGATGCATTTGCAGTTGAGTAAAAGATGGAATACTTCACCTGAATGATTTAGGCTGTCAAAACAATCATAATGGTAGCCAATGTATGCTATGTCATCTTTTTGACATCACATTGCTCTTTGCTGATGTCATTGCATGATTTCCAAGGCAAATCTTCCTTTTTCCTCTCAAACCCCCGCTTCTTATGTTTTCTATCTGCACTTCACTTTTCCATTACATGAATGCACAAGCAACATAGCAGAAGAGTTTAAAACATACTTTATTGATCAGACATAATGAACATGTACATGTTTAATGACTGGAATAGGGAGGAAGGAATTTATGTATACAACTGTAATTATATAGTTGGCATATTTTAATTCAAGTTCTTTTGTTTCGTTTGTGACTAATATAATTACCAATGAAGCTGACTACAACTGACGACATTTATCTACATAATATTTATTGGTCAAAATACTTAACATCACATTAAATAATGTTCATCTAGACTCCTAAATAAACAATATTTTTAACCCCTCCCATGAGGTTTATTATAATATTTCCCAATATATGTCAAAATTGGACAAATTTATGATATCCAAGGGGTTTTATGAACATGTTTACAAGATGATTCTCTATGCTATAGTACACCCTCTCTATGTCTTCATTTTGAGCCAATCCTCTAATATAGCAACTATGCACATCAATGTGTTCCATTTTTTAATAAAAGACTGCACTATTTTTGTTTGTGAGGCTTTGGGATCCATTGTGCAATAGTATTTTTTTGCTCAATGTTTTGAGACAATATATGTTTCTTGTCATCATGACAAACTATATAACACCTCATCAAAATTTAAGAACATATTGGATTATTTGTCATCTTAATTGTGCTTTGATTTGCACAAAAAAAGCAAGTTGGTTCTTCTTGTTTAGAGTTCAAATTAAAGTATTCTACAAAGCTATGGTACTTCACATGCAGTGGTCACTTTTGCTTTGTACTTTGACTTAGTTGAAGAAAATGCTAACTTGTATACTTCTTACTAGGCCAAGCAACAACACCTAAACCAAGATTGAAAGAATAAGTGGGTGTGGAATTTTGGTCATCAATAAACCTTATCGTTAGATGGATTGCAACATCGAGTTTAGATGGATTGGGAAGAATCTAGTTACCATTTGAGTCAAAGAAATTGTTGTCATCAAAATTTTTCTTGTTATTTTTATGCATTGATATAATAATAGTATATACAGTATGGATTAGAGGAGCTTGCATGGGAATATTACCATGCCTGTAAAAGAATAACAAAACTATAGAAGGAATCTAATAAAAATAATGTTGTAACAATCAAAGTACATAATGATATGGATGGGTGGGTCCGAGGGCTTGGTTCAATAGTCAAAACACTTCTGTTGGAGCGTGGAGACTAGGGTTCCAATCCCTCGGGCCTCGTAGTACTGGTGGGCGTGTCACGTCACCGTAGCCGACGACGTAAAGGTTTACCAGATGCAACTGGAGGTTATAGTGGCGACAAGGAGCGATATTCAAATCCACGAAGAGGCGTAGAAAATTGTAACGATTTACCGATTCCTCTAGTATAATAAAAAAAATAATATAAATAATGATATGGATGGGCCATGGTAAAGAGTAAAAGTTAAAGGTAAAAGATAAAGGTAAAAGTTTCATTGTTGTGGTAAGATGTCTTCATCACAAGGTCAAAGTATCTTGGGATATTATGACAATATTATGAGTCATAAATTCAAATAATTGAGTGCATAATACTATCTTGTAGGAATATCTAAGAAGTGTGAGTAGAGTCCAAGATACTTTGGAAAAGTCTAAAGATATTTTTAGAAATATCATATAGAGGGATAGTTATAGCCATGTGCTATTTCTATTGTGTCCATGGTCACAACATTCGAATATGGCCTATTTTGTAATGTTTGTGGAACCCTTAGATTAATAACATTGTGTTAAATTTGTTAAAATCTCATTAAAGATTAGTATATAGTACACCTAAGGTTTCTTCCTCCCAAAGTATAAATGGTAGGAAAACCTTATGCTACTTATCTTTTATCTTTTCATCAAAAACATCCATACCAGAGAGCCACTATTGTTGAGCCTCTCTTTTTGTTATTAAGATTAATAAGTGTGAGTCAACCATGGGTGAGAAAATGCCCTAATTTCTTTTTTTTTTGTCTCTATTTTTCCTTTGTTATTTCATAGTGCACTGCAAGTGGTATCATAACAAAGTTTATCTTTGTTCCCTCTACAACACCATGAAATGACTAGGACATGTGGAAATCAGTTGAGAGATTAGTTTGAGTTTGTGGGTAGGGAAGTGCTAAGAAATATGTTTAAGAGATTTTTTGTAGATATAAAGTGTGATGTGCAAGATCTCTTCATAGATGTTGTTGGACAAATGGAAGAACCTTATCACATAGAGGTGAATATTTTGGAGAATAGGAAGATGTAAACTTGTTTGCAGAAATGGAGGATAATCCAGCTCCACATTTTTTAGCTGCTCAAAAATTTCAAAAAGCTTAATTTAATCTCCAAAAGAAAATCATGCAATTTGATTTTGGGAAAGAAATGGAGGTCCACACATGGTTGAGCAAACTCAAGTTTGCTTTTCAGGTATCATATTATTGATATTGAGAAGTTGCATGTTGCCTTGTGACATTTGGATGGAGTAACACATACATGGGGAGATAGGTGGGTTATCCAAAACCCTAGAAGGAGTTTTAATTACTTTATCAAGGCACTCTCTTATAGAGCAGATCAAAATTGGGATGAGCCATATGATGTCTAGCTTATACACTTGTTCCAAAAGGACCTACTAGTTGAGTACATAGAGAAATTTCAAGTTTTGGAATCCATGGATAGAATCCCTTTAGATCTGGGAGTATGAGATCTATATCTCGAATCTACACCTGAAAATTTGAGATAAGAAAGTTCAAACCATCGACCCTAGAAGATTCTTTTTATGCTGCTAGGAGGGCTGAAGTCCATCTACAACCTATTTGAGGGAAATATCTAAATCCCAGGAGAAAGCAATATACATTTGATAAAAGAAATAAAGAAGAGGGAAATTTGAGATATCACAGTCTAGAAACTTTAGTCATTAGTTTCTCCAAAATACATCTACATTGCTCAATACTTATTGGAGTTGTGCCCAACATTGGAGAAAAGGTCATGTCCGCATTAATAAAACATTATATATTATTGAGAGTATGAGCTTGTTTGAGTCAAAACTAGAATCAAATAATAAACAAACCCCTGGAAACTTTGTTGTTGAGTCTGATCAAGAAGACCAACCACTACGTCTATCTGCAATGATTGGGGTGAGATCATGTAGATACTTTTAAGGTTTTGTTTTTTTCTCATATTAAAAAGTCAAGGGTTTTGGTCATGGTGGATCTGAGTAGCACACTTAACATCTTAGACAAGAAGCATGTTTGGAGGGTAGGTTTTCATCTTGATACATTACAAAGCTTTCCTATAAGAGTCTTAGGCCACTATAGCATCCAATATTTAGGTCCAACATATAGTGTTGATCTTATTGTGGGTGATTATGATGCTTAAATATTTATGTTGTAGACATTGAGGAAGTGGATGTTGTGTCGGAAATTCAATGGTTTTACACACCGGGGACTTACTCTACCAATCACTAAGAAAGTTTTCTTTCTTTAAAGTAGGGGGTCACAAATATACCATCAAGTCTTCACCTCGAAGGAAAATCAAGAATGTTGATTCCACACACATGGTAGAGATTTTGCAGAAAGGTCATTTTAGGTTGCTCGTTTGTATTGCACGGATGTTGCCTCATCAGATCAAGAAGCTCATAAGGTAGTATTTCAAGAACTACCAAAAAAACTCCCTTTAGATGGAGGGTTGGAGCACATCATGGGTATGACTCTACAAATATCCCTATAGTTGTTCTCCATACATGAATGGGTGCTTCCAAAAATCTGAAATTCAAAGACTTGTCCTGGAGCTGTTGCAAGCAAGAATCTTCATTCCTATTAAGAGCTCTTATGCCGCATCAGTGGTCTTGAATAGGAAGAAGGATAGCTCTGATTGTCTTTGTATTGACTACAAGAAATTAAATAGAATCACAATCAAAATCAAGTTCCCTTTTCCTAGGATCAATGTTTTTGTTGGATGCTCTTTATGGAGCTAAATACTATTCAGAGATTGATCTTAGGCCAAGATATTACCAGATTCAATACAATTCCATGACCAAGAGAAGACATCTTTCAAACAAAATAGGGAATTATCAATTCAGATTCATGCCATTTCATTTATGCAATGCTCCTACAACCTTTTAAGCAATAATGAATTGCTGAGCAACTAATGGTAATTGGTTTCTAGGCCAACTATTTGCACCTTGATCATTGGTATATTGGATGTCCAAATTCTATTATAAACCTCAAGAGACATTTGGCTTTGTGAATGCTAGCCTAGTCCAAATCTAACCATTGGTTAGGAAAGAGGAGAAGAAGCTAAACTAACATTCAAGAATTATGACTATATAAGTTGCTCCTAATGAATTGCAAATTGTAGGATAGAAATGAACACAATTGCACTAGATAATGAAATAATTAAGTAACCATTTTTGCTAATCATCCAAGCACAAGAGGACTATTAGGGGATGGTACTCCAATCACAAAACACACCTTAGTTGATGCACTATTGCAAAGGGACCTGTGCCCACTCAAAATCATGCATAAAATGAATCACATACATAAAATCTACTTGCATTGAGCACACATCAAGCTAAGCATATGACTACAAAAGGACTAACAAAAGGGAGAGGACCAAATGACTAGGTCATAGTCGCAAGCTGTTACTTTACCTATGAGAGGCATCTCAAGTCATGCACAACCATCAAGGGACCTGTTGGTTACGAATCTGCCATGAGGAAAGGATTTTGTGTTAACGCGCCCAGATTCGCCCACCAGATTGAAAGGCCGGAAGGAAGGAATGCCTTCCGTGCCAATCTCCGGAGAAGGCCGGCTTCTTGTGGGGTTTTATGGTTTAAGATGAGAGTGCAGGAAAGAGATAAAAATGCGGAAAGAATTTACAGATGTGATTGGAGTTGGGTGGGGGGAACTAACAGTACAGCAACACATCAATCACCACTACTTACTGCATCATAAATACAAAGCATAACCAGAAACTGCAAAATCTAAGTATACTTTTTATATAAAGAAGTGTACGCACAGCTACAATGGCTCCCTAACAGACATTCCCTACAAGGAACTAACAGTACGGCAGCGCATCAATCACCACTACGGACAGCAACATGAATACAAAAAGTAACCAAGAAATGTCAGATCCAAGTATATGTGTTATGCAGAGAAGTGTACGCACAGCTACAATGGTCCCCTAACAGACATTCCCTACAAGGAACTAACAGTACGGCAATGCATCAATCACCACTACGGACAGCAACATAAACATAACACACAACTGAAGGAACTGCTACCAAATTTATTCTATGTATCCTCCGATCTATGAAGTCCGGGAGTACTTGGCCATCAAATCTTGAGTTCGAGTCAACAAGCAATGACACAAGAAATATGACAAAGAGAGGCAGCATAAAAAATAAAAGTAGTAGAACAGAGCCAGGTATATACTTTATATTAAGAAGCAGAAGCACAGCTACAATGGTTCCCTAACAGACATTCCCCTTCCACCACTTTACAATGAAAATGTGGTGGGTATTTATAGCCCGAGTCCCTCCCGATTACATTAATGGGCACAAAGTCCCAGTCAAACATTAGCTGACAAAAGCGGCCGTGGAGCTGCTGATGCTGACCTTTGTCGGGCAGGACTGTACCTGCAACATGGTCTCCCTGGAGGCTGTACAGATACGTGGCAGCGCGTTAGGTAGAACTTCTCATCGGCAGGAATGCGGGTAGCTGAAGCAGGTAGAACCTCCAATCAGCTTTAAATGAGGCAGCTGGCATAAGTAGTGCAGCCCATGCTTGTCCTTTTGCTCGGCACGTCTTGGCTCGGATCCCAAAGTTGGACACTTGTCGGATGATGCTGCTTGACACGTGCCTGCCTTGAAAGGCAGTTTATCCAACTTCGCCCAGGATCTGAGCGCCATCGGGTTGCGCAGGCAGAAAACAGCGCAGTCGGGAAGGCCTTCATGCCTTGGGTGCATTTATGAGTTTATTTCCCTACTCTTTGTCAAAGGCGCACTCCGACTTCGTTGCGAAGTCGGGTTGCGCACAGGTGAAAGCTGATTTCTGCCGCCGTACGGACTTCGCCCTGGAAAGGGGCGCACTCCGACGTTGCGAAGTCGGACTTGCGCCCGACACTTAGTCATTTTCTGCCACTGCTACAAGGTGCGCCCGAAACGGGCGCACTCCGGCTTCGTTGCGAAGTCGGGTTGCGCAGAACACTTGTTCTTCCGGTTGATTACTGTCGCCTGCGCACTTTGCACTCTGCTGCGCTCCCAGCGGAGGCGCACTCCGACTTGTTGCAAAGTCGGATTGCGCCGACATTAGCCATTTTTGGGGCAACTCTGTCATTTTGAGATTGGTGAGGGGCTCAAGAGAAAGAGGGAAGAATGAGAATGTAGGGAAGAGAGAGAAAGGGAGAGAAGAGGAAGGGAAAGAGAGGAAGAGGGAAAGGGAAGAGCAGCTCTCTTACAAAACTGAAAACATTGCACCCCGTGCAAAATGTGGCAACATTTCTGGCGGCTCGCGGGGTGTCGAGCTCGCCTCGGCGCAAAGAATCCATGCCTTCATCCATTGGGTGCAGAGGAACTTACTTCCCACGCCTCTGCTGCTCTAGCCGTTCTCCTCGCGGCAAGCTGTTCTTCGAGATCCACTTCCGGCGTTGCCTCCTCGGATTCGCCTTCCGAATGCTCTCCGGCGCGGCACGCCTCGCAGATGCGCTTGTATGCAGCCTGGGCTTGGCCCCAGGCCTCTACTTCGAATGGTCGGCGGTCGGCAACTTCTTCTAATGCTGCGTGGAATGCGGCGACCGCGTGCAAGTCGATGGTGAGGTATCTTTTCCCAGCTCCTGGAAGTAGGAGTTGATCTTGCAGCACTTGGACACCATCTGGGTGACCTGACTTTCTTGAATTGGCTCGGTCCAGCTATCGATTTCAGCTGTGTCTGCCTCAAAGGACAGCCAATTCTTTTCACCTGCTCATGGGTGAGAAACTCACCATTCTCAACATAGGCCGGGCACCCTAGTTCAGAGAGAGCGTGAAGGGGAGCCAGACAAATGTCTTTTTCATGTTCGAATGCATCCAGCATTCGTCTGGCAACTCTCACCTCTTCTGCTTTCTTAAAATATTTATGCAAGGTTACCCTTGCATCTGCCCATTCTGCGGCGAATGAGGACATGGGGGAGAATTGGAGGCCATCGCGCTCGTGTTCTTGAAGTTTTATCGCCAGGTCCGGCCATTGCTTCGCACGGCGTTCGGCCTCCTCTACCACGGGCTTTCCACGGGCGAAACTTCTTGGATCCTGGATGCGAAATCCAGGACCGACATGGCTTTACACATGTGGGGCTTGCATCCCCACAACAAATCAACCCGCATATCTTTAAATTTGCTCTTTGAAAAGGCCATCGCTTGAGATGCTTTCTCTGCGGTTGCGCTGCCTGTTTCAAAGACTCCTGGAGGAGAAATCTGCTCCGGGGCTGCTCTTTTCCGTTGCGGCTTCTTGTGAGAAGCGGCCAGTGGGCTTTTAATTCATCTATTTCTCGCTGCGCCGATTCCGGTGCTCAGTGGACCTAGACAGGTCCTCTTCAAGCTGTCTTGTCTTGTCCTGCAACCGGAAAAGCTCTTCCTGTTCCTCCAGATTTTTGACAAGGAGATTATCCGCACGAAGGATTCCATGAATCTCGTATTGCGGGTGGATATCGTCAAAGCTCTTCTCCTTTTTCCGGAGCTCGTAGTCCGCCCTGGTCATTTCCCGGAGAGGCTTCTTCACTTTTGGAGTTATCTTTTCTGTCGTGAGCACTCTCCTCTCGAAGTCAAACTTGGTGCGCTTTACCGGGGCGGCTATCTCTTCAGGTCTCCTCCGCTTCAAGTTTTGGAGGAAAGAGATAGGATATTCTACGGCTCTTGTTGCCAGAGGCAAATCGTCCGTGTTCTGGAGATCGTCCATGAAGTCCGGTTCCCCCAGCCTAGGGTTCTGCTGTGACGTCTCTCCTACGGACAGGGAAATAGGAGGAACTGGAAGGACTTTGGAAGGAGCGGCCGCTTTTGAGGGCGACCGGGAAGTGGAGAGCGGAGCGGTTGATCTTGGAAGGGTTTCAAGCGGGCGAGGCGATGGATGCAGCGGTGAACGCGAGGCTTCGGCACTAACCACAGGTGAAGGGTTTGGGGTTTGACTCAGGGATAGGAAGGCGTTGGGGTCCTGAGCAAACTGGTCGAAAGAATGGGGGCCGCTAGAAGGCTGTGGAGATGGGGAGGAAGATGCGGCCATGGCTTGCTCGGATTGAGCGGGAGATGGAGTCGGAGTAGGGCCAGATGAGATCAGAGGGAGCGGGGCAGCGGACGTACCTGCGGGCTCCGCCTGAGCCGATGCTGGATGAATGTCTGCGGTTCTGGTTCCGGCGGCTGGCTCAGGACTATCCCGGAGAAACAACCTCCGGAGCGGGTGGAGAGCGGCTCTCTGCGGGCTCTGCACCGTCGGGCTAGGTCGCCTGACTCTCTCAACTCTCTTCCTCTTTTTCTTTTACGGAGCAATGGCTGGTTCGGAAGAAGGAGATGAAGTAGGTGCGGCGAGCGGATGTTCCCACGGTAAACTTGTACCGGGGTTTGACTTGCAGAAGACCTGCCGCGGCCGGTCCGCTCGCTGGCGGCGTTGGCGTCTTTTGTGCCTGAGGAGTCACCTCGGGCGTTGACTTGACTGATTTTTTCGCCTTTTCGGGCGCCACCTTGGAAGCAACAGGCTGCATTGGGTCCACTTGGATATCTGCTGGGCCCGCACTGGCAGTTGCAAAAGTGTACAACTGTTGGGAGGAAGACCCCCCTTATAACCCTCGAAGGGACCTCGGGGAACGTAATCTCGGAATGCGAAAGGCCGCCAGCTGTCAATGTCTTGGTCATATAGAGCTGAAAAATCATCATCAACGGCCAGATTCCTCTGATGGATTTATCGTGCTGCGTGCGGCACCTCATCTTCCAGCATTCAACAACTTTTTCTTTTGGCCAGTTAAGGCCTGCTAGCTTGGTGATGAGTTTCTTAAATCCCGGAGAAGAGAACTTGTGGTCCGGGTTTCGCTCGGGGTCATATGCTACCTCCTCGCAGTAAAACTCCTGCCACGGAGGCCATGCTTCCATCGAGTCAATCTCCCAGTCGAGGTCAACATGGACCACATCGCATCTGTCTTCGATTATATCCGCCGGGGGCAGATATGTGCAAACTTTCCCCTTATCCCGTATGGGTCGTACTTCCAGTGCTGCGGCAGCAGAATCAAGCCAATGTCAAAGAGCTCCCGCTCGAGATAGACATGCTGTCCTATCTCTGATATCTCGACGTTCGCCCAGGAAAGAGGATATTGAAAGATATGGCCCTTTTTCTTTCCCTGGCCGAACTCCTCTTCAACGTAATCCATCTGCCGCGCAACCTCCATCCCAAACTGATGATCCGTGCACCAGTAGGGCAGCAGATGAGGCTTGCCCTTGAATCCGTAGATTCTGACCACGATCCCCTACGTCAGTCTAAAAACGTCCTCGAGCTTGTGATTCAACAAATAGTTCGTCATTTCTGCGGGGGCGAGGGATCTCACCATCGCCGAAGACTGACATGACCAAGCCCGGAAAGTTGAAGTTGAACTTGTAGTAAGACCCTTTCCGGTATAGGTCATCCGTCCATTCATAGACGGGTTGTGGCTCTCCCTTCTCATTTACCTTCTTCAGGTTAGGGATCGGCATCCGGGAGTGCAAATGATACAAACATAGCCAAGCCAAGAAGGAACTGAATCGAAATTCAGTTGACTGCTTTTTCTGTAGCTTCACCAGGTTGGAGTGAATGGCGTATGCAAGCCAGTCCGCCCAGTCAAAGAAGATAGGGCGCTTCCCACTTTTCTGCGCTGCTGGTTCATAAGATTCTCCGCATAGGAGACATTCTGCCAGCGCTAGCTGGTACGGCCGTACCAGCTCGTCAGAGTCGCAGCCGAGGACCCACGCCAGAATGGTGTATATGTATTTACTTTGAAACCTTTCCGGGGGTATGGGGCCGGTTGGCCATTGTCCAGCTGCGAGCGGGGCGTTCGGCTACGAGTTGAGGAAATCCCTCATCCTTTTTGTGTGCGTAAAGCGCCCCGCTTGCTCGCCAAGATTTATCTTTCTGACAATCGTCTTTGAGTCATACTCCAACCACGGGCGAAGGCCGGTGGACGATCTCTTTGCGAAGTGCGAACAAGGGTTTCCGTTGGGTTGCAAATTTGTCGGGTAGGCTGGTCGTAATGTCGACAATTAGGTCTACCGGCTCCGGGCATTGATGGACGGGAGGGCACAAGAACCGAGAAGGTTCGACTTGTACGCCGCCCGAAATGGTGAGAGGGCGAAACTTTGTCAGCCCAATTTTCCACATTTATCCGCGGTTTAGTAAGGCTCATGGAAAACGAGCCGTCCTTGTACCCGGACAGGTAATTAACCGGTGGTGGTGGGGCTTGCCCACGTTGTACTTTCTTTGGCCGGGATTTTGACTTTTGATCCTGCGGCGTCTCACTCCTGAAAGCACTTGACTGCGGTAAATCTCCCAGTTCGCGCCCTTCGCTGGATTGCGCTGGCATTGGCAACTTTCCTTTGTCCATTCCTTCGAAACAGCAATAATTACGACTTCTGGACGTCTGCACAAGATTTCGCAATCCACGGGAATAATCTGCACGATTTGGCATGTCTGGGTGCATCAGACCCCCTTTTCTAGATAATGACAGCGTCATTAATGGTGCGCAGGAGGGGGTAGGTCGGCCGGCTAGTGAAGGCGTTATGTTTTTTGGTGGCCGCACAGGAGAACGTCTTGAAAGATGTACCCTGGTTACCGCGCCATGCTTCCTTGATTGCGTTTTCCTTGAAGGTTGCGCAATCATTAAATTTGACTTTGAACGTTGCGCCATGGCTGACGTCACTGCCGCAATCCGGGCACACTGCTCAAGAAAAAACCCCTTTGGGTTCGGAAACCCAACTTGCACAGCCGCAATGCGCCTGGCCCACGCTTGGAGTATTAATTTTTATTTATTTTTTTTAAACCATCAAGTGCGCCCGGAAACGGCAATCGGACTTCGCCCCAAAATGGGGCTCCCACCTCTCCCTTTCTTTCTGCGTGGGCGACCTCAATTTTGGACGAGGCTTCGGGCCCACTTAGGATTATTTGCCTTTTTCGTGACGGACCACTCGAGCTGCGCCTGGAAAACGGGGCGCGCTCGGACTTCGCCGAAGTCGGGCGATTCGACCGCGAAAGCGGGTGTATTCGGACTTCGCGCGAAGTCAGACTTCGCTCCAAAATCGAGCGCAGTCCGAACACTTAACTCCCTTCGCTGCTTCTTCTCCAACCGCGCCCTTTGGCCGGTGCGCAGCCCGACTTCGCTGCGAAGTCGGGTAGCGCACCGCCACTTAGCCGATTTTACTGCTTTCTCAGGCAGCTCCCTTCTACGAACTTCGCTCTTTCTGAGGGGCGACACCAGACTTCGCTGCGAAGTCTGTGTCTTCTCCTTTTGTCCTACTTGGGCTCTTAACAAATGGAAAAACTGAAAGCTGGAAAACTGTACATGCTGAAAAGTAAAATGCATAAGGGAAATTTGTACAAGGAAGGGCCCATTGGGCACCTTCAACAGCGGTAAATTTTCAAGTGGAACCCGTTAACGGGAATAGGTAGGAGCTGACCCTCCATATCCCGAAGTATGTAAGCGTTGAGCTGGTTCACCCGGGCAATCTGATAAGGGCCCTCCCAGAGGGCATCGAACTTCCCGTGGTTGCCCGGCTTCGCCTTCAATGAGTCCCACTTCAGCACCAGGTCCCCGATTTTAAAAACTCGGGCGGTGGTGCCTTTTGTAAACCAGCCTTGAGTGGCTTCAATATGCTTGGTGAAGGCCTGGTATGCTTTTCTCTGTCTTCCTCCAACTGCAAGAGTTGGCACAGTCTGTCATCCACCGGGTCTCCTTGCTCCTGTCTTCGTCCAACATCCATAGGGCAGGGATTTCGATGTGGGCTGGCATGACGGCCTCTTTACCATAGACGAGCGCATAAGGGGACGTTCTGATGGATTTCTTGAATGAAACTCTGTCCGCCCACGGCGCCCGGTTCAGGAGTGAATGCCAAGTCCGCTTGTTCCTGTCAATGGTCCTTCTGATGATCTTCAGGAGGTTCTTGTTAGTAGACTCGGCAAGGCCATTCCCCTGCGGGTAGTAATTAGAAGACATTTTGTGATAAATGCCAAGTTTGCCGGTGTACTCCGTGAGTACAGCGCCTGCGAACCCCGGACCATTGTCCGTTACAATTGACTCCGGAACCCCGAAGCGGGTAATCAGGCTTTCAAGGAACCCGATGACCGTTTCTTGGTCCGCGTTTTGGTTGGGATCACCTCTGCCCACCGTGTGAAGTAATCGATGGCTGTAAGAATAAACTTGTGTCCGACAGAGGAATTAGGCGAAATCACCCCAATGAAGTCTAGACCCCATTCTTTGGAACGGAGTCTCGGCTGAATCGGTTGAAGGGGCGGGGGTGCTTTTACTTTTACGCCGGCAAACCTCGGCATTGATCACACTTGGAGCAGACCGCATAAGCGTACGTCAAATAGAGTGGGCCAATAGTACCCGGCTCTAATTATTTTTAAGGCCGTAGGCCTTGCGGAATGATGACCTCCGGGCATCCCGGAATGAAAATCTCCGAGGACCACTGGGTGGTCGATTTCATGACGCACCGCAAGAGGATGCCGTCAATATTTTTGAAGTAAAGCCCCTCGGGGCGAAGAGTGTACTTGAGTGCACCTAGCCGAAATCTCCTTCGTTGTGAGGCGTTCGGGTGATACTGGACATCTTCCGGTGCAGAAATATCTCACCAGTTCATCTGTCCAATCACTCTCCTCCGATAAGGAGTTGGCTAGGTAGATGCTTGTCGTTGTGTCCTCCCACTTACAGGCGGAGATGCCGGCTACAGCGCTTCGGGCCAGCTCCGACACAAGGCTCGGCCTCTGATAAGCTTGGTGGGCCGCACTTCGATGTCGAACTCCTGGTTTTTGCAATCCATCCTGCTCTCTTGTGACCCGGCTCTCCTTGTATGATGAAGCTTCGAACGTCCGGGTGAATCACAAAGACGGTCGTTTTGCTCTGGGAGACAAAATGCCTGAACTTTCGGAGGGATTTCATGACCGCGTGAACCTGCCGCTCTATAAAGTTGTACTTTTCTTCATGCGGCTGAATCACTTGGCTCAGGAACGCTATGGGGCGCTCCTCGCCATCGTCTCCCTTCTGAGTTAGGACTGCGGCGTAACTTTCCGGTTCTCCCACCGCGTAGAGGATGAAGTCCTTGGAGTAGTCCGGGTTTATCAACAACGGAGCTTGCGCAATTCGAGCCTTGATTTCCTCGAAGGCTTGCTCTCTCGCATCAGTCCATTCGTAAGTTGTATCTTTTTTCAGCAGTTCGGCCAAAGGCTTGATCACCTGTGCGAAGTCCGGGATGAACTTCCGCACGAAGTTAATACGGCCGAAGAAGGACTGCAGCCCTTTTTATCGATTGGGGCTGGCAAGCGAAGGAGGGCTTCTGCTCTGTCAGGGTCAATGGCGAGGCCTTTCTCGGAGATGACATGTCCCAGCAGCTTACCTTCTTTTACCGCGAAGACAGACTTCTTCGGGTTTATAGAAATACCGAATTCTCGACACCTCTCAAATATTTGCCGCAGGTGGGAAACATGATCCCCTCTTTGGTGAGAGAAAACAGTCATGTCATCAAGGTAGATGACAATGATCTTATTGAGCAGCTCTGGGAAGGCCGGGTCCATGGCCCTTTGGAATGTGGCACCGGCATTGGATAAGCCGAAAGGCATGCGGCGATAGGCGAACGTCCCCCATTTGGTGGTGAACGCCGTTTTATCTTGGTCCTCATCCCTGACCCAAATCTGGTTGTAGCCGGAAAATCCATCTAGAAGTGAGAATCTCTGGGCTCCAGCAACGATGTGTAGAATTTGATCAATTTGGGGAAGCGGATAGTGGTCCTTGAGGGAGGCCTGATTCAGGTTTCTGAAGTCGACACAGAGACGGATGTCGCCATTCTTCTTCCTCACAGGCACCAAATTCGCGACCCAGGATGAATGTTTGATGGGGTAGATGATTTTGGCCTCCAGCATCTTCAAGAGCTCGGCTTTCATCATGGCCTCAATTTTCGGATTTACGGCCCTCTTCTGTCGGAATGGCTTGGCGCCATCCTCTAGCTCAATGGTATGCTGGATTACATTTCTGTCATACCCCTTCAAATCCTCGTAGCACCAGGCCACGATGTCGGGGAACTCTCGGCACAGTGATCTGATCTGCTCAAGTTCCTCCGAAGTGCAGTCTGTCCCGACCTTGATAGTTTTACCAGGTTCAAGTTCCAGGTCGGCATACTGCTTCGGGTCTACTTTGATCCTATGAGATATAGCTCTGTCATTACGATCAAATAGACTCTCCAATGTAATCAGTCCTTTTGGGACATGATTATTTTTTAACTGTATCAACCCCTCATATTGCTCGTCATCAGGGTCTCTACTCTCGATTGAACCTGCTTCATTTACCAAAAATGTGACGATCTCCTCGTCACAATCGAACACCTGCCAGTGGGTGTCCTTATCAGGCACAGAAGGCCTGTAAATAGTGCGAACCGGCTTCGGTTTACGGACAACGTCGTCGGCCGGAACGTGCCGGCTCCAACGAGACGCGGAATGTCGGCGTGTTTTTTTTCTCACGCGATATCGCCTTGACATTCAACGAGTCAAACGACTCCATCAGGTCCCACACCCGGTTGCGGTACGCCTTGAGATAGTGCTTTTTGGAGGCGCACTTGTTCGTAACTTGGTGACACACCAGCTCCGAATCTCCAAAGATCTGCAGGTGTTTAATCCCCGACCTCTCCGCCTTTCGCAAACCCAAGCACAGGGCTTCGTACTCCGCCGAGTTGTTAGTGCAACTCCGGGCCAACTTTGTAGGTATAGTCCTTACGGATCCCGGTCGGAGAAACCAGAAGCACCCTGCACCGGCGCCATTTTTGCATCGCGCGCCGTTGAAGAAAAGCTTCCACAGCTTCTCAGGTGTAGGTCCCACTTCCTTTTCAGTTGACTTGTCAAGCCTCTCGGGCTGTACAACGGTGTAACAGACCTGCTCTGTCTCAATTACGGCATTGAAATCCCGCAAAGAGAACTCATCTTCGAGTTGTAGCACTTCGAGGGCTTGCTCCGTCGGCTCTACCGTCACCAGTTCTTCCTCAGTCAGCTGGACCATGCAGTCCGAGCTCTTCTCAGGGTATCTTCTCTACTAGGAAGGTGGAAGGCTTTTCATTGAAGATTTTCAGTCTCCTTCCTTTGAAGGGCACTTCCATGTGTGAGTAGTCTAGAGGCAGGGTACCCGCCCGGCTGCGGTGAACTCCCGGGAGAGACACATGCCGAAGTAGGGAGCCAGTCAACAACCACGACCTCTTGGATGACCACGATGTCGAGAGCCTTATGCGGCCGAATAGGGATGTCCTTTATGACACCAACTGTCTTGACGGGGGTGCCGTCTAATTGCGGCACGCCTTGGCTGCTCCTTGTGTACTCCATCCCGATCTCGTCGCGACGGCTTTCGGCATAACGGTCGTGGAAGCGCCGAGTCCACCATGCGGTTGTGTACTATGTGCCCTTGCATCCGTAAAGACGAATAGAAGGGAGGCGGTCTGTTCTTCCCGGTGGTGAGGCTATCGGAGGTTGAACCGGGACAGCGGGCTGTATCCTTGCCGTTCTTCATGTTTTGAGAGATTCTGCGAGATCCACTGGCACTGGGAGCGAGAAGAGCATCGTACATGCGATTCTAGCGGGTGTTCTTTTCAACTCGTCTACTATCTTGTAGCCAGGGTGCTAGCTCCTTCGCTTCTTTTGCCGGCTCATACTTCGTCCGGTGCTTTGGGTGGCCTCAACTCTCCTCTCTTGGTCGGAGACGGGTACCTCGACTTCTCCTGTGCTTGTTCTTTGGTTTTAGCTGGAGGTTGAGGTACGGGAGCTTTAGCCGAAACTAGAGCTGGAGCCGCTCTAGCTATGGGAGGCTTGGCTGGAATAGGGGTTGCCTTTACCGGAGTAGGCTTGGTTGGAGCTTTGTCTTTGGATGCCTTCTCCTGGGGTGTGTGGGGCCACGGCCGCTTGTATGGTGGCAGCCCAACGGGCTGCGCCTTTTCTCTTCTGGCATACACCTGCAAGGGCTTGGCAGCATCTGCAATTTTCTTTTCTTCCTTGGCGGGCGGCACTAGATTTTCCTCTGGGAGGGCAAAGTTGGCTTCGCCGTCCGGGATCATGTAGAGTTCATCGTCCTCCATGGCGTTGCCGACCAAAGTCTGGATGTAGTCTTGGTGCAGTGTGCAGTCATCCTCCGAATGCGGGTCATTGCACGTAGTGCACCAGTTAACCTGGTCAGAAGGACCAAGTTGGTCTTCTATAGCAGCATTTCTCGGAGGCGGACGCCTCTGCGGTTGGTGCTCTGGAGGTTTGTCTTTTGTCAGTGCCGAGGGCGGATATGGCCTCCTAGGAGCGAGGTCCATCCGGGCCTGCTTCTTCTTCAGAGCGGTCATGTCATTGGACATGGCATGATAAACTGAGGCCAAAGCCCGTACCTCCTGGAGGATTGTATTACGAATGTTATTGTCAGGAGGCGGCAATTGTGCCGGTGGAGGCAATGCGGCTAATGGAGGAGGATTGGAATAAGGTGCGTATTGCGGGGAGCGAGGAGTCTTGGAAAATGCGGAGGAGGAGGCGGGTGAGGATAATGCAATTGCGGCGGGCCGTAAGGAGTTACGACCGGCGCCGGATTCCATTGCTGCTTGGGGTTGCTGCCCTGATGTGGACGGCGCACCACCGAAGGCGACGGATCTTCGGGATGCAGGGAAGTCGGGATGAATGGGTTCCTGCACCCTGGACGGGAGTGCCGATGGAAATGATATCCGCTTCAGCTTTTGGGCAGCCTCGTACGGAGCGGAAACGAGTCTATTACGGCAATCTTCAGCAGCAGGCATATGTCTGAGTTGAAGGATCTCAGGTAGTAGTGAGCAGCCATGCCGGTGAAGGCCGAAGTTCACGAGGTACCCGTTTCCAGGATCTCGCAAACCTGATGTTAAAGTCAGACACCTCCTCTTGAGGGTGTCTCTGGATACTAGGGCCCGATGCGGCAAAGAAGTGGGGTCAGCGGACTCGTTGCATCCTTTCACGAGCCTTACGGCGAGCTAGGGCCACCTCTGTGATAGATCCCTCTGGCAGCGATCTCCACCAGTAGAGAAGCTTTCCCCTTAGGGAAAGGGCCGTCGAGACGGGTCTTCACACTCTCGTCAGTAATGGAGTGCAATGCGGCCGGGGCAAGGATGTCCTGGATGTGCTCGTACGCCGTCTTGCCGTAGCCGTCGTACGTAGGGATGGACTTTAAGGCAGCGGGGGCACAGCTTGCTGTCCGACCAGGGCCAAGGGCCCCGTAGAGTCCACCGCCGGGAAGAGATCATCATCATTCTGCTGCTGGGCAGCCATTTCTTCTTCTTCTCCTCCGTCGGTTGTATACTCAGTGTCGGTACCTTCGAGGATGTAGATTCCTCTTCTTCCTCGGCCTCTTCTATTTCGTTCTCAGCTCCTCCGACCTCGGCTTCGGCTTCTTCTTGGATTTCAGCCTCGGCTTCGTCAACACGAGCTTGGCGATCGGCCAGCCTGATATTTTCGCCTCGAGCGTTGATATCTAGTTCGTAAAAAGCAGGCGGGTTTCTCGGATCCCTTGCTCGCCACCTTCTCGTTTGCATGAAGGTGCTAGGACCGGTCTTTCGGACTCAGAGGATATGTTCGTGCAAAGTCGCCAGGTGTTCTGATTTTGAACAACAATGAAGCGAACACCGGTGCTTCGATTCTGTTTGGGGGTGGGAAACTTCCTTGTCCCACTGGATGTTCGGAATGAACTGTCGGCCGAGTGAACACGAGCTTGAGAATTTTCAAATGTGGGACTCCGGGTCCCACCGGGCGTGCCAGAGCTGTTGGTTACGAATCTGCCATGAGGAAAGGATTTTGTGTTAACGCGCCCAGATTCGCCCACCAGCTTGAAAGGCCGGAAGGAAGGAATGCCTTCCGTGCCAATCTCCGGAGAAGGCCGGCTCCTGTGGGGTTTTATGGTTTAAGATGAGAGTGCAGGAAAGAGATAAAAATGCGGAAAGAATTTACAAATGTGATTGGAGTTGGGTGGGGGGAACTAACAGTACGACAACACATCAATCACCACTACTTATTGCAACATAAATACAAAGCATAACCGAAAGCGCAAAATCTAAGTATACTTTTTATATAAAGAAGTGTACGCACGGCTACAATGGCTCCCTAACAGACATTCCCTACAAGGAGACTAACGATGACGGCAGTGCATCAATCACCACTACGGACAGTAACATGAATACAAAAAGTAACCAAGAAATGTCAGATCCAAGTATATGTGTTATGCAGAGAATTTGTACGCACAGCTACAATGGTCCCCTAACAGACATTCCCTACAAGGAACTAACGATACGACAATGCATCAATCACCACTACGGACAGCAACATAAACATAACACACAAGTGAAGGAGCGCTACCTAATTTATTCTATGTATCCTCGATCTATGAAGTCCGGAGTACTTGGCCATCAAATCTGGAGTTCGAGTTCAACAAGCCATGACACAAGAAATATGACAAAGAGAGGCAGCATAAAAAATAAAAGTAGTAGAACAGAGCCGGGTATATACTTTATATTAAGAAGCAGAAGCACAGCTACAATGGTTCCCTAACAGACATTCCCCTTCCACCACTTTACAATGAAAATGTGGTGGGTATTTATAGCTCGAGTCCCTCCCGTTACATTAATGGGCACAAAGTCCCAATCAAACATTAGGCGACAAAAGCGGCCGTGGAGCTGCGATGCTGACCTTTGTCGGGCGGGGGTCACTGCGGCATGGTCTCCATGAAGGCTGTACGGATACGTGGCAGCGCGTTAGGTAGAACTTCTCATCGGCGGGAATGCGGGTAGGCTGAAGCGGGTAGAACCTCCAATCGGCTTTAAATGAGGCGGCTGGCATAAGTAGTGCAGCCCATGCTTGTCCTTTTGCTCGGCACGTCTTGGCCCAGATCCCAAAGTTGGACACTTGTCGGATGATCTTGCTTGACACGTGCTGCCTTGAGAGGCAGTTTATCCAACTTCGCCCAGGATCAGAGTGCCATTGGGTTGCACAAGCAGAAAACAGCGCAGTCGGGAAGGCCTTCATGCCTTGGGTGCATTTATGAGTTTATTCCCCTACTGCACTTTGTCAAAGGCGCACTCCGACTTCGTTGCGAAGTCGGGTTGCTGCAGTGAAAGCTGATTTCTGCCGCCGTACGGACTTCGCCCTGGAAAGGGGCGCACTCCGACTTTGCTTGCGAAGTCGGATTGCGCCGACACTTAGTCATTTTCTGCCGACTGCTACAAGGTGCGCCCGAAACGGGCGCACTCCGACTTCGCTTGCGAAGTCGGGTTGCGCCAGAACACTTGTTCTTCGGTTGATTTCTGTCGCCTGCGCACTTTGCACTCTGCTGCGCTCCAGCTGGAGGCGCACTCCGACTCGCTGCGAAGTCGGATTGCTCTCGACACTTAGCCTTTTTCAGGGCAACTTCTGTCATTTTTGAGATCTGACTGAGGGGCTCAAGAGAAAGAGGGAAGAATGAGAATGTAGGGAAGAGAGAGAAAGGGAGAGAAGAGGAAGGGGAAAGAGAGGAAGAGGGAAAGGGAAGAGCAGCTCTCTTACAAAAACTGAAAACATTGCACCCCGTGCAAAATGTGGCAACAGGACCCACACCCCTCTACAATCATAGCATAAAATAAAGAGTTACATATGGATTTGCTTATATATCCCATTTCCAACGAAAGAGGGTCGATCTCACATTCAAAATTCTTTTGATCTCTAAAGATTTACATTGAAGTACAAGATCTGAGATCCCTGCCTTTAGGGGAATCCCTCTGATTTCAAGAGAAATTTTTGTGCTCTGAGGCACATTTATAGCTTCAAAATTAGCCAAGTCTAAGCCTTGCACCAAAATCCTACTTGTTATCATAAATGTCGTCCTCCCCTAGTCATAGCTATTTACATTGAAAAGCAAATCTGGTATACCTAGCCTATGTATTCTACATCAATGATCCATGCTTAATTGATAATTTCTAACTTCTCAATTCTAGTTCAACAACCTGCAAATCAACTTCATTCATACTCTGCTTCTTATGCCTTATCCATTGGGATGTTGAGTCTTAAATGTTCAAGGGAGTTATCTTTTTCTTAGATTTCGATCTAGCTTTGATCCGTTAGGTTCAGAATCTTGTACCTTGAGATAAGTGATTTTTGACAAAGTTGCAAGTGTCGACTTTAAAAAAGGATGGCCCTTTTCAATTCTTAATTCAAGTCCTTGTAGGATTTGTTACTTCGATATGCTCCTCCATTCATCATGGCATATTACATTAGAATTGTTGCCTATATCTATCCTCCCCTCTAAATTGGTCAATGTCCTTGTTGATTGCATCTTAGCTCCTTGAGGATCAGGTTGCCATGTAGGAAGAAGAACGTGAACCCTCATCAAATCAGAAGTTTGCACATTAAGGGCATCATAATTCTCCTTCAATGACATTACACTATTCACAAACTATTACCACAGAGTCTCCATTCCCTCAGGGCCTTCCTCATCCAAATCAATTTACTGAGTGTAGTAGTCCCTACAACCTAAACTACAACTGCCTCTTGAGCAATCTTATCCCTTGTTTCATTCTCTGTCTCTTCTCCATCTTGGCTAGTTGCATGATCACTTGTATTTGTCTTAAGTGCAATGTCCATGGCATCTTAAGCATCCCCATCAAAAGCAACTTCTATGCCGACAATCTCCTATGCCATCTCATCCCTCGTAGTCTCATCATGCAAATTTTTCCTTGTCTCTTGCTACAATATGATGGTCTTCTGCTACGCATCCATGTTCCCTGCACAACTAGTTCTTCCTAAAGAACTGTATGCACAACCCCTTCATCCTATTGCACACTTTGTGTACTTTCACCCATTTGCCTTACTGTAACTTCTTGCACGTTAATTTGCGGAGTAGCAAGTGCAACTTCACTCCCCCTATACCGTTTGATCACCTTATGCATCTTAATTCTTCTATACAATTTGATTTACTTGCAACCTGTGCACTACTACCTTGGGCAATATGCTATGGGTGTGACCTACCCCTTGAGCAGTCATTTTTCTGTGAGGATGGTTTTTGAGGGGGATGTTTTTTGTGGTGGGTGCTTCCAAAACTACTCCTCTGCCTCTTTCTTATCCCTTTTGTCATCGATATCTTATTCCTTTTCCTCAAGGGAATCTTCCTTATCTTCCTCTACTTCTTTTGAGGTCTTTGCTATTTTTGCTAGCATGATGACCTTTCTCTTCTTCCGTGTTTCATGGGCATGAGCATGTTGTAGACAGGGGTGAGTACATTCCCGGGGTAAGGGATGATGACAATCAGGATGGCTAATCACAGACCTTAGGCAATATGTGTTTCACTAGGCCAAGTCTAGACGTCAATGGGTCAGACGTCTAAGTGCACTATCTAGACGTCAAAGGCTAGACGTCTAGGGACTAGACGTCACAAGCTAGCCGTCACAGGCTAGACGTCACGGGCTAGCCGTCACAGGCTAGACGTCTGGGGACTTAGGGTAGACGTTCAGGGTTAGACGTCTAAGGTTCAGGTTTAGACGTCACAGGCTAGGAGTTAGACGTCTAGACGTATGGTGCAAGGTTAGACGTCTAGTGTTAGGGGCTAGACGACTAACCGTCTGACGGATGGCTCAGACGTCAAGGTCTAGACGTCTACAGTAGGTTTTCTCCAGTCCGCCACACCTGCAGTTGCAACACCCTGTGCTCGTCCTTGCTGCTGCATACAACCTGCAATCAATCGTCAAGATAAACCCTGCAACATCACCAGTCAGTGCTATCTGCAACACAACCTGCAATCACTTGGAAATCTCACAACATCACCACACACAGAACAAGTATTCCATACAAGAGCATTGGCATTATGAGCAAAATGATGATGATCTATACAAGTTTGAATGGGGGGTATAAATAGGGGGGCGAAGTAGTTACTGCAACTACTTCGCCTCCAACCACCCAACCGTTTGCCTTAACCACTTGTTAGACGTCTAATGACATTTGCTAGACGTCTTGACTAACTAGACGTCTAATCCTAGACGTCTTGCCTAGTTAGCCGACTAACACAATTGACGGTTGTTTTTGTCTCTAGTGCTCTATGTACGTAATCAAGCCTTCAACATTCATTGGCTGATTTTACAATTTTAATAAGACAACATAACAACATAGCATTCCAAAATTGCTATTTACAATCAAAATTGTTTGGACATTGTCGTCAACCAGTTCTTCATGGTTTGTCTTGCTTAGAACTGTTGTCTACATCTATCCTCCCCTTCGAAGAAGTCGATGTCCTCAACGACTTTCTCCGTTCAGTTTGAGGGGTGTCAGCATCCGTGGGTACTGGGTCTTGTGGTATGGTGGCTTGAAACACTTTCTGGTACTCCTGAAGTTGGGCCTGCATGGCCTCACGTTCTTCCTTGAGCCTCTGGGAATACTTGTAATATTTGGCCCATTCCACTCCCAAAGCGTTAGCACGCTCTTCAGTCTGCTTGAGACTGGATAACAGTTCAGCCTCCCTTCGCAGGAAAATTTCTTTCATGCGCTGTTCTGACACTGAAGGAGCAGGTGTAGCTTTTTGTGCTAACTGTTGTTGTGCCAGTCTCAATTCTTCCTTTAAGGCTGCCTGTTCTTTTTGCCAACTTTCCTTTTCCTGTTTCCAAGCACGCTCCTGTTCACTCCTGTTAGCTGCAAATGCCTCTGTTTGTTTGATTAACAGTTCCTTTGCCCTCTTGAGCTGTGAGACATCAGCTTCCAACTGGGAAATTTGCTCATCCTTTTCCTCCAGTTGAGTGGTCAGGTCCTGTAAGTTCTGTGTTAGTCCCTGCATTTCCTGTTTGATTGCATCCATCCGTGCCATTCCTTGCTCTAAGAGGCTATCCTTTCTCTCCACAGTTTCATAGGCAGCTTGTAATTCATTCTCCACTGCCTGCTTTGCTGAGTGCACACACTTAATCCCTTCTCCTAGCCAACTCAACAAATGTGCAAGGAAATTCAGTTGTGTATACATTGGCAGTAATTCTGCACTTGTGAGCCTTGCTCCACAGGATGCTGAGGAGGATTAATACTGTGGTCGTAGACATACACCTGTGCTGTCTCCAGATAGAGGTTGGGCGTCTTTTCAGGCAACTGTTCAACGCCTTCCATTGTCTTCAAATGGGCAGTGACCAAGGTTGAGACGCGTATATGCTGGAAATGTCTTTACGCCAAGGTCCTTGTGCCACCCACTTCACCAATCGGTCCAAATCGTCCTCTATCATGCCTTGCCACTTCTTCCATTGACCCATACATGCAATTTCAAATTGCAAGCGTAAACTATCCATAATGCCTCCCAATTTTGCAAAACAGTTTACTGCTTGTTGATCCATGGAATCTGATGGGTCCATGAAGTTGGGCACCTGCACAAGAAAATATCTGGACCAGGTGTCCTTTTTTTTCTCCTCCAGTACTACTTCTTTCCCTTTATCTGATCGATCAACAGTTGGCCTATCTGCCTCCTCTGTGGCTACTCCAGGTTGTACTGGAACCTGGCTGTTCTGGCCTTCCTGCTGCTCCAACTATTGAAGATCTATTATTTGTGGGGGTTGTTCCCCTTCTCCTGTGGGGATTTCTATTTCTCTTGACACCTCTCCCTCCTCTATGACAATGGGCTTGTCTGCCTCGCGTGCCAATCGTCCTGTATCCGGTGGTAGGCCCTCCTCTACCCCAGGATTATTACTTGCTCCCGGATTACTTGTGTCGGTTGATTCTTGAGCTACTGCTGCAGCAAGCATTTCCTCCAGTGAAAATGTGCTCAATGTGTCTGCTAGTGAAGTTGGTCTCACCAAAGATTCCCCAATTGGTTCGGGTGAACCTGTACGAGTCCAAAAGTCAGCCTCTGCCAAATAATCCGTAGGTCCAATCCGTGCAGCCGTGCTGGTTCCGGTTGTCTGCTCATGAAGAACTGAAGGTATGGCAAAATCCACTTCCTCCCTCTGTATTGGTTGTTGTTGCTCCCGAGCACGAGCTGCCTCCAAATTCTGAGCTATTTTTTGTAGTGCTTCCTGGGAGAAAGCTGGGGGTGGTTCATCAAATCGCCCTTTCTTCTTCTTCTTCGGTTTGGGCTCTTCTGGGGATTGGGCAACCTTCTATTTTTGTGACTTCTCCTCCCTGACTTGTGCCACTGCAGTATCCTCCCCTTCTAAAGCGGCCACCAGTTTCTCTTGGTGCGGCTTATGTGATATCTGTTTTACGCGGGCCTTCTTCACTGGTGTCGTTTTCTTTGTTGGTTGAGCATCCATCCACCGACAGATAGATGGTGCTAAGTCAGGTAGCTTTCTCGAAGAATCCAAGTCCAGGATCTGTACTCCAGCTCTAGTAGCTGCATCCAAGAGCAATCCAATGGCATGAAATGCCATAGAGAAGTTCTTCGTTGTTCGCATCAGGAAATCCTGAATACGAAGCGACAAGTGTGTTGCCCAATCATACGTTGTTCCCTGCTCCATCCCTTGCAAGTACGGAATTAGCCAAATAGGGAGATCTGAACTGCGTTGTTCTCCTAACAATCTGGCCATGATGACATTCATTATGACCTCCAATCCTTTATTCCTCAGTTGTGTTTGTTTGATCCCTCTTCCGCCATGAGTGCCTAACATAGCATCCACCTCTTCCTTTTTCAAGGTTGTGACACTCCTGATTAATTTCGGTGTTTTCTTGGAATCCACTCTTTCATTCACCACTGGGTTACCCTTCCGTGGAAGTCCAAATGTGCGCTGAAATGTTGTAGGAGAGAAATCAACCACCAATGTGTGATTCCCCACCTGCACTCGGCTGATGTTCTTCTCTTCATCATACGTTTCCAGCATCTGAAGCAGGTATTCTTTGAAAAACTCCTTGTCAAAGTTGGGAGCTTGCAAAATGAAATGCACCCCTGCTTCTTTAATCTTTGCTCGTGTTGGGTTATCTGCTGGTGCCTCCGCCCACCATTGACGACAAAAATCACCCGTTGGGCTTAACTAGGTAATTTCGTCAATAGGGATTGGCGCTTTGCTACTACGGTGGATTTCCTTGTTTTTGCGAGTAGCAATCTCAACTGCCTCTCTTCGACTTCGAACCTGTTCTTTGTTCGGGATTTCAATCTGTCCGCGCATCCCATGCTCCTGTTGATGCCTCAATATTTAAGCTACCATTGACTCAAGTTTAGGTTCTGACCGGAATGGGGTCTTGCCAGATTTTTGGTGTACCATTTGCCTTATCAATTCCCCTCCTTTATTCCTCAGTTCCACACTTTGCCTAATCCTCTTGGATGCCAAATGTCTTTCGCCAGATGTCAATCCCGTCCGCCTTGTCCAACTCGACGTCACCCTGTTGCAGACGTTGACTCCATCTATTACGTCGGACGTCTTCTCCTCCTCACTGGACGTCTGGTTGCCGTCATACGTCAACTTCTTCTGTCGGATGTCTACCTGCCATCAGACGTCAGCTTCTTTTGTCAGATGTCTACCTGTCGTCAGACATCGACTTCCTCTGTTGGACGTCTACCTGCTGTTAGACGTCGACTTCCTCTGCTGGATGTCTATCTACGGTCAGATGTCTCCTTCCTCTGCTGGACGTATACCTATCATCAGATGTATACTAGCCGTCTGACGTCTTCTGCCCTAGACGTCTTCAACCGTCTGACGTCTTTCGTCTTAGACGTCTTCTGCTCTGCCTAGACGTCTTTTGCCCTAGACGTCTATCCACCGTCGGTCGTCCTCTGCCCTAGACGTCGTCTCGATGCCCTAACTTGCGCCGTCAATTGGATTGGAGATTCGCCCTTGCATTTGCATAGAAAAATCAATTCTTCTCCACAAAGTAAGTGACGGCCAAGTCATTCACGACTTATGGCATCTTGTCCTTCATCTGGTTGAGCAAAACTTGGTGCGCTCGAACCGTTCTCCTCTCCGTCTAGGCGCTCACGTCTCCTTCGCATTTCTCCTCTTCTCTCCTGCACAATGAAAGCGATATGCAAAAATGCTTCTACTCCCCTCCTTTTATAGTTGCTTGGTCGTTCCCAAAACCGTTGTGCAACCGCCACCTTGCAACCACTTCCTTGCATGCGCGCCACCTCGTCTAGGTGAGACGTCTAGGGTTTTAGTTTATCTTTTTCACTTTTTGTCTTATTTACTTTTTGTCTTTTTCTTTTATTTTGACTTTTTCTTTTCTTTTTGACTTTTTCTTCTTTTTATTTTATTTTTATTATTTTTTTCAAAATTGCCTTGCGCTTTTTCTCACCGTCGTCGGGTAAAACGCATGGACAAGCCAATACGTATTTCCCATGCTTCTGACGTCCTATTATCTTGATGACGGCTACTTCCTCCGAAACTGCTGAAGTCATCATCATCGTCGGTTTTTGCTCTTTCTGCCGGTTGACGTCTTCGGCGATTATTCCGTCTTGGGGGAGTTTTTGGTCGTGACTGCTGCTGACGCCTTATAGTGTTTCTCGGCACAATACGCCAATCTGGTCGTTCTGCTTCTTCTGGCTGATGTCGTGTTCCTGGCTCACAAGTCTGGTAGTTATTGACTCGTCGTCTATCATTATTAACAACTGCTGATCAGCTGCCCAACGTGTCTGTTCCATCCATTCCTCTACTAGGTGTATTTCTCCTTCTTTCGGATTATCATTATTGTGATCCAGGTGTTCAACTACGTCTGCCAAGTGTCTACTGGCCAAATTTGGACGTGTATCGTCGTCTTCTGGACGGGTAGGCTCTGTCTCCCGTGAAATCCGTTCTGTACTTCCATCAATGCGTTGGATAATTATGCAGTCATCCAAATAGTGGAACCTCTCCCCTTCTTGCACCTGTTGATCAAGTTCATTTTGATTGGGTTGTTATTGTCTTCGTTGCCCCCTATTTTGGTGGGGTCATCTTGCTCTTGGGCCTCTTCCTCGGCCTCTGTCATTCCCTGCAACCACCCTTTCTTGATCCCTTTATCCTGGATTAAAATCTCTATCCCAGGTTCCTCTCCTCTCCTGAACCTGGTTACTGCGTCCTCGACCTCTTTTCGATTGAATCTCCCTAGTGTTGGGCTGCCTAACTCCTAGATGCTCGAGATTCGATCGGTCCCTTAGTCGTTCCTAATGACGTCTTCGGTTCCTACGAGCTCGTTGAGGTGGACCAATTGGTCTGTTCTCAGGAGCATGTAGTAATGGGTTGGCTTGGACTAAGTTCTCAGATGGTCCTTGCGGTCCAATCTGAGAACCAGTCGACCTATGGGTAGCCGAAGGGGAATTTCTTCCTCTCGAGCTATCGGGATGGAGGTCAACCACGCTCCTCCCTTGGTCAGGTGATCTCAAAATTCTTGACGGTCTTCCGAGAGTACCTAAGTTATCTCTACTATGGGCTTGGTTTATCAGTTGTGCTCTTGTTTCTGGTGGATGGTGTAAATGCGCAGGTGTTAGTTGGTGCAAGATTCTCAGCCTCCTATCGGCCCTTATCAGCCTTCGTCTCCATCTTGTTTCCTCAAAGTGTCATTGCATGGCACAATGAGTTAAGTTTTCTTGATATTCTTCTGAGAAGGTTGAATCGGTGCTTGAGTCATTTCCTTCTCCTGTCATGTTCATTGGCCATTCTAAGGTTTCTTGAACCCGTTGCTGCAATCTTCTTACTTCTCTTCTGTGTTGTCGTAAGTCAAGTGCAGCCATCCGATACCTGGCTACCTCTTCCCATTCTGTTGGACGTCTCATGGCTCCTACATATGGTGTTCTCCATCTATGAGGTGGTTGGTATCGTGTCCTCATTCATTTCCCCATTGTACTCATCTTGTGGGCTTAGTGAGTCATCATCTTCAATTACGTGTGCAGTTTCCATAAATCTGACTCCTGCTTGTCGACTGTGAATTTCATCTCTTTGTCTCCTACGTTCTGGGTTAGGACTGGCATATGGTACATCAGGAATCCATGGTAGGTTCTCGTCACTACTTGATTCGTCCAACCAACCTCTAGTTTTTGGTTTTTCTGGTACTGTCTCGACATCCTTCCATATGATTGCTACCATTTCCTCCCTGCTCATTTGGTGTTTGGCAGTCGAACTTTGTCCTACTTCCCATACCCTAGGTCTTTCTGGGGATTCTCTCATCTCTTGATGGTTCACTGAATCCGAGCTTGAGGACTCTTCCGAATTAAGCACGATTTTTAATGTGGCTGAAGAACTCCTAGAGCGTGCATCTATTGCTATTTCCTTTCCCCTTCTATTTTCAACTAGGCTTACTGTTTCAATATCTCCCTGCTCTTCTTCTGCTAAGGAGAATAGACTACTCTCTGAAGAGTTACCCATTGCACTTCCTCTTAGTTCTCCTTGTTCTAACTCAGCCCATTCCACTTGGCATGCTTCATGTCGTTCATTCATCCGTTGCATTATCGTGTCCAACTCCTGAATCACCTGCTCTCGTAGTTGGTTATTATATTACCTCAAGGTTTCATATTCTTCTTGCAACCTTTGTGTCTCCAACCGCATTTGTTGCAGAATTTTGGCTCCCTCTCCTTCATGTTCTTCTTCTTCTTCTTCTTCCGAAACTTCTTGTAGAGCGACCTCCGTCAGAGCTCGGAGTCGGTCTTCCTCATTGTCATTTGGAAATTGAACGTGTAGCTGCAACCTTCGCTGCTCTCCTTGTCGAGGTTCTAACTCCCTTCGTTCAATTGTTGGTCCTCCTTTAGTCCCAAATAACCAATCCAGGTTATGAGTTTCCTCCTCTCGAACAACACTACTCTGCTCGTCATTTTTAGGGGATTGTATTCCTGGATTTACTTCTCCTGTCCTTGTTTCGGAAGTTCTTGATTGCTCCAAGTTGATCATATTCACCTGGGCATGTGGCTTATATACCTTCAACTTAGAACCATTGATTACCTCAGGGCATAGTGTTCCATCCAGTTTTCTCAGTTTCACTGCCCCATTCTCGAGTACTTCCTCCACCTGGAAGGGTCCAAGCCACAGGGTTTTCAATTTCCCTGGCTTGAGTTCTCTCTTACCATTGTATTTGAGAACTAGTTCACCAGCCTTGAGATCCATCTTTTGGAGATGCTTATCATGCCAGAATTTCCTTCTTTTCTGTGCGATCTCCGTTGCCCATTGTGCCATTACCCTCTTTTCATCCAACTGTACCAATGTTGTCAGTCGCTCTTGAATGCTTTCTTCGTCATTCAGCCGATTGTCGACTGCCACCCTTAAACTTGGCACAAGGAATTCAACTGGTACTACTGCCTCCTGTCCGTACATCAGTTGAAAGGGTGTGTGGTTCGTGGTGGGCTTGAAGGTGGTTCTATATGCCCATAACACTACTGGTAACCATTCCTCCCAGTCGGCTCCTTCTACTCCGCATGTCTTGTACATGATTGAAACCAGGATTTTATTTGTCGCTTCCGCCTGCCCATTTGCTCTGGGGTAATACGGACTTGACAAGGAGTGAAAAATCCTGAATTCTTTCATCAAGTTCTGAATAATTGCATTCACAAAATGGCCTCCTCTATCACTTGTCAATTGTAGAGGTATTCCGAACCTTGTAATCACTTGTTCGTACAAAAAGTGAGTCGTACTTTTTGTCGAGTTGTCCGGTAAAGCTCTTGCTTCCACCCATTTTGTGAGGTACTCCGTGGCAACTATGATATATCGGCATTTCCTTCTTCGACTTGTTTTTAAAGGACCTACAAAATCCAACCCCCATCTCTCAAAGAGTTCTTGAGGTTGTGATGGGTGTAGTGGCATGAAGTCTCTTTTCAATGGCTTCCCTGTTCTCTGACACGTATCACATGCTGCCACAAAATTCTTCGCATCGTGAAAGAGGGTGGGCCACCATAGGCCTACCAACAACACTTTCTTGGCTGTCGCATCCGGTCCCATGTGTCCTCCTGCCAATCCCTCATGTGTCTCCTTCAGGGTTTGTTGTACTTCATCCTCCATTATACATCTTCGCAATATGTGGTCCTCCCCCATCTTGTAAAGCAATCCTGCAATCAAGGTGAAGGGTGTTGATTTCGTAATCACCTTTCTCTGCTCGGTTGCCGTCAACTCCTTTGGCAGCTCTCCTGTCGACAGGTATTCCCCTATATGCTTGTACCATCCTGGTATTGCATTAATCATAAACAACTGGGCATCGGGGAATTCGTCTGGTATTCCTCCCTCTGTAGGTTCTCCGGAGTGAATCCTTGACAGTTGGTCCACTATTACGTGTTTCTTCCCTGGTCTTACTACCACCCTAAACACGAACTCCTGCAGGGTGACGAGCCATCGACTCACTCATCCATAGATTGTTGGTTTATTGATCAAGTACAATAGGGCCTGATGATCCACATAGAAAGCAAAGGGGTTAGCTAATAAATAGTGCCTATATTTTTGCACCGCATACACCATTCCCAGTGCTTCTCGCTCTGTTGTGCTGTAATTTTTCTCGGCTCTTGACAGTAGCCGACTTGCAAAGTATATGGGCTGATCTAGCCCGAATTGGCCTTCTTGTGCCAATGCACATCCAATGGCAAAGTTTGAGGCATCGACATGCACATGGAATTCCTTCTCCCAGTCTGGGTAAACCAGGATAGGTGCTTTCACCAAGTGCCCTTTCAATCCCTCAAACGCTCCCTGGTGCTCCTCTGTCCATTTGAATGGAACACCCTTACGCGTAAGCGCGTCTAGTGGATGAGATGTCAATGCATAGTTTCGGATAAACCTCCTGTAATATCCGACTGTCCCTAAAAAGGTTTTGACCGAGCTCACATCATGTGGCTCCTCCATTAGCAATATTACCCGAATCTTATCCGGGTCGGGTTTCAAACCCTCTTGGCATACAATATGCCCCAATAGCTTCCCGTATGGCACCAATAAGATGCATTTGTTTGGGTTCAATGATATTCGTGCTTTCCTGCACAATCCCATACATTCTTCTAAGGCCTTTAAATGCTCCTGTGTCCTGCCATACAGTGACCAGTCATCCAGGAAGGCTTTGAAGTTCCCTGTGGACATTTTGTCAAAAATGTATAAGATGATCCTTTGGAAAGTAGTTGGTGCATTGCACAATCCAAATGGCATGCGGTTATAAGCGTATATCCCATTTTCCACAACAAAGGTGGTCTTCAGCTTATCTTCCTCCGCTATGTTGATCTGGTTGTAGCCTGAGAATCCATCCAAGAATGAGTATATCTCATGGCCAGCTACTTCTTCTAGTATGGAGTCTGTGAAGGGGATCGGGAAGGGATCCTTTATGGTTATGGCATTTAGGCTTCTAAAATCCACACAGATTCGGATTTTATCTACTTCTCTCTTTAGGGTAATCACGATCGGTGACACCCACTCACTTGTCGTAACCTTGAAGATAATGCCTGCATCCAACATCTTCTCAATTTTGGCATTCACCCTCGTTGCGTATTTGGGATTCATTCTATAAGGTCGCCTTCTTACGGGTTGCGCACCTTCAATCAGAGGAATCTTGTGTACGCAGAGTTCCGGTGGAACTCCCTTCAAGTCCTTGTATGTCCAAGCAAAAACATCCTTATAGTCCAGAAAAATCTTGAATGTTGTTGCTTTCAAGATTGGATCCCAATCGTCTCCACATTTGATCATCTTTTCTTCGCCATTTTCTCCCAAGTTGACCTGAATCATTTTAGGACCTTCATATTTGATAGATTCAGGATCATTTGCTGCCTTCAATACATCGATGGGATGGGTCGGTTTATCTTCAATAACTGCATCCCCCATCATATATTCTGCAAAATTCTTGGGAAATGTCCACTTCTCCCTTTCCTTATCCTTCTCTGTTGTTGTCTGTATTTTATTGCTAATTTCCTTTTCAGGTTCTTGCATCTCATCCTTTTGAATCTCTTTTCCCGTATCAATGCAAAAACACTAGGGAGAGAACATCTCATAGTCTTCTAACTGCCAATGTAATATACCCTTGTCCTGGTCATATTCATCTTTCGTGCAGTCTTCAAGGTGCAACACTCCTTCCTCATCTGGTTCATACCCTGTCTCACCATCCGATGAAGAGGATCCTGAATCATCTGAAGTTGCTATGTCTTGGCTCACTGTCTGATTCTTCAGATTGATTATATACTTGTGTTGTCCCTGCTTGAAGGATAGACGTTCTTTCTCCCAATTATGGTTGACTTTCGTTGTTCTCAACCATCCTCGTCCTAGCAATGCATCGTATGCGGGTTTCTGCATAGCAATGACAACAAAATCCAGGATGAAATCCTGTTCTGCTATGCGTACTTTTTGATTCATCAAGATGCCTATTGTTTCAATGCCATATTGATCAGCGCCATATAGTTTGAAATTTGGAGATCGTAAGGCGGGTTGCCCAATAATCCGCCATGTCTTCTCTGGCATCACATTCACACTTGATCCTCCATCCACAATCACCTGATTCAGTCTATGGTCCAAAACCTCCATCTGGACTATAGTTGGCCTCCTCCCGGCTTCAATCATCAGGATTGTCGGATCGATGAATTGCCCTTGCTTGATAGTTGCTACCTGTCGAGTTTCATCCTTCTTCTTGATGACTTCCCCGATCGTAGCATACAACTCAAGTACTATACTGAATAGGTTTGCGACTTTCACTTCCACCTTCGTATTTAGTACCTCTGTTACCAAGCCTTCTACTGATGCCTTCTTACTGACCTCCGGTCTTTTCAATACTTTCCCCAGAACTAGTTGGTCTTGCTTCTCCTTTGCTAGTTCTATTTTGATTAATTCTTGGGCTTCCTGCCATCGCTCCTTCTCCTTGGCAGGATTTGGGTATTGTTCTATCTTCTTGGTCTATGCTCTAGTTACAGCCAAGACTTCATTGTCTACCTCCGTCACTTCTCCAATGCCAATGAGGTTGATATTCTGAGTTCCACTGGTACTTGCCTTGTTCGGACAATTGGCTTCTTTGTGGTTTCCTGGACCACACCATTTACACATTTGAGTGGCATTATTACCACCGTTATTACCTGCATTCTGGGGTTTAGAACAATTTTTCGCAAAATGGCCCCATTCCTGACAATTCCGACATTGAATAATCGGCCGACCATCAGAGTCATATTGTAGTCGACTATGTCCTCCTTGTCTTCCTCCTCGGTGACTATTCCTATATCCCCCACTAGTGGCTCCTTATCCATTCCTTGGCGTATTCGGTTGCTCCTCCTGTTGTATAGCCAATGTCTGATGCCTCTTGCTTTTTAGATTGAATGGACAGTCGACTACAGGATGTCCGACTATCTCACAGATGTTACAATATGCGTTCTTTGGACAGTTGACATTTGAATGTCCTTCTGTCTTGCAGTCTGAGCACCAAATATCTTTCCGATCCTTGTGGCCTTCTCCTTTCGCTTCCTTTAGAATCTTGTCAAATTCTCTCCGAAAGGAGTGGATTGTGTAGACAGCAGTTCTAAGCCCTAGGACTGACTAGCACATCCTCCAAACAATTTTGAATGTAACTGAACAATTTTGAATGTAACTGAGCAATTTTGTCTAAGTGTTGACATCAGACGTCCAGTCTTGCAAGTCACCAGACGCCCAGTTTTGTCAGACGTCTGGGTTGACTGTTAGACGTCTGGGTTGACTGTCAGACGTCTGGGTTGACTGTCAGACGTCTAGACTGAATGCAAGACGTTTGGTCTGACTGTCAGACGTCTGGGCTGACTGTCAGACGTCTGGACTGGCCGTCAGACGTCTGGTTTGACTGCCAGACGTTTGGGCTAGTGGCCTGACAGCTAGTTAGCATTGGTTAGATGTCTGATTAGTTATCTAGTTAAAAGAATTGGTTTTGGAATTGGTTGAGGAAGTTGAGGAAGTTGGTTGGGATAACCAACTTCCAGCCCTATAAATACCCCATTTTCAAACATTTGTAAGCCATCAGAGACACAGAGAGAGAGCACAGACTTTGTTTGAGATCACCATTGTATGTTGTAATCGTGATTGAAACATAATACAAAGACTGTTATTCTGATCCATATTACGTGTATGCATTGAGTGTTGAGTTGAGTTACAGGTTGCTGCCATAAATGGAGTTGTTGTAGGTTTGAAGCATTAATGGCTATGTTGCAGGTTTCTGACTGGTGAATTATTGTTGCGGAGTTTCTTGTTGCGTATTGACGAACAGGTGCTGGAGCAGAAGCGGTTATGGCGGTTGAGCGTTCATTGAGGCCTAACGCCTAGCCGAACGTCTGGTCACTACCAGACAGCTAGCCGTCAGCCCCTTCACCCGACGTCTGGCTCCCAAATGTCTAGACCAGACGTCTGGCATAGTCCTAGATGTTTGCACCTGTCTATCCAACGTCTGGACCCTTGATAGCAAGAGTTAGTCTATCAATTAGACCATTTGTTACCTTGCCTAACCCTGATACTAACTGTCATCACCCGTATCGGGAATGTACCCACCCGTCTACATTTGGCGCCGTTGCCTAATAAAAAAAAAATCCGGAGAGTCTAGGCAAAGTGATTGAGGGAGTTAGGTGAATGACTAATTTCAGGGAACAAAGCAAATTAGTAAGACGAAGCACATGACTGGCGAACCTATGAGCAAACGAGGCCCCAGAGGTGTCTCACCCGGAGATAGAACAAGTATGGAACGCTGAAGACGAGGAAAATGTACACATAGAAACCTTGTTGGTGACTGCAGAGAACAAGGAAGAACAAATAGCAGAAAGAGCACCCATAGTTGACGATTGGACGGTAACACCCCAACCGACGGAAGAGGAGTGGCTAGAGGATACTGTAGGAGAGAACCTGGTATCAAGGCACCAATGTGGAGGTTCGTGGGGAGGAAGACTGGAGCCACGTTTGGTATATTTGCGAAGAAGGTTGCGAACCAGAGACCAAGTGGGAACGCAGACAAGGCTATTTGAGGAAGATTTCGCACCACCAATAGCTGATAGACAACCACAAAGAACTCAACACACAACAGTACCTATATACCAGAACACTATGGCAGGAAATCAGGCGAGACCAAGTGGGAACGCAGACAAGGCTATTTGAGGAGGATTTCGCACCACCAACAGCTGATAGACAACCACAAAGAACTCAACACACAACAGTACCTATATACCAGAACACTATGGCAGGAAATCAGGCCAATAGAACTATACAACAAAAATGCCCACCTTTCTCAGGTGAAGGGAAAGAAGACCCAGCCCGACATGTGGGAACTTGCACTACCATTTGGGGAGCAAATGAGGTGAATCAAGACACACAATGGTTGCAATTGTTTCCAACAACGTTGCGAGGCATGGCAATAGACTGGTATTTGAAAAGACAGAGTATACAAGCATTTGCACAATGGGAAGACCTCAAAGAAGCATTTGTAGAAGAATTCCGACCAATGAGGAATGACACTGACATAATCACAAAAATTTGCTGCATGAAGCAGAGAACAAACGAAGATGTCAAGAGCTTCAATAGAAGATTGAAACAACTGACGGACAAAATGGAAATGACACCTGCCGACGGTATGGTTAAGCGGTGGTTTCTGGATGGACTACTTCCAAGATGGAGGAAGAAGATGAAGGCAGTACCATCCTCAACATATGAAGATCCACTGGAGAAGGCGAAGAACTTTGAAAGTGAAGGAAAGCAGACAACCGCCGGAATTGGAGGTCACTTAAAACATACCGAAGAATCGGACAGTGATGATGAAGAAAAGGTGCAGAGCACAATCCACACATTTCGGAAAGAAATGGAGAAAATATTGAAGGAAGCCAAAAATGAAAATCGAAAAGACAGGAAGGAAATTTGGTGCTCGGATTGCAAGAAGGAAGGGCATTCCAATATCGACTGTCCGAAGAAAGCTTACTGTAACATATGTGAGATTGCAGGTCATCCGGTGGTTGAGTGTCCATTCAATCTTAAGAACAAGCGACATCAAACTTTGGCCATACAACAAGAAGAACAGCCAAACCCAAGAAGGAATGGACAAGCTGCAACAAGTGGTGGATACAGGAATAACCGACGGGGAGGAAGACAAAGAGGCCAAAGCCGATTGCAATATGACGCTGAGGGCCGACCAATTATTCAATGTCGAAACTGTCAAGAATGGGGCCATTTCGCAAAGAATTGACCCAAGCCACAGAATGCAGGAAACAAAAATCGTGGAAAGAATACCACGCAAATGTGCAAATGGTGTGGTCCAGCCAACCACACGGAAGCTAATTGCCCGAACAAGGCAAGTACCAGTGGAACACAAAATATAAACCTGATTGGCATAGGAGAGGTGGAGGAACTAAAGGATGAAGTCCTGGATGTAACAAGAGCACAAACCAGGAAGATGGAGGAGTACCCGAATCCTGCCAAGGAGAAGGCACGATGGCAGGAAGCCCAAGAGATGATAAACACAGAATTAGCCAAGGAAAAACGAGATCAACTAATTATGGAGAAAGTGTTGAAACGACCGGAGATCGCGTAGAAGGCAACAGTGAAAGGCTTGGTAACGGAGGGACTGAACACGAAGGTGGAGATGAAAGTCGCCAACCTGTTTAGCATCGTACCGGAGTTGTATGCTACAATCGGAGAAGTCATCAAGAAGAAGGATGAACCTCGACAGGTAGCAACTATCAAGCATGACCAGTTCATCAATCCAACAATCCTAATGATTGAAGCAGGGAAGAGGCCAGCTATCGTTCAAATATAAGTTTTGGACCATAGGCTGAATCAGGTAGTTGTTGACGGAGGATTGAGTGTGAACGTAATGCCAAAAAAGACTTGGCGGATAATTGGGCAACCCGCCTTACGATCTCCGACCTTTAAGTTATATGGAGCTGACCAGTATGGAATCACGACATTGGGTGTTTTAATGAACCAGAAGATACGCATAGCAGATCAAGACTTTGTGTTAGATTTTGTCATTATTGCTATGCAGAAGTCCGCATACGATGCACTTCTAGGACGAGGATGGTTGAGAACAGCCAAAGAAGGAAAGATTATATTTCAAACAAAGGTAACACAAGTATATCATTAATCTGAAGAATCATACGGTGAGCCAGGATATAGCAACTTTAGATGATTCGGGGTCCTCCTCATCAGATGGTGAGGCAGGATATGAACCCGACGAGGAAGGAGTGTTGGAACTTGATAACTGCACGGAATCGTAGTTTGTTAACCCCAACTAGTAAGGAGAAGGTACAGGAGGTGGAGCTGGTACCCGAATTATTCACAATGTATGCTTATATGAATTTTGTGGTACATTTGGTGCAATGGTTAGCTGAAGGGATAAATAAGTTGCATATTGTGAAATTGAATCTCGAAGAAGAACTACAAAGTTTTGAAGCAAAATACTAGAGAGCAGAACAATAGATAGAAGAAAGTATAGCCCTGATGGAAGAACAAATTCAAAGGCTAAGAGCAATTCAAAGAGAACTACACCAAATGAATGAGCAAATAAAAGACAAAGAAGCCATTATTGTGAATATGGAGGAAGAACTGATACAACAAAAATCTGCAAACACACTTCAACAACAGAGGGAGGAGAAATTACTGAAGATGTTGGACTAAAAACCAACGAGAAGAAGCCTTGTTGAAGGAGCTGGAACAGAAAAGTCAAAGAGAGGAAGCACTGCTAAAGGAATTGGAGCAGAAAAATTAGCGAGAAGCAGAATTGTTAAAAGAGTTGGACTTGAAGAACCAACAAACTGCAGCACTAATGCAGGGGACTGCACAGGAGGCCTTTGCAAAAAGGGAGGAGGAGATCTTGACATGGTTGGCAGTGATGGAAGAAAAATCCAACCACTATGGTGTGCAATGGGCCAAATACTACAACTATGCCAAGCGACTCAAGGACAAGAGAGAGGCCTTAAAACCAAAAGTCGCTGATTTGGAAAGCTTGCATGCTCCAACATAGAAAGAAGCTGAGACCTTGATAGAATAGAGAAGAAAGTCACTGAGGATAGAGACCAATGTAAGGGGGAGGACAAATGTAGACAGTAGTTCTAAGATACAAAAATATAAGTGTTTGTAGAAATGTCAAAACACTAAAATATAATGTCATGAGATGCAGTTGAAATAAAGTGAAATGAAATGTAAGCAAATGCACGTAAATGAGATGTAAATGTAGCCATCATGCAAATATTTAAAAATAAAAAATAATCATAAGGTTTGCTAAGGTTGACAATGTAATTAGTTGGGCAGTTTTGTAACCATGTTCTGGAATGGGTTATGGAAACCACCAAGACAACGCTTTAAATAGCCCCCCTATTTCATTTTTTTAGAATTCATCCATGCTAGAGACATGTAGTGCAAATTGTAACAACATAAGACTGAGATGATGAGTCTGAACACAGTCATAGAACTGTGACTTTTGTATCTTATACAATTTTCATAATACAGACATAACCATCTTGTTCTCCCAAATTGTGTCTCATATGTGATGATGAATACTGTGGTAGAATATTGCACAAGTATTGATATTGTTGTAGGTTGACGGGCTTAGATGCAGAAGGGTTATAGACGTCGTCTGGGTTGCAGCCAGGGTGAAGTAGCTGATGCTGCCAAACAGAGCAGACACTGTCAGGAAGTATTGCTGTTGTCAAGAAATATTGTTGCCGTTAGGAGGTGCCATCGCTGTCATGGAGCCAGTCATGCCGTCATGAAATATGCCAACTAACCATTGCCGTCATGTTTGAGCAACTTGTCATCATATCCAAGTGCCGTTAGTAGTGTGTTGTCATATTGAACGTCATCACATCTAGATGCCATCATGTCGAAGAGCTATTGTCTAAGTTGTGTTGTCGTCTAAGGATATGCCTGCCGACATAAGCTTAGTTACCGTCATGAAGAAGATGTCGTCTAGAATACAATCTTTTGTTGAATATTGCAATTCATTGGTCCCATAATTGTCATTCACTCATTCCAGGGAATTCTCATTGCGGTGCTACACATGCATTTCACATTTGCCATGTAGGTTTTCCTTTTACAAATTTAGTGTCCTTTTTCTTATTTGACCATCATAACCAAGGCCTTCATTATTTGGCCTAATGCTTGGATTTATGGGCAATCTCATTCCTTGCCCATTCTTTCCCAATCCCTTGACATCATATCCCATCAGTTTCATTAATTTGGAACCAATACCTTTGGTGTGCTTTTCAAAGCATCCAATCTCTTCATCATTTGCATTATGAGTATAGAAACTATCAACATGGCCTCTATCATGGCCTCCATCATCTATTACATCAACATCAATGTTGTATTTATGTTGGGACTCAATATGGGGACCGTTAAGTGCACTATTACAATCATCATGAGGGACATTAACATCAACATTGCACAACTCATCGGTGCCACAAGCAGAATCTACATTTTGAATAAGGTCACTTGTATCATGGGAACTATCCACTAATGAGGGTCTGCCTTATAACCATGCATCATGTTGGTCCTTCAATTTTGTGTTTTTCTTGACCTTTTCCATTTTTCTTTGCATCAATGTAAATGGTTTTATTTATTTTGCTATGTCTATTTTTCACTGTTTTGTGTCTATGTGTTTCTCCAATGGTGTCTTCTGGTTGGCTTTGTTTTCATAGTCTCCATATAGTTCTAACAAGATGTTTGCTTTCCTTGCTTTAATAGAAATAGATTTTCCTTGTAATCCTCTTTCCTAGTTGATGTACACTTTTTGTTCTCTCATATAATACGAGATGCATATCTTCAGATAATAAAATTCATATTGATTAAATTTTAAATTAAAACTATAAGAAAAAAATCATACACTTTGAATTTCACCATTAAGAATCTCCGTTGTGACTTTTCCATCCATGTTTGACAATGTCCAAAATAGGCTAGAATATCCAGTTCAACTGATGTACTTCAATGTTCATTACCAAAAGAATTCCATAGAAATTGGCTTTCAATAGCCAAACTGTGTAGTGGTAGTGTCTAGTGTTTGTTGTTCATTGTTAGATTTCTGCTTCTAGCATCTACAAGTATTTATGTATTCTATTACTTTTTGTAGCACTATGAAATGGGCTGAAAGATGGTTTCTATATAGTTTTGGATCTTTTCTGCATACATAAAACAATTACAAAGTAATCTTAGGGAAAATGGACCATTCTTGACAACCTTTTGCATAGGATGTTTGCTGTTGGAATTTTTAAAATTTTATTTTTTGTAACTCTAGATGTCCATTAAATAACGATAGAAATTTATTCAGACTTTTTTTAGACGTTTCAACTTAGATTCCCTTTTGGATCTAAACTATGCAAAATAATAATAACAATAAATCACAATGAATTTCTCTCATCAAGAAGAATTCTCCAGATCAGACTTTTACAAGGAATGAAGGAACAACATCAGCTTGAGCATATACTCTGTGAAATGGTCTCATTGTGAAAGAGAAATTTGCCTGGGCGTAATTATTGGAGAAAATATTTCATGCGGTTTCAACTGATTTAGTTGCAAGTGGTACTTTTGTCTAGTGTTGAACTTTTCCTTTGTTATGGTTAGCTGCCGCAATCTATGAGAAGGTTTCAAAAAGCTTCAAGTAAACATGACAAGCCAATATCCTGGTGGTGTTCAAAATGCCTGACAACATATTCAACAGTTCTAAATTCTAATAATGTTATGAAGCAAATCTGCAAATATTTATTATTTATATAGTGTCTTTCAACTCAAAAGTTTCCATTAATATTGGCTTAATTGTTAGTTTAATGGTCACTGCTGTCTAATAATCACAGACTTTGATTATTGTGCACTATTAAGAAAGGAAATGTATAATAGACTTTGCACCCTAATCCGGACAATGATATGTTTATTAGATACAAGTATAAATACAAGTGAAGGATACTTGAGATAAGCATGAATTTTTGTGATAATTTGATAAATGATGAAGCGTGTCTTGAGATTTTTACAACAAAAACATATAGGATGAACTAATCTTAATTTAGACAGCAAGCAGCAATGGTTTTGGAGTGCATTAGGATCTGGGCAATAATTTCTTCATGTATGTGTGAGATTGTATTCATTAAGAAGATTTGGTTTACATTTTTGCATGTAAATATCAAAGTATTAAAAGGTAATATGATGATTCCAGCATCTTTTTCTTATATTTTTTTAACGTTGCACAATGAAATGAAGGAATCGTGGCCATCACAAATAAATATGAGAATGTCAGATAGGCATTGCTTATGATACCAACTTAAGAATTGACCTTTTCTTTTTCCTCACCTTTTATATATTATGTTGTGAATTGCAGGCTAATGCAGGCCTTTTGGCCTCAGGACTTATGGGACTTTATATTGTTTTTCTTTGCTGGTCTGCTATTAGAAGGTATTTTGTGTATAATTATTTTTGCCCTTGCAAGTTGTTTGGCAGATTTTCCTTATTTCTTTTTTCTTATTCAATATTTGTCGAAATCTATTATTTTTAACTTCATAAGATGCTATTTCATTTCTAAATCTAGAAAGGTTTATATTTGTGATATTCTATTCTTATTTTAACAGTGAGCCTATATCCAACAAGTGCAATGCAAGAAAACAAGCACCAGAGAAGGGAGATTGGATAACTATTGTTGTAAGGATTATAAACTTCTATATTCCAACATAATTACTTGTTATTGTGCTCTTTTGGTTTCTTTTGTAAGTATTATTGTTTTATTATTTCCATACACTTACAGAAATCGACTGCTCATTAATGTTGAACTTTGTTCTCTTAGAAATTCAAATTGTCAAAATAAACATCAATTGTCGTGGTTGATTTTCAAAATAGGGTTGCAAAATATTACAACTTCCATTTTACCCACAAAGAAGGAGAATTCCCTTCAAAAAGATAAGAAGAAATGCATTCTAGAATTCATCATGATCAGTAGAACAGCTTTTATAACACCCTAATTCATTCATATTTTCATCATTCTGCAAGTACAATAGTAAATGCCTATCAATAAACGTAAAAGCTGTCCAAATATGCTAAATGGTCAGCTGTAGATAAATAAATGGTGTGTCAGGAAGGATCTGTTTTGGTCAAGAACATAATTTTTCCAATTAACAGAGTAGATTCCTGTTGTGAAGTTGTTAGTGCAGCTGGCACAACAATCAATTCAGACAATGCCCCCGTATTTTTTGTCAAATGTGTTAAAATAGCCGACCTCTTTGGGTCATATGTAACACGAGAGAGTCAATGAGTGTCATTCCTAGTCTATAGGGTCATCACAGTAGGTCCTACTTCTCGATGTTGTAATGACATCAATTGTATGGACTTTACTTGAAAGTTCCTTTTTCTGGCCTTCTAAGTTCCTGTACATCAAATGAGAGATACTGTAATGGAACAAAATATTTTTGAGGGTCATTTATTGAAATACATACATATTTTTGAATTTAATGTCACTAATCAACTAGTCGGAAAGGTCTCCTTGTTCAAAGGATACTAAATGCTAGGGCAAATCTATATGCAGGTAACTAATAAAACATAGAAATAATATCATTTTCAGGTTTTGGCATAGTTGCACCTGCAACAAATTTCATTCTTAAATTTTGATTGAGATTTTAGGTAATGAAAGTTTTTCATTACAGGATAAGAGAGTCTTTATACTGTAGGGAAACATCAACAAAAAGGCGTGCCTTCATAAAGAAACACAAACTATATACAAAACATACAAATTATATCAAAAGTTATAAGATCGAATTCAATAGATATGGAAATGAAACTATTCTCAATATAATCATATGTAATGTACAAAATCCCCAAAGTGCACAAATTTTAAGTTCTGAAGTATCCAATAACAAAAATAATGCTCCAATATATGCAGAGATAATAAAGTTTCACCATGCAATAAATCCATGAAAGAGATATATTCAAAAAATTTCCTTAAGGTATGGCAACACTAATACATTTCAAGAAAAGAATAACTTGACAATATCTCCTAATATGAGATCCCAAAATGACTACAATATGCCAATACATAATATTGCATTACTTGTGATGCCCATACATTGTACAATAATATCCACACCCTATATATAATATATCATCTAGTAACATAATATCCACACCAAGGGTGAGTGTGTAGCTGAGTTGGTGTAAGGCGGCCAGTTGAGGAACGTGATCCGTACGGGGGGATCCATGCAACTTCGGTTCAAATCACACCGGTTTACCATAAACCCTTTGGAGTCCCCGAGGGCTAGGTGGATTGGTAAGTGCTTGTCTAACCAGGCACTTACCAAGAAGACACCTAGGTTCAAACCTTGGGGGCAGCTTGTTTGCAAAGGTAGTAGTTTGATCTGAATCCTTTGAGTGCACGCCAGACCGACGAAGATGGTACGATTCCAGAGCAACCGGTGGTCCCCTTCACGTCGGGTTAACAATAACGAGGCGGAATAAGTTTGGTGGAAGTAGCCCTTGTGGTTTGAACCCTGTGCTTGTCAGTTATTAAAATAGTGTGGTTGTGACCAACTCTCCTATGTAACAAAAAAAAAAAACATAATATCCAAACCCTATATATAGTAAATCATCTAGTAACAGTGGGGAGGGCAAAGCCTCCTTCCACTAGTTACCTTTGGACCATTTGACCCAATACAATGAACCTAAGATTTTGTTTGTCCTATATCAACTACTCCATATGATATCATATCGCATGGTACATATTAATGACAATGTGTTAAATGGAGGATACGAGAGAGCTCTCATGATAAGTGCCAAAAGATAGCATGGCTGAGAAGGGCATCTATACTGGAAACTATTTAAATTTCTTATATAACCCTCTAACTTAAATAAATAATAAGTAATCACATATACATTTTATATAGTGACAAGTTATATGCTCAAACATACTATTATTTGTACTCCATTTGTAAATGCCATAACAACATGACTTATTTCATGTTTGCAATTCCTAATAATGTCATCATAGATTTTTAAAGGTTTCTTATTAATAATTATCTATGAACTTCTTTTCATAAGTTTTTAACATAGTCAATGTGGCATATGCCCCAGGCATGGACACATCAAAAACATTATAGTAATGCATAACATTCAAAAATTTAGTGAAACAATAGTAAACATTCAAGTCTTCTTTACGATGGTGTTCATAATTTTAATCAAGGCTCTTCAATTAGATATATAGATTTGGAGCTAGATGTTCCACATTTTGTCAGTATACTTAACATGGTTCTCACCACAACTAGATCCTTAGCCATAATGCTATAGTTGCCACAAGATGGGTAAGGAGAGAAGATATGGCCATAGGTATGCCAATTTTTGAAAAAAGGCGACAAATGCAGAGAGAGATGTGAGAGGTGCACAAGAAATTGTCTTGGATAATTTTTTTTGTCATTATTAAAATAAAGTTACACTAGAGAATCAAAGTAGTCTATTAACATATAAAAGCTATGAAAATCAAGAAAATAGTTGGAGAATAAAATATTTTAAGCATGGGATGGAATTTTAAGATACAAAATAATGGCAAAAGTAAAATTTCTAAGTAATATAATTTTTCAAATCTCAATCAGTAGCTTTGAAATGAGAAGGGGAAGGTTCACTCATTCACTTTATTGTTCCATAACTTCTTAGTTTGTTCCATGCCAGTCCGAAACTATAGAAGTTTAGTCACACTCCCATAACATGCAGCCTCTGAATTTGATATTTAATTCCAAAATGCCAATATGGATAAAATGAAGCAACTAAGTACAATTAGAACTAAACAATAACATAGAAAACATGTGTAGAAGCAATTAATTTTTGCAAGACATTTCTGAAAATATCAGGAGATGCTAGGAAATGATGGCTAGTTTCTCCTAATCCCTCTTATTTGAAACATGTTACCATCTCCAAGATGTGTTTCTATCTTTCAATTGCATATTGATTTGCGGGGAGGAGAATTCATAGCCATACATTCTTCTATGCTTGAAGCTAATGGATCAAATCACACAATTACCAAGCTTAAAATTAAGGCATAGTCTTACCAAAAATTGCTTGTATTTGTCACATTGGTATGTTTAAGGTTTGACATTTTAACTCTCACTTTACGATCCATCTTTAGAAAAAGATAGAGATGCCCATAAGAAACATAGCATTCATCTTCAGTATATAGTAAATTGAAAGTTAGAAATAAATTTAATGTTGCCACCAACTGGAAGTTCCTAGTACCTGGTGGTTTTGGAATACCGTTGTTGGCTTTAGTACAATAGCTGGTTTTATCCTTTACCACATGCGATGCAAATCATGTTTTTCCAGATTGGGGAGTCTATATAATGATTGAATGCATTTATATTCTTGGCAGTGTAATTGATCTACATCGATGTATATAGTCTTTTTGTTTTAGTATTCATGTTTATGTCTTAACTATATGTGTTATGATTTTTCTATGTATTAAAGTGTATTTATCTAACTCGATCCAACATACTGATATTAGAATTTTATGAATTATTGAGCATGAAATGCTTTTGGGTGATTTGGGTTTGTGAGAGGTTTTAGGTTTTGTGTCTTTGTCTGTGATATTGTTGGTATCTTTGCATTGTGGGTTTCAATGCCCAAACCAGAAGTTTGAGAAATCCTCTTGTGTCTATTTGGATATGACAATGAAGTGTGTTGTGTCTTTCTGGATATGACAATGAAGTGTGTATGATAAACCTGTGTGAGTTGTGTGCTCGTACACAAAGTTGGATGGAAAACTATGTTAAAGGTACTAAGTTATCCTGTGTATTGCAGTTCGGGAAAAGGATGGGAGGAGGTGATGTGCTTGTGTGCCTCTGAATATTGTGTAGTTGTGTCTGTTGCTCTCATCCAGGGCATTGTGGTTTCCATTTTGATGAAATTGGGTCCTAATACAAGGAGGAAACTTGAAGTGGTGAATTTCCTATGGTCATACGTGGTGAGATGGGAATAAGCATTCATGCCCACTATAATGGAAGTCAACAGAAATGATGGTTGCATTGACTAAGTCAAAGCCAAAGGAGAAGAAAAAGTGTGTTTTGGAGCAGTAGTAGTGTAGTGAGGCATGGTGCAGAAGTGAAGAAGAGGTAGTGATTGGAGAGAGAGAGAGAATCCATGATGAAGCAAGGAAATACAAGGACAACTTGGTCCACTTCACGATGGCATGGAGAGACCACAACACCAATGTAGATAACCGTAGAGATATGGAAGCTATTGACCATAAAGAAAATCAAGATGAAGCTGGAGTTGATTTGCAAAAAGGAGACAGTAGACATGATATTGGCCATATGGATAATGTGATAATGTTATGTGTTTGTTTTCTCTCTATTATACCAACTTTTTTTCTTGGTCAATAGTCAAGTGTTGAAAAGCCAAGTCATGGTATTTAAAATCCTTATTTTGAAAGGCAGAGAGGGAATGTGTCATGTTCCATATGCAAAGTTTCTACGTGAAGGAAAATATTTCTATAGTTGTGTTTCCAAGGATCTTTAAAAGGTTGTCTCATGCATTTAAGAAATGTCATGTTATTCATAAAGGTGTGGAAAATTAAGTGAGACTTGCATGATGAAAGGCATCCTCAAAATGTTAAAGGGTGGAAATTCAAGCTGAAAATAATGAGTGGTGTTAAGACAAACATGGTTATATTATAAATTGAAAAGTTTTAAATTCCAATGGAGTGAGTTATGTTGTGGAGTATGTATTCAATCATCATATAATATGTAAGTTGAGCAGTCTAAAGATTGTCAGAATGCATGCCAAGTAATGGTTAGGTTCCACATCTTAAATCAGTGGTTTAAGATCATTAAAAATGTGCGAGTGTAAGGTCTATTGGATGTGTTGTATCCTTTGCATGAAAAAAAAAATGCGGGGTCTTATTTTTGGGGCAGTCTCCTTAATTAGCAAGTATGGGTGGTTTTAGCCCATGGTCTTATTTTTGGGGCAGTCTCCTTAATTAGCAGGTATAGGTGGTTTTAGCCCATGGTCTTATTTTTGGGACAATCTCCTTAATTAGCAAGTATGGGTGGTTTTAGCCCATGGTCTTATTTTTGGGATAGTCTCCTTAATTAGCAGGTATGGGTGGTTTTAGCACATGGTTTTATACCCATTGTGTTCTAATACCACTTGGGTTTAAGGTTGTTCGGTGCTACGAGATACCTATATATATTGTAACTACTTTGTTAAAAGTGCATAATAATAAAAAGCAAGAGGTGCGGCTTTGAGTTTCTGCTGGTTTTCCCGATCAAGGGTTTCCAGATTCGTGTTTATTGTGAATGCATGTTAATTTTCCTTCTTTTTACAATTTTGTTTGCATTAATATTTCTAGAATAGGTTTATCAATCTCTTCATCTGGTATCAGAGCGTGCTTATTGGCTTTAGGGGGATGCCTTTGTTGCTAGGGTTTAGCTCGGTCTGAGAAGAGCAAGGGTATCTTGGGTCTGCGATAAACCTATTTTTGAGTAGGAGTTTTGTGCAGGTGAATCCAATGTGAAGGAAGCTACCTAGCAATACAAGGATTGAGATCAAAAATTTTAATGACAAGAGCTTTGAGTTATGGAAGCTAAAGATGGAAGATCTACTTGTGGATAGAGATCAATGGGTTGCTATGTTAGGAAAAAAACCCGTGGATATGTTGCAAGAAGATTGAGAGAAGCTGGATAGGAAGGCGAAGAGTACTATCTGGTTGTGCCTTGTAGATGTAGACAACAATGAGGATTCCTGAGATGAGGGAATGATGGTTAGTGGAAGGAGAAATGACAATGTTTCCCAGAGGAATACATTTGTGATGGCATGAATTCAATGACTATAGTGCAAATTAGATGGGAGTGAACTGACGACAATTGGCATGTTGGCCCAACTTCAGACGGTAGCTTCTTGTGATGGCTTCAGTCCTGACGACATTCTCCAAGACGGCATTCAACATGACTACAAATGGTTGACGGCATGACAGCATGGCTCATGACGACATGGTTCATGACAAAAATCAACATGTTGACATGACGACTCTCTACGTGACGACACTGCACCTGACAATAGTCAGCATGTTGGATCCTCTTGATGTCAGCAGTTTGGTTTAGTCAACGTCAACAATATGTTGGCAATGCTCAGTCCATGACGACGTCGGCTCCTGCAACTTGACTCGCTTTCCTGGAGGTGGTGTGGATCTGGTATTTGTCTAAGCAATCCTACCTGCAACACTTACGACATAGAGACAAAAATCTAACATAACACCAACATCAATGGAGACACAATTGGCACAAGTGAATGAGTTTGCATTATCAATGGAATCATGTACAATTACAGTCTGTGACTGCAACAATGCTATGCCCAGCCTTACGCTGTAACAATCTGGCATCTCTCCTTCGTACATGGACTTGCTTCTCAATGCAATGGATACAAATTGAATTGTAGGGGGTCTATTTATACTTTGGCCCTGGTAGTTATCAAAACCACTTCAAGGTGACGTGACAAAACTACCAAAACTGCCTATTCTAAACAGCCTTAATCAAAATGCTAATTAACATAAATGTTAATTGTTTACAATGACGACTGCATTTACATTACGTCTAAATTTCCAAACATTTCATTTGACCACATTTTTTTTGACCATATTTTCATTACATTTCATTTGGTGCAAAACATGTAGACCTTTTTACAAACAGTTTCACTTTTTCTTAGTGTTGCTGTCTACATCTATCCTCCCCTTTACATTAGTCGATGTCCTCAACGACTTCCTGCATTGTTCTGTTGGGGTTTCGGTCTCTTTTGGTTCTGACGCTTGCAGACTTTCTAATTCTTGAACATGGAGCTTGTAGGCTTCTCGTTCATCTCGTAGCTTCTTGGCATAGCTATAGTACTTGGCCCATTCCACCCCATAGGCATTGGCTTTATCCTCCATTACTTGCAATTGCTGCAAGATCTCCTCTTCTCGTTTGACAAAAAATTCTTTCATTCTCTACTGTGTCAGAGTTGGGAATGTTGGTTTCTTTTGTTCCAACTCATTCTTCAGTGCTGCTTCTCGTTGCTGTGTTTGAGCCAATTCTTTAAGCAATGCTTCCTCCTTCTGCTTTGTCTGTTCAAGCTCCTTCAGTAACGCTTCTTCGTGTTGATTCTTCTGGGCCATTAATTCTGCTTGCTGTTGCTGCAATAGTGTGTTTGTCGATTGTTGTTGCAGCAGTTTAGCTTCCATTTCCATAATAATCTTCTCCCTGTCCATGAGTTGCTCATGAAGATTATGCAGTTCTTTTTGAGTTGTCTGAATTTGCTTCATAGTTTCATTCAACTGAGCAAGATCATCATTCACTTGTTGTTCGGTTTTCTGCAGCTTTTCCTCTGATTCATGCAATCTGCCTTCAGTTTCCTGCAACTTCTGCACAAGGTTCTGTTTAACCAAGTGGAGCTGCTTAATCCCTTCAGCTAGCCAGTATATCAAATGTGCCACAAAATTCATATGGCCATACATCGGGAATAGCTTGGGTACCAGTTATTTTTGTTGCCTTCTTCCTTCCATGCTTTCAGAAGATGCATGATTCCCATGACCCACTATGTAAACTTGAGCAGGCTCCAGGTAAAGTGTCGGTGTTCCTTGTGGTAGTTTCTCTACTCCTTCCATGGTCTTAATGCTTTCCATTGGCAATTCCCATGGCTGTTCTTGATAAATGCTGGAAATGTCGGACCGCCATTTCCCTTTTCTAGCCCATTGCACCAATTTATCAAGTTCTTCCTTTGCCATCAACTGCCACTGTTTCCATTGTCCGACACAACCTACTTCAAATTCCAGTCGTATCTTGTCCATGACTTGGGTCAGCTTGGTAAAACAAGCCACAACTTGCTGATTGATGCATGCCCCAAGTTCTGGTGGATCTTGAAAATTAGGCACTTCAATCATTACATGCTCATTCAGGCCATCATCTTCTTCTTCAATTTCTTCTTCGTCTGAAATGGTCTCTTTCCCTTTGCCTGAAAGATCAATTGGTTTCTTTGCCGCTTTCCCTTCCGTGATCACCTGCTGTTCCAACGACGGATGTGGCTGGCTACTTTCTCCTATAGCTGGTACCATCTTCCCAAAAGGCATTTTCTGTTGTGGATCATCTTCCTGTTTGGCTGAAAATTCTCTTTGCTCAGAGTTTTGCCCTTCCTCTACTGTGATGGGGTTCAGCCGAGTTCCTGACGGCTGACCTGGTGCTTCCATTTCTATTGGTGCTGGTTCTTCCCTCTTCTTCTCTTGTTCTTCCCCCTTTTCCTTGCCAGGTTCTACTGTTTGTCCAGTCTCTTCCACCTCTGTAGCAGCAAGCATTTCCTCAAATGAATGAGCTCGTAATGCCTGTGTAATTGAGGTCTTCTCATACTGAAACTTTAGGGGTATGGTTGGTGATGCCAAGGGATCAATGTATTGTGCTTCAGCCAAAAATTCTATGGGTCCAATGTGGACAGCACTACTCGTTCCTTCCTGTGGAACTATGTTAAGAGGTTCCAGAATTTTGAAATCCTCTTCTTGTATCCTTCCAAACCGTGTTTCCAATGGGATAGTTTGTGCTTGCTCCAATGTCTGCTCGATGTCATGCACCACGGCTTGACTTTTTGCAATCTTTTCCGCTGTTATCTTCTGAATGGATCCTGGCGATGGTGATGGTGACGGTACTGGTGGTACGAACTTCCTCCTCTTTTTCACTAGTGGTGCAGCTTCCTCCTCCTCTGATTCTTCCACTCGATATTCTAAGAGCGAGGCTTTGTTGAATCGTTGTTTCACTCTTTGCTTCTTGTTTGGAGTATTCTTCTTCGTTGAGGTTTGGCATCCATCCACCTCAGTATTGTTGGTGCTAACTCTAGTAATGCTTTGGGAGGATCCAATCCGGGAATTTCCACGCCTACCCTATATGCAGCATCCAAAAACAACCCAATTGCGTGGAAGACCATCGAAAAATTCTTGGTGGTACGCATCAGAAAATTCTGAATACGTGTCGCCAAATAAGTTGCCCAGTCATAGGCTACACCCTTCTCAATGCCTTGTAAGTAGGGTATCAACCAGATAGGCAATTTCGAGGCTCGCTGCTCCCCATACAGTCTTGCCATCAGTACATTCATGATACATTGCAATCCTTTATCCTTTAGTTGGTTTGGTTTTACCCCACAGCTTCCATGTGACATCAATGTCTTAATTTCTTCTTTCTTCAACTCCGTGACACTCTGAATCAGTTGTCGACTTCTCTTGGAATCGACTCCTTTTACTATTGGCTGTCCTCCTTTTGGCAACCCGAATGTCCTTCTGAAACTTTTGGCTGAAAAGACAATATTTAGGCTTCTTTCTCCCACTTGCACCATACTGGCATGTTTTGCAAGGTCGTATGTTTGCAACATTTGCAACAGATACTCCTTGTAAAATTCTTTGTCAAAGTTAGGGACCTGCAGTATGAAGTGTATGCCTGCATCTTTTATCTTTTGTCTGAGCGTATTTTTTGGTGGTGTTTGCTCCCACCACTGCTTGCAATAATCCTCGGTAGCATGAATCCAGGTGATATCTTTGAGAGGTATCTGCTCTCGTTCGGGCTATCGAATTTCCTTTTCTTTTGGTTTCGAAACAACTATTTGTGAGTTTATCTATTTCCCCTGAGTCTACCCTTGCTCAGGATTGTGTTCTTGTCCACGTGCCTCTCCACCAACGCGGGAATGCTCCTAGTGATGTCGGAGTCGTTTTTCAGACACTGACTCCGGTGGTACTTCCTGTCTCGGTTCTTCATGTGATTTTTCCTTTCCAGATTGTTCCGGATATGTCAATCTGGTATGAATTGGGCGACTTCTACTCATCTTATTTCTACTTGCTTATACTATCTTCAACAACAATGATGACAACTTCCTAATTCTGCAATGTGACGGTGGCGACACATATGTCTAAGATGGCAGTCCTGTGTTTGACTATTGTGACGACCACTTTCTGTTTCTCCTGATTTTCTTGACGACGTTTCCAACCTGTTTGACGACACTGCTACTATCGATGTGCCTGACGACACTGTGTCTGCCAACTTGTGATGGCAATCCCTCCAGCTGACTTGCATGACGACAATCCCCCAACTGGCTTTCCTGATGGTAGTCCTCCCAGCCGACTTGCCTAACGATGTTGCACCTCTGACAACACTCTGTTCTTGCAGACTTATGATGGTAAGTTTGCTTTTGTCAACCTGAGACGACGATCTCCTGACTGTGGTGGTAATTTGCTGACGGCAAGGGCGATGATGGCAGCTCCTGACTTCTTGCAATTGCGAATCTTTTGCAAACTTGTCTTTCAACAGTCTCGCGTAAGCTGTACTCCTTCGTCCTCTAAAGGCAACTCCCCCGCTTCTAGCTTTTGTCAGTATTGGTTGCATCCGTCAACTGATTCATCTGACTGCGAATGCGTTATTAGAATTACCCTTTTGTTGCATGTAGACAGGCAAATTGATGTCTAAATTTAGTAAACTAGTTTTGGTATTCTGTGTTATTTTGTAGTTGTACGCAAAGTGTTTGACGAAATGTGCGTACATATATTTAATAATGTTATAAAGTGGCAATGTAATATTTTATGTAATAATGTAATGTTAAGTCATGTATGTCGACAACGTCATAAGTCATAAGCTAGTTTGTCCTGTAGTGGGAAATGTCATGTAAATGCAAGATTAAATGCATATGAAATGTAATTTGGGGAAATGATGAGGTGTCAGGTAGTTGGAGGGTGTAACTACTTTTGGGTGTATAAATAAGCCCCTCCCCTCATTCATTCATTCAGTCATGCAGGTTGATGGATTGATAGAAGAGCATTGGTATGTGTGAGGGTTGGTGCATATGTGCGTAGGGCATGATGCAATCAAGTTATGGATCCAACCATGAAGGTTATTCTGCATAGGGTTTGCAGACTGCAGATAGTAATGTTGAAACTGTAATACTGTAACTGTATATGACATTGTTAATATAAAATTGCTTGTATTTATTGTCATCTACCATTGCTACTGTGGTTGCTGTTGCTGTTGCAGGTTTTGTGCATTGCTATTGCTCATGATTGTAGATTTGTAGAATTATTTAAGTAGAAATGGAATTGTGTGTAAGCATGTTAAATTTCATTTCTACATTGGATGGATAATTGCTATAATTCTCACAAGGCCTTAATGTTTTCTGGTTTCTCTTCGTCTTATGGCATCCTTCATCAGATCGTCTAGTGTGGTAATTTGCTGATGCACATGCATTTTTGCCAACCTAGTCTTCAAGCTCTTGCACTACATACTATGCGAATGCTTCAGTCTTCAACTTCTCCTATTTGCAATGTGTGTTCTTCTCCTTGGCCATCCCTATTTATAACCCTAGCTTATTGTCATTGCCACCCATGCAAACCATTTGTAAATTGCCATTACGTGTTCCAACTGCCGTATGTTTGCCAACTCGCCACCTTGCATGCATTTGTTGTCCTTTTCCTATTTCATCTTTTTCTTATTTTTAGCTTTTTCTTATTTTTTTTCTTCTCTGCTTTTTGTCTTTTTCTTTATTTACACTATTTACAACGTGAGTCCTTGCCACATGTCACTGACGTCATGTGAATCGCATGGCTTAGCCAATGCGAATTTCCAATGTTTCTGCCGATAGCACCTCCTCCTGTCTATGACTGCAACTTCCCTCACTCATTGATTCATCGTCATAATGCATTGGTTTCGTTTGTTGTCTGTTCCGATGATTCCCTTGGCTTCGGGGTGTTTCCATTTGCTGTTTTGTCCGTCGATTATTTCCAGTTCTAATAATACACGAAACCGCCCTTTCTTCCTCTTGTTGATGGCTTGCCATTTCTTTGACATGTGGGTTTCGTTCTTCTTCCCGACTACATCTTGCTTCCGTCTGTAGACGATTGATTGACTGACGACCTTCCCTTCTGTTGTCATCTTGATAGCTATTCCTTTTGCCGTCATCATTGTGGACTGCTTCTCTGCTATCTACCTGTCAGCCATTTGTCCCGCTATCATCCTGACAACTAACTGATTTGTCCTCATCCCGATGGCTGACTGATTTGTTGTCATCCTGATGGCTAACTGCCTTGTCGTCATCTTGACGGCTAACTAACAAGCGTCCTATTTGCAAGACTTCTTCTTCCTTAGCTATCGTCATGCCTCCTTATCTGCAATTCTCCTTGGCGTGTCGGACTTGGAATTGGATTCCTTGGCAATACTTGGCTTCTATTCCATAATCCTTGCCTCCCTCGAGATCTTTCCAAATGTCCTCCCCTTATTTTTGGCCCTAATCTCCTTTGTGTGGGATTGTCGAACTACCATCTGTTCGGGATTCATCCGGTTCCTCAGTTGTTCAGGACAACTTCTTTGGTTTTCACGGGCTTGACAAGGTGGTCTTGATGGGCCCTCCTCATGAACTCGTGGTTGTTGGTTGTTTTGTATTGAATCTGCGAATAGTCCTTGCGGTCTATTCTACTGATCAGTCAACCTACAGGTTATAGGAAGGGAATTTATCCCCCTCGAGCTACCGATAAGAAGATCAACCAAAATCCCCCCTTGGTTAGGTATACTTGAGGTACCAAGTGGAGTTGTCGATCCCCTTGGATTGCTAATGTTACCTTCACTCCTTACTCGATCAAGTAATTCTACTCTCGTTGGTTGCCCCTCGCGGTTTTGAGTTCCTGGTGACAACTGCCTTAGAGTTCTCAACCTTCTATCTGCCCACAACAATCGTCTACACCATCTTGCCTCTTCGAATTATCTTTGTGGTTCACATTTTTCCAGTGCACCTTGGTACTGGACTGAGAAATTATAGTTATTGCTAGAATCATTTCCTTTGCCTGTTGTATACATAGGTCATCTAGATGTTTCTTGCACTTGTCTTTGCAACCTTCTCACTTCTCTTCTCTGTCTTCTCAATTGTATAGCTGTAGCCAGGTTCTCTTGTACTTATGGCCTCTCTTGTGGTCCTCTTATTGCCTCACTATCACCACTTGAGCTATTTTCTATTCTTTCATCCTCCTACTCTTGGGGAATTAGTGGTTCATTATTTTCAGCTTCTTGGACCATTTCAAGGAATTGTACCCCCACTTGTTGACTTTGATCCTCGTCCCTTTGTTATCTTCTTGTGTGATTGGGATCAGGATATGAAGTATTAGGGTCTCTAGGAAGATTTCCATCGCTACTTGAGTCTTCAATCCATCCTCCATTCCTGGGTTGTTCTGGCACTTCCCTAATATCTCTCCATAGAATTGCAGTAGTTTGTTCTCTGCTTATACAGTGGGAGAAGTTGTAAAAGCAAAGAAAATAGAAACCCGACAGGTAGCGCACATCAAGCAAGGACAATTCATGGATCCCACGATACTGATGATTGAGGTAGGAAAGAAGCCAGCCTTGGTTCACATGGAGATATTGGACCACAAGTTGAATCAGGTGATCGTTGATGGAGGATCAAGCGTGAACGTAATGCCCGAAAGAACGTGACGGAATATTGGTCAACCCGTAATAAGATATCCAAAATTCAAATTGTATGGAGTTGATTAGTATGGTATCGAGACAATAGGCGTGCTAATGAGCCAAAAAGTGCGCATAGCAGAACAGGATTTCGTGCTGGATTTCTTGATAATTGCGATGCAGAAACCAGCATATGATGCATTATTGGGGCGTGGGTGGTTACAAACTACGAAAGTAAACCACAATTGGGTGAAAGAACATCTGAACTTCAAGAAAGGCCAGCATAGATATTTGATCAATCTAAAGAACCAGGCAGTAAGCCAAGAGATTGCAAGTTCTGATGACTCAAGAGTTTCTTCGTTAGACAAAGGGTCAGGATATGAACCACATGAGGAGGGAGTACTACACCTGGAGGATTGCACGGAAGATGAGTATAATGAATACAAAGGCTTACTCCACTGGCAACAGGAAGACTATGAAGTTTTCCCTCCCTAGTGTTTTTGCATTGATGTAGGAAATGAAATCCAAGAGGATGAAAAAAAGGAACCAGAAAAGGTAGAGAGCAGTAAGAAACAAACAACAACGGAAAAGGATAAGGAGAGGGAAAAATGGACATTCCCCAAGAATTTTGCAGAATAGACGATGGGAGATGCAGTCATTGAAGATAAGCCTGCCCACCCCATCGAGGTTCTTAAAGCAAAAAATGAACCCGAGTCCATTAAATATGAAGGACCAAGAATGATTCAGGTAAACTTGGGAGAAGAGGGCAAGGAAAGGATGATTAAATGTGGAGATGATTGGGATCCAATATTGAAGGCAACAAATTTTAAAATCTTTATGGAGTATAAAGAAGTCTTCGCTTGGACATACAAAGACCTGAAGGGAGTCCCACCAGAAATTTGCGTACACAAGATTTCCCTGATTGAAGGCGCATGACCAGTAAGAAGGTGACCATATAGGATGATTCCAAAATAAGCAACACTGGTGAATGGTGAAATCGATAAAATGTTGGATGCAGGCATTATTTTCAAAGTTACGACAAGTGAATGGGTTTCACAGATCGTGATTACCTTGAAGAGGGAGGTCGACAAAATTCGAATTTGTGTAGATTTTCAAAGCCTCAATGCCATAACCATCAAAGATCCCTTCCTGATCCCTTTCACATATTCCATCCTGGAAGAAGTAGCGGGACATGAGATCTATTCATTTTTGGATGGGTTCTCAGGGTATAATCAGATTAGCATTGTAGAAGAAGATAAGCTGAAGACAACTTTCGCGGTAGAAAATGGAATATACACTTTGTATGCCATTTGGGTTGTGCAATGCACCAACTACTTTTCAGAGAATCATCCTATATATCTTTGATAAGATGTCCACAGGGAATTTTAAAGCCTTTCTCGACGATTGGTCCTTATATGGGAAGACACAAGAACATTTGAAGTCATTGGAGGAATGCATGAGCTTGTGTAGGCAAGCTCGGATATCGTTGAATCCAGGCAAATGTGTCTTTATGGTACCATACGGGAAGCTTCTAGGGCATATTGTATGCCAAGAGGGTCTCAAGCCCAACCTGGATAAGATTCGAATAATACTGCTGATGGAGGAGCCATATGATGTAAGCTCGGTGAAAACCTTCTTGGGAAAAATGGGATACTACAAAAGGTTCATTCACAACTATGCATTAACTTCTCATCCACTAGATGCCCTTACACGTAAGGGTATTCCTTTCCATTGGACAAAAGAACACCAAGGAGCTTTTGAAAGCTTAAAGGCACATCTGCTGAAGGCACCTGTCCTGGTTTTCCCAGATTGGGAGAAGGAGTTTCATGTGCATGTTGATGCTTCAAATTATGCTATTGGATGCGCATTGTCTTAGGAAGGTCAATTTGGGTTGGATCAACCCATCTACTTTGCAAGTCGACTGCTATCTCAAGCCGAGAAGAACTATAGTACAACGGAGCGTGAAGCACTAGGGAAGGTGTACGCAGTACAAAAGTACCGGTACTATTTATTGGCTAACCCTTTTGCTTTCTATGTGGATCATTAGGCGCTATTGCTCTTAATCAATAAGCCAACAATCTATGGACGAGTGAGTCGATGGCTCGTCACTCTGCAAGAATTCGTGTTCCAAGTGGTAGTGAGACCAGGAAAGAAGCACGTAATTGCAGACCAATTGTCAAGGATTCGCCCAGGAGAACCTGCAGAAGGAGGAATACCAGATGAATTCCCCGATGCATAGCTGTTCATGATAAGTGCGATACAATAGTGGATACATAGACTATCCAGAATGGATGCTCTTCTCTAGCATACAACGTAGTCTCTCCAGTACATGGTATTGCAAAAATGAATGGGGGGTCCTATTTAACTTTAGGTCTTGACAGTTGCCAACAACTGCCACCCAAGACACCTCATCCATAACGACTTCCCCATTTGCACGTGCATTACATACTTTTTTTTTTTGAGTAATACTTCTTATACACATCCGTTGTGGGGATTGAACCCAGGTCACATCACCGATAATGCAAGTGGCGTCCTTGCCGATAGACCACATCACACGGATAGTGCATTACATACTTTACCGCACATTACATTATGTTTGCAATTAATCAACAATGACTCCATCATCCCTGATGTTACACATCAAAATTGCTTTTCATTTACATTTCATTTCATTACATTAATATTTGGCTGGTCAGAACTGGCTCCTACACTTCCATGGTTCACTTAGTTATAGGCTATCATCCTTGTTAAGATTGATTGGAAATATTTCAATCTTTAGATCCTCTCTAATTCATTGTTTGTAACACTATGCAAACCGTTAGATGATGGAGGCTTTAGAGATTGCAAAACATACTCTACTCAAAAGACACAACTCACAAAGAGATTACATAGGAATTCACAAAACATACCAATTGGTGGCCATAGGGAAAGTTGGAATCAGGAAGGAATTTACAAAAAAACACACATAATATTCACTTTCTAACAATTGAGAGCATAGGGGAGAGTTCATGTGAAATCTACTTATATATGACCAAAGTGCTCTTCGGTGGTGGGCCCATGAGTAAGTAGAGAGCTTTGTGCGCCAAAATGGCTATGAGGCCCAATTACATGTTTAGTGTGAAGGTCGTATGGTGCATTTTCACTACCATGTAAATACTATAAGAATAGCTAGAACTGGGCAGGAATACACACAAAATGCATGTAATATCCAATTGTATTGATTAATGCTCCCACAAGAGGAGAGAAGGGTTATAGACAAATTCATATTAGTTGTTGGAGGCCTTATGGAATGCCATTGATATTATGGCATTGATATTGATCACAACTATACAAAACATTCCCTGGAGGCACTACAACCCCAATACATGCTTCCAAATTTTCAATAGTTTAAGGATCTATTATATTTGATAAGCCCCATGAGATCATTTCATATTATGCATGGAATATGAGAAATATTATTGCTTGTTCCTTCTATTGAAGTATTTATATAAGTATTGCAGTGTCCACTTTTGTAGAGTTTAAGGTTTGTATAGGATGAGATGTTCATAGCAAGGTGGAGCCTACAAGTGAATCAGAAATTCGGTGGACCCACATCACAATGAGGGTTATGTATATGTTCAGTACAATGATCTTCATACCTTGTTGTATTATGCAATGAAGATGTATTTATAAAATAATGTGATGAATTTCTGATGATTATGTGACTATATAATGAGTAAAACCTAATATCCTTGATAAATGTGAGCCAAAAAATATCTTGCCTAGCATAATGATCACAAATAGATAGGCATGGAGGTGGTATGAATCTGTGTGATATTCCATGAGGACTTACATATGATCTTGCTGGTCATGAGCCTTTGGCCTTATTTGATCCACCCCTTATGCCCTTAGTGAATGGATTTATACTATTATCTCAAGGTGTGCTTTTTTAATAGTGTATACATATATTTTTGTCACCTTGGAGTTGGCTTCCTTAGTTGCCTCCCATTTATTGCATATATCATGGTATAGATCAATTAGTCCATGAATGAATAATAATGATTTTGCACATAAAGATGAAAATGATGTAGAATACGACCACTCTAAAAAATAATGATGAAGGGAAGCACAATTTTTTGAGAGAGAATGTTGACCACTTGGAATGGATCAGTCCTTGAGCAAACCAAAAGTAATGATTCAATGACTTTACTATGGTCAGTTACACTAACACCCTTAACTTACATATTTGGCACCATCTAAATCACAACTTATCTTGGACATATTGAGGCCTTAATTACAGTGCTGGTATTCCCTTTGCAGGTTGATATGGTTTCTTTAACGTTTATGTATTATAAAGGTAATTGAAGGTTGGGATGTGATGGCATAAAGCAAGCAATTAGTCAGAATGTTGATGTCATCAAATGTATTTGCCATGGTAGGCATTAGTGACTGTCCGTTAAAGGTTTGAGCGATGAATTCTCATGTTTCCCTCACAAACAAGCATAGAGGAAGAGGATGTTGCAATACCTTAGTTCTCAAAAAGGATTGCATCTATTCATATCAGTAACTACAATTAGGGATGTGTGTATTTGGTTTAGTTGTCTTTATAATTGCTGGAGTGGTTACAAAATGTAATTTTGGACAGTTGCCTACCAAGATAATCAATGTTTTTAGTTTTGTCTCTAGACCTGTCATTGATATTCTCATTTTCACCTGTTAGGAAGGAAGATTCGATTTTACAGCTGGACGTTCACTGCCCAAAGCTTTTGATAATTTTGGGTGCATTAATAAATCTTCCAGAGCACATGTTATATACCATCCAGATTTTAGAATCTAAATTATTTCTTTCCATCTGTCTATCTATCTATATAGTCTTAATTTCCTCTTATCCTTTAAATTCAACAGGACACATAGGTAGGTATACTGGTAGTTCATAAGCAGAACTAAGTAGCGTAAATTCATTTCTTCTTTCTCTTTTGTGCCTTTCGTCTAACAGTGCTTTACCTTATAATGAAATTTAATCTCAATTTCTTGGGCATGGTAAAGCTTTCTTATAATGTTACAGACACTGTTGTCACGGAGAATCTTTGGATAAGTTATCATTGTTAGGATTTTTTATTTTTAATTTACTTATTAGAAGTTTTAAGGAGAAGCAATAAAGCTATAGAAGCACCTGAACTTGAGTTGGTCACCCAATCTATTATGGATTTTTAATATAAAATCACTAAGGCAGATTAGAAATTCAACAGTATAAAACTTCTTGCAAGAAGAATTCTACTTGTTCATTTCACAATATGAAGACAAACTCTATCTTATCATCTATAGACTTACATTTATTTTCATAAAAGAGGTGCCCTCTCCATTTTGCCTTATCTTTCTCCCTTTTTATTTGGAGCAATTCTTGTCAAAGATCTCATCATTTATTTCCATGGAAACAAATTAGTTTCTTCGTTACTGCACAACAGATTCCCTAGAGGGACAAGCATATGTACCGTTCGCACGTTATCTTTATTGCTTGGGGGGGTTCAAGCTTTCTATTCTCTTTTAGGCAAAAGTTAGGTACTTTCATTAAGGTACAATATTAAGTCTTTTGTATTCTTGTTGTATGCAGAGCTTCATAATTGCTGTTTTTGCCATTGCCATGGCAGCATTTTCCGCTGGCATTGAGTCAAGATATTTTCAGGTGTGTCTATTTTTCTTTTTTCTTTTTGGGACATAGAAGTCACACATACAATTGAAATCTTAAGATTTTAATAAGGTAAGCAGGTAAATAATCGTATCTGATATCTGATTCATTTGTGTGGTTTTGCATACTTTTACAGTGTCGTAAGAGTGAATTCCAATCAGAAGATGATGTACCATACGGTTATGGATTCTTCCACTTTGTCTTCGCAATGGGAGCAATGTACTTTGCGATGTTGTTTGTGGGCTGGAACTTGCACCAAACAATGGAAAAGTAAGTACTGTTTGTGCACCCCAATTTGATAGTTGGTGACTTGAACTTCATGTAGATGTACATATGTTTAAAATCTTTTTATGTACAACATGATGAACAGGTATGTATAGATTTTGGATGTCTTCAGGTCCTTTTGTCCCTATATCTTTGCTTGAACTCAAAAGAGTATAAAAATAATGTGATACTAATAAAAACTGCTTGTAATTTGCTCCCAGGTGGCGTATAGATGTTGGTTGGGCTAGTACATGGGTTAAGATTGTGAATGAATGGCTCGCTGCAAGTCTATACAGTAAGTTCATTTTTTATGCAGCTACATGTTTCAGCCCCATGTTTAACGGTTTGGACAAAATTTAATTTTTTTTTATTTTTTCACTGTTTCATTCCAAAGAAAGCATATGTTGTTATTGTACACTACATTGCCGCTTGGTACACAACTAAGACTGAAGAAATCAGTAAATTATTGATTTTTGGTCATAATAGTAGTGAAGTCATTTCGTAGGGAATAATATCATTCTCAAACAATTTAGTAGTGAATAATAATTCTCCTCCTGAAAATGTCTTGGTGTGTAGTTTGGATGCAGATCTCACCTTTTATACAGAGAGGCGACAATTATGGTAGTTCTGCAAGCAATGTCTAAACACAAACAATTCCTTTGGCTACAATATGTTTTCTCAAAGCATTCTTCAAGGGAGGGGGACTTGGGACCAACTTGCCTAATGATACGAGTCCAGATATGGAAGGAGTGTGAAGCGTCACAATCCCTATCGGCCTCTCACAGATTGCCATGTTCTGAAATTGTAATTTATTATTAATTTATTATTCATTATTTATTATATATATATATATATATATATATATATGAGATTCTGCCTTTCCTGTAAAGTGGAACTCTGCCAATTTTGAAGACATTGCAAATGTGATTCTTCGTGGTATTGAATGGCTACGTAACAGAAATTGGCAGACATTGAAAATGTGATTCTTCGTGGTATTGAATGGCTACGTAACAGATGGACTTTATTGTATGATGAGATGTTACATGCTTTATGGCTGTGAGTCATATTTCCAAAGCTATAGAGACGATATGACCAATCAAAGTCAAGTCTGTCTGGTAATGTTCCATAATGTCAGGGGAAGAAAGTAATAACATAGTGAACATACACATGCCCAAAATATAAAACGGTTTTGAAGAGAAACCCACGCAAGCATATTTTATATATATATATATATATATATATATTTATTTATTTATTTATTTAAGTAATTATACACATTCATCTCTTCACACACTCATCTATATTGTGGTTTGATCTAAATATTACCTTGAAGCTTGGTTTCTTTAAAATCAAATATAAATTATAACTTTGTATGTTTGGTATTGGTATTTAACCAAAATAACAAATGGAATATTTAACTTGGTGAATATTTAAATCATAACCAAAAAAAAAAAAGTGTTCTTTAAAAAAAAAAAGTTTAGAAATGAAAAGAAGTTAGGAAGAAGTGGAGAATGTTATATTGTTGAATTTAACATGTGATTACCATCAAAGGACATATAGGGACAAGAGAAAAGACATTCATAGTCAAGTTGAAGAATAATTCTTACCAATTTAGACCTAAAATAGTTAAATGGAAGAAACCAAAACAGAATAAGATAAGGAAAGTTGAAATAGAGAATCATTTTATTTTGGAATGGTAAGCATATAGTAATATTTAATATATAAGTTTTGTGCTTTGGGACAATTGAGACAAAGAAGCATTTTAGTTTAGAATGCAATAAAATAAGAGAATTTTTCATCAAAATCAGTAGCAAAAGATTATCATTGAAAAATAACAAAACAATTGGATAAAATTTTGGGATTAGTAATCATGATTCTTTGTAAAGTCCCTATCTCATAAGCTACCAGTGGGTTTCTTAGCCAAAAGCATGTTATAGCAGACATTTTTTAATAAAATTTTCATTTAATAGGAAAGGCTTTGGAATTTAAAAAATTCAGGTTCCAATCCTAAAAAAGTGAAATTATACACTATACTCCAATAATAATATGTATATGATTAGTTAAACCTATATTTATAACATCTTTATGAAGATCATCCCTTAACTTATAGCATTACTAATATTAAAATTATTTTTACACAAAATTAATTTCTTTTGTACTATACTATAAATTTTAATATTATTTTTATTTTTTACACAATAATCGCAACCCGATCTGCACGTTAAACACCTCTAATCAGTTGCACCCAGCGTAAGCTCTGATAAAATATTTTTGTTAACTTAACTAAACAGGAAATTTAATTAGCTTTTGTCTTAGATGGACACGAAAGCAATGTACCAGCGTAAGCTCTGATAAAATATTTTTGTTAACTTAACTATACAGGAAATTTAATTAGCTTTTGTCTTAGATGGACACGAAAGCAGTGTACCAAAAAAGGAAACAGGAAACTCAAAAAGCTCTTTTGTTTCTTGTCAAGAATGGGATTTGAACCCATGCCCTTTCGGACCAGTACCTGAAACTGGCGCCTTAGACCAACTCGGCCATCTTGACTTGAGTAACCCAATGGAACATTTTTTTATTAAAAAGCAATTGAATCTATCATATTATGAACAAAGTTTTATGCGAAAAGCCAAACCATATTTTGAATTAAATAAACAACAGCTAAGGAGGACGAAAGCCAACATTTAATTATCGGCTGATTCCATTAGCATAATCGATACAGTATAATTAGCTACGAATATCTTGTATTCCTACGCTATACTCTATGAATCCAAAGTCTATTTTGACTACGATCAAACCCATTGTAATTCTATTCATTCATTTCAATCTTAAATATTAATAATCTATCAATATCATATATTTATCATTAATTTGCATGAGTTGAACATGCTGAATTCTTTCATTGGTTAGAGGAAGATATATAATTATTAAATTGTTATAATATTATTATATTGTTGTGCGCAACAATATAATAAGTTTTAATTTCAAAGGTGAGGTGGATTAGTAAGTGTCTGGGTGGGCACTTACCAAGAAGAAACCAGGTTCAAGAAGCCTGTTTACAAAGGTAGTAGTCTTTTGAGTGTGTGATAGACTGATGACGATGGTATGAATTGTGAGCACTCAGTGACCCATTTCACGTCGGACTATAGGGCTATAAAACAATGAGGTGTGGATGCAATCCCTATGGTTTGAACCCCACACTTATCAACTATTAAAAATAGTGTGGTTGCAAGCAACTCTTCTATCAAAAAAATTACTATGTTATTATAATATTATAATATTACTATGTAATCACTACATAAATTTATTCCAATTTTAAATTTTCAATTTAAAAACATACAAAGGAAAAAAAAAATTTATAATTTTAAATTTTTTAAATCTAAAGAAAATTTGGTGAAATTATGTTAGATGTGAAATTATGTTAGATGTGGGAAGATATAAACAAATCATAGAAAATCTTGACGACCATTTTATAGATCTTTAATAATACACTTATCTACAAGGAAAAAATAAAATTTATAATTTTAAATATTTTAAATTTTAAAAAAATAGAATCATTTGGTGAAATGATGTTAGATGTGGGAAGATATAAACAAATCATAGAAAATCTTGACGAGCATCTTTATATTATTAAGATAGGTTGCAGGTTTAATTAAAGTTTGGATAAAATTTAAAATTGAATTCAAAATTTTAACTAATAAATTTGAAAAGTAAATTTTAAATTTGGCAGAAAAAAGAAGTTTGTTATAAAAATATTAGAAAGAAAACTTATAATCCATTGCAGGAAGAGGAAGACCAAGGAGAACGTTGTTGGTCTTCCTTTCCTTGACATGCGAGAGAAACAAGACCGCCTCCCTCAACGGCAGCGTCATCGGCTCCCCCCACCCGAAATCCGCCGTGTGGAACGACAGACGAGACCACGTTGTTATGCCAAGCGTCGCGGTTGGCGAAGGCCTCCCCTGGTTCTGGTTCACATTAATGTAATCAATGGCGGGAAAATGAAGTTTTCAACAACAATCAGTTTTTACATATATTTTTTTAAATATTATTAACGGCAAAAAAAATACATCAAATGAAATGACACATAAAACAGAAGGGTCTATATTTAAATTTAATTAAATAGAGCACGATTAAATAAAAAAATTGAATATATATATATATATATATATATATATATATATATGGGAGAGATAGCTAAACTTGTTGGTGGGTCCTTGAAGCCCATAAAAGAGTTTGATCATTGACTATATATATATAATAATTTGTCGAATTTTATTTTGAATTTTTAAACATGTTTGAATTTCAAGGTGAATTTTTAAAACTTTAAGGTAAATTTTTAAACATGTTCGAACTTCAAGGGTGTCGAACTCGAATACAAACTCAAACTTAGTAACTAAGTTGTACGTTTATAAGCATTTATCTTTTTGAAATGATGGCTTTTCACATTTAACTACCACTTCTTCTTTTTCAATTAAATATTTGTTAGAAATAATATTATCTACAAATTTATACCATAAATCAAAAGATTAAAATTGTAAATATTTAAAAGTATCAAAATATTTCATATTAAATATATGATTTCATAACTTCTACATAAAATAAAATAAAATAAGTAAAGCACTCCAATACAAAAAATATGATGAATATAAACAAGTCAATTCTACAATAGATAAATAATCCAATAAGAAAAACAACAATATAAATTTTATGGTCTTGTTCTAGATTTACAACGTTACTCTTTACACAAAGTTAAAATCATAAAAATCCTTGCAAAAAAATCTAGGTGAAGGAGGAAAATGATAATACTTGAGGATAACAAACACAAATTCAAGATTGTCAAGATTATTGACATCAATTTTGACAAAACTATAATCACCTTATTAGTGTTACAATCAAAATCTAGGATTGTGTTTAACATACCCTTCATCAACCAAACCATAATTGCTTCTAATATCTACCAACATTATGGAGCACCAAGATGACCTCAAAAAACCTCACCCCAAAGAACCATAATTTTGCCATCATAGTTAAAGCTACTAGTGTAGGTTGTAGGAACTAATCAGTCAATTTATGAAAAAGAACTACTTTATTACACTATTTAAGTGTTGATCCAAATTTTTTTATTTTTTATAGATTTTGATGGAGAATTAGCTTCATTTGGTCAGATATTAATAGAACCCTCATTCTTTTGTAATGGAGGTCCGGATAGATCATAAGGTTTTGGAGGGTTTGATTGGAGAATCTCTTTACTTTTAAATTGTAAACAAGTGACCTTTTACTTTAAATAGAAAGAAATTAAATTTTAACATATCTATAATAATTGAAGACAAAATAACTTAATACATCTTAAATGACATGGAATGAGAAAAAAAAGTAACGGTAAAGTAGTTTTTAATGTCCATGAGACCATACGCTATATGAGATGACCCTCATAGAGGATGTTATTTATCCAATCAAACTCCAATCACCAAAGCATGGTTACAACTCTACCCCGTATTAGATTTGAACCTTGAACCTTCTATTTGGAGTTCCAAAGTCTTACCATAAAAAGAATATATAATTCTTGAGGATGACATTTAAAAATGTGACACAAATACATTGACTAAATGTGACATATATTTAAATTAATTTTTGGTATAATTAAATGTAATATCAATGTCATAAATATATTCCCTTAGTGGCCTGCACCACAGTTATATTATGCACATGATGATGAGTCCTCATAATACCATAATATTTGAGGCCCTAACAAAATATTCCTTAATCCATTTGATGTCTAATGCTTTGACCTACATAGTGCTTTCCTTTTGTAGGAAAGAAATTGATTTTCCTATCATGGCCTCAACAACATTTGTTTCAAGATAGTCCTAATTGGATTTTTCATCATTTTTCCATCCGTTTTCTTTCTTCTTACTTACCACACTAAGCTTGTTCTTAGATGCCCTAAATCATTATCATTTGGCTCTTAGTATTTTTGGTTTCCTTCATTTCTCCCAAGCATTTTTAATTTGAAATCTCATTGAATCAGACTTGATAGAAATTCTCGATTACATCATTTCGTCCTCCTCTTTCACATTTTCAAGTCTAGCAATTTGCTTCTATTTGTCCCTTCATCTACATTAAAGTTTAGAAGATAATTTTAAATGTTGCTAAACATTTATAGGAGTCCATCCAAAAGTCTAATTTTCTTCATTATGTGTTCTAAATCCAAAGTATATCCATGCATGGAAATAAATCTCAATCCCTTAGTAAATATATGATGAGAAGTATCGTAGGATGGATATACTATTTCTCTTTCCAACATCAATGTTATTGTAGGGAATAGTTTCATTAGACAACACAAGATGCAATCACAATGAGTTTAAACTCTTGTCATATTGGTAGTGCTAGTGTAAATTTATTGACACTAAATTCCACTTGTGATAAGTTTGAAAATAATGATTAAAAAGAATAATGGTTCTCTCCATTAGATGATAATCTTGGCCTATCAAACAACTTATCTCCAATTACCAATTATTCGAAAATATCATAGTTTTGCTAAGTTAAAGTTGATAGTCAAATTGACCATCTTGTCTATCATTAAATTCTTTATTTGTAAAGATGAGATCAATGCCCAAACTTTAATAAAACAAGGATATAAACTATATTCTCTATTATTGCATTATTATTTTGATTATTGTATTATTTCTTCTTTGACACTATTTATGATTATCATAGAGTCCCCATTGTTTTTCCCTCAATTGGTTATATGGGATTGAAATGGGCCCCACCCATATTACATCATCACCTCATAGTGGTACTACAACAAAGCTTGGATATTATCCATGTATCACTTGGTAATATTTGAACCTTGGTCTCCTCTTTAAATCTTGAGGATTCTAACCGGTTGAGCTAATGCCACTTGATATCATAGAGTCCCTTTTGATCTCAATTAAATCTTATTCATGTCAATTACAAATTCTATGCCCCTCAAAAGGAATTTTGCTTTTACATAATTCATTGATTGAATACCTAATCCCTTCATCATAGATAAAAGTAAGATTTCTATTGACATTGAAGTCTCAAAAGGTTCCTCTAGCTACCACCAATTCAAGGTTTCCCTCATATACATCGACAAAATTTATCTTGATGTTTTCAGCCCATACTTTTTGCCACTTCAAATTTGCACAACAAATTTGATCTCCAAAACCTTTTTTTGGAGTGTATTATCCAATAATATTATTATTATTTATTTAATTTAATAATTCTTAAAATTATAAAAAACATGTAATAATATTAGGAAATACAGCTAAAAATAAATATAAAAAACTATTCTTCAATTAACTTGTGTTAAATTTTTGAATTTCATGATAAATTTTTTGGCTTTTATTTGATTTTTTTCTCAAAAGCTATATAGTGACTTCTATTAGGGGCCACTCCCATCAAAACATCAAAAAATTACATATGCTATTAGGTCAATTAGATCATGTCTAGCTTGCCTTTTATTAAAAATATTTTAAAATCTCTTAAACAATTATTTTTTATCTATTAAACTTGTGATACCATTTTCATCAAGATATAGAATATCCTTTGGCTAGTTGCCTTATAAAATTTGAATTTAGCCAATGAAGATCAACTCCATTGTTGGCTAATTTATATTCCACCCTATTTTCTTATCCATAGATAATTTGACATTTCCAATATTCTGCCTCCATCAATAATTTTTGGACACAAAATAATGTTATAATTGATCAAATCTTCAGATCCTTTTTTGATAAAAAATAACAATGATTTTTCAATTCCCACTAATTTAAATGTCTCCATCATTTTTCTATGGTCATATTTATCCCTATAATAATTACCCTATCCTTTGTATAGTTTTTTGTTGAATTACCCTATGATTCTTAGTCGGTTAAGAAAATTTTGCTTGATTATCTTAAATATCACCACCTTCACCAACTTTTCCATGGTCTCCTTTGAATGCACCATTAAAATTAAGTTTGAAAAACCTGATTTTTGGAATTTTTTTCCATGAATTGATTTAAATCCTTTGCATTAATTACATTGTTGTAGATCACCCTTACATTTCAATAAAGCAACCTAGTATATTTTATTTTTTGGGAAACAAGTATCCCCAAATGGTAAAAGCAAATAAACAAGACATAATTAGATGATCTAAAGTTATTTGTTTCTCCTTACATATAACACACCTAAAAGGTCCATGGTAATCCTCTTCTTTGTAAGTTGTCACTTATAGGGATTTTGTTTTAGATTGCTAACCAAAATAATGTTGAGGCCTTATATGTGGTCTCAAGTGGCCAATCACTCAATATTCCAATGGGAATCTTTGGGAGTATGGAATTTTGATTACTCTAAAGCTATATATCCGAACTTGATAGTGTAATCACCATTTTCTAATAGATCATAATTAAAAATCATTACTTCATTAAAAATTGGTCAAATAGAACTCTTGAGTATTTTCTTGAGTTCATCCATTGCTTATTTGAGGTCCTTTTCCTCAACTAAATTATAAATAGAAATATAAGATCTAGAAATGTTGTTGATATCGATATTATTTTTTACGTTTGAACATTTACAAGCCAATAGATCTAAGCCAATGGATGTCATATTGGGTCAAAAATAATAGGATAAGACATCTACCAAGCATTAGGCCAATTTTACTTATTCCTCTAATTTATTGACCATCCAATGTGCTTGTTATAATTGCAAGCTCTTAATATAAAATTCCATACTATCAAAACCTTAGGCAAGTTTCATTTACTTAAAAATCCTCCTACACCTATAGAAGCCATGGATATATGTATTTGATTAATTGCAAACTCTTTAGTTTAAAATTCAATGTTGAAACCCTAGGCAAGTTTCATTTCCTTAACAATTCTATTCTATCTATAGAAGCTATACATACATGTCTATATCTATATATCTATGTGTTTGTCTATCTATATATATGCTCCAACTCTTTCTTTGATCTTTGAATAATCTCCATCCAAGTTTTATCCTTAATGTCAAACTTATGAATATGTGCTTTTGAAATATTACCCCTTTAATATTATTTCCCTACAAACCTTATCGTATTTTTAAATACAAAATCTAAATTTCTTGTCACATGATTTTCAAATAAATCCTCTTTGAATTTTGTCAAACTTAGCTATTATGCTTGCTAGCAATATTAAAAGTGAAAGCACATGCATAAAGATCAATTGGAATCTTAGCCTTTATGAGTTGAAGTTTTTTGTCCATGGTTAGGAACTTACATTTATAACTAGCTATACAAGATTTCATTCTATCCAAAATTGGCTCACAAAGCTTCTTTTTTTGTCAAATAACAGAATACCCAAATATATTGGTGATGACTTTCCAACTTTAAATTCTATATTTTGTTATAAATCAAGGGCAATTCTCATTAGAAAAATCTTAGATGTTATCATCTTATCTAAATATCCAACAACACACACATAACATGGTAATATTGGTTTAAATTCCATATCTTCACTGACTAAAGGATGATCTTAAAAGATGCCTCATTAATAAATAAAAAATGAGATTTAAAGGGACTGATGGAAAATTTTTCATATAGCCCTCGCTTCATTCAAAAGCTTAATCGAAATCGAGATAGGTCAAAGAAGGAATTTGAAAGATGCCTCTTGCCTTTAGTTGAAAGGAAGGGACACTAAGAAAGGTAGATGAGTTTAAAATTTGTGCTAGTCGTTAGATCTTCTATTGATGATTATTGCTGTTTTTTTACCCAAAGTCGATAGCATTGAGGGTATTAAGGCTTGTAGACTGTTGATTTTTCATCCAATGATCTACACAATCCTTCCAACAAATGAAAACATGGAAAGGAGGAAAAGGCCCCAACAAGATCAAAATATGGACACATGGTGATCAGTTAGGAGCCCAAAGAGAAAGGTACCAACACCCAAACAAAGAATACCCACCATTGATCGAGTGTGATCCCACCTCAATAAATGACACATGGAAACCATGCACACATATAAGAAGGTAGAAAAAAAGAGTATTTAAGAAGAAACCTACCAAGATTGATCTTTTATGACCTAGCTTATTAGAGCCAATTGCATGTCGGTGTGATGACCGCCCATCATACACATAAGCCTACCATATCAATCCATGTCAATCATAAAGGTCATGCCTTATATGTTAGTAAGCAAGGCATTCCAAGAGAAACACAATGAGAAATTTATGGTGCAACCATCCCTAGAACAATAGAAATGAGACATGTTAGTGATGATTTATCATATGAAGTCCTAGAAACTCCCAACATTAATGATCTTGAATCTAGATACTTCAAAGCTACTTATTATAATTGTAGAAGGATTTCAACTATAGAGCAAAGGATATTTTGTAGACCTTTTGCATAGAGTTTTGGAAGGAAGAGGACACTCCTCTTACATGATAAATAGGCCCAAATTTGCATTGTAAAGAAATTTAGAGTTGTTTGCTCATGCTTATTATCTAGCCTTGTGGGCTCTTCACTTCACCCCTCCTCTTCTTAGTTGTAATAAGTAGAGTTTGATCCTTGAGACGCTATCTAAGGAGCATCAAGACTCTCTAGGCCACATGCCTTGTAATAATTTTTAGCACAATAATGAAAGTCATGACTAATTTTGTTATATCCTCCTTTTATGTTTTTGTGATTCTTGGTTGTGTAAAATTTACTGTTTTCATTCTAGCTCTTAAATAGTGGTGTTTATGTTCATTTATGATCACTCCATTCAATTAGGAAGGGGGAATTTTATTCTTGGAACATCACCCTCGTAGCTTAGGTTTTAATTTTTTGCATAATTTACTTTCTTGTTCCTTTACATTTCTTGGATTTTTAACTTTTATTGTAATTCCTTTCCTTACAACCCCCAAGAAAATTTGGTCTTAGCTTATAAAGGTCCCAGTGTGCCAAGGATTAAATTTATCGAGGAGCCATCCTCAATTAAAAACCTCAAATATTTTACCATAGGTTATACCCTTTTTTTGTGGTAATTCCTGTTGTGTTGCTCTATGCAAGACATGGGTACCCCTGGCATGTCATAATTTCACCCTAACAAGTAGCTGCATTCTAAGATAACAACGGTCCATCTAGCATGCCTGGTGGGATGAGCTTCTATGATCTCCCCATGAAGTTGAAAGAATACTCCTAACTTTGATCTTGATGGAGGTGATATTTGATCTGCTTGAAGTGAAGCCTTGAGAACTTCACCTGGAGACTCTATTGAAAAGAAAAAGACTTCAAATAAGTCATCCAACAAAATATAGATCGAGATTATAGTGGGGGTCTCTATCTCATTATCTTGTTGAATTAAAATATCCCAATCTAGAGACTCCATCCTCAAGGAAAGGGACCTAAATTATATGAGAAAAAGGTTTGTAACTAGAGCCTTTGCTTGAGCTAATTAACAAGACCTAGTGCCACCTTTGAATCAAAGGAGGAGGAATCGATGATGCAACATGACAACCATGCTGAATTATCCTCCTTGAAAGTTCCTAGTGTAGAATGATTTAGGTCCCCTGATACCACCAAATCAACCTAAATTATGAGACTCAAAAACTACCTCAATGAAAATCCTTACCTTGTTTCTTGGGAGATGATGTTGTCACCCTGATAGAGTATTTACATCACTTGGTGAGATTGTGCATAATGCACTTGATTGAAAATCAAGATATAGTATAAGGTTATTTAAAACTTATTTAAGAGTAAGATATAATAAATTGTACCTTAGACTTATCCCAAAATTAGTCAAAATTTGGGACTAGTTGGTGAAACTCTTGATAAATAAATTCAGAGAGAAGGCAAATGGAACATCTATCTTGAAGAAACTCATGGTCATAAAGAGAGTACCTATAGAAGCAGTAGATAATTTTAATGTTTGATTATATAAGACATGGCAAAGCGTCATAGACAAGATCTAATCACCTCTAGGTATGACATTTATTTACTATCTAAAAGCTCTCAATTATAAAATTGCCATGCTAGTCAAGTCTAAGGGTGGGAACTCATTATCGAAAGCCTATAAAATAGCCATCCATGCTAAAAATGATCTAATAAAAATAGGAAGGCTAGCCCATAGACCATATTTTCCATTTTTTCCTTCTATTTAGCCCTCATATCACCCATCTTTGATCATACAACCTACCACTAGTCTAACTATCCTAACAATGAGCCTAGAGTAAGCTCAAATTCCATCTCCTTTCATTACTAAGATTGATGAATTATGTAATATGATGATAACCTTATCAATGATATCATAACCCTAAAGGGACAACATAATTCCTAAAGGTTTCCCTACCAATGTTACCCAAAGCCTCCTTTCCAATAGGGAAACCCAAATGTTTGATTGCCTCCAACTAGACATCACAAGCCTTTGTTATTGACCAACAAAAACCTTGGTTAGTCATAGGCTATGACTCAATAGATTCTACTTGTGTTAGTCTTAGTATAAAAAATACCTACAAGCACAACTAGGGACTTGGTCACCACCCAAAATAACCATGTTGAAGATCCCAGTGGCTGTTACTATCCTATTCTTGACTATCTACCTTTCGATTGTTATGTTAAAAATAAGTCTCAAGCAACCAGGATGGCTTATTTTGACCATAATATTACACATCCATCTTAGTAAAAATCCCCAACTCTAAGTATGAAACTTACCTATTAGCCTCCAAACATATCATCAACTACCAATTCATCAACTCTAGATTAGACCTTTGTGACCTAGGATGAAGCGAAAGTGTATGCCATTGTAGAGGGGGAAAACTACCCTGTCTTGTATGATTCTCGGTTGGATCTACTAGGATCCAAGGTGAACCACGAGGGCGTATTATATTATCTACACTTGGGCATGCCAAAAGGGATGAGTTCACTAGAAACAATTTTAGGACTCATTCCAAGTACAGGGCGAGAATGTTTTATGTGTCAATTAAGCATACACCTATTGTTTGACCTTTCTAAACTAAACTACGAGAATGAAAGAATGATGCAAAACACACAAGATGCAAGAATACAAGAGCTAATCCTAGTATGGTTCTGTAATTCAATGATGTCTTAACCTAGGATTATAAATAAAAGACTTTTAGCAAGGGTCCAAGGGAATGCACAAACAAGATAAAAACCCTAGATGCACACTATATGCTTTTATCTTTAAAATGCCTAGAAATTCAATCAAATATTTTTTCTTTACTCATAATTTAGGTTTTGAGTAGAAATGAACAAAAGCAAACACCAAACAACCTAAATATCAATTAGAGCACTTATTTGATTTAAAGGTTGATTCAAGCTTTATCTTACATCCATAATATCCAATGGTTTCAAAATTTAAAAATAACTTCATAAACCGTAAAAAATTTGATCAGCGTTTGGGGGTCTACTTAAGTTGCTGTAAGACTAAGCTTGGAGGCACACCAATCAAGCTCCCTTGGTATTTTTAGATGACCGTTTGAAAGCAAAATGACATTTGACATTTGGCACATGCACAAATAAAGTGAAACAAATAGATACCAACAAAATATAATGCACACAAGGTGGACACAACATAACACTAAAATATAAATGCAAAATCAGGGTTTGGGGTGTGAACTTTACCCCAAGCCCTAATTTACCAAATTCATGCCCTATAAATAAGAAGCAAAAATATGGCTTACCAAATTTGTGCCTTGTATGGGCAGGGCATGAATATGGTTCAATTGCCCTTTTTGGGACCTAAAAAAATGAAAAATAGAGTGTAAATCAACAAAAAATAGCTTTGCAAAGCAACTAAAGTAAATGCAGAACTTGATGAGCTGATGGAGAAAGAAATGAGCAATGAAAAGGTGGAATAAGTACTCCAATAAGGTTAATATTTTCAATCACCAAGACTCCTCTACTCAATACCCAAGGGCAACCAACACCAAAGCAAAAAAAAACAAAACAATGACTTGCAGTAGAAGGGCACTTGTTAACATGAGCAAATGAGCAATTCAAGAATTAGTTCTCAAAAGAAATTGTTGGGGTTAAATATGGAATCCAATCCTCTATTTATAAGAGGTTTGGAGGGTAAAATGGGTGAGAAAATTAAATTTCACCATAGGAAAAGGCCGATCCCAAAACGAGCCGACGAGGGGAAGAGTTTTAATGAGAAAAATACCTAGAACGATAAATTCATGACCTACCATTATAGGGTATGAATCTGATAAGCCAAATTAATAAACTTACAGATCGGGTATGAATTTGGTAAATCTAAGGAAACAAAGCAAAGGGAGAAGCCAAAAAGGCCCTAAATTTACAATTGGTAAGTTTGGGTGGCTGGCTAAGCATCTAAGGAAGAATTGGATCATTCTGATGGATCAATTTGCTGTGTCTACATTTTTATCCCTCTTTGATGCATTTATAGCCAAATAAATGCATCAAAGAAATATGTAGACTCCTATAGGTGAAAGCAATGAACACAAAAAGGGATGGTCAAGTTTGGTGATAGGTATTAGGTGTTAGGTGTGGTATATCCTAATTTATCTTTGGAAAACAGAGCCTTGAACACAGTGACAACTACCTTCAAAAAGATACAACCAATGGAATAAATTCTATTTTTGAATGTTGTTACCATAAACCCTCTTCACGAGATCACATTTCTTCAGTAAGACATTAAATTAAGGCTAAATCCAGAGAAAAACCCAAATAATGTTTGATTTTTTCAATGAGATATTTGAGGTTTATTAGAATAGATGATGGCCTTGATGCCATCATGGTTGGAGGTAAATCCAAGTAGTTGTTAAAACCCTAGGATGTTGGGCTCTGCATAAAGAGCAATATTAGTAATCCCTTTGGCCAACAAATTCGTCATTAGGCACTCCATGACAGCCTTAACGAGGTTGTAACCCTAGAATGAGAGGTCCACAATGATGTCCCAGATTATGGTGATGAAAACTTCATCGTTGGTGGTGCGGACGAAGACCACCACCTTTTCGGACTTGTAGTGGTCCACCCAAAGTAAAGACGACGTGTTGCGAAATGCAAGGCGGAGCAAGGTGTGGTATATCCTAAAACCTAATCCCTATCATTTGGCCAATGGGGTGGTGCAAAAGGAGGTGTTATCCTTAGGGTTCCCCCTCAAGGTTTTATAAGGAATGCAAAATTTTAGATAAAAACTCGAAAAGGGAAATGAAGGGCACAAAAAATGCAAGAAAAAGAAAAGAAATAGCAAAAGATAAGACATTGAGAGAGAAAAGGAAGAACATGAGGAGAGATACTAAAAGGAGGAAAAATAAAAAGGAATAGAGAGAAGAAAGGGAGGGAAAAGAAGAAAATGAGGAATAAAAGAGGAAAAATGAGGGAAAAGAAGCTCATTTTCACCGTGCAAGGAGGAGAAAAGAGCTCTGGAGAAGAAAGAGGAGAATGGAACTACCAACTCACTATGCTACCATGGTGAGGGGTGAGGCTAGCATTGTTTCTGAATGGGTGAAGGTACGGATCGAGACCCACTTGCTCATTTTGGATTTTGCACCTACACACAAATGAGTTTTTAGTATTTTTTACATTTTTTAAGGTTTTTTAGTCAATTTTTGTCAAAATTCATCATGGGACATGGATTTGGTCATGGACCACAAATTTGGTAATCTTTCCAAGCTAAATTCATTCCTTGTATGGAAAATGTATGAATTTGGTTGGGAGACTTTACCAAATTCATGCTCGATCATTCCAGGGCATGAATTTGGTGAATTTTGGACAAAAAGACCTTTATTTTGAAAATTTTAAATTATTATATAGCTATATGTACTTGATAGCAGAGAGTGGCAGTCAGGCACATTGGAGATTTTCCTAGAGCATCTCACAATGGAGGAGAGGGAGACACTAGAGAATGTGGGGCTACTGCACTTAGTAGAGATACCCCACATTGAGGTAGACCAAGCCCTACTGATGGCTCTGGCAGAGCAATGGTATCCAAAATCATCCATAGTCTAGCTATCGATCAAGGAGATGATTGTGACATCGAATATGATGTCGGGGAACTTGACACATGTGATCTAGTAGAGTGGATTCCACATCGATGAGATGTCACATTGATATGGGGTTGGAGCACTAACATCCATACTATGTAGAGTGGTGGTGGGGATGCTAGTGTGCCATACCAGTAGGCGACACCTACCATGGATACTAGTAGGAGTAGTAGAAGATATACGAGATCGGGAAGTGAGATTCACATGGGCACCATATGTGCTAGCATGTTTATATAGGATATTTCATGATGTCATTTATAAGCTACAAACAAGTCTAATATGTATGATACTGCTCCAGGTGTGGTGCTAGGAGCACATAGCAGTTTGGAGATCAAATGCACTACCAAGATCATTGCCCAACATGGAACGACCAGTAGCATATAGGTGGATCCAACACTACAAGCATGGGTATAGGTCATATGTTAGAGTCTTAACACTAGGGAGGCTGGTGATAGATGAGTTGCAAGAGCACAAGATCATATCGTGACATTGGTATCTGCATCCAGGTTGGAGGGAGGACATAGAGGATTTGGCTTGGGTGAGGAAGATCTTATGGCTCATCACTGATAAGGGAAAGCAGGAGCTATTTAGGTTTGACCAAGTATAGCACCAGTTCAACATTCTATAGAAGATTTTATATCTAGGAGACTAATGATTTAGACGGGTGAGGAGGGATCCATCAGGATGCAAAGGCACTCCTGATGTAGCTAGATGGGAATAGGACCTGTATGACCTACTGTATGTGGATTTAGGGGTGGATAACATCGAGGTGGCCTTAGGGTACAAGATATGGTATAGGAGCATTATTCCCCAAGGATATCTTCACTAGTGCTAGTGTAGAGATGCTAGATGATGAGTCGATGAGTGTAGTTGACACTTCAAGAGGCCACTCAACATGTCACTGAGAGGAAATAGAGAGGGAAAATCTCATCGAGACTTCCTCGAGTGCAAGTTTAGATGGATATAGTGGTAGCCACAAGGGTGACCATCATGGTCTCTGGATGAGGAGTAAGGGGAACCATAGGGGTTTCCCCCACTGTGGCTCAAGTAGGACCTAAGGTAGAAGGTCCAAGTGAGGTAGAGGGATGATGAGCCATAATAACAATGATGCAGGTGGATATGAAGTCTATCCGTAGTGCGCTAGACCAGGCTCAAGCAAAGCAGTACACAACATGGGTTGAGGTAGAGTGTCTCAGAGGAGATATGGATCGATAGACTCAAATAGAGGGGATGGCTATCATGGCAAGAAATCAACATAGTGAGGAAGGCCACCTGCTACTAACGAAGTTGTAGAGGATGAGGGAGTCATATGAGGTGATAGTACAAAGAGCGGATCATTACCATATGGCCTATTACCATACTATCACAACTAATTAGAGGGTTAAAGAACCATCCTCTTGGTGGTCACAATGTTAGTTTCAATTAGGAGCACAAATTGACTCACAATTTATGAACATGATGCCTCCAACACCTCTAGCGGGTGGAGCAGAGGGGACAGGTTTGCATAGCTAGGAATGGGATCGGTATGACATGTCAATTTTGGATTGTGGCATGCACCCTTGGGGATGGTCGATTATGTTGAGCTCTCTATTGTAGCACACAAATCGATAATCATACACTTAGTGCTATCAAGTAATACTAGCTATAGTTTATTTATGTGTTGCGGTGTAATTAAAATATGTGTGCTTATGTGTGATTGCTTTTATTTATTTATATTTATTTTTTGTATGCATGGTGAACACAAGCATAATGGATGCAATGAATGAATCCTAAATGAATGATATGGAATGATATGAATATAACTAAATGCAATGCATCTAAAATGAAAATCTAAATGCAATGCATGTACGAATGAAAATAAAGCTCCAAAATACAAAAAGAAAGAAAGAAGAGAACAAAGCCCTATGAGGATGTATGCTCGTAAATGATTGATATGGAGGCTACCCCTCGTGTGTGGCCATGAAGCTATCCTGTGAGGGTTTTATGCTTGTAAATATTGACAAGATGGAGCTATATCCGTTATGGGTGTAGTTATTGCTAAGATGGACAAAGAGAAATAGATATACCCACTAGGATGTACGCTCACAAATGATCAAATGGAGGCTACCCCTCAGTTGTGACCATGAAGCTATTTGTTATGGGGTGTTAAAATGATGTGGTTGATTTACCAAAGGGAGTACTATACGATAGGGGTGTGGTGTGTGCGAAAATGTGTATGGACAAAGCCAATGGAGAAAAACAAGAATCATATCCCTTGACTTGGTGAGATATAACCAATAAAAAACTTTCAAGATCAAGGAAAAATTAGATGGGTGGATGTAATGATGGAAATACATGGATATGAACCCTAGGTTGGGGATTTGTTAGGCATTAGAGCTCTAGTGAGAGTGCAATGCATGTAAGCTATGATCTAACTAGGTGTCATCACTTGCCATTGTTGCAAAATCCCCAAAAATCTATATGATCAAGCAACCATGCAAATATGAACAAGCAACAATGCAATTATGACAAGCAAAAATGAATGGAACAAAATATCAAGAAAATCATGCAAAATATGACAAGTAGTCATGCAATATGAAAAAAGAAACCAAATGTAAACTAGATAAAAATATAATAACATGTACAATTTTTGTTTTTTGTTGTTTTTATTATTATTTTGGAAGATGAATTACACCCATTGGTTTTTAAATTCGACATAAATTTTGAGTGTGTCGCCTATTTTAACAAACATGATGGTAGTGCAAGGATCTAACCCATAAAATAAATGACTATGATGGAGGATATCCTCATGATTATCATCATGAAGGAGATCATCCAAAGTACCTTCTCTAGGAGATGCTACACAAAAGTCAGTGCAAACTTTGATTGTACCATTATTTTTATCAAAAGGGGGAGCAATTCCTAACTTTGTAAGATGTTTATAAGATAGAGGAACATGGACTTCTCAAGAACGAGAGGACTCAACCAATGCAACACAAGGGATAGAACCATAAAAGGAGAAGCTATTTTGGGAGATATCCTATTTTGCTATGTCACAAGGGGTACTCCTTTTAACATATTTCTTTGGGGTCACACTAGAATCAGGATGTCCAGTGGTTACCCTATTGCAAAATAAAATATTTGAGGGATAAGGGGTCCCTCATCCTCATCACTCAACTCCAAGATTTTATGATTTAAATGTTCAACATAAGTAATAAGATGATCATAATTTTCAAAGGTTAAAGGTTGGTTTTTATTAGAAATACAGTCTATACCATATCTCCCAGGTCAAATATCCACTTCTAAAGGCTCCTGAATACCTTTCTATCATGGTCCCAAATATTTACCTATGTATCACATACTAGATAGAATTTTCTTGGGAAGTGGGTAATCATTGGATAGGTAATAATGGGCAAAAGAATTCTCGACATGAAAAGGGTTGCTACCATGGATATTTTCTTTGGGTGATGTACCTATGAATATAAAGGTACACATGCCAATGTGTACAACTTCACCCTTATTATGAGGTAAACCTATAGTCCTTGGTGAAGGTGGTAGCTTGGAAATATCCAGAAGAGGATCTTGAAGAAATGGGTTAACTTGATCCCATGACAAAACATTGATTAAAGGTTCCTCACTCACGTTTATATTTTTAGGTTGCTTGGTTATGTGAGATGAGGAAACTGAAGGACACAAATTGAGATCAGATTGAGTTTGGTCAACCATCGAATAATATTTGAATGAGTGGGGATAACCTGGAATGGTGACCAGTTGATTTTTGAATTAGAACTTCAAACATTGATGGAAAGTGGAAGGGACCGCCCTCATCACATGAATCCAAGTACATCCAAGAAGAAGATTGAAATATGCAGGACAAGACACAAAGGTATCTAAGATCTTGGGTCCAACCCTAAGGGGGAGGGATATAATGTCACAAGCCTCTTGGGACTCATTTTTGAAAGCTTTGATAATGATGTCAGACTTAGTTAAGTCTTTATTTTAATCCAAAATTTTAGAAGAATTGATAAGTGCATAAATAAAGAGAATAATCATTATCAATAAAAATCTTCTTGATAATTTTTTTCCAATAAATGCAGTGATGTAAAGGGAAAAACTCCTTGTAATTTTGAGGAAGGTATATCATCGTTCAAGAATGTGATATGATGTATCCCAAGAGAACTTACAATATTAGCCATAGCACTAGGGGAAATGTTTTGAGGAATAAATTGTTGTCTTAGAAGTTTCAACAAAGCTTCCCTATGAATATGAGAAGTTTGCAAAAGCTCTAAGAGAGAGATCTTGGCTAGGGTACTAGATAATTGCTGTTGAATGTCAAAGGAGACTTTAGGTTGTGGCTTCAAAAACAAATATGGATTTTCTAATCTTGTGCTCCTTTGGTTAATCTTTAAAACTAAGGTGGGTTGGATGAAGAACTCATCTCTTACTAAGAATGTTGAGTTGGTTGATTTTGTGCTTATTTCCTTATAGTTATGGATATCATTCCAATCATACTATCATAGGGAGGTGGCACATTTTGATATGACACTTGATTAGATGCCTGCTAACCATACTTAGGGAGAGGATCTTGAAAGATTCCCATGTCTTGATTAGTTGGGGGTGCTTGTTGAGTAGGAGGTTGATTGTTTGTTGGAGGTTTGGGTCAAGAACCTTTTATAACAAGTCGTCCTTAATCAATTAGGTCTTGAAATACATGTTTCAACTTAAAAAAAAAAAAATTCATATGCCCCTCCACCTTATGATACTCACAATGGTGACCAGGCTTATACCAATCAGTTGTGGTATCAGGTTGCCTTATGAGAGGCAACTCGATCATATTAGCTTCCAATATTTGTTATAGGACCACATTCATAGGTGTGAGTCCTGTGAAATTCCTTGGTGGGGGATTTTGAGGCTGGTGATGCACCATATTTTGTAGGGTGTTAATAACCCTATTGACAAGCCTACTATCCGTTATCCCATCACTAGTTACATGCTTGTTCTTAAACTAAGTTTTAATGGTACTATCCTATTTTATCTTAAGCTTGACCTCTTTTGAAAAGGGTCTTCTCTACCCTTCTTGCCAGATCTATAGCTTGGTCAAAATATGTGATAGTTGTAGTTTCCAATTCATAAGAGATTTGTTCTTGTAAGTTTCCAATAAATATCTCACGCACATATCAAGGAGGTAAGGTGTATCTCAAGCGTCCAACTAGACTCCAACAATACAAGAATTCTAAAAAATTTTCATCTTTAGCTTGTTTCAAGATATAGATATCTTTCATAGTCACATTCTTTTCAATATAAGCTTTGAATTTTTGAACAAACATTTCAACTGTTTCTTCAAAATTCTAAAGGAATTATTAGGTAGTTGATAATACCACTCTAATGCCATACCTCCAAGGCTCTTAGAGAACGTATTAAATTAGAACATATAATCATATATGATATCATGGCATTTTTTTCTAAATATTCTTAAATTCTCAATTGGGTCTTTTGTTCCCTTATAGATAGACAAAACCGATATTGGAAAATGCTTAGGGTAGGATCTAGAGGGAATGATAGGGTCTAAGGGCCGATTGTACATTTATCTATAGTTGTAGGTGAAACCAAGTGGCTGAATCATGCCCACTGTTAAAACTAATTGTTTCACTATATTCGTTAAACTTTGCACTTCAGGATTGTTGTTGTGCAATACCCTTAGGTTCCCTAGAGGAGGGGTATAGGTAGGCTGTTGAAGGGGAACTTGGCTTATGTTGGAGGTATTGACACTATTATGGTATGGATTATGATATGTGGTATATTTATGGAGAGGATAACTAACATTTTATGGGATAGAAGCATGAATGTTGAGATTAGATTAATGAGAAGGAAATTGAGAATAATCTTGGGATGCACTACTGGTTCGAGGAACTTGTAAAACCCTTCCAAAATTTGTGGTTATAGTAGTAGCATAAGTTGGGTTATGGAAAATATTAACATGATGTGAAGATTTAAACAAAGGATTATGATGAACATTCCTAGGAGAGAGGGTAGAAGGAGGAGGTACCTCACCTCTTTCAAGTCGAGCCTCCTCATCCATAACTCTAAAAAAAGTCTCCCTGTGGTGTTTTATGAAACCCCATTTTAGTCCTAAAATTTTCACACTCCTTTCCTTCAGGCTAATGGATCTACATATTGAATGGGAATGGGAAAATAATGGGTCTACACCTCGAAGGAGAAGCACTTGATGTCGTGCCCTCTTTGGTGATTGTCGACGAATTGGGTGGGTTCACCAGGAAATATTTGTATGGTAGTTTCCACGCCTAGGTTGGGAGTTGTTTGATGGATTCATTTTAATTCACTCACATTCACCTAGTTTGGCCAAATGCAACTAATTAATACTATATGTAATTTTATTTTCAAATGAAGACAATACAGAGCAGAATGCAGAAGAAGAGATTAATGCAATGCTAAAATAAAAGATATTTTAAAGTGTACCTGGTTTGAATATCTATTTTGGAGCTTTTCTACCTGATCCAAGCGATATCGAACATTGTAGGGTGATATCAGACATCCAATTTGGTATCGATCGATCTGATCTGATATCTTACAACCCGGTATAGTCAAAAACCTACGACTACACAAACTAATGCCAAAATACGAATTTCAAAGCAGAGCATACATTTGATTTGATATGAATTGAACTATGTGATACTCATTATTTGCAATGCTTGAAAGAAAATAATGTGAATCTATGCTATAAATGTGAAACAACAAAATGAAATGCTATGATGGTGAACACTTGATATGATAAATGAAACTTAGGCTTAGATAAAATGATGAACATGATATAAAATACTATTAGACAAAATATAGGGTAAGAAAATTTGCAAACAGTGGTCATAAATTACCCCCAAGTGATCTGCAAATAATTTCAGACGAATTCTAATGATATTGAACGTTCGATATTGTATCACACCAACCGATGCACAAACCTGCAAAAAAATATACAGATGGCGAATACACTATAGCACTAAGGAGCAAGAAGGATCGAGGGCCATGAGAGATCCAGGAAGGGTGCCTGGATTAAATAGGCAGAGCATGTTTTGGGGGGTTATGCTAAAAAACAAGGGAAGTTATGATTTCCCCCATTTTGGATGATATCGATTGATCCGATACCGTAACGTCCATGTCGTTGGCTAGATACGAACAAAGAAGGTTACAACAATTTTTGTATTTTTGTTGTTCTAGGTAATTTTTAGTTTTGGATGAAATCGAACGAGCCAATTTCGTACAATAAGGTTCGATATCGTATCGAATGACCGATATCGTTCAAATAGAGCCGATATCATCAGGAGGTTAGAAATAAACTTGATACGGGCACAAAAATTGAGGCAAGAGGTTAAAATGGTGGTTTTAATTAATTTTTGAATGTTTTGAACTTAGGGTAAATTGACATGGGTCAATTTTAACCTATTACATTTTGCCCCCTCTTTAGCGCATTTTTGAAAAAATGCGTTAAAGAAAATATGGCACGTTTTACGAGAAAACAAAAATTTATTGCAAAAATTGTTGAAGTTTCAAGTTTTACTGTAAACTACATTAGGTGTGATACCCCCTTCGAGTTTTTGCGCCAAATTCTATATTTGGTGGAAAACTCAAAATTTTTAAAATTTAGGGTAAAAGTGAATAAAATGAAAGAATTAGGGTAAAACCTAACTCATTTTTATTTTATTGTTGCTGAAACTTTGCTCTGGAGAGAAAAATGGCCGAGGTCACACACCGAGTTGATGAGGTGCGAACGAGGGCAGGGAGCATAAGGGTAAGGATCGTAAACCTCTTTAGCTTAGAAATTTTTATGTTTTAGTATTTAATTTTTGTAAATTTTGGATTTTTAGGGCACTACTGCCATCTCGTGGTCGTGTCGATGATATCGGGCCTATTTTTGCAATATCGGCCCGATTTTGATGATATCGAACCTTCTGATATCATTAAAATAGGGTCTATTTTGATAATATCGGCCAAATTTTGGTGATATCAGGTAAGCCGATATCATCAAAATAGGTCCGATATTGATCAAAATCATCTAATATTGCAATTTTAGGTCCGATTACATCTATCGATTGCTAATTTTCTTATTTTATGTTTGTTTGTTGACAAAAACCAATTTTGAAGAATAGAGAGTGGAGATACAGTGGTCTCCAAGGAGATTTGAGTGCCCTCACAGATGTAGAGAGGGATACTCTAGAGGCTATGGGGTTGAGACATTCGACAGATTTGAGGTTGTTGATGGTATTGGCCAAGCGGTGGTATCCGGGGTCTTCATGTTTTTGACTACCGATGGGGGAGATGGCCCCGACACTAGAGGACATATGGAGGATACTGAGGGTGCCCATCAGGGGCATGTTTATAGCTGCATCTGGAAATCAGGGCCAGGTGATGCAGTGGTTGTCTGGAGATCCGAGCTTCTTGATCGAGAAGGGTGAAGTTAGCATTGAGAGACTCAGCCAGATAGTTGGGGTCTCTTGACTGATAGTGGTTCTTAGTGGTACGATGGTAGGGTTACTATTGTGCCATCTCAACGATCACCACCTACCATGGACTCTAGCAGAGGTCATAGTTGACATGAGGGATCAAGGTCTATGGTTTGCATGGGACCATACATTTTATGTCGCTTGTATAGGACTCTCTTCAGGGTTGTTTACAGGGGAGGTGCAACATTGGTGCTTACCTCTTTCCTATAGGTATGGTGTTGGGAGCACATAGCAGTGAGGAGACCTATAGGGCTATCATTGATGGGAGTGGTAGCAGAGAGGTCTAGAGTGTTTTACTAGTACTTGCATAGAGGACATCTAAGGTGGGCTAGCCTCGACACAGCTAGGAGGTTGGTGGATGAGCTGACTACGGGTGACATCCGATGGAGGCCTTGGAGAGAGCTTCTAGGGTGGGGAGAGGATGGATTTGAGTTGGCTCACGTGAGGTAAGTTATCTGGCTCTAGATGGAGCGGGGTGAGGTGGAGCTACACCATGTAGATTGGGTTCTACGATAGTTTGGGTTGTAGTAGGACATCCCTGTGACTAGGGATGTCACATTTTTGAGGGTGACACGAGACACCATGATAGTGAGTGGTGCTCCGGACATGGCTCACTTTATGGATCCTCTACCAGATGATGATGTGGTGGCCACGATAGAGGGTGATGATGTTGGAGTGATTACGAGATATCCACAGTGGTATGCTAGCATTCATCCTACATGGATTACTAGGTCAAGGGGTGTAGTTCATCAGGAAGTTGAGTTGGTTATTCAATAATGATGCTCTGCTAGCCAGTAGTAGCAAAGGACACAAGTACCCCCTAGGAGAGAGGGACCTCACACTAGAGGAGGGCATTTGATCTAGAGGATGACTAGATCAAATAGGGTCTCAGGATAGAGGAGAGGTCTAGGAGGGTAGAGGAGGAGAGGAGAGCATCTCCTCAGTAGGAGGTGAGACCTGATTCTATCGGGAAGGGTGTGGACATAGAGGTGGGAGAGAGCAGTGAGATGGTAGCTCTACGGGCATAGAATACAGGTCTAAGAGAGAAGATTATGATTCAAAAGTTCAAGATGCAGACCTTAGAGATGGAGCTTGCACAGGCATGGGCCAAGGTGGCTCAAGGACCCAGGGTATATTTTCTAACATCTTCCCAGTCGGTTTAGTCAGGGAGGAGTAGTTTAGGGAGTGAGACAGCTCAGGCTCTTCAATGAGCAGCTTTTTATCAGACATTATACTTTATGGTAGTGCCTACAGATCAGAGACAGCCATTTCCTAAGGAGTTTGTGGCTCCAAGCCGCTCGAGATCAGTGTCTCGCTCTGCATCTAGGACAACTTTAGAGGCACCATAGTTTTGACCACCGTGACCCCTTGGTGGGGATGACGAGGCTGAGATCTCTAGGGGCTCAAGGGGAGTATAGGGATGATAGACTAAGATAGTTTTTGTGGTATATACCTTAGTGACTGAGTATACCAATTTTGGAGATTGTGGCATACCAGTTGGCTTCATTTTGTACTTATATTTTGAGATATATATATTGATCCTTTTTGTTTATGCGACATTGTATGATTTGATTGGATGATTTATTGCATTTGCTTATGATGGTTGTGTTATATAATATTTTGTAATCATGCTTTGATTTTTGAACATTTTTTATCATGCTTAACTTGAAAGGAAATGATTTTGCAAAGTATTTTTGGAAGACAAAAGATGTTTTTGTGAAGTGATAAAATTGATGGATTAGCAATGAACCTCAAAAGGATGTTGTGTTGTTATATGACAGTTTGTGGAGATCAATGCTCGCTAGGTCATGAAGTGTATCCTATTGTGAGGAAGTTTTGTATTGCTAATAATAGAAAATATTTTTGGGCTCAAGAGTAACCTTGAGGCTTGTGATGATGAAAAGGGATGGTGATTCCTTGAAGAGGAATCGATTTTGGGAAAATAGGTTGATAGAGATTGTATTTGTGAGAAATATAGAGTGATTTAAGCATGAAAATTTGGGAAGGATGACTTGTGCTAGGCATAGAATTCCTAGTATGAATTTTGAAGTGAGAGTTATTACTAGGAATTATACCATCATCGCGAAGTCAAAATGCAAATGCATGATAAAATGATTATGTGTGATTTGAAATGCAAGGTTTATTTGAAAATAAATCATTATGTTGCATGTTGAAAATTTTGAAGACAATATATATACTGTAATTGCTAAAATGAAGTGATTTGTAGGGATTAATGCAAATGGTTACAAAAATTGATGTTTTCTAGCAAATTTCAAAGAAATATTTTAAATTATTTCAAGGATAAAGTCAAATTTATCGAGAACCAGTGTGTGATGTGTGAGTTCATTATCCATCTTGATTTACATAATGATACAAAATCTCTCAAGGATCAAATGTGTGTGCTTTGTGAAGTTGATTTACCAATTTTGAGTGAGGTAATGATACAAGCCAACTTTTATGAACCAATGTGTGTGCAAGTGAAAGATTCGTTAACCATGATTTTATGCATGCAATTGTACTAAACTACTATGTAAGTCAAGTCACCAAAAGCTAGCTAATCCACAAGCGTACATTGGTCTATACAAAAGAAGGTCGCTAATGTGATAGACATGTCACCATGCGTAAGGATACCGCCATTGCCAAGCCGGCTTGATGCCACCTAACCTGTAATGAGGATCACCCCATGGCGTTCGAATAACTGAGGAATTCTAGGGATTCAAGCTCATTACCCCCTTCTTTTCTTTTGATTTATTTTGAGTAGGGATTCTTGTTCATTTTTGTTTGTGAACAAGGGGATTTTATTGCTTTTGTAGTAAAACTACTTTTCTCTTTTTCTTTTCTTTTTCTTTTTCTTTGTGCTTTTATTTTTTGGGATACTTGCTCAGATTAGACAAGGAGCAAGGGATTTTATTTGGGTAGGGGGACTTGTCCTTTTTCCAATTCTCAGTATTCTAGACCATGCGCATAATAGGATAGCAAGGGAAACCTTTCGCTTAAAGAGCTAAGACTACTATGTAGTATCATCTTTCAAATTTGCAAAAATCATTTTAAGATGTGAAATGTGTTCTTGGTTCAAAAGGTAGCAAGACCAGTTCCCAAAACTCAAAATTTTATTTAGTGAAGTAATAGTGATTTTGGTTCAAGAGAGATTTATAATCAAAATGACAAAATCAAGATTTAGTAGAAATGTGAATTAGGTGAGTGGTTCAAGATAACTTTTGAGTTTATCCGAAAGAAAATAAAATATAACTTGAATTTTGAAAAACAACAATTAATGATGCAAAATGATGATTTAACAACAATTTGACATATTTTTAAAAAAATTTTATTTTTTATTTTTTTATTGTTTTGATGAAATCGATAATATATACAAAAATGTTGTATATACACTATACAAAGTGATTTATGCATAACATTTCTAAGGTGGCTTCAAAATCAAAGGAGGTTTTGAAGGATAACTTGGTTGTGGTGAAGGTGATTGAAGTTGATTTGTTGATGTTTGATATTGTTGTGATGAAGGATGATGATCAGATATAGATGAAGAAAGGTGATGAACAAAAAGTGATGAAGAGGAAAAGAATAGAGAACTTGATGTGATAATGATAAAGAAAGAGAGAATGAAGAACAAAAGGTGACAAACAAAAGGTGTCAATGATGATAAAGAGGAAGAGAATAAAGAACTTGATGCAACGATGATAAAGAAAGAGAGAATAGAGAATACAGATTCCCTATGAATAGGAGAGGTTTGCAAAAGTTCAAAAAGGGATATCTTAGTTGGGGGATTGGCCCATTGTTGTTGAATGTCGAAGGGAACTTTAGGTTGAGACTTCAACATTAAATATGGGTTTTCTATGCTTGTATCCTCTTTCTGATTATTCTTCAAAACTAAGAGAGGTCTTGAAGGTTGGTTGGATGAAGAATTTATTTCTTGTTTATCAAATTGAGTTGATTGAGCTTGAGGTTGATCACTTGTAGTTTTTGTTACATTATTAGTGATATCATTGTGATGGAGCACATTAGGATGTAATATTTTGTTGTTTTCTTATTGTTGATGAATGGATTGGGGATTTTGGAAGCTCCCCATGTCTTGATTGATTATGGGTACTTGTGGTGTAGGAGGTTTAGGTTTTGAAGATGTTAAGGCTAGACAAAAGGGAACATCTACTGGTTTTGTTGTAGCACACATTTCAAATGGTCTTGGATCACCATGGATAGTAACCAATTGATTCTTAAATTCGAATTTGACACATTGATGTAAAGTAGAAGGGACTACTCTCATTGCATTAATCCAAGGTTGACCTAGGAGAATGTTGTATGATGTAGGGCAAGATACAACAAACACGGTCATGTCTAAGATTCTTGGACCAACTTGCAATGGGATTGACAACACTCCACAAGTTTCTTGGGTTTCATCATTAAAGGCTTTGATGATCATTTTAGTTTTTCTTAAATCTTCAATTCTAAATCCAAATATTTGAAAGAAATCATATGTGCATATATTTAGTGATGAACCATTATCAATCAGGACTCTTTTGACACCCACATCCCCAATTAGGGTTGTAATATATAAAGGATTATCTCTATACATGCTTTGAGGAGGAATGTCTTTATCGTGAAACTCTACATAATTTGTACCATGGGAAACTACAACATTGACCACAACAGTGGGTTCTATGTCTTGAGGTACCATAATTTTGCTTAAGGTATCCATTAATTCTTCTCTATGTATAGATGAAGTTCTTAAGAGATCTAGGAGAGAAATTTTGGTTGTAGTATTAGCTAATTGTTCATTAATATCATAGGGAAGTTTTTGTTGTGGTTTTGATAAATTATTTTCTTTTATGGGTGCTTTTAACACAAATGGAGGTCTTTCTTTATCAGTTGTTTGAGTTTGTGATTGGGAATTTTGATTCTGAACTTGTTGCCTAGTGATGACTCCAATAGTACCCACAATATTATTGGTTTGTGAGTGACCAAAGTGAGGTCTAGCATTCACTGCTTGTTCAATTGGAAGTATTTGTTGAGATGAAGGATGTGTAGTCATTCTTCTAGGAAATGGCTCTTCTAGAACTAATAAGTCTATGATAGGAAGGATTGGTTCTGACTCATTTTCAGAACTATTTGAATTATTAGAAGTAATGTCTATTTCACTTTCTATTTCACTTTCTGAATTACTTCTTGTATCTTCTGAAGATGAAAATTGAAAATATTGAATTGGCCTAATTGTGATTGCAGATTGAGTAGGCACATAAGAAGTGTGCGGATTTTGATATGGTAAGAAATTGCTGATGGTTCCTACGTATCGAGTTGGAGGAGGGACATTGTGATGTTCTAATTGATTCATAGCTTCTTTACCATGATTGGGTAAAGGATTTTGGAAGATGTCTAAGTTTTGATTAGCATTTTGTGTTTGTTGCTTTTGAGCATTGTTTGGAGGATTATTATTTGGAGGGAATTTTTCTACTTCCATTGCACCTTTATCAATTAGATCTTGTATCAAATGTTTTAATATTTTACAAGAGTTGGTTGAATGTCCATCCACTCGATGAAAATTGCAATGTAAATCAGCTCTATATCTAGGTAAAGTGGTGTCTGGTTGTCATATTTTTGGAAATCGTATCAAACCTTCTTCCAATAATTAGGGTAGAATCAAGGTTAAAGGTTGGTTCAATCTTGTGAATTCTCGTGGAGGTTTATCAGGAACCTTTAATACAAATTTCTTTATGGCTTCAGTAGTATTGATATTTGGAGTGTTTCTACTGTCAGTAACTCCATCACCAACCACTTGTTTGTTTTTATATTGGTTTTTGGAAGATTTATCTTCATCCTTCTTCTTGAATTGTCCTCTTCTAATAAGGGCTTCTTCTACCCTTCTTGCTAGGTCTATAGCTTGATCAAAATAAGTTACTGTAGTAGTGGCGAGTTCATAAGATAACTGCTCTTGTAAGTTACCGATGAATATTTCTAACATTTCTCTGTGAGGTAAAGCAAAGTGTAATTTCCCTAGAAGTTGTCTCCATTTAGCTAAGAATTCTGTAAAACTTTCATCTTTTCCTTGTTTTAAATTATATAAGTCTTTAATGGTAACATGTCTTTCTATGTAAGCACCAAATTGATGAACAAACATTTATGTAGTTTCTTCAAAATTTCTCAAGGAATTGGTTGGTAATTGATAATACCATTCCAAAGCCATACCTCCGAGGCTTTTAGGAAACATATTTAGTAACAACAAATCATCATATGAAATATCATGACAAGCTATCCTAAACATACGAAGATGTTCAATAGGATCTTTGGTCCCTTTATATATCGAAAGAACTGGCATGGGAAAATGTTTAGGATAAGGTTGGGCAACAACAATGGGATCCAATGGTTGACTACACATCTCCCTATAACTATATGTGGGATGATAAGGATCTATTTGATCTAAGCGTGAAGCTAATTGTTTGACTATAGCTTCAAGTCCTTGTGGTTGCCCACTAAATTGATTTTGTGTTATCATACTATTGTGCATTTGATGATATGGTTGTGTCACTATATGAGGATTTCCAATAGAAACACTATTATGTAGAGTATTTGTAGGAAGAGTATTGTGAAGTTTATATGGAATCACATTTTGCTGAATTTTCTGTTGATTTTGTATTTTTTTAGCCTTTTGTGATGTGGATGCTTGTTGATTAAGAGCTTGAGAGAAAAGGGAAGAAAAGAGTTGTTTTTTTTTGGTGTGCACAACAGTAGATTGTGTTGCCATGTTTTGATTGATGTTTTGAGATGGATCATCTTGATCATCATCTTGCTCTGTTCTACTCATGTATGTCAATGGATTTGCATGCATTCAAAAAGCAGATTCTATAGCTGCCTCCATTGAATAATCTCCTTTTGGGAGTAAATGTTCTATCTTTAACACTTGATTGATATCATCTATATTACTTTTTAGAAATTCAGTAAAGTGTTGGACAGATTTGAAACTAACATTGCCTTGAGGGTCTATTGTAGGCTTGGTAGGATCTTCTTCTTCCCCTTCTCTATTGTCATCCTCATCTTGTTCTGTGAGTCTATCATCTTCAATATGTATCTTATCATCAAGATTTTCTTGATCTGGCTCTTCTGCTGAGCCAGATTCTATTTTTTTACCATTTCTCAGGATTCTAGGCATTTTGCCTTTGGGTATTTTATTTTTTAGTGGTATATATATTGTATATATATATATGTTTTGAATTTTTGGGTATATATGTTATATATATACCTATATAAAATATTGTAGATATATATATATATATATATATATTTTTTTTTGTTTTTTGTTTTTTTTGAAAATAAAGTAGAAATAAGAATTATAATATTCTAGATAATAAGCTTAGTCTTCCTAAAAAAGTTTATAAATGTCATTGATAGGTTCAAGTTCTTCAGGAGTCATATAATGCTCTTCTTCAAATTGAAAGTTTGCTTTTAGAAATTTGACAAAGTGAGCTATAGTAATGCTATCAATTTTAGAATCTTGAGAATAAAAATATATTTCGTGACAATATTCATGAAAATGGACTGCTCTAGGAGTTCTTTGATATCTTCTCTTGTTTTCCAAAACTATCTCTTGATCTTCTATGTGTGCTAGAAATCGGTGTACAGTTATGGCATTTTCAAGATAATCCTCAAAAGTGTAGATAGATGAAGAGATGCTTGCTCTCTTATCAGCTAACCACCTCTCACATGATCTTTGGATATCAAAGTAGTGAGAATAGTGATCGGGTCCCAAAATTCTAGCTATGTTGAATCTCTTGATTTGACTAAGTCTTTGTGTGTTGGCTTTAATGATGTCAAGTCTTTTCCAAAGTTCAGCCCACTCTTCTTGAGATGGGATACTAGAGCGTTCAACTACTAAAGATATTTCTTGTGTAGATAATAGTGTTCTAATGTCTATAATTGCAACTTTTCCTATATTGGAATCTACCATCTAAGAAATGAATCTAAAATATGCAAGTTTAAATGATGATTTTATTTTTTTGTTTTATATTTTTGAATCAGAATGATGCTTATGTAGTTCACGTCGGGTTCACCAAAGAATGTAGTCCTAAAATTTTTGCACTCCTTTCCTTCAGGCTAATGGATTCATGCCTCGAAGGGGAATGGGAAAATAATGGGTCTACACCTCGAAGGAGAAGCACTTGATGTTGTGCCCTCTTTGGTGATTGTCGATGAATTGGGTGGGTTCACCAGGAAATATTTGTATGGCAGTTTCCACGCCTAGGTTGGGAGTTGTTTGATGGGTTCATTTTAATTCACTCACATTCACCTAGTTTGGCCAAATGCAACTAATTAATACTATATGCAATTTTATTTTCAAATGAATACAATACAGAGCAGAATATAGAAAAAGAGATTGATGCAATGCTAAAATAAAAGATATTTTAAAGTGTACCAAGTTTGGATGTCTATTTTGGAGCTTTTCTACCTGATCTAAGTGATATCAGATGTTGTAGGGTGATATCGGATGTTGCAGGGAGATATCAGATGTCCGATCTAGTATCGGACAACCCGATACAGTCAAAAACCTGCAATTACACAAACTAATGCCAAAATAAAAATTTCAAAGTAGAGCATACATTTGATTTGATATGAATTGAACTATGTGAGACTCATTATTTGCAATGCTTGAAAGAAACTAATGTGAATCTATGCTATAAATGCAAAATAACAAAATGAAATGTTATGATGGTGAACACCTGATATGACAAATGAAACTTAGGATTAGATAAAATGATGAACAAGATATAAAATACTATTAGACAAAAGATAGGGTAAAAAAATTTGCAAACATTGGTAAAAAATTACCCCCAAGTGATCTGTAGATGATATCGGATAAATTCTAATGAGATCGGATGTCCAATATTGTATCGTACCAACCGATGCACAATTCTGGATCTTCAAACCTACAAAAAAGTATAAAAATGGTGAATGCACTATAACATTAAGGAGCAAGAAGGATCGAGGGCCAGGGGAGATCTAGGAAGGGTGCTTGGATTTAAATAGGCAGAGCATGTTTTGGGGGGTTATGCTAAAAGACAAGGGAAGTTATGCTTTCCCCTATTTTGGATGATATCGGCTGATCCAATACTGTAACATTTGTGCTATTGCCAGATACGAAAAAAGAGGGTTACAACAATTTTTATCTTTTTGCTATTCTAGGCAATTTTTAGTTTTGGATAAAATTGGATGAGCCGATTTCATTTTTATGAGGTCCGATATCATACCGAATGATTGATATCATTCAAATAGAGCCATTATCATCGGGAGGTTAAAAATAAACTTGATACGGGTGCAAAAATCAAGGCAAGAGGTTGAAAAGGTGGTTTTAATGAATTTTTGAATGTTTTGAACTTTGAAGAACACAAGCTTATACTGAGAGGGGGGGTGAACATTATAAGACCACTTTTTACTTTTCTTTCCCAAATAATATTATGCAATATATCAATGGCAATATCAATAGCAGTAATTAAAGCAATGCACAAATCACCACACACAATAGAGACACCAATTTTAACATGGTTCACCCAATGTGGGCTACGTCCACGAAGAAAATATTTCACTTAAATTTTCTCAACAAATCTCTTGGAAATTCTTTCCCTATTACAATGTTTATGGACCTATATCCAAAGGAGACACCAATACCCTAATTAAGTTCATGGATCTCTATCCACAAGAGACACCAATATCCTCAGTTGGTTCATGGATCTCTATTCATAGGAGAACTCCTTCTCCTCTACTCTGGTTGGTGATCCTATAGAGGACTACTGCCTCCACTACTCTGGCTTGTGGATCTCTATCCATTGAAGACCTCTATTCTCTCTACCCTGGCTAATGGATCTCTATCCACTAGAGACTACTGTCCTCTCTGCTCTATCACCTCCAAATATTTCTCTCAACTCTATCTCAAATCTACACTAAACATAGTCCTTTGGTCTACACAACTTTGCACAATATCTATCTCATATCTACACTAAACACAGTCCTTCGATCTAGCACAAATATTCTCAATATCTGTATTTGGTATATACTAAACATAGTCCTTAAATTTATACCAAAATATATCCTCAAGCCTTAACACAAAGCTTGATCTAATCATAAATCAACTCTACTAGATCTACCCCAAACCTTAACTCAAGGTTTGAACAAATCAATAAAACAAATCTGCTCACAAGTCTTCTCAAAGACTTGCCTCAAATCTGTCCACAAGTCCTCTCTAGAACTTGCTCAAACCGCTCTCAAGTCTTCACCAAGACTTACCTCAAATTTGCTCTACAAATCCTCACTAGAACTTGTCCAATATGCTCAAAAAGTCTTCACTAAGACTTGCCTCAAATCTTCTCTACAAGTCCTCATTAGAACTTGCTCAATATGCTCAATAAGTCTTCACCAAGACTTGCCCCAAATATTCTCTACAAGTCCTCATTAGAACTTGCTCAATCTGCTCAACAAGTCTTCACTAAGACTTACCTCAAATATGCTCTACAAGTCTTTAATTTACTTTACCTTATAACTCCCTCAAATACCTTATAGTTTCCAACTTACAAAAACTCTAGGCAATTTCTAAAATTCACAACCTTTGGAGAAGCAAAAATATTTTTTGCATACCTTTCAACTAATATGCCCACCAAAATATCCTCGATGAGAATTGAACACATGACGTAGCCTCTCCAACACCCTAGCCTCAAGCTAGGCTACCAAGTGGGTTGCATGCCCACATAGAATCTTAGGCGTACATTTCCACTTTATCCTCCTCTCGAAAAGCACTCACGATAAAACGAAGGCCTCTCACACATAAAACGTCAATCACGTGGATCGAACCCATGATCCCTTCTTTGCAAGACTTAGCACTATCTCAACTGTTGCTTGCGCTACCACCACCAGTGGATGTTTCTATCCACGTCGATACCTTTATTTACTTTGTCTTCCTCCAATGGTTTGAAATGCAAAAATCCTCCTCTTCCAAAAAATGAAGTGCATGATGTCTTTTCTCATTCAAGGTGTATATTTCAAAGGACATAGGAAATGAAATTTATTTCCTATATTAATACACATGCTCTTGTCTTCTACATGTCGGAAAAATTTGAATTTAAAAATTCGAATTAGATTTTAAATATTAAATTAAAAACCTTTGCATTCATTATTAATTTAAATTGGAATTTTAATCAAAGATTAAAATATTTTAATTTAAATTAAATCTTTTATAAACTACTCATGGGTCTTTTCAAATTGAACGTTGTTTTTCTTCACCTTGTTATTTGGACCGAAATATTATAATAATATAAAATTATTATTTAATTAAAACTTGCTTCTCCTTATTTGGGTCTTCATCCTTTGGGCCTTTTTAGGCATATACTATTAAAAAAAATATTATATCCTATTCTTTTTCAAGACCTTTTTGCTTTTGGAAAAACCACTTGATGTCCTTAATGATGATGAAATTGAACCAATATGCTTTTGACATCAATGACAACAAAACTACTCAAAATTTCCAACAATCTCCCCCTTTGTCATTGATGGCAACCCCTTTATTTTTACCATTCATTTTTCCTTTTCAAAAGTTGCTTTCCTTGAGAAATTGCTCCCCCTAACTGAATGCTCTCCCCTAACTCAAATATCTCCCCCTTTGTCATCAATGGCAAAGGGCCACCTTTGGGGCTTGGGGCTAAGAATGAGACTCTTAGCTTAGCCCCTCCCCCACCTCCTCTTGAGGTGGTTAATTATGGGGTGGGAGTATCTCTACTCCCAGCATACACTGATATTTACCTTTGTCCACCTTCTTCCTCAACTAATCCTTTTGATTCCTTTGACTATTCATGTTCCTACTTGTCTCTGGAAGTTCTGCTCTACACCACTTAGCTATGTGCCCAACATTATTGCACTTATAACACTTAATATTGTGATTCCTTGAAGGTGCAAATATCTTGGGGTTCCTCTTGGTGAAGCCATATCCATTCTTATCATGAACCCTGCAATTTACTGCCTTGTGACAAAACTGATTACAAGAGTAGCAATACCCTTGAAAAAGTTACCTATTTTTGAAATTTCCATATTCCTATATTTCATGTGTCCTACACTGTGTAGCCTTGTGCCTAAACCTGTGACATGAGAAGCATCATCCATTGAAACTATCTTGCCTTGACCCCATTGGTCTCTTAGTCTCTTTTACCCTGTGCTACTTCCTGTTCCATTTGTTCCTCATTTGTGCATTATTCCTTTCCTTGTTGAACTTTCTATTGTCCAACTCATTCTCAGAAGTCTCACTCTCTCTTACACTCTCTTCTTCTTAAGCTTCTTCTTCTTCAAAGCTTGAGATTGACTCCTCTCCTTGTTTTCTTTGTACCTATTCAAAACCAAGTCTTGTTTTGTTTGATGAAGATCTTTGTACCTTGATAATATTATCCAAGTTCTTTGAGCTTCTCCCAAACCTGTGTAACTTATCCTTAGACTCTTTTACTTCCTTCCTTAGTAAAGCTACCTCATGCTCTAATTTTTCACATTCCAAAACCTTAGCTTCTAACTTCTCTTTGAATTTCCTTGTCTTAGCTATTGAGTTAGTTAGATCCTCTATAAGATTTCCTTTCTCTTCATCACATTCTTGAAATTTAAGCTTGAGTTTTGAGTTTTGCTTTCTTACCTCTCTTAATGCATCAAGGGAAGAAATGATCTCACCCTCAAGATCAAATTCTCCTTCCTCTGATTCTTCCTCTATTTTTTTACCTTTAGGATCATCTTCATTCCTTTCTAATTTATTTCCACTAGAAGTACTCCCTTCTTCTTCTATTGCCATAAGAAGATTTTCTTCTCTTGGACCTTCACTAGCATCTTCATATTCATCTTCACTAAAATAGAATCCATTCCTTGTACAACTATCTTCAAGATGACCAAAGTTACCACATCTAAAACACTTGAGAATCATTGGACCTCTCTTTCTAACATTTTATTTTTCTACTATCATAAATAGGGTTTCTTCTTCTTCATTACTTGAAGAGCTTCCATCACTATCACTTGAACTCTTACTTGCCTTGTCTGCATAAAAAATCTTCTTATACCTTTGGAAAAACTTCTTTCCTTGTGTGCCTTGTCCATCCCTATTTTTCTTTTGGTACATGTATTTTCCTATTTCCCTATTCTTATGATCCTATTTCTCATCATCATTGCTATTTCTAGCCTCTGGACAATCAGTTGCATAGTGACCATATTTACCACAATTAAAACATCTAACTGATTTCGTACCTTTATACTTTCTTGAGTCCTTGTTCCTTCTACCATAATTTGCTTCTTCATCACTGGATAACTCATTGCTTGAATCTGAATTTTTACCCTTTGTCTTATTAGTAGCTTTGAAGGATGCTTCTTTCTGGGGAATAGGTTCCTCTTTTATTCTCATCTCAAAAGCTATGAGAATGCCATGTAATTCATCCCTTGTCAAAAGTTCAATGTCTTTTGACTCTTCTATAGCTGAAATATTTTCACTATACCTTTTTGGGAGTGACCTTAAAATATTATCACAAACATCTGTTTCTTCAACCTTAAGCCCAAGTCCTTGCATGGAGTTAACAACCTCGTCCACATGAAGTAGATATGCAACAATTTTTTCCTCATCCTTCATCTTTAGGTCTTCAAATGTTCTCTTGTAATTTTGCAACTTTACCCTTTTGAACTTTTTATCTCCTTCATATATGCCTTGCAACTTATCCCAAATTTCCTTTGTTGATGTGCAATGCATAACCTTTATAAACTCTGTTTCACATAAGCCTCTTAAAATTCCATTCATTGCCTTTGAATTACTTAGTTGTAGAAGCTTACCATCTTTATCTATAGGTGGAGTTGTTGGTGGTATGTATCCATTCTCAACTACTTCCCATATTTCATTTCCAAGTGCCATTAGGTGAAACTTCATCCTTGTACTCCAAAGTGCATAATTATTCCCATTGAACAATGGTGCTGAATTCCCTAAAGATCCATTCTGAGAATCCATATATGTTCTTGTGAGCTTTTTCTTCAAGTTGTTAAACTCTTTTGAAGGAACCCGCTCTGATACCAATTGAAGAACACAAGCTTATACTAAGAGGGGGGTGAAAAGTATAAGACCACTTTTTACTTTTCTTTCCCAAATAATATTATGCAATATATCAATGGCAATATCAACAATAGTAATCAAAGCAATGCATAAATCACCACACACAATAGAGACACCAATTTAACATGGTTCACCCAATGTGGGCTACATCCACGGAGAAAATATTTCACTAAATTTTTCTCAACAAATCTCTTGGGAATCCTTTCCCTATTACAATGTTTATGGACCTCTATCCAAAGGAGACACCAATCCCCTAATCTTGTTCATGGATCTCTATCCATAGGAGAACTCCTTCTCCTCTACTCTAGCTGGTGATCCTCTAGAAGACTACTACCTCCACTGCTCTAGCTTGTGGATCTCTCTCCACTAAAGACCTCTATCCTCTTTGCCTTGGCTAATGGATCTCTATCCATTGGAGACTACTTTCCTCTACTTTGTCACCTCCAAATCTTACTCTCAGCTCTGTCTCAAATATATACTAAACATAGTCCTTTGGTCTAGCACAAATATTCTCAATATCTATCTCTGATCTGCACTAAACATAGTCCTTTGGTCTAGCACAAATCTACTCAATATCTATCTCTGATTTGCACTAAACATAGTCCTTAAATTTGTACTAAACTCTATCCTCAAATCTATCCTCAAGCCTTATAACAAAGATTGATCCAATCACAAATCAAATCTGCTAGATCTACCCCAAAACTTAACTCAAGGTTTGAACAAATAAATCAAACCACTCTACTCACAAGTCTACTCAAATACTCTACCTCAAATATATCCACAAAGTACTCTTTTAGCGCCAAACTTGCTCAAGTTTCTATCTCAAGTCTTCACCAAGACTTACCTCAAATATGCTCTACAAGTCCTCACTAGAAATTATCCAATTTGCTCAACAAGTCTTCACCAAGACTTACCTCAAATATGCTCTACAAGTCTTCACTAGAACTTGCTCAATCTACTCAACAAGTCTTCACCAAGACTTACCTTAAATATTCTCTACAAGTCCTCACTAGAACTTACCTCAATCTGCTCAACAAGTCTTCACTAAGACTTGCCTCAAATCTGCTCTACAAGTCTTCACCAAGACTTACCTCAAATCTGTCCAATTGTAAGCTTCCACAAAAGCTCACACAAATCTATCCTTAAGCTTTCACAAAAGCTTCCTCAACTCCTCTCTCTGGACTACTCAATCTCTCACAAGCTCTACAAACTGCTCAAATCAATTACAAAGCACACAAAACTTAACTCAATATTTCATAGAAAACCTCTTTCAATCACACTCACAAGTTTCACTCAGAATCTTGTTTATCCATAGAAGCATATAGAGAATTGTTAGAGACTCAATATGTTTCACAATCTCAAACACTTAATCACTTTCAATCTCTCTTGCTTTACCACAAAAACATATAGAGAATGGTTAGAGACTCAATATGTTTCAACAATGCTCAATCACTTTCAATATCTCTCTTATTTTACCACATAAACATGTAGATAATTTAACCCCCTTCATCAATATTTCTTTCAACTCAATCCATAAAAGAAAAATTTGTTTTATAGAACTTGAACTATCACTCCAACACTTCCAATCAACTATGCTCAATAAACTTCACTCAACCAATCACTCAATGAAACACAACTTTCTTACAAACCCTAACAAGTGTTTCACTATACTTCTAATAATTCACACTCCAAACCTTGTTTCAAGATAATTCCAAACTCACATAACAATGATACTCAATTTATTTCACAAATCCTAGTTCAAGATTATTCACAACCTCACATAACAATGATACTCATGATCTTTCACAAAACTTAATCATGCACATGAAGGCTCACTCAAATATTTCCAACAATGCTTATCAAACAAGGTTTCTAGCATCAACCTTCATTCCAGAAAAACCTTCATCAATCAATATTGGATATCTCAAAATCAAACTCAACAATGCTTATCAAACAATCCTTTTCACTCCAACTCAGCATTCACAACATCCAATCCAACAATATTTTACTCACAAGGAAGATGTACCCATACCTTTTATTTTGATGGAGATATGTCTTCAAAACCTGTCTTAACCACAATCAAATTTTCTTTGCCAACACTAGGGTTAGGTAGCCACAACCTATCTCAATATCTCCACAAAATAATTTTCCCAATAATTATTTTACCATACAAAAATATCAAATCTTTTGGTACACCTTATAATCTCCAAACTTACACAATATAAGTCAACATCTTTATTAAAAATAAAATACACAATAATTTCCTTTAAACACCTTATCACTCCAACTTCATAAAATAAATTTCAATCACCAAAAATAAAAATAAAAATATTTTAATTTACTTTACCTTATAACTCCCTCAAAAACCTTATAGTTTCCAACTTACAAAAACCTCTAGGCAATTTCCGAAATTCACAACCTTTGGAGAAACAAAAATATTTTTCGCATACCTTTCAACTAATTTGCCCACCAAAACGTCCTCGGTGAGAATAGAACACATGACGTAGCCTCTCCAACACCCTAGCCTCAAGCTAGGCTACCAAGTGGGTTGCGTGCCCACATGAGACTTTAGGCCCACATTTCCCACTTTATTCTCCTCTCGAAAAGTGCCCACGATAAAATGAAAACCTCTCACAACAAAACATCAATCACGTGGATCGAACCCGCGATCCCTTCCTTGCAAGCCTTAGTACTATCTCAACTATCATATGTGCTACCATCGTCGATGGATGTCTCTATCCACGATGATGCCCTTACTTACCTTAGTCTACCTCCAATGCTTTGAAATGTGAAAATCCTCTTCTTCCAACAAATGCAACGCACGATTTCTTTTTTCATTCGAAGGTGTATATTTCAAAGGACATAGGAAATGAAATTTATTTCCTATATTAATACACATGCTCTTGTCTTCTACACGTCGACGAAATTCGAATTTAAAAATTCAAATTAGATTTTAAATATTAAATTTAAAACCTTTGCACCCATTATTAATTTAAATTAAAATTTTAATAAAAAATTAAAATGTTTTAATTTAAATTAAATCTTTTGTAAACTGCTCATGGGTATTTTCAACTTGAACCTTGTTTTTCTTCACCTTGTTATTTGGCCCAAAATATTATAATAATATAATATTATTATTTAATTTAAACTTGCTTCTCCTTCCTTGGGTCTTCATCCTTTGGGAATTTTTAGGCATATAATATTAAAAATAAATATTATATCCTATTCCTTTTCAAGACCTTCTTGCTTTTGGAAAAACCACTTGATGTCCTTAATGATGACGAAATTGAACCAATATACTTTTGACATCAATGACAACAAAACTACTCAAAATTTCCAAAAAACTTAGGGTAAATTGACATGGGTCAATTTTAGCTTATTACACCCATAAATTATCAACTGATATAAAATTAAATCCACCATTAGGCCCCTCAAATGGATCATAGTTAGTATCAATTTCAATAAGTTCTTGCTATTCTACATCAAGGTTATGATTCTCTCTATCAACTTGATCATTTTCTTGAGGAATTTTATTAGATTCCAAATGCCTTCACTAAATTAAATAGCAAACACACAAGAAGATTCTTAAAATAAATTATCTAGCTTGAGAATCTAGATGCAGTATTCTTATCTCTGCAATTAATCCCTGGTTGCTGGGAAACACTAGATTCAATGCATAAAAACTAGAGAACACTTCTTGATTTGAGAACAACAATAGTAATACTCATAGAGTGGAGTTTCCTCACCACCTCGGATGGGTTTCCTTTGACATATCACTATTGGTTGGTTTTAGGAATAAAGTGTTAGAATTAAAGTGCACTATGCCTCTGTTTTGACACTTGTCAGTTTATATTGACACTTGTCATTTATCATATAGGCCTCCTGCCTATATATGTAACACATTTTGTATCAATAAACATCTCATCAGTTTTACTCCCAACATTTGGTATCAGAGCTCTAGGATTTCTCTAGCCTTGTGAGCTTGAGGGGGGATTTCCCTCATGGAAATCCCCCCCTCATTTTTTTCCCATTTGTTTCTTCATGCGAGGGAGTATGCTCTCCATCTTTGATGGATCAAAAACTAGAAGCTTGAGGAAATATTAATGGTGGTAAAATATGTTATTTTTTAAGTTTTTTTTAGCAGATCTGGTTTTTAAGCTATATCATTGCATTAGATTTGTTTTTTTTTAACTTTCCCAGATTGAAATGCATCTACAATTGATCACCACCTCAACCACAGTCTTGTTCGCATTCATTTTTTTATGACAATTTTCTTGGCATGAGATCTTAGAGTAATATGATGGTGACTATTATGATGCTGATGAGCTGCGGTCTACAACTCTGCAAACTGAGAGCGCAAGGGTCATGGGTTTCAGCCATCCATTGGAAATAAAGTTTTCTAGGGAGTCCGTCAGGCGCAATGGAAATGTGGTGGTGCACGTGACGTGGGTCCCTCCGTCCTCTACTACTACACTGTGAAGTTTCTGGAGCCTTGGTTTTGAAAGCGCACTACAGAGAGAGGACAGACCATTGCGGACCAAATTGTGAAACTTGAAACTTGATTCCATTACAGGAATCCATCCGTTGTAGGCCGAAATAAAACTTAGTACGATAACAGAGAATGCTCAAAATTAGTGATGACATCCTGTATTACGAAGAGGAAATTATCGAAAGCCCTTGTTGACAATGACCACAACAGAAGATTGCAGTATATTCTATGGGATACTGTTCTTTCAGCGAGATCTTTGGTCTTCTAGAGAGCTCTCAAAAAAAGTTTAGATCACTTTTTCGGATCAAATCAATCTGGTTTTGAGACCACGGGAGCCCTCAGATCGCCCTAGATTTGATTTTCGCAAATGCTTCAAGCGTTATGACGAGTTCTATCATTGGATTTGAGCTGGTTAACTAATTTTTATGAGCAATTTTATAGATGGGGTTCATATATTTTACGGGTCATGTGCAAATCAATCTGTTCCAGTATTCCTGTCAGAAATGGCTCCAGCGAGATTGAGAGGAGCTTTGAATATTGGCTTCCAATTATTCATGACTCTCGAGAGATTTTGAGAATTTTGTTTCGATGATAATGAGGGAGTGCATCTCGATCCACATTGGCCAGGCCAGTATTCAGGTCGATGACCGATGACCGATGTTGTTACTACAAAAATCCTGATGCAGATTGGAAGGTCCACCTCGAGCTTTTGCTGCATTGACAAGACTGTGTTCCAACCTAAGATCTCGATATTGTAGTTGCATGTGTGGAAGATGGTCATGAAATATTTATCGTCCAATCGACGTGAACATGGGGTGCATTAGGATATTGTCGCCCAAGGGTATCCTGTTCTCTCTGATGCACCGGGTGACATGGTGGACAATGTTGTCATCGGAGCTATCGTCGACGAGGAAGAGGTGGTGCCGCATGTCCACCTCATGGCAGAGCTAGGGCCATGAAACGACGAAGGTGACCCATTAGAGCACCGTCCACCCATCATCGTACGGGGTTGGTAACTATGCTCTGGTGCTCGTCGATAGTTAATGGACCACCACATTGCACACCAGCCCACTAGAGGTGGACCACGTGAAATGTCAAAGTGTTGGAAGATTTGTTTTTAAGTTTTTTTTAATATGCTCACAATCCATGCCATCCCACATGGATTTTATTTCTTTATTGATCGACAAGTATTTTGTCTTTACATGTTAATGGCCAACACTTTGCCCTCCACTATTGCATTTTAAATGTGTTTCTCCCACACGAGGAGAGGGAAGGCTTGAATAGCCTTTAAAAACATTATTGTATTCATTTTTAATGAAACAAAGGGAGGGGGGCCATGCATTTATGACCCACGCACATGGTGGGAAGGGTAAGACAAAAATTGCCCATGATATGATTTTTAAATCATAGTCAAGTTTATCCTATTTTTCTACATGGCTTGTTTACTATATTCTTGGCCATTTTCTTTTTGTATTTTTCCAAATGAAGAGTCGATGTGGAAGGCCTAAATGGCCCATGTAATTCCCCTGCGTGGGAAAATTGAAAACTGTCTATTTTTTATTCCGCCTCAGTGCGATGATTATTTGATGCCTTAGATAGGCATGATGGTTTTTCCACATGATGAAGGCCCCTTTGATGGTGGAATATAGGGGTATTTATAGTTGTCGGAAATATTTTTTCATGAAAAACACATTGGTGGTGTCAATTTATAATTATGAGGCTATTTTAATTGAGTTTTTTAGCCTCAAAGTTTTTATACCTTGGAGTGCACTCTCGGTTGTACCCGACACTCCCAAGGCACTTGTAAGTGAACCTAGTATCTAGTATTTTCCTCTTTCTACTTTGCGGATGCAATGGCTATTTACCCATGCATTCCGATAAGATGAGGTGACTACCATAAGGACACTTATTCTAGGGACTATAGACATAGACACCCTAGACTCTATCCAAGGTTTTTTTTTTTGGATCTACTTCTGAAGACTACATACAAAGACACTTCAGAAGATTCTCTTCTATTATTCTTTCCTCTTCTCCTCCATATTTGAATCATGGATCATTTTATTGTATTGAGTGCATTTTCGATAGAGACCGACACTCTTATATGGCTCGTTTTTCCTTTGTATTAAGGTACATTTTTTGCAGATACCGACACCTTCTAGATTGGGTTCACCATAACGAGGGATTTGATATTTATGGTGGAGCTAGTCACCTACGAGAGGCAAAATCCTTTGAGGATGACCTACAAAGGCAACAAACCTAGAAGTGGTTGACCCTGAGGCACCCATGATGACCCTGAGGCACTTAGACGACTAACCCAGTGGCAACAGACCCATGGAAGTGGTTGACCCTGAGGCAACAGACCAAGATGTATACACAGTGAATCTAGCATTATTCACAGTTGGAGATCCAAGCACAAAGAGCACGAGCCTAGACCAAATCAGCAATAAAATAGGATGATAGGTTGTTTTAGAGAAGTCAACATTAAGGAGGAATGTTACCTAATGTTGACTTGTTTTTTTTTCTTTAGTTAGGATAGTGCACTTTAAGGGGGAATGTTAGAATTAAAGTGCACTATGCCTCTGTTTTGACACTTGTCAATTTATATTGACACTTGTCATTTATCATATAGGCCTCCTACCTATATATGTAACACATTTTGTATCAATAAACATCTCATCAGTTTTACTCCCAACACAGAGATCCTAGGTCAGACAATGCCAGTGGAGCATTAGGGACTGCTTAAGAACTCAAAATCATAAATGAAAATTTGCAAAAGTTATTCCCCTGGGAATAGGTTGGAATCTATACTCACCAGCAAAGAAAGCAATTAGCTTAACACAATAAAATTCTCGATGACAAAAATGAGCATCGAGTCTCATTTTATAGTTTTTACATGATAAGAACTCTCGAGAAGAAGTGAGAGATTAGAACACATGTTGGACTAAAAAACTTCTCAACACGTGATGTAAAAGTGGGTATAAAAGATAAACCCAATCTAAAAGTAGTTACAACATGTATTGGACTAACAAACTTCTCAACACATGATGTAAAAGTGGGTATAAAAGATAAACCCAATCTAAAAGTAGTTACAACACGTATTGGACTAAAAAACTATTCCACATGCGATAGCTAACAAACTATTCCACATGTGATAACTAACAAACCGATCAACATGTGACAACTAACAAACTAGTCACATGTGATACCTTACAAGGTATTCAACATGTGACAACCAACAAACTAGTCACATGTGATACCTTATCAAATTAGTCAACATGTGAAAACTAACAAACTAGTCACATGTGATAAATAACAAATTATTCAACACTAAACAATGCTGAGCAACTATGTATGGTCCATAAGTATCTGCAAAAATTTATCATATATAATATTACCAGATATTTGAATAGGGATATCAAATACAAAATACTTCAAACCTCTCTGTCCATTCATTGTTGATACTCTGAAATCCTTTATGGATTCTACCCAATTTTGAACCATTTTCTCATGATAGAAATTCAAGTTACAACCAGTATCTATGAAAGCAACTATTTTTTGAAAATTTATACCACCATCTCCTGCAATACGAACTGGACACAAAATATGATGATATGAATGCACCATTTTTTTTATCTATAATTGAGAACTTTTAGATGCTAAAGGAAATTTATGATAAAACAAATTTTGTTGCTTTTTTATATTTACTGGTTTGTTATGAGGCATCAAAGATTTTGGATCCTTGAAATGATCATATTTGTGTAAATCCTGAGTGGATTGAATCTCATTGTAATTAGATAGAGCATCTGATTCAACATCTATTTCATCTTTTATTTTCTCAGAAGATGAACTGGAAGAAGAAGACTCTGAAGTATTATTATAAGACATGTACAGGGCTTCTTGAGCCTCAATTTCGTCTTCATCTATTTCAAATTCACAGTCACTACAATATTCTAATTCAGGTATTGTAGGATCAATATGATATATCATAAACATATCATTAATGGACTACAATTCATGTTCATCAATCTATTCATTATCTTCATCAAAAATTGAACTTTTAGTATCTGATTCAACTATACATTTAAACACTAAAATATTCTGTTGTTTCCAAAAATCTAATTGTTCTATAGTTTCACACATTTTCCATTCAATATTAACATCTGGGTCTACAAATAATGCTCTGACATATTTTGGATCTTTAGATGGTCAAGAATGAGCATAGTGGTCTTTATTTCTGCAAGTAAAGCAACAGACATCCTTTGGGTCTTTCTTAGGATCTTGTCTGCGTCTTCTAAAATACTTAAAAGGCTTATACTTCTTACCTTTACTCTTAACAAACCTTCTTCTGATTGTTCTAGGTTTCTTGTAGGTTTCTGCACCATTGATACCTGAACATTATTTTATTGTAAGGGATTTACTTGTTTTGGAAACCTTCTGAAATAAATAAATTTTTTGACATTCTTGTCGCACTGATTCAACTATATCAACAAAATACAAAGTATTTATGTCCACACCCTGTTGAGCAATTTTATCTAAGACCAAATGTCCTAGACCTTTTGGTAAAGAAGATAAGAACTAAATTTTAACAAATTGGTCTCTGTGTAAATTCAATTCATAAACTTTCTTCATGTAATCCTGCACGTATTCTTCAAATCTACTCATATCATACAATTTTTTAAATGCAATATTAAGTTCATATTTTTTTTTATTTATTCACATTATTGGGGGTGAATTCTAATAATAAAGCTTCATGCAGTAATGGTAAACCTTGTTCATAGACCTGCGTCTTAGACTCATCTGATGCATGTACCCACCACTGTAATACCATGCCAGCAAAATATTTGGTGCATAACTCAATGATTGTATTGTTATAAACATTATGTATTTCTTGTAAAGAGCTATATTGGTTAACCAAAATATGGATAACCTCTTGAGGATTAGGGTTGCCATCAATGTTTATAATAAATGCACCTTATTTTATGTTGGAAGGGAATATAAACTTAGATTATTGTGTTGTTCCTTCAACTCTGGCCATGTTCATTTGTGGTTTAACAGAAGATGATTCTGTTTATTTTTGTTTCCCTAATTTCTTTTGTAGGGCTTGGTAACTCGTAGGAGTTATGTTAATTGGATTATATGCTTTAGCCAATTTTATAGGGATACTTGTTTTTGCCTCAGACTTTATTTTTTTTCTCTATCTTTATTGTATTTTTTTATTCTTCTTGGAATAATCTGACAGCTACCAAATTTTTATTTACCTTCTGTAATTCTAATTGTATTTATCCTAAATATACTTCCATATTATCAAAATTATTTTTAGCATATTGACTCTAGTTGTTGATGTAATTTATTATTCTAACATATTTAGACTGATATGCACTATCATCAACATCATGTTCAAGAATGCAAGATACATCTAGTCTTACTATGAGTAATTAAGTATCTGAAGTGGTTATGTAGTGTTTCTATTTAAGGGGCCATTTGCCATATTTATGGAAGATTTTGTTTTTATGATTCCATTTTAATGAAGAAGAGGAACCAGGAGAAAACATCATCATGTGCATGTTATTTATAGGTTGCACATTCAATTTCAGATTTGGATCCGATGTATGGATATGAATACTGGAAACTAAAGAAGGAAGAGTAGCTTTCTGACTGTCCTGATTCTGTACAAGATTCTAAGACTATTGAGTTCTTAAAATTGGACTCCTTCATATGATGGGTAATGGGCAAGGTATTCTCAAAGAAGTTACCCTTGATAGAGGAGGCTGATTAAATGTAATTTTGGCTTTTTTTCTATCATAAGCTACATCAATTTGATACTCAAAAAAGATTTCATTGGATCCACTGAGTGTAGACTCAAATCCTATTCTCTCAGGATCTCAAAATCATAAAATGTTATAGGCATTGAAGTTGCCTCATCAGAACACATGCCGATTGGCACTACATATTTACTCTTCTCAAAATTAAATTTGATAGGAACTAATGTGTTACATACTTGACACAAAAATTTAACTGTAATTAAAAGTTCAAAATTTCCTGATTTCAGATCCAATCCTTTGGTTTCTATTAACATCTACCATATTTTATTAAAAGTATTATCCTACAACGGATATGGGAAGTTAGGGTAAAAAGTTACATACTGTACCCCATGTGACAATGAAGCCACAATTTACACAATAATAGCTTGGTCTAATGAAGTGAATCGATTGTCTACTAGACTATAGTAGGTAGATCCTGGAAAACCCTTATGGAATAATGGATTAATTATAATTTGGATTGCTCTAAACTATATAAAATTATATCCCTATAATTTTAGCTGAGAGAGGGCCTTTAATTCAGAAGGATTAAACATTGATATTTTTCTACAGGCTTTGGTCATTTTGACCTTAATATTGCTTTCAAAAATTCTAAATAGCTGTATAATTTTTGGCCTGTATATATTCAGAGGCAAATATCTTCTAATAAAACTAGACTCAAATTGTTTCAACAGTTTCTTCTATTTTTCTAGTTGGTATACTTATTTTTTAGATAATTTAGGAATAAGTAAAGAAAGATCATAATTGCCAATGTCTGAATTTTTTGATTCTATTTCATCAATTTGACATCCATAATTTATCAAAGTATCATCCAAACTAGAATTAGATGCAAAAGAATCCATGTAAGATGGACTTACAGATTTAATGTTTTTGACTGTAGATGCTTCTGAGACGTGTTGTCGAGCTACTTGCAAATGATGTTTGATAATGACCAATACCTTCTACAATGCTTTCTTCAATAGGTACACAAGAGCATCAACAATTTTTGCAATGAATATTGATGATACGACTATTTAAACGTTTATCATTCAAACTCGCTAACATTGGTCTCTGGGATTCTAACAAGGCTTTGATACCAAGAAATGTAGAAGAATCTAGCTTGAGAATCTAGATGAAATATTCTTGTCTCTATAATTTTTGTAATCATGGAGACACACTGCAAATAATCATGCAGATAGTTAATACATCCTAGAAAATGCTAACATTGGTCTTTTGAAATCAGGTGGTCAGTAAACATTGCAAATTTTTTCTATAACATGTTTCTACATTACAATTTTACCATCCTTAAGTAGAACACCCAAAAATTTCAATAAACACCTAGAGAAACACTAGTTAAATTAATTATATAGTTCTTTTGTTAAACCATAAATGAACATGGCCAGAGTTGAAGAAACAACACAACAATCTATGTTTATGTTCCCTTTCAACATAAAATAAGGTGCATTTATTGTAAAAATTTATGGTAACCCTAACCGTTAAGAGGTTATCTATATCTGGATTAATCATTATAGCTCTCTAAAAGCAATACATAATTTTGATAACAATGCAATCATTGAGTTGTGCACCAGACTCTTTGCTAGCATGGTATTATAGTGGTGGGAACATGCATCAGATGAGTCTAAGACGCAAGTTTATGAACAAGGTTTACCATTACTGCATGAAGCTTTATTATTAGAATTCACACCCAATAATGTGAATAAAGAAAAAGAAGATCAACTTAATATTGCATTTAAAAAATTGTATGATATGAGTAGATTTGAAGAATACGTGCAGGATTACATGAAGAAAGTTTATGAATTGAATTTACATAGAGACCAATTTGTTAAAATTCAATTCTTATCTTCTTTACCAAAAGGTCTAGGACAATTGGTCTTAGATAAAATTGCTCAACAGGGTGTGGACATAAATACTTTGTATTTTGTTGATATAGTTGAATCAGTGTGATAGGAATATCATAAAATTTATTTATTTCAAAAGGTTTCCAAAATAAGAATTATGTTAGAGCAATATTTCCTCTAACATAATGCTTTAGAAGGTTTCCATATAAATATCCAAAACATGTTAGAGCATTATTTGTAGACCTAGATGTTAATACTGAATGGGAAATATGTGAAACTATAGAACAGTTAGATTTTTGGAAACAATAGAACATTTCAGTGTTTAAATGTATAGTTGAATCAGATATTGAAAGTTCAATTTTTGATGAAGATAATGAACAAATTGATGAACAGGAATTGTAGTCCATTAATGATATGTTTATGGTATATCCTATTGATCCTACAATTATTGAATTAGAATATTGTAGTGACTATGAATTTGAAATAGATGAAGATGAAATTGAGGCTCAAGAAGCCCTGTACATGTCTTATAATAATAATTCAGAGTCTTCTTCTTCCAATTCATCTTCTGAGCAAATAAAACATGAAATAGATATTGAATCAGATGCTCTATCTAATTACAATGAGATTCAAGCCACTCAGGCTTTACACAAATATGATCCTTTCAAGGATCCAAAATCTCTGATGCCTCATAAAAAACCAGTAAATATAAAAAAGCAACAAAAAATTGTTTATCATAAATTTCCTTTAGCATCTAAAAGTGCTCAATTACAAATAAATAAAATGGTGCATTCATATCATGAAATTTTATGTCCATTTTAGATTGTAGGAGATGGTGGTATAAATTTTTAGAAAATAGTTGCTTTCATAGATACTGGTTGTAACTTGAATTTCTATCATGAGAAAATGGTTCAAAATTGGGTAGAATCCACAAAGGATTTCAAAGTATCAATAATGAATGGATAGAGAGGTTTGAAGTATTTTGCATTTGATATCCCTATTCAAATCTCTGGTAAAATTATATATGCTAACTTTGTAGAGATAAATGATGCAGGAGATGATGTTGGTTTGGGAAGTCCATTATTAGATACTTATGGACCATACACAGTTGCTCAACATTGTTTAGTGTTGAATATTGATAATGAAAAAATTACAGTTCCAATAATACCAACTGTGTTTCATGCTCAGAAATTAAAGGCACAGTGGACTGATCCTTCTCTCGAAGATATTATCAGTCATGAACAAGCATTGGAGAAACAAAAAATTCAACAGGAATTTTTACACTCCATAAGTGCTTTGAATATGGATGTCAGTCCAGACAAGTTACAAAAACTTGTAGAACAAATGGAAGAATGTTGTGTAAAGCATCCATTAGAGAAATGGAGCACCGAGTCGCCAATGGCTAAAATTTCTAATTTTCACAATCAGCTAGTTGTTGGAAAAATAATAGTTTTAAATAAAGAAGATGATCAAGAGGCTCAAAATAAAACACAAGAACTTTTTCCAAAATGTTTGATTCGCCCCTCAGAGTCTAACTATTCATGTTCTGCTTTTATTTTTAGAAAAAATTCAGAGCAGAAAAGAGGTAAGGTATGTATGGTTATAAATTACAGTCCATTGAATGTTATCACTTAGAATATAAAATGGTCTTTACCAGACAAGCAACAATTAATTCAAAGAGTAGGACATGGGAAGATATTTTTAAAAATTGATTGTATTTTTGGTTATCATCAGATTAAAATAAAACCAGAAGATATCCATAAAATAACATTCACAACACGTATAATTTTATATGAATGACTTGTGATTCCATTTGGGCTCAAGACGCACCAACACAATTTCAGATGAGGATGGATATGATTTTTCAACCTTACCATTAGTTCTAGGATAATTACATTGATGACTTTTTGGATTTTAGCCAGTCTCTAGCAGAACATGAGCAACATATTCTACAATTTAAATAATTGATGTTAAAACATGGAGTAGGTCTCAACAGAGACAAAAATAAATTCTAAATTGTTGTAAAAGAAGTGGAATTTTTGGGTGTTCTACTTAAGGATGGTAAAATTGTAATGTAGAAACATGTTCTAGAAAAAATTACAATGCTCCCTGACCAGCTAATTTAAAAAGACCAATGTCAGTGTTTTATAGGATGTATTAACTATCTGCATGATTATTTGTAGTGTGTCTCCATGATTAGAAAACCCATCAGAGACTATATGAAATTCGAGCCTTTTAGTTGGTCCTCTACAACAACAAAGGCAGTAGTCAGTCTAAAATATTCTTGTGAGAATTTACTGCCTTTAGAACCTGTACTCTCAGGGCCATATATTTTACAAACAAATGCAAGCAAGAAGTTTTGGGCTTGCATTCTTTTAGTTAAAACAGATCAGAAAGAAAATTTTAGGGTACAAATCAGGTGAGTTCCAAAAACATGAATTGAGTTATTAGCCAACAAAAAAAGAAATTTTGGCCATAATAAAAGGTATAGAAAAATACAAAACATTATTATTGCCAAAATACTTTATAATTCAAACTAACAGTAAAAATTTCAAATGGTTCATGGGTAAGAAAATCGTTGCCCAAATCTGTCGTGGTTGCTATGCATGGTGGCAGACCCTCCTGTCACAATATCAGTTTTCAGTTGAGTACATTTCAGGAAAGGATAATTCTCTACCAGGACCTAACTAGAGAATTGACACATATGCATATGTCAAGAGGACATCCTCAGGCATGGTAGTGTTGGCCTTTACAAACACCTACTAAAAGATAATCCTTTTATCAAAGGATACAAGGATTTTTTCCTCAAGCATCATAGATTAGATTTTCCATAAATTATGTACCTTACATTGATTTTGTATATAATTCTATAGGTTGCATTAATGTGTTTTTCAATTCAGGTCGTTAGAGTCTGTTTACTTCAACCATGATGCAACATTATCTCAATAATGGAGTTTTGGACGATGTGATTATTCTCAAAAATTCATCCAGGGCAATGTCTATTCCTTTATATTTTTTCAATATGTTTATTTAGATTCATCTTGGCAAAGAAATTTATTCACACATATTGTAAGAATCAATTTTATAGAGGCTCCACAGGTTTCTGTATTTGTGGATGAAGAACAAGTTTACAGTCTAGATCCTCCTACTCCAGAACCCCCTCTGGATGCTCAACCAGAAGATGAAAATATTGATGTTGCAGTTGCTCATATGATTCAAGACTGTACAGACTACCAAGCATCACTAACCGACATGTACCACATACATGAATATTTTGCATGCTGATAGAAATTAAATTGTACATAAACTGCTACGGTTAGACACTGACCTTCATCAATAAGGTTAAGACCACCGTTTGTTAGTTATCACATGTGACTAGTTTGTTAGTTGTCACATGTTGAATAATTTGTTAGTTATCACATGTGACTAGTTTGTTAGTTGTCACATGTTGAATAATTTGTTAGTTATCACATGTGACTAGTTTGTTAGTTGTCACATGTTGAATACCTTGTTAGTTATCACATGTGACTAGTTTGTTAGTTATCACATGTTGAATAGTTTATTAGTTATCACATGTGGAATAGTTTGTTAGTTATCACATGTGGAATAGTTTATTAGTCCAAGACATGTTGTAACTACTTTTAGATTGGATTTTGTTGGACATTTTGAGTAGATGAGTTGTCATTGATGTCAAGTTTGAGTCATCATTGATGTCAAGCTTTCAACACTAGTGAGTGGCAGTTTTAGTGGGCAACATCAGTTTCAGGTTCTCCAATAAGTGCAAAAGGAGAATCCACCTCCAGTTGATCAAATCCGGTTCCAGGCAGTCAGATGAGGTCCAAAGGGCAAAGAAGAGGCCCAGGCAAATAATATTATAATATTTTATTATAATATTAAAAAGGAAATTTAAATTAATTATAAATTAATTAATTAATTAATTTAATTAACTTTCAAGTTACTTAAGTTAATTTTAATTTAATTATAAATTAATTTTTATTAATTTAATAAACCCTAAAAAGGGTTATAAAGCTAAGTTTATAAATCGAATTTAAAATTTGATTTGAGCACCGACGTGTTATGGCAATAAGGCATCATGTATAAATAAAGGCAAAACCTTTGCCTTAGAATCCCCAAGCAATAATTCGAATGCCTAAGTTCTAAATCATGCGTAGAAAGGACGCAGTGTTTTTTGCATTGAAAAGTCTCCGACGGTAGAAGAACGAAGAAATAGGAGCGAGGCTCCTCTCACCCTGCACAAGCATCGCGTAGCACAGTTGGTGATGGTAGAAGGTGTTAAGACGTGTTGCTGGTAGGGAGGACGCGGTTCGAATCCCGTAGGGTTCACGTTTTGCAAGGAAGGAAGGTCTTCATTTTGTTGAACAACACCAATGAGGACATAAAGGGAGGCTAGCGCCTTCCCCTCCCCATGGAAGCACCTAGCCCACGTGGTGGGCTAGCACCTTGATAGGGCGCTCGGCTAGGAGAGGTTTTGAGGTCGAAACCCATCGAGGCCTTTTTGGAAATTGAAGAGGTATGCACTGACGTCACATGCTTGGTTGCTTGATTAATTTTGGAGGTGCTAAAGTTTGAAAAATAAAATATTTTTATGCTTTCTAAAGTTTATTTTGCCTAAATTAAAATTGGATATTGAGTATTTGAGGGAGATAAAAGGATAGGCAATAATGTTTTGAAAGGTTGATTTTTGGAGGTTGATTAATTGAGATTGGAGATTATAAGGAACAATTGAATTATTATTTTCATGTGTGATTTGATAAATTGCTAATTTCAAACAAGGAGTAATAAGGTGTAATTAAGTTTGATTATTTTTGTAATTGAGAATTATTTTGTGAAGAGGTTAGTGTGATATTTTATCATCTAACTATTGAAATTGGCAAAAGAGAAAATTGTGATTGAGACAGGTTTTCTAAGGTCACTTCTACATCAAATAAAAGGTATGGGCATATTCTTCTTTGGTTGAAGTGATTGATTGAGGTTTTCTGAAAACAAGATTGGAGTGAAAAGGACTTTGTTAAGTTTTCCTTGTTGAGTGGATGAGTTTTCTGAAATGGAAGTGAATGCAATAAATCTTGTTTGATAAGCATTGTTGGAGATTTTGAGTGAGTGAATGCATGCTTCATTGTTGTATGATTGAGAACCCTTGTTGTTGAGTTTGAATATTGGATTAGGGTTTGCAAGATCATGAGTATCATTGTTATGAGAAGTGGTGAAATATCTTGAACTAGGGTTTGCAAGATCATGAGTATCATTGTAATGTGAGATTATTTGATAAGCATTGTTGTTGAAGTGTGTGATTGAGTGAAGAACTTGAGCTAGGATTTGCAAAGATCATGAGTATCATTGTTATGTGAGATTGGTTGATAAGCATTGTTGGAAATAGTTGAGTGAGTGTTCATATGCTTGGACTAGGGTTTGTGAGCAAGGATTAATTCATTGATTGATTGGTTGAGTAGAGTTGGTTGAGCCTAGTCAAGTGGATGTGTTAAAGTGATAGTTCAAGTTCTGTGAAACAAATTGTTCTATATTCTGAATTGATTTGAGAAAGAGGTTGAGTGTTGATGAATGTGAAACATATTGAGTCTCTAACAATTCTCTATATGTTTTTGTGATAAAAAGAGTGATTGAGCATTGTGGTGAATGTGAAGCATATTGAGTCTCTAACAATTTTCTTTATGTTTCTATGAGATTGGACAAGTTCTAGTGAGGACTTGTTGAGAAGATTTGAGACAAGTCTTAGAGAAGACTTGTGGACAGATTTGTGTGAGCTTTTGTGGAAGCTTATAATATAGTTTGAGGATAGATATTGTTGAGCAGATTTGGACAAGTTCTAGTGAGGACTTGTTGAGTATATTTGGACAAGTTCTAGAGAGGACTTGTGGATAGATTAGTGTGAGATTTTGTGGAAGCTTACAAGGTATATTTGAGATAAGTCTTTGAGAAGACTTGAGAGCAGAGTTGATTGATTGATTTGTTCAAACCTTGGGTTAAGGTTTGGGGTAGATCTAGCAGAGTTGATTTGAGATTAAGTCAAGCTTTGTGTTAAGGCTTGAGGATAGATATTGAGGATAGATTTGTGCTAGACCGAAGGACTATGTTTAGTGCAGATCATAGGATAGATATTGAGGATAGATTTGTGCTAGATTGAAGGACTATGTTTAGTACAGATTTGAGGATAGAGTTTGGTGTAGATTTGAGGATAGGTTTGTGCTAGACTAGAGATAGATATTGAGTAGATTTGTGCTAGATCGAAGGACTATGTTTAGTGTAGATTTGAGATAGATCTTTGGAGGTGATAGAGTATAGAGGATGACAGTCTCTAGTGGATAGAGATCCATTAGCTAGGGTAGTGAGGATAGGTGTCTTCAGTGGATAGAGATCCATTAGCTAGAGTAGTGGGGGTAACAGTTCTTCTAGAAGATCACTAGCCAGAGCTAAGGAGAAAGGAGTTCTCCTATGGATAGAGATCCATGAACTTGATTAGGGGATTGGTGTCTCCTTTGGATAGAGGTCCATAAACATTGTAATAGGGAAAGGATTCCCAAGAGATTGATTGAGAAAATTTTAGTGAAATATTTTCTCCATGGAGTAGCCCACATTGGGTGAACCACGTTAAATTGGTGTCTCTATTGTGTGTGGTGATTTGTGCATTGCTTTGATTATTATTATTGATATTGCTATCTATACATTGCATAATATTGATTGGGAAAGAAAAGTAAAAAGTGGTCTTATACTGTTCACCCCCCTCTCAGTATAAGCTTGTGTTCTTCAATTGGTATCAGAGCGGGTTCCTTCGGAAGAGTTTAACAACTTGAAGGAAAAGCTTACAAGAACATAATGGATTCTAAGAATGGGTCCTCAAATAATTCAACACCAGTATTTGATGGAAGTGATTATATATTTTGGAGTATGAGAATGAAGATTCACCTGATGGCACTTGGCAATGAAATTTGGGAAGCAGTTGAAAATGGATACATACCACCAATTGATCCACCTACAGATAAAGATGGTAAGCTTCTACATCATTACAATTCAAAAGCAATGAATGCAATTTTGAGAGGTTTGCAAAGAACAAAATTCATAAAGGTTATGCATTGTAAAGATGCAAAAGGAATTTGGGATAAGTTGCAAAGCATATATGAAGGAGATAAAAGTGTCAAAAAGGCAAAGATATGAAATCTCAAAGGACAATTTGAAGAATTAAGAATGAAGGATGAAGAAAAAATTAGTGCTTATCTACTTCGTGTAGATGAGGTTGTCAATGCTATGCAAGGACTTGGACTTGAGATTGAAGAATCTGATGTTTGTGATAAGATCTTAAGATCTCTTCCAAAAAGGTTTAGTGAAAATATCTCTGCTATAGAGGAATCAAAATATGGTGATATTTTGACAAGAGATATGTTACTTGGTATTCTTACAACTTTTGAGTTAAGAACAAAAGAGGAACCTAATATCCAGAAGGAAGCAACCTTCAAAGCTACTAAGAAGACAAAGGGCAAGAAGTCAGATTCAAGCAATGAGTCATCCAGTGATGAAGAAGCGAATTATGGCAGAAGGAATAAGGATTCAAGAAGATTTAAAGATGCAAAATCTGTTAGATGTTTCAATTGTGGAAAGTATGGTCACTATGCAACTGATTGTCAAGAAGCCAAAAATAGCAATGATGAAGAAAAATAGGATCATAAGAACAAGGAATCAGAAAAATATAGGTACCAAAAGAAAGGTAAGGATGGACAAGGCAGACAAGGAAAGAAGTTCTTTCAAAGACAAAAGAGGAGCTACTATGCAGACAAGGCAAGTAAGTACTCAAGTGATAGTGATAATAGTTTCTCAGATAATGATAAAGATGAAGTTCTATTTCTGATAGAAGAAAAAGAAGAAGTTAAGAAAAGGTCACCAATAATTCTCAAGTGTTTTAGATGTGGTAATTTTGGACATCTTGAAGATAGTTGTACAAGGAATGGTTTCAGTTTCAGTGATGATGAATATGAGGATACACTTGAAGGACCAGAAGAGAATATTCTAATGGCACTAGAATAAGAAGGAGGTGATCCTATAGAAGACAAGTCAGAAAATAATGAAGATGTTTTCAAAGGTAAACAAATAGAGGAAGAATCAGAAAAAGGAGAAGTTGATCTTGAGGGAGAGCTTATTTATGCTCTTAAAACTTTAAAGAAGGTAAGAAAGCAAAACTCCCAACTTGAGTTTCAGTTTCAAGAATGTGATGAAGAGAGAGGAAAGCTTATAGAGGATCTAAATAAGTCAATAGCTAAGACAAAGAAGTTCAAGGATAAGTTAGAAGCAAAGGTCTTAGAATGTGAAAAGTTAGAACAAGAAGTAGCCCTACTAAGGGAAGAAGTAGAGAAGTCTAAGGATAAGCTACACAAGTTTGGAAGAAGTTCAAAGAATTTGGATAAGATTATCAAGTCACAAAAGCCTACATCAAGCAAAATAGGTCTTGGTTTTGAATAGGCTCAAAAGAAACAAGAAGAGGAGTCAACCTCAAGTTCTGAAGAAGAAGAAACTTCAGAAGAAGACAATGTGAGAGAAAGTGAGACTTCTGAGGAAGAGTTGGATAATAGAAAGTTCAACAAGGAAAGGAACAATGCACAAAGAAGAAATAGATGGAACAGGAACCAACACAGGGTAAAAGAGACTAAGAGACCAATGAGGTCAAGGCAAGGAAATTTCAATGGATGATGTTTCTCATGTCATAGATTTGGGCACAAGGCTTCACAGTGCAGGACACATGAAAGACATGAATATGGGAACTTCAGGAACAGGCAGTTATTTCATGGGTATTGCTACTCATGTAATCAGTTTGGTCACAAGGCAATGAATTGCAGGGTTCATGATAGGAATAGATATGGCTTCACTAGAAGAAATCCCAAGATATTTACACCTCCAAGGAATAATAACATTAAGTGTTATAAGTGCAATAATGATGGACATACAACAAAGTGGTGTAGAGCAGACATTCCAGAATCAAGCATGAACAGGAACATGAACAAGAACAGGAACATGAATATGGACATGAATAGGAACAAGAATACAGATAGGAACAGGAACATGGATATGAACAGGAATAGTCAAAGGAATCAGAAGGATCATATGAGAAGGAAAGAGGACAAAGGTAAAGACCAGTGCTTGCTGGGAGTAGAAATACTCCCACCCCAGAATTAACCACCTCAAGAGGAGGTGGGGGAGGGGCTAAGCTAAGAGACTCATTCTTAGCCCCGAGCCCCAAAGGTGACCCTTTGCCATTGATGTCAAAGGGGGAGATATTTGAGTAAGGGGGAGAGATTTGGTTTAAGGAGAGAGCATTGAGTCAGGGGGAGCAATTTCCAGGAGAGCGAGAAGGAAAAAGGTCAAGTTTTGGTAAAAATAATTTGGGTTGCCATCAATGACAAAGGGGGAGATTGTTGGACATTTTGAGTAGATGAGTTGTCATTGATGTCAAGTTTGAGTCGTCATTGATGTCAAGCTTTCAACACCAGTGAGTGGCAGTTTCAGTGGGCAACATCAGTTTCAGGTTCTCCAATAAGTGCAAAAGGAGAATCCACCTCCAGTTGATAAAATCCGGTTCCAGGAAGTCAGATGAGGTCCAAAGGGCAAAGAAGAGGCCCAGGCAAATAATATTATAATATTTTATTATAATATTAAAAGGAAATTTAAATTAATTATAAATTAATTAATATAATTTTATTATAAATTAATTTATTAATTAATTTAATTAACTTTCAAGTTACTTAAGTTAATTATAAGTTAATTTTAATTTAATTATAAATTATTTATTTAATTAATTTTTATTAATTTAATAAACCCTAAAAAGGGTTATAAAGCTAAGTTTATAAATCAAATTTAAAATTTGATTTGAGCATCGACGTGTTATGGCAATAAGGCATCATGTATAAATAAAGGTAAAACCTTTGCCTTAGAATCCCCAAGCAATTATTTGAATGCCTAAGTTCTAAATCGTGCATAGAAAGGATGCAATGTTTTTCATGTTGAAAAGTCTCCGACGGTAGAAGAATGAAGAAATAGGAGTGAGGCTCCTCTCACCCTGCACAAGCACCATGTAGCGCAGTTGGCGATGGTAGAAGGTGTTAAGACGTGTTGCTGGCAGGGAGGACGTGGTTCAAATCCCATGGGGTTCACATTTTGCAAGGAAGGAAGGTCTTCATTTTGTTGAACAATGCCAACGAGGACATAAAGGGAGGCTAGCGCCTTCCCCTCCCCATGGAAGCGCCTAGCCCACGTGGTGGGCTAGCGCCTTGATAGGGCGCTCGGCTAGGAGAGGTTTCGAGGTCGAAACCCATCGAGGCCTTTTGGCAATTGAAGAGGTATGCGCTGACGTCACATGCTTGGTTGCTTGATTAATTTTGGAGGTGCTAAAGTTTGAAAAATAAAATATTTTTATGCTTTCTAAAGTTTATTTTGCCTAAATTAAAATTGGATATTGAGTATTTGAGGGAGATAAAAGGATAGGCAATAATGTTTTTGAAAGGTTGATTTTTGGAGGTTGATTAATTGAGATTGGAGATTATAAGGAACAATTGAATTATTATTTTCATGTGTGATTTGATAAATTGCTAATTTCAAACAAGGAGTAATAAGGTGTAATTAAGTTTGATTATTTTTGTAATTGAGAATTATTTTGTGAAGAGGTTAGTGTGATATTTTATCATCTAACTATTGAAATTGGCAAAAGAGAAAATTGTGATTGAGACAGGTTTTCTAAGGTCACTTCTACATCAAATAAAAGGTATGGGCATATTCTTCTTTGGTTGAAGTGATTGATTGAGGTTTTCTGAAAACAATATTGGAGTGAAAAGGACTTTGTTAAGTTTTCCTTGTTGAGTGGATGAGTTTTCTGAAATGGAAGTGAATGCAATAAATCTTGTTTGATAAGCATTGTTGGATATTTTGAGTGAGTGAATGCATGCTTCATTGTTGTATGATTGAGAACCCTTGTTGTTGAGTTTGAATATTGGATTAGGGTTTGCAAGATCATGAGTATCATTGTTATGAGAAGTGGTGAAATATCTTGAACTAGGGTTTGCAAGATCATTGTTATGATTGGTTGATAAGCATTGTTGTTGAAGTGAGTAAAGAACTTGAACTAGGGTTTGAAAGATCATGAGTATCATTGTAATGTGAGATTGTTTGATAAGCATTGTTGTTGAAGTGATTGATTGAGTGAAGAACTTGAGCTAGGATTTGCAAAGATCATGAGTATCATTGTTATGTGAGATTGGTTGATAAGCATTGTTGGAAATAGTTGAGTGAGTGTTCATATGCTTGGACTAGGGTTTGTGAGCAAGGATTAATTCATTGATTGATTGGTTGAGTAGAGTTGGTTGAGCCTAGTCAAGTGGATGTGTTAAAGTGATAGTTCAAGTTCTATGAAACAAATTGTTCTATATTCTAAATTGATTTGAGAAAGAGGTTGAGTGTTGATGAATGTGAAACATATTGAGTCTCTAAAAATTCTCTATATGTTTCTATGATAAAAAGAGTGATTGAAAGTGATTGAGCATTGTGGTGAATGTGAAGCATATTGAGTCTCTAATAATTCTCTTTATGTTTCTATGAGATTGGACAAGTTCTAGTGAGGACTTGTTGAGCAGATTTGAGACAAGTCTTAGAGAAGACTTGTGGATAGATTTGTGTGAGATTTTGTGGAAGCTTACAATACAGTTTGAGGATAGATATTGTTGAGCATATTTGGACAAGTTCTAGTGAGGACTTGTTGAGCAGATTTGGACAAGTTCTAGAGAGGACTTGTGGATAGATTAGTGTGAGCTTTTGTGGAAGCTTACAAGGCAGATTTGAGATAAGTCTTTGAGAAGACTTGAGAGCAGAGTTGATTGATTGATTTGTTCAAACCTTGGGTTAAGGTTTGGGGCAGATCTAGCAGAGTTGATTTGAGATTAAGTCAAGCTTTGTGTTAAGGCTTGAGGATAGATATTGAGGATATATTTGTGCTAGACCTAAGGACTATGTTTAGTGTATATCAGAGGATAGATATTGAGGATAGATTTGTGCTAGACCGAAGGACTATGTTTAGTATATATTTGAGGACAGAGTTTGGTGCAGATTTGAGGATAGGTTTGTGCCAGACCATAGATAAAGATTGAGCAGATTTGTGCTAGATCAAAGGACTATGTTTAGTGCAGATTTGAGATAGATATTTGGAGGTGATAGAGTATAGAGGATGATAGTCTCTAGTGGATAGAGATCCATTAGCCAGGGCAGTGAGGACATGTGTCTTCAGTGGATAGAGATCCATTAGCCAGAGTAGTGGGGGCAATAGTTCTTCTAGAAGATCACCATCCAGAGCTAAGGAGAAAGGAGTTCTCCTATGGATAGAGATCCATGAAATTTGATTAGGGGATTGGTGTCTCCTTTGGATAGAGGTCCATAAACATTGTAATAGGGAAAGGATTCCCAAGAGATTGATTGAGAAAATTTTAGTGAAATATTTTCTCCGTGGAGTAGCCCACATTGGGTGAACCACGTTAAATTGGTGTCTCTATTGTGTGTGGTGATTTGTGCATTGCTTTGATTACTACTTTTGATATTGCTATCTATACATTGCATAATATTGATTGGGAAAGAAAAGTAAAAAGTGGTCTTATACTGTTCACCCCCCCTCTCAGTATAAGCTTGTGTTCTTTAGGTTTATCTTTTATACCCACTTTTACATCACATGTTGAGAAGTTTGTTAGTCCAATACGTGTTGCAACTACTTTTATATTGGGTTTATCTTTTATACCCAATTTAAAATCACATGTTGAGAAGTTTGTTAGTCTAAAATGTTTTGTAATATATCACTTCTTCTCGAGAGTTCTCATGTAAAAACTATAAAATGAGACTCGATGCTCATTTCTGTCATCGAGAATTTTATTGTGTTAAGCTAATTGTTTTATTTGCTGGTAAGTATAGATTCCAGCCTATTCCCAGGGGAATAGCTTCTACAAATTTTCATTTGTGAGTCTGAGTTCTTAAGCAGTCCCTAGTGCTCCACTGGCTTTGTCCGACCTAGGATCTTTGTTCCTAGAACCAGCCAATAGTGATATGTCAGAGGAAACCCATCCGAGGTGGTGAGGAAACTCCACTCTGTGAGTATTATTGTTGTTGTTCTCAATTCAAGAAGTGTTCTCTAGTTTTTATGCAACGAATCTAGTGTTTAAGTAGAGTTCATTTTTGTTTCTTCATGTTCTCTTGATTTTTTTTCCTTAAATATATATATATCTATTACTTTTATTGTTTTTATTAAATTCATTCTAACATACACATATTCAATAATATTAATTTTTTATTTTTTTTTAAGTAATATTTCTTATACACATCCACAATGGGATTGAACCCGAGTCACATCACCGATAATGCAAGTGGCATCCTTGCCAGTTACATTAAGCTTACTAATTAAAACATTATTTTAATATAATTTGTTTGTTTGGGTACATATGGGAATTGTAACATCCTCCCCTCAGTAAACATGATTCGAGTGAAGGAGACCCCTAGGTGGTACAAAGCCATTAGAAGAAGTGAAAGAATAGAGGAAAAAAATAAGACAAATAAGAAGATTCTTAAGATGTTTTTAATATTTTTTGATCTAAACAAACAAAAATAGTGGTCTTGTTTAAATTTTTCAAGAAGACACAAAGGAAGAGGATTCCTATATTAGCCACTAAGATGTGTGTTCATGTCAGGTTCACAAAATATGTAGAGGGGAAAAACTACCCTGCTACATATGATTCTCGACTGTATCCATTGGAAGGCGAGATGAAATGTGGGGGTGTGTTATAATATCTACACTTAGGGATGCCAAAAGAGATGGGTTCACCAAGGAATAATTTTAGGACTCATTCCAAGTCCATGGTGGCAATGTTTGATGTGTCAATTAAGTATATACCTATTATTTGGCCTTTCTAAACTAAACTATGAGAATGAAAGAATGATGCAAAACATACAAGATGTCAGAATACAAGAGCTAACCCTAGTATGATTTTGTAATTCAATGATGTCTAATCCTAGTATTGCAAAATAATATCTTTTAACAAGGGTCTAAGGGAATGCACAAACAAGATAAAAACCCTAGATGCACACTATATGCTTTTATTCTTTCAAATACCTATAAATTCAATCAAATACTTTTCCTTTACTCATAATCTAGGTTTTGAGTAGAAATGAACAAAAGCAAGCACCAAACAACCTAAATATCTATTAGGGTACTTATATAATTTGATGGTTTATCCAAGATTTATATTACATCCATAATATCCAATGGTTTCAAACCTACAAAATAACTTCATAAACCCTAGAAAAATTGATTAGTGTTTGGGGGCCTGCTTAAGCCACTATAAGACTAAGCTTGGAGGCACAACAATCAAGCCCCCTTGGTCCTTTTAGCTGATTGTTTGAAATTAAAATAATATTTAACCTTTGGAACATGCACAAACAAAGTGAAAAAATAGATAACAACAAAATATAATGGAGATAGGGTGGACATAGTAGAACACTAAAATGCAAATGCAAAATCAAGGTTTTGGGGTGCGAAACTTACCCCCAAGCCCTAATTTACCAAATTCATTCCCTATAAATAGGTATCATGAATATGGATTACCAAATTCATTCCCTATATTTTCTAGGCATGAATATGGATCAGATGCCCTTTTTGGGCCCTAAAATAGCAAAAAATAGAGTGTAAAACAATGAAAAATAGACTTACAAAGCAACTAAAGTAAATGTAGAACCTGATGAACTGATGGAGAAAGTAAGGAGAAATGAATATGTGGAAGAAGCACTCCAATAAGGTTGATATATCCAATAACCAAGAATCCTCTACTCAATACCCAAATGAAGCCAACACCAAAGTACAAAACAATAAAACAATGACTTGTATTAGAAGGGCGCTTGTTAGCATGAGAAAATGAGCAAGTTAAAAATTAGATTCTCCAAATAACCTGTTGGGGTTAAATATGGAATAAAATCATCTATTTATAAGAGGTTTGGAGGGCAAAATAGGTAATAAAATTAAATTTTACCATGGGCAAAGGCTGAACCCAAAATGAGCTGACGAGGGGAGGGGTTTTAGTGATAAAAACCCCTAGAATGCCAAATTCATGACTCACCATTATAGGGTGTGAATATAGAAATCCAAATTCACACCTCATATGGAACAAATATGAATTTGGTAAATCTAAGGAAACAAGGTAAAGGGAGAAGGCAAAAACACCCCAAATTTGCAGTTGGTAAGTTTGGGTCGTTGACTAGGGATCTAAGGAAGAATTAAATCATTCTGATGGGTTAATTTTCCATGTCTACAACCATATTAGATGATGTAGACCCCTCAAGGCCACAAATATATTTGTAATATATCACTAAGGATAAGATAAGGGACATTGAAGAGTAGGGGTCATATAGTTCAATAGATACTAGGCCCTAGAGAAGGGAAGTGAACAATCAAAGAACTACTCTAACAAAAGCTACACCAAAAATTTGGGCTCGAGCAGTTATAACAATCACAAGATCAGCCTTAGAGACTCCAAGGAAAACTATTGCAAATCCATTGAGGCCATATCTAAGGGCATAAAGGGCCAAGATTTTAAAATTCTTAAATACCATTCTAAAATCCCCTTTTATCAGACCTTTCAATATGGTGGAACACCTGACAAAATATCTCATAGCCATGCATCTTTGGTATGTCCTCTCGATTCTTGAGTAGATGAAGAATTTGGAAGAGTCCCTAAAGAAGCAAAAATACCTAAAAAAACAAGGGATGCATTCCTTGCTATAAATCCTAGGTTTAGAGCCTAGCCAACCCAAGCCTATGCTATTCTACCTAACCTTGATATGCATAAACACACTAATACACAACTGTATGGTGGAATTAGGGTCAAGCACATCAGTCATACCAAAAAGAGTGAATAGGCACTTGGAATAATGTTAATGCATTACAACAATAGGTTAGTTTAGTTAGATGATGCTCCAATTTTAGTCTTTGGGCTAATATAAGACCTTCCTCTGGCACTCTAAGCATACCTCAACTTGATAGTGCATCAAGATATAGCAGTGATTGATCTATTGGTCATATTAAAAATATATTTCAAGAGAATTTATTGTTAAAAATAGAGGACACCTATCACTTGACTAGACTCACATGCTACTTATAACTAGGTATGGCATCAAATTCAAGGTCCCATTAGAACCCCTCCACATGTAACACATAGAGAAAATTCCCTTCAAGGGAAGTGGAGGAGAGCAAGCCCACATAACTAAAGAAGAGTTGTTGAAATCAAAATACTTCATGGATCAGATGCATCCATACATCCTTAATGATCATTTGGAGCAATAGGAATCCAAGACATGGGGGTGGGATCTTGAATCAAATCAACAGGTATGGGATGATCCATCATCCCTGGTATTCCATTTTATATATTTTAAATATTGTATGTAATTTTTCTCAAAAACATTATATATAGAGAAGGAAAGTCATTTTTAAATCAAAAGGTCTTCTAGAGCATAAAGTGGGTCGTTCAACCTATGAAATAAAGCTTAATATGACCCCATTATCCATTTGATCAAGGATATTTTTCCAAGGAGCGTTGATCATATAATCAAAGATCGATGGAGGATGAATATTTCTAATGAATAAAAATGACACACCCAATAATTAGATACATGGAAAATTTGCATCAGTCCAAAACCAAGAGTAAAAGTATGATAAGGACTAGGAAATACCTACCATTGGATCAAGCATCACCAATGGTTGGGAGCAAGAAACCACTTGATTCCATGAGAAATCCAAGTGTTATATGATTCAAGTCTAGGTTGTTAGAAGGAATTGATGCTTAATATCTAATTATGAGAATATTCCTTAATGCTCATCACATGGAAGTGGCTTACAAGGATATGATGGTTGAAACTTGGAAGGAATGAGATGGATTTAAAAGCATGATCAAGAGAAATTTGCATGGTAGGTATGTAAATATAACAAATGGAATTCTATTCGCAGTGACCAAGGAGCATTTAACGCCTTGATTAAACCACCCATTGGAAGGATGAATGCGAGTTCTATGCCTTGGAATGTGGACTAGAATCCTTGAGAGCAAGAAATTATGTTGATTTTCCAATAAATTAGTTACATGCTTGAAGGTGGATTGGATTTGGTAAATGTCCATGCAAGGACATAGTTGGTAGACAACAACCCCCTTTGTGAGCTTGTGAATCATCACACAATACCTAGAGGACCCATCAAGTTGACAAAGGGACAACTACCATGACAAAACATGAGAAGGAATAATAAATAATTAGGCCTTTTCTCATTTAGCTTTGCAAGAAAGATCTATTCCCATTGGTTTATCAAAGAAGTGCCAATAATAAGATAAGATCAATGAGGGCAAAGGACTTCAATGAATTGTTTGAAGGAGAGATCTATAAATAGAAGGTACCTTCCACTTTACCTCATATACATCAAAGTAAACTTGCTCTTCAAGCAAGAAGTCTCTTCCTTGATATTTCATCGTAACATGTCATTATTACCGAGATGAGGTGCTTGGAGTAAAAGTTTTGTTCACAAGATAAATGAGACCTAAAGCTCCTATAATTTATCTAGTGCTAAATATGCTAACAAGAAAGAACCTTTCAAGGAAGTTGTTCATAAATTTAAAATCCCCCATGCCATGAGGTGATGATGACCACCCAAACTGGATGAGCAAAAGGATATAACCTTTTCAGTGGTATCAAATCCATCCCTCATTTTAACTACAAACCCTATAACATTTTTGGTGGTAACAAAAGGGGCTCTATTTTTAGTCGGATTACAACCTGCTTGATGACCCCAAATCCACCCCTCAATAAAAAGGATGGATTTGGAAATTTAACTACTATATTTTGATAGTTGGGTTTCAAAGAGAAATGTATCCCAGGGATGTTACAAAAGAATACGGGAAACACACCCAATATATGAAACCCAAGAACCAGAGAGGGAAATAAGAAGAGGGACTTTGGATACAAATTTGAGGTTGGCAAGTTTGTTAATGCTTGCCTAGCCATATAAAATATCCCTCCAAAGTTCATGGCAAAAAATATAAGGGAGAAAATCATGAACAATAACAACCTTGAAACATTAGAAATTGAGCAAAGGATAGGGTCACCACAAAAGAAAACATTCACCAAAGAACTGGGAGATAAGCTAGATTGTAGATCTTGCTAATAATCAAGACTAAAATATTAGATGAAGTTATAATTCTTTGAATATTGCTACCTTGATAGCTCATGCATAGTCTAAAATTGTCTTAGGTTCTTCTCACTTACACATAGAATCTAAAGGTAATGCTTTTCCTAGGATTCTCAAGCCTAAGACGATGATATTCCCTATTTTTTATTTTATTTTTTCCCTTTCTTTGTGTTATTTTATATTTTATCATTTTTTAGTTTTCAATTTTAACTCCATGCCCAAGGACAAGGTAAGCAGTTTGGGTTCACTCCTTTCAGTAGGCTGAAGAGCCTTGGGAGCTGCCAAAGTTCTAGAGAAAATTTCCCAACAACCTCTGCTTCACTTAAAATATTAATTGATAGTGGGATAGACCAAAGAAGAAAGTCAAAAGGAACCTCCCACCTTCAGTTGCAAGGAAGGAACATCAAGAGAAAATAAACGAGTTCAAAATCCATGATGACTGTTAGATCTTCCATCAATAATCAATGCTCATATTTTAACCAAAGCCAACAACATTGAGGGCAGTAAGGCCCGTGGACCATTGATGTTCCATCCAATGGTATGCATGGTCCTTCCAATGAAAGAAATCATAAAATGAGAAAAATTCCTTGATGATATTCAAAGCTAGACACATGGTGACCAATCGAGAGATCAAATAGAAAGGTGCTAACTTCCAAATGAAGAAAAACTACCATTTATTGAAGGAGATCCCAACTTAGAAATTGATACATGAAAATCACACACATGTAGAAGAAGGTAGGCAAAAATGATATTTAATAACTCACCTACCATTGGCCATCAAGATTGAACTTTTGCAGCCTAACCTGTTAGGGCCAATTATGTATTAGTGCAGTGATCACCCATCATACACATAAGCCTAGCTTGTTGATTTGTGCTAGTCAAGAAGTCCAAGCCACTATGTCAACAATCGAGGTATTCTAGGAGAAACACAATGGGAAATTTATGGTGCAACCATCCCCAACACAACAACGTCAATACATGTCAATGATGATTTTTCATTTGAAGACCCAAAAACTCCCAATATTGATGATCTTGGATGTCATGACCCAAATTAGTAAGATTTTTTGCATGAATGACTACTTGATGCCTAGTTTTATTGCATTTAGATGGTTATGCAATGTTGTATATTGATTATTTTAAAAGAATATGGTAATGCTAATATATTATCGATGTGCAGGACTAGGTACATCTATGGGTAGAAGAGGTAGAATCAACCACCAAGAACAGGGTACTTGAAAAGGGAGATGATGATTTAGGTAGCTCAGGGTAACATGAATGACTACCCTCATATAGGCATGCATTCTTGCTTTGAAGTGATCATCGATGATCCAACCACATAGGGCCAAAGTTGGTAACCTAGAAGTTATCATAATTCCTCGGCTAGGATAGGTGATTGGGTCTATGACTAATCACCCATTTTGTTTTATGCACTTGATTGGTTGATTTTGTTTGCATATTTTTTGTGTGAAAAAGGATCAGGTGAAGAACCTCCTTCGAAAAGGACTAATGGATATAGAGGTTCCATTAGATCCTTAGCCTATCTAAATACCATACTATTGTTTAAATATTAGTATAGGTATTTTTGACCTTTATGGTTTGAATTAAATTGAATTCAATATTATAAATATTAATGCTTTAAAAGTTTTATTTTGTAGATAAAGAAAATGAATAAATTTATCTTGTATTAATTAGATAAAGAAAATGATTAGCCTTACCCTCTTATAATTTGATAAAGAAATAAATAACTTTATGAAATGAAATAAAGAAACATGGATTTTCATTTAAAGCTAGATATTTGAAGGAAGAGAAAGAATTATTTTAAAAATTCAAATATCTTCCTTCCCCTTACCGCCTAGCATTACATCTAGTTGTTGGCATTTATATTGAAAGAAAGACTTTGGGGTAGGATAGAGGGATTTTTTGGTTAAGAGGAGAAAAAGGAGGAAACTAGGAGGCTGGGGGTATGCAAAAGAGAGAAAAATAGAGCAAGGGAAGACAAGGAGGACTGGTTGAAAAGCTTGGAGGACGAACGTTAGAGTTGAAGGAGAATTCAGTTCAGGTTGGGGCTACCTTTCTTATTAGGATTTTTAGATAGTTAATATCATAGGTTTTTCTTCCTATGTTCGCATTTTTTTCCTTTTCCTTTAATTTTTTGATTAGTATAATGGACCAAGACCTCTCACAGACCCCTTTGTAATCCATATTTGGGAGCTTTGTTATGTTGTGACTCAATCTAAGTCAATTATTTTCATCACCCCCTTTTTGACTAAAAACCAATAGTTGGGCTATTGGAAATATGAGCAAGGTTTGTTGTCATTGATGTCAAGAAGAGAGCAAGGTTTGTTGTCATTGATGTCAAGAAGATGATGACCAAGTTTCATTGTCATCCATGCATTTATGTCAAAAGGTTGATGTCCAAGTTTCGGTGTTATTAATGTCCTCCAGTGGTTTTTCCAACAAGGCAAAGAAGCAGGTTTAATGGAAATAATAATATTATAATATTTAGGGTTACAGGTTGGTTTGAAGAAAAACGAAGGCCAAGGAGTTATAAAATTATTATTCCTCCAAAAGACCCATGTGACAGATTTTAAAGTCTTAGGTTTAAATTATTTAAATTTAAATATTTTACCCTAAGGTAAAATTTAAATTTAAATTAATTTAAGCGCCAAAATAAAATTCGAATTAAATTTGAATTAAAGGTTCACCGACGTGTTTGGAAATATGGTGCATTGCATATAAAAGGGGGTAAGCTTTACCTTAAAATATTATCCATGCGAATATCGAATGCCTAAGTGAAATCGTGCGCAGTGATTGGAGAAGGAATATATCGCATGTGCTTTAAGGCTTAGGAAGGTAGACAAGGGGATACAATAGAGTGGAGCACCGTTCATATTGCCAAGCATTGGGTAGCGTGGTTGGCAGCCAGAGGCTGCGCTAAGTCACTCATAGGTGACAGGTCGCGGGTTCGATCCATGCGATCGCTGTTTTGCAAGGTAGAAGGTTGTTTGATTTGCATCGTCGGATGAAGGATAAAAGGAAGGGGTGCACCTTACCTTTTGCGTGAGGGCACGTAGCCCACTTGGTGGGCGCACGTTGTGCGGAGGCACTTGGAAGAAGGGGATTGGGTGTTCGAATCCTGCCAAGGCCTTTTGGTGTGGTTTACAAAGGTATGCGCTCACATTTGCTAAGGTTAAAGTTGCATCCAAAAATTGTGAGGAGTGGAAATTAATTTTTAATTTTCCCAAAGTTTTATTAAGTTAAAATTGCATAGTGGGAAAAATTAAAAGGGTTTATGAGCTATAAGAGGGAGATAAAAGGGTGAGTAAAGGTTTAATATTGTGTTTAAATTTTTAGTGGTTAAAGTTTATAAAAGGAGTAATAAGGTATGCCAAGGGTGTTATATGTTATATGTTGAAATAAAGTCATATTGTGAAAATTGTTTTGAAAGGAGAAATAAGGTATAGTTGAGATTTAATACTTTGGCATGGTGAAATATTTTTGAAGGAAAATATTGAGGATAGATTTTTGATATCTAACCATTGAGATTGTCAAAGAGGTTGATTGTGATTGAGACAGGTTTTGAGGTCAAAACTTCTTCAAACAAAAGGTATGGGCACATCTTCCTTGTGAGTGAAATATTGTTGGATTGGATGTTGTGAATGCTAAGTTGGAGTGAAAAGGTTTGTTTGATAAGCATTGTTGAGTAAGCTTTCATGTGCATGATTGGTAAATGTTTGTGAGAACATTTGAGTGAGAAATTGAGAACTATCTTGAACTAGGGTTTGAGAAAGATCATGAGTATCATTGTTATGTGAGATTGTTTGATAAGCATTGTTGGAAATATTTGAGTAAGCTTTCATGTGCTTGATTAGGGTTTGTGAAAAATACCATGAGTATCATTGTTATGTGAATTTGGAATCATCTTGAGTCAAGGTTGAGTTCCATAGTGTGAGTTGTTGAAAGCATAGTGAAACACCTGGTTAGGTTTTGTAAGCAAGTTGTGTTTCATTGAGTGATTGGTTGAGTGGAGTTGATTGAGCATAGTTGATTGAAAGTGTTGGAGTGATAGTTCAAGTTCTATGAAACAAATTGTTCTTTACTAATTTGAAAAAAGAGATTGAAAGTGATTGAGTGTGAAACATATTGAGTCTCTTACCATTCTCTATATGTTTCTATGGTTAAACAAAATTTTGAGTGAAATTTGTTTGTGATATTGAAGAGGTTTTTGGAAGAGATTAAGTTGAGTTTTGTGAGTAATTTGTGAGTGTGAAACATATTGAGTCTCTAACCATTCTCTATATGTTTATGAAGTCAAACAAGATTCTGTGTGAAACTTGTTTGTGTGATTGAAGAGGTTTTTTGTGATAGATTGAGTTGAGTTTTATATGCAAGTTTGCAATTGAGACGAATAAAGGTTTTGTGAAAGCTAGTGGACAATTTGAGTAAGTCCTAGAGTGGACTTAGGACAGAGTTAAGAAAGTTTTGTGAAAGCTTGTGAGCATATTTGAGTAAGTCCTAGAGTGGACTTAAGGATTGAGTTGAGTAAGATTTTGTGGAAGCTTACAATGCAGATTTGAGGTAAGTCTTGGTGAAGACTTGTTGAGTAGATTGAGAAAGTTCTAGTGAGGACTTGTTGATAGATTTGAGGTAAGTCTTGGTGAAGACTTGTTGAGAATATTGGACAAGTTCTAGTGAGGACTTGTTGAAGATTTGAGGTAAGTCTTGGTGAAGACTTGAGATATTGGACAAGTTCTTGAGAGGACTTGTTGATATATTTGAGGTAAGTCTTTGAGAAGACTTGAGAGCAGAGTTGATTGATTGATTTGTTCAAACCTTGAGTTAAGGTTTGGGGTAGATCTAGTAGAGTTGATTTGTGATTGGATCAAGCTTTGTGTTAAGGCTTGAGGATATATTTGAGGATAGAGTTTGGTGTATATTTGAGGATAGGTTTGTACCAGATCAAAGATAGATATTGAGCATATTTGTGCTAGATCGAAGGACTATGTTTAGTGCAGATTTGAGATAGATATTGAGAAGATTTGTGCTAGATCGAAGGACTATGTTTAGTGTAGATTTGAGATAGATATTGAGCAGATTTGTGCTAGACTAAAGGACTATGTTTAGTGTAGATTTGAGATAGATTTGAGAGTAAGCTTTGGAGGTGATAGAGTAGAGGATAATAGTCTCCAGTGGATAGAGATCCATTAGCTAGGGTAGTGAGGATAGAGGTATTTTGGGAGAGAGATCCACAAGCTAGTGTAGTGGAGGTAGTAGTCTTCTAGAGGATCACCAGCCAGAGTAGAGGAGAAGGAGTTCTCCTATGGATAGAGATCCATGAACTAGCTGAGGGGATTGGTGTCTCCTATGGATAGGGATCCACGAAATTGATTAGGGGATTGGTGTCTCCTTTGGATAGAGGTCCATAAACATTGTAATAGGGAAAGGATTCCCAAGAGATTTGTTGAGAAAATTTTAGTGAAATATTTTCTTCATGGAGTAGCCCACATTGGGTGAACCACGTTAAATTGGTGTCTCTATTGTGTGTGGTGATTTGTGCATTGCTTTGATTACTATTGTTGATATTGCCATTGATATATTGGATAATATAGTTTGAGTAAAGAAAAGTAAAAAGTGGTCTTATACTGTTCACCCCCCCTCTCAGTATAAGCTTGTGTTCTTCAATTGGTATCAGAGCGGGTTCCTTCGAAAGAGTTTAATAGCTTGAAGGAAAAGCTCACAAGAACACAGATGGATTCTCAGAATGGATCTTCAGGGAATTCGACACCATTGTTCGATGGGAACAATTATGCACTTTGGAGTATGAGAATGAAGATTCACCTAATGGCACTTGGAAATGAAATATGGGAAGCAGTTGAGAATGGATACATACCACCAGCAACTCCACCTACAGATAAATATGGTAAGCTCCTACATCTAAATAATTCAAAGGTAATGAATGGAATTTTAAGGGGTTTGCGTGAAATAGAGTTTATAAAGGTTATGCATTGCACATCAGCAAAGGAAATTTGGGATAAGTTGAAAGGTATATATGAGGGAGACAAAAAGGTCAAAAGGGTAAAGTTGCAAAATTACAAGAGAACATTTGAAGACCTAAAGATGAAGGATGAGGAAAACATTGTTGCATATCTACTTCGTGTGGATGAGGTTGTTAACTCCATGCAAGGACTTGGGCTTAAAGTTGAAGAAACAGATGTTTGTGATAAGATTTTAAGGTCACTCCCAAAAAGGTATAGTGAAAATATTTCAGCTATAGAAGAGTCAAAAGATATTGAAATTTTGACAAGGGATGAATTACATGGAATTCTCACAGCTTTTGAGATGAGAATAAAAGAGGAACCTATTCCCCAGAAAGAAGCAACCTTCAAAGCTACTAAGAAGACAAAGGGTAAGAAGTCGATTCAAGCAATGAGTTATCCAGTGATGAAGAAGCAAATTATGGTAGAAGGAACAAGGACTCAAGAAAGTATAAAGGTACAAAATCAGTTAGATGTTTCAATTGTGGAAAATATGGTCACTATGCATCTGATTGTCCAGAAGCTAGAAATAGCAATGATGAAGAAAAATAGGATCATAAGAATAGGGAAACAGAAAAACACAGGTACCAAAAGAAAAGTAGGGATGGACAAGGCAAGCAAGGAAAGAAGTTTTTCCAAAGGCATAAGAAGAGTTTCTATGCAGACAAGGCAGGTAAGAGTTCAAGTGATAGTGATGAAAGTTCCTCAAATAATGATGAAGATGAAATTCTATTTTTGGCAAAAGAAAAATAAGTGGTTAGAAAAAGGTCACCAATAATTCTCAAGTGTTTTAGATGTGGTAACTTTGGTCATCTTGAAGATAGTTGTACAAGGAATGGATTTAGTTTCAGTGATGATGAATATGAAGATACACTTGAAGGACCAAAAGAAAGTCTACTTTTGGCAATAGAAGAAGAAGGAAGTGCTCCTAGTGGAAGATAAATCAAAAAGGAATGAAGATGATCCCAAAGGCAAAGAAATAGAGGAAGAATCAGAGAAAGGAGAAGTTGATCTTGAGGGTGAACTTATTTCTGCCCTTGATGCATTAAGGAAGGTAAGAAAGCAGAACTCAAAACTCAAGCTTCAATTTCAAGAATGTGATGAAGAGAAAGGAAAGCTTATAGAAGATCTAACCAACTCAATAGCTAAGACAAGGAGATTTAAAGAGAAGTTAGAAGCAAAGGTTTTAGAATGTGAAAAGTTAGAGCATGAAGTAGCTTCACTAAGGAAGGAAGTAAAAGAGTCTAAAGATAAGCTACACAGGTTTGGGAGAAGCTCAAAGACCTTGGATAAGATTATCAAGGTACAAAAATCTTCATCAAACAAGATAGGTCTTGGTTTTGAACAGTACAAAAAGAACAAGGAGAGGAGTCAATCTCAAGCTCCAAAGAAGAAGAAGCTTTAGAAGAAGAGAGTGTAAGAGAAAGTGAGACTTCTGAGGAAGAGTTGGACAATAGAAAGTTCAACAAGGAAAGGAACAATGCACAAATGAGGAACAGATGGAACAGGAAGCAACATAGGGTAAAAGAGACTAAGAGACCAATGGGGTCAAGGCAAGGTAGTTTCAATGGATGATGCTTCTCATGTCATAGGTTTGGGCACAAGGCTACACAGTGCAGGACACATGAAAGATAGGAATATGGGAACTTTAGAAACATACATCTCTTTCAAGGGTATTGCTACTCTTGTAATCAGTTTGGTCACAAGGCAGTAAATTGTAGGGTTCATGATAGGAATGGATATGGCTTCACCAGGAGAAACCCCAAGATATTTGCACCTTTAAGGAATAACAACATTAAGTGTTATAAGTGCAATAATGATGGGCATACAACAAAGTGGTGTAGAGCAAAAATTCCAGAGACAAGCAGGAACAAGAATATTCAGAGGAATCAAAAGGATCAGTTGAGGAAGAAAGTGGACAAAGGTAAAGATCAGTGCATGCTGGGAGTAGAGATACTCCCACCCCAAAATTAACCACCTCAAGAGGAGGTGGGGGAGGGGCTAAGCTAAGAGTCTCATTCTTAGCCCCAAGCCCCAAAGGTGACCCTTTGCCATTGATGTCAAAGGGGGAGAGATTTGAGTTAGGGGGAGAGCATTCAGTCAGGGGAGCAGTTTCTCAGGGGAGCAAAACTAAAAAGAGGTAAAGGAAATGGTAAAAGGAAAATGGGTTGCCATCAATGACAAAGGGGGAGATTGTTGGAAATATGAGCAAGGTTTGTTGTCATTGATGTCAAGAAGAGAGCAAGGTTTGTTGTCATTAATGTCAAGAATATGATGACCAAGTTTCATTGTCATCCATGCATTTATGTCAAAAGGTTGATGTCCAAGTTTTGATGTTATTAATGTCCTCCAGTGGTTTTTCCAACAAGGCAAAGAAGCAAGTTTAATGGAAATAATAATATTATAATATATAATATTATAATATTTTAGGTTACAAGTTGGTTTGAAGAAAAACGAAGGCCAAGGAGTTATAAAATTATTATTCCTCCAAAAGACCCATGTGATAGATTTTAAAGTCTTAGGTTTAAATTATTTAAATTTAAATATTTTACCCTAAGGTAAAATTTAAATTTAAATTAATTTAAGTGCCAAAATAAAATTTAAATTAAATTTGAATTAAAGGTTCATCGACGTGTTTGGAAATATGGTGCATTGCATATAAAAGGGGTAAGCTTTACCTTAAAATATTATCCATGCGAATATCGAATGCCTAAGTGAAATCGTGCGCAGTGATTGGAGAAGGAATATATCGCATGTGCTTTAAGGCTTAGGAAGGCAGACAAGGGGATAAAGTCGAGTGGAGCACCATTCATATTGCCAAGCGCTAGGTAGCATGGTTGGCAGCCAGAGGCTGTGCTAGGTCACTCACAGGTGACAGGTCACGGGTTCGATCCATGCGATCATTATTTTGCAAGGTAGAGATGAGTTTGATTTGCACCATCGGTTGAAGGACAAAATGAAGGGGTGCACCTTACCTTTTGCGTGAGGGCACGTAGCCCACTTGGTGGGTGTGCATTGTGTGGAGGCACTTGGAAGAAGGGGATTGGGTGTTCGAATCCTGCCAAGGCCTTTTGGTGTGGTTTACAAAGGTATGCGCTCACATTTGCTAAGGTTAAAGTTGCATCCAAAAATTGTGAGGTGTGGAAATTAATTTTTAATTTTCCCTAAGTTTTATTAAGTTAAAATTGCATAGTGGGAAAAATTAAAAGGGTTTATGAGCTATAAGAGGGAGATAAAAGGGTGAGTAAAGTTTTAATTTTGTGTTTAAATTTTTGGTTGTTAAAGTTTATAAAAGGAGTAATAAGGTATGCCAAGGGTGTTATATGTTATATGTTGAAATAAAGTCATATTGTGAAAATTGTTTTGAAAGGAGAAATAAGGAATAGTTGAGATTTAATACTTTGGCATGGTGAAATATTTTTGAAGGAAAATATTGAGGATAGATTTTTGATATCTAACCATTGAGATTGTCAAAGAGGGTGATTGTGATTGAGACAGGTTTTGAGGTCAAATCTTCTTCAAACAAAAGGTATGGGCACATCTTCCTTGTGAGTGAAATATTGTTGGATTGGATGTTATGAATGCTAAGTTGGAGTGAAAAGGTTTGTTTGATAAGCATTGTTGAGTAAGCTTTCATGTGCATGATTGGTAAATGTTTGTGAGAACATTTGAGTGAGAAATTGAGAACTATCTTGAACTAGGGTTTGAGAAAGATCATGAGTATCATTGTTATGTGAGATTGTTTGATAAGCATTGTTGGAAATATTTGAGTAAGCTTTCATGTGCTTGATTAGGGTTTGTGAAAAATACCATGAGTATCATTGTTATGTGAATTTGGAATCATCTTGAGTCAAGGTTGAGTTCCATAGTGTGAGTTGTTGAAAGCATAGTGAAACACTTGGTTAGGGTTTGTAAGCAAGTTGTGTTTCATTGAGTGATTGGTTGAGTGGAGTTGATTGAGCATAGTTGATTGAAAGTGTTGGAGTGATAGTTCAAGTTCTATGAAATAAATTGTTCTTTACTAATTTGATAAAGAGATTGAAAGTGATTGAGTGTGAAACATATTGAGTCTCTTACCATTCTCTATATGTTTCTATGGTTAAACAAAATTTGAGTGAAATTTGTTTGTGAGATTGAAGAGGTTTTTGGAAGAGATTAAGTTGAGTTTTGAGTATTTTGTGAGTGTGAAATATATTGAGTCTCTAACCATTCTCTATATGTTTATGAAGTCAAACAAGATTTTGTGTGAAACTTGTTTGTGTGATTGAAGAGGTTTTTGTGAGAGATTGTGTTGAGTTTTATATGCAAGTTTGTAATTGAGTTGAATAAGCTTTTGTGAAATCTAGTGGATAGATTTGAGTAAGTCCTTATAGTGGACTTCTGGATAGAGTTAAGCAAGCTTTTGTGAAATCTTGTGAGTAGATTTGAAGTAAGTCCTAGAGTGGACTTAAGGATTGAGTTGAGTAAGCTTTTGTGGAAGCTTACAATGCAGATTTGAGGTAAGTCTTGGTGAAGACTTGTTGAGCAGATTGAGAAGTTCTAGTGAGGACTTGTTGAGTAGATTTGAGGTAAGTCTTGGTGAAGACTTGTGGAGATTGGAGTTTGGAAGCTTGTAGAATTTGAGGTAAGTCTTGGTGAAGACTTGAGAGGATTGAGCAAGTTCTTGAGAGGACTTGTGGATAGATTTGAGGTAAGTCTTTGAGAAGACTTGAGAGCAGAGTTGATTGATTGATTTGTTCAAACCTTGAGTTAAGGTTTGGGGTAGATCTAGTGAAGTTGATTTGTGATTGGATCAAGCTTTGTGTTAAGGCTTGAGGATAGATTTGAGGATATAGTTTGGTGTATATTGAGGATAGGTTTGTACTAGACAGAGATAGATATTGAGCATATTTGTGCTAGACCAAAGGACTATGTTTAGTGTATATTTGAGATAGATATTGAGTAGATTTGTGCTAGATCGAAGGACTATGTTTAGTGTATATTTGAGATAGATATTGAGAATATTTGTGCTAGATTAAAGGACTATGTTTAGTGTAGATTTGAGATAGAGATTGAGTAGAGCTAGAAATTTGGAGGTGATAGAGTAGAGGATAGTAGTCTCTAGTGGATAGAGATCCATTAGCTAGGGTAGAGAGGATAGAGGTCTTCAGTGGAGAGAGATCCACAAGCCAGAGTAGTGGAGGTAGTAGTCTTCTAGAGGATCACCAACCAGAGCAGAGGAGAAGGAGTTCTCCTATGGATAGAGATCCATGAACCAGCTAAGGGGATTGGTGTCTCCTGTGGATAGGGATCCATAAACTTGATTAGGGGATTGGTGTCTCCTTTGGATAGAGGTCCATAAACATTGTAATAGGGAAAGGATTCCCAAGAGATTTGTTGAGAAAATTTTAGTGAAATATTTTCTCCGTGGAGTAGCCCACATTGGGTGAACCACGTTAAATTGGTGTCTCTATTGTGTGTGGTGATTTGTGCATTGCTTTGATTACTGCTGTTGATATTGCCATTGATATATTGGATAATATAGTTTGAGTAAAGAAAAGTAAAAAGTGGTCTTATACTGTTCACCCCCCTCTGAGTATAAGCTTGTGTTCTTCATGGGCTATATCATTGCATTTCGTGAGACCATTATTGATTTTATTATTGATTTTGATATCCTTTGTGTCCTTCCCCATTGATCTATTATTAACCAGGTAATCCAAGCCAAATGACATCAAGTTTAGCTTGTCACCTATACCTTTAAACACCTGTACTAGCAACCAGTTGGCTAGACATTAGGAGATCCACTATCAGGGATAGGGTTCTAGCCTGGACAAGTCTAACCAATCTTCAAATGACTTCTCTTTCTCCCTCAATTCACATCAATGGCATACTCGCTTCACGGGTGTCTGCCCTCACCTGTGTGCAACATCCTCTGCGTAGATTACTTCAAGGTACAAAGACCCCAATATTAATATAAAAATATTAGATTCAATTTAAATCTTGCCCTTGTCCCTTTCCTAGTACTTTTAGTGGTGTAAAAGGTTTAAAATAATTGTGGCATGGTGGTTATAGGGGCCAACTACATGAAGAACTATATGGTGGATTTCGATGTGGATAGCACATAATACTGTGGTGATCATAAAATTTGGAAAGCCTACCCGGATTCGTGGCGGCTACCGATTCCACCATGTAAATTAAAAAAATTAAATCTTGCCCTTCCACCACGTGGGGATATGTCTGACCCATACGTGTATTTTTGGTAGAAAGTCCTCCAGGTGTTAGGTGGGGTTTGTCTTCAAAATATTACACTGTGTTGGCCAACTGTGTCCTTAATAAAGGTCATGGGATATTATCCCACATGAGTGATAAGAGGGGTTTGTACCCCCTTTTTATCCTTAGTTTATCTAGCCATGTGCCTAGGGTTATTGGCTTGTGCTAATTTATTTTGGTGTGCCACATGTGAGTCTTTAAATCGACATCAACCGCTGGCATTGACACATAGTTGTCTACGAATTGTATTTTTTGCATGCTTGGTTACCACCAACCCCTTTGGGGGATATACTGTTTAATGCACAGTCTCGAGTTTTCCCATATTCTCTATATGGGGATGCCTTAGCACCACTTATATGAGGAGCATTCCCTTAATTGATGACCACCAAGTGGTGGTAATGAAGACCACCACTTGGAGGGGGTTATTATGCCTGTAGTTGATGTAGTCAGTTGATTTGTTGGGCTATGTTTGTGCTATTGTTTGGACCACATGCTGCTTGATGCCCACTTGGATGTTGTTTGTATGAGTTGATTGGTAAAAATATTAAACCAACCTTTCGAATTATTGATAAGTAAAGTATCTTTTAAAGCGGGAAACATTTTGCTTTTGGGCTTTATAAGAATGAATAATAATAGTCATTAAATTGAATGGAAGGACTTTGTCATGAAAAGAATGGTGTTTGTTTAAATTGGTTTTTATCTAAGTATTTAATTAATTAGGAGAATGGGCTCTTAATTATTTAAATAAATTGATTTTTATTTAAGTATTTAATTGATTAAGGGTATGGGACCTTATTTGATTAAATAAATGGATTGTTTATAAGTATTTAATTGATTAAGGGTATGGGACCTTAGTTGATTAAATAAATGGATTGTTTATAAGTATGTAATTAATTAAGGGTATGAGACCTTAGTTGATTAAATAAATGGATTTTTTATAAGTATTTAATTGATTAAGGGTATGAGACCTTAGTTGATTAAAGAAATTGGTTGTTTATAAGTTTTTAATTGATTAAGGGTATGTGGACCTTAGTTGATTAAAGAAATGGATTTGTTTATAAGTATTTAATTTATTAAGGGTATGAGACATTATTTGATTAAATAAATGGATTGTTTATAAGTATTTAATTGATTAAGGGTATGGGACCTTAGTTGATTAAAGAAATGGATTGTTAATTATTATTTAATTGATTAAGGGTATGAGACCTTAGTTGATTAAAGAAATGGATTTTGTAGGTATTTAATTGATTAAGGGTATGAGACCTTAATTGATTAAAGAAATGGTTTTGTATGACAAAAAGCATGAATCTTTGATTGATTAATTGGAGGTTGTGAATTACTCCTTGTTTGATAGGATAACTCTCCTTTTATTGATGAGAATAAGAGTAGATGTATGGGATTTTCTCTAATGTTGATAAAATTATTTATGAATGAATGCATTGAATAGTTATATAGTTGCAATTTTACATCCAAATTAAATGCATAGTAGATGCATTTAGATGCATGCTTCATAATATCCAAGAGCTATCCTGATCCCTTGCCACTATCAATTGAGCGATGGATGAATGAGGACTGAGGAGGACATTTAGATCTAAAATAATTACCTAATGTATGTGGCAGTAAATATTTGTCATAGAAACATATTGTAGAGTAAGCTCTAGTTGAGAAATATTCTAATTGGATAAATGTTGTAATGCTTATTATTTTAAAGTATGGAAGTACCTTTACCATACTTGGGTTATGTAATAACTTAATATATGAATGAAATATGTATCTCTTACTTGTTGTTTATAAATAATATTTGATATTGTAGTTTCATAAACTATTATTTTGTTAAATGCTTTAGCTGGACCTTGATGTCTTATTTGAGTACTTCTTTGATGTTTCCATAAATATTATTCCATGTAGCTAGATAATTAGAATAGATGACTAAATGTGATTATGCTTATGTGTTAAAAGTAGAGAAGGAAACCTAAGGGATTATGGGATCCCTTAGGGAGGAACTTTGGATAACCTTGATTAAATATTTCTTCTAGAAACCTAAACTAGATAGATCTACAAACATCTAGTAGATTTAAGTAAACATGGTTATCATAATGGAGATGAGATGGATGGCTTAAGTTAGCTCATCATTGAGATGAGATAGATGGCTTAAGTTAGCTCATAATGGAGATGATATGGATGGCTTAAGTTAGCTCATAATTGAGATGAGATAGATGGCTTAAGTTAGCTCATAATGGAGATGAGATGGATGGCTTAAGTTAGCTCATCATTGAGATGAGATAGATGAATTAAGTTAGCTCATAAAGAGATGAGATAGATGGCTTAAGTTAGCTCATAATGGAGATGATATGGATAGCTTAAGTTAGCTCATTGTAGGTGAGATGAACAGGTTGAAACATGAGAATAGTTAGATAACTTTGTAGATGCATATGTTGGATAGGGATATGTAAATCCCTCTTGGGTGTATGTTAGTAAAAAAAAGCTTTTTACCTTATTTAGATTAGTTAGTTTCTGGGTCTTTACACTGGATCTAGAGACCTTGAAGCTGTTAATTCTAGTTGCAGAAGGATTTTGGTTGTAGAGCTGAGGAAAATTTGTAGACCCTCTATGAATATTTTTGAATGGAAGTGGGCCCTCCTCTTGACTTATAAATAGGATTTAATTTGCATTGTAAAGGCATTAGGATTTTTCTACTCATATTATCTAGCCTTGTGGGCTCTTCCTTTCACCTCTCCTCTTCTCAGCTATAATAAGTGGAGCTCATACATTCAACCACTATCTAAGAAGCATTGAGCCTCTCTAGATCACATGCCTTGTAATCATTTTTGGCACATTAATGGAAGCCATGACTAATTTTGCTCTATCCTTCTTTGATGTATTTTTGATTCCTGGTTGTAGATTTTAGTGTATTTATTCTAGATATTAGAAAGTGGTGCATGTGTTCATTTATGGCCACTTATTTTAGTTAGGAAGGGAGACTTTGATTCTTGGTGCATCATCCATGTAGCTTATATTTTAATTTTTTGCATAGTTTACTTTCTTGTTCCTTTACATTTATTTCATTTTTTACTTTCATTTTAATTCCTTTCCATACAACCCCCAAGAAAATATCACCTTAGCTCATGAATGCCCTTGTGTTTGAAGGATTAAATTGAATGAGGATTCAACCTTGATTAAAAACCCCAATGGATACCCCATAGGCGACCCCCTTCATCTATGGTGCTTCTTCCTGTGTTTCTCTACATGAGGCACGAGTGCCCTTGGCATGTTTAGCTTCCGCTTTGATGATAGATGAATTTTAAGATAACAATAGGGACCATTTTTTTTTACATGGTGGAATCGGTAGCAGCCACGAATCTGGGTAGGCTATCTAGATTTTTATGGACGCCACAGTATTCTGTGTTGTTCACCCTGGAAGTCACAACCTAGATCTTCATGTATTACGCACCTATAACCACCATGCCACAATCATTTAAAACCTTTTACACCATTGAAAGCACCAGGAAAGGGACAAGCATTTAGTCTAGTGAGACTCAATATTTGAACCTTGGACCTCCATCCCCTACAGGGTTTGGGAGAACCAATTAGTCTACACCTCGAACCTAATAGGGACCATTCGTTACAGCCTGAGTACCTCTTTTTTTTGTTCTTGTTTTACCTTTGATAAATTTCTTTCCAAATCCTCAACAAGAATAATGAAAATATATGGAGATAATGGGTCACCTAGGGGAGATTGCAACATTATTCAAAGTATCCAAGGGGGTATCCATTGATTAAATTAAAATATTTTGGATTATTGTAATAACATGTACTCCATTTACACTAAGCTTTATTAAAACCATTTTTTAAAGAATATATAGAAAATTTTAGCAAACCCTATTATATGCTTCATTCATATTCAATTTTATAATCATACTTAGTTTTTTTCATGGACTAAAGAGGACATATGATCTTTTGTGCAATAATTATATTATGATGTAAAACCATCTTGTTCATCTAAGATAAAAAAATTGAGACTAATATTCAATATATTTCCCATTGTTTTTGAAATTATCATATAAATTGTGTCATGTAGGCTTATGCAATGAAAATTATCAAAATATTTTATCTCATTTTTCTTGGGAATAAATACAAGAAAGGTATAATTGATTTCACTTAGTATAACCTTTTTTATAAACTCTTCAACCATAAGAAACATCTTATTCTTCAATAGACCCCAAAATTTTGAAAAGAAAAGTATGGTAAATCCATAGAGATCAAGTGCCTTTTAGGGTTGAAAGAGGAAATTATTTATTGTAGCTCATCCATCAACATTTTTCACATTAATATTTCATTCCCATTAATAATTTATGTAATATTTTACAAAATTTTACCATAAGCCTCCTTTTCCTTTTGAAATTTTTATGGAATATATTTGAAATAATTGATTGTTTTCTTCCTATCTCTTATTCTTCAATAATTTTTTCATAAGGAGTTGAAATATTTTAATTTAGCAAATTTTTATCCCATTATTATTATTATTATTATTATTTTAATAAGCTATGTGTGGCTTCTATTGGGGGCCACTCACATTACAAAAACAAAACATTACTTTGCTCTCATTATATTTCTAACAAGTTAATTAAAACATATCCAACTTTTCTTTTTGATCAAAGATATTTTCCATATTCCTCAAACTGCTAAGTTTCCACAATCAACTCCTTTTATATCACATGCCTTCTAAAATTTAAATTCTACCAATATGAAATTCAACACAACTAATGGCTAAAATATTTGCTTCCCAACTTCTATATCTATAAATATCTTGTTTATAACAACCTCACAATTTCTTAATACATTTTTTAGGGTTTTTATCCATTCCCCTAAAATTCCAAGATATTATTTTCATTTTTATTTTTTGGTTTTATTTGTGGGTTTAGCCCCACTTCTTGTAAGCACTTGTGATATTCGCTTTTTTTTTCCCATGTCAATATCCCTATGGGTTTCTTTTTCTCTTTGTTTTTGCTTCTTGGGTCTTCCTCTCTCTTTTTATTTCCAACAATACTTTCATATTCATCAATCTCTTCAATATTCTCATGCTACTCATAGTAAGACTTATCATCTTTAGGTTTACCTTGTTCTAAAGAATTTGAAGAGCAAGGAATAACCTCATTAGAACAATATTCTTTTTTTTGCCCTAGAAACCCTGAAGTGCAAGGATGCTCTTCTATAGAAGTTACCTTCTTATTTTGCTCTAAAAAACCTAAATTGTTATGGTTTTCCTCCATCCTAATTTCTTTATTATGCTACTCTTGAAACCTTGAAGTGCAAGGGATAACATATTCATCCCTTTTACTCTTATTACTTGGAGAGTATTCTATATTACTTGAAGAAAATGAAGATTATTTCCTTGGAATAAACTTGACCTCTTTTGTTGTCTTTGTTTTAGGATTTCTCTCCACATCTTCTTTTGCACCTTTAATTCCTTCTAAACTTACCAAATAAAACTGTAGATATTCTATCTTTGACTATTATTTCGGAGTGGAATATCCTTGATCTGGTTTAGCTTCTATTACTGTATGATTTCCTTGCTTCATCTTGAAGTTTATCTCATGACTAGAATTTTTTATCTCTTTCTTCATAGAATTTACAAACTCTTTCCATGTGTCCAATCTCATAATAATTGTGGCAACATGTAGACACCTAAAATGCATCATTTCGAGGCGAATACTCATATGGGACATGCTATAAGACCATATGGAAGACTTTGGATATATACCAAGGTATAGCAATGGTTTTTACCACTTATTTGGGCACATTTGCCTAGTCAATTCTAGCTACTGCTGACACCCGCGGTTAGCAGTACTGACCGGGCTAGTTAGTTGCAATCAACACTTAGAATCAGTTAGTCTTCATCCGAACCAAAATCGGGTGCAATGACCAATTAGTTATGGATTGGAGCGGATTGAGTGAGGAAGGTTCTGGATACTTCCATCCAACAAGCTCAACCATCCAATCTCGATCTAGGTTTCCTCATGAAGCCACTCCTAGCCCTTGGAAATTTCTATATAATCCCCCTCCAAATTGGGGAAAAGAGAGAGAAGCATAATCAATTGAGCAATGAAGCCTTGTTGAATTGCATAATCATTCACATGCATTGATAGGAATATTTTTTCTACCCAATTGGATATCACATTGCCATGGAGATCCTAGGAGGATAGGAGAGCCAAGAAATTCTAATCCATGCAATTCATGCATTCATTGAGCAATTCAACCGCAAAATCTGTCATAGGATACAAAGGCAACCCTTGACCATCAATTTGGCAAGGATAATTAGAGAATCAGCCCTGATTTGGAGGGCAAACTTAATTCAAGCTCAATCATGGCTGTCAACCATAGTGAATAGTGCCCATCGCTTGAATGACCCATGATCAGAGGGTAATCCTTGATTTCCTTGTTTTATTATTTGTAATCTATTTAACTAGGTTAGATTAATAATGTTGTAGGTTTAATTCAAGTATTCTAGAGACATTTGACTTATAGATTAAGAGTTAATTGCAATTTCCCTTCATTGTTGTAGTGTAGGTATAACGAATATTTTTCATGCTTTCATGTCTTCAATTGGTTAATTATGAGCTTAGATAGATTCATATTATTTAATTTCATGTTTCTAATGGTATATCATCATGATTTAGATCAATATACATGCATTGAATCACTTTCTTGATTATCATGTTATCTTTTGTACAAGCACCCTTTAAAAGCCTCATCAAGAGAGGTCTCCTTTGCTATTAATGTTTCTTGTTGTTTATTGCACACAGGACTAACAGGGTTTTGGGATGTAAGACAAAAAATGTCTCTAATCATGGAGAAGAGGGTCATCAACACCCTAGAGCAGTTCGTATCATCCTGAAAGGCACTTGGAAATCACACCTACCCTTGAGAGGGAAACATTACATCCTATTGTAACAATTGTATCAAAGTGATTATCCCTAAGAGGGATGTACTTGTAATTCAACTTTGGATTCAAATATAATGGAATAAAGCGTATTTCTTATTGTCAATTTATTTTCAATTTCTTGTTCTTGTATGCATTTTGTGTATCTTTCAATTCTTGCAATAGGAAACGATATGTGTGAGACCTTTTGATAGTATAAAAGGCGATCACGATGGAACTTCGCATTTCATACCTCAAATTTCTGACTTTTATTGTTTTTTTATGATAGATGCTCATCGCGGTTGACAACCACGGTCAAAGGTTGTCATTGCGGTTGACATCCACGGGCAACAGTGGTCACCGTGCCACAGAGCCACAGTCAAAATTTGATAAATCAAAAAACAGGGAGAAAAAGCTTAATAAAATGAGGATCTAAGGTAGGTTCCACTACCATTCTATTTTTTTATTTTCTCTATCTGTGTTTTTCAAAAAGTGCAAAATATTAGCATAATTAGGGAAGGTAATGGAAATATGTTAAATGCATTGAGTCCTTAGGTCTTTTGATTAGGATCTGCTAGTCGCTGCTAGGAATAGTAGACCTCTGAGTGTAGTCTACCCTAGTATCCAGTAGTCTAGGCCCCTCTTGTATGTTAGTTTTGCTTGCACGAGGCCCGATTAGTGGCCATACTGTCGTTAGTATGCATTGTCAGAATATCATGTAGATTAACCATGCATACTTCTGAAATCAAACGTTTCTTTTTCATAGCATGTAGAATAATTTGAATGATGTATTATGCATCTTTATTTTCATGCAAATTACAAGGAACCACACACCACATTTCATAGTAAATGCTAGTGAGATGGGAGTCACATCCAACCACTAGTAGGGTTTCAATGACGGTGGCAGTGATTTCCATCCGTTGGATCAACTCCATCATACCTTATGTTCTAGACCAATACCGGATCCAATAACCTTTCATAGCCCAAAAAAATTGCATTTAATCCTCTTTAGAGGGTATGACGTTGACTGGGTGAAAACGGGTGAGGATTTGGGAGGACCTGTGCTCCCTTCCCGAGTGTGAGCTTTCATTGCCACACTTTGGGGGGATTACGTGACCTGAAGTTCATAGCCAAGTTGTCGAGCTACGAGCATACAGGTGAAAGCCATTAAAAGTTTGAGAAAATCATCAACGTATTGTAAAACACGACAATAGTTACTTTATTGATACAACAAATTGAAAACACATCAAACAATTTAGGGCTCATTTTAAAACTGTAAAAATATATAATCATCATTGTATTATTTGTGTGTTAATAAAAGTTAAATCTAGACATAGGATACATAATGGTGCAAACACGGAGAGGTCGATTCGGGCATATTGATTAGTGTTTTATACACACCTTGAGAAGAGTATACAAGAAATACCAATAACACATAAATGGGAATAAATTCCCTCTCTTATAGGGTTATCCAAGGTGTGAGTTACAGGGTTGGGTCGAACGTCCTCGCTCTTTTCCACTTATGGAATAGTTTCAAGTAGATTTCCTGTGTACCTGCAAGGGGTTAAAATTCTGTCTGGTGTTTTTTGGTTTATCAATCAGATTTGTATTTTTGTGAATTGATCTAGCTCTTTGTATCTCAGTAGATTAAACAAATAAAGAATTTTAAAGAAAATGAAAATGGGAACCTTTCAAAAATAAAATAGAGAGAGTAGGGTAGGGCAGGAAAGAAAGGATGAAATACTGCAATTTTAACTGTTAACCATTCTTTTAATTAAAACATGTTGTTGTGTTCACTAAGTGGGACAAATTGAATAACAAATTATCCAGATTTCTAAGATTAACTTGTTATCTAGCAAAGGGTAGAACAGAGGAATATAACAGAGTAACTTATTTAAATCATAATTTTCCCTAAAATTAATAGGATGAATCTACAGATAGCCAACGCTTATGCACATAGACCCGAACTATCAAATTTAGATCTTCAAACCAGGAGATTTAAATAATTCTTAAGATAGCTTTCACTTCTAAAATTTCAGACTTGCTGGGTTTTTTTTACCGATAGCATAGCACATGTAGTAAAACTAGAGCCAGTAGGAAAAGAAATTAATTTTAGAAATATTAAACAACTGCAATTTACCTCTTAAACAACACCAACAACATACTAAAATCAATTAAATTCACAACAATTAGAACCATAGATATTTCAATGAAAACAAGAATAAGGAAATGAGCACCGTTCAAGCTCTAGAAGTAGACTAGATGCCTGGCCATGCCAATTCAGAGTAACAACACCATAATAAATCCTAAGTCGAGAACAAAGGCTTTTCCAAAAAGAGATTTCAGAAAAATAACTTCTATTATAAATTCTTGCATCCTTATTTTACATTCAATGGGAGTATTTATAGACTCGGGAGATGCCCTGATCTTTTTTAGAAAATATCTAGCTCCTTGAGAATTAAAAAAACAATTTTAAAATATCACCGCCGAAGCGTTACAATATAAGGTATTTAAAAATAGAGTTTTGATCAACTCTAACCACTTTAGAAATCCGTTCGGATAATCTTGCCATAAATGGAGAAGATAAAATCTGATTTTATCTTCAATCAAAAGATAACTATGTGTAAAGATTTTCACTTTTCGGCAAGTTGTAAATGTATCTCATTAAATGGGCACTCCCTCTGCCATGCCTGACAAAGTCTTTATTTACGGTGGGCCTTGGAAAATCTGGGTGGATCATCAATTTCACGCATCTTCTATCTTTGCACAATCACCTTTTGCTTGATTCACAGTGAAATTCGAATCCCGCCATTACTTCCGTGATAAATGCACTTTGCCAGCAAATTTCTGCAAAAATTTAAAAAGAGCAAAAGTTAGAACATTAGGTTTAAAATTAAATTAAATTAATTTAATTTTTTCTAAGGTTTCGGACTTTAATTCTTTAGGTTTTAAAATTTTAATCATTTTTCAAAGTTTGCCGTGATTGAGATTTTAATTGATTTTCTTAATATTATTTTAATTTGCTAGGGTTTGATATTGGCCATCATCAAATTTGTCGGGCACTTTGAAAATTTCTATCTCCCGAGGGATGTCGCGAGACATTTTAATTGCCTTTACTTCCTTCCGTAATAATGTCGCGATATCGCGACATTTCAATATAGCTCTATGTCCAACCATTGCATATTTTCTCTCCCGAGAATGTCACGAAATCACCGACATTTTAATATTATGTCTTCCAACACTTTGGCACTTCAAAAAATTTCTATCTCCCGAAGAGTGTCGCGAAATCGTGACACTTTAATTATTTCTCGCTCTATTCTTTGAGAATGTTGTGAAATCGCGACATGTTTCATTCTATTCTTGCCCTTTTATGAGTATGTCGCAATATCGCCATACTTTAATTATTTATCGCTCTATTCTTTGAGAATATCGTGAAATTGTGACATGTTTCATTCTCTTCTTGCCCTTTTATGAGTATGTGATATCTTTAATTATTTTCATTCAAAACTATATGATGTCACAAAATAAACCATGACATTCACTTTTTTATTTTCTCTTCCAATACTTAGGAAAATTTCTATCTTCCTAAGCATGTCGCGAAATCGTGACATTTTCATTTTCTCTTCTTCCAACCATAGAAATGTCATGAAAACCAAACAAATTAAATTTTCTTTCTTCCAATGTTGGAATGTTCCGAAATTGTGACATCTTTGCCTTCATTTCCCTTTGGTTTGGCCATCACGAAAATCAAACAATTCCCGAAATTATGACATTTTTCATTGAAGCCTCCTTTGTTCCAACACTTGCAAATTTCAACCTACCGGGCACTTTGCAAAATTCCTAAAAAAAATCAAACATGGATTCCAATGACCCGACACTTTGCATTTTGGTACTTTGAAGGATTATCCATTCTCAGAAATGATTTTCCAATACTAGAAAATGAATTTTAATTGCCCAGAAGTTGTCAGTTTTACTTGGAGTGAGATTTAGGATAAAAATAAAAGTGCTCAGAATTAAACAAAAACTTTTTAAACATTTAAATGAGCCAAATGGGTATCTGAATCTATAGAATTTTTTTGAAAATTTACTTTGGATAATAAGATATTGCATTAATAAGTTTTCTGGCTGGAAATAGAAACTGCTATTTTTGGAAGGTGAATCACAACTAAAACCTTGAAAATTTGGTACTGTTAGAAAGGTGAGATTAAAATATTTCATCCAAAATTTGAATCACTCAAAACAGATTTCCGTGGTAGAAGATATTGCATTTCCAAGATTGAAGTAAACATTAGGGCAACATGAAAACTTTTCAAAGAACCTTAGAAATTAATTTAAATATTTCAACCTTAGGAAACTATTAAAAATTAAAATTTCTGAAATATTTAACCAAAAATAATAGCATTGAAACATAGATGCTCAAAATAAATTAATTCAAATCAATGCACTAGGCAAACATTTTTGATACCTCGATGTAGACAAAATTTAAAGACTTGATGCAAAAAAAACTTGGACTAAAAAAAATGAAAACTTCTAGAGGGTTCCCTTTGAAAATAAGAATTAATTGTTTCAAAGGAATCAAAATTTAATTATCAGTAGGAGTGTGTTACTTCTCAACAAATAGCGACGTCTGCGAGGAAATAGTAGCACTATTTAGAACCCAGAACTCTAGTTTTAAAACAATTTAAACCATTTATCCTACCTTGCTGCAAATATTTTCAAAATATTTTATTATCTGCCAGTCCATTGAAATTTCCCAAGGACATACAAAGTTGAATCACTTCAAGAAAAACTCTGGTGTGTGGTTGCAGTGTATATATTCTTCCTCTTAAGATTACCATGGCTTAGAACTCCTACTTAGAATTAACCAGACTGCTTGGGCTGCAAAATTTTTGAGTAAAGCTCTATTGCTAGTTTAGCCTTTTAGAGCCCCGATAGAGTTACTCTTAGCTTTCTTTTTAAAACCTTGGTTCACAACCATGGAACATCTATAGCCTTGGTGAACATGTCTCAGATTTCTCTTTCAGAAATCTCGGCTATCTCTCTTATTATGGAACTCTTTTTTTTTTGAACTCTCTTTCTCTCTCCTTTTTTTTTTTTGAACTCTCTTTCTCTCTCCTTTTTTTTTGAAACTCTCTTTCTCTCTCTTTTTTTTTAGAAAATACAGACTAGATAGCCAAGAAGCCTTACTGAAGGTTCGAAAGTTACATTTGCCTTGATATTTCATTCACCAAATAGTCGATCAACTAACCATTTCAATTTTTAGACACCAATAGCCTCTTAAGAGTTATTAAAATTATCTTTGTGAATCCAAGTTCTCCTCTCATGACCAAATTTTCTTATATTCCCTAGGAGTTCTCCAGCTAAACACCATAACAATTCTTTTATGATTAAAATAATTATGGCAGACAAGATACAAAATTTAAACTATCTCTCTACTATTAATTTGGATAGCAAACATTACCACTCTCTCCCTACTTAGAACATCCCTTTATTAAATCACCTCTATTTGATTCATGAAACCAAGAGAAAGACCCACAAGAAGAAAGAAAAAAGAAAACAAAGAAAACAAAGAAAACTAGAAGAAACTAACTTAAAGCTGAAAAATAAAATTAAACAAAAGCACTAACACTCTTTTTTTTTTTAAATATATACATATGTACAAAGGTTCCTTCAATTACTAAAATGATATAGTAGATGGAACAGCTGAGAAGTAATGCCTCAGATATTGACCATTTGATAGGTAAGTTCATAAAATTATCTTCCAGGTCTTGTAGAAGAAATGCATTATTACCCAAAATTTCCATAATTTGGTATGGCCCTATCCATAGAGGCTGTAGCTTAGTGTGATTACCTTTCTTCTCATGGGCTTTGTCCCATAGGAGCACTAGGTATGCAAGCGTAAAGGCTTTTACTTTTGCTCTTTTTTCAAACCAACGCTTGACTCTCTTGATGTCGACTGAAATGCTCCAAAGCCTGGAGTCGTTCATCCTACAAATTAATTAAGTCCAACACACGAGATTATGCATCTGCATGATCATTAAAATAATCCAAGGCAAATTGGTATGTGGGAAATTTTAAAGAAATAGGAACAATAGGCTGAGTACCATACAATAAAGTAAATGGCGAAGTTTTAAGAGCCTCTTTGTGTCTTATCCTATTAGCCCAAAGTGCATACTTTAGTAATGTATGCCATTGTCTAGGTTTATCTACAGTAGACTTCTTAATGGTATTTATCAAATTTTTACTTGTGGACTCATCTAGTCCATTTCCTTGGGGATAATAGTTAGATGAAAATTTGATGACTATCCCTTTTTCATATGCCTAATTTGCAAATTCTAATGACAAAGGCTGACCCATTATCACAAACCAAATTCAAAGGAACCCCAAACCTGGTTATGATATTTGCCTCCAAAAATTCAATCACTTCATGAGTTGTGCTTATCATTGTGGCTGCTGCTTCAACCCATCGTGTACAATAATCAGTGGTAGTTAATACATATTTATGCCCTGTTGATGAATTTGGATTCATTACTCCCAAAAAATCAAGTCCCCACTGTGTGAAAGGTTTATCTATTATAACAGGCTGCAATGGTAGAGCTCATTTAGTTTTCTTGGCTTCAAATATTTGACATTGGTGACAAGTTATGAGATGCAGATGTGCATCTTTAAATAATGTAGGCCAGTAGTAGCTCTTAATATTCTGTGTGCAGTAGCTGAACTTGAAGGGTGTCCTGCCCCTAATTTTTCATGAAAACTAGACACGAATTCATTCACCTCCTTGAAAATGCATCTTAAAAATACACCAACATAATTATCCCTATACAGTTTACCCCCTTTGAGTAGAAAATGAGCAGATTTCAACTTTAGTGCTCTTCTTTGAGTTTTGTTCAGATGAGGTGGGCAGCTCCCAAAGCTCAATAAATGCATGATATCACCATACCAATCATCTAGTCTGGAGTCCAACTGGTTAATTTCTTCCTTTACAGGTATTTCAGCAATATGTTGGGATAGACCAAGGCCTCTGATTAATTTAGCAGATCAAATTTCTAAGTCAAATTCTTGTAATTTTGTGGCCCAATTACCCCTTAGTTCACCCATTTCATTTTTACTTAACAAATACTTAACATCCAGATCAGGGACTATGGTATAGACTTTGCTCCTCATAATATAATTTCTGAATTGTTTAACTACTTTCACTAAGGCATAGGTTTGCTTATCCAAACGAGAGTACTTCAACTCAGCACCCTTCAGATTGGTGCTTTTGAAGGCAATGGGGTGCTCCCAAATTTCTCTCTATTGAGTTAAAACTGCAACAAGTGTATGTTCAAAAGCAAAAGAGTACAGGTAAAAATCTACACTAAAATCTAGACTTACCAGAACTAGAGCTTGTCGGATAGCAGATTTAATATCTTGAAATGCCACCTTGGCTTTTGTTGACCAAACAATTTGAGCAGTCTCCTTTAACATATCATTGAGTGGTTTGACTATTTCAGCAAAACCGAAAATAAACTTCCTAACAAAGTTAATTTTCCCAAAAAATGATTTTAACTCTTTATTAGAGTTGGGAAAAGGTATCTTTGATATGGCCTCGACTCTCTCAGGGTCCATAGAAATATCATTTTTGGTGATCAAGTGGCCAAGGAGTTTTCCTTCAGTTACACCAAAAACACATTTCTTTGGATTTAAAGAAATGCTAAATTCTCTGCATTTGTCAAAGACAGACTCCAAGTGTTTGACATGATCAAATCAAGATTTAGAAAATACTATCAAGTCATCCATATAGACCACAATGGACTTACCCAATAGACCTCTAAAGGCATAATCCATTGCACGTTGGAAGGTGTCTCCAGTATTTATCAATCCGAATGGCATTATTTTGTAGGCAAAGGTACCCCATTTGGTTGTGAAGGTAGTCTTCATTCGATCTTCTCTTTACACCAATATCTAGTTGTATTTAGAAAATCCATCCAAGAAGGACATAATATCTGAACCATTCACAATCTGTAGCACATCATCCATGGAAGGCAAGGGATAATTATCTTTTTCAGAAGCCTTATTCAAATTTCTATAATCTATGCACAAGCGAATTTCCCCGTTCTTCTTTCTAGCTGGCACAAAATTGGCTAGCCAAGTAGAATGCCTGATAGGAAAAATAATGGCAACACTCAATAATTTTTCTATCTATTTTAGAATGAGAGGTTCCAACAAGGCGTTAACATGCCTCTATTTTTTCTTGAAGGGTTTACAGAACTCTTTCAGGGGTATAGTATGTGTGTACACTTTTGGATAAAAAATCTTTAGGTCTTTATAAGACCAGGCCATAATATCTTTGGATCTATGTAGCAAATATCTGAGATATATTTTAATTACAAGATCATAGACCTTAGCCAATTGAATGTGCTTGGAATCCCCTTCAGTTCCTACATTCAGTTTTTCAGTCTCATTCTCTGTCATGTTTACAGAACTTCCAAAATTTATCCTTTGTTTAATTTTATCATTTTCAAACAACCTATCAAGTTCTACCATTCCCCTGGGAACCCTATTATTTTTCAGCCTCATTATTCCCTTGTCATCATCAAAATCTTCAAGCATAGTATCCCTTTGACCATCATCAATTATAGTTTTTTCAAATGCATTTGTATTTTGTAAGAAATTTATAATTTACTAGTCATTAGAAAATACTTGAAATGTATCTATGTTATCCGGAATAGAAGGGCAAGGAATTAATTCCACTAAAAAAATTTCCCATTTAAATTCCTCCAAGGGCTTTAGATTGGCAACTGATGAAGCCAAAGCATCTGCAGGTGAATTTTCTTCCCTGGGAATATGCATCAGATTGAAAGCATTAAAATCCTCAATGAGGTCCCATGCTTGATGTTTGTATATTTTTAGGCAAGAAGCTTTGCACTAAAAATTACCTTGAACCTAATTGGCTACCAACTCAGAGTCTATAAAAACTTGGATATTCTTCACATTTTTATCTAAAGCAAATTTTAATCCCAGTACTAGTGCCTAATACTAAGTCAAATTATTGGTACAAGGAAACTGCAAATGGTAAGACATAAAATATGTCTTATTGTGAGGCCCTTTGAGAACAACTCTTTTACCAAAACCTTTCTTGGACTTAGCTCCATCAACATGAAGCGTCCAAACATCATTATCATGATCAATGAAAATATGAATAGATTTCATCCTTTGTGCAATTATCAGATTATAAACCCCCACATATGTATCAGTAAAATTAACAATCTCATTATTGACATTGTATTCAATTATCATGAGCTTATACCGAGGCTCCCTATCAATTTTTAACTGATTTGTTATACCTTTCCAATGTAACCACATATAGAGGTAGAGGTAGAGGTTCATAAGACAAAAATTATATGAACAACGCATGCGTGAACAATGCATCCTCGATCAAAGGAGCATGTAGAGAGAGAGGATCGATTGGCTAGCATCGGTTTACCTCCTCATAGTGAGATCAGGGAGCGTGTCGATAGACGAGTGGCTTCACAACCCGAGTTACACCTTGAGAACATAGACACACATACTCATCGTATGGCTCAACACAGAGATCGACATCCAGCATCCGAACAACATGAGCATAGGTAGTATGAGAATGAAGTGGGAGAGGAATTAGAACAAGAATATCCAAAAATATCCCAATTCGAGGAGGAGGGTGAGCCTAGCCCCCCACCTCGACCGAGGAAGAATCTCACCTCCAAGGCAATCTCGAGAAGAGGAGTTTCTTTCCTCATAAGCCTATAAGACCTTAGCAGAGAAGGTCCAAGCCATAGAGAAGCAAGGAATGGCTTATCAAAAGCCTACCTTGAACAAAATTCATAATGAACCTCTATGCACGTCAGTGCCTATTCCAGCATATCCTGAGCATTTCAAGATGCCTAGACTAGAAAAGTTTCAAGGAGAGGAAGACGCACAGGAGCACGTGACTAGTTTTCTAGATATGTGCTTTCATATTGAGAGCAATGATGCTTTACTCCTACGCACCTTCATCATGACCCTCTCAGGCCCAGCTCGAGAGTGGTTCAACCAATTAAAGAGGCACAACATCACTAGTTTCAAACAACTAGCTGATGCATTTCTTGAACGCTTCTCCTTCGACATCAAGAAGAAGGTAAACTTATCCGACCTAGCCGCTCTAACGCAACATGACGATGAGCCAGATGATGGATTATGGAAGAAATATGGAGGAAGATGATGGTAAAGCTACCATTCTCCATCCCATCCTCTGAATTAACGTGAATGTTCACGAAGAGTTGTGCCAAGCACATTTCATTGTTGCTACAGTTGCAGCAATACCAGACATTCGAAGAGGCTTTGGTGCAAGCCAAGGTGATTGAGGACATCAAGTTATAGGAGGGTAACTTGAAGCTCAGGAATAAGAAGGATTGGAACAAGAGAAGCATTGAGAGATAGTAGGCCAAGCCGACCCATGTTAATCAGGTGGTGTTGAACCTTCAAAAAGGAGAAAAAGGGTAGCAAAAGCAAAACTATCAAGCCCAACCTCCGCCTACGTAGTATGATCAGCACAACAAAAATTAGAGGGGTAAAGATAAGGAACAATACCCACCTCACATTTTCACTCAGTTATCAGAGTCGTTGGCTTCAATTTTTCATCAGTTATGCGAGGCTAAGGCCATAAACTTACCCAAAGTCAAGATGTTGGATCCTAACCAACCTAAGCCTAAAGGCTACAAAGATGATCAATATTGCATCTTTCATCGATCGAAAGGCCATGACATCGAAGTATGTTGGTCTTTCAAACATCTTGTGCAAAATATGATCGAAAGAGGTACGCTTCTTGTCGACAACCCACAAGCACCTGATAATAAAAATATGGGGATTTACAAAAATCCTCTACCAAATCATGAGGCACCAAAGAATAATGTTGGCCAAGTCAACCAAGTACGCATCGAACCACCAACCTAGGGGTTCATCGGTATGGTCAACATTGTCACAAGAAATATGAGGTATGAATGACCGAATCAACCTCCAGTGCCTATTAGAGTCCAAGTTGTACCTCCTCCAAGGCCAACCTAATATGTGCCTGGCCCACCAACTAGACCGGTGGTGACCATCAAGAGTAGGTTGGTCCAAAACCTACAGATAACTCCAGTAAAGTTGTCGATTTATGAGCTAATCCAGTAGTCTCCTAAGCATAGGGAGATGCTTATGGACATTTTAAGGTCCATAGAAGTGTAACCTCAGGATCTTGAAGCATTTACACACTTCGTGGGGCACATGCAATAGTTTCAAGAACCGGTCATTCAATTTCATGACCATGAAGTCAAGACGGTTTCCATTGTTATAGCAGACCCATCACTGCATATTATTGCATGTGTGAATCACAAACCATTCAAGCAGGTTTTTATTGACATGGGGTCATCAATAAATATCATAACTACCAAGGCGTTAACTCACTTGAAGTTACCCAAGATGCATATCATCCCTTCTACCTTCACGTTGAGAGCTTTCAATGATGCATTATGCTCAATGGTCGGTACTATAGTTTTACCTATCCAGGTAGGACTGAAGACCATCCCGATGATGTGTCACGTAATCGAAGGTGCTATGCAATATAACATACTTCTAGGGAGGCCTTGGATCATAGAAATGCATTGCATCCCTTCTATTCTACACCAATGTATCAAATACATTCATGAGGGATAGGTTCACGTGGTGCCTTCGGATGAAGAACCCTTTAAATATGTGAATCTAGCAGATTTTTCGAGGGAATTTGTGCTCCCCTCAATGCACCTAGATGTGCGGCCAATATCACCAATCAAAGATCTAGGAGGTAAAATCAAAGAAGTGTGTGCTAGACCTACAATATCCGTATCTCAATGATCGGAGCACACGATAACTACTTCTATTAGACCGACTGCATCTATGATACAACGGGATGATAGGAAGTTGAAAGAAAAGGTGGGCAAAAAGAAGATAAAGCAAATGCCCAAGCCAGTTATCATTGAAGCCCCTACTCCCATGGAAGTAGAGGAAATTCAAGGAGAAGTCGAAGAGGCACCTCAGCCTACTTCACCTACATCTTCAACAGGGTCATCTGCACCGTAGGTGACCATCCATTTGGTTAATCCTAGATTAGGGGAATATATTATGTAGAATGTGATGTTCATACCTATTATCGAGACTGCATAGGACATGGGCCGACCATGAGCCCATCACCTTCCCATAGGGATGGTGGAACCATTAGGGGTACCACCTAACCAAACCAACTTCATCTATGGAGGGCTAGACCAGATTGCATCTCCCATGCCCATGGATGAGGATGATAATGAACCATTCATCATGAATGTTCATTATCTATCTAACTCAGACTATACCATGTGATACTTTGAGTGTTACCATTGGCATGGTTATGGTCTCAGACTATTCGAGCAAGGGCGTAAGAGGCCTATATGAACCATAGTATCAGTTACCTACTGATAGGTTCGGGTTAGGATACTATATTGAAGGATAGGATGAACTCCTCATGGCATCTTTAGACCACCTGTACCTTAGCTAGGGGGTGAAGTTGACTTCAATCCTTATCACCCTAATCCTTCTATATTTTAGAGGGATAATCGGCTAGTGACTTATGTCACTATAGAGCCACCCGAGAGATATCATGCGAACATCTTGGTGGATACCGATCCAAAACCTATTCCAAGAGCTAACTTGGACAATCAAATTTATGGAGCTATTGATGATATTGGTATGCATTTCTAGAATCTAGATACAATTATAGACATCGAATTAGAAGTTGCTTCTAAGGACGTTCATGCAGTATCCATCATCGAAAGTGATGGACTAGACTATGATTTTAGAATAGATGATGTTGAGTTATCCTCAAATAATGAGCAATATGAGGATGAAACTGAGTTGGCCTACTTGGGCCCTACACTCTTGCATCATATTTTACCTTTGGAATCAATGAATATGAGTGAAGAGCCCTTCAATAATGATGATGGCTATCAAGAGATAGCCTACATGGGACCTCATGTAGAGCATCACCCGATTCCATTAGGTAGAGGTGAGTGTCTGTATTATGATAGTGATGATGAGGATGAGATAGAGAGAGCCTATTTAGGACCTCCCTACTTACGCCATCGTAATGCACCTTATACTATTGAGGAGATGTACAGAGAGATCAATCTCCATCCTCTCCTTAGAGGGAGACCATCGAATCTTAATGTGATTTATCATATGGTGTTTCTCGATCCACCAATGTACATGGAGCTCCTTGAGCCCAATGATCCCATCCGATAGTCTGTTCATGGACTGGATCCAGAGATCCCCATACCCCCAGAACCACATCTCGGGGATGGAAGTTTTGCTAATGTTGAGTCACTTGCATGTGGTCCTGGAGACATGATCCATTCCATCAATATGATCTCCATTGATTTGACCACTCCACTCCATAATCCAGCCGATCCATCCAAACCATTGCGTCTTAATGTAGATGCTATTGATTGGGATCATGTTGATTCACCTCTAGAGCTTGAATATTTCTTCCCTAATGAAGAAATGTTGCAACCTTTCCATTTTGTGCCAGGTTGTGCACATGATGTCTATCATGTTGAGGATGCTTCCAATGAGGAACCTATAAACCCAACAGATGACATCCACTTGATCCCTACGCCTCATCAGCTTGAGGAGGGATCCCATATGTCAGTAGAGGAAACCTTCGAAGTGGATATCAGTAATGATCCCACCAATCCAAGGAAGGTTAAATTTGGAGAGACTTTGACTCTTGATGAGCATGCCAACCTCATCCCTCTATTGAGAGAGAGACCTGATCTCTTTTCTTGGACTTATAAGGATATGTCGGGTCTAGATCCAAAATTGGTTACTCATAACCTTTCACTAGATCTATCAAAGAAGCCAATCAAGCAGAAACTTAGGAAGATGCATCCAATAGTAGCCTTAATGGTTAAGGATGAATTGCAAAAGTTGTTGGATGTAGAGTTTGTCATCTCCATCGACTATCCAGAATGGGTATCCAATATGGTGCCTATAGGAAAACTTGATGGAAGGATCCATATCTGTATGGATTTTAGAGACCTAAATAAGGCAACACCAAAGGATTCATTTCCATTGTCGAATATCGATGCTCTTGTAGATGCCACTACAGGTCATGAAATGCTCTCCTTAATGGATGATTTTTTTGGTTACAATCAAATTCGGATTAAGCTCGAAGACCAACATAAAACCATGTTTATAATGCCATGGGGGACATTTTTCTATAAAGTTATGCCATTCAGCCTTAAGAATGTTGGTGCCACATATCAACGGGCTATGACATATATCTTTCATGACTATATGCATAAGATCCTAGAAGATTATATTGATGACTTATTGGCAAAGTCATTATTGCATTCTGAGCATGCGGAGGTCCTGAGGAAGGTCTTCGATCACCTGATAGAGCATAATGTCAGGTTGAATCCTAAGAAGTGCGTATTTGGCATAACTTCAAGAAAGCTCTTAGGATTCATCATTTCAAAATGAGGCATCGAAGTTGACCCAACAAAGGTCAAGGCTATTTTAGAAATGCGTCCCCCCACAAATATCAAAGAATTAAGAAGCCTATAGGGCAAAGTAGCATCCATAAAGTGATTTATCGCACAATTATCGGATAAATGTCGACCCATGAATCGACTGCTACACAAGGGGGTCCCATTCAATTGGGATGAGGACTATCGAGCAGCCTTTGCTGAGATTAAGCAATACCTAATAACATCGCCAATGCTAGCTCCACCAAGGCCAGATGTGCCATTTTTGCTATATATATCAACTAACTTTGCATTGGGAACCATGTTAGCCCAAAAGAATGTGCAAGACAAAGAACAAGCCATATATTATATTAGCCAAACCTTGGTGAGTTATGAGCTAGGATATGCATACGTTGAAAAGTTGTGTTTAGCAGTAGTGTTCGCTACAAAGAAATTGTGACACTATATGTTGAGTCATACGATGTATGTCATATCCAAACAAAATCCTTTGTAGTATATGATGAGCAAGACATATCATAATACACGTACTACAAAGTGGATCATGCTATTGATAGAATTTGATCTGGAATTCATAAGCCAAAATTCCATTAAGGGACAAGTCATAGCTGATCAACTGGCTGAGGCGCCTCTCAAAAATAGTAGGCCCCTCACCATAGAGCTTCTTGATGATGCAGTCTTTGCCTTATCAAAAGCACCCAAACCTAAAGAACCGGATAACAAAGCCGATATGACCTTGTTCTTTCGATGGTTCAAAGTGTGAGCAAGGGGGTGGTGCAGGAATAGTGTTGTTCATGCCACAAGGAGCTCCAATGCCCTTGTCATTCAAGTTGGACTTTCCTTGCACTAACAATAATGCTGAATATGAAGCCCTAATTTTGGGTCTCCAAATAGTTATCACCATGAAGATAAAAAGGTTAAATATCTTTGGTGATTCCCTTCTCATTGTTAACCAAGTTAAGGGATTATTTCAATGTCGATGTCCGGTATTGAAAGCTTACAAGGATCTTGTTGACATTTATCTAGCTCGACTGGAATGGTATGACATCGAGGCAATCCCTCATTCATCCAATAGATTTGCAGACACAATGGCATCTTTGGGATCTCTAATCCCTCAGAATCCATCTACCGATTTCACTACCATCCATGTAAAAATATTGTCACATTCTATTGTGCAACATGAAGCATTGGATAACAAAGATTCAATCAACATGATTCATGTAGAACCAAACCATGAATGGTTCTACAGAGCTAGAGACTTTCTCAAGAGAGCATCCTGGGGGTCTTTGATCTCATAGGATCCGATGGGGAGTGGTACTACCATTCACCACAAGGTTGTTTCCCAGTCTGCATTTGCAAATGTAGAACCATAGGGGGAACATGTTGTCTTGTCAATCAAAGCCGAAGCTTATCATAACTGGACATCATAGATACATGACTTCCTTAGACTTGGTGTAATCCCTCAGGGATTATCGCATGTCACAAAATGCACATTTAAATAGAAAGTGACAAAGTATGTCTTGTTAGCAGACATCCTGTACTGTAGAAGCTATGATGGAGTTCTCCTTCATTGTCTTGAGCTCCAAGAGTCATCTTGGGCAATTTTGCAAGCTCATGATGGTACGTGCGGTGGCCATTTTAGTGGTATGGCTATCATCAAGTGCATCCTTCACATGGGTTATTATTGGCCCACTATGGAGAAGGATTGCAATGTGTATGTCAAGAAATGCGTTAAATGTCAACATCATGCTAATATTATGCACCTGCCATCATAGGCCTTACAACCCATTCAAGCGGCTTGGCCATTTGCTCAGTGGGGATTTGATCTCATTGGTAAGATCTCTCCTCCATCATCGGGTCGACATACTTTTATTATTATGGCTACTGAGTATTTTACTAAATGGGTGGAAGCCATTCCCTTAACAATGACAACTGGAGCATGTATTGCTGAGTTTATACTCACCAATATCATAAGTCATTTTGGGATACCATCCAAGATAATTTTGGATAATGGAACATCATTTAAGAACAAAACTATGAGAGCTTTGACGTCTAAGTATAGAATCAAACACAGTTTTGCAACTCCATATTATCCGCAAGCAAATGGACAAGCTGAAGCTTCAAATAAGATAGTGGTCTCCATATTGAAAAATATGGTACAAGAACACCACAAATATTGGCACATCCAGCTACCCCTTGCATTATGGGCTTACAGGACTAGTATTCGGACACCCATTGGGGCAACTCCATTTTCATTAGTATATGGCACTGAGGCCATTATGCCCTTAGAGTTGGAGATTCCAATGCTACGTGTCACATTGAAAGAGTTCATTGATGATGACACCACGTGACAAGCTCACCTAGATCAATTGATGCTACTTGATGAACATCATGTGAATGCCCTTGAGCACCTCCATGTTTATCAAGAATGTTTAAAATGAGCTTACAATAGCAAAGTCCATCTGAGAGACTTTGAGGTTGGTGATCTTGTGCTGAAAGAGAACCAATAGAATTCAAATTTACTGCCAAAAATGTGAGACAAATTTATGGCTAACTTGTTAGGTCCTTATATGATCTCTGAGAATATTGGACCTGGGACATATCACTTGACATCGCTTGGAGGAGTTGAAGAGCCTGAGCCTCTCAATATCCTTCATCTTAAAGTGTTCTATGCCTAGAACTAGAAAAGGCTCCAAAGGCATCTGTAAGCCCTTTGGTCAATTCAAAAAGGCTCCAAGGGCATCTGTAAGCCCTTTGGTCATCCAAAAAGGCTCCAAAGGCATCTGTAAGCCCTTTGGTCATTCATAAAAGGCTCCAAGGTATCTATAATCCCTTTGGTCATCCCATTAAAGGCTCCAAAGGTTTCTGTAATCCTTTGGTCAAATTAAATTTTCAAAATCCATAAAAATTAAAAAAGTAATAAAAATCTAAAAAATATATAGAAATATCAAAAATAAAAAAATTGTGCATTTCATTTTGTATCATTGCATTTCATTTTGCATCATGCATTTCATTTATGCATTTCATTTGCATTGCATTAGGTATATTCATCTGTCGCACTTGCATTAGAATAAATTGTGTTTACAATCTTACAAATGATGCCACGTTTGTGTTTCAATCATGCATCTATGCACTATATTTTCATCCATTTATCACCCTTGTGAGTAATTGTGTTTTTCAACACAACCCATATTGTTGCTATGAAGAATATACTAGGGTTTTTTGGTCATTCAACCATACCTAGTGGTCTTCTCAAGAGTTGGTAAGAAAGCTTACTTTGCTTTTGTAGTTGAGGTCTAGTTAGTATAGCCCTTAGCATATCAGAATCCTATCACTAATAAACAAATTAAACAATCCTAATAAGGACTAGGGGAAGATGAAAGCTACGAAGCAGGACCAGGTATCCTGAGGTGAAAATTTTATTCTTGCTTATCCCCCTGTGCGGATGGTATAGGAAATGTTGGAAATTGGCAAAAGGACAAGTTTACTCCCTACCCATATAAATCCCTTGCTTACATTAAAATGAGCAATATCCCAGAGTGATATCCCAGATCAATCCTCCAAATTGATACCCTAGATAATAATAATCCAATTGATATCCCATATTGATATCATAAGATCGATATCCCAGAAATAGTTCTCCAAAGCAAAATCCCTAAAGGAAGTTTCTGAATCAAATTATCAAATGTAAATCCTAGAAAGTCAGATCAAATGAAGATCAAGTTGTACAAATAAAATAAAAATCAGTATCAAATCCCTTGCTCAAGAAAAAAAAGGAAAGTACAAAATAAATAGTGATTCTTATCACTATAGTACAAAATAAATAATGATTTTTATCACTTTATATGAGCAAGTATCCCAAAAAATTGAAGAAAAGAAGGGAGTGAACTTGAATCCCTGGAATTGTCAGCACTATTGTACCTTACGCATGATGATATGTCTGATACATTAGCATCCTGCTTTTGTGCAGACCAATGTTTGAATGTGGAAGAGCTAGCTTCAGGTGTCCTGTATCGCCTAGTGGTCTAGTCCAACTGAAATCTAAACCTAGGATTGGGTAAGACATTTGCGGACCCCCAATCTTAGCAATGGGCTGAAAGAATCCCACCTGACATCGGGGTATGCTTATGCCTTATCAAATATACTCACTTGCACACATAGGGGTAATGAACAGTTAGGGCCTATCCTAGCGAAAGCCTTATGTTTTAGAAGTCTTGTATGGTTAGTATACAACTTTTGATAAGTCAACTAGGGTGTTTGAGTCTCATGGAAAACCTCAAAAATTCCCAAATAGCAACAATCAATTTTCAATGCAATCATCAAAAATCAATTTCTTTTATGGGAGTTTGTTTATTAGAATTATTTGTACTATATAATTAGATATCGGATGGATGTCAAAAATGATATTTAGATGACCACTGATTATATTATCCATATTCTTTTAATTTACAAAAACTTATAAATAGAAACCATATATCATTGCATCTCACATATGGGTGTACAATTTATCAAAATTCATAAAGATAAAGCAATTACAATGCATGATTGTTATACATTCTATGGTGTCATCCATTAGATTGTTAAAACTCATATTGCATACATTATGTTTTAAGTGATTAAAGCATACATGTTCATTTACATAGCATTCATCATAGAAAAATATGCAATACATACATGGCATAAATTATGTCATAACAACATAAATTAAATGCATACAAGTAAAGCAAAGTTATACATGCATTTAACATCAAATATGGCATCCATATGCATCCATCATAAGTAGTCCATCTACACATATATCTCATAGCATCTAATCATCTATCTCATATCTAGCTAGTGCATGTCATCCATACATCACATCATATAGCATTAAATCAATATAAGCAGTGCATCCATGTGCATCTCATAAAACATAAACAATAAAAAATCATAATAAAATCTACACATATAATGAGTCTCAAATGTCAGATCATATATATATATATGTTTTTTTACCAAAAATAAATAATGTGTAGTACATCGACATGGTCAAAAATGCTCGTAGGCTACATATGTGTAGGTCCTCGACCTTACACTCAAAAATGGTACAATGATATCTATAAATTTTGTACTAGCTAGGGCCTATCCCCTAGTCTATGAGGTATCACCATCGCCTCCACCCTCCCGGTGGGTCCTCTATGAGCTAGAACCAGAAGATCTATCAGACCTGTGAGTCCTATGACTTGAGCTAGCTAAAGACTATCTTGTCTCCAAGTGTGAGTCCTCTAAGACCCTATAGCTATGGGCATCTCTGGAATCTCACCCCTAAGTAGTCCAATCCACCCTCTCAAGGTGGTAATGTAAGCAGATCTGAGTGAGGCCTCCTCAATATGCTGCTCAACTAGAGCCTAAAGCCTCCTGATCTTGACCCCTTGATCTAAGCCTATTGCTCCCTACACTACTAGTACTATTGGAATAGCTAGGGGTGCTAAAGCAACCTGTGAAGATGGGGGAGTTGATCCCCTAGCCTAGTAAGTGGTAAGTAAAACTATAGAAGCATCAACCTAGGACTATAAAAGAGTGCATTACCTTATGAGCTTCTATATCTCTACCTCTATTGTGGTAATCCTTATCTATAGAGTGGCCCTCTCCCCCTCATAGTCACACCACTAGCTCTGGCTATGAGATAGCTTCACCTCTAGAGTGGTGATAGAAGTGTCCTTATGTAGGAGCTGAGTGTGAAGTCTCCCAACCTGGCTCTAGAGGTTGACAACCTGTGCCCTCAGCTACCCTACCTCATTGTCTAGATGTGCCTCACCCTCCTTGAAGACCTCCTCCTCTACCTCTACCCGTGGGCCCTCCTCTACGGTGGCCCCTACGCCCCATGCGCCCTCTGTCCTCTAGGGTCCTACATCCATGAGGGTCCACCTCTGCACCCTCTACACCCTCTCTATGAATCCATCTACTAGTCGGCCTAGAGGTCCCTCTCCGTGCCACTGGAAGTCAGCCCACCACCCATCATAATCAGTAGTAGTGCCTGCATCCGCTAGGCCTGACTCTTAGAAGTCATCATCATCATCCCCTAGTGGAGTCACCTGGGGCTAGGTCAGGTCCCTCTCTAGGACTAAGTATCTATAGATCGTAGGCACCTCTAGGACATCCTATTGAATCCCAAACTACCTCAGGATGTGAGAGTAGTGTTGGTACTCATGTATGTCGACCTTTCGATCGATAACCCACCTATCTCTGCACACCATGTAGGTATCTATCTACCTCTATCTAGGCTGGGTAGTCCATGTATGGTCACCATCGTATCTACTGAGGGTGGAGCTATGCAAATCGACCAATGTAGTGGTCTAGGTCTCCTACATGAGACCTACTCCTAAAGCCCTCCTACTCCTAGGGCCAGCAAGCTGCATAGCATTGATGATCCTCGGGGATAGTAGTGATCTCTAGTGGTAAGTCGATGGGGTGCTCTATCAAAATGTGCTGCTAGCCCCAAATCTGTAGGAGTAGACTATAGTCGATGCCCACTCTATTGCGGTGTGATCTGATATAGCTCATGGTAGAGCTATGCTAAGAGAGTGCTCCCCCATGCCAGAATGAGAGGTCACGTGATCGAGCTAACCATAACCTCCCTGGTCCTAGCTAGGAGGTTCCAGGGGAACCTCACACCTGATGAGTCTAGGAGGACTATCTGGATGATCAAATGCATGAACACAACCTCCCACTATGAAAAGAATTTGACTTGGAACCACTCCTCAATGTGGATGCCTCCATGGTCGATGCGGCCCTGAGCCTCATGGCTCCATCTATCAAATATAGCATCAAAAATATCCTTCCTCACCATGGTAGGAGAGGAGGTGATGGCCTCACCATCAATAGGTAGGTGGAAGATGCGGTAGACATCCTCTAGAGTCACTGTCATTTCACCCATCGATAGGTGAAATGTGTTGGTCCACACATCCCAATGATGGGCCAAGGCAGTCATGTAGGACTGATCAACTCTGATGGTGGGGAGATCCAAGATGTAACCAAACCCCATGGTAGCAAACCACTCCCACTCCACATTAGTGAGAGTGTGGTGTAGGTTGTGAAGGAGATCAGTCTCCCTCGCTCTGTTGGTCAAGGCCTGAGTGAAAGCAATCAAATAAAAACAAGAAGAAAAATAATTAAAAATGACTAAAAAATGACAAACAAATCAGAAAATCTCATGAAAAAGCAAAAACATGCACACACATGATCAAAAATTTAAAAAAAATCAAAAAAGCACTTCAAAAATGCATTAAATGGCATTAATTGCCAAGAAAATTCAAAAAAATTAAAAAATTTGAATTTTTTTCTAAAGTTTGTGTATCATGAGTCGGAATCGTGGTCGATGCAATGGTCAAAAATATGACCATTGGGATTTAAATCCCATCGTGGTTAATAATCGTGGTCCCCAATCTACCAATTGGGAACCATATCTGCCACCCATGGCTAAGGAACATGACCTTTTCAAGGTCATTTCCCTCCCAAAATAAACCCTAAAAATTAAAACCCTCCCCTCTAACCTAACCTATGCTAAACCTAACTAGGGTGAGGTTCATTACCGATAGTTTAGTGTGGTTCGTTAACCCATTTTTTAGTGTGGTTAATTTTAATCTAGTAATTGGGTGCATGGTCTCGATTTTTGAGTTACCTTAGCGGCACCGGCTCCTCCACTGGTCGAAGCCTCTAGTTGGTCAGCCATCTGGATGGGTGTAGAGTGAGCAAGTCAAGTTTACGGTAGCGTTCCATGTCAGATTTCACTGTTTACCTCTCAGAGCTCTCAGTTTTTACTATCAGTATTAGGTAAATAATGAAATATTTCAAATGTCAAAACCTTATATATTTTTTGAATTTGGTTCGGACCGTGCCTGACAACCGTGGTCCCTAAATTAGGGTTTTGTGACCATGGCTTAGAGCCATGGTCAAGGAATTTGGACTTTTCCATCGCTTCTGATAGATATGGTCAGCAAACTATAATAAATGCTCTCAATTCCCATCATGGAGAGCCTTAAAAGGTCAAATTAAAAATTTTCACCAGACCAGAATTGCCATAGGAAACATAAAATAAGCATATTTGGTGATGCAGAATCATCAGAATGAGCCAAACAAAGCACAACATTGGAAAATGTCATCATAAGGCAAAATAGAATAACTGGCTGAGATTATAAAGTACATTCAACCGAGGTCATCGCTATGGAAATCCTTTCTTTGAGCACCGCACCTCCCAACCAATAAAACAAAAAATTCAAAATTAACAAAAAAATCAAATAAATCAAAAGTCAAATGTGCCTCGTATTCAGTCATTTACCCTATACACTTGGCGGTTGCAATGACTTGCGCTCCATGCAATCTAAAAAGATGAGTAAATTACCATAAGGACATTTGGGGCAAATCCATCATCATGGAATTACTATGCTTCATTTCAATCCCTAAGAAGGCCTTGACGGTCGGACTGCTCCAAGGGAATGAGATATTCATCACAATTCTCCTATGATATTTTTAGCATATCATCAACAATATGATTCAACATATGCCTAATTAGAATTATCTTCATTTTGATTCCCTAAGAAGGCCTTCGTGGCTGGACCACTCCATGGGATAGAAATAGACAATTACTATTAATAGTTGCAATCATAGCTGATTAGGCCTTGCCAAGTATTCAAATGCTAAATCTTACTTTGTTCAAGATCATTCATAGTGGTCAAGCGACCTCGTCACTTCATTTATTGTCATTACCCTCATCGACTCATCGCTTGAGGGGGTAGTCATAATATCAAATCATAATCAAATTCAATAGAAGATCCCTTGATCGTAGATCCCTAGATCTTGTCAAAATTACGTTCATCTTATGAATCATTGCCAAAGACTATCATAAGCTTACCCTTCTGCTGGGGAAAATAGCATATATGATAGTTTGTTTGTAGCTCTCCTCCTTTCGGTTATATAGGCCTAACTCCTATTGTAGCACCAAAGCTACCCAAATGTCTGATGATGAGTGCAAACCCTTTCA